>CM057454.1:957802500-959032500 GCA_016271365.2 Neoceratodus forsteri
CCAACCCGATATAATAAAGGCAGGCAACTAGAAAGAGCTCCCTGCTGCCCATGCCATGACTAGTCCACTCCATGAATAGACCCTACAGATCAATTACACAAACAAAGACACCTGACCTGTAGTGCTAGTGCTGATGTAGTCATGTGACATGTCACAGTGTGGCTCTGTTGTTCTCTGTGTCTGTCTGTCTGTCCTCCACTCCTGGATCAGATGGATCACCCTGATGTGCCCTGCTACAGTGCCCGCCTTCAGCTCCTCCTCTTCATTGACGCCCCCCCAAAGCCCCAACACTTGCTGGCATTGCAGCTCAGTGCTCTAGTAGTCTGCAGCTCCTCCCCGCTCCCGCCCTCCTGATGCCGTGAGCGGCTCGGCTGCCTTCTGATTTGCTGGCCCCTGGGTGCTGCTCAGACTCAGCTGAAACTGGGCAAGTTAATACAAATGGCATCATTAATATTAATATATAGTGACGCTTCACTTGCTTGCGTTTGTTTGAGTCAGGAATGCACGGCATGCCACCTCGTGATCTCGGACTCACGTCGCGAGACATTCTTGTTCTGGCGGGAGTCGGGAGATGAGCTGGCGGCGGAGCGGACCTTGTGACTACTGTTCTCTGTCAGAAGTTAGAACTACTCATTTGACTTCACTTAAGTTGAAAAAAACATATGTAACAAATTAAATAATAACCGCGTCCATTTTACACTGTTGTTTGATGCTGAACGAACGAGCGAACCAACCGAACAGTTACTTACATCCAGCTGTAGGAAGGAGTCAGTGAATAGTACTGTGGCTGGCAGGCCCAGGCCAGCGGGCAGCGGGGGAGAAGTTGATTAATAAATCTGAATAGGAGTATAGGACACACTGCAGCTGCTGCTGAGTGTGTTAATAAGCTGGCTGTGGCTTAGTTATTTATTTTCAGAACTTCTCTGGAAAATAAATTTAGAAATAATAAAGAACAGGCAGATTAGAAGTAAAAAAGAACTCTGAGGGGGTACTATACTGTGTCTTGACTTGACTCACTCTAGTCTCTCCACATTAGGAAAAGGCTGCTTAGACAGGCAGGAGGCAGCAGGTTAGTTGGGACTACTGAGTAGTACTAAGCTCAATCATTCATCGATGAGTGAGAGTGAGTGGTGAGTGACTGTAGGTAGTCACTGTACAAGATAGTGCAACACAAATAAAAATCTGAATTCGACTGCTTTGCTTCTGAGGCCGATAGAAATTATTAATAATAAATAAAATATACCGTACACATACACTAGTAGACAGGAGTCTTTTGGCAAAAGAAATTGGCATTGGCAAAATATATATCTCATCTCTGTGTCAGGTCAGGAAGCATAAACTAGTAGGAGACTGGACTGGAGTCACTGTTTGGCTCTGCTGTGCCTAGTATTTTAGTCTTCTTCAAAGTAAGCCAGCCTACTACAAGATATTGTCTGGCTCTGCTGCTGTGGCCTGCCAGTGCCTAGTCTTCCTTAAAGTAAGCCAGCAGCAGGCACAGCTAGCATTTAGCCTAGTTGCACTGTAGACGTTTCTGTTTTTGGCATTAAAATAACAAGATATTATCTGGCTCTACTGCTGTGGCCTGCCAGTGCCTAGTCTTCTTCCTTAAAGTAAGCCAGCAGCAGGCGCAGCTAGCATTTAGCCTAGTTGCACTGTAGGCATTTCTGTTTTTGGCATTAAAATAACAAGATATTATCTGGCTCTACTGCTGTGGCCTGCCAGTGCCTAGTCTTCTTCCTTAAAGTAAGCCAGCAGCAGGCGCAGCTAGCATTTAGCCTAGTTGCACTGTAGACGTTTCTGTTTTTGGCATTAAAATAACAAGATATTATCTGGCTAGTAGTTTCAGAGTTCAGACAGTGCTGTCTTCTGTCTGATGTGATTCAGTTATTGATATTCAACAACAGTCTTCCTTCTGTCCCCACAGAGGAGTCTGCGCTGTGTGTAAACTTGACTTGTAGTGGAAATTCCCCTTAGGAAAGCGAATAGTCTAATTTAATCCTTAATTTCTGACAAGAAGAGGGACAACACATCCGAATTATTTTGCAAAGAAATACTTTATTTGCAGAACAGAGCAATACATTCTCTGGACTGGCTGGCTGGCTCTGATTTTAACTTACTGCCAGCCTGCTTCAAACTTAGGCAGCAGCTGCTGCAAGGATAGGACTGAGGAGCAGCACATCTATACATTTTCTACACAATTGTCTGCTAGTGTTAAGTGAACCACCACAGCTCAAGTCATAGGTAGTATAAGTAGTAGTCAAAAAGTACATTTTGCATTCATAAAGGAAAAAACATAGCTAGCAAGACAAACCATTCATAACAGAAAGAAAAGGAAAGGAAAAATAAAGATGTCAAATACCGTAGCACTACCAAAGTACAAGTCTGGTTCTGCAAAATGTAAAGAACAAAAAAGACAGCTAGAATTGAGTCGGAAAGAAGCAGAAAATGCTAACAAAATATTTTGTAAATGGTTACATTGTCCACCAGCAGCAGCAACTGCGACAACAGTGACCGCATCTGGTGAAAGCACCACAAGTGATCAAGAACCATCAACCTTATCACATGAAAATGTAGTTGTAGAGGCAGTAGTAGAGGGGCCAGGGGAGATGACTGGGGAGTCAGGGAACCATGAATCTTACTCTGACTCAAAAAGAAATGTACAGCTAGAAGAAATACATGAAAGAAATGTACAGCTAGGCCTAGAAGAAATACAAGATGAAAGAAATGTACAGCAAGAAGAAATACAACATATTGAACTGGAATCAGGTTGTGACATAAACTCTGAACCCAGTCAACCACCTTTCATGTATAATTTTTACGACCCAGCTACCTGGCCTGAAAGTTTTACTACAGAGTCAGAGCGCCTCAGGGTTGAAATTGTGCAGCATAAACCCCTGCAGCTGAAGGAAACTGACACTGAGTTCCCTAAAACAGCTGGTCGCCGGTTTACTTCAGCAAACTATGAGCGTAAAGTGGGATCCTCAAAGATTCACAGGCCTTGGTTAATTTACTCCAAGTCTGCTGATGCTGTATTTTGTTTCTGCTGTAAGCTTTTTGGTGAGGATAGGGGTGTGTTTACACAAGGTTTCTCCAACTGGCAAAAGTTATCACAAAGGCTGAGTCAGCATGAAGCATACCCATCACACATGGAGAAATACTACAAGTGGAAACATTTAGAGTTAGGGTTACAGAAACAGGCTACAATAGACAGGAGTTTGCAAAAAAAGCTGGATAAGGAAAAGGAACGATGGCATGCTGTGCTTTGTCAAATTTTGGACTGTGTTTTATATTTAGCAGGCCAAAATTTAGCCTTTCCGGGTTCAGTAGACCGTCTGTATGTAGACAACAATGGTAATTTTTTGAAATTGTTGGAACTGTTGTCCAGGTATGACCATATTATGGCTGATCACTTGGAACGTGTTCAGCGAGGAACAAATGTTCATTATTTAAGCAAAGATAGCCAGAACGAATTTATGCAGATGTTAGCTGAAGCTGTGACTAGTAAGATTAGGGACAAGATACACAATGCTCACTACTATAGTGTGCCGATGGACTGCACTCCAGATATTTCTCACAAGAAGCAGTTATCACTAATGATTTGTTATGTTGAAATCAATGGTGATCAAGTTGAAATGCAGGACAGCTTCCTGGAGTTTCTCCATGTTGAAAATACAACAGGAGAGGCTTTGGCTGAATTATTGCTAAGTCGACTTACTAAAAATGACATTAAAATTGAAGACTGCAGGGGCCAGTGTTACGATAATGGGGCTAACATGAGAGGTATCCATCGAGGAGTTCAAGCGAGAATACGACAGATCAATGAACGTGCACTATACGTGCCTTGCTGTCCTCATAATTGGAACCTTGTGTTAGAACATGCAGCGGAATCATCCTTAGAAGCAAAGAATTTCTTTGGAGTTCTACAGCGGGTTTACAGAATCTTCTCTGGGTCCACCAAACGTTGGGACATCCTTGTCAAGCACATGAAACGATATACCCTCAAGCCACTTTCAGAGACCCGATGGAGTGCCCATGCTGATGCTGCAAAGGCAGTCTGTGAACAACTGCCGAATTGTTGGATTCTTTGCTGGAAGTATCAGAAACTGGAAACTGTGACAGCGAAACCCTGTCTGACATCACAGGCCTTGTGAAAACACTGGAATCATTTCCATTTATTGTATCTTTACTTGTGTGGAATGAAGTGCTTAGTGCCATCAATCGGGTGACAGTGATTTTACAGTCTCCTGCTTTAAATCTTTCAAATGCCATAGATGTGGTTTCAGCAATCAAGAACAACTGTCTGACTATCGAGAAGACAAGGATTCAGGTGAGTATTAGAGGAAGCAAAGCTGCTAGCCCAAACCATTCATATGGAACCAACTTTTCCAGAAAGCGCAGGCGTTGGAAAAGCTGCCAGGAGAGCTTAGCGCCAGATGAACCCTTGACTGGCCAAGAATGCTTTGAAGTCAATTTTTTCAATTGCCTATTGGATAAAGTGCTGATGGAAATTGATGAGCGATTCCAATTTCTCCATGACTTTCAGTCACTTTTTGGTTTCTTGTTCAACATAAAAACATGTGGACATGATGAAAACTTACAAGTAGCATGCAATGAGTTGGCCCGATTTCTTGGGGACATAGATGGTTCAGACATGTCCAGAGAAATTACCTTGCTGGCTCGTCTGTTACCTGATGATGTGAAATCTCCATTTGAAGTGTTGCAGTACCTGGTACAGAAAGACCTGAGCAGAGGATTTCCAAACACCCAAATTGGACTGCAAATACTGCTTACAATTCCAATTACAGTTGCCAGTGCTGAGCGTTCTTTCAATAAACTGTCCCTGATAAAGAATTACCTGCGCTCCACAATGTTACAGGAGAGATTGTCTGCATTGGGTGTACTTTCCATTGAAAATAGACTTGCAAGACAAGTAAATTTTTCTGATGTGATAGAAACATTTGCTGCAGCAAAATCTCGACGAGTACACCTTTAAGTTCACAAAATGGAATAACAGCAGCGATATTTTTGGGTGACTTGGGAGAACAGGGTGGGGGCACTTGGAGGCGGCGGGGCCCGTGGATGGGGGCCCACTACAAAGTCTTGCACCAGGGCCCAGTACATCCTAGAACCGGCCCTGAACTCACTTCCTGCTCCCAAACAGGAAGTTCCTGTTGTCAGTCAAATCCTGTGCCTATAAAAATAGAACTAGCTTTGGGTGGGAGGGTGGAGGGGAAGGAAGGAGGGCAATATAGTCCCAGTAGAGAAGTTCAGTCACACAGCAGTCCTTTCTCCTGGTGTCTTCTGCCAAGTTATTAGCAGAATCTTTCTAAGGCAGTCTTTAAATGTAGCTTCCTTCTAGCTAAGCCACTCCCCCTACTTACTAGATATTTCTACAAGTAATTTAAACCTCACAGCTATTAAGTCATTTCAGTCACCTGAGATTTACACCTAGATAACTGTTCAGATACCCATTCAGTTCAGTTAACCCAGACAAACACACACTTTTTTTTTTGCTTTGTTTGTTAGTTTTTTTTACCCTAAATTAAAGGTCCAAGTACAAAAGTTCTTCTTCTTTAGTCCCAGCAGAGAAGTCCAGTCACACAGCAGTCCTTTCTCCTGGTGTCTTCTGCCAAGCTACTTGGTTTAATTATTCATCATTATTGCTGCTACAGGCTGTTACTTGTGTTATGCATTCTTTTGCGATATTGTTCACTACTGGACACTCCTGGGATATATCAGAAAATAAGCATTGACTTGTCTAGTGTACCTTATCCGATAAACAAAAACTAAATAAAATAAAACTCCTTGTCTCAGTGTTTTCCTATTTTCTCTGTCTTTGATTCAGTATGTTCCCTCCTCATGTTATTCCATCTAATTGGACATGGCCCTGTATATATGTTCTTCTACTGTCACTCTGCCAGTCTTGCCCATGGCTAGGTTTTGTGTGTGGGGTGTGTGCATCGAGCTTCCTACCTTGTGTCCCCAAGATTCTGTGGATGTTCACTCTATCGCTGTATGAGCATGCCCAGTGTTCATCTTCCCTACTTCATGAAATCATGGCCTCTATGTACATTCAAATTTCTTTAAGTTGCCTCTGGCTTTGTATGTGACCCATAGAAATGCAATTCTTATCACCCCATTGTCCCATTCTGAAATGGTTGGGCTCTGAGTTTGTCTTCACTTTATCAGTGGTTGTCCTTTAGCTCCTAGGGCAATTTTAAGCAGCAGCTGAGTATGTTGAGATAGTAACTCAGTCAGTTGTGATACATCTCCTAGCAACCAAAACATGTGCACTCTTATGACCTGAGCTCCTACTATGCTGGATAATATAATCTGCCAAATGTGAGACCACAGGACTTGGATCTGTGGGCAATACCATAAAATGTGCCCTATTTCACCTGACACCTGTGAGCATTTCCAACACTTGTTTTGAGACAGGTTTGCCCATTCTCACCAACATGGCTGATGTCCTATACCACCTCCTCAGCATCTTGTTTTGGATCAGTTGTGGTTTGAGGTCTACAGTAATAGTGTGTGCTGCAACCAAGCATTTGTCACACACTTCCTTAGAGATTGGTTCACCCATTTCCTGCTGCATTTTAAACTGTGATGCTCCACATTTAATGGCTGGGATCCTTGATATGTTTATAGATTATTCCACCATTATGGCTTTTGCCACTCTCCCAGCATTGAAGTGTTTGCAATTTTCCAAATGCCTTTTCTTTAAAACCTGCTTTCAGCCATGGCTTAAGCACATGACTGAGTTGCAGATATTTCCATAAGTCAGTTTTAGGGAGATTATATTCCTTTTGCAAGTGCTCATTGCACCTACGGACCTCACACCAAGAGAGGTAAAATGCTGTAATGCCTGTATACCTGCCCTTGCCCATGAGTCTCAGTGAAAGTGTTGTCCCCTGATCATCAGTCTAGGGTTCAGACAATTGATTTCCTGCAATCCTAGCTCTTCTTCACTCTACCCATTGATGACTTTAGAATTAAGTCAGGATTCTCTAGTGGGCCTGACTGTTTGGAGGTTGGGTAGCTGCTTTATCTGGTGCAGATGATGTGTATAATGCTTTTGGGCTGATGTATTTCTGGCTGTGCATATGTCAATCTACAGTATATTTCTTGTGTACTATTTTAGGCTGTGTCATACTCTAAGTGTGTTTCCCAGAGGGTGCAATAACAATAAAGATAATGATGATTCTGATGATAATTATCTCCTACTTACTTGTACTGGGAACAGCCTGTTCTGCCTATTGTGTGAGTTATCACACTCACAAGCAACTAATTGCAGAACCTCTTTCATATTGTGTGTAGAATTTAGCTACTTCCTGCTTTATTCTGGAAGGCTTTTTGACCACTGCATAAATTTAAGAATTACATGTGCCTTTACAGTGTGTAAAGTGACAACAGTTTTTTTTCTGAACAGACTGAGAAGGACTTTGCCCAGACAGTTTGTGAACATATCTTGATGAGCAGAATTATGTAGTATCTTATGTCATGATCCACAAATAGTTTGAGACCCCATCTGCACATATGAAGGGTTAAAAAAAGCCATGGAATGACCCCTGCTTACATGTGTTTCACTCACTGACACCCATAGCAGGACCTTTACTGGCTATCCACATCCAGTCCCACTCTACTCATGCATCTAAGCAGTTAATCAAACTGGGGTGGACTCCCGGTCATGTTCATGCTCCACACAGCTCAAACAATAGTGAGCTCTATTCTCAAAGGTTGGCACAGGGTGTACAGATACCCTGCACCAATTGCACAGCTGCCCAGAACATTTGGGCACATAGTATGCCCTATTCTCTAGGTCACATGCCTTTGCAACACTACACTGTTTACAGTGGCTTGCGCCAAACACTTGGCACAAGCCCCGTAAAAAGGATGGCACAGTTAGACCAGTAAATGCTGGTCTAACTCGCCGCATGTATCACACTGAGGGCTCGGGTTTTGAGAATCCTGACTTCAGCTCTAGGATCGCCGCATGCTCCATGTGCAAAATGTTTGGCGCACCCAGGGCTTGTGGCAATCAAACTCATTTGAGAATAGAGCCCAATATGTACACTTCAGATGGTGTGCACAAGATGGAAATGTTACAGCAATGGGAATCCTGTCATAACTCCTAAGTATTCTCCATGCATGGCCCCCAGAACTTTGTTTGGCCAAATTGCCCCACTAGCTATTGGCCCAGTCCTCCCCTATGACACAGAGGTTTGGGCTCTGATGACCTACTTAATTTTTGTATTTAATATTGTTTCATCCCATACAGAGATACGGCAGTCCTTGGAGGACTGCTGTATCATACAATTCCCCAGGTCTGCTAAAGGCATGGGCTCCACTGTGGTACTGCTCGGCCTGTGACTTGATGCCTGACTCTAATTCCCCCTCCTCCAGAATGCCTCTGGCCTCTATGCACACAGTTCTCCATAAGTGTGAATCAAGGTGGCCAGATTCTAAGAACTTGGCCATGTGTGGCTAAATGGGTTGGGGCAGGTTATGTATTGGATATGTATAATTTGTACATATCCTGCTAAGATGTTGTAAAGGTTTTTACCACAGACAAAAGTGTTGGCAAAATTACAGAACTTGCCTCCTTGGATATTTTCACAAAGATTTACTGAGAGATAGACATGCTAACATTGCCTTTCAATTTTGCTTTATGACTTGTTGCAAAGGCAACATTTTGAGAAAAAAAGGCATGGTCATATGGGAGAGCTTTCTGCAGGTCACATGGTCCTTTCCCAGGGCAGAAAGTGCAGTTTTTCAGTTGCAGACAGACTGTGTGATCTGTGCATGGTGTGTGGAAGCAACACAGTTTGAATTTAATAGTTTTCAATCTCCTTCTGTTTATTTTTCAATTCTTCAGTCCCTAACTACTTAATTGTTATTTTGAATAATTTTTTAACCTCTTTTTTCTGGATCTCTGTCTGTCTCGCTCTGCTTCTTTTTTCAATTTCAATGCCCCACATTATTTGAATGGAGCAGCAGGACATTCATGGAGTCTGTGGACCTGTCCATCAGGGTGTCTGTACCCATAGTGGATGAGGGCCTATCCACCTAAATCAGCCACATTTTTCTGGCAAGTCCCTCCCCCCACCAAACCATACCTCAGAGTCACCCAGACTCCAGTGAAGTAGCTGCAGTGGCTCCAGTCCTGGAGGGTCAGAAGGAGGAAGAGGTGGAGCAGCAGAAGCAGCTTCAGTTCCCCTTGTGATTGCAGCATCATTGACACCATCACCCCCCCCCGGGAGAAGCCAGGTCCATCATAACCTCAGCAACATTGCCACCCATATCCAAAGAACTCCCCTGTCTGGGCATTTTTCACAAGTGACCCAAGTGACCACAGTGTGGCCACTTGTAATGTATGTGATAAGTGAGTCTGCAAGGGAAAAAGGGGAGCCACATTAGCACTGGAGGCCTGAGGACCCACTGAAGACTACACCACCATATGAAGTTGAAGGCCAGGCTTGAGGAAACATCAAGTGAGGGTGGGAAGGATAGTGGCTCCTCCATGCCTGATCATTGCCATGGTGTACTATGGCATGCAATGTCATGTGCCATGGTAGGGGGACGGAAGAGGAAGCTGTGCCCCCTGTTATTCCAGCTGCTCTTCGTGTAGAAGTAGCAGCAGCACCAACACCAGCAGCAACAGCATCTGAGCTGGCATCAGTGCATGAGGAAGTGAGGGACCTTCACTGCCCACTGACTGAGGTCCAGCAGGATATTAAAGTGATTTTCATGAGCCAGGATAAGCTGCTGGTAGTCATGGAGGAGGTTTGCCATGGTGTTGTGGGTAATAGTGGTGTGAGCTGTGGGGCTATGTGATCGCTTTCTTTTATTAATATATTCCTTCTTGTTTATGTCCTATCCCTTGTTCCCCCATAAATGCCCCCAAAATGTATAAAAATGCCAAAAAAACTGTCCTGTCCTCTTTACACTGTATTTCTTCCAACTAGGCAATTTTCATAATCTTTGACCCACCCCCAAAAAGAAAAAAAAGTGTAAAAATACCCCACATTTCTTTTAGCTATCTGTTACATTTCTTACATTCCTACCTAACTGTACATGAGTTGTCTAACTTTCACATCTGTATCTGCTTATCTCATTCTTAATTTTTCTAAGCTACTAGAATAAATATGTCACACTTTGGTACAGGTGTCACTATATGGTACTATGCTGTGTATTTGTAGAGTGCTGTGTTGCTGCTTGGTGCATGTTGTTGTTGACACCAGTTCATTCACAGAAGAAAGAGTCCTGAAAGAACTCCTAAAACTCAAGGTGGACAAAGCAATGGGGCCTGATGGGATTCACCCTAGAATCCTAAAAGAACTAAGGGAGGACCTAGTGACACCACTGACCATGCTTTTTAACAAATCATAGCAAGATGGGGTGGTACCTGAGGACTGGAGGAGGGTAGATGTGATTTCCTTTCACAAAAGTGGGAGCAAGGCAGAAGCAGGAAACTACAGGCCTCTAAGTTTGACCTCAGTGGTAGGGAAAATGATGGAATCACTTCTGAAAGAAAGAATTGTTGAGTACCTAGAGGCCAGCAGGGCACAGGACCCAAAGCAGCATGGATTTACAGCAGGAAGGTCATGTCAGATGAATCTAATTGACTTCTTTGACTGGGTGACCAAAGTAATAGACCAGGGAGGGGCTGTGGATATGGCCTACCTAGACTTTAGCAAGGCATTTGACACAGTCCCACAAAAAAAGATTAATAATCAAGTTAGCCAACCTGGGAGTGGGCCCCAGGGTGGTAGCCTGGGTAGCAAACTGGCTGCACAACAGGACACAGAAGGTAATAGTGAATGGAACACATTCCAAAGAAAGGGGGGTTACCAGTGGAGTACCTCAGGGCTCAGTACTGGGTCCAGTCCTCTTTAACATCTTTATAGGTGACATTGCAGAGGGTCTGGAGGGAAAGGTATGCCTCTTTGTAGATGATACAAAGATCTGTAACAGAGTTGATACACAAGAGGGGGTAGAAAAGATGAGAAGGGGCTTGGCAAGGTTGGAGGAATGGTCAGACATATGGCAACTTAGATTCAATGCAAAGAAGTGCAAAGTAATGCACCTGGGAAACAAAAACCCAGTAGAAGAGTACACAAAAGCAGGGGTGGTACTAACAACAACAAAAATGGAAAGGGACCTGGGGGTAGTCATATCAGATGACCTAAAGGTGGGTAAGCAATATGAAAAGTCGGTAAGGAGAGCCAGGGGGATACTGGGATGCATAGGAAGGGGCATCACAAGGAGAAAAAGGGGAGTGGTTATCCCTCTATACAGACAGTTGGTGAGACCCCATCTGGAGTACTGTGTGCAGTTTTGGAGACCTCATCTACACAAGGACATAGACAGGATGGAAGCAGTCCAGAGGAGGGCCTCTAAAATGGTGCGGGGTCTGCAGCAGAAACCATATGAAGAGAGACTGAGAGAACTTAATATGTATACTCTTGATGAAAGGAGGGACGGGGGACATGATAGAAACTTTCAAGTACCTCAAGGGAATCAACAAAGTCCAGGAGGGTAGCATCTTTCAGAAAAAGAGATGTGCAAGAACAAGTGGGCACAATTTAAAGGTAGACGGGGCGGCTCAGGGGTAATGTGAGGAAATTTTTTTTCATGGAGAGAGTGGTGGATACATGGAACCACCTTCCTGAGGAGGTTGTTGGGTCTAAAACAGTGGGGGAATTCAAACATGCATGGGACAGACATAAGGCAATTATATTGGGGGGTTGCAGGAAGTAGGCTGTTGGTTAACTAGAATCTGCAGCTTATCCAGTAGGTAGGGAAATGGACAGACTGGGTGGGCCAAGTGGTCCTCGTCTGCTGTCAAAGTCTATGTTTCTATGTTTCTATTGAGAAAATGTAGGCAACACAAGGATCAGAAGGAAAAGGTCACTATCTTGTCTTGGGAAAGCCTCCTGATGTCCAGAAATGAGAACTTGAAATGAGAAATTGCTGTCTTGGTGCTGTTACAGGCTACTGCTGCTGCTGCTGTTGAGAAAATGAAGAAAAAAAGTGAATGAGAAGGAAAAGGTCACTATCTAGTCTTGGAAATTCCCCTGATGTCCAGAAATCATAACCTGAAATTAGAAGTTGCCATCCTGGTGCTACTATATGGTGCCGCTGACTGATTGCTGGTGTGGCTATAATGACATACTATCAAAGGTAAGTACTTTTTTTTTCCTTTTATCAGTTTCTGTGGGTGTAAGAGGGCATTTGAAAGCATTGTCTTTGTAAACATATTTTGTCACTGTTTCTCTCCTTGCAGGGATTTATCATGGAGATTCACTGCTGCTGCTGCATGGGTATGTGCTGCCCATGATTATTTGAGTTCAGATTCATGTGAAGCATGAGAAGGTAAGCATTTTTACTTTTATTTATTTTCCTAAAATCAATGGACCATAGCTGTACAGCAGGAATCATGATAACTGTTGTCTTCTCCTATGTCTCTTGTGTCAGGTATTTCACAGATGCGCAATAAATTGGGCATTGCACAGTGAGGCAGAATAATCAGTTGAAGGAATGTTGTGCATGATGAGGCACAACAGAGGACATACTGACTGGGCACAACTTACAGAGCTGGAGGACAAATTACAAGCAGTGGTACTTGGCAAGGTTGAGCTCATGAAGGTGAGCTGGCAGAAATTAACAGGTGGCACGGGTTATAGCTTCCTGTTGTAGAAGGACTTGGTATTCTTGCTGCTGTTGTATCACTGTTGTGAAGACAAAATACTAATTATTTAGACATTCTAATAGACTCCATACTGTGTGGCAATAGACCTGTGAAAGAAAAACATAATTTAAAGAGTAGAGCAGAAAATAACCTTCTAAAAGGATAGCTACTGTCACATAGGTGATGGCCTGACTCTGCCCTGGAACAAGTGTTCCCCAGACACTAGATGGCTTAACTGTCACTTGTGAAGAAATAAAGCAATATAATTTAGCAGGACTTGGCAAGGCCACAGTGTCACTCTTTACTTGAGGAAGGAAAAAGTTAAGATTAAAAATTATGGACAGAAAAAAATCATGTCAGATACTTAGCATCAAATTATTGATGGCAATTCCATGTAATGGCACAACGATACCACAGTAACTTCTTGTGTCGGAAGATACGTCCTTACTCTTTGGCTTGTGCTGTGCTGTCTAAATTGAGAGGGAGACAAATGGGAAAGTAACTCACATTTAAAGCAGCAAAATGTTCTTTCGACTACATAGTTTTCTTCAGCAATAATATTTGTCTGCCACATGTATTAAGATCCCTAAGATGTTTTTCATTTTATTTCATTCCTGAGAAAAAGTACAGGATTTTAAACTGTTTAGAATTACCCAGTCCCATGCCACACATGCCATAAAGAAATGAAATATCATGGCACAGTGCTATGTTCTTTACAATATTGGAAACGTGTTAACAAAATCCTAATTAATGGCATATCCTCAATAGAACAAATTTTAACAAACTGCGAATGGCAGACATCTTTAATGATGTGAGTCATTAATTACATTAACTGTAAAAGCACTTTCAACAATATCTGCAAAAATGAAAACTAAATGAAGCATGATGATGATTTAGGATGTAAGAAATACATTTTTTACCAAAAAATATTGGATGACTTTTTGAGGTGACCAACAAAGACTGCTGCTTTAAATGAAATGAATTTACCATTACAGCATACACTCTTGGCCTTTGCTGTGGATCAGGTGTCCATGTCTTGATGGAGTCAGCATTGCTGTAGGCTTAGCTTAAGGTCTAGCAATGCTTGTGGCAAAGACTTTACATATGACGCAGGACAGATGCTGAACATGGTGCTGAATAAACAAAAATGTGGCACAAGTTGGGGAAAATATTGAGTGGGGAAAAATTCAATCAAAAAGGAAAGGATTGTACTTTTAAGGAGGAAACCATTTTTTTATGTTTGCATTGCTTCTATCAGCATCATCAGCATCAAAGAAGCAGCCCTCAAGTCTTCCAGAGTAGAGCTGTCCCCACTTGGAAATTCCTTCTCCATAAGTACCTTATCCACATCAGCATAATGCAGTCTGCTGCTGTCACCATGCTGTTCTGTTTCCTCTTCATCACCACTGCAATCCTGTGCTACAAAAACAGATTTACTTGTCTTAGGTGGAATACACCCTTCATTCATTTCAATAAATGTTAGCATGCCAACATTTCTAGGTGACAGATTTGAATGGCTGTCCTGCACAATGGCCACTGCTGAACTGAATAGCCTTTCCACGCTCACACTTGAGGGAGGACAGCTCAGATATTTAACTGCTATGGAAGTCAATGCTGACTACTCAGTCACCTTGCTACTCCAGTATAGCAAAGGCTCTACCAATATATTCAGTTGCCTGGTGTCTGCCAAATATGCATCCACCATGCGCTGTACTGTACACAGTCCTGCTAACTCATCAGCCTCCTCCTCATGTTCCTCTGTTTACGATTCCCACCTTTGACAAAGCATCCAAAGTGGATTGATGGTCATTCATCCTTCTGTTAATGGCCCTGTTTTTTTTCCATGCTTCAATGAGGTGGTAGAAACACAAGTGTGCCCATAACATCTGTGCCCCACGAACCCATCTAATGAGCTGATTAGATTTTGTACCTGATCATGCCCACATTCAAGTATGGATGACAGGTCCCTTTTACATTGTGGGTCTAGGATGGTGGCAATTCCAAAATCAGAAGACTGGAGAATATTTGAAGTATGGGGAATGCAGTCTAATATTTTCAGAATGTGTTCCTTTAACACACAGCCAGCCCTATCTCTGCCTGCCTCTCGCACCTGCTGTACATTTAACAAGGTCTGCCTCAGCATCCTTAGCAGTGGGATGGCCTGAATGATAAAGGCAGTATCCCCACTCACTGCCTGTGTGGCATGCTCAAATGGCCTCAGAAACATGATGGTCATGGCCTGTGTGGAGCAGCAAGTATTCCAAGATGGCTTTGTACTGCTTATACAAGCACTCAATCATGTACAGTGTCAAGTTCCATCTCATTGCAACTTCCAGCTTGAGATGGTGCTGAGGTAACTTGTTTTGGATCTGCTGCTGTCTAAGCTGATTATGGGCCTTTGCAGAACAAGAAAAGTGGTAAAAGATGCGACAGGCTGCAGTCAACATTTCATTGATCTCTGGATATGCCAGAAACTCCTGCACTACAAGATTAAGACAGTGTGTCATGCAGGGAACCTTGAGAAATCCACCATTGCAGATACATTTCACCATATTCAAGCTATTTGCTATGAAACTTGCTTTCAAGGACTGTGGGAGCAGCTACTCATCAGTTTCTGTCAGGAGCACTTCTAACATTTTTGACCAGTGTGTGAGTGTGGTACACTCCTCATTGCCAGTGTGGCATACTGGTGAATACCTGGAATGTTGTTACCAGCACAATTGGGCTTTGTACAGTTTTTATCCCCTCTCAGCATCAATACTGGCTTGGGTACCTGTGCCCAATGGGCTGTATTACTTAGATAAGAGCTAGCAGCTGTTTTCCCACTAGTCCACATATATATACTTAGGTAGATCTATGCTGATGCAGAATGCTGTAAGGCATGTCTTACTGTGTGTGTGTGACAGTCCTATACAGTTCCAGAACAGCACGGGTGGAAAAACACGTGCATGATGGGATCTTCCATTCAGGGACATGTGCCACCCTACTCCGAGGTCTGCCTCCCCCGGAGTTGAAATCCTAAGGTGGGGGTGGGTGGGGGTACAGCCTCTCACAAGAGGGGTGTGGGGCGCAGCTGCCTGCATAAACAGCAATAGGTGCAATTGCCAACTGGTGCCCTAATGATGGACATACTACCACTTACGCATTCTGAGGGTGGAACCATGCCATCAACCTGCAGAAACTGGAGGCAGTATAGTGTAGTGGTCTAAGGTTGTGAGCTACAAACCTGGGGACCTGAGTTTGAATACCACAACCCCCACTTGCATACTGTGTGACCCTGAGCAAGTCACTTAACTTCCTTGTGCTCCCAGGTTGCACCTGGAAACAAGCTTCAGCTTAGTGTGCCTTCCTGGTTAAACAATTTCCCCTTTTCCCTTTCCCTTTCCAACCCTGCATTCTTCACAGATGAGAATGGCAACAGATCAGTTACCAACATTTCTGCAGTTGCTACATTAAGTCCATGTGCAACAGTAGGATGACTGGGTGTAAACTGCACCTTTTGGGGTTTTGGGCTGGAGATACCAAACAGGTGGGCTCCATGCACTGGTGGCATGGATGATATGGTATCTTTGGATTCAGGCTGGGGTCACAGATGCTGGACAAATGAATGACATGATTTTGGATGTTTTTGGTACAGGGGTTGATGTGCTTTGCTGACTCTAGCTGCTACAGTACCTCACACCACCAATGCTACTTTGCCCACTACTAGAAAATCTCACCAAGTCGTCATCCTCATGTCTCTAGTGATCTTCTTCTGCTACTTCAGAATCCCACCCTGGATCTGTATCTATGCCACTTTGGGATGTCTTGCTCAATGCAGTCAGTAAGGGAGAAGGCCCCCCTTGCACCTGCTTCCCAGTAATGCTATGTTCAGCATAACAGGTATCTGGACTTGAGGTGTGTGTGTTGCCCAGCAGTGCCGAGGTGGCTACCCTTTTTCCTACAGTGCACACACATGTGGCTTAAGTGGCAGATAGACACTGTTTCATCTCTTGGGTCCAGAATATAAAAATCCCACACTAAGGATTTTGTGCCCCTTGTTTTCACGTGATGGTGGTAAACCAGGTTCTAGGACATTATTGGCGGGCTAGAAATGGTTGTCTTGGGGCATGATTTCTGCTTTGCTGCAACCATTGAGTCACCATCTCTTATTACTACTGGCTCACCACAGCCAACAACAGCTGGAGAACTGGGGGCTTTGCTGATTCCATGTCCCTGGCCCTTACTTTTCTTTGCTTCTGGTTCCCATACAGGGCCCATATCATCATCACCATCCCTAACTATGATGCTAGTCTCTTGACATATGTCCTCTTCCTCCTCCTCATTCTCACTTTCATCACCCTGTGTTTCCTTCTCAGCAGCATCTGATTCCCTGACCCTGCATGACAAAACACTCAGATCTGCCTGTGCTACATCACACTGTGACTCAGGCTTAGGATCTTCTACAACACTTTTGGGGACATCAGCCACCTCTGTATCCTTGTCCTTACCCACATTTCCAGAAGGAGACTTTTTGGGAGGTTCTTGCTCTACTTCTGTGGTTTCTACCTGCACTGCTATCACCAGCACCCACCAGCACTGATGTCACAGATTTTGTGGAGAAAAATATGGCCACACTAATGCCACCATTTACAGTAACTATTCCTTGTTGACTGCTACCAGCCCCTGATGAACCTGCATCATCACAACTACTTAGAGTTCTCTTCTTAACCACAGAAACTATGCTCTTCATATCAACAGCGCTACTGTCAGAAACTGCTTTAGTGGAACATCTCTTTATGGGCATTTTGTTATATGTGTAGATTTCAGAATATATCACAACACTTTACAAACTCTTTACTGACGCACACAGAGAGTTAACTGTAGCCACGCCATCCATTTTTTTCTTTATTTTTTAAACAAAAACAATACACAACAGGGATATAAGGATGAAGGGATTGGGGGACACATGCAACAGTGCATAACACTTTACAAGATGTTACACAGAAACAACACCAGGAATATTTTTTCTTTTTTTTCTTTCCTTTTTTTTACCTAAACAATACACAACAGGAATTTAAGGAATTGTAGAGGACACATGCAAGATGCAATAGGGTACACAAACTAAAGCTATCTTCTATCAATAAAAACTAAATTGACATAGTCAAACTATAGTGACAAAAATAATTCAGGAACATAAACCTAACTGTTCTAAAGAACTAAACTAACAAAGCACAAAAACAGGAAAAAATATTCAACAAAAATACTGAACAGCAGTACTGCTAAACACTATCTAGGCTATAAGGCAAGCCTGGCATTTTCTTGCAAGAGGTTGCTGCAGATCAACTCCCCTTCCCCACAGCACACTACACAGTCTGCAATACAGAAATGGAAACTACTACTTAAACCAGGTAAATCAAAAAAAAATCCACAAATAGTTGGTGATCTAGAGGCACAAGGCACAGTACACACTAATTGGACTGATTTGGGTAAAAAAAGTTTCTATTTTAAATAGTTTAATAAGCCTTTCAGCACACAGCTCAAGAGCACAGCTAACTGTAACTCTCTCTTCCTCACCCTGCACTGAATTTTGCCTACGTGTGGTAAAACAGCTAATGGCAGCACCTCCTATCTCAAGGATCCTTGCTAACTTCACCTTAGTACCATAATCCATAGCCAAAGTTAGGTGAAGTTAGTATGTTCTGCAATTCACAAATTTCTCTTTTAAGGTGAAATGGAACTTCACCTTGCAGATCAATTTTGAGAATTATAGAAATTTCATGAACTTTTCCGTGAAGTGAAATTTTCCAACCTCACTGACCACTAGAGATGTGTGAAGTAAGCAAAATTCACACTGTAAATTATTTCACAAATTGTGCCAAATTTTTAGAGCCTAGGCTGACCGCAAAGTGTGAAACTTTGCAGGTGAAGTTCCACACTTTATGCAAAAAACATCCCAATGGGGCCTACTAGTGTGGGCCCCCTGCCGATCGCTGGCCACATTCTGAAAAAATATATTTATTTAAATCCCTGCTGTCTACTGGTCCCTCCTCCCGGGCTGATCACCAGCCACAGTGTAAAATAAATATTTATTTAAATCATTGTGTCCCCCCCCACTGATTGCCAGCCACAATGTGAAAAACATGTTTATTTAAATCCCTGGTATCTAATGGCCCCCCACTGATCACCAGCCACAGTATAAAACAATATATTAAAATTCATGGGGTCCAGTGGACACCCACCCCTCGGGTAATGTACCTCCTGCTCCCTTTCACCACAACCCCAATGTAAAAAAAATACTATATATTAGATCCCTGGTGTCCATTGGTTCCCCCCAGCCACCAATCACTGGCCCCAATGTAAAAAAATATAAAATAATTTTAAATCCCTGGTGTCTAGTGGACCCCCATCTCTCCCCCATCAGGTAGTGTTCCATCATCCTGCTCCCCCCAACCTTGAGTGGAACACCAGCACAGCCTTCCACTCACCTCCATGGCCAGCTGTCTGACTGAGCTCTTCATGAATGATCATGTGCTTGTATGTGGGGTGGGTGTGCAGTACCTTATGGGGTCGGGGGGGTCCACTACAAACCAGGGATTTAAATATATATTTTTACACTGTGGCCAGGAATCAGCATGGAGGGACCAGTTGACACCATGGATTTCAAATACATATATATTTTACATTTTAGCCAGCAATTGGCAGAGGTGGGGGGTGGACCACTAGACACCCGGGATTTAAAATATATATTTTACATTTTGACCAGAGATCGGGGGGACTAAGATAGTCTGTCTGGGTTATGTTGTGGTAACCCACCTAAAACAAAAAAATATTTAAAAGACAAAGAACCTCTGTGCGCAAGCACTGAGGCAAGGGCATTTAGCTGGGAAGCCAAGTTTCAAAGAAATACAAAATCACACATGACACCACAACATAACCCAGATAGACTATTTTAGGGTAGCTGGTTCATTACACTGGGGTGTCAGACAGACGAGGCATACTGATGAGTCCTGGTAGGACGAAACATGTGTCTATGTCTTCTATTGGCACCCTTTGCAAACTGTGTGAGAGGCCTTTCTGCACCATGCATTTCTGCTTAAAGTTGAACCAGCATAATATTCTGTGGTGATTTGCATATGCAGTGCATGATGCTTTGCATTGTGGGGTCATGTGTGATCATGTATTTCTTATTCATAAGTAATATATATATATATATATATATATATATATATATATATATATATATATATATTTTCAGAATAAATAGACTAAGTCATTCAATGGCAAGAGCAGTAATTACAGTGTATGAGTGACCCTTTATCAGAGCCACAGAAACAGACAATTCCTGAGCAGATAAACAAGCAAATCACATGCATTCTTAATTTGCTCTATCATAATTCCTTCTTTTACCTACTAAATCTCTAAGGTTAGATGTCTGCAGTTTGTACTTATAATCCTTTGTTGTCATAGATAGCACATTTGGTGTTAAAAAAAGTTTATTAGAAAGGTGACACTTTGTGATCTGAGGTTGTTTTCAGCTGATTGATGGATCGGTTCAGGCAGCTTTTCAGGACCTACAGTACAGTAGATCTGCTGAATAAAGTGCAAGCATATAAAGTGTTTAGTGCTCTTAGTCTTGATTAGTTCATACCCCATTTTCACTTCTTTACTATACTGTACCGTAGACATGTTGTCAATAGTTTTCCAATTGTAGGTCTTTAATCTGTTTTAACTAGCAAGATACAGTAAATTGCCTTAATCCAGTCTTAACAATGGTTAAGGAGTCATATGCATTTTTGTAACTCAACAGTTATTGCCTAAAAATGCACTAAACTGCCCCATTTAACTCCTACATTTTCAATTTTTTCCAGGGGATCATGCCCTGGACCCCCCCTAGAAAAATTTGGAACCCCCCCACCACCAAATCCTGGCTACACCCATGAGACACAATACACTACTCTGCATGGTGGCAGAGCTAACTATTACTCGTACTATTACTATAACTACTAACTATTACTATAACTAGTACTCCAAAATTAGAAAAGAAACACTTACTCGTGTTATGTTTTAAATTAAGAATGCTCTGTTTTTGCTTCCCATAGGCTGCTTGTAGATTTAGAACATATATGAATTCAGGGCATCTATAAAGGACCACAGCACAGCAAAATGTACCAGGTGGTATTTCAAACAATGAACTTTGACAGCTTCAGCAGTGATCTCTGGAAAAAAAAATTAAATTGCACATAACAAGTGCAAGTGAACAACAATAAGGCATGCTCAGCAAGAATTTAAACAAAAAGGTCAGTTCACATAGGAACATAGAAATCTTCGCAGATAAGGACAGCCTGGTCCATCTAGTCTACCCGTAAGCCCTTGTACTGAAATACTGCTTCTAACCCACCCACTGCTGTACCTCTATTGCTCCCCTATGCTTGTCCCAAGCATGCTTGAATCCATCCACAGTGTTCATTCCCACCACCTCCTGAAGCAAACCATTCCATCCATCAACCACCCTCCCTGTGAAGAAGAAGTTCCTCACATTCCCTCTTAACCTCCCACCTTCCAATTTCATGGGATGCCCCCTCGTTCTTGTGCTTTTCCTGTATTGGAAAATGTCTCCCCCTGCACCTTTTTTATACCCTTAAGGTACTTGAATGTTTCTATCATGTCCCATCTTCCCCTCCTGTCTTCCAGTGAGTACATATTGAGGTCCCTTAATCTCTCCTTATAAGTCTTGTGTTGCAAGCCATCTACCATCTTAGTCACCTTTTTCTGGACCATCTCCAGCCTGTTAATGTCCTTACGAAGGTGCTGCCTTGAGAACTGCACATAGTACTCCATGTGAGGCCTGACCATGGTTTTATACAATGACATCACTACCTCCCTCCTTCTGTTGGTGATACCCATGCCTATGCACCCCAGCGTGCCACTGGCCCTCTCAGCTGTCTTAGCACTCTGCTTTGACATTCTCAGGTTGTCTGAAATAATAACCCCCAAGTTCCTTTACTCCTTTGTGACTGTCAGCAACTCCCCCCCCCATCCTGTAGCTTTTTCCAGGGTTTCTGTGTCCCAGGTGCATCATTTTGCACTTCTTTGAATTAAACTTCTGTTGCCAGCGCTCAGACCATTTTTCAAGCTTCCCCAGGTCCCTCCTCATTTTCTCTACCGCTCTGGGTATCCACTCTTTTACAGATCTAGGTGTTATCTGCAAAAAGGCAGATCTTTCCCTCCTGCCCTTCTGCAATGTCACTAATGAAGACATTGAACAGGACTGGCCCCAGGACTGATCCCTGAGACACCCCACTGGTCACCCCCCTCTCCTCAGACTGTACCCCATTTACCACCACCACCCTGTGTCTCCTGTCTGTTAGCCAGTTTCTAACCTAGTTTGCCACCCTGTCTCCCATGCCTAGCCTACCCAGCTTGTTTATCAGTCTCCTATGTGGGATGGTGTCAAAGACTTTGCTGAAATCAAGGTAAGCGATGTCCAGTGCCCCACCCTGCTTTACTTCCTTTGTCACCCACTCAAAGAAATCAACCAGATTTGTCTGACATGACCTCCCCACTGTAAATCTGTGTTACCTAAGGACCTGGGCTCCAATGGCTTCTAGATGCCCCACTATCATTTCTTTAAGCAGTCTCCATGATCTTCCCTACTACGTGAGGCTGACCAGCCTATAGTTCCCTGCCTCATCCCTGATGCCAGATTTGTGCAAAGGGACCACATGTGCCCTCCTTCAAAACTCTGGTACCACCCCTCTGTTAAATGACTTGCTGAACATGGCTACCGGAGGTTTTGATATCTCTCTTCGTAGTTCTCTTAATTTCCTTGGGTGTATACCATCCAGTTCCATCGCTTTGACCACTTTCAGTTTAGTGAGCTCCTGCAGGACTTTTTCCCCCTGTGAATGGACTATTGTCCACCTCTTTACCCCATTGGCAACTGGTGTACTGCTATGGCCCCTGTCTCCCTCCCTCTTCTGTGAATACCGAACACAAATATTTATTCAGTATTTCTGTCTTTTCCATGTCACCCTCCTTGCATTCCCCTCCTTCTACCCTAAGCCTTGCAATCCCTCCTTGTTTTCCTCCTTTTGCTGATGTAGCTGAAGAATGTCTTGTCCCCTTTCTTAACTGACTGTGCTAAACCTTTCTCTGTCTGTGCCTTTGCTCTCCTTACTACCTTTCCCATTTCCCTTAGACACTCTAGGTACTCCTCCCTGTCCTCTTCCCTTTGGATCTCCTTATATTTCCTGAACCCTTTTCTTTTTGCCCTGTCATTTACCGCCACCTCTCTCAAGAACCACAGTGGCTTTCTCTTTCTCTTGCCTTTAGATACCAATCTGACGCATTGATTTGCTACTTCCAGTAAAGCTTCCTTTAGATACTTTCACTGTTCTTCCACTCCCTCTCCAAGGCTCTTTTGATACCCCTCCCCATTTCAGCTAAGTCAGCATTTTTGAAATCCAAAACCTTTGTCTTAGTATTTCTTGAGTGACTCTCTGTCCCTATGCTGAACAACACAATGTTGTGATCACAGGATCTCAGTTGCACTTCTACCTGGACATCTGTGATTAGATCCCCTTTGGTCATTACTAGATCCAGAATTGCCCTGCCTCTGGTGAGATCAAGCACAAGCTGCCTGAGTCTAGCCTCCTGGAGTGAATCAAGTATGCCTCTGCTTCTGGCTGACGCAGCTACACTGGTGTTCCAATTCACATCTGGCATATTGAAATCTCCCATCAGTAGAATTTCACCTTTCATTGCCATCTCATGTATTTCCTACACTAGCTCCCTGTCCAGTTCCTCTCCCTGTCCTGGAGGCCTGTATATCACCCCTGTGCATATTGCTGTGTCATTTCCAGGTTGAAGGGTGACTCACAGTTCCTCAGCCTCCCGCTGCCTACCCTGAACCTGTGTTGCCATTATACCATCTCTAACATACAGGGCTACTCTCTTTCTCTTTTTGCCCTCCCTATCCCTCCTGAATAGAACATATCCTGCTACATTTGTTTCCCACTCATGATTAGCTATATACCAGGTTTCAGTTATTGCTTCTATGTCCAGGTCTTCTTCAATTATTAAGGCCTCCATGTCTGGGACTTTATTTCCCAGGCTACGTGCATATGTCACCAGGATCTTCCAAGTTTACTGTCTGACCTCTCTATCTTCCTGTTTTTAGTCCACTGCATTTCCCCCCTCACCTGATATTTTTCTCTTGTGTTCCCAGTTCCTTTCCTACTCAATTTTTGCTTGACTCCGATGACCTTGGTATCAACTGCTCTTCCTGCTCTATTGTTCTGCTTTCTCTACCATGTGGGTGTGGGCTACCTGAGTATCTCTGCTCCTATTGCCCTCCCCCTGGCTAGTTTAAATGCTCAACAGCAAAGCATTTAAACCGTCCATTGAGGGCTGCCTCCCCCTTGCTGGACAGATGCAGTCCATCCCCACTGTAGATGGCTGCATCGCTCCAGGTAGGTTCCCAGTTTCCAATGAAGCCATACCCTTTCCCATTGCACCAGCCTTTCAACCATGTGTTGAAGTTACTAATGAAGAGATTCCTCTCCCTCTCCCCACTGCCATGGACTGGTAGCACCTCTGAAAATGTCACAGAGCTTGCTACCTTCCCCAGGCACCCTTCCAACACTGTAAAGTCCTTTTTCACCTGCTTCAATCATGCCTTATCCTTGGATAGGTCATTTTTCCCCAAGTGGCTTATGATATCCAGCCCCCTCCTTGCCACAACAATCAGGTAAAACAAAGAGTTTCTTCTGCAAACTACAGGGCAAAAACACAGCTCTAGTTTAAGGTAGCTGGTAACTGTTCTACCTCTCAGCGTCTACAGCAACAGTCAACTCCTGTTAGTAATCCACAGTCACTCAAGCCTTCTTCAGCTCTTCCCCTTATCAGACACTTCTTTCACAGAGTTTCAGTAACAGCTCTTGTCACAAATGCAGTAAAGACAAACCCTAAAAAAAACACACTGTCTTCTACCTACTATTACAGGCCCCTGAATTAAGAATTCAATTTAATACACTCAGTAAATCAACTCCTTGTTGCATGGTAGCTAGTAGCTGCTCTCCCTCTCAGCTTCTTCCGCAAACAGGGTTCACAGTCAACTCATGTTTGTAATCCACAGTCCCTCAAGCCTTCTTCAGCTCCTCCCCTTATCAGATGCCACTTTCACAGAGTTTGAGTAACAGCCCTAGTCACAAATGACTACAGATATTCTCCAGCTAGATTACTTCCCTGGCAAATTAATGTTATACTAGCTAATGTAGCTGGTAGCTGCCCTCCCTCTCAGTACATATATCAGCACATATATTTAAGTGCTGAAGTGATCATAAGATAAAAGGTTAAGCTACACAGAAATCTACTGCTTACAGGAGGTGCCCCCACTAACTCTGTGGGTAAAGTTGGTTTCTCAAGAAAATATCTTGAAAAACAAAAAAAAAGAGTGAAAGGTGAAATGTAGAGCTGATGAAAACACAGGTATGGAAAGAAGGTTCTAATGGGTCCTCATGTGGGTACCTTGTTAGAATAGTGCTACACGAATAGTGCCAGTCTTCAGAGCGCTAGTTCATGTAGAGCTAGCATGGACAGCGAGAGAGGATCTCTAGTACTTTCAGTAAGCACTCTCCAGGTCACTGTCCATGCTGCTCAGCACAAACAAGAGCACCAGGATTCAGGAGGCTGGCTGAGCTGATCCGGTGGCGTGGAGGGCTAGGGCATAGAGCAGCTCAGCCAGCAGCAGTGGATACTAGGATTCTAATCCGGATCGCCAACATTTTTGTGAACTCAGGACTTTGTTTCTTTCACACAGGACCATGGAAACAGTATTTCATGGCCCCAAATATTTTAACTTTCCCTGTGATCTACTCCCCTCCCCCGGAGTGAGAATCCTTCGGTCCAGAGGGGTTGCAGGGAGCAAATAACCCCCGCAAAAATAAAACTGATGGCATTATTGCTGCACTATTGTTGATGATGACTGCATTGTGGTCAGTGCTATTCTGTGCACCTGATGTGTGTGTGGGGGGGATTATTCTCTTAAACAGTCATGCAGGGGATAGAATAATTACAAAACTCATTCAGACTGCTGCAGTAATTCCAGTAGGAAAATTAATGCTGACTGTACTTAGATATATTTGAATCAAAAGATGACTGCTACCAGTAAGAAAACTTACATTGCTAATTTTCTAGGTAAAAACAGCTATAGTTGAATGGCAACATTATAGGACTTTGCTTAAAATTTCAAATGTTACAGAATATTTAAAGTTATGGGGCAGCATATGTAAAGAATCAGTGTGGCACAGACAGTGTTTGTGCTGCACAAATATGAATGTTAGCACTCAGAAGGTAGTTTGTAATCAAATCTCTATATTGAGGGCTGCTTTTTGTGCAGCAGCACAAAGTCAGTACTTAAGCACATGTAAATTAAAGGCAAAGTTGTGCATACAGTACACGGTGCAATGGTATATCATAAACCTAGTTACACACAGCTAGTTAACCCTCAGAAAACCCATGTTTAAAAGACTCAGAGTTGAGAGGTAGTCCAGACCACATTAAACACAGTAGCAGCTCTCTGGAAAAGCCAATAATAATAATACAATGGAAACCTAAGGAAATGTATAAATACTTGTAGCGGAGCTCTCAGCAGTATTACTGATACAGAATGGAGTACTTGGAATTGACACCTGCAAGGGCAGTGGACCTCAATATAATGCCATACAAATACTGTTTGAAAATTAGTTTGAAATTTCCCGGTGTCTGATTGGCCAACCTCCTTGCTAAGGTGAGCATTTACTTGGCAACAGAGACCAGAAAATAACAAGTCCAACTGCCAAGTGCCCCATTACCAGCTGGGATTATTGTGCCTGTTTAGAATTTTGAAAAAAGTTCAGTTAAAACAGCTGCTATTTTTTTCTTTCATTTAGATAGAGCTCAGACCCATCCCACCAATTAGTGATGCCACCCCTGAATGTAACACTTTCTATATAATTCATCAAAACACAAGCTACTCTCACCCACCCAACTGAAAAGCAGTAGCCTTTGTCAAACAGCACACACTTGACTACACCCACCACCATTCTCCAGATGCCCACCCACTTATCCTACTGTCACAAGCTGGCAGTGCATCTCCATCTCTAGTAGTCTAATGTAAAAAAGTTCCACTGGTCTCCTGAGCCAGTGGTACGCATCCCAGAGGTTCAGTCTGCCATCCCTCAGCACACACACTGTGGTGCTTCCATGTTCTCTTTAATATCACATTTCATTGTGTCCAGTGCTGGAGTGAAAGGAGAGAGAGAGAGAGAGAGAGAGAGAGAGAGAGGGAAAGAGGGAGAGAGACAGAGAGACAGAGAGGGAGAGAGACAGCGAGACAGAGAGACAAAAAATAGTCCTGCCTCTCAGCTGATTAATAATGCTCTTTCACCACTCTTGCAGAAAAGAAATAGTAACACTGTATACCATTCCAAATGCAAGTGGAGGCAGTCACTACTAATGTGTTGTGGTGTGTCACATCTGCTAGTTACTCTCCCTGAACTGAATTCAGAGTCCAAAGTCCATGATGGTAGTCTTTTTGCTAGAGAGCAGACACGATGTAGAAGGAGGACCTGTAGTTGTTGCTAATGTTTTCACCAGCTGGTGGGTATGGAGGGGGATCTGGGTTATTCCAAATCTTTTCTCTGTCTGGCAGGGGGAGAAAGAGAAAATAATTTTAAAAAGACTTTCACAAAATAGGTTCACCAAATTAAAGTGTCTCACACTGACATCAACACCTTTTATTGTTATGTATACTATAGAGGGACAACTTTAAAATAAAATGCATTTTTATTATTTTTTTACTAAATTGTAAGAGATGTTTTTAGATTTTATTAAAAACATAAAGTATGAACCATTTTCTAAGTGCATTAATACACTTCAGAGTGGATAGTATGGACTGCAGTGTCAGGCCTTAATACACCCCTGGGCTGTCCAATATAGCCCAATACCATGACCTTGTTGTGTATTAGCATTTGTATAGTGAACCTTAAACAAGCACATTATAAATGTCATGCCTGCCTCCTGAAACACAGCAACACATTTTTTTCATTGTTGCAAAAGGTGTACTGCATCCTCATTTCTCGCCCTTCCCAGTCACATGTAGCACTAAAACTCCACAGCCTATAGCCTACATCTTCTACAAGGAGCAAGTGCCTTGATAATAACATGTGGATGGCAAGTACAGTAATGAAATGGCTAAGGTAAGGAGATGTTAAGGCCTTGCATGTTGATTAGAGTCATTAGCTTTTTATGTACCAATATTGCTCTGTAACACCAAGGGATTTATCACTCCCAAATGGCTCAACTTGCTCAGAGTGAAGTCATTTTGTGCATGTGGTCACACCTGTATTTTGTGCTTCCACAGTGATTTGTGTTGCTCTCTTAGGGATTCTAATACTGCAGAAAACCTGGTTACACTTGAGCCCTATCAAAATGCCTCTTCAATTATATCTTTTGTGTTTTGTGCACACATTTGTTAGCACTAATACTCCTTAGTGGGTTTGCTTGTGTGGTTTCTTCTTTTTTTTCCCTCCCTCCACCCAGACAGCCCCCCTTCAGAGGAGTGCCCCATCCCCACCACCCCAATATCCCCTGGGACTCACTATTCTAGCCATCTTCCCTCAGGGCTCCCCCCCCAGTGGGGTCAGCAGGGGTCCCCAAGCCCCACTGAACCATGAATCAATTTCAGGCCAACATGCCCAGCTGGTTGGGTGTGGGTCCTGCAGGTGCTGTTCTTCATCCTGCTGCTGGGGATTTTCCAGTATTCTCCTATGGGGTATGTGGCATTCACTGATGTCAAGGTGTACATGCCAACATCTGCCACATCCTGCCACCTCTTTTGGCTCAGGCTGCCTTTCCCCTGGCTTCCGCCAAGGACCAGTTGGGAACCAAGCTCTTCCCCACCCTCCCCTGTAGGAGAGTGGTCCCAAGGATACTTGATCCTCTTCCCCTTGGCCTGCCCTCCAAAAACTTTGGTCTTGCTTCTGAACCAGGGTGACTGGTGTCACGAGCTGTTGTGCTACCACTGTATAAGTGGGCCGGTGCTTGAGTGATTTCTAATATAGGTCCCATCATGTTAGAATGACAAGTTTCAAAGATGTGTGCAAATTCATTATATACTGTACTTCACAACACATAAAATGTATATTTAAAAAATGTTTCCCCAAAGAATGTATAATATTTGAAAAACAAAAATACTGTTGCATGAGCACTGCTTTCTCCTTATGGGTATTTGAGCAATTTGGGATGCATTGGTTCTTACAGTTTTACTGGTACTGAAGCCACTCTGTCTTAACATACCACCACCTTTACAGGACATAAATCCTCTGATTTGCCTTCCATGTTACATTTATTGCACATGGAATTTCGAGTCAGTAACTGTGAAATCCATATGGGTTTCCCTACCCTTAAAACTCCCAGATACAAACAGATAATGCTCATAATAAGTAGGACTAGGCAGACTGTTCTGCCAGAGATTCAAACCCTGGATAGAACCTGTAATCCACCGACCTGGATAAATATGGAGTTTGTCACAGAAGTCCAGTTCCAGGTCTGTGGAGTGCCATTCAGTGTACAGTTGGCATGGGGATGCCATTGACATGCTTGCTTCATGTACAGGTGGCCATCAGCATCCAATCAGGCAACAGAGCAGGATAGTCAGTCACGTAATGCGCTCACAGTATATAACCATGGTGAGTGCACAACATGGCCCAGACATTTTAGTGGATGGTTGGAGAAGCTAGCTGCTGCAGATCCTACAGTTGTACACCACAGAGAAAAAATAAATATAAATTAAAAAAAATCTATTTTTTAAGTGGAGCTGGAGGGGAGGAAAGAAAGAGAGAAGAGGAGACTTACTGGGGCAAGGGGTGGGGAGCAAAGTCATCACTGGGATAGGGAGAGGAGAGGAATCCAAGGAGGTAGAGAGATAGCGGGTGGCTGCCAGTGGGGAGGTAAGCAATGCAAAAAAGGCAGGCAGTGTACTACAGGGCAAGGGCAGGCTGGAAAAAGAAATATTTGGCTTATGCCATCCAGAAAATGAATCCAGAAGATTCTCGAGATGTGAGAGAGTGAGAGACTACTAAGGGATCTAGGGAAATGTTACCATTACAGAAAATCCCAAATATTTTTTTTTCTTTTCTTGGCCTTAGACAGTGTGGCTGGTACACTGAGCAAGGGTAGGCTGGCATAATCTTTGACTTGTGCCATTGCAGAATCCAGAGGAGAGGGGGAGACCACTGGGGGCTCAAGAAACACTTTACAGTGCCAGAAAATCCCAAATGAAAGTCTTTTTTCTTTTCTTAGTCACAGACAGTGTGGATGTGTGTACACTGAGTAAGAGCAGGCTGGCAAAATCATTGACTTGTGCCATTCTAGATCCAGAGGAGAATGGGAGAGACTACTGGGGGCCCAAGAAAAATGTTACAGTGCCAGAAATACATAAAAGTGTTTGTTTTTCTTTTCTTAGCCTCAGAGTGGCAGTTTGTAGTACAGGGCAAGGGCAGGCTAAAAAAATAAATCTTTAACTTATGCCATCCCAGATCCAGAGGAGATAGAGATAGAGAGAGAGAGAGGACAGAGACCATGGGTTGGGGGGCATGAGAAATTTTACAGCCCATAAATTCCAAATAAAGTTGTTTTTCTTTTCCTGGCCTCAGTGTGGCAGTGTGAATGTGTGTAGGACAAGAGCAGGCTGGCAAAATAAATATTTGACTTGTACCATCCAGATCCAGAGCAGAGTGAGAGAGAGAGAGAGAGAGAGAGAGAGAGACTACCAGTGGGGACACAATTTTTTACAGTCCCAGAAATCCCAAATAAAAGAGTTTTTTTTTCTTTTGATCTCAATGTGTCTGTGAGATTGTGTCTAGGGCAAGGGTGGAATGACAAAATAAATACAGGGCAACAGTAGGCTGACAAAATAAATCTTTAACTTGTGCCATCCAGAACCAGAGGGGAGTGAGAGAGAGAGACTATGGGGGGGGGCACAAGAAATTTTACAGTCCCATAAATCTCAAATAAAAGTTTTTTTTTATTTTCCTGGCCTCAGTATGGCTGTGTGTACAGGACAAGAGTAGGCTGGAAAAATAAATATTTTACTTGTACCATCCAGATCCAGAGCAGAGCAAGAGAGAGAGAGAGAGAGACTACGGGGGCACAAGATCATTAGCAGTCCCAATAATCCCACATAAAAGATTGTTTTTCTTTATGTGGCCCCTCAATGTGCCTGTGAGAGTGTGTGTAGGGCAAGGGCAGGATGACAAAATAAATATTTGACTTATGCCATTCATTCCAGATGCAGAGGAGAGAGACACTGGGGGGGAGGCATGATAAATTTTAGAGTTCCAGAAATCACAATTTTTTTTTTCTTTTTCTGGCCTCAGTGAGGCCATGTGTACAGGGCAAGAATAGTCTGACAAAATACATCTTTATCTTGTGTCATCCAGATCCAGAGAAGAGAGAGAGAGAGAGAGAGAGAGAGAGAGACTACCAGGGGGGAGCACGAGAAATGTTACACTCCCAGAAATCCCAAATACACTATTTTTTTTTCTTTTCTGGCCTCAATGTGGCAGTTTCAGTATGTGTAGGGCAAGGGTAGGCTGACAAAATAAATCTTTGACTTGTGCCATCCATTCCAGAGCTAGATGAGAGAGAGAGAGAGAGAGAGAGAGAGAGAGAGAGATGGGGCATGAGAAATTTTCAGTATCAGAAATCCCAAACAAAAGTTTTTTTTTCCTTTTCTGGCTTCAATATGGCTGTGTGTACAGGGTAAGGGCAGGCTGGCAAAATAAATCTTTGACTTGTGCCACCCATTCATGATCATTCATTAAAGAGCATTCACAATTTCATATATTGCAAATAAAAAAAATAATTTTCTGATAAACAACAAACACGTTACTGTTCCTGTGCTGTTAGTTGGGGGTTGGAGCAGAGCATATTCTGAATTTGTGACCTGTACCAGTCTGTGTACACTGCAACACAAGTAATAAAAGTACACACACAAGTGTCGTCATCATCAATCATCATCACTCATTTCATCCATTATTTCTCCTCCTTATTCTTCTTAGTTTATCGATATGTATTAAGCACCAACCAATCCATGTGAGACTGGGTGTGTGGCTGTGCACCAGATGTCTGGATCACCAATTTAAATTCTGAGACACACTGTTGAGTAGGTCACTGAACAGTAACTGTAGCAGGAGTCAGTCAGCTAAGCTTGGAAGGAAGTGGTGGTGGACTGCGATGTGCTTTGTACTTCTACAATCACAAACTATTCACATTCATGACTCATGAATGTAACTCAATCCCTGACCTGTGGATTTGGGTGGGAGTCATCAGAGAACATACGTAGAGAAATCTTTTTTGTTTTTACACAGAATAAGAAATAAAAATGGATCAAAGTGTTGGTGAGGTGCATTCTTCTTAGGAAGGCAATGCAGCCAGTGCCACTGCAAAAGACAGCAGTCAGTCTGCAAAGGAAAAACAAATAAAACCCAGAAAGTGATTTGTTCAGGTTTAATGTTTAGTCTTCCAAATGAATGCATGAACCCCAAAAAGGTGTATCTGTCGGATCAGTCCCAATGGAAAAAAAGTTATGTAGTTAAAACAAAAAGGTTGGTGGGCACCAGTCTCAGAGACACCCAAATGTATGGAACAATTGCATACTATGCTACTGCCAGTCCCATACAGATGTCATCTGATTCTTCTGCACTCAAACTCAACAAGGGTACTAATAATAAAGATAAAGAGAATGATCAGACAGTAGAAGGTTTACAACAGGAGGGGATGAAAATTTCAGATGTGGAAGAAATGGACAGAAATGTTTTGGTTGAGGAAGAGGGCAGTGGAAATAAACCACAAGAGGAACAGACCAAAGAAAAATCCAGGGCAAAAAAAAAACTGCTAAAAGGGCCGAGGTGCAGTACCTTTACTGGGATAGAAAATAAAAAAAATTTAATCTTGAGTTTGGTCATACTTCTCCACTAGTTCTTCTAATGAGTTAGTGGCAACATGCACCATTTGTAAACAGCCAATCAGCTGGGGTAAAAAGAAAGGAGCACTGGGAATGTCAGCAGTGAAAATGTACCCAGACAGATGTCATAACATCACTGAAAACTCCAGTTGTTGTGAGTCTCGAAGAGTAAGTGACAGTGATAGCTTGTTACACTCAGGGGAAACTCTGATAGCTGAAAGCAGTGGCAGCTCCTGCAGCACTACGGAAACACCTTCACCACCACTTTCTTCCATTTGAAGAATTCCTACTGTTACTGAAAGTGACCGTGTGTTCAAAAGCCCCCCTCCTTCAAGGAGACAGTTAACCATCTCAGAAACATATGAGCATAAAGCCAAATATGCCTTGACTCACCCTGTTACTGTTATAAAAACCAAAAATATTTCAGAAATGATAGCTGTTGGTTTGATACCATATAAAGTGGTTTAACATGTAAGATTCAGGTGGCTGTGAGTACCTCAAACCTTGATATAGTGTACCATCACAGAAATACTTCTTGACAACGGGATTCCAGATCTTTACCATGTTGTAGGTAAAAATTGAAGACATGTTTTGTGCAGTGCTGTTGGGAGGGTGGTGCATCTCACAACAGAAATCTGGACAAGCTGTCAACCTAGAGCCCTTCATAACTTTTACGGCACATTGAGCATGTTCTGATAATTTATGTGGGGACAGTGAAGTGTAAGTAGTTGCTGTTTTAGGAATGTTTTATTTTCCATCTGAACATACCTCATACAACATCAATGAAGTGCTCCAAAACCAATACAGCAATGGCACACTTCACAGGGACTGTCAGTTGGCTTTATTTATTTATTTATTTATTTATTAAACTCTAGGATTACAAGTACCTTTGAGCAGGGACTGCTCATTTACAAAGGTTCCATGTCAAAGGATGGGGTGAGACATAACACAAAGGTAAACAATGGTTACACACTTAACATGTCGATTACTAAGGCCTAAATAGTACAGTCAACATGTTGAAGTAGAACAACATAAGCTAGCTTTTAACATAATTCATGGTAGAACAGTATCTTTGTAGAAGGAAGACAGAAAGAAGCCGGCAGATAGGTGCCATTGTCAGAACTTTATAGTTTGGCTTATACAGGCTTTATAGTTGCAGATAATGGGTCCAACATAAGGAAGACCTTGGAGGAAGGGGCTTTGTTCACATCCACTACCTTGTGCATTGCTTAAATTTAATACTTCACATTTTTCTCGATGATGACAGGGACATTAAGGCTGCTGTTAGCACTGCTAAAAGAATGTGCACTCATTTCAGTCCTCAAGCAAAACCTGTCACTTGTTTGAAAAATACAGCAGGAGCACAGTTTACCTTTGCACAGACTTATCCAAGACATTTCTACTCGGGAAATTTGACCTTTTATATGTTCCAAAGGCTGCTGGAACAAAAGAAAGCCATCGGACAATACACCTTGGAAAATAAAATTGGTGATGCAGATGTCTGTATTACTCCACCACAGTGGGCCATGCTGCAGTTTCTAATTGTCCTGCTCCAGCTATTTGAAGAAATCACCAGAGAGGCTAGTGCAAACACAGCAACTCTGAGCCAGGTGATACCACTAATAAAAATGGTAAAATTCAGGTTTTATTGGATTAGGGAAAAGTTAGGGAACCAAGACATTTCCATGATCACACAGGCTGCCAGTGGTGCTGCTGACACATATAGGTTGTCCCCAGAATACAAGATCTAATGAGACGTATGATCAAAAAAGTTGAAGAAGATGACAAACTATGTAAAATGTTTAATTCTGAGTACTACATTAAAGCAACAATTTTGGACCCATGATACACACTGAAGCAACTACTGAGTGGTGATGATGACACTTCTTTCAAGATAAACAAAGAAGAAATAATTGATGAAGTACATGCTGTCATGGAACAGAGTACGACAGCAACATCACATTTAGAATCTTAGAATCTTCTTCACAATACAGCACAACATCATGTGGCCTATCCTCTACTATTGTGGCATTTTCTTCCTCTTCCTCCTCAGCCGCTGCATTCAAATCTTCACCACCATCCAAACACAGCACTGTCCCACAGTCACTTGGTTCAGCTTCATGTCTCTAGAGTCACTTAGAAGATGTAATTGTAACATCTTCTTCATCTGCCTCTTGTAACACAGACTCGGAACAGACAATTGTTGAAATGTACCTTGCAGAGCCCAATATCAGCTGGAATGCTGATCCTTTTAAATACTGGAAATCAAAACAAAGTATGTGGCCTGCATTAGTAAACATTGCAATGAAGTACATGAATTGCCCCCTGACTAGCGTGAGTTCAAAACGATTGTTTAGCTCAGCTGGTAACATCATTGCTGACATGCGATCCTGTTTGACATCAGAAAATGCTGAGTGCCTGGTATTTCTAAAAGTCAGCATTCCTCACTTTAATTTCAAATATGATACCTGAATGAAATGTATAGTCTGAATGAGCAGAACCTATTCACAAAACACTTTCAAGAATTTATTTTGTGCCTGTGGTGAAAAACTTTTGTGAATAGGGTATGCTAGAAAAGCAGCAAATAATTGCAACAAGTCAGGTCAGGACTCAAGAAGATTGACTACTAGGCCAGGCCAGAATTATTTTAATGATCACAAGGAGCATAGAAATATGAAAATAATACCACCAGTGGGTCAGAGTCCAAATACAGCAGGCAACTGCATTTCATGTCACATTTACTTGTGTTACTAGGTATACTACATTGATCAGAAAGGTAGGGTACTGCTGTATACTACTACTACTTGTCACTTTTTGTCCTCATGTCACATCATGTACTACTTGTCACTTTTGTCCTCACTACTACTACTGCTACTTGTCACTTTTTTGTCCTTAGCAACTGATTAAAAATGATTATTTCACCATTGACCTGACTGCACTGAAGTATTACTGTTTTAATTTTCATATAACAGATGGCTTAGCAGAAGTCTGAACACTGAAACTGAATGCTCTTTGTATAATACATTTGTGACAGCCTCGATATTTGGCTGTGATTGCAGAGAAAAATGTAAATTCATTTCTTTATTGTGTGTGCTTGTGAGAGGGTTGAATAAGGTCCTGTCCCATTTGTTATGCAGAAAGAGTTTAAACACAAGGGTCTATTCTATCCTCTCCTTTTCTATGTCTTCTCTGTCTGGTTGTGCAACCAAATTTTCTTGTGAGACCTAGGAACTGATCACTCTGATGGTTTCACAATTTCACTCTCCTTGTCTCTCTAGCAAAACATTGCTGCTCCTTTTATAAGGGGGTTGCTGATGATTGGTGCTTGGTCACCTCACCTTGAGCTTCCTGGAGTACCTTTGCCTTGCTTGAGCTTGCGGATGTCAAGCAGATTGTCCAGGGTATGCACCCTACATGCTGTAGTTTGGATCCAGGCCCAGCTTCCTTGATTATGGGTTGTTGGGATACGATTGGCCTGGGTCTGGCTCAGATACTCCAGTGCTCCTTGGAGTCCAGGGAGTTTCCAATCTCCCTGAAGGAGGTGGTGGTAATCGCCCTCCTGAAGAAAGCTTCTTTGGACCCAAACTCTCTGGCCAACTACAGACCAATCTCAAATCTTCCCTTTATAGGGAAGGTGATTGAGAAAGTAGTGGTGATACTGCTGGATGACCTCTTGACCATCCATAACATCTCTGAACCTCTCCAGTCTGGTTTTCGTAAGAGGCATAGTACTGAGATGGCACTGGTTTGGGTGCTCAATGATCTCCCAATGGTGATGGATTGGAGGAACCATTCTATCTTGGTGCTCCTTGATCTCTCCTCAGCTTTTGACACTGTAGACTATGGGGTGCTGCTTGGACGTCTGAGATCCATCTGTGGACTGTCAGGTACAGTCCTTAGTTGGTTTACATCTTTCCTCACTGGCTGGAGTCAGAGAGTGGTGTCTGAGATTTTTTCCTCGGACCCTTTCTTCCTGCCATGTAGGGTCCCTCAGGGTTCAGTGCTCTCCCACATGTTGTTTGCAGTGTATATGTTGCCTCTTGGAGACATTGCAAGATGGTATGGACTGAGGCTTCAGTGCTATGCTGATGCTATCCAGCTCTACCTGTTTTTTGCACCCAACCAGGATAGAGCTGTCTCAGTACTTAGTACCTGCCTCACCGAAATCCAGGACTGGATGAACTCGAGCTAGTTAAAGTTGAATGCCGGAAAGACGGAGGTGATGGTAGTGGATCCGGGTCACCAGATAGAGGGGTTTAGGGCTGATCAACCCTCTGTAATTTTTCTCAGCTCCTATCCTTTGAATGGGTGCAAAATCTGGGGGTAGTGCTTGATGACAGGCTGACTTTATGATCCCAGGTGTTGGCCATCATCAAGTCTTCCTTTATCATCTTAGGAATATATCCAGGATTAAGCACCTGGTTCCGTCCAGGGACCTGCCTACAATAGTCCATGCCTTTATGACTTCCTGCCTTGATTATTTTAACTCCCTGTACTTAGGGCTTTCTGGGGTTGAAATCTGCCACCTGCAGCTCGTGCAGAATGCAGCAGCATGATTGTTAACTGGGGCTTCTCGTGTATCCATATTACTCCATGCTGCACATCTGCACTGGTGCTGATTAGAGGCAGATCTCCTTTAAAGTTGGTTTACTGACTTATAAAGCCCTACATGGATTGGGCCCTGACTACTTGAAAGGGCTCCTTCTTCCTTACCACCCAGTGTAACATTTGCGTTCAGGTGATGGGGGGTTGCTAGAGATTCCGAGGGTGTCTTTGAAATCTTCTGGGGCCATGCATTTATGCACGCAGCCCCAACCCTTTGGAATTCTCTACCCCATCAGCTTCAGGAGTGCATGACTGTGGAGGGGTTTAAACAGGCATTGAAAACCTTTTTATGGAGTCTCGCCTATGATAGCTCCATATAACTCTGACCCTGTGTTACTTATTTTTTTGTTCGTTACTTATTTATTATCATGTGTATTGTTTTATATGACTGTTTTTATCTTTTTATAAAGTGCCTTGATGGCCCAAAAGACACTTATGTGAAATAAAATTTTATTATTATTATTACTATAGGTCTTTGTCTGGGAACTCGTTAAGAGAGCCTTCTCACAGAATGTTCTTGTAAGTTTACAGAATTTTCTTGTCAGTTTCCATGCACATGCAGCAAAAAGAACAAAGTGTCTCAGAGCTGACGTCTTGCTTGTCACTCTTCAAAAAGCTTCAGTACTGCATCTCAGGATAATCCCTTGAGATCCAACTAGCTTTTTGTAATCATTTCATCAGTATAACTATACACATTTTAAACAAAGGATCCCAGCATCGCTTACAGTTTCACACAAAGATTGACATATATTTTTAATAACTACAGATATGCAAGAGGGAAGAAAAGGCAGAACAGCAAGGGAAGGCAGAGAGATAGCAAAAAGCAGAGAACTGCAAAATCTTCAGAGTGATCAGTTCCTACCATAGGTCTCACAAGAAAATTTGGTTGTGCAGCCAGACAGAGAAGACAGAAAAGGAGAGGATAGAACAGTCCCTTGCATTTAAACTCTCTCTGCATAACAAATGGGGCAGGGTCTTGTTCAACCCTGTCACAGTGTGTGTGTAAGTGTGTGTGTGTTTGTGTGTGTATGTTTGTGTGTGTGTGTGTGTGTGTGTGTGTGTGTGTGTGTGTGTGTGGTGGTATGCTAGCCTGGCTGTAACAATTCTACATCTCACTTACAGTAACTGGGCTGAGATTATTATATTTTAATTTTTATGTACTTAAATTATTTGGCACTGGTTGATATGGTAACAATTGTGGAACTAATAAGGATGTAACTGTGTGTCATCAGGTCTTCAGGTGGCAGTAGCAACCTTTATTTTTATGACTGCACTGCACTTAGCCAATGTGATGTGATTGACTGGCTGCCAGGCTGGTGATAAGTTTATGTAATCCATTTCTTGTTTAATGAATGTATTGCATGTTGAACAGTAGTAGAAGTAGTCGTAGACAACATTACCACCTGTTGGACCAGGTAGTGTACCATTCCACAGTACACTGGGACATCTGATGCAGTTGCATCATTCACATGGATAAGGTGAGTGGGCTCTTACGGCTGCTCATTTTTGATCATTAATTTCTTTCACCTGGGGGACATGATAGAAACTTTCAAGTACCTCAAGGGAATCAACAAAGTCCGAGAGGATAGCATCTTTCAGAAAAGAGATGTACAAGAACAAGGGGGCACAATTTGAAGATGGGGGGCAACTCAGAGGTAATGTGAGGAAAGTATTTTTTCACAGAGAGGGTTGTGGATGCATGGAACAGCCTTCCTGAGGAGGTTGTGGAGTCAAAAACAGTGGGGGAATTCAAGAATGCATGGGGAAGACACAAGATAATTCTAGTGGGGGGTAAGAGTAAGTAGGCTGTTGGTTAACTAGGATCTGCAGCTTATCCATTAGGTAGGGCAATGGGCAGACTAGGAGGTCCAAGCGGTCCTTATCTGCCATCAAATTATATGTTTCTATGTTTTCTCTGGCTGAAAAATCCATCAAAATAATACCAACACAGCAGCAGCATTAATAAAAATAATCTTAGCTGCCTGCCTGCTGTTGGGGGGTGAGGATATAGCATGCACCAAGCAGGAAAGGGATCTTGGGGTTATCATCCCTGATGACCTCAAGGTAGGGAAACAGTGTGACAAGGCAGCAGGTAAAGCAAATAGGATGCTGGGATGTATAGGCAGGGGCATTACCAGCAGGAAAAGGGAGGTCATAATTCTGCTATACAAGACACTAGTGAGGCCCCACCTGGAGTACAGTGTACAGTTCTGGAGACCATACCTACGTAAGGAAATAGACAGGGTAGAGAAGGTTCAGAGGAGGGCAACAAAGATGGTGCATGGATTGCATCACAAGTCCTATGAAGACAGGTTGAAGGAACTGAACATGTACTCCCTGGAGGAGAGGAGGGAGAGTGGATATGATAGAGACATACAAGTATCTTACAGGGAGGAACAGGGTGCAGGAAAACACTATTTTAAGCGAAAAGATGTTCCAGGACTAGAGGTCATGGGATGAAGTTGGAGGGAGGACGATTCAGAGGAAACATGAGAAAGAATTTCTTCACAAAACGGGTCGTGGACAAGTGGAGCGCCCTGCCAGAGGCAGTGGTGGGGGCTGAAACAATCACGGGATTTAAGAATGCATGGGATAGACATAAAGGAATTCTGGAGGTCAGGGGTAAGGTGCAACAGACTTCTAGGAAAACAAACTGAACATACAAGCTCAAATGGGCAGACTGGGTGGGCCATAGGCCCTTATCTGCCGACACTGTCTATGTATCTATGTATGTATCTATGCAGTGCTTGGTATTTCTCAGTGGTACAATAGTATTTGCATCTGTCTGTCTCCCATTTCCATCTCTCTTTCTCTCTTTCCCTCCCAGCACACTCATATCATGGGCCTGAGCAAGATGTGCAGGATGCTATTGCAACCAGTACAGGACAGCTATGAAGCGGCTAGTAGGATTAATTATTGCTTTTATTTAGCAGTTTTACAGTCATTTTTATCCAAATAATGCAACAAACACGTTACTGTTCCTGTGCTGTTAGTTGGGGGTTGGAGCAGAGCATATTCGGAATTTGTGACCTGTACCAGTCTGTGTACACTGCAACACAAGTAATAAAAGTACACACACAAGTGTCGTCATCATCAATCATCATCACTCATTTCATCCATTATTTCTCCTCCTTATTCTTCTTAGTTTATCGATATGTATTAAGCACCAACCAATCCATGTGAGACTGGGTGTGTGGCTGTGCACCAGATGTCTGGATCACCAATTTAAATTCTGAGACACACTGTTGAGTAGGTCACTGAACAGTAACTGTAGCAGGAGTCAGTCAGCTAAGCTTGGAAGGAAGTGGTGGTGGACTGCGATGTGCTTTGTACTTCTACAATCACAAACTATTCACATTCATGACTCATGAATGTAACTCCGTCCCTGACCTGTGGATTTGGGTGGGAGTCATCAGAGAACATTACGTAGAGAAATCTTTTTTTTGGTTTTTACACAGAATAAGAAATAAAAAATGGATCAAAGTGTTGGTGAGGTGCATTCTTCTTAGGAAGGCAATGCAGCCAGTGCCACTGCAAAAGACAGCAGTCAGTCTGCAAAGGAAAAACAAATAAAACCCAGAAAGTGATTTGTTCAGGTTTAATGTTTAGTCTTCCAAATGAATGCATGAACCCCAAAAAGGTGTATCTGTCGGATCAGTCCCAATGGAAAAAAAGTTATGTAGTTAAAACAAAAAGGTTGGTGGGCACCAGTCTCAGAGACACCCAAATGTATGGAACAATTGCATACTATGCTACTGCCAGTCCCATACAGATGTCATCTGATTCTTCTGCACTCAAACTCAACAAGGGTACTAATAATAAAGATAAAGAGAATGATCAGACAGTAGAAGGTTTACAACAGGAGGGGATGAAAATTTCAGATGTGGAAGAAATGGACAGAAATGTTTTGGTTGAGGAAGAGGGCAGTGGAAATAAACCACAAGAGGAACAGACCAAAGAAAAATCCAGGGGCAAAAAAAAAAAAACTGCTAAAAGGGGCCGAGGTGCAGTACCTTTACTGGGATAGAAAATAAAAAAAATTTAATCTTGAGTTTGGTCATACTTCTCCACTAGTTCTTCTAATGAGTTAGTGGCAACATGCACCATTTGTAAACAGCCAATCAGCTGGGGTAAAAAGAAAGGAGCACTGGGAATGTCAGCAGTGAAAATGTACCCAGACAGATGTCATAACATCACTGAAAACTCCAGTTGTTGTGAGTCTCAAGAGTAAGTGACAGTGATAGCTTGTTACACTCAGGGAAACTCTGATAGCTGAAAGCAGTGGCAGCTCCTAGCACTACGGAAACACCTTCACCACCACTTTCTTCCATTTGAAGAATTCCTACTGTTACTGAAAGTGACCGTGTGTTCAAAAGGCCCCCTCCTTCAAGGAGACAGTTAACCATCTCAGAAACATATGAGCATAAAGCCAAATATGCCTTGACTCACCCTGTTACTGTTATAAAAACCAAAAATATTTCAGAAATGATAGCTGTTGGTTTGATACCATATAAAGTGGTTTAACATGTAAGATTCAGGTGGCTGCTTGAGTACCTCAAACCTTGATATAGTGTACCATCACAGAAATACTTCTTGACAACGGGGATTCCAGATCTTTACCATGTTGTAGGTAAAAAATTGAAGACATGTTTTGTGCAGTGCTGTTGGGAGGGTGGTGCATCTCACAACAGAAATCTGGACAAGCTGTCAACCTGAGCCCTTCATAACTTTTACGGCACATTGAGCATGTTCTGATAATTTATGTGGGGACAGTGAAGTGTCGTAGTTTGCTGTTTTAGGAATGTTTTATTTTCCATCTGAACATACCTCATACAACATCAATGAAGTGCTCCAAAAACCAATACAGCAATGGCACACTTCACAGGGACTGTCAGTTGGCTTTATTTATTTATTTATTTATTTATTTATTTATTAAACTCTAGGATTACAAGTACCTTTGAGCAGGGACTGCTCATTTACAAAGGTTCCATGTCAAAGGATGGGGTGAGACATAACACAAAGGTAAACAATGGTTACACACTTAACATGTCGATTACTAAGGCCTAAATAGTACAGTCAACATGTTGAAGTAGAACAACATAGCTAGCTTTTAACATAATTCATGGTAGAACAGTATCTTTGTAGAAGGAAGACAGAAAGAAGCCGGCAGATAGGCATTGTCAGAACTTTATAGTTTGGCTTATACAGGCTTTATAGTTGCAGATAATGGGTCCAACATAAGGAAGACCTTGGAGGAAGGGGCTTTGTTCACATCCACTACCTTGTGCATTGCTTAAATTTAATACTTCACATTTTTCTCGATGATGACAGGGACATTAAGGCTGCTGTTAGCACTGCTAAAAGAATGTGCACTCATTTCAGTCGCTCAAGCAAAACCTGTCACTTGTTTGAAAAAATACAGCAGGAGCACAGTTTACCTTTGCACAGACTTATCCAAGACATTTCTACTCGGGAAATTTGACCTTTTATATGTTCCAAAGGCTGCTGGAACAAAAGAAAGCCATCGGACAATACACCTTGGAAAATAAAATTGGTGATGCAGATGTCTGTATTACTCCACCACAGTGGGCCAGGCTGCAGTTTCTAATTGTCCTGCTCCAGCTATTTGAAGAAATCACCAGAGAGGCTAGTGCAAACACAGCAACTCTGAGCCAGGTGATACCACTAATAAAAATGGTAAAATTCAGGTTTTATTGGATTAGGGAAAAGTTAGGGAACCAAGACATTTCCATGATCACACAGGCTGCCAGTGGTGCTGCTGACACATATAGGTTGTCCCCAGAATACAAGATCTAATGAGACGTATGATCAAAAAAGTTGAAGAAGATGACAAACTATGTAAAATGTTTAATTCTGAGTACTACATTAAAGCAACAATTTTGGACCCATGATACACACTGAAGCAACTACTGAGTGGTGATGATGACACTTCTTTCAAGATAAACAAAGAAGAAATAATTGATGAAGTACATGCTGTCATGGAACAGAGTACGACAGCAACATCACATTTAGAATCTTAGAATCTTCTTCACAATACAGCACAACATCATGTGGCCTATCCTCTACTATTGTGGCATTTTCTTCCTCTTCCTCCTCAGCCGCTGCATTCAAATCTTCACCACCATCCAAACACAGCACTGTCCCACAGTCACTTGGTTCAGCTTCATGTCTCTAGAGTCACTTAGAAGATGTAATTGTAACATCTTCTTCATCTGCCTCTTGTAACACAGACTCGGAACAGACAATTGTTGAAATGTACCTTGCAGAGCCCAATATCAGCTGGAATGCTGATCCTTTTAAATACTGGAAATCAAAACAAAGTATGTGGCCTGCATTAGTAAACATTGCAATGAAGTACATGAATTGCCCCCTGACTAGCGTGAGTTCAAAACGATTGTTTAGCTCAGCTGGTAACATCATTGCTGACATGCGATCCTGTTTGACATCAGAAAATGCTGAGTGCCTGGTATTTCTAAAAGTCAGCATTCCTCACTTTAATTTCAAATATGATACCTGAATGAAATGTATAGTCTGAATGAGCAGAACCTATTCACAAAACACTTTCAAGAATTTATTTTGTGCCTGTGGTGAAAAACTTTTGTGAATAGGGTATGCTACAGAAGGCAGCAAATAATTGCAACAAGTCAGGTCAGGACTCAAGAAGATTGACTACTAGGCCAGGCCAGAATTATTTTAATGATCACAAGGAGCATAGAAATATGAAAAATAATACCACCAGTGGGTCAGAGTCCAAATACAGCAGGCAACTGCATTTCATGTCACACTTACTTGTGTTACTAGGTATACTACATTGATCAGAAAGGTAGGGTACTGCTGTATACTACTACTACTTGTCACTTTTTGTCCTCATGTCACATCATGTACTACTTGTCACTTTTGTCCTCACTACTACTACTGCTACTTGTCACTTTTTTGTCCTTAGCAACTGATTAAAAATGATTATTTCACCATTGACCTGACTGCACTGAAGTATTACTGTTTTAATTTTCATATAACAGATGGCTTAGCAGAAGTCTGAACACTGAAACTGAATGCTCTTTGTATAATACATTTGTGACAGCCTCGATATTTGGCTGTGATTGCAGAGAAAAATGTAAATTCATTTCTTTATTGTGTGTGCTTGTGAGAGGGTTGAATAAGGTCCTGTCCCATTTGTTATGCAGAAAGAGTTTAAACACAAGGGTCTATTCTATCCTCTCCTTTTCTATGTCTTCTCTGTCTGGTTGTGCAACCAAATTTTCTTGTGAGACCTAGGAACTGATCACTCTGATGGTTTCACAATTTCACTCTCCTTGTCTCTCTAGCAAAACATTGCTGCTCCTTTTATAAGGGGGTTGCTGATGATTGGTGCTTGGTCACCTCACCTTGAGCTTCCTGGAGTACCTTTGCCTTGCTTGAGCTTGCGGATGTCAAGCAGATTGTCCAGGGTATGCACCCTACATGCTGTAGTTTGGATCCAGGCCCCTCTTGATTATGGGTTGTTGGGATACGATTGGCCTGGGTCTGGCTCAGATACTCCAGTGCTCCTTGGAGTCCAGGAGTTTCCAATCTCCCTGAAGGAGGTGGTAATCGCCCTCCTGAAGAAAGCTTCTTTGGACCCAAACTCTGGCCAACTACAGACCAATCTCAAATCTTCCCTTTATAGGGAAGGTGATTGAGAAAGTAGTGGTGATACTGCTGGATGACCTCTTGACCATCCATAACATCTCTGAACCTCTCCAGTCTGGTTTTCGTAAGAGGCATAGTACTGAGATGGCACTGGTTTGGGTGCTCAATGATCTCCCAATGGTGATGGATTGGAGGAACCATTCTATCTTGGTGCTCCTTGATCTCTCCTCAGCTTTTGACACTGTAGACTATGGGGTGCTGCTTGGACGTCTGAGATCCATCTGTGGACTGTCAGGTACAGTCCTTAGTTGGTTTACATCTTTCCTCACTGGCTGGAGTCAGAGAGTGGTGTCTGAGATTTTTTCCTCGGACCCTTTCTTCCTGCCATGTAGGGTCCCTCAGGGTTCAGTGCTCTCCACATGTTGTTTGCAGTGTATATGTTGCCTCTTGGAGACATTGCAAGATGGTATGGACTGAGGCTTCAGTGCTATGCTGATGCTATCCAGCTCTACCTGTTTTTGCACCCAACCAGGATAGAGCTGTCTCAGTACTAGTACCTGCCTCACCGAAATCCAGGACTGGATGAACTCGAGCTAGTTAAAGTTGAATGCCGGAAAGACGGAGGTGATGGTAGTGGATCCGGGTCACCAGATAGAGGGGTTTAGGGCTGATCAACCCTCTGTAATTTTTCTCAGCTCCTATCCTTTGAATGGGTGCAAAATCTGGGGGTAGTGCTTGATGACAGGCTGACTTTATGATCCCAGGTGTTGGCCATCATCAAGTCTTCCTTTTATCATCTTAGGAATATATCCAGGATTAAGCACCTGGTTCCGTCCAGGGACCTGCCTACAATAGTCCATGCCTTTATGACTTCCTGCCTTGATTATTTTAACTCCCTGTACTTAGGGCTTTCTGGGGTTGAAATCTGCCACCTGCAGCTCGTGCAGAATGCAGCAGCATGATTGTTAACTGGGGCTTCTCGAGTATCCCATATTACTCCCATGCTGCACAATCTGCACTGGGTGCTGATTAGGAGGCAGATCTCCTTTAAAGTTGGTTTACTGACTTATAAAGCCCTACATGGATTGGGCCCTGACTACTTGAAAGGGCTCCTTCTTCCTTACCACCCAGTGTAACATTTGCGTTCAGGTGATGGGGGGTTGCTAGAGATTCAGGTGTCTTTGAAATCTTCTGGGGCCATGCATTTATGCCGCAGCCCAACCCTTGAGAATTCTCTACCCCATCAGCTTCAGGAGTGCATGACTGTGGAGGGTTTAAACAGGCATTGAAAACCTTTTTATGGAGTCTAGCCTATGATAGCTCCATATAACTCTGACCCTGTGTTACTTATTTTTTGTTCGCTACTTATTTATTATCATGTGTATTGTTTTATATGACTGTTTTTATCTTTTTATAAAGTGCCTTGATGGCCCAAAAGACACTTATGTGAAATAAAATTTTATTATTATTATTACTATAGGTCTTTGTCTGGGAACTCGTTAAGAGCCTTCTCACAGAATGTTCTTGTAAGTTTACAGAATTTTCTTGTCAGTTTCCATGCACATGCAGCAAAAAGAACAAAGTGTCTCAGAGCTGACGTCTTGCTTGTCACTCTTCAAAAAGCATCAGTACTGCATCTCAGGATAATCCCTTGAGATCCAACTAGCTTTTTGTAATCATTTCATCAGTATAACTATACACATTTTAAACAAAGGATCCCAGCATCGCTTACAGTTTCACACAAAGATTGACATATATTTTTAATAACTACAGATATGCAAGAGGGAAGAAAAGGCAGAACAGCAAGGGAAGGCAGAGAGATAGCAAAAAGCAGAGAACTGCAAAATCTTCAGAGTGATCAGTTCCTACCATAGGTCTCGCAAGAAAATTTGGTTGTGCAGCCAGACAGAGAAGACAGAAAAGGAGAGGATAGAACAGTCCCTTGCATTTAAACTCTCTCTGCATAACAAATGGGCAGGGTCTTGTTCAACCCTGTCACAGTGTGTGTAAGTGTGTGTGTGTGTGTGTGTGTGTGTGTGTGTGTGTGTGTGTGTGTGTGTGTGTGTGTGTGTGTGTGTGTGCGTGGTGGTATGCTAGCCTGGCTGTAACAATTCTACATCTCACTTACAGTAACTGGGCTGAGATTATTATATTTTAATTTTATGTACTTAAATTATTTGGCACTGGTTGATATGGTAACAATTGTGGAACTAATAAGGATGTAACTGTGTGTCATCAGGTCTTCAGTGGCAGTAGCAACCTTTATTTTTATGACTGCACTGCACTTAGCCAATGTGATGTGATTGACTGGCTGCCAGGCTGGTGATAAGTTTATGTAATCCATTTCTTGTTTAATGAATGTATTGCATGTTGAACAGTAGTAGAAGTAGTCGTAGACAACATTACCACCTGTTGGACCAGGTAGTGTACCATTCCACAGTACACTGGGACATCTGATGCAGTTGCATCATTCACATGGATAAGGTGAGTGGGCTCTTACGGCTGCTCATTTTTGATCATTAATTTCTTTCACCTGGGGGACATGATAGAAACTTTCAAGTACCTCAAGGGAATCAACAAAGTCCGAGAGGATAGCATCTTTCAGAAAAAGAGATGTACAAGAACAAGGGGGCACAATTTGAAGATGGGGGGCAACTCAGAGGTAATGTGAGGAAAGTATTTTTTCACAGAGAGGGTTGTGGATGCATGGAACAGCCTTCCTGAGGAGGTTGTGGAGTCAAAAACAGTGGGGGAATTCAAGAATGCATGGGGAAGACACAAGATAATTCTAGTGGGGGGTAAGAGTAAGTAGGCTGTTGGTTAACTAGGATCTGCAGCTTATCCATTAGGTAGGCAATGGGCAGACTAGGAGGTCCAAGCGGTCCTTATCTGCCATCAAATTATATGTTTCTATGTTTTCTGGCTGAAAATCCATCAAAATAATACCAACACAGCAGCAGCATTAATAAAAATAATCTTAGCTGCCTGCCTGCTGTTGGGGGTGAGGATATAGCATGCACCAAGCAGGAAAGGATCTTGGGGTTATCATCCCTGATGACCTCAAGGTAGGGAAACAGTGTGACAAGGCAGCAGGTAAAGCAAATAGGATGCTGGGATGTATAGGCAGGGGCATTACCAGCAGGAAAAGGGAGGTCATAATTCTGCTATACAAGACACTAGTGAGGCCCCACCTGGAGTACAGTGTACAGTTCTGGAGACCATACCTACGTAAGGAAATAGACAGGGTAGAGAAGGTTCAGAGGAGGGCAACAAAGATGGTGCATGGATTGCATCACAAGTCCTATGAAGACAGGTTGAAGGAACTGAACATGTACTCCCTGGAGGAGAGGAGGGAGAGAGTGGATATGATAGAGACATACAAGTATCTTACAGGGAGGAACAGGGTGCAGGAAAACACTATTTTTAAGCGAAAAAGATGTTCCAGGACTAGAGGTCATGGGATGAAGTTGGAGGAGGACGATTCAGAAGAAACATGAGAAGAATTTCTTCACAAAAGCGAAGTACGTGGACAAGTGGAGCAGCCCTGCCAGAGGCAGTGGTGGGGGCTGAAACAATCACGGATTTAAGAATGCATGGGATAGACATAAAGGAATTCTGGAGGTCAGGGTAAGGTGCAACAGACTTCTAGGAAAACAAACTGAACATACAAGCTCAAATGGCAGACTGGTGGCCATAGGCCCTTATCTGCCGACACCTGTCTGACGTATCTATGTATGTATCTATGCAGTGCTTGGTATTTCTCAGTGGTACAATAGTATTTGCATCTGTCTGTCTCCCATTTCCATCTCTCTTTCTCTCTTTCCCTCCCAGCACACTCATATCATGGGCCTGAGCAAGATGTGCAGGATGCTATTGCAACCAGTACAGGACAGCTATGAAGCGGCTAGTAGGATTAATTATTGCTTTTATTTAGCAGTTTTACAGTCATTTTTATCCAAATAATGCATTAAATAATTTCATTTTGGCCTCTGTATTGAGTATGACTGACTTTGGCCACTGTTATGCATTTTATTACATTTTTTCAAATGTTTATAAAAAATCTGAACTAATCAAAACAAATCAGAATTCCACTGTGTTCCAGTTCTTATTTAATAATGGTCAGAACTTCACTGAGTTCTCCCAGTCTTAATAATAAGGTAAAACTTATTTTCTAGGATAACCCAGCTCTCCTGAAGCAGTGTGGTCTAGTTATTAGAGCATTGGTTTAGGACCTGGGAGAGCGTAGACTAAAGCACTGCTAGTACTGTACCGAATGCCTACTGTGTGACATTGGCCAAGTCACTTAACCTCCTACCACTCTAGTTCACCCAGCTGCTGAGATGGGTAGAACCAGGACTCCACTGGAAATAAGATGTTGCTACTCAGCTACAGTAACCTGGGTAAATACACTGCAAAAATATTGGTAAAACAATGGATTATGTAGCTGGAAAAGAATGATGGAGATCCTACTGGGTAATCATACCCTTCTTATAATTATACAAGATATACAGGTTTAAGTTTGGTCCTATCAAGGACATAAACAGGTTAAATAAAGGTTGGCTATTCAGGCACTTTTGAACCAGCTTGAATATGTGGGCAAAACGTTCAACTAAAGTGCAGCTTGAGCCAGGCTGTGAACCAATCAAACCAAACCAAACATTAGGTTGCACGTTTGGTTTGTTTGGTTCATAATAAAACAAAAAAGACTACCCAGCCCCTGTATAGGCAACCCCTTCCTAAGAAACAGCCCCTTCTCACTCATTGATTCCCCACCCCAACCCTTACTCTTTGCACCATTGTTGCCTGTGCTAAATGTGGGTATGGGGGCCATGTTATCATACTTTGTCCCTATGTAACCATCCATACTCAGACCTGGGAGGGATTCTCAGCAATAAACATGAGTGGGGGGCTTTATATGGCCCTCCAGTGCTATCCCTGTTAACACTTCCTGTTTTTGCTGGTTAGGGCCACTGATGGGGTGGTTTTCTGCTGGCCAGCCAGTACTACAAAGCCATGCCCCAACCTACTGTGGCATGTCTAGTATGTCTTACCTCTTGCAGCTGTCAGTTCGCAGTATCCACCATCCACTAGTATCAGAATGTACTTGTCCTTCTTAGTTCATGGTGCTGTCATCTCCTAGCTTCTATATCAATTCTGGTATTATATTAAGTATTATACCAACATTTTTACAGGGCGGGTGCAGTATAACAGGAAAGCGCTATCAACTCAAGTCAGGTTTATTATCGTACGCATGAAAACATAATTGCTTACAAACAACAGAATATACAATCAAATACAAATTATTGATTACAATAAAATACGTTCAATATCAGACTAGTGGATATCTATCCTTTCTCATAATACATCTGTGTTAGTATCAAGCACAGGAGATCCTACACATTGAAGTTATAACATTTGAGGCTTTAGCGTAAATTAAAACCACTTAGCTAACATCAAGTAACCATATATAGTCATAATTTTATAGTGCACTGTGCTTTTACAGCAAAAGATGGATACAGTATACAAGGAAAGTGCTATCCATGACAAAGGGTCATGCACTCCAATACTAGTAGAGGACTGATACCACATTGGTAGTTGTTGTGGTCAGAACCAACTGGGACAGTCTAGGTAGGCAATAGAAGGTCTCGACTGTACAGGTATTTGTTGACAGATCCCACTTAATGCAACCCACACCATGGTCAAGTCAACATAGAAAAATAAAAGTTGGTGGCAGAAAAAGACCATCGGTCCATCTAATCTGCTCATAATAGCTTATCCTACCTCTGAGACCTAGTGCATATATTGGATTTAGGCATGTGTTGCCCAATCCCATTTTCCCTGCCTTGCTGCTATCCGCTTGGGTGACCATTGAGTCCTTAACTCTGTCCCACCCATGTTTGAAGCTGATAATGGCCTTGGTGTCAATCACCTCAGACAGCAGGCTCTTCCATAGCTCAGCCACTCTCTCTACCAAAAAAGAAATTTCTCACGTCTGAAATTTCCTTCCCTACAGCTTTCACTCATGTCCCCATGTTCTAAATTTGCTATTCTTATTAAATAGCTCCTCACAGTTTGCCTTGTTCATTCCGCTCAAGAACTTGAATGTCTGTGCTGATTCTATACTTGTTTTGGACTTGTTTATATTCTGAATATCTCCTAACTGTATTTGTTTATATTTTGACTAGTCCAACTATGTATTTCACTGTCCCACTTATTGTTTGTATTTCTGACCACCCTCACACTGTATGACCTATTCTATGTGATGCGTCACATTGTTGTTGCTCATGTGTTTGACTTGTATCCTCCAAGGTCATGCCTGAAAATAGGCATCCATATGACTAGTGCACCCACCCAGTTACCAAAAGCAAATAAATAAATAAATATTATCCCTCTCTTTTCAGGCCTCCAGGGAGTACATGTTCAGTGTCCTAAGATGATTCTCATAAGATCTGACCCACAGGCCATGAATCATTTTTGTCACTCTGTGCTGCAATGTCTCCAGTCTCTCTCTAACTTTTCTCAACTGAGAGCTACAGAACTTGGAACAGTACTCCGGATGTGACCTTATGAGTGATCTATAGAGAGGTAGTAATACCTCCTTTCTCCTGCTGTCAAATCCCCTCCAAATACTACTTAGTTAGGTACAGTAGTGGCACAGTGATGAAAGGGGTCAAGTGGGCCAATGCCTGTGACAGTGATGTGGGTATAGGAAAGATTCATCCTGCCAGAGCAGGAAATTAATCTCCTAGGTCTGACGTGAAAAGTTAGAAAAAATATACTTTGAGATGTTAACTCAACTCTACTTGAATTGCACTGGAGTTGTGACTGGGTATAGGAAAATAGTCTAGTGTACAGCCTTGCAGATTAAATACACATTTCCCCATTACATTTCTGTTAAATACAATTAACTCTTTATGAGCTACTATATATTGATAGCATGAGGATACATTGAGGGTGGTGGGAGATTTCTTGTAAATAAAGTTAATCATGAACCTTCATTCCAATGGGGCAAGCTTTAAGTACTCTAATGGCAGTAGAGTGCCCTAATCTTCAATGGGAGCAACAACTGTTGTGACGTTCATGGCCACATTCATACCATACCTCTCAATAGTTTGTGGAGGGAGGGTGTGATTGTTAAACTGTGTTGTATCTGCTTGAAGCTGACTGAAAGTTAAGATTAGTAGATGTGCCTTTATCCCCCACCACACAGAGCTTGGATGTTCATGCAGGGTCTAGCATGAGGGATTTGGAATTCCCCCACTAGGCAGCCAACTAATCTGCTATTGACAATCTGTTTCAGTGGAGGTTTCCATGATTTTTTTTTTTAATCCTTGTAGAAGGGGATAAGGGCAGACTAGATGGGCTGATGGGGTCCTTTTCTGATGACACGTTTCTATGTTTCTATATTTTATATGCATCCTGCAAATAAGTGCAGAGCAGTATTTCTGGTGAAGAACAAGACTAGGTCGGAAATATCCATTGCTAGTACCTGAGAAAAAAAAACCTTTAGGAAGAGGGCAGGAATATATACTCTGATCAAGCAAAGTGGAAAACTAATTTTAGGACTTGTATTTCTGTACTTGGCCTTTATTGTTATGTTGATCTTTCATGCTTCTCTTACAAGGATTTAATTTTGAAACTCACAGCAGGTAGGGACTTTAGCCAAGTTAGAAATGTGATGCTGAAGGCATCTATCTAAATCAAAACTTGTTGGGATTATCTAGGGCACTGCTAAAACAATTGTAGGTGAAAAGTTTGACTCTTCTGGTGTTTCAGTACAAATCTAGTAATTCTAAAATAAGATACAGATAGCCATTTATCTGGGTGTTCTATTTGCTAAGAATGATACAGTCAAAAGCAAAATGTATATTGTTCTCTTTCCCTCCTTCTTGTTCTCCTTGTTTAAGAAGCAAAATATATGGTAACTGAGGTCCAATTTTCACAAGTGTTAGTATGGTGTTAGAAATGGATATGGACTAGGAAATGCACTGTTTCTTTTTTTTTTTTACTTTATTTTTTTGTGCCCCCTCCTCCGTGCCAGATTTTCTGCCCGGTCACAGATCCCCTCTGCTGCGGTATCCCCCTTGAGCCATGCTCCCAATACCCCCTGGCTTGCCCCCAAGGCAGGGACGTGGCACCCGGCCCTTAGTTACCACGAACGTCGTAGGCTGGGAGCCATGCTCTTTGGGGAGCCTATTGCAGCCGAGGGGACAGGCATCATAGAGGCGCTGGAGGTGGGTGGAGTTTTTCCCTTTAAGGGGTGGAGCGCAATGACTCCAGCTGCCTGCCCCACTCATCTGACGCCAGGCCCGAGTGCTTGGGGTTCTCCGGTCTCCACCAGGAGTCCACCATGCACGGCGACTCACCACACCTCCCCAGAGAAGGAGAGCAGTCGTGAGGCGCTCGATCCTTCTCCCAGCCCAACCCTCCGGTGACCCAAGTCCGTTCCGAACCCGGCTGCGGCCGCTAGCGATCCAACTGCTGCGCTGGCGGGCCGGCGAAATGCACTGTTTCTAATTTTCTAGCCTCTACAGAAACATTTTAATGAATGTTTTGCCAATTCCAATGCGTTTCTAAGATACGGCACAGATTAGGATGATTCATGGCATCATTACCCTACAGTATTCAGTGCTGCTTTGATTAGTATCCTGTAGTGCATTTGGTTAAGGAGCTATGCTTTTGAATGGAAAGTTGAGTTGTCTAGTCCCACAATAGATATGAATTTCATTAGTGATTATACTATTAAACTATATTCCCTTGCTTTACAATATATCTAAATTCTATGAATACTTTTTATAGACTAAAGTAAGTTTTCTAGTGCCAGTAATGTCCCTGTTGTGTTTGTAATTTTCTCTGATAAATGCACTGAAGCTGTACTGCTCCACACCACTCCCTACAATAGTGCTGAGCTACAATTCCATTGACTCTCTGAGTCTAATTTCCACAATATGACACACAAACCTAGAAATTACATAGACTGACAAACTTAGGGTTCATTCCATGGCAGTGTTTTTGATCAAAACTGTAAAAGCAGAACTAGAAAAACTTTAGCAGATCATGAATGGTGATCCTCTTTAGTGAATCATTTTGGAAGCTTTGTTATATTAAAGAGCTATTGGTACCAAAACAGACAGATAGGAAAATTATACAAATTTTAAGTAGCAGTATTTTTTCTTTTTCAGTTTTGCTTGTTAGAAAGTTCTTTATGTGCTAATATTGTTCTGGATGTTTTAAATAGCTCATAGCCTGGCAGCTGCCATATCTATCTCTGCCATCCCCACTACATCATCAGCATTGTGATCTCACTGACAGTGATATCACAGGTTACTAACCTGTCAGCTAGTGAGTGGCTGTTCCTTAGCAGAAGTGGTGTCACTGTCAGTGAGGTCACAATGTTGATGATGTAATGGTGGAACAGAGTTAGTTATGTTAGCTGACAGGCAGAGTGCTGTTCCATACATCACAGCTCCTAACATCAGGTAAACAATCTTCTAATTAACCAAAGGGAAAAAGAACCTCATATATAAAAGGTAATGACTGACTTCTTTTAAAAACTAGTACACTAGCTCTTTAATGGAACAGAGCTCCAGTCAGCATTGCCCCTGAGGCAGATACAGTATGTTGTTTTTGTTATATGTTACCTCAAAAAACTGCCTTGGATATAAATCCCAAGTAGCTTGCATTGGTCTGTATTCTAGGTGTGTGACTACTACAGAAGCTCTCAGTACAGGTCAAAGGCACAGTGGATCTATAAGCAGGCTATTAAGCTAAAAATTATAGGTTTGAATCTGAGCTGCAGCACTAAATGTTCATATTTTCAGCACAACATCAGGGTTTAAATTTGCTCAGGAACATATTTGTTGTTCCTTAATTTTATTATAACGTTAAATTTCACTGGAGTGATGATTCATAATGGTTCACCCACTATGCTGCAACAGGTGAACAGGTTGATGACATTTAGAACACCCCAAAAATGCAGATGTCACACAGACTGCTGAAGCAATAAGCCAATAGCGAGGAGAACACCACTACACACACTGACCTGCACAGGTTACCTGCAAAACATGTAGAAGAGACATAGATCTGTTGCAAACAATAGTATTGCACCACCTCAGAACTTAATATAGCACACCCCAAATTACAGATGGAGTGGGTACTTGTGGAATAAATGGAAGTCAGGCATTGTATTGGTATGCAGTGAATTTGTTGTGACAGCTCTTTTTGTAATTGCATACTGCACTTTCCAAACAAAAATAACTGCCTGATCAGGTACATGGTTGTGCTTCCCATGATGAAATGCCATCGACCTGCTAGCTGTCGCAGCTTAGTGGGTGAACCTACCATTTCAAAACAGACAATTCACATCACCTGCCCACCTGTAAAAACCTTTGTAAAGAGAATAGCCTGTGTGCCACCACACTAAACCTTTCCCAGTGTGCTCTAAAATACTAGTCACATACACATCACAGGCCACACTAAACCTTTCCCAGTGTGCTCTAAAATATCAGTCACATGCACATCACAGGCCACACTAAACCTTTCCCGGTGTGCTCTAAAATACCAGTCACACACACATCACAGGCCACACTAAACCTTTCCCAGTGTGCTCTAAAATACCAGTCTTAACAATCACGAAGACAATAAACCTTTCCGGTGTGCTCTAAAATACCAGTCACACGCACATCACAGGCCACACTAAACCTTTCCCAGTGTGCTCTAAAATACCAGTCACACGCACATCACAGGCCACATTAAACCTTTCCATTGTACTCTAAAATACCAGTCACACGCACATCACAGGCCACACTAAACCTTTCCATTGTACTCTAAAATATCAGTCACACGCACATCACAGGCCACACTAAACCTTTCCATTGTGCTCTAAAATACCAGTCACACGCACATAACAGGCCACACTAAACCTTTCCATTGTACTCTAAAATATCAGTCACACGCACATCACGGGCCACACTAAACCTTTCCCGGTGTGCTCTAAAATACCAGTCACACACATATCACAGGCCACACTAAACCTTTCCCGGTGTGCTTTAAAATATCAGTCACACGCACATCATAGGCCACACTAAACCTTTCCCGGTGTGCTCTAAAATACCAGTCACACGCACATCACAGGCCACACTAAACCTTTCCCAGTGTGCTCTAAAATATCAGTCACACACACATCACAGGCCACACTAAACCTTTCCCGGTGTGCTCTAAAATACCAGTCACACACACATCACAGGCCACACTAAACCTTTCCCGTTGTGTTCTAAAACATCAGTCACACGCACATCACAGGCCACACTAAACCTTTCCCAGTGTGCTCTAAAATACCAGTCACACGCACATCACAGGCCACACTAAACCTTTCCCAGTGTGCTCTAAAATACCAGTCACACGCACATCACAGGCCACACTAAACCTTTTCGTTGTGCTCTAAAATACCAGTCACACACATATCACAGGCCACACTAAACCTTTCCATTGTACTCTAAAATACCAGTCGCATGCACATAACAGGCCACACTAAACCTTTATATTGTACTCTAAAATACCAGTCGCACGCACATCACAGGCCACACTAAACCTTTCCCGGTGTGCTCTAAAATACCAGTCACACGCACATCACAGGCCACACTAAACCTTTCCCAGTGTGCTCTGAAATACCAGTCACACACACAATCACAGGCCACACTAAACCTTCCCCAGTGTGCTCTAAAATACCAGTCACACACACATCACAGGCCACACTAAACCTTTCCCAGTGTGCACTAAAATACCAGTCACACGCACATAACAGGCCACACTAAACCTTTCCCAATGTGCTCTAAAATACCAGTCACACGCACATCACAGACCACACTAAACCTTCCCCAGTGTGCTCTAAAATACCAGTCACACACACACATCACAGGCCACACTAAACCTTTGACAGTCACACAAGTCATAGGTGCTCTAAAATCCCATTCACACACATCACGGGTGCTCTAATGCCAGAGCTCATATGCCAGTGACATCAAAGTGTTGAACCTATAATTGCATACCATTCATAACAGTGTGAAGTTGAAATCAAGAGTCTCAGTTCTGATTCCAGACAAGATCAAGAAAAGGGTTGCTTTGATTAGCCTCCGGTGGGATAATAGTTGGGAAGGTAAGCTGTGGTGTAAAAGGTTAGTGCAATTCTAAAAACTGGTAGAACTTTTATTATTGATTGTGATATTCATGTACATTTCTTACTTCATGGTGCTCACATCTAAATGAGTTCTAGCAATTTATTTTTATAATAAAAAAAAGAGTTTGCTAGGACCATTAATGTCTGTGGTGGTGCATTTGACAGTATCTTCCACATGCACTAAGGCTGTGCTGATCACCACTGCAATGACGCTGAACTACAATTTACTTGGCATCCTGTTGTTTAATAGTAATGGCACACACCCAGGAATCATTATGATAAATTGTTCCCTGACTAATGCCCCTGGGTTAATGATATATTTAAACCTGTTTGCACAAGCAAGTAAATCAGCAGCTGTCATAACCTAGAGGATAGAAAACTGGACTGTGAGCAAGCAGATCAGTGTCTGAATTCTTATCTCCATTACATAAGAAAATGTTCTCTATAAAAATGTTGCCTTATCCTCATATTTCACTAGCGTGGTTATCCATGTTGGTGTGGTACTGGAATAGTATGTCTGCATTTAAGGGAATTACAGTATGTGAACAAGAATGATTAGCTCTGGAAAGGCAATATTTTCACAATACACTGACCCTGAAACAATGCTACTTGTAGACAGGCACATGACCTGTCTTGGGGGAATGATCAGGTACTGTAGAAGTGAATCAGACAGATTGAGAAACTTGGCTTTGACTCAAGGGTTTTGCTTTTCAACAAAACTGTAAAGGCAGGACTAGGGGGGATCCTTATCCAGACATTAGTATGGATTTAATGTAACCTCTTTGTTTTATTAGTAGTTCACACACATGTAGCACCCTGGCTGTTTGGTCTTAGATTTAGCAGGACATGAATGGTGATTATCTTGATTTATTTTGGTAGAAGAAGGCAGGTTCTTAGTCACAAGCTCATGGATTGTTTTAGCCTTTGTACAACATCAAAGTGGCCAGTCCTACAATGGATCACCTTTTCTCCCTTTCATTTTCTCTCAGACTGTCACACTGCACGGTATAAGCCATACACTCAGCATACAAGGCATGTTAAGCATTTGCAGGTGGGATCAGTGTGTGATTACTCCCATCCGCAAATTCTTTCAGTATGATATTCTGGGCAACAATATGAAAAGGACAAAAGGTTATTTTTGGTGAATAGCTGCAAGTTCACTGTGAGTTGTGAATTAATGATATTATATAATGATGCTATAATGATTTTACCAAGGTAAACTGTATTGTCTGTATGCAGCGAGTTTGGTTCCCTGCTGGACTGGCCACCTTGACTTAATACTGACATAAAGGCTCTTTAGGTCTGGGAAGGCATAAAAGCAACTGCAGTACAGGGTAGACAGGGGGAGGCCGAGGCATTATCGGTCACCCTTGAGCTAGGTAACAGCACACCAATTCGCATAGGCAAGATCTACAGGCCTCCAGCACAGGGGGAGGAGGTGGATAAAGCAATGGTGGAAGAAATCCACAAGATGGTAGCAAAAGGGGAAGTATTGCTGCTGGGCAATCTTAATATGCCAGATGTGGACTGGACCAGTCCAGCGACTGCATCAGCCAGGAGCAGAGACGTCCTGGAAGCCACGCATGGGGCAGGCCTCAGGAAGTTAGTGCTAGAACCCACCAGGGACAGGGTGGTTCTGGACCTGGTGCTAACCAATGGAGGCAGAGTCAAGGAAGTTCAGGTAGAATAGCACTTGGGGTCCAGAAATCACCATACAGTGTGGTTTAATATGAGTACAGGGACACAGTCAAGCCACACAAAGACAAGGGCCTTAGATTTCAGGAGGGCAGACTTCACTAGGATGGGGATATGTATCCAAGAATCCCTGGCAAGGAAGAAAACCAGAGGGAGTGGAAGAACATTGGGCACTCCCAAATTGAGCAATACTGGAGGTAACAAGCCAGTGTATTAGGCAGAGAGACAAAAGCAAAAAAAAGAAAAAGCCACTATGGTTGTCAAAGGATGTGGCTGAGAAGGTAAGGGACAAAAATGTGGCTTTCAGAAAATATATGGAGTCACAGAAGGAAGAAGATGGGGTGTGTATCTAAATAGACAGAAGGAAGCATGGAGGGTAGTTAGATGTGAAAAGGCACAAATGGAAGAAAGGATAGTGCAGATGGTAAGGGACGGGGACAAGACATTTTATAGGTAGAGATATGCGATAGCCACGAAATTTGCGGATTTTGTGGAGTGATTTTGCAGCTGCAAATTTCACAAATTCTGCCAAAAAGTGCAACATTTTGCCTGCGAAGTTCATGCTTCATGAAAAAAAGTGTGAATTTCATTGAAAATTTCATGCAAATCAAAGTGTGGGCTGCCACCAAGAACTCTACGAATTCCACGAAGCATGAATGTTCCACGCTTTGTGCAAAATTCGCAGGCAGAGTTTAACTTTGCAACATCTCTATTTATAGGTACATCAGCAAAAAAGGGAAAGCCAGGGGTGGGATTGTAAGGATCATGAGGGAAGAAGGGGAGTGTGTGGAGCATGACCAAGAAAAAGCATTAATACTGAATGAATACTTCTGTTCTGTAGTCACTGCAGAAGAGGAGGGAGAGGGGCCAAAACTAGCAACCAGAATCAAAGGGATGAGGGAGGTGAACACCAGTCCTTTTACACAAAAGAGAGTCCTACAGGAACTCAATAAACTGAGGGTTGACAAAGCAATGGGGCCAGATAGCATACACCATAGGATATTAAAGGAACTAAGGATGGTGCTAGCAGCACTGCTGGCAGATCTGTTTAATGAATCCCTCAATACAGGTGTGGTTCTAGAGGACTGGAGGAGAATGCATATAATCCTTCTTCATAAAAGCAGAAGCAGGGAGGAGGCTTTTCAACTATAGGTCAGTTAGCCTCACCTCAGAAGTGGGGAAGATTATGGAGGCACTTTTTAAGGAAAGGACTGTGGAACACTTGGAAACAGCACAGGATCAGAAGCAGAATGGATTCAGAGTGGGGAGATCATGTCAGACAAATCTGATAGATTTCTTTGACTGGATGACAAAGGAGGTACATTGGGGGGAACGGTGAATGTCACCTACCTCAATTTAAGCAAGACCTTTGACACCATTATACATAAGAGGCTGATAAACAAGCTGTGGAGTTTGGGTGTGTGCCAAACAGTGGGGAATTGGGTAAGTAATTGGTTGTGGGACAGAAAGGAGAGGATGGTGATAAATGGGATCCAATCTGAGGAACGAGGGGTGGCCAGAGCGGAACCACAGGGATCAGTCCCAGGGCCAGTCCTTTTTAATGTCTTCATTATCAAGATTGCTAAAGGACTGGAAGGGAAGGTTTCTTATTTGCAGAAGACACCAAGATTGGCAGTACTGTAGACACTCCAGAAGGGGTGGAGAAAATAAGGAGGGACTTCAGTAAGCTGGAAAAATGGTCTGAGGTATGGCAACTAAAGTTTAATGAGAAGAAGTGCAAAATCATACACTTAGGGTACAAAAACCCTTAGGAGAGTTAAAGGATTGTGGGGGCAGTTACTGACGGTCACAAGGGAAGAAAGAAATTTGGAAATAATCATCTCATCTCATCTCAGATGACCAAAGGTGGCTAAGCAGTGTACAAAGGCAGTGGGGAGGGCCAATGGTATGCTAGGGTGCATAGGAAGGGATATCATTAGCAGAAGAAGGGAGGTGGTGATGCCACTGTACAGAACACTGGTGAGACCTTATCTAGAATACTGTGTTCAGTTCTGGAGGCTGCATCTGTGAAAGGATACAAACAGGGTGTAGGCTGTTCAGAGAATGGCAAATTAGATAGTGCAGGGCTTGCAACAGAAGGCATATGAGGAGAGATTAAAAGACCTCAATATGTATACTCTGGAGCAGAGGAGAGAATGGGGGATATGATTAAAACATTCAAGTTCCGTAAAGGCATCAACAAGGTGCAAGTAGGAGATATGTTTCAGCTTAGGAGATGTATAAGAATGAAGGGACATGACATGAGATTGGAGGAGGACAGGATAAGGGGGAATGGAAGGAAGTTTTTCTTCAAAGAAAGGGAGGTGGATGCATGGAACAGCCTATCCCAGGAGGTGGTTGGAGCAAACACTGTAGGGGGATTTAGAAATGCATGGGACAGGCACAAGGGTGACCTAGAGTTGGGAAAGAGAGGTTGAAGCTGATGACCATGTAGGGTCAGTGGCTGCTGATACAGGTAGGGGAAAATGGGCATACTGGATGGGCCTAGCAGTCCTTATCTGCCATAAAATTCTATATTTCTATGTAAACCAATCCATAAGATTGTTACTAAATGCCAGTCATTTTCTGCACAACTTTGTTGTGGTGTGAATTTACTAATCTACTTCTGTCTGCTACATTTATTTATATTAGAATCTTTTGTATACTAATAACACAGATCTTTAAACAATGTTGCGTTTGAGCTGAATAAGTTGTTTTTCTTCTATTTTTCTTAAAAGAACTGCCTTGGATTCTGACCTAGGTAGCTTGGGATACTTGCTTTCTACTGATGGTTTGTGACTCAACATCTTTATCTGAGGAACAATTGTTCACTTCAGTGAAGCTGAGTGTCATACTGAATATGTGAGCAGTTTAGCAAGCAAAAGACAAGGGGATCCCTACTTCAAGTAAAGTGGGGTTATACAGCTACATCCCCCAGGGACTGGTGATGGCACACTAATGTTCAAGATCTGTATTACCAGTCTGGAAGGTGGACTCTCTGATAGACTGTATACATTTATGAGACTAAGCTGGCTAGAGGGAACTTGTACATTTTCATTGCAATGCATTACACAGTACTATAAATTTTGCACCAAAAATGTACCCTTTCTCCAAGAACATGTACTGATGTGCTACAAAACTGTTGTGGTCATTTCTGACAGTACAAAATTCTAAGAGTCAGACCAATCACTCTGCTTGGCCAGAAGCTCCTGAAGTGTGTACACACCCTGGCTGTCAAAGGTCATCTGCAAAAATATAGGGACACTGTCAACCCCCTTAGGTCTCAAAGTGTTGATAGTTTAAAAAACACATTTTATGAACGCTAACATTCTGTACAGACTGCTGATGTAGCTGATAATTTGATTCTCTATTTTTCTTTAAAAAAGTGAAAAACAGACTGCCCACCATTCTGGTGTTACCCCACAAACACAGGTTTGTTTACATTCCTTGATCATCTCCAGCTTCATCTTTGCTGGACTTGGGAACACCCACAACACAGTCAAGCCCCTCATGATGCATTGGGAGTTTAGGAGGCTACTGACTCTCATGAGTGACTGCACTGTTTGGATGTGTTTCCAATGCTCAGAAAGTATGCAGTAAGAACAGATCCAGGACTGTAAACAAAACAAAGTTGTTTATAAATATACATTAGTGTGCATTTCAGTTCTTCTAAACAAGGAGACAGACAAAACAAACAGCTACATCAATGAATGTTAGAGAAGGTATGCAATCATAAAATGTAGGTTTTCAACTAGAAATAATATGATGAAAAACAGGTTGACAGTGTCCCTTTAATCATCCTGCTGGATACTCCAGCTTCCAGATCACTGATGAAGATATTGATGAGCCATGGCCCCATCAAAGATACCTTAGGGACACTGCTGAGTATTCTTCTCCACTCAGAGTAGTGGCCATCCACTGCCATCCACTGCTGGCTGCCACTACATAAAGTATTAATCCACACTGTGTATGTCTAGTGTCTACTACACTAGTTTACTTTGTCCAGAAGTATGGTTTGTGCCACCATATCAAAGGCAATGCTAAACTCCAGCTAGACAATGTACATGTCCTTGCCCCTGTCCATTTCCCTGAACACCCCCATGAAGAAGGTGATCAGGTTGGTACAGCATGATCTGCTTCTCATAAACCCATGCTGATGGGGAGAAATAACCTTGACTTCAGCCAAGTGATCCATTATTCTGTCCTTGGCAATGGCCTCTAGGACTTTGCCCAGCAAAGAGGCTAGTCTTATCATCTAGTACAGTACAGTCCTGTTTATCCGAACTGCTTGGGCAACACATTTTAAGTGTGGATAAACAGAATTTCGCTATAGTGAGAGTGCATTGGTTTTACCAATGTTGTTTAAGTCATTGGCAGTATAAAATATTGTATTGCAGGAGAGGGGTGTAAAAGAGTCTTGGTGTAAGGTTGTGTTTTTTTTTTGTAATATACTTGTGCATTTATTTATATGCTTTTGCAGGAACTTATGCAGGTGTATTGTAAATTGTGTTTGTTTTTCAGAAGTGTTAAGAATTGCTTTGTTTGCTGAAGGCTGGCTATACTTTTCTCATAGCCTTTGCATGGAGACTTCTCAGCAGCATAAGTAGAACAGGGCCACAGTCCACCTGATCTTAAAATCAGGTCAGCCATTTTGTAAAGCATTCCACATCTTCAGAATACATAGGGGTGGGAGGTGCTTCCTGTTCACTTTCATCACTGTCATGTTCTTTGTTTCATTTTGATTTCTGACAACATCTACCATAGCTTCTTCATATATAAACTCATGTCCTTCCTCCATACTGTCACACATAACCCACACCTCCATGTCTTTTTCAGTTAGCGAGACATTCAATTTTGTGATCATGTACTCATCTAGCACTACAATCTCCAGGCCATTGTCTTGGTCCACTGGCTCTCTTTCTCGAAATGATTATTTCAGGTTCCAGCACCTTGGATACACGAATGCCTGATTTCCACCAAGCCTTAGCAATCTTTTCAGGGTGCACACTTTCCCATGCCTCTACACCCATATGCACTACATCTTTCGGTGTAATGGATCTAACAATCTCCTCCACGGTTATCTCCTCATTCCTGTCTGATAAAACAGTCTGCAGCAAACGATTCTGATACAGCCATTTGAAAATGTTAAGAATGACTTGATTATAAGGTTGAATCTTGGAGGTCCTATTTGGTGGCAAAAATAAACACTTAATGATCCCATCCCTTGTTTGTTTGACAGGCAACTCTGGATGAAAAGATGAATTATCCAGGAGCAGCACAGCATTTAGAGGGGCATTAAGTGATGGCAGATGCCTTTTGACACTAGGAACAAAATGATCTTTGCACCAGTTGGTGAACAGTGCTCCATCCACCCAGACATTTCTCTGACTCACATAAACTGTAGGCAGTGCTGGCATGTTAACATGTTGAAAACACCTGGGCTAATGAGATCTACATAGAAACATAAAAACATAGACTTTGATAGCAGATAAGGACTGCTTGGCCCACCTAGTCTGCCCATTTCCCTACCTAGAGGATAAGCTGCAGATCCTATTTAACCAACAGCATATTTCTTCCTACCCCCACAAAAATTGCCTGTCTGTCCCATGCATTCTTGCATTCTTCCACAGTTTTAGACCCCACAACCTCCTTAGAAAGGCTGTTCCATGTCTCCACCTCCCACTCTGTGAAAAAATACTTCCTCACATTGAGCCTGAGCCTTCCCCCCTCTATCTTAAAATTGTGTCCCCTTGTTCTTGTACATCTCTTTTTCTGAAAGATGCTACCCTCTTGGACTTTGTTGATCCCACTGAGGTACTTAAACATTTCTATCATGTCCCCCCCTCCCTCCTTTCCTCAAGGGTATACATATTAAGCCCCTTTAGCCTGTCCTCGTATGGCTTCACTTGCAGACCCTGCACCATTTTAGTTGCCCTCCTCTGAACTGCCTCTATCCTGTCTATGTTCTTGTGGATATAGGGTCTCCAGAACTGGACACAGTACTCCAGATGGGTCTCACCAACTGTCTGTACAGGGGGATAACAACTTCCTGTTTTCTGCTGGTGATGCCTCTTCCTATACATCCCAGTATCCCTCCAGCCCTCTCTACCACCTTTTCCCATTGCTTGCCAACCTTAAGGTCATCTGATATGATTGCCCCAAGGACCCTTTCCATTTTTGTTATTGTTACTACCCCTCTCCCATTGTGTAATCTTCCCCTGGGTTTTTGTTTCCCAGGTGCATTACTTTGTATTTCTTTGCATTGAATCCAAGCTGCTATACTTCTGACCATTCCTCCAACCTTGCCAAGTCCCTTGTCATCATTTCCACACCACCTTGTGTATCAGCCCTGTTGCAGATCTTTGTATCATCTGCAAAGAGGCATACTTTTCCTTTCAGTCCCTCTGCAAGGTCACTTAAACATTAAAAAGGACTGGACCCAATACTGAACCCTGCGGTACCCCACTAGTAACCCCTCTTTCTTCAAAGTGAACTCCATTTTCAATTACCTTCTGTGTCCTATTGTTCAGCCAATATTTTACCCAGGCTACCACCCTGGGAAAAACTCCAAGGCTGGTTAATTTGACTACTAATCTTTTGTATGGGACTGTCTCAAATGCCTTGCTAAAATCTAGGTAAGCCATGTCCACAGCCCCTCCCTGGTCTACTACTTTGGTCACGCAGTCAAAGAAATCAATTAGGTTTGTCTGACATGACCTTCCCACTGTGAACCCATGCTGTCTTGGGTCCTGTGCCCCACTGGCTTCTAGGTACTCAACAATTCTTTCCTTCAGAAGTGATTCCATCACTTTCCCTACCACAGAGGTCAAACTGATAGGTTTGTAGTTTCCTGCTTCTGTCTTGCTCCCACTTTTGTGAAGGGAAATCATATCTGCCTTCTTCCAGTCCTCAGGTACCACACCATCCTCCCATGATTTGTTATAAAGGGTAGTCAGTGGAGTCACTAGTTCTCTGCTTAATTTTTTAGAATTCTGGGGTGAATTCCATCTGGCCCCATTGCTTTGTCCACCTTCAGTTTTAGAAGTTCTTTCAGAACCCTTTCTTTTGTGAAAGGACTGGGATAGACCTCCTCTCAGAGTGCTTCTGTTAATTGGATTAGGCACCTCCCCACTTCCTCTTTGTGAATACTGAACAAGTATTCATTCAGTATCCCTGCTTTTTCACTGTCACTCTCTGCCCACCCACCATCCATTCTATTCAGCCTTACTATCCCTCCCTTTGTCTTTCTATGCTCTCTGATATACCTATAAAGGTTTTTCCCTTTCTTAACCTGAGTTGGCTATCTTTTCCTCAGTTTGTGTCTTTGCTATTCTGACTACCCTCCCTGCTTCCTTCTGCCTTAACTGGTACAGTTCTCTGTCCTGCTCCTTCTGTGTTTCCTTATACTTCCTAAATGCTATCTTTTTTCCCCTAACTTTCACCGCCACTTCTTTTAAGAACCATAGTGGCTTTTTTTTTTTCATTTTGATTTGTTTACTTGCTTCACACAAAGGCTTGTTGCCTCTGTGATGGCAGTTTTGATATTTCCCCATTGTTGCTTCACCCCTCCTTCTAGCCTGTTTGCTAGTGCTTTTCTAAGGCACTCTCCCATCTTGCCAAAGTCAGTCCTCCTGAAGTCCAGAGCCTCACTTTTGTATGGCTTGACTCTGTAGCTGAGTTTATCATGAACCACACTGTTTGGTGGTCACTTGTTCCCAAATGGATACCCACTTCTAGATCTGAGATCCTCTCACTGTCCCCATTTGAGAGTATGAGGTCTAAGATTGCTCCCTCATGAGTAGGTTCCAAAACTAGCTGTCTGAAGCATGCCACCTGAAGGGCATCAAGAATGGCCCTGCTTTTGGATGTGGCTGCAACAAAGGTGCTCCAGTTAACATATGGCATATTAAGGTCCCCCATTAACAGTATCTCCCCTTTCTCTGCCATCCTAAGTATGCCTTCTATCATACTGTATCCTTGTCCATTCCCTCCCCTGACATGGCTTGGGGGTCTATATACAGCCCCTGTGCAGATTGTGGTGCCATTTCCAGTCTCTAAGGTGACCCACAGTGCTTCCTTTCCTCCCTGTTTATTATTTTATTCAGTTACTTTTATCCCTTCCCTTATATAGAGAGCTACTCCCCCTCTTCTGCCCTCCCTGTCTCTCCTGTAGGTTGTGTACCTTGGTATGTTAACATCCCAGTCATGGTTCTCTGTGTACCATGTTTCTGTGACTGCTACAATATCCAGGCATCCCACTTCCATCAAGGCCACCAGTTCAGGGAGCTTGTTGCTGAGACTATGGATGTTGGTACTCATTACCCTCCATTTTGTGATAGCCTTACCCCTTTTTGTCCCATTCCTGTCCTTACTGCGTTTGTCACTTTCTCCATTTACCCCTGTGCATCTCGATATTGACATCTCTATGTTGGTGTCTACCTTTCTTAGTACCCTGATTTTTTTGGGGAGGCTAGGATTTCTCTGCTCCTTTCCAGTGCCTCCCCCACTTGGCTAGTTTAAATGCTTGCCAATGAAGTATTTAAACCTTTCACCTAGGATTTTGGTTCCCCTCCTGGACAGATGCAGACCATCACACCAGTATAGGCCTGCATCCATCCAGGTGGACCCCCAGTCCCCAATGAAGCCAAATCCCTGAGCTCTGCACCAGTTTTTCAACCACTGATTGAATCCCACGGTGTGGCGCCCCCAGCCTCATTCATGCCATAGATAGGCAGCACCTCCAAGAAGGTGACCATGTGTGCTATTTGTCTAAGGCCCCTCCCCAACGCCACAAATGCTTCATGCACTCTTCTGATCTCTTTCTTAGCCAGGTCATTTGTCCCTAGATGAACAATGACATCCAGCTCCCTTGTGGAGGTTCCCAGCATTCTCCTTTGTATCCTCTGTGGGTCCTCCATAGAGGAACTGCACTTTTCCAGAACAGCATAGAAATTGTGGAGAGGTACAACTGGAGGGATGTACCTCTGTTCCACCACCCTCACCCTTCCTGAGCCCACTGTTGTCCAACTGCTCCTCTTTCTTGGCAACCTCTGAGGCAGCACAGTGACCCTGGTGGTCCCTGGGTGGGAGAGGAGGTCCAACAAATCCTGGCCAACTCAGCCTGGAGATGAGCAACCTCCTCCTTCAGCCCAGAGAGGTGCCTGCAGATGGAACAACACTGCATCCTCCAGAATGTCTCCGGGAAGACTGCTGCTTCACAGCCACTGCACAGCACCACTCCCATCATGTCTTTTTTCTGGCCCCCTAACTGTTGTTTGGAATACTTACTCTTTCCTCTGTTTGTTTATTTTATTTTTTTTCCCCTACTTACTTACTGCTTCTGTGCCCTTTTAGCTCCTGATCTTCCTGTTCTGAGACAAGTAGTTCCTATATTTCTCAGTAGTCTCCTTACTTGCTCAGAGTCAGACCTCCAGCAGCTAAAGTGGAAGGAGAGCTACTCTTGCCCTTCTAGGATGGTGAGTCTTTGGTGGCTCTGTGATCACTCACTTCCTGCTCCCAAACAGGAAGTTTCTGTTTTCAGTTAAATCCTGTGCCTCTAAAAGTAGAACTGGTTTAGGGTGGAAGGCAGAACTGGTTTAGGGTGGCGGGAGTTGGAGGGGAAGGAAGGAGGACAATATAGTCCCAGTAGAGAAGTTTTAGTTATACCAGTAGCTCCTTCCTCCTGGTGTTCTGTCTGTTCTCTGGCAGAAGCTATCTAGGGCAGTGCTTAAATCTGTTTTTAACCTGGCTCCTTCCAGCTAAGCCACTCCCTCTACTTTGCAAATCTTTCTACACTTAGTTAATTTCACAGATAACAATTCCCTTCTGACACCTGTGACAAGCACCTAGTAAGTACACAGATAATTTACTTCAAGTGGAATAAAGTGGCATTTTACTGTAGGGTAAGTTAGTGCATCTGGACTTTTTTGCTGTATATGCATCTCAATTGTTATGGGGTCCTGACCATGTTCACCCTTCCTCGAGCCAAGTTAGCTACATTATGTCTTACAATTCCTGGTAGGTGACATCACTTATCTTATGTATTACTGTGGCAAACTGTTATTTTCAACAATAAGTTAAAATTTTAAAAAGACAGTGATGTGGACTGAGAATCAACTTGTGCAGGTGAATCCTCATGCTAGCCAAGATATTTCCAGGTTGTGTTCAGTAAGCCTAACCAGTGGGAGCAGAAGGGAGAGGGATACAAATCTAAAATAGAACCGTATAACCCATTTGTGATTTAAAGTTTCATTACAGAAATACAGCCTCCAGAACTGGACACCATATTTCAAATGAGGCCTTACCAGTGATCTGCACAACAGCATCACCATCTCCTTCCTTCTGCTGGTGATACCTCTCCCTATCCACCCCAGCAACTCACTGGCTATCCCCACAGCTTTGGTACCTTGTTTAACCACCTTTAGGTCATCCAATATGACTACCCCATAATCCCTTTCCTGGTTGGTGACCATCAGTTTCTCCCCATCCCCTCCTGTAATCCTCCTCTGAGTTCCTGCAACCCAGATGCGTGGTTTTGCACTTTTTTGCATCAAATCTCAGCTGTGCACTTCGGACCATTCATCCAGTTTTCATAGGTTCCTCTTCAATTTTTCCCCCCTTCCCGGAGTGCCCACCCTGTTGCAGATGTTAGTGTCATTCGCAAACAGGCACACTTTCCCCTCCAGACTTTTCACAATTTCACTTGTGAAGACATAAAATAGGCCTTACTAAATGTTCAAGTTCAAGTTCCATTTATTGTATGACAAAAATTTAAATGTTAGTGTTACAATTATTAGCAACATAGAAAAAATAACAATCCATTTAACATTATACATAACATTTTAAAAAAATCCATCCCTGGTTTAAATATGCTTTTTCCTTTTCCTTTAAAAACTATTTCCAACCACTATTACCATCCCACCATTATTTCTCCTTCATAAACTATTCCCTACAGGTTATATATGCTTCATTTCTATATTGTCTTTAAGTATATGCTTTTATTTTCTTTCAGTGATCACACAGAATCTTGTTACTTTTCTTAGCAGCTCTACATTGTTTGACTTTAGAACATAATTTAGTTGATATCTTGGTTTCATGTTCAAATTTCCTAATACATCTGCTATGATTCTCTCTCTCTCTCTCTCATTTTTTATACAGTGGACATAATATTAGTAAATGTAAAATGTTATAATCTCCAGGCTTGCAGGCACACATACTTAGTTCAGTTGTTTTATAGAATTTTCTCAGCACCTGGCTAGGTACATAACCAAATCTGAATCTGGTCATGACTTTCCTATCTTTAGGGTTCTTCACTTTTTTAAGCTATCCCTCCATTCCAAACTTTGTTTTTGTATTACTAGCTAGCCAGTAACTTAGTTTACAGTTACTGGCCAGACTAATATGTGAATGAACATATCCAGGACTGTCTAGTACAGTATGCTCTGCAAGCCCATAGTGTATCTGTTATTTGGTGGTGGCTGGGTGGTATGCAGGAGGGTTGCAGCCACCTGCCGATGATGGGGAGTGGGCAGGGTGGGAAAGGGGTGCTGTGTGGGTGGGGGTGGTGCCACTGGATCACTAGTAATATATGATATGGCACGATACCGCAATCACGGCAATGAGTGGGGGGTACCACTAGACTACCAGGGAGATAGATAACAGTCTTATTCTGGTAATCAGGGACACGGAAGGGAGGGGGGCCACTAGACTACCAGGAACTGTCTCACATTACAGTCATCGGGGAATTGGGGCCTCGGGAGGGGGGGTCCACTGGACTACCAGTGATATGTGAGTGCTTGTGGACGGTGTTCTGGGTAGCCGGGTGGCTCCCACGGCTGGTAGCTGCTGTATTGTGCTGTGCAATACAGTTGACCACCTGTGGGTGGCCAGGAGTTGTTCCCACTCCTCATGAGCTCAACTCTGAGCCCCCCTATGCAGTGCACTGCAGGGTTGCACCAGCATATGCACTGCACATCCCGAGCTGAATATCAGGATGTGTCGCATATGCATGGGCACACCCCCTGGATCTGTGCTGCATGCAATTACATTGAACCCTGGTGCATTGGGATTTGTGTTGTGCCTGGTTGCCCTTTCAATATCCTGCTGAGGCACAATGCAGGGTTACACCAGTGCAACTCAATTGCGCTAAGCGTAACCCCTTTTAATATCCAGGCCATAGTGTCTTATCCTTATTTATTACCATATTGAAAATTTCTTTCCTTACCCCACATTCTTTTTATAATTCTATTGATTTATATTTTTTTAATAGATCCCACTTGATTCCCTTTTTAACTCTAATTATTTCTTGTTTCTTTGCGACTCTGGTTTCTCTAGGTCTCCCTAAGTCAACATTGATCTCCAGGGGAATCTGTTCACTCTTTGCCATATTTCCTGTTCTCATATCTAATAATTTGTGTATAATATTAACTGAGCTCCAGCAGTGATCAATTACTGATGCCCCTCTTGATCTCATGTAAGTATAAAAACCCTTATAGTCTCCCTTTATTCTTCCACTGAGCAATAGTAAACCATTATCCTCCATCCCTTTTATCAATTGTTTCCCTCTTTTACAAGTTTTTGAATCCAGTGTCCTTCATTCTAGAGCAATTAATAGGGGTTCCTGAGCTACACATGCCCCAGATAATTCCTTCAAAAGTTCCAAATCAACCATCACTCTAGCATTTAAATCCCCTACCACCACTCTTCCACTCTCTGGTTCTGTCTCAATAAATGTCCCGATCAATTTCTCCAGGTTTTTTATATAATCCTTTTCCTCATAATTAGAGCCTTTCGGGGGAAAGTACACATTTACAATATATAAAATATCTTAATTAAAAGATTCTTTAACCACTAAATTATTCTTCATGTCAGTCTCTACCTCTATATATGTGACATGCTCCACTATCTTGCACCAAGTTACAAGCCCTCCTGAAAGCCTTCCATATTTCCTCATGCTCCTTGCTTTTTTATAGAATAACTTATACCCATTTACATTGATTTCATCACTAACTCAGGTTTCTTGGATACATACATAACTAAAATAATTAATATAGTCTATAAAAGAGGGGTCTGCAAGTCTTTCTCTTATCCCTGTAACATTCCAGGATAACATGTTGTACCCTTTCCTTATCTCATCCCATCTGTCTGCTTTTAATTTTGTCCTATTCTGTCAATTATCCATTTCGCTCAGCGTTTGGTGTCTATTTGTTGTTCTCAGCAAAGATACCCAGTTTACTTATTTTAGCATGTTATTACTTTGAATAGGTTCTCCAGCTTCCCTAACCAGATGAATGCCACTCTATCCAATTTCTCTGTGTGTGTCATAATATGTCTATAATCATAGTAATTTCTAAGTCATAAAGTCACTTGAGCCTCCTGATCCCACCTTTTTGCTTTTATAATCATTTTGCTTAATTCTTATCTTATTCTTATCTTTCAAAAGATTCCATAACAGGTCCACAACTTTGTTCCTTTAGTTATGTTTTATTTCATTTAAGAAGTTCCCAATCCCATAGATAGAAATCATCCTTTCCCTTTCCCTTTTTTGTGCTTTGTCTATCTTCAAAGTATTCAGGGAAAATATTTCTGATATTAACAACACTCCCAATTTCAAATCCTAGGTCTTTCAATTTCTGTTTCTTCTTTTCAAATGCTTTTAACACATAATACATGCCTGGTATTAAAAATAGACCTTACTAAATGCAATTCATGTTTATGTATAAACCATGAAACACCCTTATCAAGTTAATGCATTTGCAACAGTAGTGGCTCTGCCAGAATTTGTTTTTTTATTGCTTCATCTTTTTCTCTTTTCCTTGTGTTATTTCATGTTTCTTTCTTTTGAATTCTGCAGAACCAAATAATTGTGTTCTTTTAACCTATATAAATACTTTCTGTGCAATTAGCATTGTCTCAAGAAAAAAAAACTGCTACTCAATTATTTAAAACCCTGTTTGTGATTATATGTAACTTGTGATACCATGTGTTCTGCAGTCCATCTTTTGTATTGCTGCATTGGTTTTAAATATTTACTGGTATTTAAGACTTTAGTGAAGCACAGAAAGTACAACATGTCAGCAAAGGCAAGAGTAAGTATGGATGACATGGAAAAAATGCTAGTGATAGTACTCGATCACCCACAAGGGGGAGGGTTCATGAGGAGGTGTACAGGGTGCTGGGAAATGTGGTAATAGGAGCAGCATTGCTTCTGGTACTGCAAGTTCTGGTGGTAGTGCAATGCCAGTCCTGTCACATACTATACATCTGTCAGCTACAGTTGAAATCAAAGCTTCCAGCTTCTTTGGGATGCAGCACAGTGCTACTACTTCCAGGGCAGTTGTTGCTCATTATACAAAAGAGTGTAAACAGACTGTAAAAAGACTGCCATGGATGTCACTGCACTACTGTGTGAGTCCTTAGGGTCTCAGGAAGAGCAGGAACATAGTGAACAGTCTTAGTCACAGGACACCCAGGAGCTAAGTCAGTGGCATGTATTTAGAGATGCTGTGAAATTATGTATTTTACTGGCAAAATTCCAGTGAAACTGGCAATTTCACCATGTGAAATATTTTGCAGAATTCACCTATTATGCAAAATATTTCTCCAGGTGCGAAATTCGGAATTTTGCCTGCATAATGCAAAATTTCACCTGCAGAAGGCAAAATTTCACCTTCTGCAGGTGAAATTACACCTTCCACAGGTGAAATTTCATCTTCTGCAGGCAAAATTTGACATTATACAGGCTAAATTCTGAATTTTGCTTACGTGAAAAATTTCGCCAAACAGGTGAATTTCGCAAAATATTTTGCGTAATGAAATCTGCCAGTTTTGCACATCTCTACATGTATTTTCAGTGATGATGACAGTGAGGGTGGTACAGGACCAGTTACTGTGGGTGCAGTAGAGATTGAGAAGGAGCAACAGAATAGAGAGCTTCAAAAGTAGTCTGAGGAGCAAGAACCTCCTCAGAGTGAACATCCAGTTAGTGCCACTGTTCATGTGGCAGAAAAGACTATGGAGGAAAAGGAGATGGGGTACAGTCAGTCCTTACTGTCATAGCCTGAAATTTCAGTAAGCAGTGGCGGTACTACTGATGAGGGTGTTAAGGGTGAGGGTGATGATGACTCAGTATTGGACCTTACTTGGCAGCCACCCCTTCCATAATCAGCAACCACAACTGTCAGTGGTTAAGTGCTAGCACCCCCTTTAACGTCACTCCACAAGCAGCAACCTATCGGGGATAGGGACAGCAATTGTCAAAAATGGGATATGGGGATCAGAAGCAAGATCATCCTAAGAAAAGAATATCACCCACCCCTCCACCCCTGTCCCCATCTGTCCCACTCATGAAAATCTGTTGTGTCGGTGGACATTCACTTGTGTGGGATTTCTCTGTCATCAATGAGTCTCGTGACAGTGTGGCTGTGTGAAACATCTGTTGTTTCAAAATTAGCAGGGTTAAGCCAGGTTCACTCTTTGGGATGACTGGTATGCACAGTCATATGAAAAGTAAGCAACCCATTAAATGGACACAGCATAAGCAGTTGGCATCCATGCCCAGTTCTGATAGTTCAGCACAGTCTGAAAGAGAGGGTCCCCAGCCTGGTGAAGAGGATGTGGAAACATTTGACCCCTTATTGTGTTCCACCCAAAAACATGCAGATACAAGTGGAGGTAGTCAAGGTGATCCATCCACCAGCGCACGGATAGAGAGCATTTCCCACCATGTCCCTACTAATGGACAAGGCAGACAAAGCCACATGACCATACCTGGCAAGGCTAAAACACCCCCCAAAGTTCAGCACACTTTTAGGTTTAAGCAGTCAGATATTAAATCAGCATTAACCAAGCACACCAAGTATCATCGAAAACATCCAGTGACAAAAGAGCTTAACACGTCTGTTGCCAAGATGCTGTCAGAAGATCATCTGTTGTTCTCATTTGTTGAGAATCCAGGTTTCATTGAATTTATGGAGAAAGCTGCACCCAAATATAAAGTGTCCAGTTGAACTTATTTCAGCATTAAGGCTCTTCCAACAATGTATAATGACCTAGCCTGCATGGTGTCACATGATCTGTTCCACTCTGCAGTAGCCAGCATTCACCTCACTACCGACAACTGGACAAGCACCCCATCATTTGGTGTTAGTTATATGTGCATAACTGCACACTGGACCTTTTTCCCTTTGGTATATGCCTTGCATCCCTGTCCCTCATTTACCTGTTCCCTGACTACTGGCAGCAGTATTGCTCTTGATCGACAGCATGCTACATTGAGTATGCAGAGTATGCATGGGTCACACACATCTGAAAGAACTTTCACACGCATTAATGAGGCCATAAGGCACCGTCTAAAGCCACATGGATTCAAGGCTGCATATATTGCCAGTGACAATGCCAAAATGCCACCAAAGCAATTTCTGATGGCTGCTTTTACCATGTCTCCTGCTTTGCTCATGTGTTGAATCTCATTGTGAAGTCCTTTCTGGATCATGAAGCAGTGAGTACCATGTTGGCTGCCAGACACAAAATCTGCAGCCATTTCAGTCACTCTGCACTGGCCAGAGCAGAGCTCAGGGCTCTATAGAAGGCCAATAATGCACCACAGCACTGCTTGAAGCTTGATGTGGCAACCCAATGGAATTACACACTGTATATGCTTGAGAGACTGTATGAACAGAACAAGCCACTCAATGAGTGCATAATGCACTTGCATGATCATGAAGCACAGGAAGCCATGTCACTGAGTCCATCCTAATGTTTTTGGATGGACAGTGTTATCCAAGTAATTCATCCACTTGAACAGATGACGCAGGTTGTGAGCACTGAATATCCATGTTTGAGCCAGGTGATACTATTGCTGCATGTACTCTGCCAGGCACTGGTCAATGTAAGGGGGCCATTTGAAGTGGTTGCAGTCTCTGTTGGAGTACAGCTGGCTGACTGCATCATGCAGCTGTGTGATGACGATCCCACGGTCATTCACATTAACAACTCTGAGGCATACATCCTTGCAACCCTGCTTGATCCCAGGTACAAGCATGGCATGATGGCACTTCTTCCAGGTGGGAAGGCTGATCTTGATTACTATGTGGGCATCCTGCATGGCAAGGTCCAAACCTGGATGATGCACCCAGAGGTACAGGTGGAAAAATCAGCCACAGTACACAAACAGCAAACAACAACAGCCCCTCACCTGGTGTCCATCTCCACCACCAGTACAGTGTCTATACCCTCACCATCACATGGAAGCACTGGTGCCACAACCCCCCTATGGTCCATGCTGAAGGACATTGGTGTGTCTACCTGCCACCCTTCGGAGGGTGATACAGAACTGCAGCTGTCTGTACACCATATGGTGCAGTCATATATGGATGACCCACAGCAGATAAGCATTGATGATGATCCCCTGGACTATTGGTGCAGCAAACTGGGAATCTGATCTGCGCTTACAGCTATTGCCATAGAGTACTTCACGTGCCCCTGTGCCAGTGTAAGCTTGGAAAGGGTTTTCAGTGCCACAGGTGCTATTATGACTGACTACTGAATCTGTCTGTCTGATCAGAATGTTGAGTATTTAACATTCTTAAAAATGAACTCCCATTTCTTCCCCAAGCAATACATTATGTCAACAACAACATTCCAGAATCCTGACAAAGAAGGGGGTGAGCAACAGGACTCGTCAGAAGATGAAGAGAGTGTGACAGTGTCATCTGATGAAGACACAGCTGAGGAGTTTAAGTTCTTCTGAGCAAATGACAGTGTAACAGAACATATGTTGTGTGCAGAAGTTGGGCAGGATTCACAAAGCAGATGCACTGGGTGCAAATGAGATGTGCCGACACAACCAGGATGCACCAACCAAAATCTGAGTGATTCACAAAGAGATAATGCCACATGATGCCCCATGCACATCCCAGCTGTGAATAACATGTCTTGCACATGGCACAAGTGAAGATGCCCCAGCGCAACCGTGATGGGCAAAACCACCCAAGGGAGCAGAACAGTGAATAAGGAGCAACCAGCAGGGAATGTTGAAGCAATAGGAGGATATTTCATTGCATTTGGACAAAGGAGTCAGGGAAACATGCCCAAAATGACAAGCCAGAGTGGCAAAGGGCCCAACAGTGATCACAGCAGATGAAGTGCACAGACAGGTCACACACAGCAACACCCAGTACCACACGACACAACTCACACAGGACCACGGCAGGCATACTGTCACCTGAAAGGTGACACACATCTGCAGGGGAAACCATGCATCACTGTGGTGTCCAAAGGACATGGCCACCTGCACAGGAGCCCAGGGATGTGGGGGTGTATGAAGCCACACAGGGCCACAACGGTGCATAGGCTGGGTGGCACTGAGGTAAGACCACTGCACCACACAGGCATGTTTTGCCCCCAACCACTGTAGACCACATGCAGGTCTGATGACTGACAGTGCAGCAGCACCGTGGATGCATGCCACAGGCAGAACACTTAGACCAGGGGCATAGACATAGGCAAAATGACACCATGCCCACCCACAAGCCATAAAGAACATGGTGGGCACACATTGGCAGGACATGGCAAGGGTGCAGGAGGTAGCTGCCTACACAAACACATGTGCAGACATGTGTATGGCAGCAAGGGGACAGAGAACAGCTGCAGACAGCAACCTAACACAAGAACAAGATACAGTGAGTGACCACAGCCAATGGTGCTAAGATATAACAGTTTACTTAAAAATACAAGAAGAAGAAGAAGAAGAACAACAACAACAACTATGTACAGTTACAATGAAAAACAGGGAAGTATGTACAAGAACAACAGGGGAAAGCAAGGGAGAAATGTGGCTGTGGGAGCAAGTATAGGAGATGGGTGGGGAAACAGTTGCAAAGTAAGGAGGGGAAATAAATGATCAAATGTCCAAAATCATGCCATGGGGCTTGCCAGGGGATGGCTCCCATGTCTCCAGCTCAGTGATGTCAAGAGATGAATACCATCCAAAATAGCCCACAGCAGTTGACTCTGCCACTGAAATAGTGGCTGTAATAAGTCCTGAAGTGCCGCCTCACTTGCTGTCTCATGTCCAGTGGCGCCTCATACTATTGTCCCCCATGGCCTCGACCACCAGAAGGCTCACCCAGAGGACTTAGAGTGGGGAACCCAGAGAACAGATACTAAGTGCCATGTTTCAACCCCCCCCCACACGTAGGCTGGAGGCATCTGCCATGGAAATGGCCCAAATCCCACCAGGCACAACACACACCACACCAGGCAGGCACAGGATACCACACCAATTGTGCGCAGGAACTGAGTGGGCACATGTCCCACATGTACATACAGTGGCTTGTACAGAGGGGCATAAAGTCAAGCCTCATGTAACATGTGAACTAGTCAGTGGCCTGCACAAGTGAGTAGGCCCCATCAGGATACCAATGGAGTACCACAGTGTGCCCACAGTGTGCATGGCATGCACACACGGTGGTTGATGACACAGGGACCATGTGCACCGTGGCTTAAGCACATGCTGCACTGAACACCAATGAGTCTGTACAACCAACGGTACATGGACAGGCACAGTGTGCTAGCAACACCCACCTGAGCAAACACCTACCCCACCTGACACACATTGGATTCTCAAAGTGAGCACTCACCTGCACCAGCACGGCCACTGCCCTGTGCACCTCCAGTCGCCCTCCACATCCGCAGTTCAATGGCCTCCACTGCCCACTGCCTGGTCTCCAGCCCTGCAGGGAACACAAATGCAGAGAACAGCATGAGGAGGTGTGTCGTGAGACAGCATCCCCAACACCGGTGTGGACATGCAGTGAAGGTGTCTACAAACAGTGCACCAGTGATGAATGGCCTGGCAGTGTGCATCAGTGCACAGTGCCCTGGCCTGTGCCCCCATGTGTGTGCAGATGCTGGCATGCAATGCAATGTCAGTCCTACCCCATCTATGCCACAATGGCCCCGCCACACCCAAGCACCATAGCACACAAGCCCACACCGTGTGACATATGTTAGATGGCAATACAGTGCAAGTGCAGCTAAGCCCAAGTGTGTGTATGTGCCCCTGTCAGTGTAATGGCATGGGGTGCAGCTGCCCCACCCCATGCACGTTATGAAAATATATGACTGTGACATACCTGGCCTTGTCACCACACCCCTGTATGCCTGCTCCTGCAGGTTATGCAGGCACACCCTGTCCCTGTGGAGCAGGTTGCTGTACCTGTGCCTGCAGTGCTCTACAGTGGGGTACAGCGGTCCGGCGCACAAGTCACTCCACAAGCGGGGTCAGGGAGCCCCTGAAGAGCTAGTCTATGACAGGGAATAGAGTTAGGGGACAGAGAAAGTCCCCTTAAAAGAGATAGTAAGAGTGGAATGCAGTAGAAAGGGAATAGAAAGATTAAATAGGGCAGTTAAATGGTACAGGGTAGGGGAATAAGAGCCACAGATTAAGCAATATGTAAAAGACAGCAAGGTGAGTAAGGTGTAGCAGTCGCAAAAGCCATGAAGAGATAATATCCCTAGAGGGATTTCTAGAGGGGAAAAACATTTAAGGCATAAGACGCTAACAGAGTTAAGGTCACCAAAGGTTACAAATGGCCATAAATTCAACTATGCTCAGAGGGCAGCAGCATGATGTTTTGGACTAAAATTAGGGGCTGAGTTAGCAATTGCATGGCACACACACATACCAAGCATATAGAGATTTAAAGGCATTAATATGTGGAGGCAGTTTAATTTCAATAATTTTTGTACTTTGTTCCACAATATTGGCAACAGAAAACTAATGGCCACTCTGCCTTAGCAAGAGGAAGCCTTGGGGATACATAATGTGATGTAGGATGCACTTCTTAAGACATACATTCCTGGCTCATTTAGTGGGAGATAATCTATTATATATTGTGGAAGCCATTTCAAGAAGACTCTATAAGTCCAAATGACTGTGTTTCTACTATGCCTAAACATAAGTGTGGGGTAACCCATGAAGTGGGAAGTGGGTGCATGAGAAAGGGCGCTGTCCATTATGGTGACACCTTCCTGACACAATCCACTCATGGTGACGGAAAGGTAGGGTGACTGGATGAGGGGGTGGGCAAACTAGGTGACAGGATGTTGCCATACGTAGGCGTGTGGGGGGGTGGCAGCGAGCATGACCAGCGTCATCTGGGAGTGGGTGAGAGGCTGTAGGAGGTGGCACTGCATTGCCATTCGAGCTGTGTCATGGTGTTGGGGATTGGCTAGTGGCTGGGGTGGCTGGGGTGGCTGGGTGGCTGAGGTACTGGGTTCAGGTCCGGGCGCTGGTGCAATATTTATTGTGTCAAGCCCAAACCTTTTTAATTTTACTGCTTTCACCCCCCAGATATGAACCCCCTGGGGCTGAGAATCCCTTAGTAGGGTGGTGCGGGGGAAAATCCCCATGAGGGGGGATGTGGTACAGCCCCTCAGAAAGTAGTAAAATATGTCCCTCAAGACCATTGTGCTGGACAAGACTGGGCTGTCAGAGTGCCAAAAATGTTTGACACCTGACTGAGTGATAATGGTGATCGCCTTTAGACGTTCACCGTAATCACATAGTCCCTAAGAGTGGACCATCCTATGGCTTTTGTACAAGGAACAATGATGGGTACAGATGGGGAGACCAGTAATAAAGCGTATCTGACTTTGCTAGCAAGGCTTTGGGTCATTGACTATAAAGGAAATCTGCATAATCGATCAGCAAAAGAAAAGTAGTTTGGACAAGGTGCACTTTTGCATCTCTAGTAATAAACTTGTTAATTCTAAAGAATAGCCCCAGCCTCTGCCTTAACTTCTTTACAAGGTCCTCAACATGCTCAGTGAATGATAGATTATGGTCTAACCACACACCTAGGTACACTATTTAAACTTTGAGACAAACTCCAGTTTCTCTCCAAGAACTGTGGTAATTTGAGGAAGTGCTCCAGAGCTGGCCAGATTAATCACACAGCTATAGGGCGAGAACAACATTGCTTTTGTTTTTTTGGCATTTAGAAGATGTTTTTATGGAGGAGCTGGTTCTGGAGCTAGTTAAATTCCTCCTCAAAGTCAGCACAAGCAGCTTCAGGTGTTGGATGACTTCTATATACAACCGTATCATCAGCAAACAGGTGTATGTTAACTTTGTTAATACTCTCATCAATGTTATTAACATAGATAGTGAATAGTAAGGGACCAAGTACAGATCCATGTGGTACTCCCCTCAGAAGAGGTTTGAGTGGGAATAGCTCACCCGCAGCCTTAATTTGTTGAAGCCGTCCTACAAGGTACTCAGTAAACCAATGCAAAGAAACTGAGTCCAGGCTTATACTTTTCAGAGAAGAGAGAAGCAGGCTATGATCCACAGTATCAAAAGCCTTACTAAGGTCTAGAAAAACAACACAGACAACATTTCTGCTGTCCAGTTCTCGGTACTAATCATTTGTTACTTTGGCAAGGGCTGAAATAGTGCTGTGTTTAGTTCTAAAGTCAGATTGCATAGGGTTTAGTAGGGCATTGGACTCGAGGTAGTCCCTTAGTTGGTTGCTGACAATCTTTTCCAGAAGTTTCAACAAACTTGGGAGGAGGGAAATTGGTCTATAATTGTTAAGGTCGAAGGGATCCCCTGATTTAAACAGGGGGATGACATGAGCAATTTTCCAGATCTAGGGAATAATCCCTTGGGACAATGATAAGTTAAATAAGGGGTGATAGGAATAGCTAGGACATGATATGCAATTTTAAGGAAATAAGGATCCAAAGAATCAGCACCAGCACTTTTCTTAATATTCAATTGGAGCATGAGGTCTTCAACCTCTTTCAGAGAGATCGGGTGGTACGAGAAGCCAGGTACCGGGGCAGGAGAGTTTGAGCATGGGACACTTAATTGTGAGCAGACCAGGGATGCAGGGGGATTGTCAAAAGCTAGACCAGCTGTGGCAAAATGATTGTTAAATGCATCTAGGATTTCCAGTTTATCATTGATAGTAGTACTCCTAGTTATAATCTTAGGTGGCAAGGAATTACCAGGCATATATCTGGACATGTCCTTGACTGCCCTCCAGAATTTGGAGGAGCACTTTGCTGCAGAATCCAGTTCGGTAAGATAAAATGCTGCCTTTGCATCCCTGATCATTTTCATTCAAGCATTGCATGCCCTTCTGAATTGACATCAGTCTGAGTCAAGCTTAGTTAGGCAAGCTTTTTTCCACAACTTATCCCTACCTAGCAATGCAGCTTTCAGCTCAGTAGAGAACCAATGACATGTTTTGTTTTTTACATAAATTTTTACCATAGGGGCATACATATTTAGGGCCTCAACAAGTATGTCATGGAAAATATAATATGCCGAGTTAACCATGTTAGCTAAGTAGAAGTCTTGCCAATGTAGAAAGTGTTCCAACTCATAGATATAGGCAGCCACATCAAAATTACAACGGGACCTTTTTCCATAAAGCATACAACTGAGTTACCAGCACAACTTCCATCATCAGAGTCTGACATGGACCCAGGGCTAAACACTTTTGGGGTGAAAGGAGTCACCACCACATACATAAATATAACACAGGAGTTCAACAAAACTGTTTGTCATATTTCATGGTCACAGAAAGAGCCATGCTGACAGCTCATTGCTAAAACCAGCAATTAAAAAAGCTTATCAAGTGAGTTCAAACAAACCACCAAGAAACTCTAAAGCTCATTCCACAAGGGCTGTGGCCACATCATGGGCTGAAAAGAACATGACTACCACAGAAAAAGTCTGTGCAGCAGCCACCTGGACTTCCATCCATATATTTACTAAACACTATAGACTCACTGTTTCCTCTGAACATTAAAACAATTTCAGCCACTTGGTCCTCCTTGTGGTGATGACACACCCTTCAGAGCATGTCAGGTCTACCTGACCATAATTTTCTGGGTACTGCTTTATACAACCCTAGCTGCAAGGAACAGGGAGTTCCTCAGAGATTATTCCCCACTATGGTAGTTTGTTCTTCTAATAAAGGTGATTATGGGAGTATACATCTCTGAGGCACTTCACATCCCTCCATCCCTGTATGGAGACCTTCGTAATCGGACATGATGTGACACTTACCTACTGGCATGCCATATGGGCTGAGTTTCAGTAGAATGAACTAATAGAAAATGAAATATTTCCAGTGATTATTATATCCTAATCCATTGTCAGTTACTACTCACAATCCTACAGGAATAACCAGTTTATTTCAAAACAAAAATGTGGAATATATCGAAACTGATCCAGTCTAAGCAGGTCGCCCTAGAAATGGGACAGATTTCATCTTTGAAGTTACATGTGCATCTGCAGCCTATCAGGTGAACACAACCCTAGCTGTAAGGGACCTGGAGTGCCTTGGAGATGTATACCCCCACATTCATCTTTACCAGGTGAGTAAACTACCATTACAATTTTAAGAAGTCAGTGGCTATATATTTACCATTAATATTATCATTTCATTGTCCCAATTATTAATGCTAATTTAAATTTTAATTTCCTCAATGTATAGCTTTATCCATTTGGTGAAGTATTACTATTATGAGAAAAACTGCATTTTGTAAAACCTAATGTGAATAAACTAAAGTAATCCATTTTAAATGGCCCTTTGTTGAACAGATGCCAGCTCTATATGCTTAAAAGCCTCTTCACTTCAAATTTAATTTCCAGATAATATTTTTGTTCTACAAATGCTCTCTCACACATTTAAGTGTTTTATGGACTTCAGATAAATTATCTCATATTCATTTCAATTGAGTTATTGCAGATGAAGTGTGAGTTATTATACTTTATGCCAATAATGTTCAGGAAAAGTGATTTATATATTTTGCTAAAAACAGAATTCAATATTTAAAAAGAATCTAAGTCAATTGCTGCCACTAAAACAACATTAAATTATAAACATAATGTATCATGGTTTGGTGATAAATTATACTGGAATTTCTTTTGGAACCACTATGTGAAAACAACAATTTTAATTACTTACTGTAGAGTATGTGAAACATTGTTTTTCATGCACCAGAATCCAACAGTATCTTACCAATGCAAAACTATATTTGTCTTTGAAATTAATGCTGCTATAATTGTGTACTAACCGAATAGTGCAATACCTTGTTAACAATCACCCTATTTTTTCAGACCATACTATACATCAGCTAATTTAACTTACCATAATTCAGATATTTTAGCACTTGTACCAGTTATACACTCCCAAAATATAACCACTTAGATATGTTTCATGATGATATTATTGCATAGTAGGAAGTTGCTCAGAATCAAAGCAATACAAATGTAGCTGCTTGATCAGTAATGACTTCAGCAGCAAATACCTATTTCCAGTAATAATATATTCCTGTTTCTGTAAAGCTTCATAGCACAACGCAGAGGCTTCAGGAGCCAGCCAACTCTGTTAAAATGACCCTGACCTCCCTACAACCTGTATACAATATAAATAACTATATCTATATGTATTGCTTTGCAAAAAAACTTTAATAATGTGCCAGTTAGGGTTCAAGGTAATGCCACTAAAGTAGAGAAATTTGACATTTGAGTTTCCATCCCTAACTCCCCACCCCAACCCCCAAGCAGAAAAAGGAGAAAACATTAGTCTCCTTGCTGACTGCTCTGCTTTTGCCCCTTCTCTTTCTCTCCACTCTGTTACGTGACAAAACCAATAGTCTGACTGTTCAAACATTGCTGTGTCATGCTATTGGTGTACCAACCTGTAATTCGTATTGTAAACTTGTATTTTCTACCTGTAACCCCCCTTACCTGTTCCCCTGTACACATTCATGCTGTTACCTTTCCTTGTTATTTATCAATATGCACTGGGATTGGAACCCCATGCTCTTTTGACAATGTCTCCTCACTGATGGTTCAAGTGTCACCTAATGTTCTCATTGTCTGTGCCCTCTATTATCATCTGCACCTACTGTATTCACAAATGTACACAATGCCAACTGTTACCCAAATGTGTATACATTCGATTACCAAATAATTCTGTGGTGCTGACTCCAATACTGTAGCAAGGCTGAATCAGGCTAGGGGCGGGGCAGCAAGATGGCTGCAGAGCTGTTCCACTCCCGGCTGCTTTTGGTTTTGCTCCGTCTTTTATTTAGAAATTTATTTACTGGAGTCTTTTTTAGTCATTTTCATGAATGAAACTCTGTTTATTTTGCTCATTTGGGCCATATAGTTCATTTTTCGTGTAGCTTGGGAGATTCAAGTTTGCCGAGTGATTATTTGTATTTGTATTACCAAATAATTCTGTGGTGCTGACTCCAATACTGTAGCAAGGCTGAATCAGGCTAGGGGCCGGGCAGCAAGATGGCTGCAGAGCTGTTCCACTCCCGGCTGCTTTTGGTTTTGCTCCATCTTCTTTTATTTAGAAATTTATTTACTGGAGTCTTTTTTAGTCATTTTCATGAATGAAACTCTGTTTATTTTGCTCATTTGGGCCATATAGTTCATTTTTCGTGTAGCTTGGGAGATTCAAGTTTGCTGAGTGATTATTTGTATTCGCATTTGGCATTTTAGGGCTGTAACTTTAAATAGCACTAAATAACTCCTTATTGAGCTACCATTTACTCTCCAGTGATTTATTTCCCTAAGGGTATTTTTGCTTACCTTTTTAATTGGGGCAAGAGAAGAATTTCAGTTTTTAGCAGGCTGAGCGTTTCGTCAAGTAAAGTTTCTCAGCCTACTATGTGCCTAACATGCATCTCGCTTGGAGTAGTTTTGAACAAGAGAACGGTAAAGAGGTAAAATCTGTTGTACCTCGGGAGACAGCAACAGTGCTATTTGAACTCTGCAGAATTTCCTCGAGGAGGTTTGGCTGTCCTCATATAGAGAGAATGCAGGGGAATTTTAAAGGAGGTTGATGCTATGGAGATACTCAATATGTTGATAGGCTTGTTAAAAGCCAGCAGCAGGTATGCTATGGTTGCCTGAGGGTCAGGGTTCCTAATATTCTTTGATAAGTGTGTTTTATTGTGCTAAGAGGAGCATGTTTTCTTGATTTATTTAGCAGCCTTCTATATGCTAAAGGGAATACAAGTGAACTAGAGCTGACTGATAAATGAGGAGGATTTGTGGCTCATTATGGGAGCTAAACTAACCTTTGGATTCTTTGGCCTATTCCTGCCATCCAACTGTGAGAGGGATGACTGAGCATTTTGCATACGTGCTATGAGTAATGGCTCCTAGTAAAATATGTTTGGCAGAGACAACAACAGCCTGCTTACTGAGGATTTTTCCCTTACTAAGGAAGTTGTCGTTTTCTCTTTTAACTGATGCCCAGGTAAGCATCTTGATATTAGCAAATGAAGGTCGGAAAGATGGACAAACAGGGCATAGCTGATGGATATAACTAGTCTGAGAAGACTTTGTTCTTCTACCATGTCGTTATGAAATGGGATACTAAAACTTCTATAACCAATACAGAATGTTGTGCTCTGTTTGAAATAGGAGCCTTTGTCTGCATTTCCTTCATTTTGTTCGGCAAGCAGGACATTATAGTGACTGGTTACTATTTGCTGAAGGTAGTCCATTAAAAATGTATGAGTCTCAGCACTCTTCAGCATTTTCTGATCCCTGGCCGAGCTATGATTTGCATTTACAGGAACAGACTGCAATGTCCTAAATTAGCAAAAGCTCATATTTTATTTTTGCTATTGTCCTGTGGAATATTATGGGATATTGGATATTGTGTGTTAAAGGTTAAATGTTTTTATTATTATTATAAAGTTTTTATGATTTGTTATGTGTGCTTTGAGCACTACCTTTAAAACAATTATGTTAAAGTGGTTACATTTATTTTTCTTCAGCCTTTTAGATCTTTCTACTCTGTACATGGAAAACTTGGATATATCTCTAGAGGGCCAGTTTGGCCTGTAATGTTAGGAATCAGTCACAAAGTTTTGAACCTAGAATTGGAGGGAACTGTGAGGATTTTGGGTAAAATCCCAAATTTACTATGACCAGAGCTGGTTGAAGTCTCAGCGGGTATCCAATTCCCATAATACCGGGGTGTAGTCGGAGAATGGGACCACACATGCGGTGGGATGCTTTGTAATAACACCCCAATCGGATGGGTGTTACTGGCAGCCTTCTACCTAACTTGGATCTGGTAAGTGGGTATTCGTGGATGATTCTTCTACATGATACCTCCACGTATATAGGATTGTCCTGTGACTGCTCCTGACATGCTGGCTAAATGTTTGGCCTTACTGGGGATAAGTGAATACTCTCTAAAAGTGTTTATTGTGGATATCTTATACTGTATGATATATCAGGCTGTTACATATGAGATCTGTTGTAATATTAGCTGATATCTTCAGCCTTTATCACAGCCTTTGTGTTGTGAAATGTTTTTACAACTAATATTGTAATATTGTAATGGCTTTTTGAAACAGTATTAATGCTAGATAAATTAGTCAGTGGATTTTCCACTTTGTTCCCAGGGGAGCTCTGTACTTTTTAATTGGCCTAAAACTAACTGTATATGTTGGGTACTAGCCCCAAATTACTGGACCTGAAAATGGAAGGAATGGTGCAGATTTTGTTGGGGGGTAGGCTTAAGACTCTTAGGACCCAGAATTGGTTATAGAATTAGCCGGTATATAATTCCCATTATACTGGGGTGCAACTGGAACATGGGACCGTATGCATGGTGGGATGTTCTGTATTAGTCCCCCAATTGGATGGGTGTTACTGGTGGTTTCATTCCTGATTTGGATCTGGAGAGTGGGCTTCCCTGGATAATTCCCTCAAATAGTACTTCTAAGAGTAGAGTTCTATTTGTGTCTGGCCCATTCATGTCTGCTTAAAGGCAGGTCTGATTGGGCTACAGGGATAGCCCCCTATTAGGGAGAATGAGTGGATTCTTAGGTACAATTGGTAATAACAAATGCTGAAAGTACTGTTTATAACTAGGCATATTATGGCCATTAAGTATTTTATTATGTACAGTATAGGGGTGGTAGATTCACTTGTTTATTAATATTTAAGTGATTCGATATTTTGAGTGTAATGAAGTGTTTCATATGTATCTACATCTCAAAGTGATATTAATATTGTTGTGTGAAGTATTATAGTATTAATTGTACAATATTGTAATGGCTTTTTAGCTGAACAATAAACTTTGAACTTTGAACATAATTCTGCCTTGTGATTCAATATCCCATTGTCTGAACTATTTTATTGTACTTTGTATTCCAACCTATTGTATGCTCAGATGTGGAACCTTTGTAAATGAGTCTCTGACTCATAGGTGTTTGTAATTCCCGAAAATTAAAATAAAATAAAATTAGGGGTTTGGGTCTCCAGAGTCTTCACAAATTAGTGGTGGGGTCTTCCTTGGAGATGTCAACCTTTAGGCTCACCCTCCCCCCAGCCTATAGCCTCCTGTCTAAAGCAAAAGGTACAGCTCCAAGCCAATGCCTCATAGTGATACGCTCTTCACAGGTACAAAACTATGTCTCACCACATGTTGCCAATGCAATCTGTTGTAGCTTTCATGAAGAAAGGATTTTGGGTCGTGAGGGCCCCTGGATTGAAGCCAGCCCTCCCCTGCAGCTCTCGTGAATGAACCCTCCCCCCTGAAGCACCCAGACACCGGGATTTTGGGTCGCGAGGGCCCCTGGATTGAAGCCAGCCTCCCTGCAGCTGTCGCGAATGGATCCCTCAAGCACCTAGGTACACACTGCTGAGCAGCAGAAAATCGGCAGCTGAGTGCGGTTCTGGCACCATTTTTGAATTCAGACTGCTGCCTCACAAACCAGCTCAGCCTTTCCCACTGCCAGTATGCATTTTAAAGGTTAGCATATGAATGCTGGTAGTTTATTTTACTGTTATTTTTGCCCGCAGTTCTCCTCTGGGATGCTCCTTAACATTGGTGCCTTAAGACGTGCTTAATCTCTGTGTTGTCCTCGCATGCTTGCTAATTTTCAAATCTACGCACTGCATTTTAAAAGCTACTGCTCTCTTTGCCTATTTTGTATATCTAAATGCCTTTAATTATTACTGAAGCAATGTAATTAGCCATTCTTTTAGCAAATGCTCAAGCTGCATTTTAAATTCCCTGGCTCTCTAATGACTACTGTTGATTTCTCTGCAAAATTGTTGCAATCTGAAGGAGGTTAGACTACTAAGCCTGCAGTAGTGAAAAAAAATTCCCCACCACTCTTTCCAGTCGGAACCCATATTGGAGTAGTAAATGTCTTCTCCCAGAGACTGCTAGCTAATTCCAGTAACATTCCTGTGCCTGTTTGTTCCAAATAGCCCCTGCTCTCAGAAACCTGCTTCTGCAGTAAACCCCATAAGGGTATACGTTACCGCAGCCATTTCCAGTAGCATTCCTGTGCCTGTTTGTTCCGAATTGTCCCTGCCCTCAGAAACCTGCTTCTGGAGTAAATCCCGTAAGGGAATACATTACTGGAGCCATTTTCCTGCTAGTAACTATGTTACTAGCTCAAGGGACAGTGGAACATGCTCAACTTTCTGACCGAAAGCAGCACTCACTCCGAGGTAGGCGCGCCTTGCTGTTCCCTCCTGCCCTCGATCATAATAACCCCAAAATACTCCCGGCACACACATAGAAGCCCTCATGAAGGGAAGCTCACTTACTGGGTCTAAAGTAAATCTCTGCACAGTAAGACTAATCGCAGAGGGCCTCTCCCACGCTGTCTACTGCACCCAGCCCCCACAGCCACTACACCAAGCAGTTTCAACAAAGGACCACGCAGTATTAAATTACTAAATTCAAACTCCATTATTTGTGCTTGTAATCCCTGGACCAATTGCAAGGTTACTTACCTTAAAGGCTTACTTACTCCTCCCACTGTAACTGACTATAAAAAACATCTTTTTCTCCACAGACACCAGGATTTTGGGTCGCGAGGGCCCCTGGACTGAAGCCAACCCTCCTCTGCAGCTCTAGTGAACATCCCCCCAGAAGCTCCCAGGTACGCACTCGTTGAGCAGCAGAAAATCGGCAGCTGGGTGTGGTTCTGGTGCCATTTTTGAATTCAGACTGCTGCCTCACAAACCAGCTCAGCGTTTCCCGCTGCCTGTGTGCTTCTGCCCTGCAAGAGCTGCGCGTCAGCTCCCCGCCACCCCCACCACCGCCCTTGGTGAGCTCCTCCTTTTATAGGCTGATGTCACATGACTCTCAAAAACCTATCAGCCTATTTTCCCATTTGCAGCTTCTCAGCTGCTGCCACCAGAGGGCACCAAACCAAATCCTCACCCCCCTCCACCGTCATCCCAAACCGTGAACCCCGCCATCACTGCCCCCAAGGCTAACCCCTCACCCATGCTACACTGCCCACTCACACATGCCTGTTCATGACTTGGCTCACAATCATTATGGTCACATTAGTGCCACTATCCTACCACTCTCCTTTCATCTGGGGCTCTTGGCCTTACACACCCCAACCCGCCACTACCCCCTATTTCCCCCACCTCTCGTACCACCACATCCCGACCAAACCCTCTGAGGACAAAAATAAAACATATCTGTCTACTCTTGCTCCTGTCCTGGGACATAGAGGTGAACCCTGGCCCAACCCTCAAATTCAAATTCCCACCCCCCCTTTTCTTTCCCCAAAGGCCTCCGTATCCTGCACCTAAACACTTGCAGCTTGTTATCTAAAATCTCACTGCTGCAACCAATTGCTCTAACACAGTGCCCTGACATCCTAGTCATATCCAAAACTTGGATAAAACCTCATCACACTGATGCCAAAGTATCCATACCAGGGTACACAATAATCAGACATGACCGGCCAGGCAAAAACAGAGGTGGAGGCACGGCTATGTACATCGCCAATAGTTGCCACTTCACAACAGTGGACATCCCCTCACTTCCTGGAAACATAGATTCCAAACTCATAAAAATCTCACTCCCATGCTCCACCACCATATACGTGGCAGGCTCATACTGCCCCCCCAGCACACCACCCGGGGACATTCTCTCCCATTTGATCTCCTTACAGTCCATAGCTGTTGGGGGAGAGCTCCATGCCACCAGTGATTTTAACATAAACTGGCTAGGTCCTGACAAAGCCCACCTAAAGACTAAAATTAAGGCCCTGAACCTCACCCGACTCATTGCTGATCCCACCAGACTAAACCACAAGTCACAAAATCACTCCTTACTGGACTGGGCTCTCACCTCCCAACCCCACAGGATTCTAAGTGCAGGTCTACTACCCAATTCTATAAGCAATCATCACATGATTTTCTTGATCAGGAAGGTGCATGGCCCCACTGCCCCACCAAAAACACTACGTACCAGGTCCTATAACTCCCTCAACTTAGCATCTCTCCTGCTGGACCTAGGACGTGTAAACTGGTCCTTTATCTACGAAGCATCTTCCATTGACACTGCTTTTGAGTCATTCAAAATCAGTTTCCTAAAAGTCTGGGATAAACATGCCCCCCTACATACGAAAAGAGTTAGAGGCGCACACCTCCCATGGATCACGGCAGCCTTAATCAAAATATGCCATGCCAGGAACCGTGCCTGGAAAGCCCACAAGAAGTTGGGCTCACAGGAGTTCCTTACTACATATAGATCCCTAGGAAATGCTTGCACAAACAGCATCCGCCAAGCCAAAAAGAACTACTTCCTATCGGCTTTTAGCAATAACATAAATCATCCAACTGATTTCTGGAAATCATTCAAATCCCAGCTCTCCCCCCCACTCAGTCCCCACCCCCTACACTATCTGCCCAGGGCTCCCTCATCTCCGATCCCATCTGCGTAGCTGAAGCTTTTAACACCCGCTTCTCCAGCTGTGCAGATAAACTCCTGTCCTCCCTCTAGTATACTCCCCCAGCCCCCTCCGCACATGCCCCTAACCTGCCCCTCCCAGTCCTGCCATTCTCATTCTGCCCAGTATCCCAAAAAGAAGTCTTCCGCTCTTTACAGGCTTTGAACCCAAACAAAGGCAAATGCCCGACATCCCTGGATGCAAAGATGCTCTTCCTAGCCACCCCAGCCATAGTCGCTCCTCTAGCCACCATTTTTAACCTCTCCTTCTCTTTGGGCAAGCTCCCTACAGCCTGGAAGCAGGCCACCATCATCCCGCTGTCAAAAGGTGGTGATCCTTCCTCCCCAGGCAACTACAGACCCAACTCCCTGCTCCCTATCCTGGCCAAATTACAGGAATGACTGGTCCTGTCCCAACTCACTCCTTAACTGGAAGCATACTCCTTCTTCACACCATTCCAATCGGGCTTCCGTGAATCCCACTCCACCATCACCTCCCTGCTACATGTCACTGGCGACATTCTCATGAGCATGGACAAAGGTCACATCACCACAGCCATCTTTATTGACCTAGCCAAGGCTTTTGATACCGTCTCCCACTCCCTACTCCTTTCCAAACTCACAGATGCAAGGCTTTCTAAACCAGCCACTAATTGGTTCCATGACTACCTAGTGAGCAGGATACAAACAGTCAAACTTGCTGCACACACCTCAAACACCTTGCCAGTCTCTGCCGGTGTCCCCCAAGGATCTGTCCTAGGTCCCCTACTCTTTTCCATTTTTCTATACAACCTCGCATCAACCTGCCAACATTTATACATCCAGATGTATGTGGATGACACTGTCCTATATGCCTCAGGCCCTACAACATGCAGTGTAGCAACCCTCCTACAGGAAGATTTCTATGCCATCCAGCACTGGTTTAGGTCCAACCAGTTATTCCTAAACACTAAAAAAAAGTATCACAAACGTTTGGCTCCCAACAAAGACTCTCCCGACAAGCCTCCCGCACCCCTTTCAAAACCTTGGATGGGACATTCCTGGAGAATTGCACTAGTTTCAGATATGTAGGTGTCTGGCTAGACCAAGACCTAGACTTCTCCTCTCACATCAACTCCCTACACAAGAAGCTGCTCTCAAAACTTGGTGCTCTATACCGAAACAAAAGCAGCCTCCCCACACAGACAAGGTATGCCATTGTCCAAAAAATGATTCTTCCTGTACTCGATTAAGGTGATATAGTATACACCATCGCCCCTGTATCTGCCCTGGCCAGCCTAGACACCCTGTTCCACTCTTTCTGTTTCTTCATCCTTGATTGCCCACAATCTACACACCACTGCAACCTATACAGCTCTCTAACCCTGCCGTCCCTCCATGACTGTAGACTAACAAACTGTGCTAGGTTGCAGCCAAATATTGGTCCCTCTCCCTTCCACCCTACCTGTCCTTTACCCTCTCCCAACACCCTCCACCTGCATACTCTCTCAGGAGCGTAGACCCTAGACTGCTACACATCCTGTTTATGTGTACAACCAAAGGCCAGGCCACTTTTAACTACTGAATCCCACAGATCTGGAATGCCCTACCTGCCCCCATGAGACATGCACCAAACCCCTACCATCGTAACGGACTACTCCGAGCACATTTCTCCTCCAGCTGCTCCTGTTTCAATTAAATTCTGCACTCATGTTGTTTAACTAAATGTATTAAAGTTCAAATACAAATTTCTTTACACTGTATGTATGTTACCACTGTCTGTAATTACTCCCAATTGTTGTAAGTAATAAGCTTGTTGTACCATTTTGTACTATTTATGTAAAATTTTATGTAAAATGTCATGTTTGTATTGGGTCTCGGCCCCCAGGTCACATCTGGAATTGAGCATGTTGCTCAGTATGCCTTCCTGGTAAATCTCATAAATAAATAAATGTCAGACATAGTTTATTTAGGGCATGGAGTGGGCATTATGACTGACAACCCCAAGGAGGACTCCACCAGTGATACTCAAAGACTCCAGAGACAAACAACCCTAAAGTTTTTTTCATTTTGCTGCTTAGGGGGTTGGGGTGGGGAGTTAGGGTTGGAAACTCTAAAGTCACGTTTCGCTACTTTTGTGGCATTAAGGTGAACCCTAACTGGTGTATTAAAAAAGTTTTATTTGCAAAGAATTTACTTTCTTTTTGAGATAGTTCCCTTTGGGAACTGTTTGAACAGATACAGATGCACAGGGCTGAAGAGAAGACTCTATTCACCAGTTGAAGTGCAGGTCCCTTAAGGGTTCCATGCAGTTCCATGCAGTGAGGGATGTCAAGAATTCATGGGGCTGTGTGGTGGGCTATGAAACATAGGGCCCTCTGGTCTGTGGGCTTCGATCTGGCAAGAGATACAGATGCACAGAGCAAAGAGTAAATCTGTCAGCCAATGTACAGATCCCTCTGCCAACTATGAGGGCAGAGGTGCAGGGTCCTATGTCTTCACTATATAGTACCTGAGTCCATATGGCTAACTCTGCAGCTTTCCTTCCCTGGCTGGAGAGGGTACCATAACACCACCATCCCAGCATCCTCACCCCACATAGCAGGGTCAATCAGCAGGCCCCCAAACTCAGGTCACAAGCAAAGGACACAAAGCATACCCACTGGGGTGAAGACAGGCACTACACACAACGTTTCTTAATAATCTTTTTTTAATTTGACCCCAAATTTTCATGATAGTGAAATATAGTAGGGACGCATGCTCCCAGCATCAGTTGGATGGTGGGCAGCCGTGGTGTTGTGTGGTGGGCTATGCTGTTCATCGCCCACCCCAGCAGCACTGGCCTGTGGGAACGGGGGATGGGGAGTGTTGTTGGTGCTGTGGGGGGGAGGCCACTGACCATCACTGAGGGAGTGGGGAAGTCTGGAATGGGTGGGGGCTTGAGCAGACAATGCAGTTATTATGTATGTTCTTCTCTAGTATTGGTGACCAGGAGAGGCACAGTGAATCGAGGCTCATTTCCAGGTGTGACCCAGGGGATGGAGTGAAGGAGCAATACAGAACAGGTTATATGGCATTATAGTCCATTATTTACACAAAGACATTGATGCTGGGTCATGCAGAAACAAACTGAATTTGTATGTTACAGTAATAATGATATGACGGTGGTGTACAGAATAACTAGTATTAGCCAGAGTCCACCGGGATAGGGCACTGGTTGGAGGGGTCACTCACCTGCTGACCGTGCTCTGTTGGGGGGGTCAACATGCAGTTGGGATGGGTGGGGGCACAGATGTGTTGGGGGGAGACATCTAGCTCCTGAGGCAGGGGCACGGATTTGTGTGTGAGGGGGTGAGTCTTCAGACCTACCAGACTGGGGCCTGGTCACACTTGTGCATTGGAGGTTGGGCTAGCATATGGGACTGGGTGGCTGTTCTGTTGTGGGGGGGCATCTGTGTTCCATGTATTCTGTGGTGCCATGAGGGTAGGTATTCGGCAGGGGGAACACTGGACAATGGGGTCTTACCACGTGTTGCCTGGATGCCTGCATGTGCTATGCATGCACCCAGACCCATGCCTTCACATGCAAGGGACCCACCCTGTGTCCCAAGATGGGCAACCAACCGATTGGCTGCCTGCCTGTGCCTGCTAATCTGCCCCATCTGTCCTATGTGCATCTGTGTACTGGGGGAGGCAGGGTTGTGGACAGGTGGCTGGCAGTAGTGCATACCAACATGTTCGCACCTGTCTAGGGGTGCGGAGCTATGTGGGCAAGGTATGCGCCTCAGGTGGGTACTTTCCACCTGTTCTTGCATAGGTCCCATTGTGTCTACCTACACTCAGAAAAGTGAATCCTTTTAAATGCAGCAGCCTTTTGAACATTGCAATACAATTAGGTGAACGGGTGTAACCTCTGAGTCTGCCCAGTGGTAGAACAAAGCTGAGCAAAGTGCCTGACTACTGCTAAAAAAAAGTTAAAGATAAATATGTATAAAAGCAAAAAAGTCTTCTTTAGGGCAGCAGTGGGTGGAGCACTGCAGACCTATTGCTTTCAAAAAAGAACTCATTCCTTGCATTCTTTGTGACTGAATAACATGTTGAAGTGTCACCACAGGGGTGACTCTGGTCACACTGCACTATTTACCACTTGGAAAAAAATTGGGCAGTCCTGATTGAGACAATGGGGGATTGGGCATCCCCAGTACCACTGTTATGTTTTTTGGGGCATGTGGGGTGGTGGGTGCTGAGAGGGAGGGTTGGCTGGGGGGCATGTTCCTAATTTTAAAGAAAAAAACAAACAGTGGTCACGGTGGAACATGGAATACTCTGACCTATCCTCCACTCTACTGCTCATGCACTAGCACTAGTGCATGTGCATTGTAGAGTGGTGATCATCTTGGTCACAGCAGAGTGTGCTGCACTCCGCTGTGATCACCATTTTTTGTTTGAAATTGTGCATATCCCTCCACCTGACCCTCCCTCTCAGCATCCACCACCTCCCCAGAAACATAACAAAAACACTGGGTGTTCCCACTCCCTCAGTGTTGTACTCTCCAATTTCTTTTTATTATGTATCCCCCTCTTACTGACCCTCCCTCTCAACACCCACCACCATATTCCCCCCAGAAACATAAGAGTGACACTGGGGGTGCCCAACCCAGTGGTTCTATGTACAGTATTTCAATTGGCTTTTGAATTTACTGGCATAAGTTGGGCAGTGTTGCATATTTTTGGCCCACGTTTTCAACACTCCTGCTTTGGGACCCTTTCTCATGAACAATTGAATTATCATTAGGCAGATCTGTCCCGAAAGATGATTCTGCAGTTCCTGCTTGAAATCACCTTTTGGGCAGAAGTTGAGAATTTTCTCTTCCCTTGTTCGTGAGGAGGGGTCTTAAGAAGGCTACATTGAAAATTTGGTGTAAAAATATTAAAAAATAAAGTTATGAACATTACGTTGAATTTTGTGAATGCATGCTCGTAACTTTGATAATTTTCAATATTTTCCCTCAAATTCACAACATAGCCATATCTTTACACACCTCACGAGTGTGACAGTTGTCTTTTTTGAAATCCTGGCCACAATGTTTGTTTTTTTTTACATCCCAAAAGGTGATTTTGCGGTCCCTGTGCGAAATCACCTTTCAGGCAGGAGTTGAAAACTTTCTTTGCCTTATCCATGAGGTGGGACCATAAGTAGGCTATGTCGAACATTTGGCGTGAAAATATTAAAAAACAGCAAAGTTATGAGACTATGTTGAAGTTTGTGAATGCAGGCTCGTAACTTTGGTAATTTTCAGTATTTTTTCCCCAAATTCATAACATAGCCATACCTTTACTGCACCTCATGAGTGTGACAGTTGTCATTTTTCAAATCCTGGCCAAAATTGTTTTTTATATCCCAAAAGATGATTTTGTGGTCCCTGCAAGAAATAACATTTCAGGCAGGAGTTGGAAATGATCTCTGCCCTTTTTCATGAGGCAGTATAATAAGAAGGCTATGTTGAGAATTTGGTTATAAAATATTACAAAACAACAAAGTTATGAGCCTATGCTGAATTGTGCAAACACAGAAGGCTGTGTTGAAAATTTGGTGTAAAAAAACAGTAAAATTATGAGCCTACATCGAATTGCTAACAAAATATCCTCTATTTTGCCCACACTGGTATTCTCGGAGGTGCTTCCAGTCTGGGGGTGGAGTGGAAGCACCAAGAGTGTCAGAGAGAAGGACATACACAAGTTTAATTTATGGCTGAGGGAATGGTGCCAGGAAAATGGCTACCATCTCATCGGCAACTGGCAGTCCTTCTGTGAGAGGTGCTTTTTTCGATACAATGGCCTCCACCTGACAAAGAAGTGGTGAGAGCGTTTGGCAAAACATTTGATGTGTACATGGTCCATTTAAGCTGAAGGCTGGGGAGTTGATGATGACACTTACCAAGGCAAAGGTAAGAAGGTCACCTCCCCCCTCTGACAGCAGCAAATGATAGATCAACTACTCCAAAGCATGATAACATCATACAAATGTTGGAAAACTCTCTTGTCAATACCTGCAGCAGAACTCTTCAACAAAGTTTTCATGTGAAACCACAGGTACAGATCCAAGGAGTTCCAGCAGGGGTACAAACATGGGGTGGAACCCTTTCCAGCAAAACTTTTCATCCAAAACCACAGGTGCAGACCGAAAGAGCCCCATAAATCTTTTGTCCAAAATGACAGGTGCAGGCCAAAGGAGATCAATTAAGGGTACAAAAGAGGTGTGGAAAAACAAAAGGAAACCCATCTGTGCTAAGAGTGGGGAGGAACATGGAGGGCAATGGCAATAAATGCCAGAAGCCCGGCAAACAAAATTCCTGACTTCATGCCCATCATGGCAGAAGCCAAATTCGACTTTGTGTCCATGATGGAAACCTGGTTTACAGAGAACTATGGTTGGGACAGTCACATTGCTATCCTGGGCTACCACCTGTACAGAAGGGACAGGAAGGATAGGAAAGGGGGCGGGGTAACATTATAAGTCCAGGAAGAAATCAAGGCTACAGTGATTCAGGGGATCCCAGATGTGTCAGAAGTTCTATGGGTTACAGCTGAGACAGGACCTGGGGAATTCATTAGGAAAGGAGTCATCTACAGGCCCCCATCACAAAGGGATATTGTGGACAAGAAAATGATGAAGACAGTCCACAAAATGACAGGCAAGGGCAAGACAATAACAGTAGGGGATTTTAACTTGCCAGACGTAAATTAGAAATCCTGAACAGCATCTTCACCAAGAGGAAGGTACTTTGTAAGGGCCCTGCAGGGTTCAGGGCTGAGGCAGCTTGTGGAAACTCCTACCAGAGGTGAAGCTGTCTTGGACTTGATTTTAACTAACAGCAACAGGGTAAGAGGTGGAGTGTCACTTAGGAAATAGTGACCACCGCATAGTGAGATTTAAAGTAAGCACTAGTGAAGACATTAGTCATTCCAAGATCAGGCTTTTGGATTTCAGAAACAGACTTTCAGAAGATGAGAGATAGCCTGACAGAGAGTCTTAGATATAGGGAAGAGAAAGGAGTAGATGAAATGTGGGAGTATCTCAAAAGAGCTATCACAGTGGTAAATGAACAGTGCATCAGAAGGGTAAGCAAGGCAAATAAGACAAGCATTTGTCAATGCCGAATGTTTGCTTGCTTGTTTTAGCATTGATAGGGCTGGGGGTACAGAGATGTAGAATAGGGATGGCAGTGGAGCCCAACACAGCTTGACCTGTATTGGGCTAGTCAGTGACACACCTCTGAAATGCTGTTCTCTTTAGCAAAATGTTTCTTGTGTAAGCAACCAACATAAAAAAGGTGGGTTCTGACAATGCAGGGGTCGAAATTAGCACCAGCCTACTAACCAAATGCTGGTAGATTTTGTATCAGGCTAGTAAGATGTTTCTTTAACTAGCTCTATGGGCTTGTACTGGAGAAGGTAACATTTCAATAAGTACACCAGCTAGGCCAATGGAAAAGTCTGTGGATCTAGTGGATTTTCTCAGTTACTAGTGGCTACAAAACTTAATTTCTCCCCCCGCATTGTTTAACTGATAATCACAAATCCATAATGGATAGAGGACTAAAGAGGTGCAGAGCAAATTCCAGTCTTTGATTTGCCAGTTTGAATAGCAGCCAGTGTCTTATTGGCCAGTTTGACTAGCAGCTTGAGAATTTGAAAGGGGAACTATTTTATATAAAATATCCATATTATGTACAATTCCTAAAGAAAGACAGGAATTGTAAATAGTGTCACTTTTAATTACATCTACTCCAGTCATGTGTAATGAACTCTGGCTTCATTGAGTTCTCTGATAGAACCTGAAGTTCTCTCTCTACCTTGATTGCTAACTTTTGAAATGTAATATTGCAATTAATTTCTTTATGTTAGCACAACGGAGAATTAAGATTTTGGTTTAGTTGGGTTGTGCATCATGGTTCGAGCACGGGAATTCAATATTTACATTAAAGAAATGCAATGAGTGATATTTAGATGCTGAATCTGTCACAGTCCAACAGCAGCTACAATCGTGTCAAACCCTAAAATCCAAAATGCCTAACCAATTCCCAGTAAGTCCATGCCATAGAAAATTATGCAATTTGAAAAACTGTTCAGTTATTTATACCTAGATCTCTGTTCGCACTGTTCCGTCTTCACTTGAACATTTTTCTATACATGGAGCTCTTTCCTCCATTGTGTGGATTAGTGATGTACCGTACATGGAAGAAACTGCAGCATTTAGAAAACTGGTTTGCAAGCAAGTAGCATGCTCACTCTGGGGACGGGAAGGGAGGGGTGGGGGTGGTACAGCGCACAGTGGGTGGGAGTGGGAGGGTTCCTTTTATAGTATGGAAAATGAGGGATGGGAATGGAGGGGAGGGACAGCACAGGGCACAGTGGGTGGTAGCATGAGGGTTTCTTTTGTAGTATGGTGAATCAGGGACAGGAACAGAGGGGTGGGGCAGTACAGCACACAGTGGCGGTTGTGGGATGGTTTCTTTTGTAGTATCAGGGACAGGAACAGAGGAGCTGGGGACAGTACAGCACACAGTAGGCAGTAGCAGTAGCGTTTCTTTTGTAGTATGGGGGAATCAGGGACAGGAATGTAGGGTAGGGGCGGTACAGCAGACAGTGAGTGACCATGCAGTAACCAGCTGTAAAAAGTGTAAGCACCAAAAATTTAAACTATAGGCCAGGGGTCTGGGGGCCGCCTATGCCTTCAGAACATTTTTGGCTTTTGTTGCAGTCTGGTGCATTTTGGGGGTCTTCTGAAACAGACTTTGCTACCCTGTTACCCCTCTCCCCATATCCAGTAAGGTGCACTGTAGCCCCTTCCCCAGAGTCCTCATAGTCCAGTATGTTGCCCAGACTACCCTCCCCATAGCCCAGCCGCTCTCTCCACTGCATGGTCCTTAGCACTCCCCAGGCCCAGCAAGTTTCATGGCAGCTCCCCTCACCAGAATCTTTAACACTTCCCCAACACAGCAAGATGCATCCTACTGTAGGATGCAACTTGCTGTGCTGGGGAAGGGTTAAATTCCTACTGCCCCCTAGCCCAACTCCGAGATTATTTGGCCATCCCAAAGTCACCAGCCCATGATGTTGTCTTTTCTCCCCTGTCCACCCAGCGAATTGTATCCAATATCCAAACCCAACCCAGCTCAGCAGGTTGCATCATAGTCCCCTCAACCAGACCCCACACAGAGTGCAATGAACTAAACAAGTACTGAACTCTGAATGCTTCCCCACAGAAACTTAAATATACTTTTTAATGCAACAAAGTCACTGTAGTTCACAGCCTCTTGTCTTTCTGTTACTTTACAAGTACTCCTCTGGTGTCTACAAGAAGTAACTGGAAAGATGAGGGATAGAAATCAAGAATCATTTGCAAAAGGACAGTGAAAAAGCTATTATTACACTTGTACAATAACATTACATACTCAGCAGCAGTGATGTACACCCCACCCCACCCCCAAATATATTAAATGAAGTTTACAATATAAGGTTTTGGGCTTCATAACCCAATACCTTATATCGTCAGGAGCTCACAGGTGCCAAACGTTTAATTTTAATGGTAGTAGTTTTACCAGGGGAAGAGATTGTAACTGGTGCCAAACCCTCAGCCAGCCACTCCCTTCCAGCTTTCTGGTGCCTCCACTCTGCCCCAACTCTGTCCCCGTGCTCTCTGAAATTGTGACATGTGGCTAGGGAGAGCATGGTGGAGAGCCCCATACAAGTCTATGGGGGCTGTTTCTAAAGCCAATTATTAGTCTTTTTAAAGAGTCTTAGAGGAAAATTAAAGCAGTCACTTTAGTAGTAGGGTCCCTACTAGTTAAGTGACTGCTTTAATTTTCCTCTAAGACTCCTTAAAATGACTAAAACAGCTGTAAAACCATCCCTCGTAGACTTGTATGGGACTCTCCCACGCCCTCTGGCCACATGTCACAATTTCAGAGAGCACGGGGCTGGAGTTGGGGTGGAGCAAGGGCACCAGGAAGCTGAAAGGGATCAGTTGACTGAGGGTTCTTTGCCAGTTACAATCCCTTTCCCTGGTAAAACTACTACCTTTAAAATTAAAATGTTTGTGCTGGTGAACTCACACTGTTGTAAGGTATTGACCAATGAAGCCCAATACCTTATAGCAATCACAACAGAAATTCACTTTAAAACCACATGAAGAGGAATGTCCCTCAGTTTGACAGTCAAAATTCTACCCCTACACAAACACAAACAAACACACACACACACACTCAGATTTAGAGGGGTCTGTAATATACTGTATGTAAATCTTATCCTGACTGATGATGCCCAACCAACAGAAAATTTTCAGGACATAAAAACATGATTTCCCAGTATTTGGAACTTGTGGTAGTTCTTCACGACATGATGATGTGCATTCCCCACAGAAAAATGAGAATAAACAGCCACATGGCCAATCTGTCCTCTCTTTCCAAAAAGAAACCAGCAAAGGATTGCATCCCATAAATTCTGTATTGGCCAAACATCCTTTGTGGTGCTCGATCATTCATCCTCGATAGTGATCTAGATGGCACTTCAAGGAGTCCAAATACAGCAGAAACAGGTGTCTGCAGTGTGTTGTTGTGGACCTTAGCTGAATGATAACAACTATTGCCGTGACTGTGAAATTCACAAATAGATGTGAGTCATTATGCGGCAGACAGTCTGATCATCCATACACAGTAGGAACCACCTCTGAGTTTGTATCTGTTGTGCACCAGAGATCAGACTGTCTGCAACATAATGACTCGCTTCAATACCTTCCTAACACAAAAATACCATTCTCCCTCTGAGTCCCATTTATGGCACTTCACACCTTCCTCAGTCTATCTGCAGCACTTTGAAGTCTAGTTCAGGCCGACAGCTTCCTTCACCGTCTCATGCATCGGAGAGCTTGACAAAATGTCTCATTCACTGCTCTTTGGTTTTAAGCTAAAACAAAAGAGCAGTGATGAGATATAAAATAAGGTTTGGCTTGGTGTGCAAGCTGGTACTGCCCAATCTTGTATACCAGATCAAGATTGCTCCCTATTAGGTGCTGTACTACCCCCCCCCCCCACTGCCTGGCCTGCCCCAGTCCCCAGTCAGCCTAGGTGTCTGCAGCTGTCCCTCTGACTGTTTGACCTGGCCTCTTCTACTGGTGTTGGCCTGCCGCTTAGTTGAACTTGTTATTTTTATAAAGGAGTGATATTACACTTCACAGCTACTGCCTTCACATTGCAGATGAGAGTTTTTCAGTGCCTTTAATAGTAAAAGTTATGTTTTCAAAATGTTATGTTACTATGTCTGACAGATGTCCTCTGTATTATCTGGTGTAGGATGAATCTAGTGTTTGATTCAGACATGATGTTCTGTATTTACTCTGAATGAGATTTCACTGCAAAGGCTTGTGTTGCTCCTATCGACTGTATATTTTAGTGGGTTTGATGAGATAGGAATTATCATAAACACTAGAATCATCATACATCACATAATACAGAGTACAGTGGTCAGACATAATAACATTTACTACTAAAGGCACTTATGAAAAAACACTCATTTATTGCATGAAGACAGCAGGCAAAGATATGACACATCCACTGCAAGGTGGAACATTTCTTGAAGGTTAGGGTAAGTGAAACAAGCCGGGGGCAATAAAAGGTGTGCAAAGAAATGGTGTTTAAAGAGTAAATGTGGAATGTTTTTTGGATTCTCAGTTCTCGCTGGACTTTGACGTTGAAGAATCCCGACCCTCCACACTGAGCACTTCTCAGCTGCTGCATGGTAGCTGTTGATCTCTGTTCACAGTCCTTTTCAGCATGGGGATGAACCCAGAAATGAAAAGTTTGTTTCATTATTTAGGAGTATAAATACCTCCCCCCCCACCACCAGCCATGCCCATAGAGCGAAGGACTATCACAAGATAAATAGGACAGCCTTTTGATTAAAATGTTAACATCCATTGGTATGGTATATTACTGAGAAATACTGTATATTATGACAACATAAAATTTATAATTTTAGGTGCATGTCTGAAAGCCAATAATGCTGTTGATTAGTGTGTCCCTAAACATGGACACGGTAGACTGGAGAAGAATAAGTAAACGAGAAACAGTTGAGCACTATACTGTACACACTCAGTCTTTAGTTTAGGTATGCAAGGGAAGAGAGGTCCATAATGAAGTACGATTGGGCAGCAATGCATTCCCTGAGTGATTGTTTGCCAGGGTACAGGAGATTTCACAGGGGAAAAGGAGGAGGGAGATATCAACCAGCTTCCGTTATATTGGGCATTGGCAGTCCATAACGTGGACAGGAGCTATGTGATGTTATCGGGGTTTGGCACCCTACCAGGTCATAATGTCGTACACTTACTAGCGTACAACATTACTGCTAACCCAGTATAGCGCTGTAGGGAAAAGTGAATGGTACAATACTGTGTGTACTGCTGTATGCAGTATTGCACCACTCGCACTATCCCATGGAGAGGATAAGACTTCTGCTGGGATGTGGTTTTGCAGAGCAGCTGACGTTGCTAAATGGACTGAGCCACAGCAGCAAGGAACCCAGCACTGCTTCTGGGGCCAGGTTTGATTCCCTGTCCTAGTAACTTTTATTTTGTTTTACAATTTTCTGCTTTCTCTAAGTTAACCCCCCCCCAAGAGTTAAGGATCTTTATTGGGGAGGTTTAGGGGGTGAAACCCCTGGGGAAAAAAAAGACATGCAACATGGTAACAACCGTGCTGTGTTGGCAGCACGATTGTACCATGCAGCACAATGTCTTGTGACATTACGCGCTCATGCCGTTTGGGAGGGGTCAGTCTGATTGAGTGATGGATGAAAGTGTATGGGAGTAGTGTCATGAAAAGAGGAGGTATAACTGGAGTGTCACCTTCCTTCTTCAGAGATCTGGCAAATTCACTATAGAAAGTAGCTTGAGAAGTGTTGGTGAATCCAGTTTAACCATAAATTCAATCAATCCCTGCAGCCATGGCCAGAATTTCACTGCTGCTTAAGACTGGCTGTCACATACAGTACGTGGATGGGAAGGGATAGTCAGTGGGGTGCATTGAGGGTTGAGTCTTAGTGAGTTTTGTCACTTAATGTGATTGGGATTATGCAGTATTGACGGTAGCAGTAAGAGTCAGGATGATACTGGCACTTAAGTGCATGAGTTCTCTACAGTAGCAGCCTTGGGCAGGAGGGTGGGGTGGTATGGAGGGGGAGCTGAAGGGACTGTATAGGTATGCTGAAGGATGTGGCCCTATCTCATGACATGCCACAGGTGATCCAGAGCAGTTCCTCTAGGTGAGAACAGATACACATTGTCTCCTCCTCCAAATACGTTAAAAAGAAAAACAGTCACTGTATTAGTGGTCAGAGTGGTGATGACAAGCAGGGAATGCCCTGCCTATATGGAAATGGTTTAAAGGACTGCATGCCTCAGATTAGTCAATCCAATTTAAACGTGTGCCTATGCAAGAGGGTAAGTGACTGGCAAGCGACAAATCAACGTGGGTTATCAGTCGCAGATGTATAATTTGTCCCTTTCCCTCAGGTCTGAACAGCTTTGGATGGTACAACAAATTCGGGATGGTAATGACTAGGCTTGCATGTGTTGAAGTCATTCCTTCTCCAAGGCAGGGCAAGGAGTAGCATGTAAGCAGGGGGCTGGAAGTATGTCCACAAGCTGGACATAGTGAGTTACCATTCTAGAGTGAACTGGATCAGCCACTGTTGCTGAGATCAAGTGAAAAGTGTCGTTTCATTGTGAGCAGTAGCAATTCAATCTGTCTCCTCCCCTTTTGCTACACTCTTGGCAGCAGCCTGTGTTTGTTGGCTTAGGTATGTATTGGCGCTGTACCTTAAAGATCAATGGCAAACATGGCGTGGTTTTTTTATAGGTGGTTTTGATGGCAGAGCAATAAATATGATGTGCTGACATGAAATAATATGTCTCTTTTTGTTTTATTTCTACCTGTTTTAACCTCCCTAACCTGCCCTTACTCTGGCTGTCTGCTCGAAGAGTTTTTTGCAAGCTGCTGTAGCTGGAGTCAGTTTTTGATGTCACTGCAGGAGTGACATTCAACAGCTGAGCACTTGGAAAGGCAGCTGTCTTTTGACAGGGACACCATCATTTTATCGTCTGCTGTCTGTGTAAAGTGTTCAGGTTTTTTTGTTTGTTCGATTTCTTGAAGGGATTTCTTTGTAAGTATGATTTCTACGTGTCAGGCCACTTAATTAAAATGGCACAATACCTGTATTAGGACATCACTGCTGTTGTGAATCTCATCCCCACACACCCACTCAGCATGAAAAAATATACCTTTTTTTTTTCCTTCTGTTCCCATAGAAAATATAATTGAGCATTGCCGAATTTTGTTTCCACATGATTATTCAAGGTGGACCTTTTGAGATTGGTAGATTAGATGCAATTATTAAAGTTAAAGTCAGGATGTCAGCTGCTATCAGCTATGGTGGAGAGTGAGCCTGAACATGCTTTTTCCATTTGTAGCTGTGTAATTCATCTTAGAAAATTGGCTTTTTATTTGGAGGCATCTGATTGGCTGATTCCCCTTCCAGAGGGGTACATTAACTTTCAATAGATGCCCACCAGATAAAAAGCCCCAGTCTAAACCTGCCTCATGCCTAGTCAAGTATCCTTGTGGCTAGCCTCCTTCATCATTGGCTGAAGCACTGGGCACATAATTTCAAATGGCCACCATTTTTATATCACTTAGCGAGAGAGTGTGAACCCCCACCCACACACACTTACTCCTTAGACAACAGCCAACATATTTCCCAGTTTAAAACCATCTCTCTTTTTTTTATGTCTGCCACTGCTTGCTCAGTCTCTTCTGTTGGCAAACACAGAATCACCCTCACAAATAAAAAAATCCCAGTCTGCTCCAACATGAGTTACTCACCACTACCATGATCTCTTATGAAGATCAGTGACAAGCCACCAGAGAGGTCAATAAGCAGAGAATAAATGAAAACTGTTTTTGTTTTGTTTTTGTTCTCCACAGACATGTAGTCCTGATAGAAAACTGGGATAGAAAATAATTAAATGAACATTTCTAGGTAATCGCAGGCACCGCTTCTAGTGTCCCGCTTGGTCTCATCTTCCGTTCGCACTTGCATGCATGAGAAAAACTGCCATTGATGAACTATGGATGTCTCCCAAGAACTAAAAAAAAGTCACCTATTTTGTACCTGAACTCTGTCTCAGTCTGAGTACACAAGCCTCTTCCTTCTGTATCAGACATTACAGGTTCTATGTGATAACAGCAAAAGCCTAAAGGCGAGCACCGTTATCACGCAGTCAAAGAGCCGAAAAATTTTTTCTCCTCTCTGACACCCTGGCGCACAGCAAAATGGCACTGGGGACTTAGTTTTTTAATGTTTTCTGTGGTGGGCTTTGTCACCTCCCCCCCCCATGCAGCCCTCTACTAAAGGATTCTCAATTAGGAATCCCCACCCCATGCAGATATTGAATACACTCTCCTATTACTTTGTAATGTGCATTTGTAAATTAAGTCATGAACAATTCCTACAGGATCTTAAAGGGAGTTACTGTCTCTGAAATAGTTTGTCTAAGTGTAGTTTAATCATTTGAACATTTTTAAGAAGCTGTACAGCTATCAGATGTTGAAGAGTTTCCTCTGTTGCAGCCAACATGTTGATACTGAAGCTCCATTGTAGTGCTCTAATTTGTTTCTCTGCATTTTATTATGGAAGGGAAAAGGGAAATTTGAAACTGTTTAAGCAGTACTTGAACATTAACCCTTATCTTGTTTCCAGGTGTGACCTGGGAAACCACTGAAGTTAAGTTACTTGCTCATGGTCATACAGTATGCAAGTGGGGGTTGATAAGATTCAAACCTATTTTTCCAGGTTTGCAGCTAAGTGTCATTGATCACTATGCTATATTGGATTGTTTTGATAGTCAGTGATCTATATCAACTGTGTAATGTTCTGTTTAATAAAAGCTTTTTATTTACACAGAAGTCTTTCTTATTTTATCTTTTTTTTGTGAAAGAAGAAGACAAGGCTTTATGTTTTTTTTTTTTTTGCGGGTATTTTTTTCCCCCAATTTTGCCTGAACCACGTTGAGCACATTTTCTCTCGGAGGGTAGCACTAGCAGTCAGAAATTTAAAAAAGAAGCCTATTACTTACAATTAGACAAACTTAATACTTTTCCATCAGTGGCGTCATTTGTGTTTGAATCCCTCGCTGCATCTGAAGATGTGCAGTTTTCAAATGATTCAGATGTGGAAGATGTTAATGATAATGATTGCCAAATTCTGCCTCAGCCTCTCTAATCGGTTTAGCCATTCCAATTGCCATTTAATGTATTTTGGCAGGACCATAAGTTTTTGTGTGTTTACTCTGCTTGGTAAAGTGTGATTGATGTGAGGGAATGATTTTTCTGTCAGGCATTCGAGTAATAAAATTATGTCAAGCTGTGTAGACCATCCGTGGTTTGTGGCTGTACAGTCATTTTGTTTTACAAAAGTCACCCAATATTCTGTGTCTTGTTTTTTTTTTTAATTTTGGGTTGTTTTTCAATTTTACCATATGATTACAAGTCTAATTAATAAATAAAAGAATAATGTCCATATCAAGCTAGCATTACCAGTTGGTAAACCCTGGCGATCGAACAGCAAAGGGACCAAGTTCAATAATTTCAAAATAAAGTTATGATCCCGATTCTACATGTGTTATGTTTAACATCTTGTTTATGGGTTTAATTCAATTACAGTCTAGTGACTTTTTCACTATTGTATAATGGATGCAGAGTTTTGGTTTTCTGTTTTTCACTATGGGGGGGGGGTCATCTGTCGAAAAGCCCTAGTGAAATATCTGTATTTACTGTTATAGTTATGCAATAATATTGCTGTACAGTTATTAATGTACTCTATCCTACCCTTATTTAGCCCTTCTTTATGTGGCTCTGTTCTGCTTCAAATGCTGCTCAGTCTAGCCAGTCCAGCACTCCAGTCACAGGCAAAAATCATGTCACAGTATCCTACCTTAAGCAGTGTTAAGTGAGGTAAAAAAGTTTCAGAACTGGATAAATCATGGAGGGTTCATGCCCACGTACAGATGTATAGCACAAGCAGACTTATCAAAAAGTAAATTATCTTAACCATACTGATATCTGAAATGTCACTTTTTGTTTTTTTATGTACTATAGTCACACTGTGACTTTCCTGATATCAGTGTGGTTCAAAGAATCTACTTCTTTGATGTTTTTGCTGGTGTTATATCTGTCGACATGAACACTTGGTTATTCCTCCTGTTCTGAATCTTTTTTCTCTCTAACCATTAACATAGCAGTTCTTTCCTAACCCCTCTTGATTGAAACAAGGATATAAAAACTCTACATCCATTATACACTAATGGAATTTTAGCTACTCAGTGATTTTTTTAAAGAGAAAAAAAAATTACACAGAACACATGTTAAGTCGGGACCATAGCTTGATTTTTAAATTCTTGTGCTTTGTCCCTTTGCGCTTTAAACTCCAATGTGCACAGAGTTGTAATGACAGCTTGTTATGGACATTATGCCATGATTAATTCATTATATTTATGTTTGTATGGGGAATTCAGTAGTAATAATAATAATAAGAAGAAGAAGAAAACAAAAATCAAAATGAATACAGCACAGTAGTATGAGGCTTTCAAAAGCAGAATGATTAAGCAGATACAAGCTAACAATCATCTATACATCTATACATCATGTCGTATTACTCACATGCCTGACAAAAATCTTCCCGTCATCTAGCATTAGCATTGTGCTTCTGACGAAAGACTTGTTGGATCGAAAGTTAGAACACTTTGTTCTTGTTACATCTATTCTAATTCCATGTGCTGGACCCCCATTGTCATTCTCATCTCTGTGACTGTTCAGCAGACCATAGAAGTAGGGTGAGTGCATATATGTGATATAGGAGCAATCATATATCCCTACCTTAGAGTACAGTACAGCAGACCCCAAATGAGAGTGGGAACAGTGACTCCCAATGCAGGGTGGGTGTCAGCTCTTAAACCCAAAGGAGACAGTTGGGATGAATTTGAACACATGATGTGGGAGGCATGACCAACCTGTTCAATGGTTGATACCCTACCCAGTTGCTTCTTCTCTATATTATACAGGAAGACTGTCAGGTGTGCCTCAGCACTGCAATTTATTTATCCAAAGTGTAATGGGTAAGATTTTATGTGAACTAACAGTGGGAACTGAACCATTGACCCTGGGGTACTATCCTGGTTAGCACTCCATTTTTTTTTTAACCTGTCAGCAAAACAACGAAGAGGCAATCCATCAAGCCCTTCTCATCTGTATCTGGGAAGCCTTTCTACATTGCTGCTCAACCTTAAGGGAGGCCTGATTACACTGAAAAAATGAACACAGAAAAAAATCCAAAGAGAGCATATGGGGAGTTGGGGACAACTATAATGTGTCTAGCAATTCAGCTGTTTTTTGGTGGGGACTCAGACTCTGTCTGCAGGGTGGTTATTCCACCTAGGGGCTTTAGGGCTTAAGATTTGTGACGTTCAGCAAATATGCAGAACTGTTACTCAGTTTCATTCATTTACTGCTCAGGTGCTCAGAGTCCTCATTTGGGGGGGCAGGGGAGCACAACGTGGAGCACCTCATGCCTGTCCTGACAGAGCTGACATGATTATAGACCCAGGTTAGAAAAAGATCATGGTGTGATCTTTTCATGAATCAACACCAGTCAGATATAATCTGTTTTACGGAGCATGTGAGTGGACTAGTATGGCCAGAAAGCCTGCATTGTCACAAACTCACCTTAAGTATCTTTGAACTTGGTCTCCGTCAGGGGCCTGGATTTTGGTGGAAGGCAAAAATTGGTATTGGTTCAGTGTGGAACATCACTACTTTTTTTTTTATAGCTGTCAAAATACTTCCCACTCTTGCATTTTGGAAGTCAGTTTTCTAAAAGACTTCCCAGCAAAATACCCCTTCTTCCTAAAACTTTTTATTAGACTAGATTTCCCTTCCATACTTGCAAAACAGACCCATACATTTGTCCACAGCTGCACACTACAGCAGTCGGATTTGCTTGTTCTCTTAGTCTAAAAGTCTTGCCTGGCTCAGAGCTGGATATGGACAGGGATCTCTGAAGCTGTACTCTCTGTAGTGCTGCATTACTCTCTCGATGTGGTCTAGATAAACTCGGATGGATCAAAGTAGCATGCGTCATGGGTTGGGTCAAACTCGGAGGTTGTGCTTGTCACTACCTGCCGTGCCAGAGCCAGACTCTGACTATGTCACAGTGCCACTGCCCAGGTGCTGCCAGAGCCTGCTAGCCTAGTGTTTCTGCTGTCACTGCTGTGTGCTGCAGTGCCGCTTGGGTCAGGACTCAGAGCCGAGGAAATAAATAAAAACAAGATGACTACAGTGCAGTGTGCAATGTGCAACAACACTAGAGAACTAGTGAAGAACACTCTGTTGATCAGTAGGGAGTCAGTTGGGTCACAGGTGGGCCATCGCAGGTTGTCCTCAGATCAGATGATGGATTGGAATCTGGAATATCATCAAAGAAGATGGGCAGGTCAGGAATGGCTACCTCTTATAGGGCTCTGTAACTGTTTAAACTTGGGTTTGAAAGAACTGCTTCCAGTCCACCGCTAGTGATTGGACAGGTCCCCCCCACACTTCACTTAACTGAGTGACTTTAGGATGGTAAATCATCTAGCAGTGACGTGAGTGATGACTGGTACTGAAAGATGGGGGTGGGGGGAGCTTAGCCCAGTAGTCCACCAGGCACTGCTCACTCACTGTCAACAAGCCCACAGCATGACTGCTGGAACTTGGCATGATTAGGATTTGCTGTTGGGTTGGCAGCAGATGGCAGGTGAGATAACGGTGTGATGACATGACAGCTGTGTGGGCTCTGAAGTGGTGCGGTTCCAATCAGATATTTAACACCTATTCAGTTTAATTGTATCTACTTGATTTGGGCTCCCGGTCTCTGAATAGGTGACAAAAGCAGTCTGAAACTGCATCATTTTTTATGGCCAGCAAAGGTTTAAAAACAAAAGATATCCCCCTATGTAGTGGTGCCAGATCGGGATGGGGAAAACACTGTCACAGCAGGGGACCATGGGCAAATAACTCTGACATTCACATGTGTGTTAAAATTGTTAACAACTTCTGCCTGCTAGTGCTCCAGTCCCAGTCTCAATAAATTAATCTGTGTGTGTGTGTGGGGGGCTGGTTGACTCTAACCTGACTCTGACTAAACTTGGCTGTGTTATTTTGTGTTGTTGTTCACTAGCTCCTGCATGACATGTCTGCACAGCCATAGCCTGAATTAACAGAATTGTCTGATGTTTTGAACCAATTGAAAGTGTGTGGGGGGGTCAAATTGTACTTCCTGACCCCATACTGCGAAAGTGAGGGGTCAGCTGACCCCTCTGACCACCCCCCGTCTGCCGTCTATGATTAATTTATTTGCATGTGTCTGCACTTCCTGGTTTGTCAGCATCAGTAACACCACCCGTGGGACTGAGGACGGCTGCAGCAAATCTTAACACTGAACATTATGGCCCTATTCATTTGACCCACTGGTCAGGTCACTGAACACAGTTTTGGTGGTGTCTGCGAGCTCTGAAGATGAACAGGAGAATTCCGAGAATGAAATGCCAGCCCGTCCCTTCTTTGAACGGTAAGGCTCAATCATGGTGAGGATTGACATCTGCAGTGCTTTTGATTATTTCTGTAGTATAGTGCCAAAGTACTGCTTCTGTCATCAATGTCACACATTACTTATGTGATTGAAGTTCCTTGCAGTGATGGGCACTTGAAAGATATCATCGGCAATACAGAGTAAGCAAATAGTGGGCGGAGATATGATTTCCGTGAGATGTAATTGGCACAAATTGCAAGTGCTGAACTGACCAAGCATACATTAACCACGCTGATTTTCTTGCACTGACTTAACATGGAACCCAATTTGCTGCAACAATCAGGGTCCACCCTGGTGTTGCAGCATCAGCTTACCCAAGGAGAAGTTGACGCTGCAATGACGGGGCACTCCTGAATGCAGTGGCCAAACTGTTTCAAGTCGGTGGCATGCTTGCAAACTAGTGTCACTGCCAGCATGTGCTTTCATTTGTGATAGACTGCCGAGCCCCAAAAAGCAGTGCTGGCACTGGGCGCAACACTGCCCCACCTCCACAACCTGCTTCTTCACTATGCTGTCACAACATGTTTCTTGCACATGCATGCAAGCAAACATAAAAAGGAAACCCATTTGGTTCTCCAGAGAGGTGACTGCAATAGTAAGGGAGAAGAAGAAGGCACACACAGAGGGAAGCTGGTAAGGCAATAAGGAAGGTTAAAGCCCTGACTAAACTGAGTATTGTACAGGGGGTAAAGAAGGGAGATAAAACCTTCTTTAGGTACATAAGGGAAAAGAGGCAAACCAAGGGGGGATAGTTAGACTAGCAGATACTGGAGGAAAACTGTAGAAAACGAATGCGAGAAAGCAAAAGTCTTAAACCAATACATCTGTTCTGTGTTCATCAAACAGAAAGCAGGGGATGGGCCAAGCATGCACAGCAGCAACACACAGGAACCATAGGTTGGCACAAGCCCCTTCACAGAGGCTCTAGTCTTAGATGCTTTAAATAAACTAAAGATGGACAAGGCCATGGGACTGGATGGGATTCAGCCTAGAGTTCTCAGGGAGCTGGGGAATGTACTAGCAGCACCCCTAGCAGAATTATTCAGCAAATCACTAGACAGTGGGGCTGTACCAGTTGACTGGAAAAGGGCAACAGTGGTCCAGCTACACAAAGCAGGGAGCAGGGAAGAGGCTGGCAATTACCGTCTAGTATGCCTCATGTTGGAGATAGGGAAGTTGATGGAGACACTACTCAACCAGAGAATCATAATGTATCTGGAATCCAGTGGGCAGGAAGACCCAAAACAGAGTGGGTTCACAGCAAGTAGGTCTTGCCAAACTAAGTTGGTTTACTTCTTTCACTGGGTTACAAAAACAGTAGATCAGGGAGCAGTGGTATCTATCTGTACTTTGACAAAACCTTTGACTCCCACACAGGAAACTAAACCACATGGGGTGGGCAGGGGGTGGTAGAGTGGATGAGTAGCTGGCTAAGAGGAAGAACACAGAGGGTTCAGTTAAATGGGGCATTTTCAGCTGAGAGGGAGGTGACCAGCAGGCTACCATGGGGTTCGGTACTGTGTCCCTTGCTCTTCAATGTGTTCTTAACAGACATTGCAAATGGACTGGACGGTAAAGTATGTCTATTTGCTGATGACACCAAGATTTTCAAAAGAAAGGACTCACTCCCCTTAGGATGTGAGGAGTATGACTTTAGACTTGAAGAAACTGGAGGAGTGGTTGGAAACATGGCAGCTGAAATTCAATGCCAAAAAGTGCAAAGTCATGCACTTAGGCAGAAACAATCCAAAAGAGGATTACTACATGGAAGGAGAGAAGCTAGCCTCCACCAGCCAGGAGAGGGACATAGGGGTCATTATATCAGAAATCTTGAAAGTAGGTAAAGAGTGCAAAAAGGTGGCACTAAAGGCAAGTGGCATGCTGGGCTGCATCAGAAGGAGAACCACAAGTCGCAGGAGGGTGGTGGTGTTACCACTCTACAGGGTGCTGATGCATCCCCACTTGGAGTACTCTATATAGTACTGGAGACCACTCCTCAAAAAGGACATAGAATAGAGAAGGTGCAAAGGAGGGCCATGAAAATGATTCAGGGACTGCACCATATGGCATATCAGGACAGGATGAGGGAACTCAACATGTACTCCCTGGAACAGAGGAGGAAGAGGGGTGACAGGATTGAGACTTTTAAATATATGCGGGGTATAAATAAAGTTAATGTTCAGGAGCTTTTCCAATTGAAAAAGAGCAGGAGAATGAGAGGGCATGACATGAGGCTGAAGGGAGGAAGGTTCAGGGGTAATACAAAGATGTTCTTCTTTACAGAGCAGGTGGTGGACCCATGGAATAGCCTACTGAAGAAGGTAGTGGGGGCCAAAATGGTAAGCGAATTCAAGAACGCATGGGATAGACATAAAGGTAGCATGGAAAGGCAAAGGAGGGGAAGGGGAACAGCACCAGGTAGGTTCTTGGGCAGACTAGATGGACCTTGTGATCCTCTTCTGCTGTCACTTTCAGTGTTTCTATGTTTCTGTTTTGCGAATGCAGGCATGTAACCTTGGTAATTTTTGATATTTTTACCCCAAATTTACAACATAGCCATATCTTTACAGCACCTCATAAATGTGACAGCTGTCATTTTTCAAATCCTGGCCAAAATGTTTTTTTTCATCCCAAAAAGTAATTTTGTGGTTCCTATGTGAAATCATCTTTTGGCTAGGGGCTGAATATTTTCTCTGCTATTGTTCATGAGGTGGGGTCATTAGAAGGCTATGTTTTCCATTTGGTGTAAAAATATTTATAAACAAAAATATCAGGCTGTGTTGAATTTTGGAAACGCAGGCTTGTAAGTTTGGTAATAGCCAATATTTTTTACCCAAATTTTAAACATAGTCTTTTCTTTATAGCTCCTCATGAATGTGACAGATGACATTTTTCAACTCCTGCCCAAAATGTGTATTTGTGTCCAGAACGTTGATTTTGCAGTTCCTGCATGAAATCATCTTTCAGACAGAATTTAAATATTTGCTCTGTCCTTTTTAATGAGAAAGGGTCATAACAAGGCTATGTTGAACATTTGGGGCCCTATATATAAAGCTTTGCACAGTGTGCAAACCGATTGCACCAGATTTGCGCCAGAATTGTGCAGGACCCCCAAATTCAAAGGGTGAAATACTGCCAGTGCAAACGGTTATTGCCAGCACAAAAAAAGAATGTATGCAGCCAGTAAAGTGAAGGGCAGGGACATGCATACTGGCGCTATGATATTCAAAGGTTTAGCACCATGCAAGACCCAGGAGCACATCCCATAGAGCAGCACTATTTGACACTTATAAAAAGCATGACTTAATACAGAGTAAAGCACAGAGAGGGGGTGGTGACACTGCAGGAGACAAAATGGCCATTGTAAACAACACCGTGCTACTCTACCTGATGGATGCTGTTATTGATGAGGAGTAGAGGGACCATGCCCACCATGGCCCACACCGTAGGCCAAGGAGGAGAAACACTGCACACAGGATGTACTGGCAAAGTGTCTCCTTCGAGATCTTGACAGAGGAACATCTTGTGTGCCGGTATAGGATGAACAGGGTCATGTTGAGGCAGCTTTGCAACCTCCTGCATGTGCAGTAGAACACCAGGCGCAGCAATGCCATGTCAGTAGAGGAGAAGGTGACTGCTGCGATGTACTTTCTCGCCACCGGTAAATTCCAGAGACAAGTGGGAGATACCATCAGTGTCCCAGTCAGCCACCTTGTGCCTTCTGACTCTGTTCCTCAATACTTTTCTGCCACATGCTGCTGAATTCATAGTATTCCCCAGCATGGCATGGGAGTGCAGAGAAACCCTGCAGCATTTCTATTAGGTTGTGCACCTACCAGCTGTACTTGGTGCCATTGACTGAACCCACATTGCCATCCGTGCACCAGCTGGAGAGGGAGTGGATGTGTACATAAACTGGAAGGGATGCCATTCCATAAATTGCCAGGTGGTATGCGATGCAGTGGGGCACATCACCAATGTCAGTGCACAGTACTCCAGCAGTGCCCATGATGTCTTCATCTGGCATCAGTCCAGGCTGTGCCATGCCTTTGAGGATGGCAGGATTACCAGTGGGTATGTTGTTGGTGAATATCATCAGCATGCACAAGGCAACCCCTACAATGGTGTAATAGTGACGGGAAGAGTAGACGGGGGGGGGGGACTGAGAGACAGGATGAGCAAACCTGAAGTGCAGCCAACAGGCTATGAGAGTAACACAGTGAAAAAGTGACTAACACATGTACATGTGTTCACTGGGGACAGTGCCTATTCCCTGAGACCCTGGCTACTAACACCACTCTTGCAACCAACAAGAGGGAATGAGGAGAGGTACAATGAGGCATGTGCCACCCCAAGGGATGTGATAGAGAGGGTCTTTAGCATGCTCAAGATGCAGTTCTGCTGCCTGGACTGTTCTGGCAGTGCCCTACAATATAGCCCTCGCAAGGTATGCCTTATATTTCTAGTGTGTTGTATGTTACACAAGAGGGTGCTTAACTGTGGTATAAGTGCACCTGAAGCTGAGGTACAGCCTGACAGTGACTCTGAGCCAGAGGTCAAGGGGATAATTGAGCAACTCAAGAGGAGAGATACTTAAATGACCTGGAGGTCCCAGGAACACCACAACAATATAATTGCCACACTGGCACGGATGGGCAGGTGAGTGACAAAAACACAGACAACAAAAGTGTGAGAAATAGTACTTTTAATACAGTTTTAAACATAGTGCAACACAAACCATTGCAAAGGTGAAAAGAATAAAATATGGTGGTGTGTGAATGTGTGCAAGGATGTATGTGTGTGAGAAAGGTGTGTGTGTGTGTGTGTGTGTGTGTGTGTGTGTGTGTGTGAATGAACTATGTGCACAGTGCTGTGTGGAGCTGTGTGGTGTGTGTGGGTGCAGGGTGTACAGGTGTGCATATGCATCAGTATGTCTTCATGTGATCTGATCAGTCATTACTTATGCCAGCCACCAGGGATCCTATGGGACCCCTGCCTGTGCCCCATGATAGGAACATAGTCAGCATGGAGGAACCCATTGGGAATGACTGGGGCATAGCAACAGACCTTTGACAGCCACGGCCACAGTGTGGCCTGTCAGGTGATGATACAGAGGACTGGCCAGTCCTATGCCATGACACACTGGTGGAGAACCATGATGCACCAGTACCGGTGGACACAGTCCTGGCTGACCGTGTGTTGGAACTCCTACAGGGCCCACTGACAGCATGCTGACACCATGCTGCAGCACTGTGCCACTGCCCTAAGCTGGATGCAGGCTTTTCTGCAGCCATGTGCTCCCTCACAGCTGCAGTGAGGTCACTGAAGCAGTCCCTCACAGTATTCAGGACCCTAGTGAGGCAATCCTGTGCCCGCTATTCTGCCCACACCCATCCAGCTAATACAGCCTCCCAGAGGAGGGACAACTCCTGCCTTGCCTCCCACTGGAAAGTGTGCAGGTCCTGTTGTGCTGCTGTCTGGGACTGAAGAGCAGCCTGAAGGATTGGATGCAGACCATGTTCATCCTGCACCTGTTGTGGAACATGACCCTCCACATTAGCATGTATCTGTGGTGGCGGTGGTGGTTGCTGTTGTGTCTCCGCAGTGCTGCGAAAACATCTGGACACCTAGCCTGCTGCATCCTGTGGCATGCCCCCCATGGGCCTCTGCCGCATGGTCATGCATGTGTGGTGATCACCCGAGTGGACCTGACACTGTTCTGCTGCAGGTGTTCATGGGCAACAGTGGCAGACAGCTGCACAGCATGTGCAGTGCCACAGGGAGCAGAGGTGGCTGGGGTAGTCTGTGGGACAGGTGCAAATACTGATGATGGGTATTCTACTGGCAACATGATAGTCCTACTAGGGGCAGCTAGTGACCCAGCAGTGGTTCCACCCTGAACACTGACGGTGGGTACAGCACTGCCATGCTGTTTGTCAAACACAAGGTGGGGTGGCACAGGTCTCATCTCCAGTTCAAACAGATAGTCCAATGAGGGAACAAAAGTAACATGAGTCCACCCCCTCATTATCATCATCCTCATCTTCACCATAGACCACAACTGCAGCAAGTTCACTGGCCATGGGCGGTATTGTGGTGAGTGGCTGTGCTCTCATATGTTGAAGGCCTGATGTCCTCTGGCTTCTCCTCATCAGGACCCTGCTGTTGTACATAGAATTTTACGGCAGACAAAGACCACTTGGCTCACCTAGTCTGCCCATTTCCCTACCTTATGAATAAGCTGCAGATCCTAGTTAACCAACAGCCTACGTCCTCCTACCCCCACTAGAATTGCCTTATGTCTGTCCCATGTATTCTTGAATTTCACCACTGTTTTTGACTCTATGACCTCCTCAGGAAGTCCATTCCATGCATTTACAACCACCTCCATGAAGAAACCCCCCCACACACTACATCAGAGCCATCCCCCCTTCATCTCGAAACTGCACCCCCTCCGCTCCTCCACATCCCTTTCTGAAAGATGCCACCCTCCTGGACCCCGCTGACTCCCCCGAGGCACCTGAAAGCCTCTATCATGTCCCCCTTCTCCCTCCTTTCTATGAGGCCACACACCCCAAGCTCCCCCAGCCCCTCCCCACATGTACTCCAGTACAGACCCTGCACCACCCCGGCTGCCCTCCTCTGGACAGCCCCCACCCTGTCTATGTCTTTGCAGAGATGGGGTCTCCAGAACTATACACAGTCCTCCAGATGTGGTCTTACCTACTGTCTATACAGAGGGCCAACAACTTCCAGTTTTCTATTGGTGATGCCTCTTCTTATGCATCCCAGTATCCCCCCAGCCCTACTTACTGCCTTTTCACATTGCTGGCCAACCTTTAGGTCATCTGATATGACTACCTCCAGGTCCCTTTCCATTTTTGTTGTTGTCAGTATCTCACCCCACACCGTGTGCTCTTCCCCTGGAATTTTGTTTCTCAGGTGCGTTACTTTGCACTTCTTTGCATTGAATCTAAGCTGCCATACATTTGACCATTCCTTCAACCTTGCCAAGTCCCTTTTCATCCTTTCCACTGCACCTTGCATATAAACCCTGTTGCAGATCTTTGTGTCATCTGCAAAGAAACATACTTCCCCTTCCATTCCCTCTGCAGTGTCACTTATAAAGACATTAAAAAGGACCGCCCCAGTACTGAACCCTGTGGTACTCCACTAGTAATCCCCCTTTCTTCACTGTGGACTCCATTTACTATTGACCACTGTGTCCTGTTGTCCAGCCGGTACTTTACCCAGGCTACCACCCTGGAAACCACTCCCAGTCTGGCTAACCCACTCACCAATCATCTGTGTGGGACTGTGTCAAATACCCCACCAAAGTCCAGGCAGACCATGTCCACAACCCCTCCCCGGTCCACCACTTTAGTCACCCGGCCAACGAAATCAACTAGATTTGTCTGACATGACCATCCCGCAGTGAATCCCTGTACCAGTGTGATGCCGCCACCCTGGGATTGTTGAGGATAGGAGATGGGTGAGTAGCATGTACAATACACAGTCAACAAACTCCACTGCCCGATCATGCAACACCATAATGTGCTGCACATGCACAACTTTATGCTCTAACCCTGTGCCTCATGCACACAGAACACCACAACCAGTGTCCACACACCTGCAGCCAAGACATGCCATACACAGTGTTGGTGTCTACCTCCACTCCCCCAATGTGGCACTTACAAACAATGCAGTGGGCCACAGTGTAGTGTGTTCTGCACCTGACCAGCTACTGTCTGCATGCCACAGGTGCACAATGGTGTCCTGCATACTGCAGTGCATAGGCCTATGTTGCTGTGTCGTTCACACCCCCATATGTGTGTAAAGCCATGGTGACGTCATGGAATACATGGGACACCCCACCCTGTACCTGTACCTCTGAGGATGGTTGTGCAGCCCGTACTGGTCACACCAGTATGACTGCATCTTATGGTGCTGTGTGTCCATTGTTTCTGTCCTAATGGCCCTGATGTGATGTCAACCTGCTACCAGTGCTGTGGCAGACCACACAACAGCTAGGTCCAGAACAAACAATGCATCGGCAGCAACTGGCCTACTCTGCTATATTGTGCATCCACCCATCAATGCCCACATGATGGTGTGGTTACCAGCCAATGTGCAAATCACATGCATATAAAGTGCAACAGCAGCATGCCATACCTCAATTGTACACCTACATGGGCCAATCATAGGTATCATAGGTATGTACAGAGTGGTATGTACAGAGGTGAGGAACTTATGTCCATAGTGCTCTCCATCTATTTTAGATCTGATCAGATCAGTATAACTCATCAAGGCGAAGTTTGAAAACCTCCACAGATGAGCTCCCCACCACATCCTCTGGTAATGCATTCCATATTGGAATTGTCCTTTGATTGAACCATATTTTACTGTGCCATGTTCTATAGTTTCCCCCCTTTAACTGAAGTGGGTGTGCCCTGGTATTATGAAGTTTTACCCTCTGTTCCAATCCTAGTTTTTCCCCTAGATAGCGGTCTGTGAGTGCTTTAAAAATCAAGTACATGTCCCCTCTCAACCTCCTATATTCCAATGTGAACATGTTAAGTTCCCTCAGTCTTGTAGTATAACTCTTTGTAGCCATCCCCTTTATTGAGCATGTGGCCCTTTTTTGTATTTTTCTTTGTGCAATGTGCAATGCCCACAAATGCACATTCTTGGACTATTAGTGGGACTCCACAGAGGGTTGATACTGCAAGTAACAGAGCACCGTAATGCACATCAGTGCACATCTCCCCCGCATAGTGGTGAGTGTGACTGTCCTGTATGCCATATGCAGTCCCATCAGTAATACTGCCCCCCAGCTGAGGTGTGTCACTGCACATGTGTGGTGAGTGCACACAGCATACAGTATCAGAGCTATTACTGCTATGCAGATCTTTGTGTGACACACACCATAGCCCCTCAGACTCTGACACACACACACACACACACACACACAGGAACTCTTGGCCACTGGTTGTGTACACTGTAATACAGTGACAGTGTTGGCACTCCTGCAGTGCTGCAGCATGTGTCCATCCAGTGTAGTGTGTATACAGTCCATGGATGAGCATTTCAGCATCATAGTACTCTGTAATTATGCATATGCAGCAGGTATTTTGTACAGTGTGTGGCTAAACAGTACTGAAGAATGCAACCTGAGTGTTACTCACCAGCAGCACCAGTATCATGTTCCTGTCTCATCCTTCAGGCTTGACAGAAACTCCCCCACCTGTAGTACCCGTCAGCTGCAGGGGTGAAGCACTGACAGGCCTCATATAGGCTGGTCAGGCAATTCACAGGTTAACGTATGCAGGGCAATCTGTAATGAGATGCTAATGTGTGTGTTTGCACTATAACTGTGTAATGGGGCTAATTTGCATGCTGGTTTTGGATATTGCAGGTTTTAGTGCCGGGCAAACAACTTAACGCCGGACAAATGCATAGCGCTGCACTGGAGTGGTCTAGTGCCACGCTATCTCATATTTGCACAACATGCACTGGGCCTGCACCTCAGTAATGTAGCACTGGGGGTCATGGTGGGGTCATGCATGCGCGCACACAGCACCAGACCTAGCATGGCACTAAATGGTCTTTGTGTGGACACATGTACATCCAGCATGGTGCTATGGCACCACTGGGGTCACACCAGGATTGTGCCAGGGTCAAGCATGTGCACTGAGGTAATGGTGTGCTAGCATGGCGTTAATGCTGTTTGTGCGGCCACATTCACTTCTTGCACAGGGCTAATGCAGTCCTTTGTGACACTTTTGGCCTAGCTGTGTGGCAAGCACTAATAACTCTGAGGGAGTTGCCTTCTGAAGCTACTCTGCCTGGTTTTCACAGTATGTCAGCTGGTGCATGCCAAAGGGCTATGGTCCAGAGGGATCACAGCTTGGGGAGGCAGAGCTGGCCAATATGGTCCAGCTAGTGCTGGAGAGGGAGTACCAGCTCTTTGGGTCTGTCCAGGAAGGTGACAGGCCTAGGAAGCAGGCGTGGGCCTCCATAGGAAGGCAACTCACACTCCTTATGGGCATATCCCATAGTGGTGAACAGTGCCAGCACTGGTATCTTGACCTGCAGGGGTGGGAGAGGGAATGGCTGCAGAGATACCAGGACATGGTCTGGGATGGCATGGTGCCAGCACCAGGTGAGTGTCTGCCAGAGAAGGCTCAGCTACAGTCACGTTGCAATGTGTGTATGTGCATGGTCATGTGAACGTGTATGACGTGTGTATGGTACTGGATATGCTACAGTGGCGATACAGGGGAGGGACCCAGGGCTGTGAGTGCAGCATGGCTGCCAGTCTGGTGTGCGTGTAAGGCTGCACTGTGTCCCTGTTAATACACATGCACACAGTGCACTGTGCCTGATGTACATGGAACAGTGGTGTGTGACCTACACAGCAATGTGCAACATACTATTGCAGTGAGCACACAACTTGTACATGTGCCATGTGATTGTTGTATTGGGGGGGACAGTGACATAATTGTGTCAGGAGTGATCTGTGCATACCAGTATCCATATTGTGCCTCACAATGTTGTTCTACATTATTCCCACAGACTGCCCAGAGCGCAGGAGGGACAGTCACATGAATGGCAGGAGAAGCCAAGGCAGCGGCCGGAGCAATGCCGGGGTGGACAAGGGAGGAGACACCAATGACAGGCAGTGTGAGGTTGCATGTGAGTATGCTGATTCCTAATATGCTTACTGTATAGCTAATGCAAAGTGGTGTTTGTTGTTGTGATACTGTTGTGGGGGGGGGCTGCTGTACATTGGCATGTGCTGTGGCGTGTACTTGTGTGCTTGGGTGCTGTTGGTGTCTAGCACCTGTCACATGTCCAGACTCTCATGCCACATTGATATTTGGTGTCTGCCATTCCCACAGGGGCAGCAGTACGCCTGTGTTGCTGCACATGTGCAGACAGGACCCAAGAGGGGTGTTGCAGCTGGTAATGTCTGATATCCCTTTGTCATGTGTGCCTGCATAGCACTGCGGACCGGTATGCACACGTGCCCACATAGACATTGTGCGGTGTCATTGGTGTGTGTTTCAAGGATTGCACTCTGTAGCCCTGTGGTATGGTGTCCCAATGCTGTTCACCTGCATGCACATTACGCTGCTGCATGCACATGCAGTGCTGCCCCCATGGCATTGTCATTGGATTCCTACCTTGTGCTGTGTTGGCACTTTTGTGCTCATGCCCTGTTTGCCATCTCCTGCAACGGTTAATCTGTTTACTATGCCTGCTTTGGTACCTGTCATTGTATGCTTGTCTTGTATAGTCTCACTTTTTGGACACATGCATTACCAGTGCTGTGGTTGGTGGTCTTACTGCCTTTTATGGGCATAAATGTGTGTTACCAACTTAGGGTGGGTGTGGTCATGTGTTGTCTGGTTGGGCGCATGTGCCTGTGGTAGGCATATGTACACCTTGTTGCAGCAGTCAGCCATTGGTGTTGTGACTCTTTGGGCCATATACAAAGGGTCGTTGAGGCACACTCCATGTCACTGTGTGTACAGTGTATAATGTGTCCATTTTCTGGATGGCCATGCATGATGGCAGTACTGGGGTTCATACATGCCACTGCCACACCATTGCCATGCATGCATTTGTGCACTGTGTACATTACAGAGCTGGGGATGTGAATTTGGGCATGCATAGACACTCACGGCATGTAGTGGCTATGTGCTCTGAACATGCCCTGGACATCGTCAGTGTGGCCTGTTGAGTGGCATAGAGTCCTTACCAGTGGTTCGGCAGCTGTACTGCACATGATTGTGTTCTTCAGGCCAGCATGCAGACCTGTTGCGGTGCTGTGCTGTGTCATTGCTGCACACTGTGTTGGCTGGTGCCACACTGTGTGTAAGGGTTTGCTGTTGTGCTGTGCCACAGTTTCATGGTTCCTGTACTGGTGCATGGTGACATGTTGGACAGATATCATGATATTGTGGTGGAGTCACTGGATTGTGCTGCATGGCGCATGGGGGTGGCACTGCAGGCATGTGTGTTCTCTGAGCATTGGTCGTGTTGTGTATCATGGGGTTTGCAGTGGCCTACAGCCTTGAACATTGTGATATTGGGCAGCATGTCCCAACATATGGTGGTCTGCCGTGTCTCTTGTTGGGTGTGTTGTACACCTGGGGGGGTGTTGTTGTCCTGTGGCAATCTGTCTTTTGGACATGCATTTGTTTGTCACATACTTCTTAATGCTTTCTAGCAGCTGACAGGCATTCTGTCTGCTTTGTATCTGCATGTTTGACATTGGGTTCTCTGCTGCTGCTGCTGACAGGCACAATTCGCTGCCACACGTGCTGTGTGCATTGCTGTTTACAGGGCTATGGTTGTTTGGACATGCTGTCCTCCCCCAGGCACATATCCTGGGGGGTATTATTGCTCAGCATTGTCACAACATTTTCCTTACATGCTTTTACCTCTTCCCCTAGGTCCCTGGAGGAGGTTCCAGTGGGCCACCAGACTTGAGGAAGGAGAGGACTGCGACGACCTGCTGTGCTGCCTGCGAGGCAGCAACGTACAATAATAGAGCTGCTGGTGGTCCTTATCTCAGAGATGAGGTGTGTGGCTCGGATCATGGATGAGAGGCTGCCTACACGACCATCTGACCCACTGGCTGATCCTGTGCCTTCAGATGCCTGGCTGCATCCACCGCTTTGGGGCCTTCCAATCCCACCCCACCCCCCTTGTATGGTTCCATGTCATAAGGGCAATTGCAGAATGGCGATCATCCTTATGGTGAATGCACATCGCCAAAATTCAATTTCAGTGATGTGCAACTGCAGCATCAGTGACCGTGGCACAAAAACAACAACATTAATAACTTAAGATTCTCAACTCCAGGGGGGTGCATGTCAGGGGCATTCAGTAAAAAATGAAAAACACCTGTCTTGGGACAGGTGCAACAAAAAACACCATTGCCCAGTCCTGAACCCTGCATCCCCGCCACCCCAGACCAGCACCCATCCCACCATGCCACAATGCCAGCTCAATGTCACCCTGCAGCACCACCCCTCACAAACCCTCCCCCCTGTCACTTGGTGCGCTTGCTCCCACCCCCCGCACACGTATACATGCATGATATCTCATCACTGTGTCGCAAACCCTCCCCATCCAGTAGCCCTCCCTACTCCCTTGCCATTGGAGTAGTCACCACAAGTGAGTTTCCGTTCTGGTACATGCCCACTTGGAGTTAGCCTCCTTCACAGGATACCCCCTTTTACATAGGTTATATATTTGATTGTGTGTTCCCTGTTCCCTCCCTCCCTTGTGCATTTTATTTTATTGAATTTTATGAACCCAATATTTATTGTATTTGTGTTTTATTGTATTTTGTTTTTTATTTGTAGTTTGTTGTTAAGGCGCCATGATTTTAGAAAGGCATGATAAAAATAAATATTATTATTATTATTACATAGTTTTATCTTTGATACTGTTTTCCCTGTTCGCCCACTCCCCATCTGGAGTACTGCATCCAGTTCTGGAGACCCCATCTCTGCAAGGACATAGACAGAATGGAGGCAGTTCAAAGGAGGGCAACTAAAATGGTGCAGAGTCTGCAAGAGAAGCCATATGTGGAGAGACTTAAGGAGCTTAATATGTATACCCTTGAGGAAAGGAGGGAGAGGGAGGACATGATAGAAATGTTTAAGTACCTCAGTGGAATCAACAAAGTCCAAGAGAGTAGCATCTTTCAGAAAAGAGATGTACAAGAACGAGGGACACAATTTAAAGATAGAGGGACTGCTCAGGGCAATGTGAGGAAGTATTTTTCACAGAGAGAGTGGTGGACGCATGGAACAGCCTTTCTGAGGAGGTTGTGGGGTCTAAAACTGTGGGAGAATTCAAGAATGCATGGGACAGACATAAGGCAATTTTTGTGGGGGGTAGAAGAAATAGGCTGTTGGTTAAATAGGATCTGCAGCTTATCCTCTAGGTAGGGAAATGGGCAGACTAGGTGGGCCAAGCGGTCCCTATCTGCCGTCAAAGTCTATGTTTCTATGTTTCTATGCTTCATTGTAAATAGTGTGTATGTGGTTATTGGATTCCCAGTGCCACCACCCCCTCATTGTACACAGTTTTGTTACATTATTGTAGTCCCTGTTCCCACAACCCCTTTTGTTTGCCTTTGCATTGTTTCTTGTTTAGATCTTCATTCAACTGTTCTTGTTCATTTGTATTTGTTGTTTACTCTTCTTATATTATATGGTTTGCGTTTTTGACTTCCTGTGTCCTGTGTGTTTCTTGCCTGTGTGTTTCAGCATTGGCTGGATGTTGGGATATTTGGGTTCCTGTTGCTGCTGCATGTGTGGTAACGTGGCAGTAACTTTGGATGTTATTGCCATTGTCAGTGTTTTCCCCTGCATTCAGATGTTTTGTTCATGTACTGGGCTCCCTAGCTCAGCTTGTGCCCCTTGAGACCATTTTGTTACACTATGTACTGGGTTTCTGTGTGTGTTTGCACTGCCTGAGAGCTTGTTATTTTCAGAGCCATCTTATTTGCCATATTCAGTGCTGTCTTACTTCCTGAGCTATTTTGCACTGCCCCTCCAGCTCAGTTTGCCTGGCTTCATTAGCAAGCTACATTTGGCAGATTTAGCACCGGGGCTATCCCTTTTGAATATAGCAGGCTATTTGGTCTGGGCTAATTTAACATGCTGGGCAGTGTTGATTTTGCCTGGAGGCTCAGCTTTGAATATAAGTCTCTTGATGTACTAATATTACAAAAACAACAAATTTATGAGCCTACAGTACGTTACATTTTGCTAATGAAGGCTCGTAACTTTGGTAATTTTCAACATTTTTACACCAAATTCCTCACCTGAAGCCCTATCATCCCTGGTCAGAATTTATTTTGATTAATTATTCCAAAGTTAGAAATTAAGGGAGATTGACACAATACTTATGAGGCAAGGCAAGGCAATTTTATTTCTAAGGTGCCCAATTCCGGAGGCTCTAGGCACCACACACAATAAAAACAGAATACAAAATACAAAATACAAAATTACTGTAAATGCAGTAACAGTAGCAAAATATTTAAAACAACATTCTTAAAAGCATAACTATAAAATATATAGCTGAGGATAGGGTAGGGGGGAGATGGCTTAATCCCCAAAAGCATGACAGAAGAGATGGGCCTTAAGCCTCTGCTTAAAGACATCAATCGAGGGGGCTTCCTGGACAGCAGCTAGAACCATGTTCCACAGGGATGGCCCAGAGACACTAAATGCTCAGTCACCAGAGGTCTTGAGCCGAACCCTGGGAACATCCAGGAGGCCCCTCAAAATGGAGCGGATGGAGTGGGCAGAGGTCACAGATGACAGAAGCTCAGACAGGTAGCCAGGACCCAGCCCGTATAAGGCCTTATAGCTGAGCAAGCCAGCCTTGAAATGAACCCTTCACCTGTCCTGTAGCCAGTGCAGAACATGCAGAACTGGAGTCACATGGCATAACCGAGATTGTCCTGCCAGAAATTGGGCCGCCGTATTCTGCACCAGCTGCAGCCTGCGAAGGGTCCAATGACCCCATAGTAAAGAGTGTTACAGTAGTCAAGTCTGAAGGTTACAAAGGCATGTACTAGGGTCAGCAGATCTTTGGGTGGAATGAGGGGCTTGATCCTGGTGATGTTCCGTAAGTGGTAAAAAACACTTTTTACAACAGACGACACCTAATCTTGAAAGGTTAGTCTGCTGTCTAGGATCACACCTAGATTTCTCACCTTCAGGGAAGCAACCATTGAAGCAGACCGTAGGAAAAGACCAGTGTTCACTCCAGGTAGCAACCCATCATACCCATGGTGAGAACAAGTGAAATTTGACTGCAAGCAGTGGTCGTTGAAAGTGGGGTACTTGGGAGCAGTAACCTCCCCTATTGAGAAGGGAAATGGAGATATGGGCTATGGATCCAAAAATACTATGAAGACTGAAGGTCTACAGCACTGTTATTCTAAGATTTAATGCATACTTATCTCCATGTACATTAATATTTATCATTTGTTTAAATAACTTTCTGGCAATTTTTTCTGCTTGTTTTTGCAATTGCTATTTGCACATAGCACTTTATCAACTGTCTCAATCATCTGCACTCACCTGCACTGAGTGATAACAAGCACTTCTTGCTAGTGAATAAGTTTGGCATCCTTCCAGCTTTTTGATCTTTGTAATATACCATTTGACTAAATGGAACATTATTAGGGAACTCTGTAATTAAATAGTGCATTGTGAATGCTGGATAGAACTATACAAGAATAGATGTGAAAGAACATGTGAGATACATCATTTGTTTAAAAAGCATAATGGAACATTTTTGTTGATTTTTTTTAAAAAGTGTATCATACAAGCTGGATAGAATGTTTAAAAGAAATGTACAGTCATTCTGGATTTGGGAAATGTGCAATGTCTTGGTGTTATAAATATAAATATACTTCAAAGAAAGATAACAGGTTGGGGGTGGTGGGACAGAGGCACATTTCTCAACCAGTACCACAACATAATTCCTCCACAGCTCTGGCAGGGTGGGAATGCTAGGAGAAGGCACCCATGGTGGTGACCAAGGGGGATGTGGGGGCCCTTCTTAGTGGAAAAGATGTTAGCATTTGTCCTTGAAGAAGTCCTTGAACCCCTGACAAAGGTCCTCAATCTATCACTAAGGATGTCCCAGTTCCCATCTCGCTGGAAACAGGAGACCATCACATCGGTACACAAAAGTGGAGATAAATCACTGCACTCCAACTACAGACCTATCTCCATCCTCCCTCCATTGTCTAAGGCTCTGGAGCGTGTCGCCTCAGACCAACTAGTCAAGTACCTGGAAAAATACGACATCCAGTGTCCTGAGCAACATGGTTTCCGAAAAGGGCACAGTACCAACACTGCACTATTAGAATTCACAGGCTTCATCCATACCATGCTTGATCAAGGAAACTGTGTAGGGGCAGTATTCATCGACCTTACGAAACCCTTTGATACTGTGAACCACCCACTCCTACTCAAGCAATTATCAAACATTGGGCTCTCCAATGATGCCCTGCTCTGGTTTTCAAGCTACCTTCTGGAGATGGTCCAGTAGGTTAGAATTGCCGGTGTCACCTCGGAAGAAAAGCCAGTCCTTTCAGGGGTCCCACACGGGTCCATCCTGGGGCCACTACTCTTCAGCCTCTTCCTCAATGACCTTCCCAGTGTCTGCCACCAGTAGTTACTGCTCTATGCTGATGCCGCAGTCATGTTCACCAATCACCAAAATGCAGAGCTCCATGAGAAACAATTACAGCTTGAATTCATGTGCATCGAAGAATGGTTCAAGTCTTCTGTGGTGAGGATTCCAATTACCCAGGATGCTATTAGGATTTTGGGGATATTTTGGGGTGTCCTCAGAATGATATTTTGAACTGGGATAAAAAGATACTTTTGGGGACTACCTTGGTACAATCTTGGAATAAGCAAAAATGTCCTTCCGTAAGAAGGTTTATTTAATCAAGTCTCATCTTCTTCACATTTTGTATTTGTTAGTACTATCTTCCCTGTGCCCAAGTCTAGAGAAGCCACACTTTATAGTCTTTTCTTTCAGGCATTTTGGGGCAGCTGGCTGAACCCTCTGCGTTGGAATGTCCTTTATTTGCACTTCTGTGAGGGCGGTTAAAACATGGTCAACCCTATTGTTCTTTAGATCAATTTGAAACCCCTGCTACTCTTCTCCACTAAATATTGGTGTCTTAGTTTGTTATCTACTCTAACTCCCTGGTTTGCACTGTGGCAAACTGATCAGTTGAGACAGCTTCCACACAGCCCCCCAGCACTGGCTTATCTTCATGAAATTTTTGTAAAACTTTGAATGTGAGGTCTTCCTCCCGCAATGATTTTGACCAAATCAAAGAAGCAAATTTATTCTCAAGCCCTACTGATGCCTTTTCAGGAATTTGACCAATTTCCTAAATGCCCAGAACCTTCTCACTTGGCATTCAAACATTATCTTCAAGAAAGCTGTTTGCCCATTAAAATGCAAGATGTGTACTGGTTGACCTGTCATGCACGTCTTCACATGAAAGCCAATCAGAAGCATAAGAAGGTAGATGACAGAATTTGTGCCCGATCCCTCTGTATTTTTCAGCCTGAGACCCTGAGTCATTTTTATGTTTTCTTGCATGCATGTGCAAGAAACATAGTGCTATCATCCTAGTTTTTCGGAGGTGTGTCAGCATCTTCCAATTCAGTCAGTGTGTTTGCAGGCGCGGTCGCAGTTCTCCAATCACTGCTGGAGCTGTCTATGGCAGCAGTTGAAAATGCAGTGGCATACAGTTGAAAGAGGGAGCTACACTTCAGTGAGCAGCGATAAGATATCGCCTGCTCATACGTGCTCCCCCCATAAAACCATAGCAGTCTGTACTGTTACAGGAATGCAGCAAAGATAAACTCCAGTAATGCATGCAAAGCTGTGCACATTCAGCTATTTAAAGTGGGCAGATCCTAACCCCATCCCAAAAGAACAACTCAAGTACCGTAGTTGGAGCGGAAACGTTCATTATCAAGTCCTTTATGGTAGCAGCACTTCACGTTGAAATGAGACACAGCAAGACTTCCAGTAGTCAAAATAATCTTTCTCTCCTTATTTATTTATGTTTTCTGTAATCACTATGTGTGCTGCTGGCAGGCTGTTAATCAGATGAAGTAAAAGTGCAGGGTGGTTGCCTGGCTTCATGCAGGTTGGAGGGAGCTGGAGTTATACAGTTGCTGCTGCTGCTGCTCTAGCTTTGTAATAGAGTCCCGAATCACTGTAGTGGAAATGATTAAAAGGCAGGGCCAAATGGGCGGCCATCCAATCTTCACCATACTCATCATGGGGGCTCTGGCAGGCCGCACAAGGGAGGTATAGGGCTACCATAGCACACAGGGACAATGCCACCTATGACACTCGGCAACCAAGCAGAAGAAGCCTCTTGGAGCTGACAGCAATGTACTCTGGAGTAGCCTGTCGGGGGTGAGGACACGATTTAGCCCCATTGCAGTTTATTGTCTTGCCCTACTTTGTATTATTACTAAAGACTGGCTATATAGTCAGATGTATGATTCTTGGGCATCTACCAGCACCAGAGGGGATCAGAAAAGAACACTCTTTTATTTGGGGATTATACGATTCAAGATTATTATTACTAGTAATAGTATTTTATTATTTCCAAAAATTTGAAGAACTATGGAGTCGGGACATAATGCCATTGAGGACCACTGAGAGGCACTGGCAGCAGGGATCACCTCTGTTATAATATGATTTCACTCAGGAGAGAGCACCTTCATTGTACTCCTCTGCATTTATCTCTACTAATTTATAGTTAATGGTAGCAGGATGCATGGAAGCTTAACTAATTTAGCTGTGCAATTACTTTTTATGTAGTAGTCTCACAGGTCATATAAGACATTAAGGTATTTCTGGTTAATGTGCCATTTTGTCCAGGTGGTAAGATAAATGTATGAGGAAGGGGCAATGAGCGTTTTCTGTAGTTGAATCTGAAAAAAATTATGTAGTTGCAGTATTATAGTAATCTTTGTATTCAGATCTTGCTGATATGGTTGGTGCATGTTTTACAGTTGCTGTTTTGAACGTGATGGCAGACCACTTGACATTTGAAGTATTTCAGCATTGCTCTTGTTATGCAGATACTGCTTTCTGGGCAGATAATTAGTGACAGATCTGTAAGGTTGTGAGTTTTATTTTGTTGAAATGATTGGATAAACTGTAGCCTGTCAAAATTTTTAAGTAGAGTTGTTTTGGAACTGATTGAGTATAGCAGATAGACTGGATGTTTGGATTTTGGTTTAACCTGCTAGATCAGCTGAAGTGTTGCATAGCATATAACCAATTCCGTCCCTTTCTCTCTTTCACTCTCCAGAGGCAATTTTGCTGAAGTAAAGCAAGTCATTATTATTTTCTAGTAGTCGATCTGTATGTGTGGTTGTGATAACTTTATGGAATATAGTACTTATGATCGGAGTCCTAAAACAAATTCACACAGAACCCTGCGTGTGTGGAACGAACCCCTAATTCCCATTCTTCAAGGTACTTATTGGTAAATGTGCTTTTGCCCTGTTTGTTCTGTAAAGAAGCCAAATGAGTTAAGAAGTTGTAGATTTTGTAAAAAAATGCAATTTTATGAATTACAGTAGCTGTATTTCGTGAAAGCAAGTATTGTAAATTGTGCCTTGCTGTAACTGTTTTAGCATCATTATATGACATCATTACTAAATTAGTGTGATAAGTTACTACTGCACTACACCACTTTTTTTTAAATGAAAAGGATTAGTTTACATCCAGTGGTGTTGTATAGCATTTATCTATCAAAGAAAGTTTTGTTTTCTCAAAACTTTCAAAAATGCATTATAACATCATCAAGTCAAAAATATTTGGAAACTTTAAAAACATTTAAACTTACACAGTGCTCCAAAAACTTTGATTTTTATGCACGAGTCTTGGATTACAAGAGGAAATCAAGAAACAGATCAGTGTAATAATTAAATAATTAAGGCATTGTTACAAAAAAGCAGAAACAAAAAATGAAGATGTTCATTTCAGTGAAATTATGTTCTTATTCCCGTCTTAGAAAAGATGGTCTAGAATATGTACACATACATTTGTGTTAAGTATTGGTAATTTGACTGGTATCACATCCATACTATTCTTCTTAAGAAAAAAAAAAAATTGTTAAATGCAAACATTTTGCTGTTGAAAGTCCAGCCTAAACAGTTTTATAAGCATACCTATCGCCCTGTCCAAGAAAAAAATCAACAACATAAGTCCCAAATTTGGTTATTTGCTGCTGATGATACTATGCATAAGGTACTGTACTGACGTTTGGTAAAAAAGGAAAAAATACCATAAATGCTGTGTGTTCTTCCTGTCCAGTATGTTATTATAAAGGATTTCCGTGAGCCTGCTAAACTGTGAACATGTCTGGAGAGTCCCGATGCTAGAAGGCTGATACTGGGCAGAAGAAACAGAGATGTTTGGTCGATCTTTGCTCTAAGACTGCCCCCCATAAAGCTCTTTGGGGGATTTTGCAAATTGTTCTATAGCTTCCCAGCCAGGTATCCTGAATCAGTCCCTTCCATCAATGAGGAGCCGTACTGTATTTGAACAATGGGTACTTCGGTTTATTTCTTTTACCTTTACTTGTATTAGTTTTTACATTTCCTATTTGATTTCTTTTTTAAAGAAGTTCAGTTTGTTAAACCTTTTGAAAATATTAAATGTGTCATGACACTGGTTAGAGGGAAAATGTGATTTGCAGTTGCAGCTTTAATTTTCTGTAAACAATAATAGGAATGCAGCAGTTGTTTGCCCCTTTACTTGTTTGTTTCATTTTTGAGAACTGTATGTTGGTAATAACATATGTAACAATGTTGTTTTTCATTATGTTTATTTTAATTGTATGTTTTGTATGCAAATAACTCCGCCTGAGGAGGTATGTTATTCCCCAGTTTATTGACAAACACAAGTTCTTTTATAGCAGTTGTCCTAATGTTACACATAAGAATAGCAAAACAGTATTCCTCAGGTGATAGTAAATTATATTTTTTTGTTTTCCTTAACTACAGTAAAACATCTAAGAAATATAAATAATGGGATTTTAAAAGTATGAGTGGATATGTTGTAGGTTTGATCTAACAAAACTGTCAAAATGTGAATAATTTACAAGCTGTAGAAAATTATATCAATAATAAACTGCTATCACAAACATGCATCACTAGCAGTGTTTTGAAGAAGCACAGGCCGTTGCATAATGGTCAACTGCACAACATTTTTTAGTACTTTACAAATACAGTTTTAAAACTGTGAAAAGAAGATTCACATTAATCCCAGCCTGAATTTCATTTTAACAGCAAAATAATAGGAGGTGACTAGAACAGTGATGTCTGTGCGTTGATATTCCATCATGAGTTTAAGCATTACTTTTTTGAGGCATCACATTTTATGAATAAAACAGAACCAGAAAAAAAAAAGTTTTGTGAAATAGAGATTGATAATGCCGTGTCTCTCTCTCTCTCTCTCTCTCTCTCTGTTTACACGTGTGTACACGCAAATACATATATACAAATAAAATATATTTTAAAATGTTTACTGTTTCCATATCTCCCTTTGGTTGATATGTTTGTGTGTTTGAAAAGGCCCTTTGTTTTACTGCATGACTGGAAAATGTAGTCATCATATGAGCAGGGGGTTTAGGGGCTTGGCTGTTAGTGGAGCATGCTTCAGTTCAATACTTCACTGCCATTCCTATTATGCAGCTCTGTAACTTCTACACTACCAATGCCAATGCCAGCAAGCAAACATTCAGCACTGACAAATGCGTGTTTTTTTTTTGTTGTTCTTACATACCATCTTCTTGGAATTTTTTTTTTATCTAACCACTGGTATGTCATTGTTTAAACAAGTCTCTTATTCTAGTTTGGAATATGGGGACTATCCCTTAACTTGGATACATTGGGGTAAGAGCACTTTAAATGTTATTTTTGTGATCATCAAATGGTTTATTTGGAATTATCCATGCCTTTTTACCTTGCACCAGCTAAATATTTCACATGAGGAACTTTATGGGAAGATCTTACATGAATTGCAAATGCTTTATTTTCAGGACATGACATTTTAGACCACACTACTTTGTTACAGAGGTGGAGGAATTTGCCATGGATAACTGATAATGATGTGCCTGTTACCTGAAATGTTGCATTTCTTTTCTGTTTTTGTTATTTTTGGTTCTGTATTGTTTATTATCAGACTATTGTTGTTTTTCCTCTGTACATTGTTTCTTATGTTTGGATTGTATGATTCTTTAATAAAAACCTCCCCTACTCTCTTTGATAAGTGCCATGGGATCTTTAACATCCACCTGAATTACCACCAGTCCAGGTAGATGGGATCTCGGTTTAACGTCTCATCTGAAAGATGGCACCTCAGAAGTGCAGCACCCCTCTCATGCTGCACTACAGTGTCAGTACTGGGATATTAACCCAAGTGCCAGATGTGGGAACTGAACCCACAGCCCTCTGATCTCCCAGCCTCAGAGGCAAGTGTGCTACCTAATGAGCCACTGACACTGCCGAGTCCGCTAACTATGTATTATCTACTAATATGCACTATCTCTTCTACTTATAGTTTATTATATTCAAGGACTATAAATAGATTATACTGATAGCATGCAATATCTCTTTCCATTTGTAACAGTACTTGTTCTGACTAGCATGAGAGGGATTACTCTGTTAACCTGACTTGCTATCTGAATTCTAGACAACAGCAAACAGGTTTACATAGATAGATAGATAGATAGATATACAGATAGATATATAGATAGATAGATAGATAGATAGATAGATAGATAGATACAGCTATACATAAAATATAGAGAACATGTTTTTAGTAGTTGGCAGTTTAACAGGTTTTGATAAACAGGGTTGACAACAAAGGAAAATCAGAGTTGTATGGAGTTTTCCACAGGAATAAATGGGGGAAGGACTAGGAATGGAGGGGGTAGGGGGTGAGGCAGGAAAGAGAGGAGGGGGAGTTGGGGTCTTCGGCAGATAAGATCATCAGGGGTGGGCAGGTCAGCAGACAAGGTCACAAAAGGGGAAAGCCAGGTGGAGAGCCAGAAACCTGATTGGATTAGGGGGGTGGGGCTAGCTGGGGTTCTGAGTTGGGTGCTGATAGAGTATTTAGGGGGTTTGCAGTGTCCTGCTCTCTCTTCTTTCTTGCTGAGACTCCAAGTGATTCTCAGCACAACTAAGGCTGATTTTCTGATTCAGAGTGCAGTCAGGTAAGGTGCTTAAACATGAGAGGAGAAGATTCAGGGGTAGCTGGCCTCAGCCATGGTGAGCCCTTCCCTGTGTTTTGGGCACACACAATTTAGAATTTGTATGTATTGTGAAGGAATAAGAATTGTTTATTAACTAACAATAAGCAAGGTTTTTCCTTTCCATTTTTATTTCATAGTATGCAAACAGTGGTAGTTAAGTATTTCATCCTGCAAGAAAAGCTGATTGTAGGGGCTTTGGCACAATCATGCATCCATTTTGAATTGAAGGGTAGATATATTAAACAACCAGAGAAGTGGAATAGTGGGAATGGGAAGAGGGTGCTATGTGGTCAGGGGATGGGGGACTCAGGTAGGGGGCATAATACAGAGAACTGGTGCGATCCAATAAGAGGTTTTACCAGTTCCTTGTTTTTAGCAGAAAGCGAGGGTCACTGCTGGTTTACTTGGGCTGACAATTTCCCAAATGTTTTTGTGGTGGAGGAGGATGGAATGTAGGTACACTGGCCCAACCAGCAGGAAGGGACTTCAGCAATGGTTGTTGGTTGGGCCTTTCAGATTGCGGTATGGGGCGAGGGGCCATTACGGCCATGGGGATTGGAATTGGCGATTTTGTAATTTGGGTCAGGGCTGTGCTAATGCGGCCATGGGGAGCAAGTCCACCACATGGTGGAGGGCAGACTTCACATGGCTGGAGAATGGTGGGGCTGGATGGGGTCTAGCATGGTCATGGAGGATAATGGGCCAAACAGCTGGTGTGGCCTGATGTTCCTAGGAGAGTGGGTATTGGGGCTACATGAACTAGGGCAGCTAGGGAGATTTCAGGGGTTGGAGAGTGGTGGGGGCTAGCCAAAAGATAAGAGGTGCGAGGGTCTGGCTAGCAGCATGGTACACCTGAACGGTGTGGATGGGCCAACCAGAGACTGTGAAAATGAAACAAAATTATGCAGTAGGGACAGTAGAGGGTTTCCTACTTGGTCCGAAGTCAGGCAAGACGGAGGTTTTTGGTGGCTGGTGACGTCACACACTACACGTACAACTCATGGTTATTGCTAAGCCACAGCATAGGAACTATGTGGCTGTGGCCTATCATGCACATAAGGTCGGCACTATGGCAGTCAGCCCTTGGCTAAGTGGCTGCTACCTAGTTCAAGGACAGGTTGAGCAGTTTGAGACCTTGGCTCTTATAAAAAAATGAGAGTGGCAAACGAGGAGTTTGAATGTGGCCTGTGTTCCTCCAGAGGATAGAGAAGGAGGAATAAAGGGAAATAAAAGATAAATCCTGGGGGAAGTGATGATAAACTGGGGGTGTTTCCCTCAGGTCATGAGTGGCAGCAGATGCAAGAGGGTGTGGGTCACATGGATTGGGGAGGTTCTTGGGGCAAAGGCTGGTAGTGAAGCTTCGGGGCTGAGCCACAGGGACCTGCAGGACAGGCTGCTCCTTATGAGTCCAGGTGAACAGAAGGATGGCATTAAGATTTGTCAAAGCAGTAATGCTACAGGACCATATTGGGAAAAGATAACAAACAAGGCAAAGGTGTCACAAATGGTATCACAAGGGGAGAGGTGAAGCGGCGTAAGTGACATTTTATGATTACACAAGGTTTAAAGGACAATGGGGTGCTAGGGAGGAAGAAAAATGATAAATAAAAAAAATAAAATAAAAATGTGTCTGCCTTGCAGAGGGTGGAGAGGTTGAGACCAAGGATACCTACAGTCCAGGAGTCAAGAATCCTATTGATCCTCACAGGATAGGAGGCGACCCTGAACAAACCACTAAGGTTGGGGGCAACAGACATGGGAGCAATGAGATGGCTGATGGGTGACTGGCTACAGTCTCACTGTAGAGGCAGGGGATGGCAGCAGTTTTGTAACATAATCTTTAATTGTGTCCCCCCAGTACTATTTAGGTGCAGTATCAAAGAGAACAGATAAGACTACTGCATGGATACGATGACACCCAAGAAGACACCATTGCAGTGTTACAGGGCTCAGCTGAAGAATGAGGCCACATAGCTTATGGCAAAAATGTCGGAGCTCATTGAGGTGGCAAGGCTGAGGGAAGAGGAGGAGGAGTGCATTAAGAAGAGGAAGAACTCACCTGGTCCTGGGAAAGGAGGGAGGTGAAGCGACTGCCTGCACCAGTACCTGTGTCAGAACCAGAACCAGAGTCAGCTCCAGAGAAGCCAGATAGGGATGATGGTTAGGAAGAAATTGACCTTACAGGTGAAGGTGACTTGAAGGAGTGTATTGAAGGGCTGATTAATGATATGGGGGATTCAGGGATACAGAAGCTGGAGAAAGCTTTAGCAGACATAAAGGGTGGTAAAACAGGGCCGACAAGGGCGAAGGGGTGGACAAGGGTAGTCAGCCACAAGGAAGGGTTCCAGGCATGATGCTAGGGGATCACATACCTCAGACCATAAAATACAAGCTATGGAAGGGGGAGAGTGTGGACTTGTTTGCTTTGGTGGCAAGGACACTGCCAATAACTATGAACAGAAGGAAATGGTGGGGAAGTCAGAAATGGCAGTGGCTTTGGCGGGGAACACAACTGAGGAGGCATTGTAAAAAGGGAAAAATATTAAAACTTGGCAGGCTGGATTCATGGTATATAGTGCCTTTCTGCTGGAAAAAAGCCAGAGTTAGCTATCACACTGCTCACATACTTAGCAATTATGAGGGATGCTTATAAGGTGAAGGCTTGGGTATGGGTGGTTAAAGTATGATAAGGCCTTTTTGGCAGCATATGGCAGCTAGGAGAGACCTGAGGTGGGACTGTACCCATACAGAGCTATGGGTGACAAGGATAGGGGAGACTGGCAAGAAGGCCGGAGCTGGGACTGGGGTGAAAACCTGCTGGGCTTACAATAAGGCTTCCTGTAAGTGGTCGAACTGTAAGTTTAAGCACATTTGCTCAAAATGTGGTAGTCAATACCCAGTGTCATTGTGTATATCCATGGGTGACAGGCAAGGGTACCAATACCAAGGTGACCAGTCGTTTCATGGGGGGCACCAAGGACATTCAGGGACAGGACATTTACAAGGTAACCAAAGGAGAGGGCATACAGAGTAGGGAGCATACAGTGGGGGAAATGGAGGTAACTAAATCGCTGGGGAGGAGGGGGAATGGGGAGGTTTCTATAGGCCTGCATTGCTGTTCGGCTGGACGTAGTATATTCATGGTCACAGGGTATCTTGGGGGGAGTTATGCTGAGAAAATGCTCTTCAAAAGGTTTTTGGTTGGGATACAAAGGCCCACAATGGGCTATGCAAGCAAATAATTTGGGTTCCATGAAGAACAATGGAAAAGTAGTGCAACAAAAGATTCGAAAGGAGGTGACTGCTGGGAAGGTGGAGGGTCCCTTTCCAGCACCTCCATTCCCTAATTGAGGGTATCACCTTTGGGCCTGGTACCTAAGAAAAGGGAGGGGGAATACCACTAATTCATCACTTGTCCTACCCAGAGGAAAAGTCAGTGAATGACAGCATACTCAAGGAAATGAGCGTGGTGTCCTATGCTATCCTGGACCATGCAGTGGAGATCATTAAGGCATCAAAGAGTGAATGACTGGCTAAAACTGATATAGAGTCAGTTTTCAGACTTCTCCAGATACATCCGGAAGACTGGGCCCAATTAGGTTTCCAGTTTCAAGGAAGTTTCTATTTTGATAAAGCAATGCCAATGGGTTGCTCCATAGCATGCCCGACATTTGAGCTATTTAGTACTTGGGTACATTGGGGTTTTGGGAAGCAATATGGGCATGAAGCAATGGTGTACTATTTAAAATGATTTCTTGATCATAGGAAATAGTGCTCGGCACACATGCCATAAATTGAGATGGTTTCAGGAGTTATGCGGGACCATCGGGATACTTTTAGCACCAGACAAGATGGAAGAGCCAGCACAACAGCTGGAATTCCAGGGCATTGAGGTGGACATGGAACATGAGCAGTTCCAGCTACCAGAGGAAAAGATGGAGAAGTTGTGGGAGCTGTTAGAACAGGTTGGGGCCAAAAGGCGGCTGCCACTGTTCAAGGTACAGCAATTACTGGCCATCTTAGCTTTGCCTGCAAGGCAATTGGGCCTGGAACAGCCTTTACCAGGAGGCTGGATAGGTGCACAGGGAAGGCTAGGTTACCACACCACTGGGTGCATATATCCAAAGGGGTGTAACAAGACTTGGAAGAATGGAAAGAATACTTGGCCCATTACAATGGGGTTACATTTTGCAACAGGATTCTATATTTAACAATGATCTAGACTTATACATGGATGCAGGGGGGGACAGTGGGCATGGGTGCATACTTTGGGGTGAATGGATTTCAGAGCCATGGTTGGAGGAGTGGCAGAGTTGGCGATTTTTGAAAAACATTGCATTCTTAGAATTATTCCCAATTTGTGTGGCACTCAAGGTTTGGGGTGGGGTCTTAGTTAACAAGGAGACAACTTTCTGGTGTGATGACAAGGCCTTGGTAGAGGTCATAAACAGGCAGAAGGGTTCCACAGAGACAGTTATATGGGTACTATGGCAACTGGTCTTAGAAAGGTTACAGCTCAACATAAAATTTAGAGCTCAACACATTGTGGGGATCCAGAATGATGTGGCTGACAGCCTCTCCCATCTACAGTTGGACAGGTTCAGGTCACTGGCACCAGAGACTGCCATGGAGAGGACAACAATACTTGCCCAACTGTGGATGGTTGGATGAACAGAGCTCAGGCCTCGTACCGGAGCTCTTGGTTGGTTAACAAAATTAAAGGCCTATGAAGGGGCATGGGCAGCATTCCAGGATTTTCAGGCAGGTCGGTGTTTCGAGGTAAGTCAGCCTGTGATGCAACACCAGATGATGCAATACATGGTTTTCGCTGGGATGGGGATGTCACATTCTACCATGAAGGTTTATATAGCAGGAATTGGTTGGGCTTGTAGTAGGAGGGCTAGGCAGAACTGAACAAATTTAAGGTGGTGCAAAGCATGTTGGTAGGGTGGCACAGGACTCAAGGAATGACACCGACCATTGCAGGCCTATAGCAGATGAATAGCTTCTTAGGATTCTAGTGGCAACACAGAAGGTATGCAGGTTGGCTACAGAAGCATGCTTTTTCAATGCGATATTCACAGTGATGGTGAAAGGGGCATTTAAGGTCAGGGATGTAGTAGCTCAGTCTACCAAGCCAGGAGGTGGGGGGCTGAATTGGGGGGTGGCATTCTGGTGTAAGGCAGAAATTTCAACATGGCTTAGGAAATCCAAGAGGGACCAGATAGGTAGAGGCATAACAATAGCCTTACAGAGCCAACTGGTTCATGCAGGGTGTGTGGTGGCAGCACTTCACAGATATAGGTGAGAATGAATGTAAGGCCAGGACCCTCTATTCATACATGGATATAAGGAGCTGGTGATGTGCTACCGAGTGGCGGTCATACTGAAGAAGTGTTTAGCATTCATAGGTGAGGATCTCAGCCTTTCTACCTCCACATTCTTTCAGAATTAGGGCAGCCTCAGAAAAGGTGGTGGCAGGCACCCCAGCAGAAGATATTAAGGGGGGTGGGCAGCTGGAGGTCTGACTGTCATAAAAAGTATATCATAAAACTAGTATAACATGTTTCAGTTCTTCTATTCCCAGGCGGGTGCCAACAGCGGCAAGCATGGATAGTAGGACATTTGTGTACTATTGGGTGGAAAAACATGCAGCCGTCACTCCAGGAGGGAGGCAACTACACAGGGATATTAACAAGATATGAGTTATGAGGAAGGGGATATGGGGCATGAGATGGGCACAACTGTTACCAGTTTTGCAAGAATTCACAAGGCAAGGGAAGAGGCCAGATATGTTAATAATTCATTTGGGGGGGCAATGATTTAGGGGATAAACCCTGGGGGCCACTTTTGCAGGAGATTGGCAGGAATTTGGACACTGTCAAAGGGTGATGGCCAAAGGTGACCATTGCATGGTTGCAGATCATTTCCCTGCAGGTATGGCACTACACCAGAGACGTAAAGGCCATAGAAAGGGCACACAAATGGCTTAACCGCAGGGTGACCTCTGTTGTGAGGTCAATGGGGGGCATCTGCATTACACACAGGGACATCATGTATGCAGTACCAGGCTGCTGTTGAGAGTATGGTGTAAATTTGTTTATAGTGGGGAGGGTATTCTTTATTGGGGGTATTACTGAAGCCATTGAGGGGTGGGAGAGGGAGACCGAGGGAGTTTAGTATTGGGGGAAGCCCACCATTCCTTCGCAAGCTGGAGGTCGTCTGGTGAAAGAAGAGGATATGATGGGAGGGAGGCAAGGGGAGGAAACAGAATAACAAGAGGAGGGGCAAAAGCAACAGGGAGAGGTAAGCACTTTCTCCTGCATTGTTACAGGGTGAGCCTAAGGGTTTGTTATTGTTTTGTGCTAACAGATTACTGCTGTAATCTTCTCTGATTCAAATTGTTTGTTTGCAGGACATACTTTCTGTTGAATTGTTCAAGGTTGTGTCTACAATTTTTGGTTACTGTGTTGTGTCCATTGGTTTACTGCTGTATTTTTCCTCTGATTGAAATTTTTTTTTTTTTGCAAGGTATATTTTCTGCTAAATAGTTGCAGGGTGTGCTTGCAGGTTACTGCTTTATTTTTCTGTTTCAATGTTTTTTGCTTGGCATATTTTCTGTTAAGTTGTTGTGCAGGTTGTGCTTACATGTTGTTACTTTTTGTGCTTACAGATTACTGCTTTATTTTTATCTGATTCTAAGTGTTTTTGCAAGGAATATCTTCAGTTAAATTGTTCTGCAGGTTGTGTTTACAGATTTTGTTACTTTTTAATGCTTTATTTTTCTCTGTAGCAAAGTGTTTTTTGCAGGGTATATCTTCTGTTAAATTGTTATAGGTGGTGCTTACAGATTTTGTTACTTTTTTTGCTTACAGATTTTACTGTGTTATCTATCATTAGGCTAAGCTTTCAGGGCTAATCACAGGAGCACATACAAGATACAGACTGAGGTATAGCATCTGCATTTGTTGTTGGTTGATTGTTTCTGCTCTTACCTCCTTGTTTCTTTCATCCATGGTTCTTCTTTTTTGGTGGGGGAAGGACCCAACCACCCACTCCATTCCCAGCCACCTCATGCTATACTCCTTTTATAGAGTAGCACAGTCATGACTTTTCCTGTAGCAAAGCAGGAAGTGGAGGGTTAGAGAGGTATCTACACAGTGGCCTCACTTACAGGGGCACAATCAATTAACCTTACTATAAAAATTTATACAAAAACAAACAAACAAAACAAACAAAAACATATATTTAAAAAAAAATCAGACTTTTACTTTCATTTTCCTTCTATTTACTTGGACCATTTTATAAACTTAGCAACTCAACTGAAATGGATATTATTAACTGCAGGTACTGCAGGACACTTTTCAAAAAGGCAGTTATACAGGATTTAGGATGCTGTCCTACATGCTGGACCATCAGAGATCTAAGGGCTCAGCTCCGGGCAGCATGGGCAGAGATTCAAGTTCAAGTTTATTGCAGGAAAACTCTGTTGAGCAAGCTTATTCACAAGGAGATCCTGGAGCATGTATACAGTCAGGAATACATTACATAGAAAAAAAACATCACAGTAAGATTCAGTTTAGGTTCATATGGTACATAGCACTCAAATTAAGACTTAACAAGGTAGATATAAACTGCATATACCTGGTAAGAAACATTAGTAGTCGAGATTGTACAGCCATTGGGAGAGAGTAATTACATAGGAATGAGAGTTGAGGATAAAGCTTACAGTGGAATAGGAAAAGGGCTGGAGGGAGTGAGGGGGGAAGATATAGATGGCGAGCATAAGGGTAAAGAATAGCTTTAAGAGAAAAACAGAGGAAAGGGGGCAGGAAAAGGGTTAGGGGAGATAAGAGGGAGAATGAGATAAGTGATGAAGACAAGGGTAGAAGAGAGTCTTAAGATCAGCTGAAAGGATCAGTTTGTTTACCCACAGTAGACATTCTGGAGTAATAGTCTGGGCAAGTTCTAGAAGGATTACAACAAGACTAGGGCTAAAACCAGTAAGCTGGGAGGGCACGGAGAGAAAAAAATATATATAAGTGGTGAAGAGACTTAAGAACAGTTACAAATATCTTTAAATTTAGATGCAGCTAGGATAGTTGGTCCAGGAGGTTGGCAGGTGGTTAGAAGGGGCAAATTGGGTGCCACATCACTCAATGCTCACCATCATATCACCTCCACACATCATATAAAAACTACAAACAGGTATCTGCTTCTATCTCCAAAATTAAACAAAGGGGCAAACAACACTGCAGTACATGAGCTAGCGCTATAAAACTCACCCAAAACAGGGACCAAACTAAAAAGGCAAAAAGGAAATCCCAAACACTTCTGATCATAGGAGGCTCCATGATTCAGGGAGTTGATACCTACCTCCAGCTGGGGGTAATGGTCAGATGTCTCCTAGGTACATCAGCATGGAGAGACACTGACTACATTGCTAAAATCATGCAGGAAGCAGGAGAAAACATTGATATCCTGGTACACATAGGGACTAATGATCTTGCCAGCCAGTCAGTTGTGGAGACCAAGGAACATCTGACCAACTGGGAGACAAACTGTCACCCATTTCATCTGGCATCTCCTTCTCTGAGATCCTGCTGGTCTGGGAGAGGGGGCAGAGAGACGGAAGACCAGAGAAGGGGAGATAGGGGAGCTAAACCTGTGGTTCAAGTGCTGGTGACAGGAAAAAGGACACACATTTGTAGGTAACTGTCAACAGTTTTGGGAGCGAAAGTTCTTTAAATTCAATATAGCGCATCTGACTAAGGAGGGAGTCAGTGCATTGGGGCAGAAGTTTGATGTATTTACAGAATATTTAAACTGGCAAATGGGGAGAAGGGTGCAGCACCCAATACATTGAACAGGAAGAACACCCCTCCCCCCTCAGCTAGTGATCAAAGAGGAGTTCAGCATGTTTGCAGTTCATTTACATCAACAGATGAGGAAGAAGGTCTGGCTCCCCATATGATGTACAGGGGAAAAGCCAGACCTCACCCCACTAGTAATGCACTGAAATTTGGCCAAAGGAAAATCATATACACAAATGCCCACAGTCTGGGAAATAGGATCCCAGACCTGGAGGAAACAATGACAGAAGCTAAACTGGACATAGTAGCCATTAATGAGACATGGTTCACCAGTAACCACAACTGGGAGACTTCAGTACATGACTATGCACTGTTCAGAAGAGACCAAGGTGCACAAAGGGGGGAGTGGCCCTTTATGTCAATTAAAATATCAAAGCTACAGAAATTCAGAATACAGATAAGGAGCCAGAAGAACTGTGGGTCACCCTGGAAACAGGAAATGGGACAGCCATATGAACTGGGGTTGCCCACAGGCCTCCAGACCAGGGGAAGGATATACACAAATTACTGTTAGAAGATATACAAAACATGACAGCTAAAGGGGAGGTTCTGATAATGGGAGACTTCAACATGCCAGATACAGACTGGTCAATACCAGCAGGAACATCAGCCAGAACTAGGCACATAGTGGATTCCCTGCAGTGGGAGGACCTCAAACAATTGCTACAACAACCCACAAGAGACAGGGCTATCCTGTTTCTAGTACTGACTAACAGGGAAAGGATCACAGATCTCCAGGTAGAAGGTCACCTGGGGGCCAGTGAACATCACATGGTATGGTTCAGTTTGGCCACTAGAACTAAATTATCCCATTCCAAGGCAAAAATATGGGACTTTAGAGGAGATGACTTTGATACAATAGCTAACAGAGTTATGCTAGCCCTTGTAAGAAGAATTACAGGTGAGGGGGTACAGGCAAAGTGGGAAAGCATTAAAGATGCAATACTTGAAACAACAACCCATTTTGTTAGGGAGAAAAGCAAGAGCAAAAGAAGGAGGAAGCCACTTTAGTTCTCAAAAACAGTAGCAGAAAAGGTCAGAGCCAAAAGGCTGGCCTTCAGGAAATATAAGTTCACTGTGGTAGGAGTTCTGAGGACCCAGTCTTCGAAGGTCTGTGGAATGTCTACCCCCAACACATCCTTTACAGCCTCTCCCAGTTATCCCCAATATGTGGTCAGCTAGGGGCAACCCCAGAAAATGTGTCAGTGGCTACCCCTCCACCCACATCCTCTGCAACACAAGCCATCACCTCCTGTTAAATGATGAGGGCCAGGGAAACCCGGAAGTAATGAATGAGAATTTTCCAATACAACTCCTGCCATACCAGAGAGGAAGTCACCTTCCAACCCAGTTTTAGTCTATGATTCCAGTCAGATTCTCTTAAAGTTATGCCTGTCTCTGTTTCCAAGGTTCTTCTGTGGTTCTCTAAGGAGTCCCTCCTCCCCTCCAGTGATAATCTGTACAGATTCGTCACAAGTTTGGTCTTTGCAGATATTGTTACCTCCCCATATAAAATATTTTCCCAGCAGAAATATGGTCTAGTTAGTCTCCTAAGACAGGCTGAGGAGTACATAAAATGCCTGACCTGCATGAATCTAAAAAATTCTGTGTCATCCCAACCAAATTTGTCTTTTGCCCGTTGGAATGAAATACATTCATCTCTCTCAATTAATTGTGTGAATCTGGTGATCCCCATGTTTCCCACAGAGTGAATCCCACATCTAATATAGGACAGACAAAATCTGACTCATACCAGATGAGGTAAAGGGGGCCTACCCCATCTGGAGTTTCCAACAATTTGCTAACCTTTTGGTGGACATATAACCCCTGTTTCACCCATCTGTTTTTGATATGGCGTATGTAGTCTGGTGATAGTGGAGCTAGAGTCATGGTATATAGTGGTTTCTCCTCTGGGAGCTCATTCTCCATCTCATACCATCAAGATTCTACTCTTTGTTTAGCCCATGAGAGAACAGGACCCATCTGTGCTGCTAGATAGTATAAGTAAAAGTTGGGTATGGCGAGGCCACCCTCCTCCTGAGGGAGGAATAGGTAGCATCTGGCCACCGTAGGTCTCTTATGTTGCCAGATAAATACCAGTATCTCTCTTGACAGTTTGTTCCAGAAGGAGGTTGGTAGCTGCAATGGGAGACTCTGAAAAAAGAACAGAAGTCGAGGTAGGATGTTCATTTTTACCACTGAGATCAGGCCCACCAGGGTAAGAAGCGAAAAGTGCCATCTTGCCTGATCTCTGGTCACCTCCTCCCAAAGTCTCCCATAGTTAATGGTATAGAGCGTAAAGAGGTCTGTTGAAATTTGTATCCTCAGATACCTGATTTGACACTTTGAGGCCCACCAAAAGGGAAAATTGTCCCTAAATCCTTGAGGTGCCTTTCCACTCAGAACCAGAGGCTCTGATTTTGAAAAGTTTATCTTGTATCCCAAAATATCCCCAAAGGACTGTAGTATTTCACATAGCACTGGGCTGGATTTCTCTGGGGAAGACAGAAAAAATATGGAGTCCTCTGCATACAGGGAGAGTTTCTGCTCCAGACCCCCTGCTGCATAACCCCTGAAATCCCCAGATTCTGTTGGACCTTGATAGCATGAGGCTCCAGGCACAAGGTGAACAGAAGAGAGGAAAGGGGACAACCTTGTCTTGTTCTCCTTGTTAACAGAAACAGAGAGGAGCTTACTCCATTTACTCTGACCAATGCCTGTGGGCGAGAATATAGTTGGGAGATTGTATGTAAAAATTTGGGGCTGAATTTCATTTTTTCCATGAATGCCTTTAGAAAATTCAATTAGCCCTATCAAATGCTTTTTCTGCATCCATAGATATAGCTATTTGAAACTGACTCTGCATGCTTTGAGAAGAAATAATACTAAGTAGTCTCCTAATATTGTCAAAAAGATACCGCACTGAAATTAAGCCTGTCTGGTCTTCATGCACCAGGAAGGTGACGTACGACTGAAGCCTCCAAGCCAATAGGTCAGTAAACAATTTTAAATCTACATTTAAAAGAGAGATGGGTCTATAAGACCCACATTCCAGGGGGTCCTTGCCATCCTTGTGTTTCACCGAGATGTGAGCTAATTGCCATGATTCAGGAATCTCCCCTGTCCACAATTTCCTGGCATGCCGGTATTAGGAGGGGCCAAGGGAGATCCACAAAAGTCCTATATAATTCCAAAGGGACATCCATCAGGCCCCCAGGGACTTGCCATTTTTTTAAATTGGTGATTTGTGCCGATAGTTCTGTCTTAGTAATAACCCCATCTAGGTGGTCAATAGCTGGCTGGTAGAGAGTTCGTATCATCAGCCCTTCAAAGAAGGAAGCAACCTTCTCATCATATCCTGAAATGGGTTCCTGAGAATATAGAGTTCTATAAAATTCTGCAAATCTCTCAGTGATCTCTTCTGGGTGGCAAATGGTTTTGCTTCCATTTGAGGGGCCCCTGAGTTGTAGGATCAGCCTGCTTGTCTGTTGCTGTCACAGAGTAGCTGCCAGCAGTTTCCCTGACCTATTACCACTCTCATAGTAATTCTGACAAATTCTTTTCTAAGTGGCCTCGATTTAGGAGGTAAGTAATTTTTCTAAGGCAGAGCTTTTGTTTGCTAGAACCTTCTGTGTCTGGCTGTTCAGTGAAATTTTATGTTGAAATTCCATTTCTTCTAATTCTGCTTCTAGGGCCATTCTTTTCTGTATCCTCCATTTTTTGCCAGCTGCAGAATATCCTGTGTTGGCCCCTCTGAGGACCACCTTTAGGGCATCCCACCTGACTGCATGTGAGGTCACCCTGACAGGGTTTTCTCATTCATATACTTGGATTGTGGTCATGACTAAATCCTTAAATTCTTGGTTGTTCAAAATACCAGTGGGAGTTCCTGATCTGGGGTGACAGACTCAATGTTAATTTGACTGGGGCATGATCAGGAAGTGTGCATGTCATAATGTGGCAGGATGACACTGTATGCATCCACTCCTCTGTGAGAAAGAGCAGATCTATTCTGGTGTAATAATTGTGTCTTTCTGAAAAATATAAGGAGTCCCTCAATTTCCCGTTAATCCTCCTCCACACATCCGTCAATCCCAAGTTTTGTGATAGATGGAGTAAGGTATGTCCCGATGTCCCCGATCTAGTTTTCAGGGAGCCTCTACGCTTGTCCAGAGTCAGTGACAAAATAGTGTTAAAGTCTCCCCCCAAATGCAGAGCTGGTTGGAGACTTGGAGAATGTTAGTAAAGAAGTTTTAAAAAAGGATGCCACCTCCCTGTCCTCATTTGGGGCATACAGTAATGCAGTTGTGCAGGAAGTATCTCTCAGGGTGGCCTGGAGTATAACATAGCATCCTTCTGAGTCTATCTGGGAGGATGTAATCTGAATGGAACATGATTTATAGATAACAATGGCTGTGCCTCTATGATGAGGGTGCTCAGAATACGATGAGGCAAACACCTGTCTCACCCGTCTTCAGCCTAGTTTCTCATGCTCTCTGTCTGTAAGATGGGTTTTCTGAAGCAATGCTATTTGAGTTCCCATCCTGCTCAGTCCCCAGAGTACTCTTGCTCTCTTAACCGGATTATTCAGTCCTCTGACACTAAAGGTTGTTACTGTCAGGTCACCCACAGTAACCTGTTTAAGAAAAAAACTGGCAAGATTATTGACAAGGTCTCCCTCCCTCCATAACATCGAGCCTCCAGAGAAGGTGAGCAGGAGGAGACACATGGCTCAACAACATAGTTAACAACACAGTAATAGGTATAACAACTTGGAACTATAGAACTATATCAGACAATACCTGTCCATTTCCAAAAGAACAATAACAATAAAACAAGGTTCTGCTTCAATAGTGTCATGCAGATCCCCCCACTCTGTGAGTGTGAAGTAGTGCGGGGGGGTGCTGGACTAAATCCCACACCATGCCACCTGACCCTACCCTTGGGGTCAAAAAGCAACTTGCATGGTGTCGCATATGCCATGCAGCAGGCACCGAGTTGTCACCCCCACAAACATTGTGCTTTTGAGAAATCAAGGGGATGAGGTAACTGGTATTCAACAAGGGTTTCATCCCTCTGTTCCTCATCTCCTAGTATTACCACACTTCCCAAACAAAAATAAGTTATTTAATTAGTCCCAGAAAGGGGAAGGGGAAGGAGATGAAGGTGGCCTCCAGCAGGTATGATAGGAGTGCTAAGGCATAGCTCCCCACCCTTTGCTCTGGAAGAGGGCTCTTCTCCCCCAGAGATTGAGATAGAAGAAAAAAGAAAAAGAGGGGGAAAAAATCCCAATTTCCCATCATACAGGAATTTACAAAACACAGAGAAAACTTGGGAGGAAAATAAAGGGCTTCCCAGGGCATGCCATTGCACTCATCTATTGATCTCAGGTGGGGACAAATAATTATTTCCCAGTGCACTGTTAATTTTTGGAAAGGTACCCAGAGACCCCCATCCTCCCGCTCATCCCTCCAACCAGCAGTCCCACAGTGTAAGCACTGCCAAATAGTCAGTTAGATATTATCAATTTCCCCTATAAATACAGATCAGTCCTTGGGGATGGCTGCAGTTCCTCTTCTGGAATACGCTTCTGGTGTAGTGTCCCTTCCTCTTTTCTGTGCATTGGCGGTTTCTTGCAGTTTGGGTCAGGGCCCTGGTCTAGTGCTTGGAAGGGCCTGGGGAAGCCTTTTTTTGCTTGGATCCACTGCCTCCATTCTATCTCCCTCAAGTGCCCAGGATTGATGAGCTTGTCAATTGCAATGTTCAAAGTGACCAGGTACTTTTTTGCTTCCTCCATCATTTCAAATAATTTCACTCTGCTATCTCAGATGATCCTCAGTTTTGCTGGAAAGTCCATGCGGGCTTTTAGGCCTTTAGCTCTGAGCTTTTTAATTACTCGGAACCACAGCTTCCTTCTAGCCATGGTCATGGGGGCATAATCAGGCTCAATGTAAAGTTTTGTGTCCCCAAAATTATCTTTCTGGGACCAGGCTGTGCACAAAACCATTTGTTTAGTACAATAGTCCAGGAAAGCTATAATCACAGAGCAGGGTCTGGCTTTCTGATCTTTAGGAGGAGCCGCCAGAGGATGGAGGGCCCAAATAATGTCAAATGCTATGTCTTTATCTAGATTCAACTGTTCCTTAAGCAGGCTCTCAATGAATTCTGCCATGTCTCCAGTTTCTGTGTGCTCCAGTAGCCCATAAATGCTCAGATTAATTCTCTTAAATCTATTTTCTAGGTCCTCTATTTTATTTAATAAAAACTGAAATCTGTCATGGAGCTGTGAGATGGCTCCGTTGTGCAGGTCGATTGTGTCTGACTGGGTCAATAAGGTTTCCTCTACTGACTGGAGTTGCTGATCATGTTGTAGGAGCATCACTTTATTTTCTTCCACCTCCCCATGGCAGACGTTCAGTGTCCGAGTAAGATGACACAATTTCATTTCAGTTCATTTTTATTTGTTAACTGGGTTGGAACAACTGGGCTGAAGCCATTTTTCAGGTCCAACCCAGACAAATAATACAAAAATAAAATACAAACGCAGAATTACAAAATACAGTATACAAAATACAAAAGCTATAAAACAAGCAATACACATATATACAATGACATCATCAATAGAAACATAGAATTTGATGGCAGATAAGGACCGCTTGGCCCACCCAGTCTGCCCGTTCCCCTACCTGATGGATAAGCTGCAGATCCTAGTTAACCAGCAGCCTACTTCTTCCTACCCCCACCCCCTTGAATTGCCTTATGACTGTCCCATGCATGCTTGAATTCCACCACTGTTTGTGACTCCACAACCTCCTCCGGAAGGCCGTTCCCTACATCCACCACCCTCTCTGTGAAAAAATACTTCCTTAAATTACCTCTGAGCCACCCCCCTTCTATCTTCAAATTGTGCCCCCATGTTCTTGCACTCCTCTTTTTTTGAAAGATGCTATCCTCTTGGACTTTGTTGATTCCCTTGAGGTACTTGAAAGTTTGTATCATGTCCCCCCTCTCCCTCCTTTCCTCGAGGCTATACCTATTAAGCTCCTTAAGTCTCTCTTCATATGTCTTCTGGTGCAGACCCTGCACCATTTTAGTTGCCCTCCTCTGGACAGCTTCCATTCTGTCTATGTCTTTGCGGAGATTGGGTCTCCAGAACTGCACGCAGTACTCCAGATATGGTCTCACCAGCTGTCTGTACAGAGGGATAATAACTTCTTGTTTTCTACTGGTGTTGCCTCTCCCTATGCATCCCAGTATTCCCCAACCCTCTTTGCTGCCTCTCACATTGCTTGCCCATCTTTAGGTCATCTGATATGACTACCCCCAGGTCCCTTTCCATTTTGTTGTTGTTAGTATCTCACCCCCATTGTGTACTCTTCCCCTGGGTTTTTGTTTCTCAGGTGCATTACCTTGCACTTCTTAGCATTGAATCTAAGCTGCCATACATTTGACCATTCCTCTAACCTTGCCAAGTCCCTTCTCATCTTTTCCACCCCACCCTGTGCATCAACTCTGTTGCAGATCTTTGTGTCATCTGCAAAGAGACATACTTTTCTTCAGTCCCTCTGCAATGTCACTTATAAAGACATTGAAGAGGACTGGTCCTAATACTGAACCCTGCGGTACCCCACTACTAACCCCCCTTTTTTCAGAGTGGACTCCATTTACTATTACTGTCTGTGTCCTATTCTCCAGCCAATTCTTTACCCAGGCTGTCATCTTGGGACCCACTCCCAGGCTGGCTAACTTGTATATTAATCTTTTGTGTGGGACTGTGTCAAATGCCTTGCTAAAGTCTAGGTAGGCCATGTCCACAGCCCTCCCTGATCAACTACTTTGGTCACCCAGTCAAAGAAATCTATCAGATTTGTCTGGCATGACCTTCCGCTGTGAATCCATGCTGCCTTGGGTCCTGTGCCCCTGGCCTCTAGATATTTAACAATTCTTTCCTTCAGAAGTGATTCCATCATTTTCCCTACCACTGAGGTTAAACTAACAGGTCTGTAGTTTCCTGCTTCTGCCTTGCTCCCACTTTTGTGAAGAGGAATCACATCTGCCCTCCTCCAGTCCTTGGGTACCACCCCATCCTCCCATGATTTGTTAAAGAGGGTAGTCAGTGGTGTCACTAGTTCTACTCTTAGTTCTTTTAGAATTCTGGGATGAATCCCATCAGGCCCCATTGCTTTGTCCACCTTCAGTTTTAAGAGTTCTTTCAGAACCCTTTCTTCTGTAAATGGGCTGGTATCAACTTCTGTATCCAGAGTGTTTCTACTGTTTGTTTTAGGTACCTCCCCCTCTTCCTTTGTAAATACTGAGCAAAAATATTTGTTTAGTATCTCTGCCTTTTCACAGTCACCCTCTGAAAACAAATACAATCAATGACAAAAGATACTTTTTATATCTAAATTTAAAAGCTGAGTATGATTTAACTTATCTCAACGAAAGGGATAAATAATTCCATATTCTAGGTACTTGACAGGCAAAAGAACATACGCCATACTTATTTTTTGCAGAATAACCCACCAACACAATGCTCTCAGCAGATCTTAAGGAGGCCCTCATTCCATGTACCATAACTAAATCAGAAAGAGGAGACAACCCCTCAGCATAGATTGCCTGATGAACCAATTCCCTGCAGAGCTGTCTGGAGGTAATTGTGATATCCTCCTTCTCCTCCTCCTCTGAGCTGTCTTCCAACTCTGGATCCATGGCTTCTGACAGCCTAACTTGTGGTGGCCCCTTGCTTTGAGCCTGCGGGTGCAAATCCAATTTTTGCTGCTTCAAACTGTTCATCGCTTCTGACTTTGACTTCAGGCAACCCACCATTCTTTCTGGTGCCCTCCAGTATCATTTGGGAGGTTAATTTGCTGCTGCAGGAAGCATTTTTAATTACTTTAATTTGTGGAGGTATGGAGTTCTGTCTTAATGCGGCCACATGGTACAGTGACATCACTGGAAGTCATCACCCACAGCTTTTAAAGTCTATGAGCAAAGCACATAATAAAAAGAAAGTAACACCTAGTAATGACAACAAAGATTTTTAAGTTTAAACTCATCTTTCTTCAACAAAATTCAACTTTTAACTATTATACTGTATGTCACAGAAACCTAAGGCACTTTTATCATGCATCCAACTCAAAGACAGGTAATAATAATTTAATTTTGGATCATAAACACTTAAACCAAAACTATAAATGTCCTTAAAAAAACATTTATCTTACTGCACTTTAATTTTGTAAAATTGATTGTTCCAAATCCATTTATAGCATGCAACAACAACCCTTTTGTCAAACCATAAAGCTAAAGAACCTGGATCAGGGTATCTATGGTATTGTCATAAAAAAAACCTTTATAAAATTAATTATTTTCTGTTTCTTCTCTACTAGAGCACAAAGGAGAATAAAATGTTGTACTTTGTGAAACACTTTGTAGAAAAGGCTCTGTGCAACCAGTGTGTCTAAATGCTTGTGTATCTGCTGATGTTCTGATTTAGTTGCAACCATTTGTGTCTGTTTATAGTAGAACATCTGATGCACTACTGAAATCAATGCCCTGACTGGCTAGGAGCAGCTAAGGTTCCAAATAAAAAAAAAAAAAAAAAAAACAGAACGTTAATTAGCTTGATTCACTAAATAAAATACTTAGCAAAGACTATTAAAATATTTTGTCCAGCTGCCTGCCTTACCCTGTAACTACCAAAAAAAACAAGCACAAAAAAACCACTATGCATGGATGATGTGCCTCAATTTCCAATATGCCTTGGTTGTTTATCAGATATATATCCAGGTAAACATTGCTGCTTCAGATAAAATGTTAGCTAACATTTCTCCTTTGGCTGAGATCTGTAGCTAAAAATAAAACTCCTGATGCACTGGACCAAAAGCCCAAGTCTCATGGCTTTTGTGTTTCCTGCAGATTTCTAGGCACAAACAGGGTGTGGCTCCCACACACTGGCACATTTCTCATAATGTTGTTCTTCCTTTACACTTTGACTCCACATCTAGAGTAAAACAACAAAAGATAAACTTCTAAGTGAAGCATCCCCCTAACTATTTTAAAAATACTGTTTATATAATCTAAAGAATATTTTAACTGAGGGCATACCAGAAAAAAAGATCACATATTACGCTAAATAGGCTGTCTTTTCAGCAGTCAACTTGTACTTCAAGATACGAATTGCTCCACTCCACTGCAGACCTCAGACTTCCACATTGAGTGCTTGCTTACAGTTCATGACAACAGCCACAGGCTCTACTCCTTGATGAAACACATAGCCTCACCACCCCCTCTATATTTCTGACTTTCCTAGACCTGGACCGAGTCCTATAGTGATGAACAGATACTACGTTAACCTGGTAAACTAATGGCTGTTGGCTGGACCTGTTGGGAGTGAAGTGGGAGACAAAGCAACTTTTCCTAGCACCACAGCTAGTGACACATGTGTCTATTTCTTGAAATAGCAAACTAAAATATGGCAATGGTGGCATACCTTTTGAAAATTTATAAACGCCTTTAATTTACCACAACTGTAACTACTCCTCAGCTCTTATTGCTTTGCAATACACACAGTTGGGGAGAAAAACCTGCAAGCAGAGGAGTAGTGAGCCATTAGCAAAGAGATGGTGCTAAGTTAGCAGGTACTGAAAACACCAAAGATGTATGTAATGAGTAAAAATATCTTAATAAATTCTGAATATGGTCCACAAAGTGGCAGATGAAGTTCATCATGAACAAGTATAAGTACTGTATCTAGTTAGCAAGAACTCACAGAAAATAGTCTAGATGGGCAGAAAATTCATGAATCCAAGCATAACAATTATTTAATAATAATAGGCAAAAAATCAGGACAACATGGTGTGCAATGTGTGTGGGTAACCAAAAATCAAGGAAAATACAATGATGCATACACCTACTGTATGTGGAGCTGAAAGTTTGGTTCTACAAAAGAGCTGAACACCTCAAAATTTTATTGTTTGATTCTTTCAGACAGGCAGACTTTTGGTTCAACTGGTCTGCTGTGGTCTGAATGGTGTGGATCAGGTAAACCAGGTGAACTGCAGTTCACACCTTAAACAGTTGACTTGGCAAAGTGTGAGCCACAGCCTCATTTTGGTGCTAGACGTAGTTCGACGACATAAGCCAGCATAAAACTCACTTGTTTGCTCACTGACTGAGTGGGCCTTGGTCCTTTTCTGACAACACTCTCTAGGTTTCTATGTTTCTTGTCTTCAAGCTCAGGAAGGGCCATGATTTGTTTCTAGTTAGATAGCTAGCAAATTCTTCACAAAAGGCAATACAATCTTTAAATGTATGACGTGTACTTCTACAAACAATGGCACCTGGTCATAATGTTGCAGATGATATAGTGCACTCAAAACCGTGCACCAAACACAGCATGCAGCTACACAGTGGTGGCACATACTACTGACCACAACATAAATGCCACACTCCCAAACTGTCTTCTTGTTTTTGTGGGGAGCTTCACCCTCATCCCCCAACATGGGGGGCTTTGCCCCCACAGCCCCAGGAGGATGTGTAGACACAGGGGCAAAACAAAAATTTGCAGTGGCATTAAGCTGTCGGTGCACTGACAGGAATCACAAAAGAAATTCCCACACAAGAGATTCAAGCCCTGGTCCTGCCCTGCAGCCAACTGTATGGTTGGGTGTTCTAGCCTCTCCACCACAGGAGTGGCTGACTGAGCACCCAAACAGTAGTCACTACATGCACTTTCCTTTCTTGTGCAGAGCGACAGGGATAGTGATGCTTGTGTATCGCTCATATACCTCAGTCACTCTGAAGCAGTACACACTACAGACCACGCTATTCTTCATGCGTGGTTTAGTCCACACTATAATGACCCGGTACCACAAACAACAAGGCTGCTGAAGGAGGATATGTTAAGGAGGGAAAAAAAAGAAAACAATTAAAGGACATGGTCAGGTTCAGCAGTGTTTGTAAAGCAACTTGCCTCTGAGACCAGGGGCTTGCCTGTTAGAGAACTCAGATGGGAGAGATTGGACTCTGGAGGAGTATGCTTAGGGCTGAGAAGTGGGCAGATGTGGCATGAGGTGGCAGTCTGCCTGTTCCCATTTATTTATTCTCAGCATGAGTGCAGCACACTTTTTTCATTGCAGATCTAGCATTTTAGCAGGGTATACATACAGACAGACTGACTGAAGCCCCTGCTTGAAGCCTGAGATGTGATTTTTATTTGGAGTTACTTTTACTAGGCAGCAAGTGTGTGTCAGCTGGTAGCATGAAACTTGTTGGCATCCCATAAAACATTTAAATTAAAAGATTTCCTCTTCTTGTGGCAATATTTAAGCTCTTTACGTTTGCCCAAGATGCAAGATTGCAGCAATTCCTCTTCCTAAGTCTTTTTTTCCCATATTTATTTTACATTTTTTTTCAAAAATATAATTTAGATACAAGCAATTCCATATACATTTTACATATTACACTTCTTATTTCATAATATAGTGAGGATAAGATGGTTTCTACTTTCTGAAGGGAAATTTGTTATATTTTTTAATTTATCTAGTACAAAAAGTTGCATAATTGCAATAACGGTGGCAACATGTCTATAAGGAAGTTCAGATAACATCAACTATATCATTTCACTTAGAGGTAAGATCCAGGATGCATTCAAATATCATTATATCTCTAAATGTTTGAGACCATTTAGATATGTTACATTGAGATAGATTGAGTGTGTTCTAATTCACTAATATCTTTTGCTACCATGGTTGCTAAAGCACACATTTTTTTAACCCTTTTATGTAAATACAATTCTATATTAACACTGAGCAGGTGAGCAAGGTGTATGTTTATTTGTAATTTTATCTAATTCAGTATACATTTTTCCCTCCATTTCTTCTTTTTTTTACATTCCCCGTAAAAGATGTTTTTATTCTGGAGTACTGTGTGCAGTTCTGGAGACCCCATCTATGCAAAGACATAGACAGAGTGGAGGCTGTCCAGAGGAGGGCAACCAAAATGGTGCATGGTCTGCACCAGAAGACATATGGAGAAAGACTAAAGGAGCTTAATATGTATACCCTTGAGGAAAGAAGGGAGAGATGGGACATGATAGAAACTTTCGAGTACCTCAAGGGAATCAACAAAGTCCAAGAGGGTAGCATCTTTCAGAAAAAGAGATGTGCAAGAACAAGGAGGCACAATTTGAAGATAGAGGGGGGACGGCTCAGAGGTAATGTGAGAAAGTATTTTTTCACAGAGAGGGTTGTGGATACATGGAACAGCCTCCCTGAGGAGGTTGTGGAGTCAAGAATAGTGGAGGAATTCAAGAATGCGTGGGACAGACATAAGGCAGTCCTAGTGGGGGGTTGGAGGAAGTAAGGTGTTGGTTAACCAGGATCTGCAGCTTATCTGTTAGGTAGGAAAATGGGCAGACTAGGTGGGCCAAGCGGTCCTTATCTGCCATCAAATTTTATGTTTCTATGTTTCTGTATGGTCTTTTTTTATTGCTACACTGCCTCAGGTTCCAGCATTTCATTCTATTCAATGAGTTCTTATACTGTAAACTATTTTGGGTTATACATACCCTCTATAATTGACTGGTTTTATTTTTTCTGAAAGTGTAAAGATTGTTTACATCAATAAATATTTGTCTCCATTTCATAGGTTTCATAGGTTTCATAAGTTACTATGAGCAGAATCAGACAATTTGTCCTTTAAATGCTCAACAAATTTTAAAACTCATAATCCTTAATTAGAGATCAGCAAATCGCAAATTTTGTTCCATGAAATATTTTGTGAAATTTGCGCATTTCATGAAATATTTCGCAGATGCAAAATGCAAAATTCTGTCAGTGAAATGTGGAATTTCTCCTGCGAAATGTGGAATCTCACCAGCAAAATACAGAATTTTGCACTCGAATGGCAAAGTTGAACATTTCATACTTGCAAAATATTTCATGGAATGCGCGAGTTTTGCAAAATATTTTACATGATGAAATTCACAATTTCGCTGGAATTTCACCAGTGAAATTACATTTCACTGCATTTCTACCTGTAATTGCATTACCACTACAGTATACATCTAATTTAATTTTTAATTCCGTCATGGACCAAGAGCCCACCACCTCCAATAGTAAACTGTTCCATATTGACTCAACCCTTTCTGAAAAAAATGCAGCTCTATTTCTAGAGTGACTTAAGTTTCCTTAAAGTTGTAATTGATGTGACCGAGTATTATTCCGTAACTCCTTTAATTCCAGGCCAGTTGTAACCCATAAATGATGATTATCAAAGGCACGAAAAACTAAACAAAGGTCCCATTTCAGCCTATGATATTCCAATGTATGGTGACTCAAATTATGTAATCTGTCCACATACTCTAAGTGCCTCAGCTCAGGTATTATCTTGGTTGCATTACATTGCAATCGCTCTAATGATTTGATCTCTGTTTTAGTGCAAGGGACCCAAAACCGAGCATAGTAATCTAAATGCAGTCTGACCAATGCACAATAGATTATCTTAATCACCTGTCTCGCGCTATTGTTTATGGCCACAATTCACTAAGGTGTGGGTTACATGAACTAAATGGACTTAATCAGCCCATGTGGCAATGCACCTGGGGACAGGTGCACTGTGGCCAGCATTCATGATCACTAGCCACCACACACCTCCAGTCTGCAGTCCTTCCCCCCAGGCATGATAATGCACTTTGGCAGTTTGGCAGACATGGCCTGCCAGCAAATAAAATGCTCAAACCTGGTCTACTAGTGTATCCCTTGCCAGGCATGGTGTGGGGGGTGTTATATCCCTGTGAACTGCATCCTCACAGGGAAGCCCAACATGTGCCTGGGCAGCTGCCCCTGCCCCCCCAATCCATAGGGCTGGGGTGCCATGGGGAAAGGGACAGCTTTGCCTTGCCGTGATTGGTGGCAGCACTGGGAGAGGGGTGCAGTGGCTACACCTTTGTCCCCCTCATGGACAGGATGAAGCCCCAAATGGCATGCAGTGCCATCATGAACGGGTGCTACCACAGAGCATTCCCCTGGCATGCCCATGACCTGCCACTGGAGCTGTGCCTCATTGTCAGTCAGGGATCACTTGCTTGGGGTGCTAAAACACCCTTAGCTGAATGCCACTGCAAGGCACCACTGCATGGCATTCAGCTGTGGGAATGCCTATGTGCTGCCCTTATGTGACACATAGGCATTCGTGAATCACAGCCAATATGTTTAGCTATACATCTTAATATTCCATAGGATTTCTTGGCTATCTGCTGACAATATTTTTTAACTCTGGAATCAAAAGTAATTGTAATTCCTATATACCTCTCCTCAGTTACTGACTTCAGAATTACTCCCCCTAGCACACACGCTCCCTTCTATTGTTGTCTCCAAAATACATCACTGCAGACTTGTCAAAGTTAAATGCTAGTTTATAACCATGGCCCCACTGTTCCTTTCAGGACAGTTCATGCTGAAGATTATTAGTCTGCTCATTATTGGTAACTACTGAAAAAATGTTGGTGTCATCAGCAAACTTAGATAGACAAACTCTTCACTGCATTGTATTGAAGAAATGAAAATATTAAATATGCAGGGCCCAAGCATGAAACCTAACACCCCACATGTCAAGGCAGTCCATTTGGATGCCACTCCATGTAAAACTACTTGCTGCTCACTATTACTAAGACATGAATTAATCCATGCAGTTAATCTTACATTTATTCCCAATCTGATTAAGCATTCCATTAATTCCTTGTGAGAATTTTGTTGAATGCCTTATTGTAGTCCAAGAAGTTTACATCCACAGAATCACCTCAATCCAAAGCTCTGCTTGCCCTATCAAACAAGGAAATCAGGTTGGTCAAATATGACCTACCTTTTGTAAAACCATGTCGTGAAACATCAATCAAATTATTAAGCTTGATATAATTTTCTTTTCCACTTTTATATTTTCAAGAACTTTACATAAAATCGAGGTGAGACTCACTGGCCTATAGTTCTTGCACTCAGATGTTAAATGCTTTTTGAATGTTGGGATGACTAATGCTCTTCTTCATGACTGTACTGTAGGTACTTCCCCACTATCAAGCGATGTTTGAAATATTTTGGCAACAGGTCCAGCAGTTCATTGGCCATTTCCTTCAAAATACTTGCATGCATGCCAGCCAGACCTGTTGCCTTTAAAGGGACTTAATGTTTTATTCAGTTCTAGCCCTTATTTTTGCTGTGTACTTTTATGAATATCATTTATATCTTTTTGATTCATGTTTATAAGCATCTCATAAATTTATGCCATTATACAAAATCTATTATTAGCCTGCTGCTTAAAAAACTGTAATATCCTTAAATTTGTTTTATTTTTGTTATTTATTATCTCAGTGTATTCTATGTTTAATAAACTTCTTTTTAACATAACACATTGGATCCATGCATTTTTTATTTTGTCTGAGAAACATTTCCTTTCAAAATCTTCCAATAACATTTCTTTATTATTTGATAAAAATCTCCCTAGTTTACTCAATACATTTTTTTCCATTCTATTGCCACATTAGTATTATCTAATCATTCCAAACAAGAACATTCAAACATATACCTGAAGTGGGTTCTATATTATTATGGGGAAAATATTGTCATTTATTACAAATCTTAACAACAGATTTAAGAATTTGATTTTTTGTCTGATAAAACATTCTTGGATATGCCAGTAAATTTTGCATTTGTAAAAATAATTTTTTTTCTTTCTTTTTGTATTTAAGGTAGGCAACTACCTGCAGAAACTTGAAGAATGGTCAAGGGTTTGGCAGTTGAAATTCAGTGCAAAGAAGTGCAAGATAATGCATATGGGGCACAAAAACCCTGGCACAATATATCAGTTGGGGGGTGAGGATATAGCATGCACCAAGCAGGAAAGGGATCTTGGGGTTGTCGTCTCTGATGACCTTAAGGTAGAGAAACAGTGTGACAAGGCATCAGGTAAAGCAAATAGGATGCTGGGATGTATAGGCAGGGCATCACCAGCAGGAAAAGGGAGGTCATAATTCCCTATACAAGACACTAGTGAGGCCCCACCTGGAGTACAGTGTACAGTTCTGGAGACCATACCTACGTAAGGACATAGACAGGGTAGAGAAGGTTCAGAGGAGGGCAACAAAGATTGTGCATGGGTTGCATCACAAGTCCTATGAAGACAGGTTGAAGGAACTGAACATGTACTCCCTGGAGGAGAGGAGGGAGAGAGGGGATATGATAGAGACATACAAGTATCTTACAGGGAGGAACAGGGTGCAGGAAAACACTATTTTTAAGCGAAAAAGATGTTTCAGGACTAGAGGGCATGGGATGAAGTTGGAGGGAGGACGATTCAGAGGAAACATGAGAAAGAATTTCTTCACAGAACGGGTGGTGGACAAGTGGAACACCCTGCCAGAGGAAGTGGTGGGAGCTGAAACAATCATGGGATTTAAGAATGCATGGGATAGACATAAAGGAATTCTAGAGGTCAGGGGTAAGGGGAAATAGACTTCTAGGAAAACAAACTGAACTTACAAGCTCAAATGGGCAGACTAGGTGGGCCATAGGCCCTTATCTGCCGACACTGTCTATGTATCTAACTTTTTTGTCTATTTTAGTGTTTTTCCCATTTATCCAAAATATTGCTTAAGTTTTGCTGTCCAGTAATATAGTACTGGATCAGAACATCCTATCCTGCCATCTTTACAAAGTACCATCATTTTTTCCATGCAATTCTGGGAACTCTCCCACACCACAAAAGTTTTTAAATATTTTTTATTTATATTTTATAGATCTTTGTGCCCCGGTTTTCGTCCATCCCTGCACCTCAGCCACACGTGGGCATGTGCATGCTACAGCTTGAGGTGCCCTCCCATGACTCACCACCCCCTCCTGCCTATGCTATCCACTGGACCTCCAGCCAGTGGCAGCAGAACTACGGGGGAATTACCACCACCCTGAGAGAGAAGAGCTGCCTGTTGACTGCACAGTCCTGCTCTAAACCTCTCCCATGCCAGCTCCTCAATGACACAAATCCATTCCTGAACCTGGGTCAGGCTTGACAAAAGATAAGGCGTCCAGCACCTTAGCCCTCTGTGCTTCTGGGGCACCAAGTTTTTAAATATTTTATTAATTTTCCAAACCAGCTTTGTGGTATCTTTCCTTGTACAGTTTGGTAAAAATATATCAAATTTGGTATATTGAGCATTTTGAAAGCCTCAATTCGATCTAGTAGAAATAAAGCTTTATCTTCCCAGCATTCAAGTAAACACTACTCTTTCTCTGAGAACTGAGAAGTTAACTTCTATCATTTTTTGTGGTGAGTTTGTTAAAAAAAGAAGCCCAAGTATTTTATTTTATCAATTTTAATTTCACTTTATACAGATTTTGTTTCTATAGATATTTCTGTTATTTTATTATAGAAGTAAATTTATTTAAACAGCATCCAGAGAGAGTGATGTGTTTATCATATTCTTTCCTTTACTCATGGTATGTTACCTTGGGGTTCAAATAAAATCCAATATATCATCTGGATACATGTTTAATAAAAAATAATATTTTGCAGTTGAGATAAATAAATTAGGGGACAATAGGCACACTTGATACATCCCATTCTGCATTTGTAATGAATCTGATTTATATTATTTTAAATTATGCTCTTGGATTGATGTGCAAAGCTTTGATTAACTGTACAGTACTTGGGGTATCCACATATCTCTGTTGATTTAAACATGAACTTCCAACTTAACAAATCAAAGGCTTTCGAAGCACCCAAGGCCAATGCAATTATTTCATTTTTCAGTTCTGGGTGGAGGAAATGATGGATTGCACATTGCACAAACCCTTAAAAATGCTTATTTTTTTATGTTTTATTTTGTTTACAAATTGGTTCTGATCTAGATGCAACACTTTTAATGTCTGATGTTGTATTCTTAATACTATTAATTTGGCTACTGTATAATTTTGTAGTAAGTCTTTAGAAGAGCTACAGTACGAAGTGATAATTTTCTGGATAAGCATGGTCTTTGTTTTTTTGGTAATACATTTGCTGCAAAAAAGAGAGGGTATATGAACACCTTCTATCATTTTTCTCCACCATTTTAAAGAACCATTGTGCCAACTCCTTTATAAATGCTTAAAGAAATGTTGTCTTATATCCATCAAGATAAGGTGATGGATTTCCTTCTGAGTCTTGAAGCAGTAGTGTGTGTGTGTGTGTGTGTGTGTGTGTGTGTGTGACATCCTGAGCCATGCTTTTGCAGTGTTGTCTGGTCAGTGGTCAGAAAGTGGATGCCATCAGGCAGGATGCTGGACCAGTGCCTAGCCACTGTTAGTTGGCACCTTTGTGGCATCCCATACAAAAAATGCAAAACAAGTGTTCTTTTTTTTCTTGTGACACTGTTCACTTTCCCCTAAGTTGATGAAGTTGCTGCAGTTCCCGCCTTCTCCTGAGTACTGAAACAGCCTTGAGTGCATTGTCCTGAACTGTGCTGGTGCAAGGTGATCTGTGCAATGGGAAGAAAGTGTGTGACAGCTGGCAGCATGCCTGACTGGTACCAAGCCACTTGTAGCCGGCGCCTTTGGTGGCATCCTATTAATAAAATTTAAATAAAGTCATTTGTTTTTCTTGTAGTTGTCTTTGTGTTCCTCTAAATTGCAACAGTTCCTTCCTGTTCTTAAGTCCTGAAGCAGCCTGTGTGTGTGTCATCCTTCTTTTATATTCCATATTTTTTTGCAATTAAATAAGCTTTAGTAAACTTTTTATAAGAAGCACAACTATACAAACACTAGTCAAGCTTGACAAATAACAGAACCAACAACCATAAACATTATAAAAGGAAAACATAAAAACAATAGAATAACAAGAACAACAATTATGAATACAATCTTCTAAAAAGAGAAAAAAACAAGGAAAAACAAAAACACCAACCTCTGACATAAACACTGTTATCCTCACCCGACAAAACCCTGCCAGAGAAATACAGTAAAAGAAAAAGGACACTGTGGCATATTTGCATATCCCCCCCAAGCACAGCTGTGGCTTAAGATGACCCCAATACTGCAGAGAAACTATAGAGCCAGGAAAATTAACCTAACTATCTATCTCTCACCAACAAAGAATAAAGAGAATTTCAACAAGATCTATATGTGTGGAGGGCATGATGAGCATAAGCTATGGGTTGCTCCTCATTTAGGGCATTCAGCATTTCCTTGACCCATTCAGTGGGAGACAGAGGTGAAGAGTCCTTCCAGTGATGAAGTATAAGCAACTTGGCCATAGCCGATATTAAAGCCATACACGTATTCTCCTTTCCCATCAAACGGGATACATAAGTACCCAGAATACAGACTTACACTGTAAAAAAGTTCTGAGGCCCCAAAAAGGAGTTTAAAAACTGTTGAACAGACCTCAAAAAAGATTTGATTCAAGAGCAGAACCACAGCTTATGTATCAACATACCCTCTGCTTGATCACATATTGGGAACAAGTGGAAGAGGAAAGTGTGCCCATTTGGCAAAGTTTCTGAGGACTATGAAATAAATTGCAGAGAATATTAAATTGTAATAACCTTAGCCAATCTTGTTAAAAGTACTTATATAGATCAACCCATATGTGAGTCCTATAGCTGGTAGGTCGATTAATGTTTAACACATTGGCCAAGTAAAAAGAATAAGGGAAGACCCTTCCCAAATATTTTGGCAAAGCACTCTATACAGATGAGAGAAGGAGTGAGATTGATAGGAGATGGCTGACAATTGTTCAAAAAATAATCCAGCTTTATCAGACAGGGGGGTCATTTAACAGGCATTTCATACATTGTTTAAACTGACCATATTGAAAAAAAGAACCAGATGGCATCCCAAATTTAGCTTGAAAAGACAGAAAAGAAACTATCACATTATCACCTATCAGGTCCTCTAATTAAGTAATTTCCAAGATGCAGGTGAAATAGTCTGGTTACTTATTTGGAGATTTGGATTGTGAAGTAATGTTTGCCTGAAATCTGTCTGATAAGAAAGATGTAGGTGTTTACAAAGCTGGGAGTGGGCCTGCATGGCATTGCAATAGGGTATTCCACATTTTATTAATGGTTATAGATAAAGTTCAACACATTATGTAACAAGTGTTGGATAATATATAACACTCCTGGCTGGATATTGTAGCTAGTTCCCTTGGAAGTACAACTTTAATAAACAAGCTGAGAAATGGTACAACATGTTATGAATAAGACATCACAAGCAAAAGGTTACAGCATATGCATCTGGTACAGTTGTAAGTGTGTATGTGCATTAGATCAGCATGTAAACTTAGTGCACTTAGTCAGCAATCATCTAAATGCCTGTAATTAGTTTTGTTTTTACCATGGCACTTAAGGAATAATTATTAACACATACTATTTCTATAGGATATTCTCTGTAACTACTCTTCTGTTTTAACCTGAATGCATCCACACATTATTATTTATATTATTCTTTGCCACTGCCCACATGCATTTTATAAACTGTTTTCTTTCTCACTGGAATTGTACTTCCCGGGGTCGTCCCTGAAAAAGGGATATGTCCAGCTCAGTGGGCCTACCCAGCCATCAAAATTCACATAAATATATAACTAAATAAATAGTACATGCATGTAAGTGTCTGTAGGGTATGTGTTAGTGGCCTATTTGTTCCTCGGTGGTGATATCCCCAGGGCAGGTCCCTTCCTCCTGCAATACAAACATTGGGTGGGTAGTTGGGGAGGTTCTGTGACCCTGGCCAAGTATCAAAGTAGGTTTTACCTCACAGGTACCCTTGGATAAAGTAACCTTTAAGTATTTTGCAGTATTGCAATGAGAGGCAGGGTCAACATCTGGCTTGGTATTTGCCCATGGCATCCATAACTGCATAGTACACCCTCTCAAAGCTGGCAGCCTTTCCTAGCTCAGTGAGCTATTCTCTAAGATATTCAAGTGCTTGTTCTCTCAAATGTCTTAGCATTATATGTTTTGCTGATACTCTATGATCCACTTATTGTGTGCCTTGGGCAGGATACTACTTGGGTGAGTGTGATAGTGGTACTCTACCATCGCCATCAGTGACATTAGGATCACTGGGGAGCACATCATCACCCACATGCTTCTTGCATACTTACATACATACATAAATACTTGCCAGTAGATTAGGCCTAATGGTCTATCTTGCTTGCCTGATGCAGCTCACTGGTAGTGCATAGTAGCTGCTCTACCTCCCCCCATTATCCATTATATCCCCCCACCCACTTCTCCACCCTGTACAAGTATGGTGAGCTCCATACCCCCCATTCTATGCCCCTGTACCTGTCTCATCCCTTCTTGAAATGATCCACAGTTCCCAATTTTGCCGGATCATCTGGCAGTGCATTCTAGGGAGCTGCCACCCCCTCCATGAAGTAATACCCCCTCACCTCCCCTTTGTACCACCTCCTGCTAACTTTAGACTATGGCCTCTCATGGACCCCTCCTCCCTCAACCTGAGAAGACCCTCCTTGTTCCCTATATTGAACCCCTTCAGGTATTTGAAGCTCTCAGTCATATTCCCCTATTCCTTTTGTCCTCCAGAGAGTACATATTCAGCTCCCTAAGTCTATTCTCATATGACAACCCCTCCAGACCACTAATCATCCTCGACATACTACTCTGGACTGTCTCCAACAGTGTAATGTCCTTTTTTTATTTTATTTATTGAGGTCTAGGAATTACAACCCTTTGAGTCAGGGACTCTTTTTCAAAGGCTCCACATCAGTACAAAGTGTGGCAGGCAAGTGTTACAGACATCATGAACAATGACGGTAAATTATACACAAAGAGAAAATTATACAATAGGATCTATTACAAAGATTCCACGTCAGTTCAAAGTGTGGCAGGCAAGTGTTACAGACGTCATGACATCATGAACTATGACAGCAATTATACACAAACAGAAAATTCTACAATAGGGAGTTATCTAGTAATGATGCATTACAATAAGCATTGTTAATTGACATGGGAGTAACCAAAATTGTAGAAACCAGTCTGAGGAGAAAAAAATTAATATTGGAGACAGGAGCAATGAAGCTAAGGAGGAGAAATGAGAAACAGGCCCCAGGAAGAGGACCAAAGGAGAGCTGGAAAAATAGTATAGACCAGAAAGCCGCCCAATGGGTGTTGTCTTGTGGCCAAGGTGTAGGAGAGGAAATAGTTGGAGGGTTACAAGAGTGTTATGGGCAGTCACAGTTTTATGAAATCAGGATGTGGTCCTGAAGTTCTTTTTTGTAAGGGCCCAACCTAGGTATGGATAGGAGGGAACAGGGGATGGAGTTCATCCATAAAGGGGCCCTATATTTGAAGGACCTTTGGCTGGTGGTGGTTCTATAGAAGGGGACTTGGAAAGCAGTTTTGTCAATATGTCTAGTCACCTGTCCATGCTGCCCTGGAAAGAGGAGAAGATTACAGCCAGGGGTGAAGTAGCCCATAGAGATTTTGCTTGCTAGCAGGCAAGTCTGATAGTGCAGATTACCTTGGAAATTTAGCCAGGCCAAGCATTGATAGAGATTGCAGATATGCATTTCAACTTGTCACAGCCAGTGGCCAGGTGGCAGGCTTTGTTTAAGCCAAATTTAATTTTGCTCAGGGCAGAGTCTGAGGCAGACCCATAGATGACTATACCATACTCTACCAGGGATAGAACAGAGCAGGAGATAGCCAATCTAAGAGCAGCAGGGGTGAGGCAGGACCAAATTCTGTAGCAGAAGTCAATTGCGGCATTAATTGTGGAACAGGTAGCTGTAATGTGTTCATGGAAGGAGAGGGCAGGATCAAGGGTGATACCAAGGTATTTAAAATGGGGAATGGATTCTAGGAAGGTGCCATGAGAATTGAGTAAGGAGAGGGTGGAGGACTTGTACTTATTTTGGTGGTGGGAAAATAGCATTACCTTTGTCTTTTTATAATTGAGAATAAGTTTATGAGTTGAAAATCAGGATTCAACCTCCTTGAAGAAGTGCTACAGGTCCTGTTGAAGCAGGGTGGGATCAGGGTGGTAACTGAAAATCACTGCATTGTCTGCATAGAGAAGGAGACATCCAGTGCAGGCCGAGGTGAGAGAGTTTAGCTACAGGGTAAATAGGAGTGGGCCAAAAATGGAGCCCTGGGGTACCACAAAGTGAACCTGTTGACTAGTGGATAAGGCACCTTTTATCTTCACTTGCTAGGATCTTCTTTGCAGGTAGAGGGTGAACCAAGTGGTGACTTCCTGGGACAGGCCAGTGGAGAGGACAGAGTCAGATAATAGGGAATGACTGACCGTATCAAAGTCCTTGATGAGGTCTATGTACACAGACCCAACCAAGGCCCCTTGATTGAGTGTGTCATGGATGAATGAGGTGTACTCCAGGAGGGCAGTGGTGGTGCCGTGGCCCTTCCTGAAACCATGCTGTTGCTGGCAAAGGGGGTTATTTGACTCCAGGAATTCAGTGAGTTGGTCGGCAATAATTTTTTCAAGTGCTTTTGGGGGGGCAGAATGGAGATAGGCTTGTAGTTCAATTGTGCTTACACAACTGGATGAGATGTATGCTTGTGTGACTTTGATACATTGTAGCTGTTCACCTCTCTATCCATGAGCTATACCACCCTGTAGGGGTATGATGCAAGGAACACTAGAGGAGGGTCCCCCCATAGGTGCCGCGGGAATAATTCCCTTGGCTAAAGGTAGCTTAGAAAGAAGCCCACAGAAAAGTGAGATATGCCACTGGAGGAGGAGGGGAGGATGGTGGGGCAACAAGAAAAGAATCCTGGAACAGTCAGGATGCGTGGTCTTTTAAGGCCTGATGGGGGGGTGTAGTTGTTGCTTTGCCCATTGAACCTCCGATTTATAGCCTTCCCACTCAAATGTGCTTATGCAACTGGATGAGATATATGCTCGTGTGACTTCGATACATTGTGGCTGTTCACCTCTCTAAACATGGGATATACCACCCTTTAGGGGTACGACACAAGGAACCTTAGAGGAGGGTTCCCCCCATAGGTACCATGGTAATAATTTCCTCGGCTAAAGGTAGCTTAGGAGGAAGTCCAAAAGGAATACCCAAAAGGGTGTCGAGCATCAAAGAGGTGAGAAATCAGAAGATGTATAGACCAGAAATAGATGTGACAGACATAGATAGGAAAGACAGAAGAAGAAGAACGATATAAGGCTAGGACAATGAATGAAAGGAAATCTGACAAGATGCAGAAGGGTGGACTTCCTAAGGAGAGACGGAACAGCCAGGGCCACCATCTGACACCATCCATCAGCAGAACCTAACTATGGAACCTATGAAAGTACTAACCCTGACTAATATTATGATCATTGGCATGGAGGAGAGGAAAAAAACCCTTTTTGGAGAAAACCTCTGGAGATCCAAGGCCTAGGTCATCTTCCCTCCAGGCTCAAGGACATTTTGATTAATGATGGCTCAGTTACAGCAATTTAAAGTGAGATCAAGGAAGAAGGAAATGTCCAATGTTGAGGAAGCTCTCGCTCTGTCCTTCTATAAGGACAGCTGTTGAGGGATGTGAGCGATGTCTCTGCAACTAGATGCACAAAATCAAGAGAAGATGTACGATGATGGAAAGAAGCCTTGACAGCAAGAACTGTTTAATGTGAGGAATGAAATGGACGATGTATGATTATGACATGAGGCCTAGAAGGCCACAATGGTTAAGGTGAAATATGAAGTAGAAGATGTATGATGATGGAGTGAAGTCATGGAAGCTGGTACAGTTAAGGTGAGGTATGAAATGAATGATGTAGGATGATGGGGAGAAGCCTGCCAGCCCCGAGCAAAGAGGCAATAGACAAGAAGGCATGTCTCTGAGTGGAGAACAGATTGAGCTGAGGTCGCATGGACCTGAGAGGGTTATGCTCAAGTAGTTGATGTGAAGGAGTAGACCCACAGAGAGGTCAGATGAGCAAGGGATACCCAGATGTGGTCATGAGAAAACTGATGATGATAATAACTTCAGGAGTGCAGCAGTTCAATGAGGTAGCATGAGACCCAATGAGAGGTATGCTCGATTAATCAATGTGATTGAGTGGACCATGAGGTCAGACTGAGTGAAGGAGAACCAGACTCATGTCATAATGAAGCTACCCATTATTGGTACCTATGGGAGACCAGACGTAGGCACGGGGACACCATACAGACTAGGGTAAGAGAGGATACAAATAGGGAAGGTGATGGCAGGATAGAGAAAACACCAAAAGAAAGCAAAGGTCAGAGAAGGAGAGGAACAAAGGGTGGAGAGAATGAGAGGAGGAGGGGAAGAAGTGGAGTCAACAGGGGTAGACACCCCGATACAGTGGAGAAAGTGAGAAGGAATGAGTCAATCAACTGAGGTCGAAGAGTGAACAGCTTGGGAGTCCACAAATAGCCCTAACAGTGGGAGGGACATCAGTAAACCTATGCAGAGCAAGGGGAAATGAGAGAGGGAAAATCACAACAGTGGAGAGGTATGCAGAGGCCAAGCACACACTGGAACTTAAAGTGAATCAGAGTAAAACAGCGAGGGAAAATAAGTGACTCGATGCCAGCAGCACAGAGCTGGGCAAGGCTGCTGTGCAAGATAAAAAGTGCCAGTAGGTGAAACACCAAAAGAAGTTGAAAGCTGCAGAATGAACGAGGAATGGATACAGGTCCTGCACTGTGGATGAGGACAACCACAAGTGACATCACGAGAGATGTCAGATGGTAGGGCAAGCAAGAAATACTGCAAAACCAGCATTTGACAAGGGCAGGCAACGAGCAAGCAGCCAGGTGAAAGAAAGGGAAATGATGCCTCCAGCAAATATAGATGAGCAGCACGGTGCAATGAATGGATGAAAAAACAGCAGCAGCTTGCCATGGAGACCGTACCTGCAGTCAATGCGTGGGGGGCCTAGTTCCTTAGTAGTCACTTTAGGATTGCAGCTAATCCACAAAAAGATGAGGGTGCAGAAAGCAACTGTATGGGTGCTGGATGATCCCAGCCCCAATGGAGTCAGCATCTAAGGCTGCTTCGAAGAGAAGAGGGTAGCTGGAGAGGAGACAGAAGATAAGGAACAGCACTGATTAGCCGAGGGAGAACTGAAGTCCCCAATGTCAGGAAGCTCAAGAACCTGGGCCAAGAGGCAGACAGAAGAGGTAGGAAGGGGAAGGAGAGACGAGATCGAGGGCAAATGTCTGGGAAGCAGACTATGCACTGTAGGGAAGGAAAACTCTGGAAGCTCCAACCCTGGGCATGCGTAGTAGCAGCAGGGAGTCAAAAGTGATGGAACAAGAATGAAACTCCTACAAGGAAAAGCAGCAGGAAAGCCCAAGGAGCAATGAATGCGAACTCACCACAGGGAGTAAGGAAGAGACAACAGAAGCTGATGAGCAACAGGAGACAGGAACGGTCAGCAGCAGCACACATTCTTGGCATTGGACAGAATGGGAGTAGAACAAAAAACAAAGAAAATGGAATGGATTGAGGAGAAGAGGAAAGAACAAAGGAGGCAGAGAAGGGGGGAAACAAAACACAAGAATGAGGTAGGAGAAGGGAAACAAAGAAAGTGGGGATGGAACCCACTCTGGCCTCTGCCAGAGGCTAGGCAAGTACTGAGCCTCATGTCCCATCCCTTCCTAGAGAAGGCGAGTGGTCCATGGATGGTCAAGCCTCCTCCTCATGGCTGGCCCTCCCTCTCCCCTGGCACATTCCTGAACCTGGGTTGACAGTGCCCTCTCCATTTCTGATTCCTCAACAGATCAGGATTTGTCATCCCTCCCCTCCACTGGTGTGAGGACTTAGAGGGTTATCGGAGTTGGGGATGGTGCACAGGAACTTTGCCATCCTGTACCAGGATGGAACAGCAGGGCCTATGGATAGTGATCCACCTTGTGGAGCTTACCCTTCTTCTCCCCAGAAAAGGTATTGGCAGCAGGACTCCCCCTTGCTCATCTTCCCTGGAGTTAATCAAATTTACCATTCATTGATGGGATCCAGCCTCCTGCAGATAAATCTGTAATTTGCCTGATGTGTGGGGGCTATTGTAGGAGGGTAGGAGGAAAAATGAGTAGCAAGGGGACTAAATTAAACATTCATGCTCTTAAAGGGACAGTCCTGCCAGGAGATTAGTTTAATACATGCTGAACTGCATATTGGCTTTGGACTTAACCTGCAGTGCTTATCTAAGGGACTATTTTGTATATACTGCTTTCCATACTACACTAGATGAGTGAGTGTCGCTTACTGCAGAATTTATAAGTGACCTCACCCAAGGTCTTCATTACTGCATTTCTTTGCTGTTCATTACAGAATTACAGCAGGCTGGCAGCTGCTTCCCACACCCATAACATACTAGCATGCCCTGATTGGGCCCACCAGGGTAGGATGACAAGAGTACCTAATAATTGAAATGGATGGATGTGAGGTAGAGGGGGAGTTGATAGTTGCTTGCTGCCCCCCCCCCATGAGAGGCGATCCATCCACATCAGACTTGATGGAATGAAGGAGATGTAAATCAAAGGGAAGGTTCTCTCCTGGGACAGCTCCATGCATCATGGTAACCTAGAGATCTTAGGGGCAGCGTCGGAGAGGAGCAGAAAGGAAGGTGGTGTACATGGAAAGTGGTGATGCCCAATACGCTCACAACACAGATAAAGGGGAATGGTAGGCGGTGGCTGCAAGGGAGTCTCACGTGCAGGAGGGTGTGTGATGTTCCTTTATTTTAATGTTAACTCACAAGGTACAAATGAAGTCCAGGCTGGGCTCCCAGGTCTATTAAGTTCCCCAGCTACAGGACAGTCCCCGGATCAAGGCAGATCCACAAAAGCAATGCCTGTCACCAAGGTAACCCATTAGGTTAGAACTGTAAATTGAGTTGGTATAGAGGGAGCAGTTCCAAAGTACAAGTTTTGCGCAAAACACTTGTATGAGCAGCCTCACCCTGTCCATGTGGAGGAATCGTTAAAATGGACAAGGTGGTTGTTGAATCTTGGCAGTGAAAAAGTGGTATATATAGTTGTACAAAGTTATGTTCTGTGCCCAAAATGTTGAAAAAGAAGGGTTCAGCCTCTATTGATGAACAAGAAAAACATTAAAAAGCTAGGGTGATGGCTGTGCGCACATTCATAACATACAATGTGAGGGGGAATTAACAGCCCTATCAAGAGGACGGTTTACCTACGCTGACGCAATAACATCATTGTTGACGTTCAGCATAGCGAGATCCCCAATGTTGACAGGTGAATTTCACCTGTCCAACATTGGTGTGTTTCTCTCGCGGGGGCTGTGCCCCTGAACATCCCATGCAGGGGGCTGTGCACACCACATCCCCCCTCCTAAATGATTATCAACTCTGAGACAGAGTTGGTTGAAGGAGCACATGGCTAAAGGGTGAATTTCTAGTTACCTGGCCGACAATTTTGAAACCTGTTGAAATTGTCGCTGTGGGGGATTTCGCCATAGGGGTTTTGATGTTTGGTCAGTGCACCCAAGAGGACTAGGGTCTTAAATGAGTGCAAATGTCAGAAAGCAGAGATAGCCTTCCTGCAGGAAAAGCACTTATCCCTGACAGAGAGAATTAAGCTGAAATGTTCTTGGGTAGGACAGGTGCACTATGCGGCCTATGCAGAACACCTGCATAGAAGGGGTGTGGCAATTTTAATTAATAAGGACTCCCTGTGGGAGGCCAAACACATTCAACAAGACAGAGAAGGATGATATGTGTTCATAAGGGGCACCTATAGGTCCATGCCATGGAAGCTGTTAAACATTTATGTCCTGAATCAGGATAGGGAGAATGCTGAATTCCTGAGGGAAGTCCTGCTTAAGGTGGCCTCTCCCCCAAGGGAGTTACTTATCATAGGGGGGACTTTAACACCATGCTAACAAACTAGAAAAGTTATAAAGGAGATACACAAAGTCAATTAGTGCCTTAAGAAAAATGAAATATAAGAATAGATTAAGCAAAACTGATTTGTTCTCTTTAGAGCAGAGAAGGACAACTGGAGATCGATTAATGTTTTATAAGATGTTGATGGATAAAGAATTGACTGCAGAAATGAACATTAAAATGATAGAGACCCTAGAAGGATTGAGAGGCCATTAAAAAAAATCAAGATGACAGTATCAAGGTGGAATGGAGAGTATTACTCCTTTGTAAATAGAACAGGAAGATTGTGGAACATTCTACCTGAAGAAGTTGTGAACAGCAGAAATTTGGACGAATTTAAAAAGAATGCAGATGTATGGCTGATAGATAATGTGGAACATTGGACCCACTGATGTGGGGAGCAATAGTATGGGCAAGAAATGTCTTCTTTCACTCTATACCCAGTATAAATACTAAACCTCAAACTAGATAAGTCAGGCATAGCACTGCAGGGGGAGGGGCAACCCGCTAGAGTAGCCAAATGCCTAGGTAGAATAACCCAGGAATTGGACTTAACAGAGATGTGGTGGAACTGTAACCCATGGGTGAGAGACTACACCTGCTGGTCAGCCCCACATAAACTGTATTTGAGAATAAATATGATGTTTGTTTCTATAGAATGGATACACAAGGTAGAGGCAGTGACAATTCAGCTTTGGACCCTGTCAGATTACAATATGGTGGTAATGACAATGTGGGTTAGCCCACTAGTAACAAATTCCACCTGGACGCTCAACATCTCCTTGTTAATCAGAGAAGAATACAAAGAAATAGTCAAAATCTGCCTAAAATATTTTATAGCACTTAACCCCACACAAGACACAGGAGTAGCAACATGGTGGGATGGGTTCAATGCAGTTGCCGCTGGCAAAATCATCAGTTATGCTGCTGGCATCAAGAAAGCCAACCAGAGACAGCAGGAGGACTTCTGGCCTGGCAGCTTCATAAGGAGGCAGCAGGTAGATGGTTCTCAAATTAAAGGGGCAATCTGGCCACCTAGATCACATATCACACCCCCAAAAGATCATAGATGAATTTTGAAATTTCTATAAAATGCTTTATAGATAGAAATGGCCAGTGGGGCATGAGCAGAAGTTAGAAGCCTTCTTTTGAATGGTCCAGGTGAAGCAGCTATCCATAAAAGAGGCAGAGAAACTAGATGCCCCCCTGACTAATGAGGAAATAGGGGCTATAATAGCCCGCTTAAAATCAGGGAAGGCCCAGGGACCAGACAGACTGGTGGGGACATTTTTGAAAACCTTTAGGGATGAGCTCACTCTCCACCTGGGGTGTATCTTTGAGGGGGTGCAGGCGGAAGAAGGGGCACCACCCTCCTGACAATGCACCCTGATCTCAATAATTCATAAGCCCAGAAAATACCCTATGCTCTGAAGATTTTGTAGGCCCATTTCACTAGTGAACATGGACCAGATAATATTTACTTCTCTACTGGCAAAAAGGCTTCAGGGCTGTGTGTCTGTGTGTGTGTGTGTGTGTTGGGGGGGCTAGTCCACCCAGACTAAATTGGATTTATAAATGACAGACTGATCCACGATAATATCAGATGCCTTCTCACCCTAATCACTTATCAACAAAGGATCAAAATTCCATCTTTAACCATTTTTATGGACACAGAGAAGGCATTTGATTGGGTGGACTGTCAGTTTCTACACAGGACTCTAGAGGAAATGGGTATGGGAAAAAAATTTAGAGAGTGCGTCAATGCGATATATGCATCTCCCCAGGAGACAGTGGGAGTGAACGGGATAACGTGCAATAGATTTCACCTGAACAGAGGAACCCGGCAGGGCTGTCCTCTGTCCCCACTGTTGTTTGCACTATGTATCGAACCACTAGAAACAGCGAGTCGAGCAAACAACAAGATCAAAGGCATTACAATAGGGGATCATACTTATAAAACATCTCTTTATGGAGATGACTCTCTGTTGTTCTTGACATCTCCATGGACATCCCTGCCAGAGCTCTTACTTGAACTAGAAATCTATGGCCAGATTTCAGGGTACAACATCAACATAAATGAATCAGAGGCCATCAAGTTTGGAGCCTTTCCAAAGAGGAGCACTAGAGGACTTCCCATTCAAATGGGCCCCGGGAAATGTCATCACATACCTGGGAGTTAAAATATCTACATCCCCAAACACCTGTTTTAAATTAAACTATGATACATTATGGGCAGAGATTAGATAAGACATATTAAGGTGTGGGCTCCTTCCACTGTCCCTGGGTGGAAAGATGGACACAGTTAAAAAGAACAAGAGCGGACCAAGGGATGAACCGGGTAATTATCGCCCGGTAAGTCTAACCACCATAGTGTGCAAACTCATGGAGACAATACTAAAGGAAAGACTGGTGCTGTACCTGGAGGACAATGGCTTCCAGGATGTGAGGCAGCATGGGTTTGTTTCAAGGAAGTCTTGTCAAGCCAACCTGATACAATATTATGACTGGGTGACAGGTGAGCTGGATAAGGGTCATGCTGTGGATATTCTTTACTTGAACTTCAGCAAGGCCTTCGATTCTCTGCCTCATGGGCAGCTTGGGGGGAAGCTAACTGGTGTAGGGGTAGTGGCAAAAATGATGAACTGAATTACAAGCTGGCTGAGTGGGAGGCTGTAACAGGTGATGGTGAGAGGGGAGCTCTCAACTCGAAGGCCAGTGATGAGTGGGGTGCTACAGGGCTCTGTGTTGGGGCTAGTATTGTTCGGGTTCTTCATATCAGACATTGCGCATGGGGTGGTGAGCAAGCTAAGTCTGTTCACTGACAATGCCAAAATCGGAGCAGTGGTGAATGGAGAGGAGGGATGGAATCAGCTGCAGAGGGACCTAAGCAAGCTAGAGGAGTGGTCAGAGAGGTGGCAGCTGGGGTTCAATGCAAAGAAGTGGAAGGTTATGCACTTTGGGGTGAAGAACCCAAGGAGAGAATACTGGCTGGGAGGGGTTAAGCTGGGGATCACTGAGGAGGAGAAGGACCTAGGGATGATGATAACAGAGACTATGGACAACACTGCCCCGTGCAGGAGAGTGGCTGCAAAAGCTAACAAAATGCTGGGGTGCACAGCGAGGTTTTTTTTGTCAAGGCCAAGAGAGGTGATCTTGCCCCTCTACAGGTCACTGGTAAGGCTGCACTTAGAGCATTGTGTGCAGTTTGGGAGGCCATATCTAAAGCGTGATATCAGGCTACTGGAGGGGGTGCAGAGGAGGCCAACAAAGATGATATGTGGAATGGAAGGGACAGACTATGACAGCAGGCTGAGAGACCTGAATATGTACACCCTGGAGGATAGAAGAGACAGGGGGGACATGATAAAGACATTCAAGTATCTGAGGGGAATCAATAAGGATGGGGCAGATGGGGTCTTAAAGTTAAGGAGGGAAAGGGTCACCAGGGGGCATGCACTAAGAATAGAGGGGGAAAGATTTAGGAAGAAAATGAGGAGACACTATTTCACAGAGAGGATGGTAGCAAAATGGAATGTCCTACCAGAATGGGTGGTATCGTGTAAACCTATGAACAGTTTTAAACGGGCATGAGGCAGGGAACTGGGGAGGGGGGGGGTAGCAGTGGGCTGACAAATGGGAGGGGGGGGCAGCTGAAAACTAGGGGTGCTAGCTTCACACTCAAGCAGACTTAAATAGACTGGGTGGTCTGTTTCTGCTGGCACATTCGTATGTTTGAATGTTCGTATATTATCAAGATTCCTATTTTTTTTTTTCCAGGCCCTTCTCATCATTATTCCTGAACACTTTTGTAAAACTATTAACAAGACCCTCTAAACATTTGTGTAGGATGGGTGAATGAGACAGGATCACTGAGTGACGCTCTCCCAGCCTCGTGAAATGGGAGACCTGGCATTGCCTGACCTTAGAGCCTATTACCTTGCAGCTCAAGTAACTCCAATCATGACCTGGTACAAGCGAAGAGGGGACATGGGCTAGTAGGATATAGAGGCATGCCAGTCAGGGACCATCCCACTGTTCACCCTCCCGCATGCGCCACTGACTACAAAGGTCTGGCAAGACTTGGTAAATCCCTGGACCAAACATACCTTGAGAATTTGGGTCAAAGTCAGAAAGATCACCTTGACATTGGAGGAGGTAGGCTGCCTTACATCTATAGTAGGCAACCTGAACTTCACTGTTCCTAGATCTGACCCAGGATTTGCCAGATGGAAAAAGCTCTCCCTAGCATTGTACAAATCTGTAACCACGAATAATACAATCATGTCCTTTCCTGACCTCCAAAAAAAATTCACACTACCTAGATCAGACTTCCACCAATATCTTCAAGTTAGACACTATTTGGTATCAAACTAGTTAGTCCCTCATATCAGTAGAGATCTAACTCTATTCGAAAATTTCCTGTATTGGGCGAGCAAGCTAGTGGGAGGAGGCAGACTGGCAGCGGGTGCATATAAAATCATTAGGGGTGACAACAAACAAATAGCACAGAACCATAGGGTGCAATGGGAGGAAGACTCAGTGATATCCATACCTGAAAATAAAAGGAAAGTGTCATGGGAACGGGGGTGGAATGTCACAGCCTCACCAGGGTGAAGGGAATTTAAATGGAAGTATATGTCCATATTTTTTCCATACCCTCTCCATAACTAAGCATTTCAAGACAAGGAACTCAGACCTGTGCTGGAGGGGCTGTTGTCAGAAGGGCACTCACTTCAATATTTTTGGGGCTTGCCCAGGAATCCTTGAATTCTGGATGAATATACATGAGCACATCATGGGAGTGTGGGGTGGACAGATACAGATGAACTCCAACACCATGTTTTTGGGGTTGAGGACACCCTTACTTGGGGACCACAAGCAACAAACCCTTCTCTGTCTCTTGTTCTTGGCAGCCTAAAAAGATATAACTGCAAAATGGTTACAAAACAGTCCCCCAACCCTCGAATCCTGGTTAGCCAGAGTCACAAACATTAAAAAGATGGAGGAACTAACAGTTACCCTACAACTCTCAGTAAATAAACATCATGAACTCTGGTCTAGATGGGAGCTCTCTCAGAGATCAGATCAGGGAGAACACTCCAAACCTGCCACATAGGACTTAGACAAGGCAGAGGAACTCATTAGGAGAACAGGGAGAGCCATGGCTTGTGTTTGGGAGATGTCTGCAGCTGTTTCCCATTTCTGTCCCCTATCAGTCTGAAAGAGGTACTGACCCCAGAATTTTAGAGCTGGCTTAAAGAAGAATAGATATAACAGAGTGACAGCACCCAGAACCTGAACAAGTTAACTTGTGTTGGGCTTTACAGTTTATCAAAGATAGAGATGTGTATGCTAGCAGTTGTAAGCTAGGGGAAGAATATATTTTTATATGAATAACTAACACTACACAGACTGGTTAAAAAGTGATGAAATGTTCAAGGGGTATTTCAACCTTATCAAATCCCTCCTATAGAGGAGGGACAAATGAACAATGTGCATCTTGTGTAAATACCTCTTCCTACTTTAACTATGCAATGTATGTTTTTGGTTGACTTTCCACAATAAAAATGAGTTTTGATAAAGTGGAGAGGGAGAGGAACTAAGGAAGGGAGGATGTGAGAGTGTAAGGGCACTGTAGTATGACATGTACCAGGTCTTCCTCTTCATTCAAAGTGCAATAACACTATTCCATTTGCATTTTCTTTTTTATATCTGTTTTCAAATATCTTACTTGAGAAGACCTCAAATCTAAATTTAGTCAGTATAAATCTCAAATCTGGTTGTTTAATGGAGTTAAGGTAATATTTTTGGTTATGTTCCTTTGTGTTTTTCAATAACCACCTTGCCACTTTGAGAGTATTGTTTCCTTCCAAATAGCCAGAAAGGGTTTAGTGGATGTACGATGGATGGTTTAGACCAAGCACATCTACAAACAAGGGAGAAGACAGTACCAGTTTCTTTATAGATGGGAGGAGAAAACTTGGCTGATTGGTTTTGCAACTTGCATAAAAAGAGTGTCAGCCTGGGTGGGTGGGAGGAAGATTCTGAAAAGGCCTCCACTTATAAATCCGATATGGAGGGGTATCACTGCTGGGGAGCAGAAGGCAAGACCACATATTGGTGGGGCAAACAGCAGGAAGCATTTCATGGAGTGTCATAGGCAGCCTGGAGTCCTACAGTGTTCTGAAGAGATGTAGCTTAAATAATGAGTAGGTGGCATCAAAAAAAAAAAAACAGCGACAGCTGCTAAATGGAGCATGCTCAGTGCAACACAGGATACCAAAAAACAAACCAGCACTGCTCCAAACTGTTAGCAAATAAAGGCTTTATTATACATAATTTAAAAGGTAACATACCATAATAAACAGCTCCATTAACAGGTCACAACACAGGGGTTTCTGTGTTGTGACTTGTTTGTGGAGCTGTTTGTTATGATATGTTGCCTTTTAAATTATGTATAATAAAGCCTTTATTTGCTAACAGTTTGGAGCAGTGCTGGTTTGTTTTTTGGCATTGTATCAGTAAAATGAAGTCTCAGCAAGTGATCCCAAAAATACAAAGAGTCAAAATGCAGAAGAAAATTAATAGTACTGTGGTGACCTGAAATCTGAAGTAACTGAACTCTGCAAGCATGTGCTGTCACATTAGAGTATGAGGCAAGGTAAGTGGCCAGCAGATGCAGATCTGCTGAGATAAAGCCTACAAAACTCTGTCAATATCTGCTGAGAATGAAGTGTGTAATGTAAGGAAAAGTGTCCTAGCAGATATGACTCTTTTGGAACAGTAATGCCTGCAGAAACAGAACTATGCTACCGTCTGCTGGGATACCAGTGCCTGTGGTGAAGGGAAGTGTCCAGCATCTACTGGCACAGTGTGTCTAAGGTGAGGTAAGGTGAAGTGTACCAGCACTTGCAGATCTACTGGGACAGTAGTGCAGGCTGTAGTGACAGAACTCTGCTAGCATCTGCTGGGATACTAGTAACTGTGGTGAAAATACGTGTCCTAACATCTGCTAGGACAGTGTGTCTAAGGTAAGAGGAGATAAAGTGTCCCAGCATATACAGAGCTACTGGGGCAGTAATTCCTGTGATAACAGAACTCAACCAGCATTTGCTGGGACACTAGTGTTGGTAGTAAAATGTAATGTCCCAGCATCTGCTGTGACAGTATTCTCTGTGCTACACAAACTGCAATGGAATCTGCTGGGAAAGTAGTCACAGCCCTTCATAAATACTGGACTTGTATGCAGCAGAAAATGCATGGCCGTGGAGGTGAGTGATGGGAATGTGCCCATGACTGGACCAGGTTTGGGGCACTGGGGTTGGGCAGGTGTCCCCAGCAACCAGGGAGGTTAACATTATGATCAGGGGGACAATGAACACAAGGGAAGATGTTTCACTGAACTGTTAGAATCAGTTGTGCTCTAGGGGACTATCTTCAAGCAAGTTTTTCACACTCATACTGCTCTCTGAGCTTGTTCAAATATAGCAAAGTTAGGAACTTGCAATATTTTGCATTTCTCATAGTAACTTTGCTTGGTGTTACATCCACTTTCAAATATGTTGGCAATACATTTAGTCCTAGTGGTCCACTGGACCAACATAACTTTCTAGCTCTGTAGTCAGGCACTGAATTGAACTTCCATCAACTCATTGTGTATGGATTTATATATAGATACTAATGGGGGAATTTTACACCCAAAAAAATATTTTTTAATTTTGTTGCCTTTATCTAATTAATACTCCTTTTTCTTATGACCTTTAAAGTGTTCTGTCTTTCTGCTTACTTATCACTACATATTATATTTTACAAATTAATTTGCTTGTATTGTTTACAGGTTTGATTATATAATCAAATCAATTCAGATCAAATCTTTATTTATCCAGGCGATCATCATTGAGCAAGCCCATTTGCAAGATGGACCTGCTGTTGTCCAAGACAGTTACACATACATAGACTGAGAATACAAAGTACAACATGTGCAAAGAGTTACAAACAAATTTACAGAAAAGTGGTAGGTGCATGATATACATTCCAAGCATTCTTATAGGAACATACATGCATCACTCAACTTTGCTGTGGTATATACAGACTCCATGTATGCAGAGGTTGAGGTGGTATGTTTAATCATTCTTAGTCAAGCCTCCATCAGAGGGTACAATTCTTTGCATTTCAGCCCTCAGTGACCATTTACCATACTTGGGTGAGGGTCCTGGGCTGCATAGGGGCCCCTAATGAGCTCTGTATGTTCCGCTTAAATGGTGAGAGGAGAGTAATATGGGAGAAGTGGTGCCTTGGGTGCCGAGGGCCACTATGGCAGCTGACTAGTGGACTTGATTAAAATAGGGAGGGGAGGAACTAGGTTTGTGGCTGGATGTGGTAAGGATACGGAGTGAACCGTCAGCAGAACAGCTAGGAACTATGGAAACACTTACAGATTTCGGTGAATGTTTTGTCATAAATGATCCTAAACAGGGAAAAACTGACAGGAGAGCTGAGTCTCAAGGATCTTTGTACCCTGTTCCAGAATGTAAGCAAAGCGTGGCTTATGGCAACAATGCAAAAGTGGGTACTGATCCTGGGGAATTTCAGAGAAATTAGCGAGTGGCTTCTTAGTGCGTAGCTACTGATTGGGCTCAGGGGGAGGCAGGCAACAATGTAATCTGGGAGTTTGCTGGTAAGGGCTCAGAATGTCCAGAGTGCTGCATTACTACACCACCTATATTGAAAGGAAGGCTACCCTACAGCTGCACATAAAGAGCAGTGATGTGTGGAGGATGGGAGACCAGTTATAAATCTTAACACTCTGTGGTACAGGACATCCAGTTTTGCAAGGTGTGAGATGGAGCATTGGCCATAGATAATGTTGGCGTAGTCGATTAATGAGAGGAAAGTTGATTGAACAAGCTGTCTTCTTACGTCTGCAGTCAGAAGATGTTTAATTCTGAAGAAGAGGCCAAGACTCTGTCTAAGCTTTTTCATCAATTCTTCTGTGTGCTTCGCAAAGGAGAGTTTGCTGTCCAGCCATATACCCAGATATTTGAATTTAGGCACGAACTCAAGATCTTCACCTAGAAGGGTAGTTATGGGAGGAAGGGTACCAGCAGCAGCAGAGTAGGCCCTTGTGCTAGATGGGATAAAGATCATGGCTGTAGTTTTTTTTGCATTTAGCAATAGCTTTTTTGCTGAGAAGCTGATGCTGCTGCATACTGAATTCAGTTTGTAGATCTGTGCATGCAGCTCCAGGGGAGTCACGGCTTAGATGCAGCACTGTATCATCAGCAAACAAGTGGATACTGGCTTCTGTAATGCCTAGGTCCAAGTTGTTAATGTAGATGGCGAACATTAGAGGGCCCAGTATTGAACCCTGTGGGACTCCTCTTTTTATTGGTTTGAGAGGAGAGAGCTCAGCTTCAGCCTTAATGTGTTGCTGCCTATCAGAGAGATAATCCTGGAACCAGTCCAGTAAGGTTGAATCCATACCTATGGTTTTAAGGTGGACAGAAGTATGCAGTGGTCGATGGTATCAAATGCTTTGCTGAGGTCTAAAAACACAGCACAAACAAATTTTTTGTTGTCAAGGTCCCATTGCCAATCATTAGTGACTTTGGCCAGCGCCGTTACAGTGCTATTCTTCGCTCTAAAGCCAGACTGCATGGGGTTAAGCAATGTAGAGTTGTCTAGAAACGACCTCAGCTGTAAATCCATGACTTTTTACAGCATCTTTGAGAGTATAGGTAGAAGAGAGATTGGCCTATAATTGTTCAGGTCGCATGGGTCCCCTGCTTTAAATAGGGGGATAACATAAGCGGTTTTCCATTCCGTGGGGATAGAGCCCTGGGCTAGGAACAGGTTGAATAATTGTGATATAGGTGGGGCAAGTATGTGGTATGCTATTTTCAGAAAGTATGGGTTGAAGGAGTCGGCTCCTGCACTTTTTCTGGTATCTAGCCATAGCATAAGGTCTTCAACTTCATTTATGGTGGTTGGGGAAAAGGAGAAGATCGTATCTTTGTTACTTTGGTCTGGAGACTGGGTGGTGAGCTGTGGACAGAGACTACTTACTGGTGCATTATCGAATAACATGCCTGCAGTGGCGAAGTGGTTGTTGAAGGCTTGAAGAATTTCAGATTTATCACTGATAGTGACATTGTTGATGGTGATTTTTGAGGGTAGTGCACTACCTGGGGAGTGTCCAGACAGTTCCTTTATGGTTTACTAGAATTCGGTTTGGCTGTTGGATGCGGATAGTAATTCATTTTGATAATAATTGGCCTTGGCCTCTCTGACCATTTTGCAGGCATTTCTAGCTGTCCTAAAGAGACATCGGTCTGCATCGGCCTGCGATTTTCAGGCCTTTTTCCATAGCTGGTCTCTTTTGAGTAAAGCATTCTTCAGATCCGGTGAAAACCAACGGCCAGTTCTGGTTTTTATTCATGCTTTAACTAGAGGAGCATGGTTGTTTAGGGCACTGGCTATGAGTTCATGGAGAACATTATAGGCATCACCCACTGATTTAGCCAGGTAGAAAATCTGCCAGAGCAAGGAGTTTTTTAGTTCTTGTATGTAGGTCAGAGGGTCAAAGTTCCATCTGCATCTTTTAGTAGTAAACTTTGATGTAGATAGTGGGTTTGAGATGGTTCTTATGCCAGCTATGAGACAGTGGTCACTAACATCTGCTGGAAGGATACTGGCATGGGAAAAGTAGTGTGGTTTGTTGACAAGAAGGATATCCAGAAGTGTGCTTTTCATTGGATTTTTCTTGTTGATGCGTGTTGGTTCTGTAATCATTTGGGTGAACCCATGGGAGTCGCAGAATTGTTTTAGGGGTAGCAATCCATTCTATATCCATTCATAGTTAAGGTCACCTAATATAATTGTTTCCAGAGGTGTCATGTCCATTTGTGAAGAAAGATGAGCCAGGAGCTGTGGTCCTGCTGCTGGGGGTCTATAGCAACCTATTATGTGGAGTGCCACAGATTGGGATGGTTCGACCCTGAGAGACAGGCATTCAAAGCCCCATGCAATGGAAGTAGCATCTAATATAGATAATGTAAATTTGTTTTTAACATAAATGGCTACTCCTCCCCCCAGTCTTTCTATCTGCTCTGAAGAGGAAGTAGTTGGGGCTATTAACCTGACTGTCTGGTGTGGATGCCCGAAGCCAGGATTCCGAGATCACAAGTATGTCTCGGATAGTGTGGATAATCCAGGCCTGGACAGAATCCAGCTTCTTTAGAAGGCTGCAAACATTGGCATGCAGAAAACTGTTTCTTTTTAGGATAGTAATTTTGGTTGGAAATGAAATCAACTTTGTGGGGCCAGGATTGAGCTCGACGTTTCCTGAGCACAGTAGTAGGAGGAGCACAATACTTCTCATATTGAAAAGGAGATGTTTAAAAGCACAGGCCTTGTTGCATTTTGTGTAGGTTAGATTGCAAGGATACAGGGACCGAGTTGACCTCTTGTGTTGCCCTGCCAGTACGTAGACTAAAGTCCATGCCGAGTAACACCTGACTATGCAGCATAAGGGTGGCTGGGGTTTGGGGCCATGCATAGCCGCGTAGTTTGTAATCCCCCTTCGAGTGGATTCAACAAAATTTGACTGAACCAGGGCCAACCAGGGGCAGCATAATGAATACATAGTCTTATTATGTGGATGTCCTAGTGGCATAGGGCATGTCCCTTTATTAGAGTCAGATCTGTCAGAGGGTCCACTAATATTAGGTATCAGGGAAATGCAGGCTAGTAAGTAAAGCCAGCCGAGACCTGTCATGGTAGCTTATTCAAAAAGTGGAGTGTACTATCGTGGGAGCTGCTAACCAGAGTCTTTAGGTCCCCACATTTTTTGTATGGGTAGTTACTGTTGTGGTATGATAGGGGTCAGTATGCACTAAAAGGGGATCTAACAGTAGCCCTGACAGTGGCATGTCTCTGAACAAAATTTATTTGATGTGGGTTCCTTGTTAAGGGAAGGAGAATGGACAGGAGGATGGAAAATGTCTGGATTGCAAGAGATATATTTCTTCAGTGGGGGCTGACAGAGGTGCCTGTGCAGAGTGGAGAGGGCAATTGAAGATTATATAGGTCCCAGGGGTCGTTGTTCCGTATATGACTTGTTTGGGGAAGTTTAAAAATAGAGTTACGCAAGATAAATGTATACCACCCTCAGCTAGAGAAAGGAGAGAGTAGCTCGAATTAATAGTGGGGCAACACAAAGGCTAGCAGTCTGAGAGAAAACAGCTTAATTAGCAACTGAAAGGCCTGCGATTTCCTTGGCGTCTTGTAGTCTGGAGAGAGCTACAAAGTCACGAAGGGACTGTAACACTTGGTTGCTGGGAACATTTTTTGACAATAAACACAGTTTTTTGGCAAATCAGTCACAGTTCAGTAATTTGTTTTTTTCAGTAAAGGGGATGTTTCAAGTAAAACAGTGCCTTAGCAAGACAGAATATGCTAGTCAGCAGGACAGAATATGCTAGTCAGCAATAAGCAAACCAAAAGTACCAAAATAGTATGCCTCAGCAATAAGCAAAGCTAAAGTACCAAAATAGTATGCCTCAGCAAGACAGAATGTGATAAGGCTGCTAGAAGGCTTAGTTGCAAAAAGGGGATGGGAGGAATTGCAGTTGTTGACAGTAAGTAACCAAATAAATTGAAACATCAGATAGGAGTGGGCGGAAACTATGTGCATTTAAAGGAGGCCGGGGGTGAGACGAAAAATCAAGGGGAAGTTTGCAGAGCTAGCACTGAATCAGTGCACATACAGTTGGAGATAAACTGCAGTGGGAAGGAATGGTAAGTTACTTTACACAGGCCGAGCAGAACAGGCTAAATTAAAATACATAAATTAGAAGCCGAGTACAGGGATGCAGGTTTACATTAAGCCACACGTCTCGGGTGCTTCTGTCTCAGGTGAGTGAGTCCAGCCAATCAGGGAGCTCTACACAGTCATGGAGCCAATAGTGCTACCCTGAGAAGGTGCTGAAATAGAAAACAGCAAATTGCAAGTGATGATCCGGTTCAGCATTTACACAGCCCAGAGAAATCGTGGCAATTTTTCAAGCTTCGTACCTTATCTATCTCTTTGGGGGGGTGGGTAGGTGGATCAGGCTCCTTGTACCATGGAGGTGCTATGGCTGGATCGTGACTGCTGCCCAAGGGGGCAAGTGGCACCTTATCTATCTCTTTGGGGGGGTAGGTGAATCAGGCTTCTTGCACCGTGGAGGTGCTATGGCTGGATCGTGACCACTGCCTGATGCCAATGCAAATATCAGATTAGTATACAATTTTTCTCTCTCTTTAGATACAATCTCCTGAACTGCAGCTTCTCTTTGACCACTTTCACTCATTTTACATTTGGGTGCCTTTAAGATGAGGATCTTTAAGAATACCATATATGATGACAGATGAGTGAATGCTTTAGCACTAATACTACAGTTAGAGATGTTGTGAATGTTGTGAACTTTTACTTCACTCTCAAAGTTCCTGCGAAGTTGCAAAATTCACCTTTCTTGAATAACTTTGCAAATTGTCCACTTCACCACTTTGCCATATTACATTGAGTTTTCCATAAAATATTGCTCTTTTTGAGGCAAAGTCAGGCAAAGTTGCAACTTTTTTTGCCTTAATTTTGCTTTAACTTCACCTGAAAAAGTGCCACTTCACCTGCCAAAAACGTGAATCTAGCAAACATTGTGAATTATTTTGTGGAGCAAAGTTTCCCAACTTTGCACATCTCTAATTACAATGAGTTTATAGTTCACATAGTGGGTGGTGAACACAAGGTTCCGCAGCTTGGTGGAAGGTGGACTACTGTAAAAATTGCAATGTGATATTGCATGTGTATAAATACCAAAAATATCTATTCAATCAATATTCACTTAGTAAGAACCAAGGGCCCTGATGTCAAAGATCTATGGCCCTACGGGCTAGGATACACTCATCACTGGTGTTTAAAGGACACCCACAGATGCATGAACAGCTCCCCACCACCATGTGTCCCTGTCAGGGTCTAAGTACGCCTGCATTCATGCAACTATGCAGCTGGTTGGAGCAGGAAATGGACATGCCAGAGATGAGTTGGTGGACTGCAACATGGACAATGTCATTTAATCTCCGATAGGCTGGTGTCAGGGCGGCATTTGCTTATGGGAGCACACCCCTTCCCTACTGTTGAAAGAATGACATGATACTGCTCTGCAGCCAAAGACCCAAGCCCTCCTCCATGACACAGAGGGCTCTGGAGAGAATGGCAGCTGTGGAGCACAATAATCCCATTTGGAACAATATTGTTGCTGCACAGGGGAAGATGGCAGTTCTTTATTGGATTGCTGTATCCCATGATCCTCTACTCTTTCAAATAAAAGGATCTACTCTGAGATCAGCAGGGACTTCCAGGTGTATGCCCACAGTATGTCCCAGGTCTATCCCCCCAATGACTGGCCCTGCAGAATTAGGCAGCTACGCATTGGCCCAGCAGGAGATAGTAACACCTGACCCCATGTGTCAGGCTGGTGCTGGATAGATCGTACACACTTGTGTGGCTTGGCATGTGCCCTTTTGAGGCACAGAGATGCAGAACTTGTCAGCAGAAAAGGACTGCTTGGCCCACCCAGCCAATCCAGGTGTTCCCTGCCTATTCTACTTCTGCAGCCCCTAACTGCTGTTCAGTGATACTTCCCCCTCCCTTTCTCAGTTCTAATATGCCCCTGTGTCTATCCCATGCATTCTTTAATCCTTCCACCATTCTAGTTTCCACCATTTCAGCTGGCACTTGGTTCCATGCATCTACCACCCATTCAGCGAATATTTCCTAACTGTTCTGCATTTATCACCCTCCAGCTTCATTGCATGCCTCCTAGTCCTGGAACACATCCTGATTTGGGAAAGGCTCCCTTCCTGCACCCTGCGCATCCCTGTGAGGTATTTGAAAGTCTCAAGTATGCCAGTTTTTGCTCTCCCCTGCTCTAGAGTTTATAAGTTAAGATCCCTCAGTCTTTCCTCATAGAGCTTCCCTTGCAACCTCTACACCATTTTGGAAGCCCTCCTTTGGACTGCCTCTATTCTGTCAATTCTGCGGTGTGAGCTCCAGAACTGGATATATTATTCCAGGTGGGGGCATAACAGAAAGTGATAGAGTAGCACCACCACCACCCTCCTCCTGCTGGTTATGCCCCTCCTGATGCACCTTAGCATCCCACTAGCCCTGCTAATGGCCTTGTCATACTGTTCTGCCACCTTGAGGTCCTCTGATATGATAAGCATAAGGTCGCTTTCCTGCCTAGTGATGGACAACACCTCCACCCACCCCATCCTATATTCAGCACCTGAGTTCCTCTGCCCTAGGAACATGACTTTGCAGTTTTTGGCATTGAACCCCAGACTACCATGTATTTGACCACTCCTAGAGTTTCCCTATATCCCTGTGGATTTTCTCCACCCACTCCTGGTTGTCCACCCTATTGGAGATTTGTTGTCATCTGCAAAAAGGAAGTCCTTCCCCTTCAGTTCCTCTGCAATGTCACCTTTGAAGATATTGAAGAGAACTGTTCCCATTATCAAACCCTATGGTATTCCACTGGCTACTCCTCCATCCTTAGAGTGTGTGCCATTAACCACTACCCTCTGTCATTTATGTAGTAACCAGTTTTGAACCCAATTTATCAATATGAACCACACTTCTAAGCTGGCCAACTTACATACATACATACAGACTTAAATACCTGGGTTGATGACGAACTCTCGCAATTTGGACAACATTTCCTCCAGTTGATGACATCTCTGGGCCTTACACAGGTAGTTACTACTGCTACCCACAAACATGGTCACTCCCTTGACTTAGTTTTCCTCTTGGGGATCGAAACCTCAGATCTGGGGGTGGACCCAGTCAGATGGTCCAATCACTACACCGTGGGGTTCAATTTTAGAGCCCTCCCTCGAAGGCCTACCCCTGTGGAAATGGTCAAGTACCGCCCTTTATGAGATATTAACTCTGAAGGCCTTATGGTGATGCTTGACCTATTGTCCATTCTGGGTGCAAACAGTGACCCAGAGGAACTCGTGGTGGCCTATAATACAGCCATTGTGTCAGCCCTGGATGTCGTTGCTCCTGTCCATGATCATCCTCTCTCCCTTTGCCCTCGGTCCATAGTTTGATGGGACCTTGAGGGAGATGCGGCGACAAGGATGAAGGTTAGAGCATTGCTGGCGGAGATCTGCCCTCAGTGCCAACCACCTTAGGTTGATGGACCATTACCAAGCCTATCAATCTGCAATCACCTGTAAGAAGGCAGAGTTCCTGTCTGGGGAGATTGCAGTCGCTCAGAACTGACCAGCTCAGCTTTTCTGAACTGTGGACAGGCTGTGCAACCAAGCTTGTCTGTAAGTTTGGAAAGTGATTTTGCAAATAGAGTGTGACGAACTTGCTCGGTTCTTTGTGACAAAGGTGGCCAACATCAAGACGGCTCTCCAGCCAGCACACTCTATGGGTGCTGCTGATGACCAGCGCTTGGCCACTGACCTCCAGTTTTCCTGGAGTACCTTCGACCGCCCGAAGTTCATGGATGTGATGAGGATTGTCCAGGTTGCGCACCCTATGTACTGTAGTTTGGACCCAGGAAAAACTTCCCTGATTTTGGGTTGTACTGATTCCATCAGTCCGGTCCTTGCCCAGATAGTTTGTTGTTCCTTGGAAACAGGTGAATTTCCTAGCTCCCTGAAGGAGGCGGTGGTAACACCCCTCCTGAATAAAGCATCCTTGGACCCAAACTGCCATGCAAACTAAGACCAATCTCTAACATTCCCTTTTTCAGGAAGGTGGTTGAGAAGGTAGTGGCTGTATAGCTGGAGAAACGTTTGACCGCCCATGACATCTATGAACCCCTCCAGTCCAGTTTTCAAAAGAAGCATAGTACAGAGACAACACTGGTTCAGGTGCTCAATGATCTCCTGATGGCTAGAGATCGGAAGAACCGTTCCATCCTGGTTCTCCTTGATCTCTCATCAGCGTTTGATACTGTGGACCATGGGGTTCTGCTCAATCATCTGAGGTTCATCAGTGGCCTGTCTGGTACAGTCATCAGGTGGTTTACATTTTTCCTGACTGGAAGAACTCAGAGGGTGGTGTCCAGGATTAATTTCTCGGACCCAGTTCCTCTGTCTTGTGGGGTTCCTCAGGGATCAGTGTTGTACCCCATGTTGTTTGACATATATATGCTGCCCCTCGGAGACATTGTAAGGAGGTATGGGTTGAGGCTTCACTGTTATGCTGATGATACCCAGCTATACCTTTCTTTTGCACCCGACCAGAATGGAGCTCTCTCAGTCTTTAATAACTGCCTGGCAGAAATCCAGGAGTGGTTGGACTCGAGCTGGTTGAAGTTGAACTTGGGAAAGACTGAAGTGCTGGTCGTGGACCCTGGACACCTGATAGGGGGGTCAGGGGGGTTCACCCTTAGGATTATTACTTGGGGGTTTACCACTCCCAGCCTCTGAACAGGTGTGTAACCTGGGGGTAATCTTTGATGAGGGGCTGACCCTGCAATCGCAGGTGTCAGCCATCGTCAAGATCTCTTTTTACCATCTGAGGAATATCACCAGGATTAGGCACCTTGTTCCGAACTTCCTAAGCTGGTTCATGCCTTTGTGTCCTCCCGCTTGGCATATTGCAACTCCCTGTATCTAGGGCTTTCTGGGGTAGAAATCCACCATTTGCAGCTAGTGCAGAACGCAGCAGCTTAGCTCCTGACAGGAACCTCTTGGTTCTGTCATATTTCTCCAGTGTTGCACAGTCTGCACTGGCTGCCAGTACAATGGCGGGTCACCTTTAAAGTTTGTCTTCTGACTTAAAAAGCCCTACATGGACAGGGCCCTGACTACTTGAAAGAGCTTCTGGTTCCCTTCTGCCCTGGGAGATCACTCCGCTCAGCTGGTGAGGGGCTGCTAGAGATTCCAAAAGTGTGTTTGAAATCTTCTGGGGCCCGGGCATTTATGCATGTGGCCACTTCTTTCTGGAATTCTCTACCCCGCCAGTTACATAAGTGCATGACTGTGGAGGGATTTAATCAAGCCTTAAAAATTCAACTTTGGCACCAAGCATTTGGTGACTGAGTGGTTGTTTTGATTTTAATTTTATAGGTTTGTTCAGATGATTTTGTATTAATCAAGCTGCTGTAATTGGTGCAATATGTTGTTTCTTTTTAAACTTGTTTAGCGCCTTGGTTTTGGAAAGGCACCATAAAAATAAAGTTTTATTATTATTATTATATATACTGTACATACATACATTCATACATACACACATACATACAGTACATACATAGATACATAATTTGCCAGCAGATTAGGCCTTATGGTCTATCTCACCTGCCTGACTCAGCTCACTGGTAGTGTTTAGTAGCTGCTCTATCCCCCCTCATTTCCCCCTCCGTCCCCTTCCCCTTCCTGTATACCTCTGTTATTCACCGACCCCCCACCATGTACCTTCCCCCGTGCCTGTCTCAACCCTTCTTGAAATCTCCCACAGTTACCATTTTTATCATGTCATCCAGCAGTGCATTTCAGGGTGCCACCACCCTCTCTGTGAAATAATACCTCCTCACCTTTCCTCTGTACTGCCCCCCAGCCAATGTTAGACTATGGCCTCTCATAATCACCTCCACCCTTAACTTGACCTCCTTGTTCCCTCTGTTGAACCCCTTCAGGTATTTGAAGGTCTCTGTCATATCCCCCCTGTCCCTTCTGTCCTCCAGAGAGTACATATTCAGCTCTCTACGTCTGTCCTCATATGCCAAACCCCGCAGACCACTAATCATCCTCGTCGCCCTTCTCTAGACTCTCTCCAGCAGTGTGATGTCCTTTTTCAGGTGTGGGTGCCAGAAATGTACACAGTACTCCAGATGTGGCCTCTCCAGTGAGGCATATAGGGGAAGTATAACCTCCCTTCTCTTGGACATTATCCCCCTGGCTATACATCCAATCATTTTATTTGCCTTAGCAGCTGCTCTTGTGCACTGCTCTGAATTAATCTTTTGTATGGCACAGTGTGAAAGGCCTTGCTGACATCCAGATAGCCTACATCCACTGCCCTCCCCTGACCTATTTCCCTGATCACCTACAGAAAGAAATCTATCAGATTTATTTGGTATGCCCTCCCCCACAAGAACCCATGCTGCCTGCAACCCTGCAGCCCATTGGATTCTAGATACTCAACCACCCTCTCTTTCAGTGGGATTTCCATTAGTTTTCCCACCATGGGTGTTTAGCTGACTGGCTTGTTGTTGCTAGGTTCCTTTTTGCTACTACTCCTATGTAGATGGACCATGTCAGCCCTTCTCCAGTCATCTGAAACCACTTCCTGTTTTTAGTGAGCTGTGATACAAGGCTGTCAGCTGGGCAGCTAGCAGTTCCCCAAGTTCTTTCTATACCCTGGGATGTATTCCATCCAGTCCCATAGTCTTAACCACCTTCAGGGTGTGAGTCCTTTCAGGACTTTTTCCACTGAAAATGGTCTTGTGACTACCACCCTCACCCCTATCCTTGCTTCTCCCTGGTGGCCCCTCCCCTCCACCCTTCTCTATGAAGACTGACCAGAAGTACCATGTCAGCTTTTTCTTGATCCCCATCTGCAAACTCTCCCCTTCCACCCTTCTATCCTCACTATCCATCCCCTTGCTTTTCTCTTCTTGCTGTCTGCAAAAGGTCTTATCCCACTTAGTTACCCCTGTAGCAATCCTTTCTTCTGTCTGTGCCTTCGGTCCCCTAATACCTACCTGATTACTTCTGCCTGACTTGGCTGGCTTGATACGGCTTCCTGGTCTCCTTCCTTTGTGTTTCTTTTTTCCTCTTAAATGCAACCCTTTTTTCATTCCATGCCTTTGCCACCTCTTTTCAGAATCATAAGTCTCCTTTTCCTTCTTCCTTTTCTTACCTCTTTCATGTACAGGTTTGTTGCCCTAATTATACCCTCCCTTACTTTTCACTGTACCTCTACCCCTGCCTTGCAATTCCTTACATCAAGGTAGTTTCTGAGGCAGTCTCCCATTTCTTTAAAATCCACCCTCCTGAAGTCCAGGAACTTAATTCTGACCTGGATCCCCACTGTTCCTTCCCTTAAGTTGAACCACACCATACAGTGATCAATGGTGCCTAGGCAATTCCTCATTGTGATGTCTGGAATGCTGTCCCTGTTTTTTAGCACTAGGTCCAACACTGCCCTATCTCCTAGTAGGTCCCAACTAGTTGCCTGAGAAAAGCTTCCTGTAGGGAGCGAAAGATGGCCCTGCTCGTTGCTGAAGTTAAAGGTGGAAGGTTCCACTCCACAGTTGGTAGATCAAAATCCCCAACTAGCAGCATCTACCCCTTTCCTGCCATCCTGATAATGGACTTTCCTAGTGCTCTGTCCATCTCATCTCCTTGTGCTTGTGGTTTGTACACTAACCTATTCAAATAGCAGTCCTCAGAGCCCATCTCCAGGATGACCCACAACACATCCAGACCCTTCTCAGCTTTCTGCACCTGTTCCTCAGTGGCTTTTATTCCCTCCCTCATCTTTCCCCACACTGTCTCTCCTAAATAGAGAGTTGTCTGGTGTGGTCATGTCCCAATTGTGGCACTAGGTGCATCACAATTCTGTTATGGCCACTAGATGTAGGATAGCCTCTGCAATGATAGCCTCTAATTCTGGGATTTTGTTTCCAAGGCTCTTAGGATTAGTGCACATGGTTCTCCACACCTTCTCACCCCCATGCCTGCTTCCTTGCACTTGCCCCCCTCCTGATGATGATGTTGTTGCCTGATGCTCCCTCTGACCCACCTTCTACCATTTTGTTTTCCCTTCTGATCCACTCTCCTTTCCCATCAGAACTGTATCCCACACTTCTGATGTGTATCTAGTCCCATCATGCCTAGTACCCTAAATTTAGATTCCATGTTAAAATTGCCATTTCAAAATCGTGATTGCCAAATCAGCGAGTAATTAATAGAGAGTGCTATTAACACGACATGACTGAATAGTGCTGTACATATTAGCTGAAGCGTAATAATAGTGATCTATGGCATGCCACATATACAGATTGATCTTGACCACCATCAGACAGAATGTGTGAAATAGCTCTCTTTGCTTGGTTCTGAGGATCCCGGAAGAGGGAGAGGTGCAAACCCAACATCATTGTTTTAACGTTGAAGGGGACTGACTGCGCTTAAAGTCATATTTTGTAACTTTGACCAAAAGATCTTAGGGATTGTGATCGTCAGTGCTTAGATGTAAAACAAGTTCTAGCCAGAGCCGATATGACTGTGGGGAGCTTGAAGATGCTCCAAGTAATGAGCACCATGAGCGCTGCTGATTGCTGTCCCACATACACCTTGCAAGAAAACCTTCAGCATTGACAAATGCTTGTTTTTTTGTTATCTTTGCATGGCTTCCAACAGTCTGAGATGAAGACATAATCTCTGACTGTACACTGCAGTCACTAAACATTTTAGTATAATTTATCTTGCTCTGTGCTGTTAGACTATAATCTTGTCCACCCATTGTTGACCAGGGAAATTCTAAGTTGGAAGAGCATCTCTGATAGATAGCAATGCTCGCAGACAAGGGAGCCAGAAGATTGAAATTGATGGGGGTGCTGAAAATTGGAAGGGCATTTGTTAGGGTATAAAGGGTATTTTTTACAAATCGTTTTTCGATATACACCATAATACAACAGTATAAGATACTTTCAACCACAGAGATTAAGTATTGCCAGTGGCAACCATTCTAATGTCTTGAACCATTAATTGCAAATACTGTATAGTTATAAAATCTGCTTTTATGTATGTGAGATAGCTAGAAATACACTGATTATGAATACAATGCATCCTTTGCTATAAAATAAAATTGATGTTGATTAACAAATACTGCTGCTTTAAGTGAACAAACCCGTAGCATAATTTCATGGAAATAAATATGCAGAAATGGTAAGTACCAGATTTTAAAAGTGTGAAATTATTACCATTCATGTGTTATTCAGACTTTATAACATAAGAAGTGTTACTCCACTGAAAACAGGGTGGTGCATCTCAACTGGATAATCTATCTGTCTGTCTGCGTATACACACACACATATGTTTAGCAAATATGAGCTACGCTTTGAACTTTTACTTTGAGGTGTGAAATGGTCATGGTGCCCCTAGTCCAGTAACGCATAAAGACTTAGTGAAAATTAATACAATAGGCTATCATAAATCTTACCAGCAATCACACAATATGACATTACTGGAGAGGCATGTTTACATCATTGTACTACTTTTGTTATAACACATTTGAATTCTTTTAGGTTCAGACAGAAAGACAGTATTTTTCTTACTTGGAGGCAGTATATCATAACGGTTAAGAGCACTGATCTGCAAAGACAGAGATCTGGGTTTGAATCCAGTCAGCTCCCACTTGCATACTGTGTGACCCTGAGCAAGTCATGTAAATTCCTTGTGCTCCCAGGTTGCACCTGGAAACGAACTCTGGATTAGTGTACCTTTCCTGGTTAAACAAGTCCCCCCCCCTTTACTGTATGTTGGCTTGCTAAATGAAGTTTGGCTATAATTAACAGCTTTTGGTTGGACATTCAGGACTTAATGTAGTGTAATAGTGTACTGAAGAAAAAAAAACCTTTTGCAAGAGAAAGGCTGCATGTAGTGAACAATAGCATCTGAACCAAAATAGAAAATGTGTATTGTCTGTACAAGTAGGCAGCATATTGTTGTGGTTAAGAGCACCAAGCTACAAATCTGGAAAGTTGGGTTTGAATTCCATCAGCCTCCACTTGCATGCTGTGTGACCCTAAGCAAGTCACTTAACTTCCCAGTGCTCCCAGGTAACTCCTAGAAACAAGTTCTGCCTTAGTGTGCCTTCCCTGGTTCAACAATTTCCCCTTTTCCTTTCCGTATATCTGTCGGGGTTATATCAGGAAGTTGGCATGTATAAGAAAGATGGCAAATAAAGTGATACTGGAGGCAGCCACATTTGAGTGAAAATAAGTGCATTGGATTGTTTATAACATTAAGTGCTGCAAATATAGTTCTGTTTGTCATTCATAGTAAAAATAATTATTAAAGTGATTACAAGGTCCTATAAAGGTGACAATTTCCCTGTTTCACAAAGCCATTTTTTACATCTATATCAAAATTAAACCATCACTAGATCTCATTTTCAGTACCAACCATGTGGCTTTTTAATATAGCAATAAGTGTATTTATTTATTAATGCACCATTCATGGTTGCATTTGTTGGGTTTTGATTCATTCAACTTTAGAAAACCATATTGCTGCAGGGGAAATCTTTATATAAAAAGAAACACAGGTTAACAGTTGAGAAAGCAAATGAAAATGAAAGTCACATGTTAACAATATGCTGGACTTCTTTGAAGGCTATTGAGAAAAACTAGCAACTGACTGATTAATTGCGGTCATAAAACTCTCAACCAGCCGACTTCAAAGGAATAACTCAGGATCTGCTATTAAATTAGGCATGACAAGATATAAACCGTATGTTGGTGTCAGTGCAGAATTTTTTTCACAAAGCAGGTTGTCTGAAATGCAATAGACATTAAGCAGAAAGAAGGGAGTATTTCTTTAACTGCCATAGAGATTTGCAGAGTGGAAGGATACACTGAAAACTCCTAAAAGATATGTTCCACGGAAACACCTGTTTTCAAAGGAAAGCAGGATGGCTATAGGCTCCACCCTCAGCCATAATAAGCAGCCTTGTAAGACATTCATTTTCATCACTGCTATCTGCCCTCTCAGGGAGAGGGGGAGCAGTGTCAAATTATTTAGATCCCCTGCTATTTCCTCTAGGAGTTTAAGGTGGTTGAGGCAGAAAAGCTTAGCCAGTCTAGTGGTTATTTTCACTTCCAGGTGGTGGATAGCGTTTTGTGAGGCCTAGCTAAAAGGAAAAGATGTGTTAAAGTGTGCTGGCACTGATCTTGATATCAAAATAGCTTCAGGAGCTAGAGCTGAGATTTGTGAATCCCTGAGGAAAAAGAGTCACTCAAATAGAAGGCTGAATTTTGTTCACACACCCCCCTACCTTGATCCCCTTGATGTAAAGATTTTGGGGAGGAAGGGTATACAGTGTATTTAACTATACATTCACCAGGGCAGATGAGACTCCAGGTGAGAGAGCACATGCACATGGTAATTGTTTGGTGTTAGGAAACTGTCACTGTAATTTGATGCTATTGTCCATGATTTTACGGAGTCGCTATTGTTTTTCACCATTTGGCAGACTTCACTGCTATTTATGCTACACTGTTATTATTGAGCGGTCTCTATACTGCAGTGTCAGTGGCTCAGTAGGTAGCACACTCACCTCTGAGGCTGGGAGATCAGAGGGCTGTGGGTTCAGTTCCCACATCTGGCACTTGGGTTAATATCCCAGTACTGACACTGTAATGCAGCATGAGAGGGGTGCTGCATTTCTGAGGTGCCGTCCTTCGGATGAGACATTAAACCGAGGTCCCATCTGCCTGGATTGGTGGTAGTTCAGGTGGATGTTAAAGATCCCATGGCACTTATCGAAAAGATTAGGGGAATTTCCCCGGTGTCCTGGCCAAATTTCCCTCATTCACTAAAAATACCACCAACAGCTTAATCTGGTTCAAGGTCAGTTGGCATTCATCTGTATCCCCCTCCCCTTGGTCGTGCCTGAAAATAGGCAGGATTTGTCTAGTGCACTTACCCGGTCAACAAAAGCTAAATAAATAAATACTTGCATTCGCTGTTAAGGGATTGTTATTTTGAAGTTGAGGTTTTGCATTTGTGATTGTAATTGGTAACCTAAATTTAGATATTCAACTATTTTGGGAAGTGACTCAAGGACAGTGAGGTCTGGCCACCATCTTTATTAAAGCAGTAATACCACTGTAACTCCATCAGTAATAAGAATTACAATGACTAGTCTGCCCCAATGGCCATTGTTTTATTACTGAAAACATTCTGCATCTAGCTTATGGTCCACAGAGTGATGCAGGAATACCATGAGCCCCCCACCAACATAGCATACGTGAGCCATACACAAGGTGTATTGCTAACTTTCTTGGGACAGGGACCAAAGGCTGGTGGTTAATGGGAACTACTCTGAGTGGAAAGGGGTATTTAGAAGTGTGCCTTTTAAGTAGCAGTGTTGTTTCCACTGATGTTTTTGCCTAACTCCATTAACATTGTTCAAATTCATTTTACTCATGTTTTGCTTTTTGGAATTTTCCTTAATTTTTTTAATGCAGATTTCTTCCTGTATTCATTTTTGTCTGACTTTTTTGCCTAATTTTTGCAGTCCAGTTTGACATTCATGTGTCCTAAATATGCATTTTTAGCTGCTGCACAGTATTTTGTAGGATGGCCATTGTATATAACTAATCATGGTATGTATCATTTTGCTGTGCAAGACTGAATTTTATTGCTTTCATGTGTTATATCTGGTAATTTACTATTCTGTTTAATATTTTCTATATTTGCACTTTTTGGGGTTTCCTTATTGTCTACCCCACCCCCTGCCACAATAGGAAACAATCTGACTCAAGGCTTTTGTGGTTCCCAGTTTCTTAATGATTTGTCTAGGCTTATTTTTTGTTTTTGCCATAAATGTTTTTCTCTGTGTGTTGCAGATGGGCAACTGTCAGCCATGTTTCCACTCCCCTGACCAGTACACATCTCTCCTGGCCACAAGAAATTCCCTGTAAAGGGTCCAGGAGGGGGATTGCCATCTTCCCCACCAGTACACATATCCAGAGCTGGTGGCCAGTTGATGGTGTAGACCAGAGGAGAGCTGAAACAATTTTATTAAGCCCTCCATACACCAGTTTGGTGGCTCTAACTTGCAACTTCTTGACCTCATCTATGTTCTTTTTGCAGTGAGTAGTCCAGAGCTACACATAGCACTCTAAACTGGTCCTGGAGAAGACCAAGCAAAGTTGCAGTATTATAGCCAGTTCTATGTGATTACGGTAAATCAAAAACAATGCTGGCAAAAAGAGAGTGCACATCGTTGAAAATCAAAATGGTGATGTGCACTACAGCGCTCACCAGAAACAGCGGTGGACAATTACTTTCTCTGTGGGTGGCAATCTCCAGATACTTTTCAAGTGGGGGCTATGCTCCCCATGCTCCCTGCACCCCCGCACCCCCTATAAATTAAATAATCAACACCAAAGTGGGGATGACAATGGGGACAGGGGACAAGTCGGTAGGGGGGCCACTCCATGGGGATATACAACTGTGCAGGGGGAGAACTTTGTGGAAGGGGCAACCTGCGGGCGGGGGGAAAAAAGTCAGGGGAATGGGAATTCATCAATATAAAATAAATTAAACAACAACAAAAAAGCACCCCATAAGCAGCCCCAAACCCAGGTCCACCAGCTTCAGAGGCAGTGACTGTAGCCACCATGCCAGATGACCAGCTGGGAACCAACTTGCCAAACAAAACATTATAACCTTGTGTAGCTCTCTCTCCCCCACTTTAACTCACTAGCTATTTCTCACACTTGCTATTCAGTGACACTGGTTATTTTGTCCATGTTCACTATTTTCACAGGTGGTCAAACTGAGTCACTCAATTTGCATCACTCAATTTAACTCGCCCATATCACAGTATACCTTACATCCTCTGCTCTTTTATGCAACTCACCTTTTTGCTCGCTGTCATTAGACTGCACCTTATTTGCAGGAGATGATCTTAACATTAATTTACTTGACTTTACTTGCATAGTGGAAACTACACTCAGCCCAGTTTGATTGCCCTTTGATTTTCATGTTTGGAGTAATATAATAAAATAAAATTCACCACCCATGTCCCCATAGTCAAAAATGTATTCTCAGCTTATCAAGTAAAAAGTCTTAATTATGCAGAGCACTTCCGGCAATCTCACCCTCATAGAATATTGCAAAGCACTATTGGGAGAGATCTGGTCCTAACAGTGATACTGTTAAAATGGGATTGGCGGTGCATCGCAAAAACAGGATATTTGTTCACACCTGATAAGGTATGGGTGAGTTTTTGACTAAGGTACATGGGTGAGGAGGATATTGGGGCTGAGATAGGTGGGGAATGGTATTAATTACTGTTTTTTTTTACATTAGATAATTACAATTTTCTCAACTGCCATCAGGAACCAGGGTGGTGGGGTATGGTGCTCTGGCAGTGAGGGGGCTCTGGACAACAGGGAATGAATTCATGAACAGTTTAATTTATGGGCATATCAGAGGGAAGTGCTCAATCACCGAGGAATGCATTTACAAATCTTCTAGTCTAGGTTATAACCTCCTCCAGACAATGTCATTTCTGGGCCTGTTGCAGGAAGTTTCTTCCATGACCCACAAGGGCTGCCACATGTTGGACCTGGTCTTCTCACTGGGGCTTGAGGTTAGTAACCTCAAGACTGATCAGGACATTTGGCCTGATCATTGCACAGTGGAGTTCTCATTTGGGGCCCCCCTTGGGAGCCCTCCCCCTGCAGAGATGGTTAGCTACCACCCTTTGAAGGGTTTGACCCAGAGGGATTTCTAACAGCAGCTGATCTATCTAGCATGGGCAGTGCGTGCATAGGGGGCACGGGTGAAGCTGTCACTGACTATAATAGGGCGATGTTGGCAGCACTCGACTCTCTCACACTCACCCATTCATGACCCAGATCCTCTCATCTGAGGTCCCCATAGTTTGACAGGAAGCTCAAGATGATGAAGATTATGGGTCAGAGGTTGGAGTGCTGCTGGTGGATGTCCAGGCTGGAGGTGGACAAACTGGCCCTGCGCTCCCACTATGGTGAGTATCAGGGGGCAATCACCCATAAGAAGGCAGAGTTCCTGTCCAGGGAGATTGTTGCTGGGAAGAATCAACCAACATTGCTTTTTCATACTGTGGACAGGTTGCTAAACCCGGCCTGTCTACAGCCAAATAAAGCTTTTTCTGATGCATTACGAGAAGAGTTTGCTTGCTTCTTCCCAGACAGGGTGTCTGCTATTCAGCAAGAAGTTCCACCGGTAAGCCAGAGAATGGCCAACAGTGGTCGCCTTGAGTGCCAGAGACCACTCTGCCTAGATTGGTGGAATTTAAACCAGTGGAGGTATCGGAGGACATTGGGGTTGCTTCCAAGATGAAGCACACATATTGTGAACTGGATCCATTGGCAACTCATTTCTTGATGAGATGTGTTGACACCATTGGCCCAGTGTTCGCCTTGATTGTATGGTGCTGTATGTTAGAGGGGGTCTTCCCAGATGCCTTGATGGAGGCACTGGTTAGAATCCTTCTGAAGAAACCATCATTGGATCCTGACATCAAGGTGAAATACTGTCCAATCTCCAATCTCCCATTTGCAGGGAAGGTTATAGAGAAGGTTGTGCTACAGCAGCTTGAGGAACATCTCAAGGCCTTTGATCTCTATGAGCTTTTTCAGTCTGGGCTTTCTGCCAGGTATAGCACAGAAACTGCATTAGTTCAGTTGCACAATGACCTCCTCAGGATGGGAGATCAAGGGGAGGGAACAATTCTTGGTCTCCTCAATCTCCCCTCAGCTTTTGACACAGTAGACCATTGGGTGTTACTCGACCACCTGAGATAATTTTGTGGACTCACCGGCACTGTCATCAGCTGGTTTGAGTCCTACCTCATGAATAGGAGGCAATGGGTGGTGATGGGGAATTTCTCCTCCTCCCCAAGCTTCCTGTTGTGTGGAGTACCTCACGGTTCTGTCCTGTCACCAATGTTGTTTGCCATGTATATGCGGCCCCTGCGGGAGCTCATTAGGAAATACAGTTTGAGTTTTCATTGGTATGCAAATGATACCCAACTGTATTTTTCTTTTGCCTTTGGAACATCAAATGCAGTGGAAGTGCTAAACAACTGCCTTGCTGAGATCAATGATAGGATGGCTTACAGCTGGTTGTAAATGAACCCCGATACGATAGAGGTACTGGTGGTGGAGTCGAACAGAGGGTGTAATAGGTTGGCCTCTGGCACAGCTATGGGATTGTTCCTGGGAGCTTTGACATTGAAGTCCTCTTCTAGGATGCTGATCTTGGTGTGACCTTTGACAGTGGATTGACTTTTGAATCTCAGGTGTCATCTGTTGTCCAAACCAGCTTTTACCATTTTAGGAATATCACCAGGATTAGGCCCATTATTCTGCCCCAGGACATTCCCACCTTAGTGCATGCCTTTGTAATGTCAAAGCTTGACTATTGTAATGCGCTCTACCTCCTGGTCTCGAGAGGCACCCTCCACCACCTGCAGCTAGTGCAGAATACAGCTACCAGGTTGTTGACGGGGCAGTCAAAATAATGCCACATCACCCCAGTGCTGCATGAACTGCACTGGCAGTTGGTTAGATGGAGGATCCTCTTCAAGGTGGACTTCCTCACCTTTAAGGGCCTACATGGGCTGGGCCCTGGATACTTAGTTGACCTTCTTACACCTGCTACCTTGGTTCACTCCCTCCATTTCTCCTCTAGGGGCCTCCTTGTAGTTCCCAGGATGAGGTTAAAATCTGCCGGCAACAGAGCTTTTAGTGTCATTGGCCCCATCCTGTAGAACTCACTACCACCATCTGTAAGGGAGGCCCCTTTAGTTGAGGTATTTAAGGCACGCCTCAAGACCCTCCTGTTCAGTCAGGCCATCCCAGACACTGTCTGTTAGATTTTAATCCAGGGATTGCCTCTAGAGATTATTTGTAGCTAAGCTATATTTATTTTATTTCATAGTAATTATTGTAATTTTTATGTTTCTTATTTACTTAAGTATTTTATTATTAGTCTGAATTTATGTACAGTGCCCAGAGCCTCCAGGATTGAGCACCTTGAAAAATAAAATTTGCCTTGCCTTATTTATGGGCATATTGGGGCTGGAGGGGGCACACTAGACCACCAGGGAATGAAGTCATGTACATTTTTATTTATAGGCATAGTGGGGCTTGGGGGGGTGGCTGCTAGACCACCAGGTCATGAATTCATGAACAATTTAATTTATGGGTATTTCAGGGTTGGGGGAATGCTAGACCACCAGGGAATAAATTTATGTACATTTTTATTTACAGGCATATCAAGGCAGGGGTGCCACAGCACGTGGTGAGGGAGGGCTCTGAGAGTGGCGCAAGTGGTCAGACTTTCATGGAGGGTAAAATTCTAGGTACCTTTAGACCATCCCTGAATTTCACTCTCTGGGAGGGTTTTGATAGTCCTGATTTAGGGGATATGAGAGATTGTGTCTGCCGCATGCTTCCTAGCACCATGCCACAACCCATTTTGTGGTTCATGGATGGCGCAAGCTTGCTTTGGTGCATGCAGCCTGTGGTTGAAGCGGGCTGCCTTTGTGAATTGCTCCTGGTGCATCTTTTGGCACAAGTGGCACTTTGTGTCATTCCTTTTGGTGCAACTCCCTTGTGCCATGCTCATAGCTTTGAGAATCGGGCCAATAATCAGTTGCTTTGACATCAGAACTTGTTCCTATGCAAAGGATTCTGATGTCTCATGCAAAGAACTGTGACCTCAAGGCAAGAGAGCAGCAGGAACAGATAAAGTTTAAAGGGTTAAGAGCATCTTTTCATGCAAAATGTCTTCAGTAATAAAACATTGGGATGTCCAGACATTCAAAGGTTGGTATTTTTTGTGCAACTGAGTCTTTGTGTTACCAACTGTAAATATATTGCTGGAAATTGGAAAATTGCTTGCAGCTGCTGATATTTATTTATTTGAAAAGTTTCACCAGGAAAGATATACTAACATACCAAAATGCCAGCAGAATAGGCCTAACAGTCTTTCGTGTCTGCTTGTTTGGTCAGCCCCCACCCTGGGAGCTGACCTTGCTGCTCCCCACACCTCTGGCTTCTCCCTTCCCAGTTCCGTATATTCTCGCTGAACTGGATTTTGCTTCCAGAACCCTTCCCCTGTACCTGTCCCACCCCCTCTTGAACCCCTCCACTGTCTCTGCCTCCACCAGCCCCCTGGGCAGCGCATTCCATGGCTCCACCACCCTCTCAGTGAAGGAGCACCTCCTCCTTTCTCCCTTGAATCTTCCCCCCCTCCAGCTTCCACCCATGACCTCTAGTTGCCCCCTCCTCCTTCCTTCGAAGCACCCTGACTGTTCCTCTCCTATTTACTCCCTTCATGTACCTGAAGACTTCTATCATGTCCCCCCGGTCCATTCTCTCTTCCAATGTGTACATATTTAGCTCTTCGAGCCTCTCCCCATAGGTCTTGTCCCCCAAGCCCCAAATCATTTTGGTTGCCCTCCTCTGGACCCTCTCCAGGAGTTTAATGTCCCTCTTTAAGTGTGGCCTCCAAAACTGCACGCAGTACTCAAGGTGTGGCCTCACCGAGCAGTTATACAGAGGAAGTATCACTTCCCTCCTTGTGGAGGTGATCCCCCTAGCAATGCATCCCAGCATCCTGTTGGCCTTGGCTGCTGCCCTCCTACAAGTCTCTGAGTTGTTCATCTTGACATCCACCACCACCCCGAGGTCCCTCTCAACCATCGAGACTTGTAGCATGCTGAGCTAAAAATAGCTCATTTCCAGATGTGTCCTGGGGGAAGGTGGAAGTAAAATAAATTTTTACTACAAAATAAAATTTCATACAGAGATCAAATAACAGCGAAACAGTTATGTATATTAGGAGAGTATGTGGTCTACACAAATATATACAAAATAAATATTGATATTGCAGATTGGGCAAGAGGTATGTCCCTTAGGAACAGAAAGATAAATAATTATATCCATGGGGACAGGGCACAGAGGGGAGAAGCATAGAGGAGGAGTGGAAAACTAGTGAGGAAGAGAATAGGAAAGGAAGGAGAGGGAGTATAGTAGAGAGGGACAGGCAAACCTTTGTCCCTCTGGGGTGTAACCCCGCAAGGGCCAGACATGGCTGGGTGCCCATGCAGCCCGTGTCCTGGTTTCCAGACTTGTAAAGAAGAAAGGTAGAAGTGGGGAAGGGCATAGAGTAGGAAAAAGGGAGTATGGTAGAGAGGGAGAAGCAGAAATTTGTCCTTCAATGCTACAAACCTCACAAGGGCCAGACATGGCTGGATGCAAACCCAGTACATCTCCTGGTTTCCTGACAAGCAAAGGAGAAGAGTAGAATGGGGAAAGATAGAAAGTGGAGCATCAGTGGATAAATTAGTGGAGATCAGTTGCAGTTACAGGTGGGGGAGGTGAAGTTAAGCATTAGGGAGGTTAGAGAGTGAGGGAAGGTGAGGGGAGATGTCATGGCACCTTACCAATGTATGTTACAGATTTTATAAGCTCTGATCAGGGACAGTGGAACCAGCAAAAAACAGATCAGAGCTTATGAAAACTCTTTGAAAGATTCTAGCTCAGCCAATCAAATTTGTTATTAATTGAGAGTAGCCCAGAACCAATCAGAGCAGAGCAGATATGGACAACAGATTGGTTAACAAATGAGCCCACTCACCAAATGTTTTTTTTTTTTCTCCGTCTCCCCCCGTGCTCACTGGTCCCCCACTCCTTTGGGCTCCACAGGCTCCCTCCAGCCCCACTGTCCTTACTCAGTCCTCCTCTGGTCCTCATATGGCAGCTGATCCCCGGGATATCCTGGCATATCCCTTTGCCGGGCGGGTCCCCTTCCTCAGAGGGGGAAGGCACTGGGGGGAGGGCCTGGCCCCAGCACACACTACTAGGGCCCAGGGATGCTGCTGAGGAGCAGGAGGCCCTGGGAAGGCACTGGAGGCACTCAGGAAATGTAGAGCCGTCATCTGGCGGCCAGCGAGCAATTTTTCCTTTTTCTGTTGGGGGCAGCATAGTGACATCATGGCATATGCCAACGTCCGTTCCTCCCCCAGTTAGCATTGGGCAGTGCATCCTGTGATACTCCCAGCCTCTGATAGGAGCCAGCAGGTACTGGACCAGTCCCCTACCCTCCCCCCATAGAAGGACGGCTGTCCATGGGATGCTCAATCCTTCTCCCCCTGGCCGGCCCTCCAGCGACCTGTGCTCGGTCCCTAACCCAGGTTGCTGGCATCACAAGAAGAAATCCAATTGCTGTGCCATCAGGCCAGCACCAAATGTTTTATAATTCTGCACTATAGTTCATTTATTTAGTGAAACAAATTAAAGTGCTTAAGAGCACAGTGTTCTTATGTCATACGTTTCAGATCTATACATCTTTCATCAGTGAAACACAAATGCTCATATACTCATACCGTAAATACAAACAAAAATCAAAAATGTAAGCACATTAAATTTCAAAAGTTATCCAAACAATATTGTATTTACAAAAGATTCCATTTCCTCACCATGTTTATGGTCCCCACCTAGTACAATGCCTTTATCATCTAAAAGGGTAAATTAAAATCAGAAAGAAGATTTTGTTCACTAAGATATCCCGAACCTGTATCATTGTGGCTCAATTAATTATTAATATCAAATCACCATAAATGTTTTATGCTACATACCAGTTTTCATGAAATGTTTACCTTGTCATTTAAAAGTAACCATAGCAAGCTACCAAGTCAAAGTTTCACATGTTTTCCCTGAAATAAATATAAGATACAGTCCTTGGGCCAGATATTCAGAAATGCACCAAAGGCTGGCGCAAGTCCAGCACAACACAAATCTGATGCACCATGGTGCAATGAATGCCATATTCAAAGGTTGCACATGTTGAACTGTTCCAGTGCAACCTGTCTGAATATGGCAGAGATGAGCCATGGCACAAACAGAGGTGCACCATGGTGCAACCAGACTTGCGCCATGGTGCAGAAAGAGATGCCCCAGGCAACCATGGGGGCACAGCAGCAGAGCAACAGAGGGGGGCATGGCACAGGAACAGACCCGGGACAGTGCCTGGGAAGCACACTGTCAGGCCACAGGTGCCCACCACCAGCAGGGCACACACAGGCACCCAGACACCCCCACTCTGGAACACAACAGTGACACAAAAAGTAGGCAACAGGTGGCACCAATGGCCAATGGAGACCCACCAATGGAGTCCCCCCCATAGGCTGCATGCCATGCCCCCCCCCACCCAGACTCCAGCAAGCCACACCCAGGACCATGTAGCAAAGCACACACATGCCACACACCCCTGACAGCTGCCCCATGGGCACTCCAATGTACAGCCACTGACCAAGGTGCAGGGCACCACCACAGTGGGACAGACCATGCACATAGTAGTGAACCACAGATGCATGACGCATGTACAGACACATGCACACCACATGGACATACACTGTGCCACTGCAGCATGGCTCCTCATGCCAGCTGCAAAGCAGATACTGACATAGGCAGGTAAGTCAAAAAATATATATTTAACAGGTGAACTATTTACAAGAACAAGAGGGTGGGAAAGGGTAGGAAAGCAAGGAAAGGGGACAGGGAACAGGGACTGTACAGTGGGAAGGGGGATAGATTGGGGAGGTACAGCAGGGGAAACAGGGGAATCCTGGGGCATGAACTAATGGTGGCCATGCCCTGCTGCTCTTTGGTGCCCTCTCCACCTCTGGTCTGCCAGCAACAGTCGGCACACCTGCATGACTGCCTCCATGGTGGTGGATGTGATCAAGGTCATCTAGTGAAGCAGCCTGCAGTACAGTGGCATCCGCCTCCTCCACGAGACACCTATGACAAGGGACAGGACAGGTGATCAGTGCAATGTCCCAAAGTACCATGCCCACCCACTCTGCACAATGGGCAGTGGGAACACACACACCCCCCTGGAGTGGCAACCTTGGCCACCCACGGGGGGGCCAATACCTGCCAGCAAACCTGGCATGCCATGACAGTGCACAGAGGTGATCAGCGCCGCCCAATGGCCACCCAACTGTGCAATGACAGTCACATGGCACAGTGCCCCAGTAGCACCACAGCAACACCAGTGGCAGCCGGGTGCACACCCACCCCTTCAGCAGCTGGCATACATGTGCAATGGCTGCCCCACAGTGGCATGCACCACACACAGTGCGACACACACAGCTGCCATGGCACACAGCACAGGTGGTCATGCCCGTACCCACTCTCCCGCTGACCCCCCTGTAAAATGCACAGGACCAAAACAGTGCCTACCTGCCCTCTGTGGCCCCGCTGGTGCTGGTCCTGCTCCCTCACCATCTCTGTGGCCTGCTGCAGCCTGCTGCACTGCTCCTGTCTATCCTGCCACCCTCACTCGGTGGCAATCCTCAGGTCCTGGGAATGGAACAAAGACAGGTACACATCAGGAAACATCCACAGCATGTGCCCACCCCCTACCCCTGTGCACAGGGTGTGCCCCTGCCTGACATGACCTGCACAGCTGTATCGCAACGTAACCTGCAGCTGGCAGTGCCACACCACAATGCACATGATGACAGTGTACCCCTCTGCAGGGCATGGATGTGTGCCTGCAACCATCGCAGGCACTCTGGGTCCCACCTCACGAGGTCACCATACCTGTGGCCGCATTGCTTCCCTGTTCTAGCCACACCGGTGCATTGCTGCAGTCTGGCAGCAATCCCCATCCAGACATCAGTCCTTGGCTGCTGTAGGGGTACCTGGACAAAGAGCTGTGGGGCATGTGGCTGTACACATGCCACCAGATTCACAAGTTCCACCTGTGACCAGTTCCTCACCAGGTGAACTCCACACTGCACCATAGTGCCAAACGCAATGTGGTGAAGCAATAAGGTGGCCAGAGGTGCACATGTGCACAACATGCACCAGATGCACATTTTGAGGATACATGCGCTGTGTCCACCCATCACGCAATGCCAGAGATGCGTGACATGGGCATGGCCAGACTGGCACATGGCAGGGGAGTGAAAAGGGGTCAAGTGATCATGCCAGGTGCCAGGGGTCTGCTGCCGCATAGTGCACCAGTGAACAAAAGCAGGCATGGTGCACCGTGTGCCACAGTCCCTATTGCACAGTGGGTGCACAGTGCGCAATAGGCAGGAACACACTGACCAGTGCATGCGCACTGCGGTCCTTCACAGTGCTCATGCCTGGGCATTGCGCTGCAACTTGCTCCAGAGCAATCCTATTATGCATGGAGCAAATTCATGGTATTCATGCAAATGAGCTCATCAGCTAATGTGTGGTGTACTGGGGAAATCAGCATGTCATTACCATTGCACCAATGCTCATTTGCATGCATTGTTCTATAAAAGTGCCATGGACTGGTACAGGCTATGGTCCGGTATTGCAGCCATCTGAGGTAAGTTGTGCATGCTGCTGAAGCCAGCCAGTACAGCAGGGGGGACATAGTAGGGTGCTGCTGACACTGACAAGCTGTGCTGTCCATGTCTACAGGTAGCAACATGTTGGAACGTGAAGAGGGTGAGGAGCGTGGGCCTGCTCGCAAATGCAGGCCCAGTTTCACAAAGGTAGAGGCCCTGTTTAAGGCCTACCTGGACAGGGTGTCACTGTTGAGTGGTGCCACTGGCATACCACAGGCCAGGACTGGGGTCTGGGAGGAGGTGGTGGCATGCGTCAACCAACAGGGCAGCCACCAGTGGTCATTGCAGGAGTGCTGAAAGAAGGTGGGCACAAATAAGTGCCACATCAATGAGAAGGTGATGGCCATCTGTGCAGCCTGGACAGCCACCGGAGGGGAGGCCTGCTGATGTGCCACAGTTCATGGTCTAGGAGGAGTTGGTGGCAGCCACCATGCACCGCAGCACTGTGTAGGATGTGCCAGGTGCAAGATTTCAGATGGGTGGCAGCCAGTCACTGCATGATACATATGTTGGGCATGCACAGCATGTAGTGGATGTGTTGGGGGTCTAGTGGGGGGAATAGGGGCATTGCATCACTGACACATCTGTTTTCTCTTTCAGCACCAGCACGCCTGCATGCAGAGGATGGGGCACCAGCAGCAGCCATGGATGCAGGCCCAGCCCTGGAAGACCAGCCAACCATCTCCACAGGCATCTGGGGGCCTGATTGGCTGCAGCACACCACCACTGTCCAGTCAGATATCCTGGGCATGGGGTCAGACGAGGCCCTGGATGTGTTTCTACTGGATGCAAGCCTTGGTGTCCTCTGTGTGGAGACACAGATCGGGGTGGGGTCAGACTCCAATGATGACCAGACCATGATCCTGGACAGCATGGGTGGTATTGTGGGGGAGATGCCCATACCAGTTACCATCACAGGCAGCATGCCCGGTGGCCTGATAGCAGTGGGACAGCTGCCTGCCACCACTGTGGGTACTGCTGTGTGCACTGCCACAGCAGTGCCATGTGGTGGTGGTGGTGGTGCAGCCATGCAGGTGCTGGGCAGCAGCAGCAGGCAGCAGGGGCCACAGGGCAGCCGGATGTGGGGCCTACTGCTGGGGCACCTGATAGAGACATACCCCATGGGGACCCCACTGTGTAGCATCCACCTGAGCGGGGGACTGTGCAGTGCGGTTGTTCAACAGAGGAGGGTCAGTAGCCCACCCAGGTTCCCCTGGGCGCTGACCTATTGGCAGAGCACACCCATTTGCTGCTTGCCTCCATGGAGCAACAGGTGCTGCTTGCCACTGGGGTGCATGCACTGCATGCAGAGGTACACCAGGCAGCTGGCAGTGCAAGAGGGGCACTGCACAGCTCCTGGTGGTTATACAGCACTTGTGGGAGGACAGGACTGCATCCCAGGATTGCATAGCCAATGCGGTTGCGGATGGCCTTGCACTGCTGGCTACTACAGGCATGACCGGCCCCCATGGCCACCAACTGTCCACCACATGATCCCAATGTCAATATCGGACTCTGCTGTTGGCATCACAGGCATGCCTGGGGCAGGCCTGTTTGGGCACCAACACACCCCTGTGTGGACCCGGTCATGGTCCCACAGTACATCCCCTGAGGGGCTGTTGCAAACACCCCCTGTGGCTGATGAGCAGCTTGTGGCTGCCAATCAGCCCCTGCATGGCCGCCCCCATGGCCACTGTGGTCATGGTTCCACACAGTGGACATGATGTGTGTGCCGGCCTGACCACAGTCTGCTGCCGCTATCCTGTGCATGCATGGGCAGTGTGTGTGTGTGTGTATATGTGTATGCATACCACTGGTGTGGCACCTGTGTGTTGCAATACATGCTGCCTATGTGTCTGCCCATCTGCTGGCCCATGTGGCATGGGCGTGATGAGGGCAGTTCTGCACCGGTTGAGCATGTGCACCAGTGTAATGCATCTGAGCCTCGCCACTATCCAGCACCAGGGCACATGGGTGTGTGTGTGTGTGTGTGTGTGTGTTGCTGTTTGCTGCTGTGTGCAGCTGTGTGCTGATGTGTGCCACTGACTCCCCCACCCCTGCACCATGCCTCTGTGTGTGCATGCCCATTGCCATGCATGCCCTGCCTGTGTGCTGTACCTGTATGTGTGGCCAGTGCATGGGTTTGGTGCCACTTACCTGCGTGCACCCTAGTGCTCCTGTGCAATGGTGTCCCGATGCTGCCATGCCATCCTCTGCAGCCAGGGATCCCTCTGCCTGGTGGGGGGCTGTCCACCCCCCCAACCCATTGCCCACATCATCCCCACTACTGTTGCATTCATCAGCCTCAACAGCTATCCCACGGTCAATGGCCATGTTGTGCAGTATGCAGCAGGCCAGGAATAGGCCTCAGGCTTTTGAGGGGCTATACTCTAGGGCACTGCCAGACCTGTCTAGGCAACTGAACCATGCCTTCAGCATCCCATATACATGCTCAATGATGTTTCGCACGCTGGCATGTGACTCATTGTAGCATTCCTCTGCTAGAGACAATGGGTGCTGATAGGTGGTGAGCAGCCAGGGCCTCAGTGGATAGGCACTGTCTACTGTGTGGAAAATGACATGGTTAGACCTGTGTACTCTGTTGCGGTGCCCCTTGCCTGTCCCTGGCACCCTCGCCAGCACACTCACCCTGCCCTCCCCATCCCATGGCCTGCTCTGCCTGACACCCCTTGCCCATCCCATTCTCACCCACTAGGTGGCCTGTGGGGATGTCCTCACACTTGAACCTGTGGCACAGCACAGAGTTGTGCCAGATGAATGCACCATGTGCACTCCGAGGGTATGTGGCACAGACATTGGTGATGTGCCCCTTGACATCGCACACCACCTGGCAGTTCACACTTGGGAACCTCTACCTGTTCACATAGGCTACACCCTCAGGGCCAGGTGGCATGTTGATGCCCATGTGGGTGCAGTCAATGGCCCCAAGCATGCCAGGCATGCGCACTACCCTATGGAAGTCCTGCATGGTTGCTGTACGCTCTGCCTGTGTGCTGGGGAAATGGATGTGTTCCAAAGCATGTGGCAGCAAGGCATTGAGCAACTGTGTGAGTAGGCATGACGTGGCCAACTGAGTTATGCCTGTGGTGTCCCCTGTTGGTCTCTGGAAAGTGTCTGTGGTGAGCAGGAACATGACTGCTGTCACCTTTGTCTCCACAGACATTGTATGGCTCTGTCCCCTCACTGCAGAGCTCAACAGAGCTGCCTCAGAATGGCCCTGTTCAGGTGATACCATCTCACAATCTCCATATCTGTGTAATTCTTAAAGGTGGTGTGGGCACGGTACCACCTGTTCCAGGTGTACCACCAATGGGCCCTTCCATGGCCATGTTGCTGTTCCTCCTGCCCCCTGACACACCTCATTATGGCCTCCATTAAGAAGGGTGCACTATCCATGGCCCCTGATGTCCTGTCTCCTCCTGGGCAGTCAGCTGCTGTGGGCTGTATGCCACACTAGTGCACTGTGTGGCACTATGCATGCCTGGCCCTCTTGCTCTCTCAGCCCCAGGCTCACTCTCCACTGCCATCTCTGTCCCTCTACCCCTGTGGCTGCCTGTGACAGTCACTCTTTCCCTCACTGGCTCTGTCTCCCTTGCACTGTCTCTTTCTCTGTCTGTCCACCATCTCTTGCCACTTTATCTCTCTCTCTCTCTCTCTCTCTCTCTCTCCCTCTCATCTGGTGCAAGTACTGTCTGTGTGCTTGTGCCCTGTATTTATAGGCTCAAGTCTGCTCGGCGCATCCAGGTTTTGAACTTGAGCCTTGGTTCCACGGTTGAATGTTGCACTGAACCGAATATTCATGGGCATGCCTCCTGCTCTTGCACATGTATTCATTATAGTTGTGCATTGGCTCAATGAGATTTTCACTGCACAATAGCTACCGCTGAATATCGCTCCTTGGCGCATGTCCGCACTTGCGCCAATGCAACTCGATTGAGCCATGCGCAACTGCTTTGAATATCCCGGCCCTTGAGTATAACCTTATTTTACTGAACATCCCTAACTGGGTTTAACTTGATATTTCATTTTGTATCCATATCTGTAGCTCATTTTTAACATAAAACATTATTCCTTTTAGTGTTAATCCATGTAAACTGATATTTATGAAAATTTCACCTAAAGAAAAAAATGCTGTACCTCAGCGTGTGATTCAGAAGCTTTTAATCCTTTTAGGTCTATAAAGACAGAAATGGTTCATTTTAATATCGAGCCTCCTTCCAATTTTGAGCCAAGCAAACTATAGAAAAACAGTGCCCTCAAAAGGTTTTGAGCTCTGAATTTACTTTCAAATGTTGAAAACATGTTGCCAGAACCTCATCTCTCTCTATTAGAGGTACTGTCGGCATCTTGTATAGTCCCATTTATACTGCTCTGTGCACGAGGAAGAATCAGGAGCATGGCTGTGAGTCTGTGTCATCTGACAGACTCCAAAGCCCTGTGCACTTGACCCACAAAAATGTGACACCTAGCAACTGAAAACAGCTGAGCAAGGTGTTTCCAAGTGCTGCAAGTGCATTTAAAGATCACTAGCAAATCCTTAAAAAGTACTATTCTTGCATATTTTTTTTGTTTCAAGAAAAGTATAAAAGGTTGATATTATCATATACTGACTGCCAGAGGGGACACTTATAATATCTGGGCTATGTTTTAAATGGTGTCAAATGTTTCTTGTATAGAGAACATCTGGGCAGACAGACGGAATAGGGAAACATAGAAACATAGACTTTGATGGCAGATAAGGACTGCTAGGCCCATCTGGTCTGCCCATTTCCCTACCTACAGGATAGGCCGCAGATCCTAGTTAACCAACAGCCTATATCTTCCTGCCCCCCACAAGAATTGCCTATGTCTGTCCCATGTCATTCTTGAATTCTCCCTGTAGTCTTAGACCCCACATTCCTCAGGAAGGCTGTTCCATGCATCCACTACCCTCTCTGTGAAATAATGCTTCCTCATTGCCCCTGAACCGCCCTCCTTCTATCTTTAAATTGTGTCCCTTGTTCTTGCAAGTCTCTTTTCTGAAAGATGCTACCCTCTTGGACTTTGTTGATTCCCTTGAGGTACTGAAAGTTTCTATCATGTCCCCCTCTCCCTTCTTTCCTCAAGGGTATACATATTAAGCTCCTTTAGTCTCTCCTCATACGGCTTCTCTTGCAGACCCTGCACCATTTTAGTTGCCCTCCTCTGGACAGCCTCTATCCTGTCTATGTCCTAGCGGAGATGGGGTCTCCAGAACTGGACACAGTATTCCAGATGGGGTCTCACCAACTGTCTGTACAGAGGGATAACAACTTCCTGTTTTCTGCTGCTGATGCCTCTCCCTATACATCCCAGTATACCCCCGGACCTCCCTACTGCCTTCTTACATTGCTTGCTAACCTTAAGGTCATCTGATATGATTAGCCCCAGGTCCCTTTCCTGTTTTGTTGTTGTTAGTACCTCCCCACCCATTGTGTATTCTTCCCCTGGGTTCTTGTTTCCCAGGTGCATTATTTTGCACTTTTTTGCATTGAATCCTAGCTGCCATACGTCTGACCATTCCTCCAACCTTGCCAAGTCCTTTTCATCCTTTCCACGCCTCCTTGTGTATCAACCCTGTTGCAGATCTTTGTGTCATCTGCAAAGGCATACTTTCCTTCCAGTCCCTCTGCAATGTCACTGATGAAGACATTAAAAAGTACTGGACCCAATACTGAACCCTGCGGTACCCCACTAGTAACCGCCCTTTCTTCAGAGTGGACTCCATTTACAATTACCTTCTGTGTCCTGTTGTCCAGCCAATGTTTTACCCAGGCTACCACCCTGGGACCCACTCCCAGGCTGGTTAATTTGACTAATAATCTTTTGTGTGGGACTGTGTCAAATGCCTTGCTAAATTCTAGGTAGGCCATGTCCACAGCCCCTCCCTGGTCTACTACTTTGGTCACCCAGTCAAAGAAATCTATTAGATTCGTCTGACATGACCTTCCCGCTGTGAACCCATGCTGCCTTGTTTCCTGTGCTCCACTGACCTCTAGGTACTCAACTATTCTTTCCTTCAGAAGTGACTCCATCACTTTCCCTACCACAGAGGTCAGACTGACAGGTCTGTAGTTTCCTGCCTCTGTCTTGGTCCCACTTTTGTGAAGGAATCACATCACCTTCCTCCAGTCCTCGGTACCACACCATCCTCCTATGATTTATTAAAAGAGTAGCCAGTGGTTTCACTAGTTCCTTCCTTAATTCTTTTAGAATTCTGGGGTGAATTCCATCAGGACCCATTGCTTTGTCCACCTTCAGTTTTAGGAGTTCTTGCAGAACCCTTTCTTCTGTGAAAGGACTGGGATCGACCCCCCTATCAAGAGTGCTTCTGTTAATTGGATTAGGCACTTCACCCTCCTCTTTTTTGAATACTGAGCAGAAATATTCGTTCAGTATTCCTGCTTTTTCACTGTCCCCCTCTGCCCACCCACCATTCATTCTATTCAGCCTCACTATCCCTCCCTTTGTCTTTCTACGCTCGCTGATGTACCTATAAAAGGTTTTATCCCCCTTCTTAACTGAGTTGGCTATCTTTTCCTCAGTTTGGGCCTTTGCTATTCTGACTTCCCTTCCTGCTTCTTTCTGCCTTAACTGGTACAGCTCTCTGTCCTGCTCCATGCAAACCCCATGTAAACACAAACAGTTCTCCTTAATCAAAATTAAAGCCAAGATATTCAGTCATTGTTAAGCTTTATATTGTACCATTCTCATGAATTATCTAAACCGTAAAAAAAAATGTTATTTATATTTGGAGGTACATGAAGACAGTCTGGGGGGAAACATGAATAACTCATCTATTGGTCTGAAGTTACAGTTTCAGATGTAGTCTTTTTACAAGGTTGACTTGGTAATACCCACTTTCTAAACACTGAGGATGACTGGACAGGACACGTTTCCATACCTCAAAAAAGCAGAATATTGAGGGAACACAAAAAGGGCCTTACAGATTCACAAAATGGGTTGCCAATCTATGGAGTCATGGAGATCAAATCTTGAGTTAATAATATGAAACCTGTCAATGTAATATGCTTCTCTCAGTAGCAGCTGCATTCAATAATCCCCCCCCCCCAGGTTTGGGGTCTACCTTTTCTACCCCAAAAAAGCATAAGTGGGTTATCTGATTACCTTTTTCTAAAAAGTGTCTTGCTACCGGTGAGGTCATGCCATGTGTTCTAATATCCAATTTATGCTTCCCTATCCTTGTTTTTAACATTCCTTCAGTTGTTCCTATATACAGTTTGTCACAAGGACATTTTAGCATATAAACAACCCTTGTGGTTTGACAATTAATAAATTGATTAGCAGTAATATTTTCATCTTGGGCAGTGTTCCTGATCTGTTTAACTCAGTACATGTTGTGGCAGTGTACACAATGGCCACACTGATAATTGCCACGAATGTCTAAATCAGATAGAAAATGTGGTGTACATCTGGAATTTGATGGTCTGTATGTGTGAGTCTGTCTGCCAAGGATATATATATATTTTTAGCAACCACTAATGGTGTCTCCTTAAATGTTCTTGCCCCTATCTGTGTAGCTCTAAGTACTCCCCAATGATTTTGAATTATATTCCTAATTGCAAAAAAGGCATCATTATATTTGGTAGTTAAAAGTATCCTGTTCTTAGTAACATCAGGCTTTATTTCTGCCTGGGGATTTAGCAAGGTATTGTGTTCCCTTCCATCTGCCTTTATCTTGGCCTGGGTGAGAGTGTCCACCTTATATACTTTCTGTTCAAATCTCTCCATCATTTCACTAGGAGCCTGTTCAAAATCTTCCATATTTGTGCAGTTACGTTTAACTCTTATTAGCTGTCCATAAAGGATGGATTCTATTAGTCTAGTGGGATGGAAGCTGTCAGCTGTCAAGATAGAATTTTTATCTGTGGGTTTCCGATAAAGTTTTGTATGTAGTTTATTGTTTTGTTTATATATTAATAAATCCAAAAAAGGAATTTCCTTACTGCTATAATTCATCACAAAAGTTAAGTGATCTGTTCTAGAGTTTAGATGGTTATTAAAAGATTCAAATTGTTCAAGTGTCCCTGTCCAGATGACAATCACATCGTCAACAAAATGCTTCCATTGTCTAATATTTAACATAAATTCATTATCATCATGAAACACAAATACTTTTTTACAATTATCCATACAAAGGTTTCCATATGAGGGAGCCATGCTTGACCCCATAGCGGTTCCCTTAATTTGGAGGTAGACCTGATTTTCAAATTTAAAATGCTTTTGGGTCCAAACTGTTTCTGCCAGTTTTACAAGTAAGGTGTTGGAAGGTTTCATTTCAATCCTCTGGTCCTCAAGTACCTTCTGTAGTACTGCACATCCTCCCATATGGAGGATCTATGTGCATAGGTCTTTTAAGTCCCACATTACCAAAATACATGTTTCTATGTCTAGGTCAGAATCATGTTCAGATTCAATGAGTTGAATTATATCTGTGGAGTCCTTTACTTATGTTCGTATTGTTTCTACCAGTGGACGTATGTGATAGTCCACAGAGATTGACAGCAGTTCAAGGATAGAGTTGATCCCTGACACTATAGGTCTCCCAGGGGGAATTTTTAAATCTTTGTGAATTTTTTGGAGCATGTAAAATAAAGCAATGCAGGGTGTGGCCCTAAAAAGGGCTTGTCTCTCCCATTCTGATATCTCACCTTGTTCTTCTGCTCTTGATAGTAAACTGTTAACAAGATAATTAACCTTATTGGTAGGGTCTTGATGCAATTTAAAGTAATTCCCAACATCTCCCAATAAGTTTACACACATATTTTTATACTGGGTATAGTCCATGACCATAATGCCTCACCCCTTGTCTGACCCCTTGATGGTAATATTAGAATCATTTTCTAAATTCCTTAAAGCTGCAAATTGTGCAGCTGTAAGATTACATCTCGATTTCCTGTCCAGTTCTTTTTTGTTATTGAGAAGTACTTCAGTACCCTATTTATGAATGCAATGTATGTTTCTATATTATGAGGAATGCCAGGTGGCAGAAAGGTGGATTTTAAATGTAACCTTTGTTCTAGACTAATCCTTTATCCTTGTTCTTGAGAATCTACTTCTGGATTATCCACTCATGTTGCAAAGAATTGTCTCAACCTAATCTTCTGGTAAAATCTGTTTAAGTCTAACTTGAGTTCAAATTCACATATAGAACTATGTGGGCAAAAAGTTAAACCTTTACAAAGTACCTCTTTCTCTAACTTTGTTAAATTTCTGCTCAAGATGTTAAAGATCTGTTCATTTTCTGGATTTCAGATCTTGTTATTTTCTTCTCTTGAAGATTTTCTTGTTGTTTTTTGTCTGACTTTTCTTTTCTCTTGTCTCCTAAGCCTGTATTTCTGTCTGTTACATCTATTCCTCAGTGTCCTTGGTCAGAATCTTCTCAGATCCCCTCCCCTTCTCTTTTCTGATGTGTATACTGATAGCCTTTTTCCCTCTGCCACGTGATGGTTGTCTCCCTCTGAAACCTCCTGTCCCCATAAAATGCCCATCTCTACTTCTCTGAATTGATCTTGCTCCTTCTGAGTCATTGCCTGAAGTGGGCATTGATGACTCAGAGTCTAGTTTATATTTGTAACCAGTGTCATAACCAAAAGTATTCTTGTTATAAGTATATAATCCATTTTCCCTGTAATCATTAAGATCCCTTTTAAATTTTTTGAGCTTGGTGATTTGTAGCTCTTCCTCAAATTCTAAAATGTGTACATTGACCTTATCCAAATAGTTCTTTCATTCCTCAATAGAATATTTATTCTTAATAACAGTCTCATATTGTTGTAAATCAGTCTCAACTTTAATAAGCTCCCTATTGATGAATTCTATTATTAGAAGCATGAAATCCCTAGAGCAGCAATTAAGGACCCCATCCTACTTTGTTTCTAACTCCATATCTACATATCCCATATTAGCTTCAACAAAGATTCGCAAGTCTCTGGGTATCCTTTCTTGTTTAATGTAATGTGACATGGTAAGGGCATGCCAATCCAACTTCACCTGTTTTTGCTTTAAATATTCAAACTGGTTAGTTATCGATCTCACAGAGGTGGAGCCTGTAAAAACCCTGCTTGTTTTAAACCTCTGAAGTATTCTTTGCTCTTCAGTATCTGTAATCAATAATGGTATTGACCTAGTGACTGTCAATTGGTCCAGTTCAACAAAGTTCAACATTCTCAAAATATAATCAAAGCAGAAGTCCTGAATAAATCCACCAAGTTCTTTCTTGTATGGAATCTGTTTCCAGCAGTTAGACATGGAGTCCCAATAGTCTGTGTCTCTTAATGGTAATACTATCCCAAGTAGAAATGTCCCAAAACAACAAAGTCATAATATCAACCTTTTATACTTTTCTTGAAATAAAAAAAATAAAAGAATAGTAGTTTTTAAGGATTTGCGAGTGATCTTTGAATGCACTCACAGCACTTGGAGACACCTAGCTCAACTGTTTTCAGTTGCTAGGTGCCATGTTTTTACAGGTCTGGTGCACAGGGCCTTGGAGTCTGTCAGCTGACACAGACTCACAGGCATGTGTCTGATTTTTCCTCATGCACAGAGCAGTATAAAACGACTGTGCAAGACGCTGACCATACCTCTAATAGATACAGAGTTGAGGTCCCGGTGACATGTTTTCAACATTTGAAGGTAAGTAAATTCAGAGCTCAAAACCTTTTGCAAACATTGGTTTTTTATAGTCTTCTTGGTGTAAAATTGAAAGGTGACTCAATATTAAAACAAACTGATTCTGTCTTTATAGAACTAAAAGGATTAAAAACTCTTAAATCTCACACTGAGGTACACCATTTTTCCTAGGGTGAAATTTTCATGAATATCAGTTTAAATTGATTAATGCTCAAAGGAATAATGTTTTATGTTAAAAATAAGCTATAGCTATGGATACAAAATGAAATATCAAGTTAAACCCGGTTAGGGGATGTTCAGTAAAATAAGGTAATACTCAAATGTACCTTATATTTATTTCAGGGAAAACATGAAACTTTGATTTGGGAGCTTGCTATGGTTACTTTTAAATGAAGAAGTAAGCATTTCATGAAAGCTGGTATGTAGCATAAAACATTTATGGTGATTTGATAATAATAATTGAGTCACAATGATACAGGTTCAGGATATCTTACTGAACAAATTCTTCTTTCTGATTTTAATTTACTCTTTTAGATTATAAAGACATACTAGGTGGGGACTATAAACCTGGAGAGGAACTGGAATCATTTTTAAATACAATATTATTTGGAGAACTTTTGAAAATGAATGTGCTTACATTTACTCTAGATTTTTGTTGATATTTACAGTATGAGCATAAGAGCATTTGTGTTTCACTGATGAAAGATGTATAGATCTGGAATGTATAACATAAGAACACTGTGCTCTTAAGCACTTTAATTTGTTTCACTAAATAAATGAACTATAGTGCAGTCTTATAAAAACTGTAACATGCACTGAAGGCTATTGTATCTGCCACTGCTGCAACCCTCCTCTGATGTCAGTTGCAGAGATTCTTCCTTGGGGTTGTCAGTCCTAAAGCTCACCCCATTCTATATACTCCAGAAACATACACACCTAATGGAGTGAGCTTTACGGTTGACAGCCCCAAGGAATACTGCACCTTTGATTTGTTTTAGACATTGGGGTGGAATTTTAGGGTTGGAAGCCTTAAAAACCATATTTATCTACTGTTTTTGCTTTAGCTGGAACCCTAAATGTTGTATTAATGAAGTTTTTTTGCAAAGAACGTCCTTACTTTTTTGAGATAGTGTATTCATATCCTTATTTGTCAGCCTCCAGGCCCTGTGCTACCATCCATCCATCCTTTTTCAGATGAAGTAATCATATCCTTATTTGTCTGAGGAAGCGCAGGGCCCTTTGGCAATCCCTCACATTAAGGTAGTTTTTGAGGCAGTAACCCCTCTATAGAAGCATATATGTATGTTGATATGGACGTGAAGGGCCCTCTTAGCAATGTGAGAAGGCAGTGAGGAGGGCTGGGGAGATACTGGGTTGCATAGGGAGAGGCATCACCAGTAGAAAACAAGAAGTTTCTATCCCTCTGTACAGACAGCTGGTGAGACCCATCTGGAGCACTACTTGCAGTTCCGGAGACCCCATCTCTGCAAGACATAAACAAGATGGAGGCAGTCCAGAGGAGGGCAACTAAAATGGTGCAGGGTCTACAACAGAAGCCATACCAAGAGAGACTAAAAGAGCTTAATATTTATACCCTTGAGGAAAGGGGGGGGTGACATGATAGAAACTTTCAAGTACTTCAAGGAAATCAACACAGTCCAAAAGTGGAGCATCTTTCAGAAAAATAGATGTGCAAAAACAAGGGGGAAAAATTTGAAGATGGAGGGGAATGGCTCAGGGGCAATGTGAGGAAGTATTTTTCCATGGAAAGGGTGGTGGACACATGGAACCACCTTCCTGAGGAGGTCGTGGGGTCAAAAACAGTGGGGGAATTCTAGAATGCATGGCACAGACATGAGGCAATTCTAGTGGGTGTTAGGAGGAAGTAGGCTGTTGGTTAACTAGAATCTGTAGCATATCCAATAGGTAGGGAAATGTGTAGACTAGGTGGGCCAAGCAGTCCTTATCTGCCATCAAAGTCTGTGTTTCAATATTTCTTTGGGTGCTGCTCTTCCATTTGTAGGACAGCAGCAACCAGATTTTCAGCATAGCTTTCTTATTACCCCATCTCATGAACCTGGTACAAAACATGTTCAAATCACAGCTGAAACATCATTCCACAACACCACAACTTCATTACATACCACAGGGGCAAAAATATATTTTGACCAAGATTTAAAAAATGTCTGCTGTCATGTTCATGATGTGGTGTAAAGAAATATCTATGTTGAAAATTTGGGGTGAAAATATTTAAAATTATGAAAGTTATGAGTGAGCGTTGGTAAATTTCAATGGATGAACATAACTTTACCATTTTTACACATTTTAACCCCAAATTTTCAACATATGCTTCATATGACCCCACCTCATGAAGAAAGGTGGAAAGTTTTCAAATTTTGCCTGAAAGATAATTTTACCAGGCTACCACAAAATCTCTTTTCAGATCAGATTTGCTGAATTCCACTGCCATTGTTCATAAAGTGGGGTCACAAAAAGGCTATGTTGAAAATCTGAGGTCAAAATATGTAAACATTGACAATGTTATGCACCAATGCTGAAAACCCAATTGAAATACATTAAACTGCACTTATTGTACCTTACTTTCTCATGTAGCAGTTACCGGTTCCAGCAGCAAGATGTGTCTTTGATCAGAGAGTGGATCTTCAGCCTTGTACCTGTTCAGGTGAATGGGGGTGTGTGGGGTGTGTAGTAGTAGTAGTGGTAGATCTCTTTTATTCATAAAAATAAAGGGGGGCATTCAATTGAGCCTAAGCTCATTTTCAATGAAGTCATGGTCAAAATTACAATGCATACAATGGCCCAGATATTCAAACTGCACCCAGAAGGGCACAAGTGGTTGCTCCCCACAACTGAGTTGCGCTGGAGAGCAACAGTGCTATATTCAAGTGAGATGCACTACCACACATCTCATCTGAATATGGTACATAATGCCTCTGGTGCAAAGAGGGGCTGATGATGATGCTCCAGCACATCCCCCTGCCCTGTCTGAATACCTGGAATAAGGATGCATGGCACAACTGCAGATGCGCTGAGCGCAAATTCCAGATATACAGACTGAAACATGCAGATGGGGTCATTAGCCATACAAGGTGCAAATGGGGCCATTTGCATGTCATTATGGCCCCATTTGCATATCTGGGGTAGGAATGCATCCAGGAGGATGCGCCTGGATGTCCTACAACATCCTTGTTTCACGATAGCACTCCACAACCCCCTGGTAGCCATGTATCCCCCCTCCCATCCCCATCCATGAATAAAAATAAATATCCCCAGATATAGACATATCTGTGTATGGTAAGGGTGAGGCTAGGGTACTCTGCACATTGGGATTCAATGAATAGTTGAAAAACTGGTGCGGAACTCAGGGTTTTGGCTTTATTGGGTACTGGGGTTCCACCTGGAGGGATACAGGGCTATACTGGTATGATGGTCTGCATCTGTCCTGGAGGGGAACCAGGATCCTAGGTGATAAGTTTAAATTCTTCATTGTCAAGAATTTAAACTAGCCGGGGGGGGGGGAGAGGTACTGTAAAGGAGCAGGGAAATCCCATCCTCCCCCCACAAAACAGGGTAGTTAACGATGTAAACACCAAGGTAGAGAAGTCAATAGGGAACATAACAGGGGTAAATGGAGAAAAAGATAAAGGCAGTAAGGACTGGGATGGAGCTAAAAGGGGCAAGGCCATCAAAAAATGGAGGGTGATGAGTACCAATGCCTGTAGTCTGGGTAACAAGCTCCCTGAACTAGTGGCCTTGATGGAAGAGGGATGCCTGGATATTGTGGCAGTAACAGAAACATGGTACATAGAGAACTATGACTGGGATGTCAACATACAAGGGTACACAATCTACAGGAGGGACAGGGAGGGTAAAAAAGGAGGAGGAGGAGTAGCTCTCTACGTAAGGGACAGGATCAAAGCAATGGAACTAAAGGGTAAATAGGGAGAAGAGGAGGCACTGTGGGTCACCTTGGAGACTTGCAGTGCGTACTGTGTACTTTTTCATTCACAACATTGTGTCATTCACAAAGTTGTGAATGAAAGCTTGCAGTACACAATGCAAGCCCATTGGTCGACAGTGTCTACAGTAGGCTGTCATTCACAGACAGCTCCGTAGGCTGGCAGCTGTGGTGGTGTGTGGAGGGATGTGCTGCCCATGGGCTCCATGGGCAACTGACCTCACTGGGTTGGGGGAGTGGGGTGGGATGTGGGTTCCTCAGTGGGTGGGGGTATGGGGGGTCCACTGGACCACCATGGATACTGGAATGGGCATTTTCACTATATGATAGGGTTTAGGGACAGGAGGTAGGGTTGCACTGGACTACCATGGATATGAGGGATGGACTTTATTTTTATTCATAAACTAGAATGGTAGAGGATACTACAGGACTTCCTGGGATATGGGGATATTAATCATTAGTCATGAACGGGGTTGGGAGGAGGTTACCACTGGGCTACCATGGATACGAGGATGTATATAGTGTTATTCACAGATGGGGATGTGAGGGGGGTACTACTAGATTATCTGGGTTGCTCAGGGATGATATTTAGGGATGTAAGTTTGTCGTGGATGAGGTTTTAATGACTCATTGTTTGTTCATGAAATCATTAGTAAACAGTAGTAAATGTTGTGTCACTGTCATCATTGCTACATTCTGATGACACTAATGAAAGTCATGGAAGTCCTGAATAAAGATAAAAAAAAATCATGGAATCAATGACATGTATGACTGCCATGACAAACTTACATCCCTAATGATATTACATATATGGATAGGGTTCAGGAAGGGAGGGGGGGTACCATTAGACTACCAGGGATATGAGGGGATTTAACCCTTAGGCTGCCAGAAGATTTTGAATGTATAGGATTTTGGGACATGTATACATGTCCACAGCTTAACCCTTAGGCTGCCAGAAGATTTTAACGTATAGGATTTTGGGACATGTATACATGTCCACAGCACACCAAGGGTTAAGTCTTTATTGGCCCTCAGGGCTGGGAAGGGTGAGCCACCCAGGGGCTGGTGACTGCTGTGTTGTGCTGAGCAGTATAGCAGCTCATCTGTGAGTGATTATGACTTATGCTTGGTTTTCCAGTTATAACTTTGAGTGGCACATCTCTGAGATGTGTGGGCAGCTGCGCCACACATCTTGACTGAATATTGCAATGTGTCTCATATGCAGCGGGATGCCCTCTCTGGATACTCTGCATACATTATCTTTTCACTGCAGTGCATCCGGAATTATGCGGTACATCCTCACCTTTTTGATATTGCCCAGGGGTGCAATTTGGGGATGTGCCAGCACAACTCAGTTATAATGGGTGCATCCCCACTGACTATCTAGGCCAATGTACACAACAGAATATATAATTACAATATTCAGAATTACAATATTCAGACATACAGCATTACAAACATTACATAGGGATAAAATTGCAAGCGTAATACAATTAAGTAACATCACCAGGGCCGCAGTTAGTTGAAATGGTTACTGGTTCAGACACCACATATTTAGGTCATGCAATTTAACAGGGGAACCACATTGTTGCACATTTAATGGCATCTGATTCCTCAATGCAACTCCTCTGTAAGGCACAGATGACCTACCCACTCCCAAATTACATCTAATTAATGAAAAGTGTATTACTTGAGAAGATCTCAAACTATCCTTGACATATCTGATTTTAAATAGATCAGAGATATAACTAGGAGTCTCATTTTCCCAAACTTTAAACATAAATTGGAGGAGATGCAAGTTTCTATGTACATTGGGTTTAGACTAGTTCAAATTATTGTACAACGAGCATCTATGGGTTCTTCGAGGCACTTCTAAAATAAAGTGAGGCATTCTGTGAAACATAAGGTACACTTTATGTGTCAAGGAACTTATTGCCTCACCACATATAAGATCTCCATAGTCCAAGGTAGGTAAAAATAGAGAGTTAACTACATTCAAGTGGACATCCTTGGACATACATTTTTTAAGCCTATAAAGAGCTCCAAACTTCCTATTCATACTGCCTATAGTAGAATTTATATGAAACTTCCAACCTAGATTATAGTCCAACCAATGACCCAGATATTTATACTAATCAACTTGTTTAATAGTAATTCCATCTAAGGTAGTAATGGCTAAATGTATGTCATGTTTTTTCTTTTAACCAGGAGAGACACACTAAACTGAAAGCTTATTTACAGGTGTGACCTGGGAGCACAATGAAGTTAAGTGACTTACTCAGGGTCACAACGTATGCAAGTGGGGGCTGAGGCATTCAAACCCAGGTCTCCAGGTTTGCAGCTCAGAGCCTTAAACCACTGCACTATACTGTCTCCTTTGTTTGCTTATTCCTAAACAAAACAGCTTGGTTTTTTTTGAATTTAGAACCAAATAAAGCTTATTAAAAAAATCCCTAACCTGATCAAAAGTCATTTGCAACTTAGAGCTTATTTATTTATTTGCTTTGATAACCGAGTAAGTGCACTAGGCATTAAGCCTGCCTAATTTCAGACATGATCTGGGAGAGCACAGTATACAGTCATTATAGCATACGCAGGTACATAAATACAGTCATAACAATACACAACAGTTATCCACGCAGGGATAACCAAGACTAATGCATACAGGCAGGGCCATCCACGCAAGGATGAAATGAGGTAGACTAAGACAATTTAACAAACATGATTGGAGTTTAGAGAAACCAAGCTCAAGACAAGTAGGACAAGTGGGTCAAGTACAGTTGCATGTGTCAAGTGCACTGAGGTGACAGAAAAGTACTGACTTGAAGGCAGAGTGAGATAAGGGACACTTTAAACTAGGGGGAAGGGAATTCCAGAATTTGGGGGAGAAATGAGAGAATGCTTGTTCACCCATTTTTGTAGAGCAGTGAGGCACTGAAAACTGTGGAGCGTTTAAGGACCTAAGAGTACGGGAGAGAATTACAGGTTTAAACATGTTAGCCAGAGAATTCAGATGGGTGCATCTTGTCATGGAATCAATGAAACACCCCATAGAGTAATGGCGACATGAATTAGGAGATAGCCAGTGAAGGGTCGAGATAGAGAAGGCAATGGTAAGTGAGGCAAGGGGACGATAAGGCAAATCTAAAAATGTTGTTGTAAGTGGTGTCCCACTTCCATAGAATATTCTCATTAGGCTGGGAGAGGAGAGGGAGGACATAAAGTTACCTGGGCAGCAAGACACCACTAGCCACAGAGATCCTGGGTGCAGGAGTTAAGGAGTGACACACACGATAGGGTGCTCCAATCCTCATGTTAACAGATCTGCAGACATCATTTATGTGAGAGGAGAAGTCAAGTGAAGGATTCAGCATCACCTCTAGGTATTTGAAGGTATCTGTAGACAGGACAGCTGACCCATCGTGACACAGCACTTGAAGCTTGGTGGACTTAACCTGGACTTTTATAGGTGACCCAAAGAGCATTGCCTGAGTTTTGGAAAGGTTGAGGATTAGTAAGTTACAGGAGAACCAGGATTGAAGTTGTTGGAAAGCAGAATATAGATGGTCATTAAGTTCTGAGATGGACTGGGAGGCCGAGTAGAGCACCAAGTCATCCACTTATATGATGCAGTGACAGTAGGGTGTAGAAGTAGGAATATCATTGACAAAGATTGTTAAGTCAAGTGTTTTACCCTCCACATAAATGATTGTGTCATCTGCATAAAGGTGTCAACTAACATCTGGCAAATCAAACCTGAGCTCATTTATGTAGATGTTAAAGAGCAAGGGCCCCAGAATTGATCCCCAAGGGACTCCAGTATTCACATCCAACATTCCAGACTTAAAGGGGTCTATTTCAACAAACTGCTTTCGACCATCTAAATATGAAGAAAACCAATTCACTACTTGAGTAGACAAACTGATCGCACTGAGCCTGGAAAGGAGAACCTGATGGTTTAGGGTATTAAAGACCTTAGAAATGTCAATAAACAAGGCTCCAACCAATGATCTCCTGTTCTGGCTCAGTTGCAGGTCACTGACTACTTTAAACAGTGCAGTTTGGGTATTATGGTGGGACCTGCATTCTGACTGATAATTACACAATTTGTTATTTTCCTCCAAATATTTCTTCAATTGTCTAGAAATTATTTTCTCAAGTATCTTAGAGATCTGCAGCAACAACAAAATGGGCCGATAATTACCCAATTCGCCTTTGTCACCAGACATATTGGTTTAGCTTTAGCAGTTTTTCAGCCCTCTGGGAATTCACTAGTCTTACAGGAAATATTAACAATATAGGCTAGGTGATATGCTGTACAAGGTGCTGCATATTGTAAGAGTCTAGCTGGGATCCCATCATGACCTGCAGCCTCACTGATATTCATTTTTCAGAAGTTCATCATGAACCTCTGTAGATGAAATAAACTCGTAGCTAAATTTATCAAACGTACTGCTCCAGTTTGTTCCTCACAAATAAGGGTATACTCAGGGACTACATTCTGGTCCAGAGAGCTATTATTATTATCAGATGCAGGAGATCCCACCTTACTGAAGTTTTCATTAAAGGTGTTCACAAGCTCTTCATCCAAGGTTTATACTACACTATTAGCTGAGATTTTATTCACTAAAGATTGTTTACTCTTCCCCATTAGATCAGATATTGTTCTCCAAAACATTTTGGGTTCAGTTTATGATTATTATCAAGTTTTGTTTTAACAAAATTCTGTTTTGCTAATCTAACTGCCCTAGTATAAGCATTATGGACTTGTCTTTACAGAATCCAGTCTTGGTCCAGTGTTGCTTTGTTTGCTTTCATCCATTTTTTATTTCTGTCTCTTCTAACTTTATGTAACTGGGTACTAAACTAGGTATTGCCCTCATGTTTGGTTTTCCTGTATTTTATTGGAACATGCTTATCACAAATTTTTAAGAATTCATGCTGTCTATGGGTCCCCCTTTTGGATCCCTTACCTGAGTTCTGATATAAAGAGGATTGAGCAGATACAACACAGGGCAATAAAAATTGTCCCATACCTAGCACATCTTGATTATGAAGAACGACTAAAAATAACAGGCTTTTATTCACTGAAAGCCAGAAGGATTAGAGGGGACCTCCTCCAGATATTCAAACTCCTTCGATTCCCCTACCCTAATGGAACAATGTGGCATTGCATTTGCCACAAGGCAAATCGTACCAAGATTGCACAACAAACAGTTAAACATTTGTAAAGCTAGGACAAACAAGAGAATAGCCTCTTTTCTACTAGGGCCCCAAAGCTGTGGAATAAATGACCACAAGAATTAATGGATTATTCCAATCTAAATACCTTTAAACTACATCTGGACAACTGTTTTTTTAGCTAAATCATTCTGGGGTACAATGTCCCACAATATTGGGGACAATCATGATGGACCTCAGACTTCTTCTGTCCTTAACACCTAATAACCAAGTAATCATAGGAGAAATACTTCCAAGCCTCTGATACAGTAGGTATTAATTCCAATCTGGACCAATTCTTGTTTTCTATGTCCACCATAAATAGAAGATAATCAAATCATTTAAAACTTCTCCATGGCAAGCTTATTACATGATTATTCCTGATAATATTATTTCTTAGTGTGAAAATTAGTTGATGAGCCAAAAAAGAGTCTGGAAGGACTCCAGATCTTATTTATTTATTTATTGAAAATGTTTCACCAGGAAAGGCACACTGAACAAAAAGATGCTCGTCTCATGGTGCGACCTGGGGGGAGGGGTTACAATGGAGGCAGGAATACAGAAAAAAGTTGAATTGAGAAATAGAACAATATTGTTAATGTACATAGTTGGATTGGATTACATAGGACTTTTTACAGTATGAGAACAGTACAGAGCATACAGATAATGTACATAGTTGGATGAGATTACATAGGACATTTTACAGTATGAGAACAGTACAAAGCATACAGATAATGTACATAGTTGGGTGGGATTACATTAGCACTATTTCCAAAAGGAGAACAGGGCAGTACAGAACATGAACATCAAGGACAGGGTATACATATCATGAGAACTCATCGAGGGTAATACATGATTACTTAAGTGCCATATCGAGACTATAGTGCTAGTAACAGGACTTGCGCTGAAGCGAGAGCACCAAGTTGACAGTATGAGTTGGAGGAGAATATGGGGGGTGATATGGGTGGGGGTGGGGGAAGGAGAGGGGAGCAGTAGCAGTACATAAGGATGAAGAGCATGGGTTTGTTTAGGAATGAGGGGGAAGGGAGAGATTAGGAGGGAATATGAGAGTGGGGCATTGTATAAGCTAGACAAATAGGCAAAAGGCTGAGCCCCTGGTCAGGCGCTAAGAAGTGAAGGGGAAAGGGAGCTATTGGGGGTGGGTCAGGGGCAGTTGCAGTTTGGGGCAAGGAAGTTAGTGAGGGCAGAGGACAGGGAGTGTTTGGATGATGAATGGCGTATCTGCACTGGAAGGCTGTTTCAGAGTTTAGGGAAGAGGTAAGAGAAGACAGATTGGCCTGCGGTGGTCCTTTGGAGAGGGATGACTAATAGCCTGGCATCAGAAGACCTGAGGGCATGGGTGGGGGTAGGAGGGGAAGATAGGGAGGATGCGAGGTAAGGAGGGAGGGAGCCGAGCCAGAAGTTGTACACGAATTTAGCACTATGAGTTAGGCGCCAGTTGCACAGAGATGGCTGGGCCAGTAAATGGTAGAGCTTGCAGTGATGTGAGTGGGGGGGCATCGAGGGCAAAACAGCAGAAAGCATTAAAGAGGGGGTCAAGTCTGGTTAGGGTGGTCTTGGCAGCGGAGCTGTAAATGACATCGCAGTAGTCGATGGAGGGTAGGATCATTTTCTGGACTAATTCACATCTGACAGGTAGCGGAAGGCTAGCACGGTTTTGATAAAGGGCACCAAGTTTTGGGCGCAGTTTTGAAATGATGGCATCCATGTTTGTGGAGAAGGAGAGGTGGTGATCAAGCCAAACCCCTAGGTACCTTAAGGAAGGCACTTCAGCAAGGATGATGTTATTTAGGGTATGGAAGATCAGGTGAGAGGTGAGTTTGGATAGATGCTGTCTAGTTCTGAAAGACATAGAGACAGTTTTCTTGGTGTTTAAGGAGAACTGGTTGGCATTGAACCAGCATTGGATTTTGTTGAAATCGGTTTGAAGTTTGGAGGAGACTTCTTCATGGGTCAGCCAGAGGTAAAGAGGACGTGTCGTCTGCATACATGTGGATTGTGGTAGAAGAGCAAGAGTTAGGCAGATCATTTAGAAGGATGGAGAAGAGGATGGGGCCAAGAACTGAGCCTTGGGGAATGCCGGTGGTGATAGGGAGGGGGGGAAGTGTGGTCGGCTATTTTAGTGGATTGGGTTCGATTTAGAAGGTAGGCACTGAATCAATTTGTGGCAGATACTGCTAACCCAGCCCCTGATAGGCAGGATAGTAGGAGAGGATGGGATACCATGTCAAAGGCTTTGCTAGGTCAATGAAGATGGCGGCAGTGATTAGACCTTTATCCATCCCAGTAAGGATGGAGTCCGTGCAGGTAATTTATAAACATGAGATCCAACAAGGATGATTTTCTAGGATCCGGGTGATTGATTCTGGTCGGCTCCCATATCAATTGGGCTAATCCCAAATCTATTTGAAAATCTATCAGGTCATGAGTTGGGTCAATTATGGTCCAATTTACATTAAAATCACCTATTATGATCAGTTCATGAGCATGCCAATATTCTAATAAAATGTCCTGTAGCACATTGAAAATGTTTGCTTCCACTTTATGGGGTTTATAGATTCCCATTAACAAGACTGGTTTTCTATGTCGTGATCTAATCTCAATTCTTAGATCTTCCAAACCACACCCCAAAAATGGACACAACATTTCTTGTATGGTTAAATTACAATCAGCATAGTGTGGGGGGTGCAGGGTGGTGAGTGATCAGTGGGCAATTGGGGTGGGCAGGTGGATCAGTGAAGGACCATTTTCTGTTTTGCAGGTTAAAGAAAAACATTGAGGGAACATTTTATTTCAGACCCTAAGGTGATGGGAGGGTGGGGATGCCACTAGACACCAGGGAAACACTTTCTAATTTGATTCTGTACCACATGACAAACTAATTAAAAAACTGGAAAATATGGGATTAAACAAATATATTGTAAGATGGATTAATAACTGGTTGACTAATAGAAAGCAAAAAGTGAGAATAAACTTTGTTCTCTCTAATGAAGGAAATGTCAACAGTGGTGTTCCTCAGGGATCAGTGTTGGGTCCAATATTGTTTGGATTATTTATAAGTGACATGGAAAAAGGCCTTGATTCTATCATCTCTAAGTTTGCTGATGATACTGAAATAGGTGGGTATGTTTCATCCTTTTCAAAATACCAACTATTATGTGAAGGTCTAAAGGCTATCGAACTATGAGGAGTGGAAAATAGTATGGAATTTAACGAGGCTAAATGTGCTGTAATACATTTTGGAAAGAATAATCCTCATTATAAGTATTATCTTAATAATAAAGAAATTAGAAATAGTAATTGCGAAAAAATCTGAGGTATGGCTGAATCCACATTTATCATCATCTGCATATTTGGCTAAAACCATCTGGAAATCTAATCTAATCATTCACTCTATTAAAAGAGCAGTCATTTCAAGAAATAAAGTTTGCATTATGAAATTATATCAGCGATATGTATTACCACATTTGGACTATAGAACCCCAATATGGAGTCCGTATCTCAAAAAAGACATAAACCAAATTGAAAGAGTAAGGAGAAAATTGACTAAATCTGTTCGGGAATTAAAAACAATGGAGTACGACAAAAGACTGGAGAGGTTAAATTTATTTTACTTAGAGACCAGAAGGATCAGAGGAGATCTGTTGTTAATGTACAGAATTATGAAAGATCAGTTCTTAATGGAACAATGTGGTATACAAAGATTCCACAAAACAGTAAATTTAAGATCACATGACAAATAAATTGTACTCCATAGAGTACAGACAGTCAGACACCAATACTTTTATAATACGCGTACAGCAAGATTATGGAATGGTCTACCTGGTTACATTGTAGACGCTGCTACTATGGAAATTTTCAAGAAGAGATTAGACAAACACCTATTGAGTAATAGATCCAGAAGATAAACCCACTATGTGTGAGAGACAATTTAATGGGCATTTAGCCTACTTTGTCTAAACCTATCAAGTTATACCAAGCTATACTTATGGGAAAAGTGATTGGAGGGTGGGGGGTACCACTAGACACTAGAGAAAAATCATGTCATTATAGGGACAGCGATCTGATGGTGGGGGGGGCACCACTGGACACTAGGGATAAATGTGCTGATTATGGGGATGGAAAACAGATGGTGGGGATGCCAGTAGACACCAGGGATATATTAAATAATTATGGGGATTGTATGTTGTTTAACTATTATGAATTTAATAAAGTTTAGTAAATTGTAAAAAATGAATAATTATGAGACAGCCATTGGAGGATGGGGAATGCTACTGGACACCAGGGAAACACCTTCTGCTTGCAGGAATGGTGATTGGAGGGTAGAAGGGGCACCGCTAGATACCAGGGTAAAATGACATCATTATAGGAAGGGTGATCTGAGGGTGGAGGACACCACTGGACACCAGGGATAAATGTGCCATTAATGGGGACAGCTAATAGAGTGTGAGGTGCCACTACACACCAGGGATATATTAAATAATTACAGGGATGGCAATCAGTGTGTGGGTGGTGCCACTAGACACCATGGATAAATTAAATCATTATGGGGATGGTGATCAGAGGGTGGAGGTGCCACTAGACATGAAGGAAATGTAAAATCAAATATGGGGATGGCAATTGGAGGGTGGGGGTGCCACTAGACAACAAGGATATATTACATAATTAGGGGGACAGTGATCAGAGGGTTGGGGGCCATGAGGTAACAGGGAAAAATAAAAAATATTATGACAATGATTAGAGGGTGGAGGCATCTCTAGACACCGGGGATTAATTTATCATGAAGACAGTGATCAGAGGGTGGGGGGTGACATTAGACACCAGGGAAATATTTATCAATTAAAGGGGATCGAGATCAGAAGGTGGGGGATGCAGCTAGACAACAGGAAAATAATATTTAATTACAGTAATGGTAATTGGAGGTTGGGGGTGCCACTGTACATCAGGGAAAATCCCATAATTATGGGGAAGGTGAACAGAGATTGTGGGGTGTCACTAGACACTAGAGAAAAATCCTATAATTACAGGGACAGCAATCAGAGGGTGGGGGCACCACTAGACACAAGGGAAAATATAAAAGATACAGGAATGGCAATCAGATGGTGGGGGGGGGGATGCCACTAGAAACCAGGGAAAATATTTAAAAAATACAAAGATGGTGATTGGAGGGTTGGGGCTGCCACTAGACACCAAGAAATATGTGCAAATGTATAGGGACAGCTTACAATACCCTTTTTCTGTTTGCAGGAATCCTTTTCTGCTCCTAACAAAAAAAGGAAAATAAAATAGCATTCCTTCAAATGAAAAAAAGAATAGCAAAAAAAACTAAGTCCAAACTAATTTTCCATTCGAACAGATCCATTTTTGTTTGACCAACAAAGGTCATACGCAAAATCTTTTTCCATAACAAGTGATCCTTTTTTGTCCAGACAAAAAAGAACAAACGAAAAAAGCCAGAAAAAATTAAGTCTAAAATATTTTTCTGTAACAAGTAATCTTTTTTCATTTGAACAAAAAAAGCCCATACGGTAAAAGCAGAATTGAGTCACAAAAATGAATTTTAAAAGTAAAAAGAAAAGTACATTTTGGGGTCAGTTTTCCAACAGGTAACTGCAGAATCCACCTAATGGTGTGATGAGCATGATACATGTTTTCGTCTCTCTGGAGGATGTCACTTTGGTAGGTTTTGAATTTTTTTAATAAAAAATGGAAAACAAGATGGTGGCAAATGAAAAAGGATTTTTCCAAAAGAAAAGGGATGGGCCTCAAATGAAAAAATGATCCTTTTTCTTGTGGCCAAATTCTTCTTTAGTTCTACACAGCTGTCCAAAAGACTGTACTGAGCATGCTCAGAAGCCAAAGTTTTAAAATGTAACAACTTTGGAACAGATTAATAATTTTTCATCAAACAAGAAAAAGGCACATCTGTGGGCCAAGCCCTTTCTACCCTGAAAATTTTAGATCAAAATTCCAAACCGTCTCAGTGCAAGGCAATGAAAACAAAAACAGCAAAAAACAGCAAATATTTACGTTTCTTCACTATCAGCATCTCGGAATCTGCAGATCTGACTGGAACAAAACTTGGCACATCAAGAGATATACCCCATGAAACAGCAAATGCAGAATTTTGTGCAAATCTGTTGAACAGTTGCAAAGATATTAAAGTTCAAAATTTGAGGTTTAACATAGAAACCCATGTTCAACCTTAAATTTAGGGGGGGCTACTGTGCTGCAACAATATTCAACAGGTACATGAAGTATATGTATCTATATACATAAGGACATATGATTCTGCCAGCAGAAACAGGTCACTGGGTCTATCAAGTCTGCTTGATTGTGCAACTAGTACCCCAAGACTGTAGCTGCCCCACCCTCCTACCTCCCCATATATATATGGTATACATTTCAAAATATATGGAACATCAACATATAAACATAAGTGGCATATTTGTGGAAATATATGAAATGTATTTATCTATATATTTAATGCACATTTCCACTATATGTAGCACAAATATATTCATATGTATGCTATATATTTCAGAATATAAATTTCAATATATATGAAACATATTGCACACTACGGGCCAGATATTCAAAACTTTGCAGCAGGCAAAAAACATTTGAGCAGGTTTAGCGTGGGATTAGTGCAGGTTTACTATATTTAAAAGGTCAAATAGCGCACAAACTGCATTAGTGCCAGGCAAAATCATAATGTATGAAAGGGGCAAACTGAGGGTGTGTGTACATGAATACAGACACAATGCTATATTCAGTGACTAGCACCACGCAAAGTGGTTTTGCGCGACTTAGCGTGACACTTAGTGTGGAGCACATTACCGCCCAGGAAAAGGTAGTCTTAACCCTGGGAAATCAGCTATTATGGCTTTGCACAGTGTTTGCTCAGCTTTTGCATGGCTTTGCATGACCCTAACAAGTATGACACATAGACAAATCAAGACATAGAGGAAACATGCTGCTTACTAATGGCATCACAATGATGCTATCATCTGCCACCAGTCCCAGCCATGCCAGGCAGTAAGTGGTGACCCTGCTGACAGTTGACAGCATGGCAGTGTGGCCATACAGCACACACCTGTGGACCACTCTTCTGTGAACACCAACAGATGCCAGCACACACATGCAGCACTGTGCGCATGAAGGATGTTGAGGGGAGAGTGTATGGGTGGCTATGCTGTGCCACAGACTAGTTGTGGCCATAAGGCTGGGACACATCATGCAGTGCACATGGGCAAGTATTGGGAATACCCCAACACCAGTGTGCCTTTCTGATAATATATGCCCCCCAACCACATACCGCACAGCTTCACAACTGCCACAGCACACAAAGCCGGACATGTATATGTCACTGTGAGCATCCCATGCCAGATGTGCAGCATCTGTAGGTCACAGAACAGTGTAACAGTAATGTCCACTGTCAGTAAACACCTGCATGTTGGGTCTGTCACTCTGTATAGTGCAGTCATCAGCACTGCCCTACACACCATAGGCAGTCCTGTGTCCACACACTACTGGGCCCCTTGCTACTTTAGTGTCTGCTGTGTACTATAGCATGACCTACCATGTGACAGTTGCAAGCAGCACCACCATCATCTGTGCCTATGCTGTGTTGTCCCCTTGGGTACAGTATTCCATGCTATGCTGTACTGTTTACATGTAGCCTACAGCTATCATCATGCACTGCCAGACTGACCTACAGGTGAAGCTGCGGTCAGATCTGGCCAGCCCTTGTACTTCCAGACTGACCTACAGATGGAGCTGTGGGACCCTGCAGTAATGCTGGGCAAACTACATGCAAATCAGGGCATAATAAGATGCTAATCTGGATGTTTGCCCAGAGACTACCTAAGTAGGCTCATTTGCATGTCACTTTTCAAAATGGCAAAGTTTAGCGCCGGGCAAACATATTTGCACCGGGCTAACAGTTTAGCCCTGTGCTAAACCTGCACAAACGTGTTAGCACTGCATAAACAGTTCAGGGAATATTATAAAGTTTTGAACACTGTACTTTCACACGCACTGCTGCCTGCACCTGTACTGGGTCTAGACATTTGCTGGCACACACTTTGGCCACATAGTCTACCTCTACCTACTGTACCTTCACATCACTGTGCACTGTGTTGCTGTTGTGGTTTGCACTTCCTGGTTGCTATATTCAGAGCTGTCTTATTCAAGGGCTAAGTTTGCCCTGCACTCTCAGCCCAGTTTTCCCAGCCTCATTCCCATGCTATATTCAGAAACTGTTTGCCCCTGGCTATTCCCTTTTGAATATAGCTTGCTTTGTGCTCCTGGCTAAGTTTGCCCACGGCATAGAAACATAGAAACATAGACTTTGACAGCAGATAAGGACTGCTTGGCCCATCTAGTCTGCCAATTTCCCTACCTAGAGGATAAGCTGCAGATCCTATTAACCAACAGCCTATTTCTTCCTACCAAGACAAAATTGCCTTATGTCTGTCGATGCATTCTTGAATTCTCCCACAGTTTTAGACCCCACAGCCTCCTCAGGAAGGCTGTTCCATGTGTCCACCACCCTCTCTGTGAAAAAATACTTCCTCACATTGCCCTGAGCCATCCCCCTCTATCTTCAAATTGTGTCCCCTTGTTCTTGCACATCTCTTTTTCTGAAAGATGCTACCCTCTTGGACTTTGTTGATTCCACTGAGGTACTTAAACATTTCTATCATGTCCCCTCTCCCTCCTTTCCTCAAGGGTATACATATTAAGCTCCTTTAGTCTCTCCTTGTATGGCTTCTCTTGTAGACCCTGCACCATTTTAGTTGCCCTCCTCTGAACTGCCTCCACCCTGTCTATGTCCTTGCGGAGATGAGGTCTCCAGAACTGGACGCAGTACTCCAGATGGGGTCTCAACAACTGTCTTTACATGGGGATAACAACTTCCTGTTTTCTGCTGGTGATGCCTGTCCCTATACATCCCAGTATCCCCCCAGCCCTCCCTACTGCCTTCTTGCATTGCTTGCCAACCTTAAGGTCATCTGATATGATTACCCCCAGGTCTCTTTCCATTTTTGTTGTTGTTACTACCTCCCCCCCCACATTGTGTAATCTTCTCCTGGGTTTTTGTTTCCCAGGTGCATTACTTTGCACTTCTTTGCATTGAATCCAAGCTTCCATACTTCTGACCATTCCTCCAACTTTGCCAAGTCTCTTCTCATCCTCTCCACGCCTCCTTGTGTATCAACCCTGTTGCAGAGCTTTGTGTCATCTGCAAAGAGGCATACTTTTCCTTCCAGTCCCTCTGCAGTGTCACTTACAAAGACATTAAAAAGGACTGGACCCAGTACTGAACCCTGCGGTACCCCACTAGTAACCCCTCTTTCTTCAGAGTGGACTCCATTTACAATTACCTTCTGTGTCCTGTTGTTCAGCCAATGTTTTACCAAGGCTACCACCTTGGGACCCACTCCCAGGCTGGTTAATTTGACTACTAATCTTTTGTGTGGGACTGTGTCAAATGCCTTGCTAAAGTCTAGGTAGACCATGTCCACAGCCTCTCCCTGGTCTACTACATTGTTCACCCAGTCAAAGAAATCATTTAAATTCATCTGACATGACCTTCCCGCTGTGAACCCATGCTGCCTTGGGTCCTGTGCCCCACTGGCCTCTAGGTGCTCAACAATTCTTTCCTTCAGAAGTGATTCAATCACTTTCCCCACCACAGAGGTCAAACTGACAGGTCTGTAGTTTCCTGCCTCCGTCTTGGTCCCACTTTTGTGAAGGGGAATCACATCCACCTTCTTCCAGTCCTCAGGTACCACACCATCCTCCCATGATTTGTTAAAAAGTGTAGTCAGTGGTGTCACTAGTTCTCTGCTTAATTCTTTTAGAATTCTGGGGTGAATTCCATCTGGTCCCACTGCTTTGTCCACCTTCAGTTTTAGGAGTTCTTTCAGAACCCTTTCTTCTGTGAAAGGACTGGGATCAACCCCCCTCTCCAGAGTGCTTCTGTTATTTTGACTAGGCACCTCCCCCACCTCCTCTTTTGTGAATACTGAACAGAAGTATTCATTCAGTATCCCTGCTTTATCACTGTCACTCTCTGCCCACCCACCATCCATTCTATTCAGCCTCACTATCCCTCCCTTTGTCTTTCTACGCTCCTTGATATACCTATAAAAGGTTTCATCCCCCTTCTTAACTGAGTTAGCTATCTTTTCCTCAGTTTGTGCTTTTGCTATTCTGACTACCCTCCCTGCTTCCTTCTGCCTTAACTGGTACAGTTCTCTGTCCTGCTCCTTCTGTGTTTCCTTATACTTCCTAAATGCTATCTTTTTCTCCCTAACCTTCACCGCCACCTCTTTTGAGAACCATAGTGGCTTTTTCTTTCATTTTGATTTGTTTATTTGCTTCAGACAAAGGCTTGTTGCCTCTGTGATGACAGTTTTGATATTTGCCCATTGTTGCTCCACCCCTCCTTCTAGCCTGTTTGCTAGTGCTTTTCTAAGGCCCTCTCCCATCTTGCCAAAGTCAGCCCTCCTGAAGTCCAGAACCCTCACTTTTGTATGGCTTGACTCTGTAGCACAGTTTATCGTAAACCACACTGTGGCAGTGTTAATTTAGCCCCAGGGCAACGTTTTGAATATCTGGCCCTTCATTTGTCATATATTTGGTATATATTACATAATATATGGGACATGTATGGAAGCACACACACAGAAAAGCATTAATATATAAGGTAGAGTAACATGTGATGTGAGTGAGTCAATACTGAGCCTCTCAATTTGAATGACTTAATTTGACTGCTTGTAGTAAAAGTGAGTAGTGCAGAACAGTGATGAGTACTGTATAGTAAGTGTAGGACTGAGCTACACTCACTGGAGCAGGATATGGGGAAATGTTTGGCCAAGCCCTACCGAGCTGGTTGTTTAGTGTAGTGGCTTGAGCCACTGCCCCTGGAGCTGGTGAACCTGGATTTGGGTCAAGGTTCTACAGTGGTGGAAAATTTTTTTGTGTGTGTGTGTGTTTCTCCTTTTCCTCTGTGTCTGCCCCCTCCTGGAGTTGATTATAATAATTTGGGGGGATGTGGGGGACATAACCCTCCAGTCAAAAATACTGTGTTTCATTGTCTTTGTTGGGATCATAAGCAACCGTCACTGTTTGTGGTGGTCTCTGTAGTACTGGTTGCACTTTTGACTTCAGGCAGTATTTGATTCACTCTTTTTGGTCAGCAAGATTTAAAAGTCTCCTTTATCACATAAAATCTTTCTGACTATATGTTGCATATATTTATCAATACAGTACATTTGCTTACAAATATATATGACATATATGGACCAATACATAATGATAAAATACAGGATATATTGACAGTATCAGATGCATACATTTTGGTGGTTTGGTTACAATTAATTATAACTATATAAAGCTTTGTACAAATATAAACTCTAAATATATATTTGGATTATCAAACATGGTATCACTTCAAGATCGTGCTTCTGATACTGGATGGTCAAAAACTGCGAGGTCATCTAAGCGCACAGAGAAACCATGAAGGTTTATTTATTTCATTTAATTCCATTTTCATTTTTATTTTTTATACTTGTAAGCAGGATGAGCACAACTGCCTGTTTTCACCAGCGACAAGTCACAAAACATTCAACATACAGATTATTACAAACATACAAAACATTTAACAATAATACAAACTTACATAAGACAAGCAAATATCACAATCAAATATTTAACTTAAACATGTGCAAACATCCTGATCCAGCATCCAATATGTTAGTCTAGTTTTAAAAGACCACACTGTCAAACTCTATAATATCAAATGGTAATGAGTTAAAAAACATAGGAGCCCTATATGAAATAGATCTCTGGCCAAAAGCCATCCGAAACAAGGAAGTTTTATATCTGCACCGTATTGGGTCATGCTTGTTTGGACTGCACGGACGGCATGCTTTTTCCCAGCGGGAAGTTTGTAATTGCTATCTTGACATGGAACCATTAAACATCCATTAAAATTGTGTATAAAATATATTTCATTCCTTTTAAAATATAAACAACATACTGTAGAACTAATATATTGCATGTTTTAAATATTTTGCGGATGCTGCAGTGCTGACATATTCACTTAAACTAAATTTTGCTAATGGATGGTAGTGACATTGGATGCTATTCGCAGTAAAAAGATCACCAATTTGACTATTTGACAGCATAACAGTTAATTCTGCAATCTGTGTTAATTTTTCTCTTTCTGTAATACAAGGTTCCTTCTGAATTTATATCTTAGAGGCAACTTGTCATCCAGTCTGGATGTGAAAGTGCATGTTGTGCTTTTACTGACCTTCATTGTTGTGCTCTATTGGATTCCCACCCCAGCCTTGCACACTGTGTCCTCAACCTTGCTGCAGTGTTCCAGTCCAAGTCAGCCACCTGACTCCAGTCCACTCTGACAAGTACCACCTCTCACTCGCTGTCTCCTGGCTTTGCCTGCTGGGGATGGGGGATCGGGGGGGGCACAGTCCACTGTGAAAATGGAAGAAGGCCCAGGGTTTGGAAATAGGCTGCTTGTTCCTGTCCACTCTGAAAAGTGCCACTGATTACTCACTGTTTCCAGCCTTTGCCTCCAGGGTCATGGTCCACGGCTCTTTTCAAATCTCCCTTTACTGTTAAACTAACACTATAGCCATGGAACCACTCCATATCAAACTTGGTCTCTCCTGAACCCAACACAATCCTCAAAACGCAGGATTGGGGATTGTACGGACATGGGTCCACAGCAAAAATGGAAGAGCAGTGTGCAAGACAAAGGTTCAAGTGAGGGAAGTAATAGGACGGGTAGACTGAACACTGTACAAACAGGTCGGTGATTGTGGGTCGGTGATCAGAAACTTGCTTCATGCTGCATGCCTCTTCACAGACTAACAGACACTTGGCTTCTACAATTTAAACATTTAAACAACACAACACAGAGGACACATTTGAAAATATATCAGCAGAACAGCAGAATATTGTCACTTTATGACAGCTTAACTTCATGACAGGGAGGGATTTTAACTAGCTACTGAGCAGGTAAGATGAGAAAACATGAATTCCAGTACTTAGCAGGCTTGCTAATAAACACATTTTTTTAACATATGCGCGTTCCTTGTGTTGACAGTTAACACTTGATGAATGGGTTAATGAGTTGTTTGCAAACTCTTGTGGTTGACCTCTCGGGTGTAGCAATATATTCCCTTTTTCCAAAATATTTCCCTTATTACATATTTCACTGTCATATTATTTTTACTTACTGTGGTCAGTCAGTGAATATAACAAAAAAAATTGATAGTGAAATATAATAGTTCTACAGTATTAATTTTATTTGAAAACTGATAACTGGGAAAGGTACACTGAGTTGATACTCATTTCCAGGTACAATACATGGGGGTGGGGGAGAGGTAGTAAAAATAGAACAAAATTTCAGTGACACAACAGTAAGCGATTACAATATCAGCTTAACTCTTTGAGTGCTGAGTATGTTTGAATGTATACAGATTCTAGATGTATATATACTCCTGCAGTCTTGAAAGGGTTGAATTGCAAGAGTAAAAGATGTATAAACAGGCAAACAATAACTAATGATCACAACATGGACTTATAACACAATCTTGCAGGTACAGAATAAAGTGCACATATAACTTAATATGTAACCCAAATACTTTATACATATATTGACAATATATCATGCCACATATTTACAGTAATAATTGAAATGTACTGTAATATATTTGTAAATGTATCAATATATTTTGCAACATACTTAGTATTCTAAAGTGGCCATAAGTTGTATATTGAAAACATATTGCAATATATGAGCAAGATTTGAAATATATTGAAATACGTTGAACTAAGAATGTATTGTAATATATGACAAAATGGCTATATATATATATATATATATATATATATATATATATAGGCATTTAAATATACTTTCAATAATATATTTTAAAATCTATTTTCTTTTTGTAAAGGTAAATGAGGAGATAGAGTTTCTTACTGTCAAGATACCACATGCTGAGAAAGAAGACTCTGATATGAGCGCTGGGATGAGATTCACTTTTATTTCCACTGACAACAGAATGGCAAAGTGCCACTGACTTCCTCTCCTCAATAAAAACTTGAAAACTTACACATTAGTTGAGAGTCAGTTCTGAAATCCTTTAAATGCAAATGTTAGAATGAATTACATTTTTTTAATGAAAACAGGGCAGTGTATACCTTTTTCACAGGATAAGAAGAGCTGCACTGCTATAACATAATCCCAGAGGCTATATCTGCAACCTAAAAGATAAGAACAGTAGTAATGTGTTTTTCACATTTCTATTCATGATCATCCTGAAAAAAAAATTGTCAAAAACACTTTAGTAGAAAAGGGATATATGCTAAAATTGTTAAACAAAAGACAAACTGATTTACTAAAAACATCATTCACTGAGTTGTGTTCTGATAAAAAGTCATTTGAAGTAAAGTTTATTACAGATATCTTTGTAAATTAGTAACTTCAAACATGTGTTTGATGATTCCAAGTAACATGTTGACAAAACTGAAATGCTTTGGTACATTTTTCCCTCCAGGTGGGTTCTATTAGGGTTTACTTGTTTTCTGAGAGTGATAGTCTGCAAAACTGTGGAAACATTTTGGCAATCAGTTTAATAGCAGAGAATAAGAATCAGTTAAGGAAGTGAAGTGAGAGATGTGTGAAAGTAGGAGTATCTGCATCTCTTTCAAACCTAAAGAATATGGTACAGTGATGCAGCTTCTGGAAGCTGCCAGATGCCTCCTCACCAGCTCGCCCAGCCAGACCCTTCCAGTTTTTCCCCCCTTCCCTGACCAGGTGCTCCATGTAGCAGAGCGGCTTCTGAAAGCTGCTGCTGGCCTCCTTGCCATCTCATCCAGCCAGACTCTTCCAGCTTTTCCCCCAGCAATGACCAGGTACTCCAGGCAGCAGCGTGGCTTCAGGAAGCTGCCACCCACCTCCTCGCCAGCTCGCCCAGCCAGACTCTTCCAGGTATTCCTCCTGCCCCGCTAGAGACTTTGAATTTCAGCATTCTTTTCAGCTTGCTGTGATTGGCCCGCTGTATCACAAACCAGACTGGCTTGCATTTCTGTTTAAACTGAACTTTGCCTAAAGGAAATAAGCTCCTACTGCTGCCTAATGTTTTTAAATTTAACCCAGCTTCTGCTCTGATTGCCCCCCCCTCCATCTCAAACCAGATTGGTTTGCATTGCTGTTTAAACTGAAGTTTGCCTAAAGGATATAAGCTCCTACTGCTGTCTAACTTTGACATTTTTTAATTTAACCCAGCTTCAGCTCTGTAGCTTTCCACTGGGCCACAGCTGAAACCACAAATCTGTGGCAGTTTTCAACTTTAGATGAGCTCAGCTTCAGCTCAATTGATTTGGTAGCTCATTAAGCTCATTTTTGCCAAAGTGTGATGCTACTATTAATTACTGTAATGCAAAATTTGTCCCTCCCACCCTCTCCCACCCCCTCACTCTTTAAATAGTCTAACTGTACTTGGGGCTGCACACAGGACAGCAATTTTGGCCTATAGACTCATAGCTGCACCCTCCCATTGTGTGTAACATTGTTACATCTCCCTATGGGCTACATCCACTACATAGTGCCCAGTCCTTTCCTTACTGTATTTTAGGACATTATCTGCTGCTTTTCTGGTCATCCTTCCACATAGTGTTTTTCTACTGCTTTAGCATCTGTCTATACTTTGCTTTTAGCTATCTCAGCATAATTCACCACTGTGAAAGATAAAGTTTGCTAAGCACTCCATCCCCTACTTAACCGTTACTCCTAACTATTCTGATCTGTGTCCTCTACAGACCATATCTTTGCCTCTTTCTCCTACCACTGTACATTTCTCTCCCAAATCCACTGTCCAATTCCCTCTTACATGCTACCCACCATGTTCCCCCTCCTCCTTGCCTTCTTTCCCCTGCTTTTCACGCTGTTTTCCCTTCTCCGTACTCCACTTCCATGCCCTCCAGCCATACTCCCCCTCTGCTACCCTCCTTTTTACACTTTCCCTGGCACACTGCTGCTGGCATCCTCTATCTAATTGGGTCCCACTTGGCCTCCCTTCTTACCCTTGTCTTTTGCTCAAGTAGTACTAACAACAAGATCAATACATCATCCTGCCATTTACTCACCTATCTAAAAAATGGCTGGCCATCCTCACAAGATCACATATAACACTCTTACTCATCATTACCAGAGACATCGAACCAAACACAGGTTCCCCCCACTTCACTTCTCCTCAATTGCCAAAAGGAATTAGATTCTGTCACCTTAACACAAGACACTTTCTCCCCAAAATTGACCTTCTACAGCCACTCATTTTACACCTTAAGCCTTCTATCCTCACTTTGTCTGAGACATGGCTCAGCTCTAAAATTCCTGATTCAGCCATTTTCATCCCTGGTTACTCCCTCATCTGCCAGAACCATAAGTCCAGAGGCAGGGGAGTTGTCATGTTCATATCTACAACTAACAACTACTCTGTCTGCCTCTCCATAACCTCTCCTAATGGAGTGCTTCTAGTCAAAATCTCCCTCCCTCCCTGTCTCTCTTCCTATCATCATAGGCAGCGTGTACTGCTGCTCTAACCTCGCTGTCTGCTCCATGTCCTCTATCACTGATCTCCTCTCTTCCATCGCCACCCTTGCGGTCCCTGGGGAGCTTTTCCTCCTATGAGACTTTAACGTAAATTGGCTGTCCAGTTCTCAGTCCAAAGTCTGCACCCATGTCTCCTCACTCAACCTTTAACAACTTATTACAGACCCAACATGCCTTAATCTCAAGTCAGGTAAACACACACTAATCAAATGGATACTGACCTTGCATCCACATTGAGTCTTAAATTCTGGTATACTCTCCGATGCACTCAGTGACCATCATATGGTCTTCTATCTGCAGAAAATCCACCGTACTAAAGCCCCCCAGTCATCCTCAACTTTTGTTCTTTCTATTCCCTGAACCTAGCCTCCCTCTATTATGATCAGACCAATATTGAGTGGTCACCAATCACCTCAGCCCCCTCCATTAATGCTGCCTTGAGCTACTTCAGCTCATAGTTCCTCACAGTTTGGGACCAGCACACACCATTTAGAAATGCAAGGGTCTGTGACAACCACCTCCGCTGGGTCCCCGCCAAACTGATTGCATGCCAGCATGCTAGAGACCAAGCCTGGGTTGTGTTTAAAACTTCTGGTACTCCCCAAGACCATCAACACCATTGCATGCTCCACAACACATGCACCAGAGCCATCTGTCTTGCCAAGGCAGAGTACTTCCAAGCCTCCTTCGATGAAAACATCAACAATCCTTCCAAATTCTGGAAGGTTATCAACAGTCTATTTCCCCTTCCTGCCCACTCCCCCTCTCCCATCCTGAAAGTAGGTGCCCACGCATTAGATGACCCCTATCCATGGCTGCAGAATTCAACAACTATTTTAGTTCTTGAGCCTCCTCCCTCATTGCATCTCTTCCTCCCATTGCTTCTGGTGATCCCACAAGTCCCATCTATGCCACCCCACTCGACCATTCACCCCCTTCCTCATACTTCTCTTTTAAGCCTGTACTCCCTGAGAACACACCCTGAATCCCTGCAAGGAAAAAAGTCATGATGGGCTTGAACCTAAACTACTCTACCTTACAGCTTATTCCATTGCTCTTCCCTTGACTTATCTATTGAACCTCTCCTTCTTACATGCAACTGTACCTGATGCCTGAAGGATGCCACTGTAGTCCCTCTTCCTAAAGGTAGGGACCCCTCAAACCCTGCCAACTTCCACCCCATCTCTCTATTCCGCACACTGGCCAAGCTCCAAGAGCACCTGGCCCTGAAGCAACACTCCTCTTTCCTTGACTCCTCCTCCTTTTTCACCCCTTTCCAGTTGGGTTCCGTGAAGACCACTCCACCACTACCTCCCTCCTTTGGCTCACTGACTACTTCTCACAGGCATGGATCAGGGATGCATCACCTCTGCAATCTTTGTTGACTGGGCCAAAGCCTTCTACATTGTCTCCCACTCTCTGTGCCTGAGTAAGCTAACCATGGCTGGCCTCTCTGAATTCACCACCTGCTGGTTCTAGTCCTACCTAATAGGTCAGTCCCAGTCTGTCAGGATTGGCAACTCCACCTCCCCTCTCCTCCCCTCCCTATCAACACAGGTGTCCCCCAAGGTTCAGTACTTGGACCAATACTATTCCCCATCTTTTTGAAAGACCCACCTTCCACCTGCTCATCTTCATGTATCCACATGTATGCAGACAACACTGTGTTATTCTCGACTGGGAAATCCCTCTCCGACGTGGTATCTAACCTTCAACAGGACTTCAACAATGTCCAGCACAGCTTAATGCAAACCAACTCTCAATGACTGTCACAAAAAACATCTCTATGACCTTTGGCTCCAGACAAAAATTGTCCCCTACCTTCAGTACCTTCACTGGTACAACACTGGAGGGTGTATGCTCCTTTAAGTAACTTGGACTATGGCTAGACAAGCATCTAGACTTTGGGGTCCACATTAACACTATCCATAAAAAATTACTCCCCAAACTTGGTGCTCTGTACAGACACTGACGCTGCCTGCCACTGCGAGGCAGGAGATAAATCGTCCAAAAGATGATTCTCTCTGTCCTTGATTTTGGGGATATAGTTTACAGTTCTGCCCCAAAAACCACCTTCTCCAGACTGGATACCCTCTTCAGTTCCTTCTGTCACTTTGTACTTGGCTGTCCACCACTTATTCACCACTGTGATCTTTATTCCTCAATCTCCTTTCCTTCCCTCAATGCCTGGTGCCTATCACGCAGTGCTAATTTAATTGGGTAGCTCTGGATCTGTTCTCCACCTCCAAACCTATCCTCACACTTGTCAAGCCCAACCCCTCCTGCTATTCCCTCCATACATTCACTTATAGAACTCTTGCATTGCCCCCTTGGTGCACCTCCTCTGGTCACACTGCATTTTTGTACAAGTTCCCTTGAATCTGGAATCCCCTTCAGCTAGATATTCACTCAGCTAATTCCAGTCACTCACTATCGGTCCTCCTCCAGAAGCATACAGTCCACTGTTGCACCTGTACCTAACGTTCCCACCTACCAAACTCCCTCCCACCAGCATCACCTCTCTACTCCCACCATACTTTTGAGGTTTATCAATGATTGTTGCTTCCTCTTAACCTCTAACCCCCTCTCCTCTCCAGAACCCCACATTTTACTACCTTTCTCCCCTTCTCCCCCCCATATCATTGCTGGGTCCTTGTCCCCCTTGCAGGGTTCTCAGCATTCTAAGGGGGCATTGTTCTCAACATGCCTTTCTTCCCTCCCTCCCCATCTCCCCTTCCTCCATGTTTGATGGGCCTGCATCCTCTTTCAGGGTTCCCAACATCCCGTAGGGGTGCTGTTCTCGGCATGTCCCTCTCTTCCACTTCTCCCTCTCCACCATCTTTGCTGGGTTCTTGATCCCTTGCAAGGTTCCCAGCATCCTGAAGTGGTGTTATTTTTATTATTTCTCTCCTCCCTCCCTTCCCTTTCCCTTCTTCCTGGCCACCCCCATTGCTCCTTTGCCTTCTGTTAGGCATCCTATGCACTTAATAGCCCCTGTACTCAATATCCTCCTCCTCCTAGCACTTTTAAGCTGTACTCCTGCTGCTAGCCTATACCTTACCTAATTACTTGTTATTAATATATGTTTGTGCTCATGGTGTTGACACCTTGTATGGAATTTCAATACTTACTGTCTGCTTTTGCAATTGTTTGGGATTGTAATGTATTGTACTTTGTGTTGACATTTATGTATACTTGCTTTTATAATAGCCTGTGTACTATCCTGGTTGTATATTGCCTGTATATTATTTTACTTGTTCTCCCCACTTATGTAACCCCTTCCCCCAGGATGCTTCTTGAAGAGAACTGTTTACAACTCATGTTGCCTTTCCTGGTGAAACCTTTTTCAAATAAATAAAAATAAAACATGTATGCATCTTATTTATTTATTTATTTAAATTATCACCAGGAGGGCACACTGAACAACAAGTTGCTCATCTCACAGTGTGACCTGGGGGGAGGGTTTACATAGGGTTGTGAAGGATGATCAGTTACAATAGTTAGTGAGTAGTACAAACAATACAACATTGTAAGATTGTGCAACAGTTGGAACACACGGTATTGTACAATAAACAGTAGTGGAACATTGGGTAAATTGCAATACATGTCTAAAATCATACAAAAGAACATATAAATGTACAAAATAGTAATATTGTGATAGAACCATTTCTAGTGCATGAGTGTACCAGTAGCAGGCTTGAGGGTAGTATGCAAGTGTTGTTGGAGTAAAAAGGATGGGGTTAGGTTGTGCACACTGGTGAGTCAGAAGGGCAGGTGGAGAAGAGAGGGGGAGAGGCAAGAACTGAATATGAGGAGAAGGGGTAGCCATTTCCAGATTCCCTCTTCAGGATGTTGAAAACCCTGTTGGAGGGGTCATGGTAGGAAGGCAGAAACTGGGGATAGATATTAAGGTGGGTTAAAGCAGGAACAGCTGAAGGAAGGGTAACTGTGTAGGGCAGAGGTAAGGGAGTAGTTGGAGGAGGAGCGTTGTATTTCAGGGAGAGGAAATTCCAGATTTTAGGGAAATGATGGGTGAAACCAGTCTGACCAATGAGGGTGGAGTGGCGAGGGACCATCAAGGTGTGGGCGTCATTTGATCTGAGAGAGTGGGTGGGGGGAGGTGAGTGGAGAAAGAGGATGAGAGAGAGGAGAGGAGCCCCCCAAACCAGAATTTGGAGGTTAGTTTGGCACAGTGAGAGATGCATCTGTGAGATAGTGGAAGGAAGGTTAGAGAGTGATAGAGTTCACAGTGGTACAGTAGGAGCAGGAAGGGGAGTTGATAGCAAAGCGGCAGAAGGAGTTAAAGAAAGTGTCCAGTTTGGTCAGAGAAGATTTGGGAGCAGTACCATAGACTACGTCACAATAGTCAAAGATGGGGAGTATCAACCTCTCGACAATTTCATGCCTCGCAGTCAGTGGGATGCAAGTACAATTCCTGTACAGAGCACCAAGCTTGGGGAACAGTTTCTTCAGAATAGCATCGATATGCACAGAGAAGTTGAGGTGCTGGTCCAGCCAAACTCCAAGATATCTAAATGAGGAGGTGTCCTCCAAGATGGTCCCAGCAAGGGTGTTGAAGGTGGGTAGGGCCTGGAGCTTAGAGAGTCTCTGCCTGGTGCCAAAGGTCATTGAGACTATCTTCTTGGAATTTAGAAAAAGCTGGTGAGAAGCAATCCAGAGCTGAATTTGGTTGAAGTCATGCTGTAAGCTGGTTTGCACAGCAGCAGGATTTTAGCTGGAACTTTACAAAACAGTATTGTCAGTGTACATGTGGATAGAAGAGGATGAGCAGGCTGTGGGAAGATCATTAAGGAAAATGGAGAAGAGTAGGGGACCAAGCACTGAGCCCCAAGGGACACCAGTGTTGATGGAGAGTGGAGGGGAGGGGAGATGGAATCAAGGATTCTCATTGACTGGGTGCTGCCAATGAGGTAGGATTTAAACCACTTGGTGGCTGACAGAGCAAGGCCAGCTGAGAAGAATGAATCAAGAAGCAGGGGATGGGAAACAGTGTTGAAAGCTTTGGCTAGGTCGACAAAGATGGCCGAGGAGATCAGGCCATCATCCATCCCTGAAAGGATGAAGTCAGTTAGCCTGAGGAGGAAGGTGGTTGTTGAGTGGTTCTTCCAAAAAACAGATTGGAAAGGGTAAAGAAGGAGAAATCAGAGAGGAAGGGTGATAGTTGAGAGAGAACTAAATGTTCTTGAAGTTTGGCAAGGGTAGGAAGGAGGGAAATGGGGCGATAGTTGCCAGGAGTGGATGTGTGGCGACCCTTGGAGAGAGGAAGGACTACAGCATGTTTTCAGGATCAGGGCACTTGGGCAGAAATAAATGACAGGTTAAGGATTAAGGAGATAGGATAAGCAATTGCAGGAGCAGAAAGGTAGAGAAGTTTAGGATCAAGCTCATCTGGTGAGGTGCCTTTAGAGGGGCAGAGGGATAGGAAAGCATTAAGAGCTTCATCAGAGCAGATAGTAGAAAAGGAAAATGGGGGTGGGGTAGGCACTGTCTGAGGCAAAGGGCTGAAGTTAGTATGTGGCAATGGGGGGAGGGAATTTAGAAGAGATGTGGCGCACAAGATGTAGTAGGCATTAAATTCATTGGCCACGGACCCAGGGTCGGAAACCAGGGAGTTATTTATTTTGAGAAGTGCAGGGGGAGGAGGAGAGGGGGGGAGAAAATAGGGCATGAACTAACCTCCAGAATTTAGATGGAGCATTAGTGTTAATCAGGAATGAGGAGTTGAAATAATCAGACTTAGCCAGTCTGGTGGCTTTAGTACATGAATTGCGTAGCATTCTGTACTTGGTGTAGTCTAAAACTAGTGATCCAGTTATCCCTGTGCTTGCACAACTCTTCCTGCCCATGGGGGTCCCTGTCTAGAAGAAATGTATTAAACTGTTTTGTTACTTACTTTTACTCCCAATTACTGTCTTGTTAAAATAGCAGAAAATAGCATCAATGGGCTGTGCAGAGCATTTGTTTTCTGATTTGGCATCATAATGTTATGAAATTACTATCATCAGGGAATTACCCAGTCAAACTGTTACAAAACAATAAGAACTGCACTACAGTTGTGTTCTGGGTGGTGCAGCTGGAAAAGGGATGACTAACCCTCAAGCTCATCTGTAGAATCTCAAAGATAGCTGCACTCTAAACAATATACACACTGAACTCTTACAGCAAGGAATGCTGAAATTGTTTTATTTTACCAAAACATAGGCAGTAACATATTTACAGTGCAGAGCTCATGGCTAGTTGCCTTACAGAAAAAATGGCATTTTTTCTTGAAAGGTGGTTGGCCACAAGCTGCCCACTATAAATATGTTATTGTCTACGTTTTGGCAAAATAAAAATATTTGAGCATTCCTTGCTGTTAGAGCTTAATGCATACTTTTTTAGAATGCAGCTGCCTTTTGGATTCTATTACCCAGTTAATCAGAGGCAAATGGACAGAAATGGATCAGGTGGGTATTGGTGCCCAAAGACTAACCTAGTTGCTTCTAGAGATGCTAGAAGAGTACATTAAGTAAGAGCTAACACATGGTAGCGTGTGTCATTATATGGGTATAATGGGCTCCTTGGGTGGTTGTTAGTTATAGGGCATAGGCAAGTGCAGCAACCACCCAAAAATTGCATTCTTCCTTTATGAATGCACACCCAGAATTGTGTTAGCTTGCTTATAACAATGGTATTTATTTGCTAAAGAATATGCAGGTCAGGTGAGGTGTGTGGTTGCCAGAAAAAAAAAATCAATTGTCATGTGTCATGTTTCGACTAAAGAGGTTACAGAACTTGTCATGGCCCATTTTATAATTCCTCTGAATCACTACCTGCATCTAGCTCAAGTATCCTGATCTCACTGCACTGACCCAAATAATGGATATTGTGCACAGACAATGTATTGAATTTATCAGGATAATGGCCTGAGTACCTCATGATTTGTTGCTGGCAAAAATAGTCTGGCCCTACCTTTGTCATTTTTCTGGGTATCCTGAAGATACCATTGTTTATTGAAGCATCTCATCTTTTTCAAAGATATCTTTCATTAGGCTACATCTCTAGAATTATAGCCACCAGGCACTAGGACCACATGGAAACCTTTTGCTAGCAATCCACTAGGGGCCACCCATGATGACGTCTTAGGTTGGCTGTCACTATATAAACATGGATGGCCCCTGCCCTCCTCACGCCATCAACCATTCTCATCTGACCTGCCAGGGAAATGCTGTTGCTATGATAGATGTTTATTTATTTTCTTAGTAAAAATAATCACTTTTTTAAAATGATTTTTGGGGGCATGTATGTTGTCTCCAGAGCTGTCACCGTCGAAGCTATTTCGATATTCTGAGTGTGGTGAAAAGATCTACTCCAAGGACTTGCATGACATCTGTATGTGATGTTTAGACCTGGACCACGATGTGAAAGCATGGCTTATTTTTCAGGGCTTTGATAGGCCCACTTGGGAATGCAGAAAGGGTGCTTTGGAGAAACACTTACTCAAGCAGTGCTTAGCCCAAATGGAGACCGAACTCCACCATGAAACGGCTTCTGTGTCATACAACCCATTTCTCAGGTTCCAAAGGATCCAAATCCCAGGAGGAAACATCCAGATCACATCACCACAAGCACAGGGATAGGCCCGAAGACAATTCCAGGACCTCCCCTTCCCGCTCCAGGGTCACCAGTCAGACAAGGTCTTTAGGAGGCAGTATGGTGCAGTGGGTTAAGGCTCTGAGCTGCAAATCTGGAGACCTGGGTTTGAATCCCACAGCCCCCTAGGTGCATGCTGTGTGACCCTGAGCAAGTCACTTAACTTCCTGTGCTCCCAGGTTGCACCTGCAAACAAGCTTTCAGCTTAGTGTGTCTCACCTGGTAAAATAATTGGTTAAAAAATAAAAAAAAATTAAAACCTCCTCTGCCCAATCAACTGCTCCAGTGGCAACACAGTCTATTGCCCAGATCATAGACATGGCTAGGTCGACCTCTAGTGCCTCCTGGCCTATCACAGCTGGTGTGTCGCTATTAATGTTGGGGACTTCAACTACCCCATTGACATTTTCCTGCATTCCCATCAAAACAAACATGGGTGCTGATGTGCAGGCAGTGTTAGCATCCTTCACAGCCATCCTTAAGTGCCTGCTATCTCCTCCTCCATTGACAACTGTTCTGCTAATGGGGTCTGCGCAGTAAAACCTAATGGTGATGCCTGCCCAGTCGATGCACAAGATCTCTTCTTGGCTGTTGACGACTTCCTCAGATCCACCACTGCATCCTCCAGACCATGTTTACAAGGACCAGGAGTGGACCAAAACATAATAAACGTGGCTCAGGACTGCCATAGGGTAGCCAAAATACAAGTCCACAATCTATGTAAAAAAATAAACTCTCGGCAATGCCTCAAAGGTCTGCATGCCACGCCATGAACTAGCATACTATTAAAGCAGGTTTCATCTCAAATTACAGTAACAAGAAGCACTGCCAACACACAGCATCTCAATATGTTTTGCGTCACACTAGACACTTTTTCAAGACTTTATGCAGTTCCAAAGGCTCCCCTTAAATAACCCATATTGCACACATGATATACTGTATTACATACAACCACAAGTGACTTAAAAAACACAGTACATTTCATATAGTCTAAAAACTTTACACAAAGCAAAGATTTTGCGTCTGAATTTTGATAAATTCCTATAAATATTGCACAAGCCCATTATTTACTCCCCTGTTTTAAATACTATTAATCAAGCTCAAGTATGTCAGCAAACAAATATAAATATATATATCTAAATGCATTCAAAAGACAGAAATATGTAAAATTCACATTCACCTCCTCCTAGACAGATATGGAGCAAGCTGAAAATGTCCATTCAAGCCAGGTGGCTGTCCTGCATGTAATTTGAACCACCAGTATGTCTCTCAGCACATAAGTGCATTTTTCAAACTCCCCCCCTCCTACTCACAGACACTTGTTCAAGTACCTAAAAAACATAGGAATGATCACTCCCCAAACATGTTACATGCATTACTAAAGCATTTTTGGCTGAGCCCAGTCTGATATGTCTAATATGTTCCAAAATCCTACTTTTAATTTTTATCGCAGTCTTTCCTATGTATGTAGAAGCACCCACAATTACATAAAGCAATGTAAATCACCTCTTCTGTTCCCCAAGAAAGAAAACATTTTGGATGATAGGGCTGTTCATTATGTGGTAAAAGAATATTTTTCCCATCTTGATGTGGTTACTGGCCATACAGTTACCACATTTAAAGTTTCCCACTGGAAGCCTTTGATCTTCATTTTGTCTCTTTTCTGTTCCACTCCATCTATGCACCAATACATCTTTTAAGTTTTTGCCCTATCTAAGCATGAATTCTGGACCATTCTGCAGTGTGTCTTCCAAACTGGGCTCCAGTGTAAGCAATGCCAATTCCTCTTAACAATTTCTTCAATTTCTCTAGCCTGTGTATTAAAAACAATAACAAAATTAATGCTCTGACCATATTTTTTTTTGTTTCCTTTCTCTCTAGATTTTAACAGAATTTTCCTTTGCATACTGTCTACTTTTTCTTTAGCATTCCTTATACATCTTTCACGATACCCCCTTTACTTAAATATTTTACTCAAAATCTGACTATTTTTCTGATATCTTTCAGAGCTGCTGCAGTTTCTCTTAACTCTCATGAACTGGCCCAGAGCAATGTTTTTAGCCACACATTTGGGGATGGCAACTCCCAAAATATAATGAATTATTTCTGTCTGTAGATTTATGGAACAGATGTGTTGCCAGCCCCAACACACACACACACACACACACACACACACACACACATATACATCTTTGAAAATCAATAAATCAAGAAAAGATATCTGGACATCACTTGCTGTTAATGAAAAATGTAAATGTTCATTGGTAGATTCCAAATACTGGATGGACTTATATAGATCTTCCATACTACCCTTCCACAGGTCCAGGTACTGCTTGTAAAAATCTAACTTCTCAAAGAATCCATTAACATCAGTATTACATATGAATTGATCTTCCCATTGGGCCAGGTAAATTGTTGCATAATTGGGGCAATGGCGGCCCTGATTGCTGCCCCCTTTATCTGATGATAAAAGTCAGTTTTAAAAAAGAAAGGCATTTTTTGGTTAAAACCATCTCAGTTAAATTAACCAGAAATTTAACAAAACTGGACGTAAAAATGTTCCCTCATATAAAGCATCCCTCAAAGCATTTAAGCAATCATTATGAGGGATCTTGGAGTACATGGATTGAGTATCCAATGTCACCAAAATGACATCTGGTTCCACAGCTATTTCTTGTATGAGTTTCAGAAATTGCATAGTGTCCCTAATAAATGATCTGGACTTTGGTGCCACTCCCTTAATATTGGAATTAATGTATTGTGCTAAGGGTTCTGTAATAGAATTGTTATTTGAAGCTATAGGTCTAGTGGGGGGGGGGTCAATGAATTTGTATTTTTGGCAGTTCGTAAATTACAGGTCTCACAGGTGACTCAACCATCAACAAATCACAAACTGATTGTGAAATATTCCCAGATGTGACAGCTTCATTTAAATACATTTCGATTTTCCTTTTAAATTTAATGGTTGGATGATATGACATTTTCTTATAAAAATCAGTATTTGACAACACTGAAGACATTTCTTCTAAATACTATCTCTGTCTATCACCACTAAAGCAGACCTTGCAGCAGACCTTGAGCTGAGGAGGACCTTGAAGAAGCCTGTCCTGTTGGGACTCCTAAACACTTCAAACTAATCAATAAAAGGTATGCCACTGTTACCTTATTTTTTAAGAGCCTTTAGAAGCTAAAAACGGTGTGTGGTTCACCTGGTCCCCAACCTCTCTCTTTTTTTCTATACAGCTTTTAAAGAAGATGCCAGATAGAAAATGCCAGACTTCAACTGCGGAACGCCAGTAACCTACAACCCAGCCTGACAGGCCTGAATGGCCTGAACTGACCTTAACCCCAAGACATGGCGAGGGAGTGGATCCGAGAACACAGAGTTGAACCACAAGGACAGACTGTTTCGAGAAACTCAGCAGACATTTGTTGAACTAGAGTACATAGAACAGGAGAAAGGTAGAAACCCTTTCAGAGTCTCTGGTGGCCACCTGTCTATATTTTATTTTGTGGTAAGGTGTCTCAGAATGAAGAAGAGATGCTGGGATGCTAAGAACCCTGCCAAAAACAACAAGGACTTTGAACTGTGGTAAAATCTGATAACTTCGGTCACCTGTTACTTAAAAAAAAGAAAAAAGACCTTGTGCTTGCATTTTATATTTGTTGTCTTGACTCCATATTACACATTTTCATTTATTTCTTTGAACCTGTTGTGTTGCAGCTCTTGTATTAGTGCTAGCATTAACCCTGGGCCAATGCCACTATAAAGTAGAACACAGTGTGCTGAGAGCAGAACTCTACCAGATTAACAATTTTGTTTATTTTGAAGCACAGCTATTTATCATTGCATATAACCCCAGCACTTTTTCCCTTTAAAATAGTTGATTTATTTCAGCATTTATAATTGCTTAGAGTCACTTGGAGTCACTCACTTTTAGCACTTAATTTTTAAAATCAGAATTGCTTCAGCTCTTTTAAATAACTGAGGTCCTGACTGATTGCAGATCATTTCATGGTCGTCACCATTTATTTGTATTCAATACATGCACTTTATAATTTAGTGCCAGTACCTGCCATTGACCCCATGCAGTTTTTATAAAACCTCTGCTGCAAAAGCATAATTATATGGTCTTAGATTAATCAATGCCATATGAATTCAAGACATTTATTTTAACTGTCTCTTATGAAATGGAACAATATCGCCTCTAGCTAGAAGTTTTTTAGCTTGAGTATTCGACTACATACAGTAGTGTGTATGCTGTATACTCATAATTTTATTGTTAACTTGTGTTGACACGTGTCTTTGATCACTGTTGTGTCCTTTGAGGTGAGCTGATTATTTGCAGCTTTTACGCTTTGTGGCACTAGGGGACTTTCCAGAGTGTGAGAATAAAATACTGACTGTGCTACTCCTGTGTAGAACTTGAACTTGTGATTGAAATCACAATTCAACTATGCCCTTCTTTGGTTCCAATTAATTGCATTTGGGTACTCAAATATTGTACTCTAAAACTCTAATAATCTTTTTTCTTTCTACTACACCCTATTGTACTTTAAATGTTATTCATAAGATATTTATAAAATACCTTTGAGTATTGATGTATCTAAATTATTCTGGGTTTGATATAAGGTTCTGGAACTGCTGAGGTGTTGGATATATTTTTTTTCGTTTTTGTTGTTAACATCTATCAATGGGTGTTAATACATATTGATACTTTTTTTTTTATTTACAAAGTTTTATTGTTTTCCAGCACCAAGTATATACACAGGTTAACACACCATTATGTACAATAGGTGCGATTACAAGGAAACAGTATAATCCCACCCTCCACCCCCTCCCCAAAGAACTACATACTCTTGTTAACCACCCCACTGCCGTAGTATAGAGACTTATATCACATATGTTTCCATGTTGTCAAAATAGCCTCAAACTACCCACAATAATGTAAACGCTTTAATTCTATCTTGCATAATTGCAATATGCCGTTCAACTGTTATGCTAGCATAATCTCTCTATACCATTCCAGTACAGATGGCACTTTCTCATCAGTCAATGTCTTGAATTACTATTTTAGCAGATGCAGATATCAGTGCCATATGTGCTCTTAGCCACTTGGGAGTACCAGTAGGAAAACAATTAATCATACAAATTGCAGGGGTGAAGAGCTCAGTCAGGCCAAGGATAGGGTCCAAAGTGTTATTAATAGCACTCCAGAATGCCTTTATACAGGGACACAGCCACATCATGTGGTATAAAGAACCCGGATCTTTCTTACATCTAGTACACACTAATGTGGCTATCTTCTCATATCTGAAGAGTTTAACCGGTGTCAGATATAAATCATGCATGATATTATAACAAACCAACCTTAACCTATCTTGCTTAACCAGTTTGCACATTGACGTCCAAAGTGTATTCCATAAAGTATCATCCTCTGGGATATCTAACTCTTTTATCCAATAGGAGCAGGGACCAGATGGCAATCTATGATCCCACTCCTGTAGAACTTTATACACTTTAGAGACAGCATGCGATTGAGAAGCTATCTGCAGAAGTGCTACTATCTCTCTCTCCCCTGGATCCTTAAGGGGGATCCGTACAGAGAATGTTGTTATGGCCTTACAAACTTGGATATACTTAAAGGCATTAGTATTTAATGCACCAATCGATCATTGTAATTGAGCAAAGGGGGTCAATTTTCCATTTTTCCACACTTCTGTAACTTTACATTGGATCAGCCGAGGCCACAGGATCGGGGGTATCAGAGACCCCTCAATCTTAAAGTGCGGGTTACTGATCACTGGCTGGTCAGAGGATTGATACCACTTTATACCGAGATACCGTTGGACTTGGTGAGAAACTTTCATTGACCATCCCATGGGGTTCGTACTAAGGGACCTGGGCATATACGCCGGGGAGATATACAAAAGGGCCCACAAGGAACACTTGACCTGAGACGCAAGATATCTTTCAATGGATAGCCACAGCGGGGAATATACACAATTTCCAATGTCATTATGCCAGAAGGCTAACTTATTTATATGTTGGGCTATGTAATATAAAAAGAAAGAGGGGTCCGCGAGGCCACCTCTCAGCTTCGGGGCTGTTAACTTTAAGTAAGATCTACGAGTACCTTTTTTGTTCCATAAAAAAGAGTTAAGCTTATTTTGTAATCTAGAAAACCACTTTTTTGGCAGATACATCCCTAACATCCCTAAAGGGTATAATATCCTTGGTAATAGATTCATTTTGATGACATTTAACCTACCCCAAAGAGATAGAGGCAATAATCGCCATCTCTCCAGATCTCTAGATACTATTATAATTAGATTGTCAATATTATTACGTCTTATGGCCCCAAATTCCCTAAAGATCTTAATACCTAGGTAATCTAGAGACTTCGTTTCCCACGCAAGGCCTAGGGAGGACAGTTCTGCCTTATTTATTCTATGATTCAAGGGCATTATCTTAGTTTTTGTTTGATTCAACCTGTAATAGGACAATTTAGAATATTCCTCAATCTCTCTTAGAACAGCCGGTAATGAGGAACCAGGGCTTTCTAAATGTAATAAAATATCGTCAGCATATACCGAATAGGCATATCTTGTTGTACTGATTTGAATACCAGTAATATTCTCGTTTCCTGCCATTCTTAACAACAGAGGTTCTAGATATAAATTGAACAACAGTGGTGACAGGGGACATCCCTGCATAGTACCCCAATTTAATTTAAAAGGGAAGGATAATAGGCCATTACATTTAACTTTGGCAGAAGGACACGAATATAGAATTTCTATCCGTTTTATGAATTCCCTTGGAAAGCCAAAAGCTACTAAAGTGGCAAATAGAAATTCCCACGAAACTCTATCGAACGCCTTTTCGGCATCTAATGAGACAAGTACCATAGGCACTTTTGAATCTCTGGCAGTTGCAATAATGTGTAGCAACTTTCTCACATGATCTTGAGATGACCTGCCAGTCATAAATCCGACTTGCTCACATCCTATCAGATTGCCTATAATTTTTGTAAGTCTATTGGCTAAAATTTTGGCCAGTATTTTGATATCTGCATTTAGCAGTGATATGGGGTGATAGCTGCCAAGATTCTGTGAATCCTTCCCGGGCTTTAAAATTAAAGTTATCGCAGCCTCCTGAAACGTAGTGTCTGATATACCATTATCAAACCAGTAGGAGAAAAGATCCATAAGCACAGGTGAGATAGCGGATTGGCAAGCTTTATAAAAATTATTTGACAGGCCATCCGGCCCAGGCGATTTGTCAAGAGGTAATTGCTGGATAGTCTCCTGGATCTCTCCTATTGTAATAGGAGCGCTTAACAAGGCTGCCTCAGTACTAGTAACCTTAGGCAAAGTCACTGAGCTAAGATAAGAGTTTATGTCCTGATGTCAGGCCGCATAAGTGGATCGACTGCATACAGTTTTGATAATAAAACCCAAACATTTCGGCTATCTTTTGAGGATCTGTGCAGGTTTGACCCTCCTCTTCAGAGAGGATGCCTGCAATATATTGCGAGAATCCATTTGGCGAATCCGCATCGCTAGTAATTTGCTAGCCTTTTCTCCTGTGTCTAAATATTTCAATTTAGTTCTATGTAAGGAAAGTTCAGCTTTCTGAGATTTCAACTCAGTATATTGGGCCTGTAATTGGTATAGCCTCGTCCAAATCTCTGCTGGGGACGTACGGGTTAAACTACGCTCTAGTTTCTTGATTGATGTTAAAAGGGTATCTGCCTGACTCCTCTGAATTTTAACTCTTTTGGAGGCCATTTTAAAAAACTCACCCTGCAATGAACATTTTAAAGCTGCCCATATTAAGTCATACTTGTCTATAGAACCCAGACTGACATTAAGGAAGGAGGATATATGTTCCCTGATGTAATTTAGAGAGGCTGGGTCTTTCAGTAACTGATTATTAAGATGCCACAACGGGAAGCGCTTGCTACCAGATCCCAACCAAAATTCCATATCAACCGGGGCATGATCAGATATTACCCTGGCCAAAATTCCAACTTTTGTGACTTCAGGGATTGCAGAGACACTGACGAGTAAATAATCAATCCGAGAGTGTGTTTTATGTGCAGTCGAAAAAAAAGTATACTGCCTTTCAGAGGGGTTGAATACTCTCCATACATCGACTAAGGCAGCACTGCACATAAATTCCTTCATGGCTCTCTGCGCTGGGGATAAACCTCTTCGGACACGATCAGGTCTATCCAGGTCTGTCTGTAATACCAAGTTCCAGTCTCCACCCAATATAGTAAGTTTGGGTGGGTTCGTCACTATTTTATTTAACAAGTCCACAAAGAAAGCGGGAGAATCACAATTTGGACTGTATATGGAGCCTAGGAGAACTGGTCGAGTCTCCAGGGTTCCATGTACCAATATAAATCTACCCTCTGGGTCCCAAATTTCCTGAGCTAATTTGAATGGGATGCTCTTGGCCAGGAGGATCACTACACCTCCTTTGCTGGTGGATATTCCAGTGCCATATACCTGACCAACCCATAATCTCCTAAATAGGAGCATGTCTTCCTGCTTCAGATGTGTTTCTTGTAAAAAAACAATTTGTGCTCATAGCTTTTGTAAATGCTTTAGAAAAACCTGTCTTTTAACCCTATCCTTGGCCCCCTTAACATTCCAACTCACAAAACAAAAATTATTGCTTGACATCTGTAACAGTAATCTATCAATAGCATAATTAACTATATTCTTAATGGGGGTTCCCAAATAGGCCCTAACGCCTTACCCTCAGCCATATCACAGTATAACAGTTGAAGATCTGAAATGCACTTTACATAAGTTCTATCATTTAAATCTTGACACTATGTAGTTCTTTCCCTACCCTTCAATATTTCCTCCCAGTTCTCCGTAATTATATAAATTATACATTAAACTAACACCCCACTGTTTAAACACTGCATACTCCACCTTATTATGCTACGGATTCCTACCAATAACCAAGCCTAAACCTACCAACATCAATCCCCGGAACCCCCCTCCAGTTGTCTCACTGTTAACAGCAATTACCAAGAAAGGAGAGAAAAAAAAAAAAGGCCCTATATTATCCTAATATGCATATGCAGCATCAAATCGTAACATTCTATTGCTCTGCATCTTTATCATTACCGGCCATCTTATAAACTGAAATAAAAAATCGTAGTTTGTATTGCTGCAAATTAAAAAATTAATTTCCAAATGGGAAATACATAAGCCTGTGACCCATTTGTGTCTAACCGTTTGTTGCTCACATTATTTAACCATGATCAACCCACATTGGTGCGAAACTAACGCCAAGGCTGTCGATTACTAGAAAATCCACATTACTAGGGACACTAATATCCGTCTCTCCACGCCGGATGCCATATTCCACGAACATCCCACAAGAGTCCTTCTCCCTGTTTGTTAGATAGTCTATTAGTTAGTGCTCATGGGGGACGTACATCAAAGCGTTATCTTTGGGCTTTTACAGAACTTGTGGTACTTTGGGCATGTTAATCTATACGAGGATGTCTCGCCAGTATCTGAATAATCCAGTACTTTCTACCACAATTAAATTCCTTCTACCTTTTTCACGACGTGCGATGTAGGATTTGGGAGCTTACCCACAGATCTCCTCTGAATTCACTAATGAACACCCATTCCTTACAGCCTTGCCAAGTCCTACATACCAAAAAGCCTTCATCCTTCCAAGTTTGCTGACTTATTAGCAGTACATTGGGCAATACAACTCAGTGGTTTACCCCTTACAACATCTTCATTTAAATAACTCCAGATAGAGCTCCTTCAGGTTACTCAGAGCTTGCGCAGGGGAATCATATGAAATCCACTTGTCTTCATTTCTGACCATCAGAATAGCTGGGTACTTCACCCTAAACTGCTTCGTGGCCGCAATCAGCTTAGACACTATAGGTTGAAGCTCTCATCGTCATAGTCACACAGAATAGGGCAGACCTTGCACAATTCTTATTGCCTTTCCCTCCCAAGTCACCACCCTGAGCTCTTTCACTTTATCTAGTATATGCTGTTTATCAGCATAATTAAGCAACTTGAAGATCAACGGCCTCGGGGGCTGACCAGTACCAGGTGAGGGGGCGCAAGGCTCGATGAGCCCTCTCAATCAAGTAATATCCTCCATTTGGCGAGGGACCAGTTATTTTCAGGCAGAATCGCTGCATAAATGAAACCACCGCACTCCCTTCCTCCCTCTCCGGAATACCAATCACCACCAGGTTATTCCTTCTGCTACGTCCTTCCAGATCTTCAGTTTTCTCCTCTAACTTTTTAAGCCTGCATTTCATATTGATGAGATCTAACTCAGCCTTGTCTTGTTTTTTTTCAATAGCTATAATTTTGACTTCGGAGTCACCCGTTCTCCGAGATAATGAATCCACAGAGTTTTTAATTGTTTGAAGATTGTCAGAGATAATGGAAACTGCTGTTTGCAGAGGCAGCATTATCTCAAGGAATCTCTCTTCAGAGAGCGCCGTGATCCCGGTACTCGTCTTTGGTTGCGTCTGTGCCTGTTGCTCAGGCCGCTTTTGCGCTCTTTTCTTTCTCAGGCGTGGATGGCGGGGAACGTCCCGGAAGCATTTTCTTGACATACGCTTCCATTGGAGACTCAATCCCGCTCTGCCAAACACTGTTATACTGCAATTCTAGTTCTATTAGAGCAATGAGTTTTAAGTTTAATAGCTGTTTTAGATAGAAATCACAATCCGTTGAACGGAGCTCCGAGGATCTGCTGCTTCGATCTAGGCTGCCATCACGTGACCAATACCTATTGATACTTATTAATTACTACTATCTTTAATGAGATATTTCTTCTGACTCCATATAGGGTCTCAAAAAGACTGATTTGGTCTTAATTGCACAATTAACTGATAAATTATTTATTTAATACCATCTTGTCCAATTAGAGCTTGATAAAGGTGCTCTTAATTGAGAAAGTACAAAAGTATAAAATCATTATTTGGTTAAATATTGGATAAAATCACAGCTATAAGACCTAGTATATCTGAACTTTAGCTATTAACATCTGACATCATTTTACAAAAACAAGTATATATACAAAACATTATGGTGGCCATAAGGAGTGGAAAGCATAACCCCTTAACAATGGCTGATGATTTTGTTTCAGTTATCTCTAAGAAAAAGGGAAAGAAGTGCAAAATTAAAACTAAAGCCAAAACAAGTAAATTAATGGAGACCTTACAAAATAACTCACCTATCAAACATTCTAATAATACAACTAGAAAAACTCCAAATAATCAATCTAAGATTACAAAATACTTTCAATAGCCAATACAATAGATCTTTCTACACCAATACTGAAATCACTAGATAAAACAAAATCTTCTGATATTAATCAGGTAACTGAGACCTCATAGAAACATAGAAGTTGATGGCAGATAAGGACTGAAAGGCCCATCCAGTCTGCCCATTTCTCTTTCTATCTTATGAATGTGCCATTGGCCTTTGCTCTGTCAATGGCCTATCTATTCATACTCATCTGCATTGCTCCCTTATGCCTATCCCATGCCTGTTTGAAGTCCTGCTCTGTATTCATATCCACCACTTCCTGAGGTAGGCTGTTCCATGCATCCACCACCCTTTCTGTGACAAAGAACTTCCTCACATTACTCCTTAATCAGCCTCCTTCTAATCTCATGCTGTGTCCTGTTGTCCTGCTATTTCTCTTATATTGAAACTTGTTAGACTCTTTCACGTTGTTAATGCCCTTAAGGTGTCTGAATGTTTTGATTATATCACCTCTCTCCCTCTTTTTGCTCTAGGGTATACATATTGAGCTCCATTAATCTGTCCTCATATGTTTTCTGATGCAGTCCCTGCACCTTTTTGGTTTCCTTTCTCTGGACTGCCTCAATTTGGCTAATGTCCTTGAGAAGGTGTGGCCTCCAGTACTGCACGCAGTACTCCAGATGGGGCCTAACCAGTGTTTTGTAAAGAGGGGTTATTACCTCCCTCTTCTGACTTGTGATACCCCTACTAATACACCTCAACATCCCCCTAGCCTTACCTACTGATTTAGTGGTCTGCTTGGGATGATTTCAGGTCATCATTGATGAAGATGCCCAAGTCTCTTTCTTCTCTTGTGACTGCCAGCAACTCCTCTCCCACCCTATAGGTGGCTTTAGTCTTTCTCTTCCCTATGTGCATGATCTTGCACTTCTTTGCATTAAACCCCAGTTGCCACTCTTTCGACCATTTTGCTAGTTTATCCAAATCTCTTCTCATTCTGCCCACCCCATCTAGATCATCTACTCTGTTGCAGATCTTGGTGTAATCTGCAAACAGACAAACCTTACCCTCCAGTCCATCTACAATGTCACTGATGAAGATACTGAAGAGGACTGACCCCTGAGGTACACCGCTTGTGACTTGCATCTCTTCTGACTGTATACCGTTTACCACCACTCTCTGTTTTCTGCCCGTCAACCAGTTTGCCACCCAGTTGACCAACTTCTGACCCACCCTGAGCCTGCCCAGCTTATTAATCAATCTTCTATGTGGAACAGTATCGAAAGCTTTGCTGAAGTCAAGGTAGGCAACATCAACTTCTCCCCCTTGGTCCTCCACTCTGGTTACCCAGTCAAAGAAATCCATGAGATTAGTTTGACAGGACCTTCATTTTTGTAAACCCATGCAGTCTTGGATCTTGTGCTCCTATGGATTCCAGGTGTTGCACTATCCTTTTCTTAAGCCAGAACATATATTTGCAAGGCTATCAGCAAAACTGGATATAGTGGTGACTCTCTCAACTTGAAACTGCTTTCACTAGTCCTAGATGATATCATTGAACCCCTGACTAAGATTTTCAACCTCTCCCAAGGTATGGCCAGTTCCCATCACTCTGGAAAAAGGCTTCCATCACACCTGTGTGTAAAAGTGGTGACAAGTCACTGCACACCAATTACAGGCCCATCTCCATCCTCCCCCAACTATCCAAAGCACTTGAATATATAATCTCTGACCAGCTTGTAGAATTCCTGGAAAAAACATAATATTCAGTGCTCTGAGCAGCACGGCTTCCACAAAGGGTATAGTACCACCACTGCTCTGTTGGAATTCACTGGTTACATCTATGATGCCCTGGACCAAGGACTTTTTGGGGGTGCAATATTCATTGACCTGACAAAGGCCTTTGATACAGTTAATCACCCCCTCCTACTCAGACAACTGACTGCTCTTGGGCTCTCTAAGGATGCAGTGCCCTGGTTTGCCAGCTACCTCGGGTAGAGAGTTCAAAGTGTTAAAATTTCTGGTGTCTTCTCAGTTGAAAAACTAGCCCTCTCAGTTTTCCCTCAGGGATCTATACTGGGCCCTTTACTATTTTCTCTCTTCCTAAACCACCTCTCTGGCATCTGCCAACAGAGGATACTACTCTACGCAGATGATGCAGTCCTCTTTTCTAGCAACCGGGACTTTAAGCTACTTGAGATTCAACTACAACATGATTTCAGGCTAGTAAAAAATGGTTTGGCTCCCACAAACTTGTCTTGAATTATAGCAAGACAAAAGTCATGACTTTCTGCAATGCTTATAGTATGTATAAACCTCTACCCCTCATCATCAATAATCAACGGGGACCACACTTGAGCAGGTTCATAAGTTCAAATACCTTGGCATCACCCTGGACTGCTCACTCTCCTACCATCAGCATATTGGGATGGTTGCTAAGTCTGCCAACATATATCTTGACCTGCTCCACAAGTATAAACACTGCATGACCCCTGAAGCCCTAAGACTGGCCATCCACAGCTCTGTTACCTCCATTGTTGACTATGGGCTAGTCATCTATGGCTCAGCCTCCCACACTGCACTTAGGAGAATATCAGTGACACTTAACAAGGCCTGTTGACTTCTCATGGCGGCTGATCACCTAATGCACACCTGTGACCTTAATGCCAAGACTGGTTGGCTACCTCTCATTAGCAGAATACAATACCAGACCTGTCTGATAGCCAAAAAAGCTCTTCTTGGACTCATGCCAACAGGTGTTGCAAGTCTCCTTACTACCAACAGCAGCACACAGTCAACTCACAGTTCTCTATACCAGACTTTCCATGTCCCCAGGTGCAGGACCTCGCTGGGCTAGAGATTTTTCATGCACAGGGCTCCGCAGTTGTTCCACATCCTTAACAAAGAGACTCTTGCTGCTGCAATGCTAAGCCACTTTAAAAGGCAACTGTGGCTATTCCTCCCCTCTACCTCAACTTGCGACTGCCTCCCCTAAGCAATGGTCTCCACTGTCTATTTGTGTCTACCTCACCTAAGAAATGGTCTCCACCCTCTACCATAGCTGAAGCTATAACCAGACATGCTAGCCTTGCTTTCTTGGCTCCAGCCCAATCCCTCTCACCCTTCCCCCTCACCCTCCCATCCCCTCTTTTCAGACTAACTCATTGGTATGGCCACTGGCCCCTGTCCCCCTTGCTCTTTTCATCCTTGTCTGACAACTGCACCTTTTGGCCAGCTTCCTACTGACTTTTTCTGCTGCGTATACTGTCCTTACCATGAATCCTGTTAGAAACTAGCTTGTGATCCCCATCCTTTGACATGGAACCTTTGTAAACAAGCAGTCTCTGCTCAAAGGTAATTGTAATCCTAGAGTTAAATAAATAAATAAATAAATAAGGAGTGCCTCCATAATCATGCCCAGTACTGAGGTAAGACTGACTGGTCTGTAGTTCCCTGCCTCCTCCCTACCACTCTTGTGGAGTAGGATCACATGAGCCCTTCTCCAGTCTTCTGGGACCTCTCCTGTGCTCAGAGACTCACTGAACAGTTCTGATAATGGCTCTGCTAGTTCCACCCTTAGTTCCTTTAGTACCCAGGGATGCATGCCATCAGGTCCCATTGCCTTGTCCACCCTGAGCTTATCGAGCTCTTGTAGGACCCTTTCTATGGTGAAGGGACTAGTGCACACCTCCCCCCCCTGTGTCCATGGTGCTGAGCTGTGGGCCCTGCCTTACCTTCTCTTCAGTAAATACTGAGCAGAAGTATACATTTAGGATAGATGCTTATATGTGGTCCTCCTCCTCAAATACCCCCTTATCCCCTTTGATCTTAGCAATACCTCCTCTGGACTTTCTCCTTTCACTAATGTATCTATAGAAAGTCTTGTCACCTTCTTTTACTGTTTGTGCTAGTGTTTCCTTGTTTTGAAATGCTGCCTGCCTTACTGCCTTATCTGCTTTCCTTAGGGAAGTTTGGTATGCCTCCCTATGTTCACCCTGCTGTGTTACCTTATATTTCCTGAAGGCAGCCTTTTGGCTCTGACCTTTTCTGCTACTGTTTTTGAGAACCAAAGTGGTTTCCTTCTTCTTTTGCACTTCCTTTTCTCTCTAACACAATGGGATGTTGCTTCAAGTACTGCATCCTTAATGCTTGCCCACTCTGCCTGTACAACCTCACCTGTATTTCTTTTTTCCAGGGCTAGCTTAACTCTGATGACCATCTTATCAAAGTCAGCTCTTCTGTAGCTCCATATTTTTGCCTTGGAATGGGATCATTTAGTTCTAGTGACCAAATTGAACTATACTATGTGACGGTCACTGGCCCCCAGGTGACCTTCTACCTGGAGATCTGTGATCCTTTCCCTGTTAGTCAGTACTAGATCTAGGATAGCCCTGTCTCTTGTGGGTTGTTGTACCAGTTGTTTGAGGCCCTGCCCCTGCAGGAAATCCACCATGTGTCTAGTTCTGGCAGATGTTCCTGCTGGTATTGACCAATCTGTGTCTGGCATGTTGAAGTCTCCCATTGTCAGAACCTCCACTTTAGCTGTCATGTTTTATATATCTTCTAACAGTAATGTGTCTAGGTCCTTTCCCTGGTCTGGAGGCCTGTACACAACCCCAGTTCGTATGGCTGTCCCATTTCCTGTTTCCAGGGTGACCCATAGTTCTTTTGGCTTATCAAGTTCACAAAGTTCAGCTAAAAATATACCCCAAATAAGTGAATCTACTTTGGAGGGCATTTCTCTTCCTAATTATAGTTGGGAGATGGACTATCCTTCTATATTTGAAGAAAGTAGGCCATCTCATGGCACCAAGAGTGAATTTCCTCCTGAGGATGCCCTTATTGCCCTTTCTTTTCTTTTCTTAAACATGATGAGAGTTGCTTTCTGCTTCACCTGGTCAGGAGAGTCATAGCTCCCCTCCTGGTTCTCTATTGGGAGGTCCTATAAGCATGGTCTCCAGTGGGGAACTGAGGACAGCAGGGCCCACCCACATTTATATAGTGGGAGTCAACATAAGATGTCACCATGAGTGGCCCTTAGTGGACTGCTAGCAAAATGTTTCACATTGGTCCTAGTGCTGATAGTTATAGTTTCATACGTGTGGCCTGATGAAAGAGATTCTCTTGAAGATCTACTGTTAAGTAAGTATGTAACTGTTCTTTATTGCTTCCCATAAAAACTAAAAAAGTGTGCATATGGGATAAAGTAAAATACATATGGTTGAGGTGCGCTGGGTTGAGGGTCCAAGGACTAAGTTTACTGGAGACTCCTAAAATTCAAAAGCTAGTTTTTTATGTATCAAATACTACAAGCTAATTTTATATGGCTCCATGCAAATATCTGGATTTACTCAGTATATACAGTATGCATGAAAATGGTACACAGTGACAGTAGAGATTGGCACATGAAGAAATGTGGCAGCAATATAAACAAATGACAAGAGGGTATACCCATGGATATACAGGCTATTTTTGCTTTTATACAAATGTGCCATGCCATTTATTAAAATAATAAAAAAAAAATTTCTCTTACATTTGGATGTGATAAAAGTAAACAACAAAGACCCTTGCTGAAAACCAAACAAAGGCAAGGCAACTTTATTTATATGGCACCCTGTCACAAAGGCTCAAGGAAATGCACACAGAGGAATTAGACTGTTAAATGCATCCAAAATACATCACAGATATGTACAATAATACACCATAAATACTCTTAAACAACACTAAAGGCCTGCCAACAAAAAAGGAATTTTTAAAGCTCTCTTAAAGGCCTCAGCCAGGTGGGTGACATAGGCATGAGGTAGAAGAGAAATCCATAAAGAGATGCAACCACTACCAAGACTCTAAGACTGTATCCCTGGATAATTTTAGCCTCAAACTGGGACTCAAGAGTAAATCAGTCTCTGTGATGGGAAGAGGGCAGACTGGGGTGTATAGTACAGAAGATCCTTCAGGTAGCCAGGACCCATACCATGCTGGGCCATGTATGTTAACAAGCCAGTCTTGAAGCTGAATGACCACCAAACAGGTCATGCAACACTGGCATGATGTGGTAATTTAAAAGTGTTACAAAAATTAGCCAGGCTGCTGTGTTCTGGACCAGCTGCAGGCAATGATCAGAACCCACCAGATAACCCTAGGTAGAGGGTGTTTCCGTAATCCAGTCAAGATGTGAAAAAGGCATGCATTACATTGACCAGGGTGTCTGATACGAGATATGGTTTAATCTGTGTGATGCTACAAGAATGAAAAAAAAACACTATGAACCACTGCAGATAATCGGAGTGAGATCCAAAACTTAGCTGTGGTGCTAAGGGGTGTTTGCCTGCACTAACTGGGTTTTGCACATGATTTGTGATTTGTGGGTGAGGTAAATGTTCAGACACTCCCACAACATAGGCAAAACCTGTCACAGCCTGAGCACTGATTTACAATTGTATCCATGCAAATCAGGGGGTCAACCCCTGCATAAGGATGCAGAAGCAAATTCAGAGGTGGTACATGTCACCCAAACAAGTGCATGTTACTGCCTTTGCAAACCCTATCTTAACAGGGCTCAAGGCCCTGGTGGCAGGCAATTGTACTGTAGCTGCCCACCCCCTGAACCCCGACTCATGTTAAAATTAGATGCCCTGGTGTCCAGTGGCATACCCTGCACTCTGATTGCCCCTTTCTGTCATGCCTAGATGTTCCCTGGTGTCTAGTGGCACCACTGTCCTCCAAGAACCTGTCTCCATACATATTTAGATATTCCCAGGCATCTAGTGGCACCCCATGCCCTCTAGATCTAGTCCTAACTAAGTAATGTTAAAGTAACTCTGCAAATAGAACAAAGAGAGTCTGGAGCAATGGTTTTCAACCAAGGGTCTGCGGCCTCCAGGGGGTCCCCATACAAGGTGTCAGGGGTCCATGGAGAGAGCAGCAAAAATGTATACTGTCCATGCAAATTACTGCTACAGTGGACTAGGGCTAGGCAATAATCGAGTGCTGCGAGAGACAGAGAGAAAGAGAAAGAGAGAGAGAGAGAGAGAAAGCAGCCAAAGCTTCCTTAAATCAAGGAGGTTATTTAACAGACTACACTGAACTGAATTATTACTTTTTGGACCTGTGTAAGTAACTAGTATTGATTCTCTGTTGTTGGGGTTGACTTTTCTTAGTTTAACTTTTATTTGCAAGGAAGGAACTATAGCTGGGAGATGTTTGCAGTCATTTGTGACTAGACCTGTTACTTAACCTCTGTGAAATAAGTGTCTGAAAGGAAGGAAGGAAGGCAATTCCCTGGGTAGAGGGTCAGAGTTGTAGTTGATTGTTTCTGGAGGGCACAGGTTTACTCCCACCCACCCTGTCCCTCGTCCCACCTGCCCCAAGTGCATAACCTCCTTTATTGCAGGGGTTGTGACATCACTTCCCCAACACTGCTAACAACATACACCTGTTCATTTCCTTAAAGGCACAGCACACTGAATGGGGGTAGAGACACTCATAAGCTTGCACATGCTAAAACAAGAACAAAAAAAAGAAAAGCATCTGTAACAGAAGGGACACAGACATGTGGGGAGTGGTGCAATGCACTGGCTGTGGAGCAGCGCTCTTCCAGGAGACATTCTGGAGACTGCATTGCTGCCCTATTTTCAGGCACCTCTCTTGTCTGAGGGAGGAGGTTGTTCGTCTCCATGGTGACCTGGCAAGGATTTGGGAAACCTTCTCTCCTACCCAGAGACCACCCAGGCCACCACTACTACCTCAGAGGTTGCCAAGAAAGAGGAGTGGTTGGACCATTGTGGGCTCAGGGAGGGTGAGGGTGGTGGAACAGAGGTGCATCCCTCCAGTTGTGCCTCTTCACAATTCATTCACCACTCTGCTGGAGCATTGTTCCTCTATGGAGTCACCCAAAGTGGAGACCAAGGAGAATGCTGGGAACATCCACAAAGGAGACCCACAGGAGGGTGGCACAGGACCCCACAGGGGAAGGAAACAACTCCTGGTTGGGGACTCAGTTGTTAGGGGGTAGAACTGGGGGAGGGAGGGGAGTGGAGGGGAAAGGGAGGTAAGGTGCCTGCCTGGCACCATGGCTTGGAGGGACAGGAAATGAATCCTCAGGATCATGGGAGCAGCTGCAAGAGGGAGTGAGCTGAATGTCATTATCCACCTAGGGACAAATGACCAGGCTGAGAATGAGATCAGAGTGGTGCAACAGGAGTTTGTGAAGTTGAGGAGGGGCCTTTGACAAGTAGCAAACATAGTAACTTTCTCAGAAGTACTACCTGTCTATAGCATGGATCAGGCTAGGGTACTCCACACCATGCGATTCAATGACTGGTTGAAAAACTGCTGCGGTGCTCAGGGATTTGGCTTCATTGGGAACTGGGGCTCCACCTGGAGGGATGCAGGCCTGTACTGGCATGATGGTCTGCATCTATCCAGGAGGGGAACCAGGATCCAAGGTGATAGGTTTAAATGTTTCATTGGCAAACAGTTATACTAGCCAAAGGGGGGGCACTGAAAAGGAGAAGGGAAATGCTAGCCCCCCTCAAAAAAATCATGGTAGTTAGTGAGGTAAATACCAAGATAGAGCAGTCGATAGGGAGAAGGGCAGGGGTAAATGGAGAAAAAGACAAAGGCAAAAAGGACAGGGATGGGGAAAAAAGAAATAAAGCCATAAAAAATGTAGGGCAATGAGTACCAATGCCCGTAGTCTAGGTCAAAAACTCCCCGAAATGGTGGCCTTGGTGGAAGAAGGATGCCTAGATATCATCTCAGTCAAAGAAACATGGTACACAGAGAACCATGACTGGGATGTCAAGATACTAGGGTACGTAATCTACAGGAGGGACAGGGAGGGAAGAAGAGGAGGAGGAGTAGCTCTCTATGTAAGGGAAGGAATCAAAGCAACAGAACTAAAGGATAAACAGGGAGGAGAGGAGAGGAGAGGAGGCACTGTGGATCACCCTGGAGACTGGAAATGGCACCACAATCTGCACAGGGGTTGTATACAGACCCCCATCTCAGGGGGAGGAAATGGACAAGGAAATAATTGGATGCATCCTTAGGATGGCAGAGAAAGGGGAGATATTGCTGATGGGGGACCTGAATATGCCAGATGTTAACTGGAGCCCCTTTGCTGCAGCCACATCCAAGAGCAGGGTCATTCTCAATGCTCTACAGGGTGCATGCCTCAGACAGCTAGTTTTGGAACCCACTCGGTAGGAAGCAATCTTAGACCTGGTACTCTCAAATGGGGACCGAGAAAGGATCTCTGATCTTGAAGTGGGTAGCCATCTGGGAACAAGCGAACACCAAACAGTGTGGTTCACGATAAACTTAGCCGTAGAGTCAAGCCATACAAAAGTGGAGGTACTGGACTTCAGGAGGGTTGATTTTGACAAAATGGGAGAGTGCCTCAGAAAAGCACTAGCAAACAGGTAAGAAGGTGGGGTGGAGCAACAGTGGGGAAAACATCAAAACCGCCATCACAGTGGCAACAAGCCTTTGTGTGAAGCAAATAAACAAATCAAAATGAATGAAAAAAAACACTATGGTTCTCAAAAGAAGTGGTGGAGAAGGTTAGGGAGAAAAAGATATCATTCAGGAAGTATAAGGAAACACAGAAGGAGCAGGACAGAGAACTGTACCAGTTAAAGCAGAAGGAAGTGGGGAAGGCAGTCGGAATAACAAAGGCCCAAACCGAGGAAAAGATAGCCAACTCGGATAACAAGGGGGATACAATGTTTTATAGGTACATTAGGGAGCAAAGAAAGACTAAGGCAGGGATACTGAGGTTGAATAAAGAAAAAGGTGGTTGGGCAGAGAGTGACAGTAAAAAAGCAGGGATACTGAATGAATATTTCTGCTCAGTATTCATAGTGGAAGAGCAGGGGGAGATACCTAATCCAGTCAATAGAAGCACTCTGGATAGGGGTGTTGACATTAGTCCTTTCACAGAAGAAAGGGTTCTGAAAGAACTCTCAAAACTGAAGGTGGGTAAAGCAATGGGACCTGATGGGATTCATCACAGAATTCTAAAAGAACTAAGGGAAGAACTAGTAACACCACTGACTACCCATTTTAATAAATCATGGGAGGATGGTGTGGTACCTCAGGACTGGAGGAGGGCAGATGTGATTCCCCTTCACAAAAGTGGCAGTAATACAGAGACAGGAAACTACAGACCTCTCAGTTTGACCTCAGTGGTAGGAAAAATGATGGAATCACTTCTGAAAGAAAGAATTGTTAAGTACCTAGAGGCCAGTGGGGCACAGGACCCAAGGCAGCATGGATTCACAGCAGGAAGGTCATGTCAGAGAAATCTAATTGATTTCTTTGACTGGGTGACCAAAGTAGTAGACCAAGGATGGGCTGTGGATATGGCCTACCTAGACTTTTGCAAGGCATTTGACACAGTCCCACACAAAAGATTAATAAACAAATTAGCCAGCCTGGGAGTGTGGTCCCAGGGTGGTAGCCTGGGAAAAACACTGACTGGACAACAGGACACAGAGGGTAATAGTAAATGGAGTCCACAGTGAAGAAAGAGGGGTTACTAGTGGGAGTATCACAGGGTTCAGTACTGGGGCCGGTGCTTTTTACTGGGAGCAGGAAAGATTCTCTAGAGCTTTTTTAGGGGCTGGTGTAGCTTTTTAAAAACATTCAGACTATTTCTGTGTCGAGTTGTGACCATGACCCCACAGGTTACTTCTGGGTCATGCCACATATGAGGGATGCAGGATCGAGTGCCCGTGTTGGTCTGAGACCTGTCTGAACCTGTAAGTCAGCCAAAATCTGAGAGACAGGAGGAATGGGCCTCTGCTTGCACCTTGCACTACTGCTTGAAATAATTGTATAAAACTAGCTCTACTTGTCTGGTTCAAGGGGGCAAAGTCATACAGGAAGTGTCCTGGGTATTGTAGTTTCTCTGGTTTGGTGGGGAAACTACAACTTAACAGGGAAGCTATGCTTTTATTTCACAGAAACCTAGCAGGACTGTGCTAGGTCTCTAGAGCTTTTTTAAGGGCTGGTGTAGCCTTTGTAAACACTTTCAGGATATTTCTGTGTGCAGTTGTGACTGCAACCCTACAGGTTACTTCCAGGTCATGACACGTATTATTTATTTACTGAAATAAATTGGAATTACAATCCTTTGAGTCACTGACTCCTTTGCAAAGGCTCCACATCATTAGGAAAAAGAAAGGAAACTACACGGAGGTAGCACATGTAAATTACTGAAACTTAAGCATTTGGTACAGAAATCAACATTTAACTTAACATTTTACACAGTACAAACTGAAGCAATTGGTACAAAACTTAAAACATTAGGCACAGTGTACAATGAAGAGTTACGTCAGCAGGGATCATAAGAAGGTCCTGGGTCAATACTTATATGCATATTGAACAGTTGTTTAGTTATGGAGGTTCTTACAAAGTAGGCCCAGAGTCATGACATATTACATTGAGAAGCTGAGGAACCAAAGCTTGGGACAAGAGCTACATAAATTTTGTAGCTCTGGATCCTGCTTGTAACAAGGTATTGTATGCATGAAGCAGCTCTAAGAGGAAAAGTTATATACAGTCACATGTTGCAGAGTTGAGGAGTGACTTTAGGCCACTTTTAAACTGACCCAAACTGGCTGTATTGGAGACTGTGGGTGGAAGGTTGTTTAGCTACAGAGGGGCACAATAATGGAAAGACCACTGCCCAAAGGAGGTTCTACAGTGGGGTACTAGCAGGGAGGTATTAGGTGAGTGTCTTGGTGCTCTCCAGAGAGAGGATGTTTAAATTAGGGGGTGGAGGCTTATCAGTGCTACTAAGGGAGGCAGGAGCAAGTGCCACAAGCTTGAGTGCATGGTGTCATGTGCAGAGATGCATGCAGAGACATGCCTGCCTCTGTGCATGTTTAAGTGTGTTTAGTAGGGCAGTTGGAGCAGGAGCAGTGGATTATAGCATCAAACAGTAAGTTATAATTGCTAACTCTGTGTGAAGGGTAAAGAGGGACAATACACAGAGCAGTGAATCTTAAACCAACAACATGGGAAGTTATATAGTCACCCTTAAATCTGGAGAACTGAGCATTAAATGTAAAGAATGCTCAAAATTTAGTGTGGGGGATAGCTCAGGCCTATCTGAATACAAATGTAGGCAGTGTATAGAAATAAAAGAGTTGAAGCTAAAAATATTGGGGCTAGAGTTAGAATTAAAATGTTATAAACAGGTTGGCCCATCAGAGGGCATAAACTAGGAGGTTCAAGAAAAGAAAAAGCTTGCAAATCAAAAAAGGGACAGAAATAGTACTGAATCTGACAGTGACTGTTAATATCAAGCTAACATTAGCAAGCACAGGAAAAGAAGGAGAGCAATAACTTTTAATATGCCTATTAGGAACTCCTTTGCACCATTATAAAATTTACTAGAAAGTGTGGAAACACAGACTGATGAATAAGTGCAGATAGCACAGAGCAATGGGGAAACCAGGGTAGTAAATGAAGTGGACAATAGAGGAGAAGTGGAGGAAAATAGAAATGGAGAACTGCACACAGACCAAACACAAGCACAGACACCAGAGGTATAATTACCAAGTAGTGTTAGGGTTGACATTGTTGAAATGGAGGTGGAAAACCCTTCAGACACTGACAGAGAAATAAGAAACAGGGTTCACGTAATTAAGGAATCAATTGTTAAAGATATAGATGCTTACACAACAAAAAGTTTAAAGGAAAGGGTGACTAGCATGTACATGTCAGGAGCAAAATTGTCAGATATCTCAGAGCTGTTACCGAAGCTTGTAAAAAAAAAAAAAAAGGCTATCCTATAGTTATAAGACATGCAGGAACAAATGACCTGAAAAATACCAAAGAGGACCAGATGTTCTTAGAATTTATGGCAACAGAAAAGTTGATAAGAAATGTAAATGGCACCATAATTGTTTTTGATATCCTGCTGGTACAGAGGGCCAGTGAGAAACTCAACTAGAAAATACACAGAGTAAATAATTGGTTGCAAAGATGGTGCCTTATGAATGGGATTCATTGTATTACGTCTTGGGACATTTTTAAAAATAACAAGTCATTATATAGTAAGAATGGTCTGCATCCAAACAGAAAGGGAAATAAAGAACTGGGGCAGCTGTTCAGATCACAAATTAACAAACATTTAAACTGACTTTAGAGGGGAGACAGGGTAGAGCTGGGTCAGTGAATAGAAACACAATTAGATGGGAGAGGGGTAACATTTCCAAAACCAAGGTTATAAAAGGTCAAGTTATCAAAGTCCTGATTATTAATGCTAGAAGCATTAAAGGAGTAGTCCACCCAGAATTTGCAAAAGCATATGTTGTGCAGAGTGTTTTGATTTGTACATGTATGTAAAGTCCTAATGTGTCCTTCCCTCTGTCTGCTATTAGGAGTTTTTCCTAAATTAGCCCGCTAGCTTTATGGTAGTTTTACGACCCCTGGGGATCTCCATCTCAAATAGGTTTATTGCTTTTCTTGCTCCTACAATGCATCCTGTGTCATGTGACAATGATGTAGCTGAGCCCATAGATTTAGCATATGCACTGCTTTAAAACCTCTGTAAACCTTTGTGGAACCTTTGTAAATGAGTAGTCCCTGCTCAAAGGTATTTGTAATCCTAGAGTTTACTAAAATACAAATAAAAAATATAAAATAAATAAAAAAATCAATTCCCAACAGCAGAGCTGTGTAACTGTTCTTATCCAGTGAGCACAAATAGCAACAATTATAGTTTAGCAGATACCTGAGAGCCAGTTGAGTGAGGTTTCTGTAAGAAAACAGCTACTAAATAGCTCTAGTTCACTATTTGTGTTTTCTATGTGTGTCAGGTCAAGCTAGCAGGAGTGTTTTAATTTAAAAACTTTTAATTTCAACAAACTACACACAACAATAAAAAAGCACATAAATTGTTCCCAGATCATCAGTGCTATAATTAGTAAAGACTGTGGCTGTTTTCTTGTAGAAAACCCACTCAGCTGGATTTCAAGTATTTCCTAAACTGTAAATGTAGGTACCAGCATTCTATCAGGTAGAACTGGCAGTTAGTGCTGATTTTGGTCTGTGACATAATTGCCCATTTTTTTTTGTTACAAATGTGAAGTATCTTTTTAATAAGGTATAAACATATGTACGTGCAAGTTATTTAATTAGTTTGGCAAATATTGTTTTATTAGTTGAAAAAGTGTAATACCCTAAATGTGTATTGCAGTGAACCATTGTACAATGGAATCAACTGTGCAGCTGAAATAGTCATTGTCATCTTATTGCTTTCATGACATACCACACACAGGCATGAAACTGACTTCAAAGTATTTTGCAGTTTCTAGGCTGCAGATTCATTCCACACACGTCATAAATTTGTTCAGTAAAAATGTATAAAATAGACCAGCCCTGTGGCACTGAGGGTTGAGGCACTGGATGCCACACCTTGCACTTCACAGGTGACCCAGATTCGGGAATGAACCCAGGATGTCAGGGGTCGGGGGGGCTGGATTGAGCTGTCACCCAACAGCTCTTCTCTTCTCACCATTCAGATGTAGAGTTTCTCACTGCCCTTTCAAACTGCAGCTTTTTCTTTCTCTCAGTGCAGTAGAACTGCAACACCAGACTCCTGGAACCTTTGAGCACTACTTCTCACCAATACAGTGTAGACTCTCACTGCCCCTTCACATATTTGCAGCTTTGTTACAGCTAAAACAGCAAAATTCCTTAATCAAAATTCCTCCACAAATGGGGGAAGGCAAACACAGGCCCTGGTGGACAGGCAGCTGGCAACCCACAGGCAAGCTCTTTCCCCAGCCTTGAAGCCACATTTTCTGCATAGCAGCTGAAGACCCCACTCTCACCGGAAGGGTTTCCACTGAAATGAAACTAGAACTCACAGTTCTTCAGGTTTTTGGAGCTCTCTGGCAGCTCCCCATTTGCTGAAATCACTGTACCATCCAAAAATTAGTGTGTTTGAATCTCCTTCGATGCCTGATTGGTTGTGTGAAAGAGCGCCAAGTATTTCCCCAGTTTTTCCCACATAAGTCCTCTGAAAGGTCCCATCATCCTTGGCAGCAATCCTGGCCCTCTGATTGACTGAAACTGGGGACAAAACCTGCAAACATGGCTGCTGAATAACAATTTCCGTCTCAGTCCACTAATGACTAAACTTTCATCCCCTGGTGCAACCAGCAGAAACACTTTTGTTCTCATTTTCCCCCAAAGTCTGTTAGCAGTCACTGTGCTCTTCAAAGAACAATTTAACACTTTTACTCGGTCCCCTTCCTATTGTTGCTACCATTTTAGCCTGTTGACAGGCAGCACATACATAATCCCACTGCAGTTCATACACTGTTCCCCTTCCATGTCGTGCTGCAGCCAATATAAACCTTTGTATTCCTTTATTGCCCCTCAGTCATATAGCTGCATTAGTGTGCTATTAGAGAGCAGCTGGCACCTTCAGGAGAACTTTATCAAAGCTTAATATTTAAACACAGTTTGGCTTGTATTCCACATTAGTTCTGTATTCCTCCTCCCCATTGCTTATTACTGATGTGATTTGCATGAAAACAAGATGCTTGCTCCTGAAAAGGTTATCTAGTCTTATTTCTTTCTCCCTACTTGTTAACGGGATAAATGACCTAGCTGTCTCCCAAAATGTTAAGGGGACAAATGACCTAGCAAGGGAAATGGTGGAGGTAACAAGGGAGAGGTTTTAAGAAGTGAAAAAGATAGCCAACTCGGTTAAGAAGGGGGATAAAACATTTCATAGGTACATCAGGGAGCATAGAAAGACAAAGGGAAGGATAGTGAGGCTGAATAGAATGGATGGTGGATGGGCAGAGAGGGACAGTGAAAAAGCAGGGATACTGAATGAATATTTCTGCTCAGTATTCACAAAAGAGGAGGAGGGGGAGGTGCCTAATCCAATTAACAGAAGCACTCTTGACTAGGGGGGAGGTTGATCCAAGTCCTTTCACAGAATAAATGGTTCTGAAAGAACTCCTAAAACTGAAGGTGGACAAAGCAATGGGGCCTGATGGAATTCACCCCAGAATTCTAAAAGAATTAAGGGGAGAACTTGGGAAACCACTGACTGCCTTGTTTAACAAATCATGGGAAGGTGGTGTAGTACCTGAGGACTGGAGGAAGGTGGATGTGATTCCCCTTCACAAAAATGGGAGCAAGACAGAGGCAGGAAACTACAGACCTGTCAGTTTGACCTCTGTGGTAGGGAAAGTGATGGAATCACTTCTGAAGGAAAGAATTGTTGAGTACCTAGAGGCCAGTGGGACACAGGACCTAAGGCAGCATGGGTTCACAGTGGGAAGGTCATGTCAGATGAATCTAATTGATTTCTTTGACTGGGTGACCAAAGTAGTAGACCAGGGAGGGGCTGTGGACATGGCCTACCTAGACTTTAGCAAGGCATTTGACACAGTCCCACACAAAAGATTAATATTCAAATTAACCAGCTTGGAAGTGGGTCCCAGGGTGGTAGCCTGGGTAAAACATTGCTGGACAACAGGACACAGAAGGTAATTGTAAATGGAGTCCACTCTGAAGAAAGAGGGGTTACTAGTGGGGTACATGGTTCTGTGCTGGGTCCAGTCCTTTTTAATGTCTTTATAAGTGACATTGCAGAGGGACTGGAAGGAAAAGTATGCCTCTTTGCAGATGACACAAACATCTGCAACAGGGTTGATACACAAGGAGGCATGGAAGGGATGAGAAGGGACTTGGCAAGGTTGGAAGAATGGTCAGAAATATGGCAGCTTGGATTCAATGCAAAGAAGTGCAAAGTAATGCACCTGGGAAACAAAAACCCAGGGGGAGATTACACAATGGGGGGGAGGTAGTAACAACAACAAAAATGGAAAGGGACATGGGGATAATCATATCAGATGACCTTAAGGTTAGCAAGCAATGTAAGAAAGCAGTAGGGAGGGCTGGGGTATACTATGATGTATAGGGAGAGGCATCACCAGCAGAAAGCAGGAAGTTGTTATCCCTCTGTACAGACAGTTGGTGAGACCCCGTCTGGAGTACTGCATCCAGTTCTGGAGACCCAGTCCCCACAAGGACATAGACAGGATAGAAGCAGTCCAGAGGAGGGCAACTAAAATGGTGCAGGGTCTGCAAGAGAAGCCATATGAGGAAAGACTAAAGGAGCTTAGTATGTATACCCTTGAGGAAAGGAGGGAGAGGGGGGACATGATATGAATTTTTAAGTACCTCAGTGGAATCAACAAAGTCCAAGAGGGTAGCAACTTTCAGAAAAAGAGATGTGCAAGAAAAAAGAGGCACAATTTAAAGATAGATGGGGTCGGTTCAGGGGCAATGTGAGGAAGTATTTTTTCCACAGAGAGAGAGTGGTGGACACATTGAACAGCCTTCCTGAGGAGGTTGTGGGGTCTAAAACTGTGGGAGAATTCAATAATACATGACACAGACATAAGGCAAGTCTTGTGGGGGGTAAGAAGAAATAGGCTGTTGGTTAACTAGGATCTGCAGCTTATCCTGTAGGTAGTGAAATGGGCAGACTAGGTGGGCCAAGCGGTCCTTATCTACCATCAAAGTCGATGTTTCTATGTTTCTATGTAGGAAGGTTGTGCAAGGAGAATGGGGAGTCTGTGGCCTTCTCAGAGGTGCTCCCAGTACCCTGCACAAGCACAGTGAGAAAGGAAAGGATTGGGGAGTTGAACGCGTGGTTAGTAGAATGGTGTCAAACTAAGGGGTACAGGGTTGTAGGCAGCTGGGGCAGTACCTGGGATAATAGCAATCTGTTTGCAAGGAATAGGATGAACCTGAGCAGGAAGGGGAAGGATATATTAAAGTAAAGACTGGGGAGGTGTTTTACAACAAAGGTGGATTTAAACTAGATGGGGGGTGGCAAGTGGACAGCAGGGAGGCAGGGGTACAATAGAGTGGAGTCACAGCCTACACCCCAAGATAGCGGGGAAGGACTTGGGGTGGCCAAAAAAGGAGGGAGTAGAAGGGAGGAGATGAAGGGCAATGAAGGCAAGGGGGCAGGATGGAGGGTGGTCTGCTGAATGCGAGAAGCTTAGGCAACAAGTCAGCTAAGCTACTGACACTCTTGGCAGTGTGGAGGGTGGATAGCAGCTGTCATGGAAATGTGGGCAACCGAGCACCGGGACTGATATCTGGCAATCCCAGGGTACAAATTATACAGGAAGGACTGTAAGGAGGGGGGGAGAGGGTGGCAGTCTATGTGAGGGACAAGATCAAGTGCACAAGGGATGAGGGGGATGAAAGGAGAACAGAGGCAATCTGGCTGCAGCTGCTAGACTCAAGGTGTAGGAAACTGAGGTTTGGGGTGGTATACAGACCACCGTCCCAGTCTGAGGAGCTTGACAGGGAATTAGCAAGACAAATCAGAAAGGTACAGTATATAGAAAAGGGAAGGTGGTCATCGTGGAGAATTTCAATTTCCCTGGGGTTGGCTGGAGCATTCTGGTCACCTCCAGTGCTAGGAAGCAAGTGCTCCTAGACATGCTTGAGGAGGGTCTCCTGATGCAGTTGGTCAGTATACTGACTAGGTTAAAGAACACTTTAGATCTGGTATTGTCAAATGGGGAGGCAGTAAGGGAAATAAGGGTGGAGGATCCACTAGCTGACAGCGATCACCAAATGGTGTGGTTTAATATCATGATGTGTGGGAAGCCAGTGAAATCAGTAACCTGGGTGGTAAACTTCAGGGAGGCTGACGGGAGGATGCTGGAAGTACTGAAAGGGAAATTGGAGGGCATAAGGCAGGAGATGGATGCAGAGCAGAAATGGAATATTATTAAACGGGGCAGAACAGAGGCAATGGAAATTTGCACCGAGACACAGAGTTAGAGGAGCAGAGTAAGGAAACCATGCTTGTTGAACTGTGAGGTAGTGGAGGTGGTGAGGGCAAACTGAGAGGGGCACCAGAAGTATAGGGACATGGGGAAGGAAGGGGACAGGGAGGAGTATGCAAGATGGCCCAGGGAAGTGACCAGAAAAGTGAGAGAAGCCAAGGCCCAGAGGGAGCTGAGATTAGCACAGGGAATTAACGGGAGGGGGGGAGAAAGACTTTTTCAGAAACATCAGGAAGAAAAGGAAGTGCAATGAGACAAAGGAGACAATAGTGAGGATACAAATGGTAGGGAGTGAATGGAAAAGGGGAGGAATAGGAGGAAGCAATGAATGAATACTTTTTTCTCAGTTTTCATGGAAGAAAAGGAAAACCGCTACCACCATGGGCTGGGAGGGTGGGGGCGAGAGGAGGTGACAGATGGAAGAACTGAGGGAAGCAGAATCCTAGAGAGACTGAGGGCACTGAGGGTAGACAAGGCACCAGGGCCACATGGTATCCATCCCAGGGTGCTGAGGGAGATGGTGGAGGTGTTGGCGAAGTTGCTGGTGGATCAGTACAGCACCTCACTGGGGTCAGGATGTGTGCCACAAGACTGGAGGATGGCACATGTAGTGCCATTACACAGAAGCAGTCCAAGGGATGAACTGGGTAATTATCATCCTGTAAGTCTCACCTCCATAGTGTACTCTTGGAAACAATACTAAAGGAAAGACTGGTGTCATATCTGGAGGACAACCACCTCCAGGATGTGAAGCAGCATGGGTTCATTTTGAGGATATCATGTCAAACCAACCTGATACAATATTATGATTGGGTGACAGGTGAGCTGGATAAGGGTCATGCGGTGGATGTTCTTTACTTGGACTTCAGCAAGGCCTTTGATTTGGTGCCTTATGGCAGCTTGGGGGGAAGCTAACTGGTGTAGGGGTAGGGGCAAAAATGATGAACTGGATTACAAGCTGGCTGACTGGGAGACTGCAATGGGTAGTAGTGGGAGGGGAGCTCTCAACTCCGAAGCCAGTGCTGAGTGCGGTGCCACAGGGCTCTGTTCTGGGACCAGTATTATTTGGGCTCTTCATGTCAGACAAAGTGCACAGGGTGGTGAGCACAGTAAGTCTGTTTGCAGATGACACCAAAATGGAAGCAGTGGTGGATGGAGGGGATGGATGGAAGCAGCTGCAAGGGGACATAAGCAGCAAGAAGAGTGGTCAGAGAGTTGGCAGCTGGGATTCAATGCAAAGAAGTGTAAGGTTATGCACTTCGGGGTGAAGAACCCAAGAAGAGAATACTTGCTCGGGGGGTTAAACTGGGGTTCACTGAAGAGGAGAAGGATCTAGGGGTAATGGTAACAGGGACCATGAACATCACTGCCCAGTGCAGGAGAGCAGCTGCAAAAGTGAACAAAAATACTGGGGTGCATAGTGAGGGGGTTTTCATCCAGGTGAAGAGAGGTGATCTTGCCCATCTACAGGTCACTGGTTAGGCTGCACTTGGAGTATTGTGCACAGTTTTGGAGGCCATACGTGATGCATGATATCAGGTTACTGGAGGGGGTGCAGAGGAAGGCAACGCAGATGATTTGTAGAATGGTGGGGAAGGACTATTAGAGCAGGCTGGGAGATCTGAATATGTACACCCTGGAGGATAGAAGGACGGGGGAACATGATAGAGACATTAAAGCATCTGAAGGAAATCAATAAGGATGTGGAAGATGGGGTCTTTATGCTAAGGAAGGGGAGGGACACTAGGGGGCATGGGCTAAGAATAGAGGGATGAAGATTTAGGAGGGAAATGAGGAGACACTATTTCATGGAGAGGGTGGTAGCAAAATGGAATGCAATACCAGAATGGGTGGTATCATGTAAATTTGTGAACAGCTTTAAAAGGGCATGGGACAGGGAACAGGGAACAGGGAAGAGTGAGGATGGGGGAGGTAGGGGCAGCAGTGGAATGACAAAGGAGAGGGGGTGGGGCAGCTGAAAACTAGGGGAGCTAGCTGCACACTCGAGCAGACTTAGATAGACCTGGTGGTCTGTTTCTGCTGGCACATTCGTATGTTCATATGATCGTACTTCAAGTCATAATGCACTGCTTGTGACATCACAGTTACTCCCATAGCAACAGACTGTGATGTTACAACAGAGGATTATGACTTGAGATATGAAATAACCTATAGAAGCAGATGAACTTTGAGGTTTAAGGATCATGCAAATTTCTTAAGTAAGAAATAATGTTAAAGAGCAATCTATAGAAAATATATATGGAATGCAAGCTGACTTGTACCTAAATATTATGTTTTTCAAAGTTTTCTTTGAGGTGTCAGCAGCTCTTTAGACATTAACAGGGTTTAAAATTTTAATTTCGCCCTTCCCCTGTCACTAGTGCTGTGGGTACCTACACATTCCCCAGTATTCAGCTGTGTCCTAACAGACCATGATCCCATCGTCATAGTGCGCAATGTCAGGGAGTTGTTTGTGTTTTTTCACACTTCTTTCTCCCATGTGAGTAAGTTATGTCATGGTCTCTAAGTGCCCCAGTGGGCACCAGCTCAAAGTACCAAGGTCCAGGCAAGAAGCCATGCAGAGACACAGCTGCTGCCAAGCACACAACAGTGCCCTCACCCTACCACCTATGTCCACTATCCCATGCAGTGCCAAGCCCTCTTATTGAAAGGAGAGCTATTAGATGACAGCTCAATCCACCTCCACCCCCTCCTTGCTGACCCCCAACATGTTGGGCTCATCACCGAATCTGGGTTGTGGTACAGCACGAGGTCTGGCTTCCAGCATCTCAACCCTAAGTGCCACTGGCCTGCCTGTTTCATACATTTTTACTGAACAAATAAATGAAGCATATGGTATGAATCTGCAGCCTAGAAACTACAAAATACTTTGAAGTCAATTTCTCTCCTGTGTGTGCTATGGTACAAAAGCAACAGAATGTCAAATTGACAGTGACTCTTTCTGCTACACACTTGATTCCATTTCATGATAGTTCACTGCACTACAAACTTAGTGTATTGCACTTTTTCAAATATTTAAAACAACACTTGTTTTGTATTTTATTTGCCAATCTAATTAAATAACTCACATATACATACTTTAATACTTTATTAGAAACATACTTCACATTTGTAAAAAAAAAAGTGAAAATCATGTCACAGAGCAAAATCAGCACCAACTGCCAGTTCTACCTAATAGAATGCTGGTAACTACATTTATAGTTTAGCAAATACTTGAAATCTAACTGAGTGGATTTTCTGCAAGAAAACAGCTAGTGTCTTTACTAATTATAGCATTGATAACCTGGGCAATTTATGTGCTTTTATGGTTGTGTGTAGTTTGATGAAATTAAAAGTTTTAAAATTAAAGCACTCCTGCTAGCTTGACCTGACACACATAGAAAACACAAATAATGAATTAGAGCTATTTAGTAGCTGTTTTCTTATAGAAACCCCACTCAGCTGGCTCTCAGATATCTGCTAAACTGTAAGAGTAGCTATTTGTGCTCACTGGATAAGAACAGTTATACAGCTCTGCTGTTGTGAACTGATTTTAAAGCAGTGCATATGCTAAATCTAAGGGCTCAGCTACACCACTGTCACATGAGACAGGGTGCATTGTAGGAGCAAGTAAGGCAATAAACCTATCTGAGATGGAGATCCACAGGGGTTGTACAACTACCATAAAGCTAGCAGGCTAATTTAGGAAAAAATTCTAATAGCAGACAGAAGGAAAGACATACTAAGACGTTACATACAGATGAAAACACTCTGCACAACATATGTTTTTGCAAATTCAGGGTGGACTACTCCTTTAAGAACAAGATAGATGCGTCTTAAGCACATAATACTTAAAGACAATGTTGATATTTGTGGTCTAACAGAAACATAGCTCATGGAAGATGACTGGATAGATGAGACAGAGGGCTATGGCTTCTTTCATAATCCAAGAACAGATAAAAATGGGGGAGGTGTAGGGTTATATATAGCCTCACATTTAAAAGTCCATGTTCTTGGCCTTAAAGACACTGAGTATAAAAAAGTTGGACAGTTGTAGATAAAACTTAATACAGGGAATAAAACTATCATGCTGGGTTTGTACTATAGATCCCCAAGTCTAACAGAATTAGAGAATACACAATTCCTAAATAGGATTGACAGTACACAGATTACAAAAAATTCCACCCTTATGGGAGACTTTAACTTCCAAAACATATGCTGGGAATCTCTGCAGAGTAAAAATAATATGGAGAACATTTTTTTGGAAATATACATGAAAAACTGCTTGGAACAAGTTGTGAAAGAAAACATTAGGGATAACCACATCTTGGATTTAATTTTAAGTAACATGGAGGGGGTAAGAAAAAGTGTCATGGTTATGCAATCTCTAGGAACTAGTGACCCAACATGGTCAAATGTGTTATATCAGAAGAAACAACCAATGTGGCAGGAAAAACAAAAATAAAAAACTATCCAAGGATAGATTACTCAACAATAAAATAGTTGCTGCAAGGTTGCGACCGGAAGGAAGAACTTGCCAAACTAACCTTAGAAGAGGCATGGGTGAAAATAAACATTACACTTCTGACCTGTATTAATAATTTTGTCTCAGAAATAGAAAAAATAATAAAAAGGGTAGAGTACCCAAATGGTTTAATAACAAAATACATAAAATGGTAAACAAAAAGGAAAAGGCATATAAAACATATAGGACCAACCCCACTCAAGAAAGGTTAGAAAACATACAAAACATTAGTAAAGCAATGCAAAAAATCCATATGAAGAGCAAAGGCAAAAGCAAGACATGATATGGCTACAAACAAAAAAGAAAATTGCAAACAGTTCTATAAATATATTTGGAGCCTAAGAAGAGGTCAAAAACAGATAGTGAATCTGAAGGATGGGGATACAGTAATAGATAGGAAGAAGACATGGCAACTATTTTTAACAAATACTTTCTGAGTGTCTATCAAAGTCAGGATGGAGAGAGCACCATAATAAATGGTGAGACAGAAAACCAAGCTATGCTTCTAGAAATAAGTGTGACCCAGGTTAATACAAAACTAAGGAATCTTAAAAAACATAAATCAGGGGGACAAGACAGATATCACCCAATGTTTCTCTGCAATCTGACAGAGGAAATAGCAGAACCCCTGGCAATTTTTTTCAACAAATCCCTAAAGGATGGCAGGGTGCTAAATGAATGGAGGATAGCATACATTACACCCATACAAACTGTATAACCCCTTAATTCTGTGTAACTTATATTCCACGCAGTCGTGGTACTATCAGATATCAGCACAAACTTATATTAGCGTTAGCGTATTTATGGTAAGGTACGATTCCGCATTACACAAAGTGCATTGCAGTACATTATTTTTTTTTTAAATTCAAGTTTATTGATTTTAACAGAACAAAAGTAAACCAAAGCCATTACATAGGTTATGCCAGATATCCATACATGGTATAAAAAAAAATAAAAAAAAACATACCCCCCACACCCCCACCAACCCCTTTCACCAATGTGCCACATAACAGTGTAACTAATATTGTTAACAAGTTCATACAAGTCTCGAAACTTTAGACCTGCCTTCAGGATCCAAAAGAATAAGTTTGAAAGATGAACAGAAGGAAGAGACCACGGTGGGCATCAGCAAGGAAGCCAGGAGATCATTGGTGTAAATATAACGCATATAAATTACCCCATTTTTTATAAAATAGGTCCATGCGGTTGCGCGAACTGGCTATCAACCTTTCCATGTTAAAAAAGGCAGAGAGCTCAGTCAACCATTCAGAATAAGTCAGGGTCAGTTGATCGGTCCAATGCTTAAGAACTAATTTCTTGACCGCAATGGACACAAGGCGATGTGATATCGTGTCTCGACAGTCTATGCCAGAATAATCCCCTAAAATACAAATTTCAGGAGTAAAATAGTTGGTGAGACCAAGTAGGGGGTCCAAATTGTCTTGGATAGCGGACCACAAAGGGGCAACCTTATTGCAATACCAGAAAATATGTAGGGGATTCCCCTCACTGTGTGAGCATCTAGAACAGAGGGAAAGAGTAAGTTTTTTAAGCCAAAAAAGTTTCTTAGGGGTGTAGTACATATTATTCAAAATATAACATTGGGTAAGTCTAAACCTGTCTTGGGTATGGTATACAGTATATGCAAGTCTTTCCAAATATGTGACCAGTTGAGGGCAGAATCAGGGAGTAAGGAAAGCCAGATACTAGAGCCTGTGGTGGGTTTCGGAAATGTATAATCCAGTAGAAAAGAATATATTAACGAGATGGAATGTGGTTTAGAAGCGAGAGTAAAAATATGAGAAAGAAATGGGTGAACCTTGGGTTCTCTAAACTGTGTACCAAATTTCGCAGCAATAAGGTGCCTTAATTGATAAACTTTAAAAATCTTATTATTGGGAATGCCGAATTTGGTTAGGATATCAGAAGATGATATGAGGGATCCTTGATCGTAATAATGTTCCAATTTAGTTTCTTTAATTTGTGGGAGCCATTCAGAAACAATCATCGAGTTGCCCAGCTTAATGTTGGGGTTAAAATTGCAGTACATTACATCCTTTCTTGTCACAAGTTGTTTTGCCACAATAAGATTGTCTTTCCATTTGTAAATGTCCTCCTTGCACAAAGTGCATAGCAGCACATCATCACCATTTTTCAAACAGTTTTTACATGTCCTGGATCCAGTACTGCCTTTGATTTTAAATGTCTCTCTCTTACACTGAATGCATTGCAGTACATCATACCCTTTTTTTTTTCCACAATTTGTTTTCCAACAATAACTACTTACCCCATTCCAGTACTGGCTTAGAAGTCTGAAATAAAAGGAACAACCGAGATGCCGACACCACATGAGAAGCATATATCACATGAAAATATGGTAGCTCATTTGATTTTCATTGCTTTATTTGAACTGAGGAATAACTATGACAGATGCTGAAATTACTGTACAACTTAGCAACATTTCCTACACCTGTGCTGCAAGGTACCATACTGCAAAATGGAGGTTAGGAGTTTGTGAATTGCTGAGCAGGTGAAGGACGTTGGTGGTAGTGGGGGGGATCAATACTATGATGGGGCAAACAGTGTACTGTGCAAAAAGTAGCAGTCAGGTTATGAGGTGGTTACGAGTGTATTTTCTTGGTAGACTGTGGATAAATCATTCTACGACGACCGATGCTGTCCCCTTATTTTCACTGTCAAAGTATTTTCACAGATAATGTCTGATCAGCAGATATGGTGAAAATAAATTGACAGTGAAAATAAGGGTTTATACAGTAAATCAGCTGATACAACAAAGGTGGAGAACTACCACCTAATCAGTATTACATCAGTAATCAGTAAATTTATGAAAAGTTTTATTAAAGAGTTTTTGGAAGAAACCTTAAAACAAATACAATCAGTAGATGTATCACAGAATGGGTTTACATCAGGCAGATCATGTGCCTGTAATTTAATGCACTTGTTTAAGCCAGTGAGTCAAGCTCTGGATCTGGGCCTCCTAGTTTATGTTGTGTATCTTGACTACACAAAGCATTTGATTCTGTGTCTCACATGATACTGTTAAAAACCCTATAGGAACTTGGGATTAACACATACCTTTTAAACTGGATTGCTTCATGGCTTGAGGATAGAACCCAAAGAGTGCAAGTAAGAGATTATCTGTAGGACAGAGGAAAAGTCACAAGGAGGGGTTCCCCAACACTCAGTTCTGGGACCTCAGTTATTTAACATCATCATCTACTCTATGCAGGTGTCTGAAGGGGCATGAATCTGCAAATACAAAGACGATAGTAAAGTAGGAGCCATTGTAAATGACAAAACATCAACAGTAAAGTTCCAGATGCAGCTAAACAATTTGGAAAAGTGGGCAACAGAACACAAATTAAAGTTTAACTTAAATAAATGCAAAGTAATGCATTTTGGACAAAACAATATTCAAGCACAATATATTATAAATAATAAACCCATAGCTTGCACAGATATTGAATAAGATCTGGAGGTAGTAATAGCAAATACCTTGAGTTTTGACAAGCATAATACTGAGGCTGCAAAACGAGCTAATAAAATCATAGGTAACATTCTGAGAAAGGTCAAGAGTCAGAACAGGGATGTCCTGGTGCCTTTATATAGGTCCTTGGTTAGACCAATTCTTGAGTATTGTGCCCCATTTAGTGCTCCCCAAACTATAGGGAACAGTAGAAAAATAGAGCAGGTTCAGAGAAGGTTTACAAAAGAGGTCTGTAAAGTAAAAGACCAAGAATATCATGTCAGACTTCAGTCACTGGGGATATATTCCATGATCTATCATAAAACAAGGGGTGATCTCTGTTATGTATACAATGCACTAACCAATGGTATACTATGGGAATCAGCAGGATTGTGCAGGAAGGAAATGTCAGGAATAGAAACCAGAGCCCATCCATTGGAGTTATGAGGTGAGAGGTATAACCCAACTAAAAGTCGAAGATGGTTCGACCAATGGGTAGTGAATACATGGAATGCACGTTCCACTGAGGTAGTGAGTGCCGACAGTTTGGCAGCCTTCAAACACCTACTTGATCAACATATGGGAGATAGAAGATGGGAATCGGTCCACTGATAAGTGGCAGGCCCACACATGGCTCTTCTAGTTAATGGACCTGAAACCCACACCTATGAATCTATGAACCTATTCTCACAAGCCCCAAGGATATACGAAAGAAATGTTCAGAATTCTATAAGGCCCTGTACCAGTCGGAAAGGGGGCCTAACCACTTATGAGAAGTCCAAAAATACTAAGACAATACTCCTTTGCCACAGCTGTCAGATTTGGACATGGAGCACCTTGGTGCCAAAATATATATACTGAAAGTACAACAGAAAATCAAACATTTCAAGAATGTAAGGCTCCCAGTCTGGAGAGCTACCCTGCTGATTTTTTTTAAAACCTTTTAAGAGGAGGGTATCCCATTTTTAATGGAAATGTGCAATGCTGACAGTTATGGGAGACTCGCTACTCCCCAATAATGGAGGCAAGTGCAGAAATCAGTTCTTCTGAAGCTGGGTAAAGGTCTGACAGAACATAACTTGTACTGGCCAATTTCATTATGTAACGCTGACCTTAAGATTTTTTCTAGTATACTAGCTGATAGATTGCAAGAACATATACATTAGTTAGTGCATCATAATCAGACAAGGTTCTTTCAAGGTAGGTTATTACGAGATAACACCAGACACTTCCTAAACATTATCACAGTTCAGAAAGGCAGTGAGGCCTCCCAGCTGGCTAGTTGTATGGATGCTGAGAAGGCCTTCAATAGGGTTGACTGGTCCTAATTAAAGTCAATTTAGGAGATACATTTGTGGAAGCAATTTTCTCACTTTGGGATGGTTCAGAGGCAGAGGTAAGGGTCAATGGCCACCTGTACTAGTGGTTCTTGTTAGGGAGGGGCACATGACAATGGTTCCCCTATCACCTTTGTAATTTGTTCTTAGCCTAGAACCTTTAGCAATTAATATTAAAGCTAATCAGCAGATTAAGAGCATAATGGTGGCAGGGTTCAAATAAAACATAGTGCTCTATGCTGATGATTCATTGTTTCTCCTGGGGATCAAGTTGGCTGTTTCCCACACTTTCTGGAGGTCATGACCAAGTTTGGGACCCTGGCAGTATGTAAGATTAACCAGGCAAAACATGAAGCTATGATGATCAGTGGTTCCCCATCCCTGGGCTTCAAGGAGAAATTCCCTCTCTTGTGGGCCCCTCAAAATGGGTTCTGCTATTTAGACATACAGATATTGGCAAACAGCACAAAACCTTTCCAAGATAATTATCAAAAACTACTGACTACACTTAAACGAGATATAGCAAGATGGAAGCTTCTTCCATTAACTCCTTATGGAAGAGTGCAGGTGATTAAAATGAGCGTTCTCCCTTGCCGTTTATTTCAATTTCAGACTCTCCCCATACCAATCCCAAACACCTATCAGGACTCCATCTTGAAGGAGGTAACTAATGTTGTAGGGTTGGGGAAACGCTTAAGGGTTTCACAGAAGGTATTACATTTACCTAAGGAACAAGGGGGCTTGGGACTCCCAAACCTTAAAAATGACTACCAGGCAGCACAAGGTGCATATTTAGGGACTTGGGCTAAACAACATGTCCATAGAACTTACTCAGATTTGGAATGGTATCTCCTAGAAGAGGCAGACTCATTCAACCTCTCACTATGGACAGTCCCCACATGGGTTCTGCCAGGGAGAATCACTAGGCTAGTCCAAAGTCCATCTACCAAACATACAATAAACATTCTGATAAAACTCTGCAGACTAATGGACACTTCAGATACTTTACTTGATTTACTTGGTTTACTTGGTTACAAGGGACAAAAGAAGGCCGAGGCCCATCGTGATTTTTCCCCACCACTATGGTGCGAAATTAAGCCCAATTAGTTTGTATGTCATTTGACTCAATCCACAAGTCCAAGCCTCTTTTAAAGGAGTAAATAGAGTTATAATCCATTATATTTTATGGTAGACTATTCCAAAGTCTAGAGGTTCTTACAGTAAAATAATTTAATCTCTTATTAGTTCTTGATTTTGCCACATCAAGCTGTTTGTTGTGAAGCCGAGGGGAAGTCCTTCTATCTGAAAATTTTAGTCCACATTGATCCATTAGATCCTGAGACATTAACATTTTATATAATAATAACAAATCACCTCTGGTTCATCTAGTATGTAAAGTGTGTAACCCCGATTCCTGTAATCTAACTTGATACTGGCTATTTGCCAATCGAGGTACTAATTTACTAGCCCTCCTCTGAATTCTCTCAATTCTATCTATGCTTGTTTTAGGTATGGGTTCCAGAAGGGGGACCCATAATCAGAATGCAGTCTAACATGAGTTCTTAAAAGGGGAATAATACATTCCTGAGTCCTAGTGATGAATGTTCTTTTAATTCATGTTAAAAGTGCATTTGATGTTTTAGCTACCTTAATGCAATGATCTGTGGAGGTCAGTTTATTATTTATAGTAACTCCAAGATCCCTCTCTGATGTTGAGACTTTAAGGGGGGTATTATTTAAGAAATAACTCTGTCTTGGGTTGTTTTTTCCATAATGAAGCACAGTGCACTTGTCAGGATTAAGCATCATCCTGTTATTTACTGCCTATTTTTCAATAGATCTGAGGTTATTAGTGAGAATGGTCCTTTTAGTAGCCAAGGAATCTGTCCCCCAACTTAGTGTCATCTGCAAATTTTAGTAACGGATTAGCTGTACTGACCTGCATGTCACAAATGTATATATTGAACAATATAGGTCCCAGAACTGAACCTTGAGGGACCCCACTGGTGACACTCCCCACATCAGAAAGAGAACCATTAATTTCTAACATGTTGAGATCTATTGGCTAATCAGCTATAGACCCATCTAACCAAAATGTGAGAAAACCCCAGACTCAGCAGTTTGTAGACAAGTTTGCTGTGGGGGACCTTATCAAAAGCCCTACTGAAATCAAATAAGATAACATCCATGGGCTCCCCCTTACAAGTCCCTCACTTATATAATTGTAAAAGGAAACCAGATTGGTAGTACAGGAATACCGAGACCTAAAACCACGCTGAGTGCGATCAGTTATATTGTTAGAAATTATTTCCTGTTCCAAGAAGTGTTTGATAAATGTTTCCATTAGTTTGCTTATTATAGATGTTAAACTGATGGGACGATAGTTTATTGGTTTAGAGTGATTACATTTTTTATATATAAGTATTACTATGGCAATAGCCCAATCATGGGGAATATGGCCTTCATGAAGAGACTTGTTGAATATAAAGGTTAGGGGTCTGGCTATAGCATCAGCTGTCTCTAATAGAAATCTTGGATTGACGTCATCAGGTCCAGGACTTGATGTCTTTCTTAGGGATTGCAGGATCTCAAATGTTTCAGTTACAGAAATATTGTAAATTATCAGAATGTGTACTTGGGGCAAATTGATTTTTGGATCCTCTTTTTTTGTAAAAACTGAGCAAAACTGCTCATTAAAAGCCTCAACAATCTCCTTGTCCATAGATATTAAAGTATTATTAACTATTATGGGGCCCATATATCTATTATTAACTTTTTTACTGTTAAGGTATCACTCATAAGGTATCACAATTTGTTCCCACCATACTTAGAACTGGGCTTTGAATACTGGGAGGCTAAGAGCCTCACTTGATTTGAGCAGTTGATATCTAGCAACACTGTCAGATATTTTAGGAACTCCAAAATAGATTTCAACTCTGTAGGGAGGATAATTTTCAGTTCTTGCAGGTTAGGCATTACATTTTAACATATCAGCATTTAATTTAGGTCATGAGACCACAAATAGACTTGCAGCAATGCTTTTATTGGCTTATTACTCTTAATGTAAAATTTTAGTTGATCTCCAGTCTTTATCAATTACTTGGGAAACCTTAAACTCCACCAATGGAGCGAATCCACCTTAGGTGGGAGTCTGAAATAGGTTTATTGTTACCATTTGAAAAGTTGGAGCAGAGGCTGACAGTGGGTTGCGCAGTGACAACTTCCACTGCATGGCAAGAATTTATTGTAATGGCAAGATCCTAGTTTAATACTTTCAAGTCACAAATGTTACAAAACAATGCCATAGCACTGACTCAGATGTTTGTTGGATACACTGTGGAAATGTAGGAACCCACTTTCATATTTTCTGGGATTGCCCAATTGTGGCTAATTTTTGGATGAGAATACATGAGACTATGCAGGTAATAGTAACTAAAAGATTCCCCTGCTCATTCTCCAACATGGTCCTGGGATTCCCAGATCTATTAAAGGGCCCTAACAATAAGAATAAACTGAGCCAAACTCTGTGTGTATCAGCCTTAAAGTACAATACAATAAGCTGGCTCTCTCCACACACAGCCCCAACAGTTGCTATGCAGCTAAAAAAAGATATTGGAGGTAGAATTAGTGGAGAGCATCATAGCCATGTTATGATTCTGACTTCCCAAATTCTTAGAACTATGGTAACTCTGGCAACAAGTGCTAGCTTCACATAGAAACACAGAGTGTGTCAGCAGATGGGGTCCATGTGGACCATCTAGTCTGCCCATGTATACAACCCCCCCCTTTAGGCTGCTGTGTGGAGTATACCACACTGTCTGTCCCATGCCAGCTTGAATTCCCTGACAGTTTTTGACCCCACCACCCCTGAAGGGAGGCTATTCCAGGGCTCCACCACTCTTTCTGTACAGAAAAACTTCCTTTGGTTGCTCTTGAACCTACCCCACTTCAGGCATGTTTTGTGACCCCTGGTCCATTTGCAATTGTTTACCCGAAGGGGATCCTGCACCTTTACCTTGTTTATACCCTTCAGGTATTTGAAGGTCTCTATCATGTTCCCCCTATCTCTTCTTTGCTCCAGGAAGTACACATTAAGCTGTTTTAGCCTTAAGTCAAATGGCTTGTGAAGCAGACCATGCACTATCTTTGTTGCCCTTCTCAGTATAGACTCCAGTCTATCTATGTCTGTCTTTAAGTGAGGCCTACAGAACTGGACACAGCACTCCAGGTGAGACCTCACCAGACTCCTGTATGGTGGCATAATCACCTCCCTTTTTCTACTGATTATGCCCCTCCCTATGCAGCCCAAGATGCTGCTGGCCTTTTGTGTAGCCTTTTCACATTGCTTGCCTACCCTTAGGCCATTGACAATGTTTACCACAAGATCCCACTTGGGTTCTGAGATTGCCAACTACACCCCATTTAGAAAGTATTTCCTCCCTGGGTTACATCTCCTCAGATGCACAACCTTACATTTCTTGGTGTTGAAGTTCAATTGCCAATGACCTGAACATTTCTCCAACTTCCTAAGGTCTTGCTCTATCATTTGAGCACCTTCAGGTGTCTCCACTGTATTGCAGAGCATAGTGTCATCTGCAAATAGGCACACCTTACCTTTTAGGTCAACAGCTATGTCTGCAATAAAAAGGTTGAGAAGGATTTGACCCAGTACTGAGCCTTGTGGAACTCCACTCATCACTCTACCCTCCCTTGACAGAGTGCCAGTGACCAATATGGCTCCATGTCAATACACCGAAGCAATTTTAGAGACAGCCTAGTTCAGCAAATCAAAATTAGCAATGGCAACTACAGCGATGGGTCATTTCAGTGAATATATTTTTCAACGACTTTTGGTGAACACAGCCACTGATATTCAAACCTACATTTCAAAATTATAAGCCAGACCCAAAAGGTATTCCATATATGGATGAGATGCATATTCTCCTACCACCTGCACAAGCCATTCAGTCAGATCCAGATAATGCTGACTGCTCCCTGCAGCAGCAGACCCAGGCTTCTCATGAACTTCACAGCCACAATTCAGGTATGCTCAGCTGCAAAAAACATATTAGTTCCCCTAATGTACCTGTTCCACACTAAGCAACTATCCACAGGTGCGGCCACTTATTGCTTCTGCTGATGTGGGGGGGAGCTCTACTATTCTAACACCACAGCACACTTTGACAAAGGGGGTATGTTACATATTTGGGGTCACACTAATCATAGGCACTATAACGAGCAGTCGCCATAATGAGCATTCACTATATTCTCTTGATTGCTGTAATGTGCCATGCACTGATGTATTTGCTATTACTGATTCATTGTAATTGATGTGCTGATATTGCTTCACTCAATTGACGTGCTACCACCAATACTCTCTGGGACCTACCATTTAAACAGCTTTGAATCCAGTTTACAATTTTTGGCCCTATGCCCATGTTCTCCAATTTATTAGTCTCCTGTGTGGGATGGAGTCAAAGGCCTTGCTGAAGTCCTAGTATATCACATCCAACGCACCTCCATGGTCCATTGTTTTAGTTACCCAGTTGAAGAATTATATTAAATAAATAATAATAATAATAAATCTTTATTTATAAAGCACCTTTCTAATACCAAGGTGCTGAACAATAAAAACAGATAAAACAATAAAATAATAATCAGAATGGCAATATAAAAAATAAAAGGTTAATCTGAGTATGTTTTATGCCAGATGTGCGATTTCAAAGGTTAGTCTGGCAAGATCTTCTTTCCATGAAGCCATGTTCCTTTGGGTCCTGTTGTCCAGCCTCCTTCAAGAATGGCACTATTCTCTCCTTTAGTAGAGATTCCATTAATTTTCCTACTACTGAAGTGAGGCTGCCTGGGCAATAGTTTTCTGCTTCTTCTCTATTGCCACTTTTGTGGAGTTGTACCACTGTCACCCTTTTCCAGTCCTGCAGAACTTCCTCACACTCCAGTGTATCCAAGAACCCAGAACCAGCTAACATATTTCATTCCAGCTAGAAATAATGGTTTTATGTGGTGTTTAATTGATCCCCTTTACTCTCACCCCACCTCAAAAGGAGTAATTTGTATGGCATTGTATCTGATTATCCTGGATCTCTATACATCAAATAAATAGCACATTATTTAACTTTCTAGCTCAGCTATGCTGATCTGAAACGGGGAATTATTTATCATGAGGGAAAAATTAGAAAAGGCAAAGTAAAACCACAAAATTTTCAAAGTTTCAATGTTGAGTTTCTTTTTTTCCAAAATGCTAAGGCCTGAATTTTCAGAGCACTTGCGCATGGTGCAACTGATTTGTGCCGGGGCAAGTACGAAGATGTGCCACTGAGCAATATTCAAAGGGAGCCGTGGCGTAGCGCTAATCCCATTGCACCAATGCACAGCTAAAATGTATGCAGCGTAAGTGCAGGTGGCGTTTCCATGAATATGTGGTGCAATGGGATATTCAACCACAAAGCCATGGTGCAAGTCTGGAGCAAACCCAAAATGTGCTGCCCGGACTTGTTCCTATAAAAACAGGGCTCAAACACACACACAGCAGATGTACAACCCTGTGCTGAGACAGAGAGAGAGAGAGAGAGAGAGAGAGAAGCACAGAGGTAGAGAGAAACAGAGATATGGAGTGAGAGAATCAGACAGGGGCAGAGAGAGAGAGACACCCACACACACACACACACACACACACACACACACACACACACACACACACACACAAACAGTGTACCAGAGCGGCAGACAGACAGCCTCACAGACAGGCACCCATCCGCCAGGGGGACACACAAAGAGATGGAGGGATGGAGAGTGCACCTTTCCTAATGGAAGCAGTAATGAGGAGTGTGAGGAGACAGGAGGCACAGCTACATGGCTGGCGAAGGGCCCAGAGGCAGTATGTCCAACACAGGTGGTACTGTGCCCATATCACATTCGAGAACTATAGTGACACTAAAATCATGGGCTGGTGCCAGCTGAACAGGGCCATTTGGAGGCAGCTCTGTGAACTGCGCAGTGAGGAGATGCAGGCACCCACCAGATGTATTCATACCATGTCTATGGAAACCAAGGAAACCGCCATCATGTGCTTGCTTGCCATGGGCACCTTCCAATGACCAACAGGGGACACCACCAGTATCACTCAGTCGGCCACTTCCCACCTCCTCACACAGTTCCTCAATGCCCTGCTGCCACGTGCTTTGGAGTTCATATGGTTCCCCAGCACACAGGTGGAGCATACAGCAAACATGCCAGACTTCCACAGGGTTACATGCATGCCTGGCATGATTGGTGCCATTAACTGCACCCATGCCACCTTGCCCTGAGGGCATGGCATGTATCAACAGGAATGGGAGCCCAAGGATCAACTGCCAGGTGGCGTGCGATGCCACAGGGGAGAATCATCAATGTCTGCACCACACACCCTGGGAGTGCACACAATGCATTCATCTGGCACAGCTCTGCGCTGTGCCACAGGTTCAAACATGGGGACATCCCCACGGGCCACCTTGTGGGTGATATGGCATGGCCAGGGGTGAGGGGCATGGCAGAACTGGGGTTGGGGGAAGGCAGGGTGTGCATGGTGGTGTAGGTGCCAGGGACAGGGCAAGGGGTGCAGAACAGCATAGCATAGGGCTAAGCATGTCATTCTCCACACAGGTGACAGCTCGTAACCGCTAAATCCGTGGCTGCTCACCCCCTACTGGCAACTGTCGTCCCCAGCAAAGGACTATTACAATGAGGCACACGCCAGCACATGCAACGTCATCGAGCACGTCTTTAGCATGCTGAAGGTGCAATTCTGTTGCTTAGACAGTTCAGGTGGTGCCCTGCAATACAGCCCCTGGAAAGCCTGTGGCCTATTCCTGGCCTGCTGCATACTGCACAACATGGCCATTGACCATGGGTTAGCTGTCAAGGCTGAGGAGGCTGACAGTAGCGGAGACAACAGTGACAATGGGTCAGAGGGGGGTGGGCAGCCACCACCTTTGCGAAGGGACCAACGACTCATGCACCTGGCATGACGCCACCATGACACGGTTGCACAGGAACACTTTAGCAAATGCAGGTAGGTGGTGTAGCACACATACATGGGCCACACAGACCAACACACTACACACATGCAGGGACATGCATGGTGAGAGGCATGACAGAATGTGGCACTAAGCAGGGATACAGGAGGCAGTGGCACACACACACATGCTGCACAGGCATGTACACACACACACACACACACACACACACAGGCAGTGGAATGTGGCATGGATCAGATGCATCAGGGCCCTCTTCCAGCTCTGGGAGCCCAATGCACAGGTGCAACCAACACTAGGCTGCCTTCATCACACCCATGCCACACATCCCAGCAGCCCAGCATGCACCCACAGGCAGCATGCAGCACAACATGTATGCATGCCGCCACATGTATGACGCACCCACTACACGCATGTGCACACAGGGCAGCAGCAGCAGACTGCAGGCAAGACAGCACACACCTGGATCACGTGATGCAGCTTGCCTAGAGGACGTTTCCTCCTCAGCTCCAACCCTTCCTGCGATAAATTCACATTTTAAACCGCTCTCTCTCTCAGCAATTGAGCCTAACGAGTTTCGCCACACTCCTGTTTAATAACAAATCCCTTCGCAGGACGATTTTATGGGAAGATGGAGATAGAAATGAGAAAATCATTGCCATGGCATACCCCTCCATTCACCCTGGAGAAGGCCCCGAAAAAGCAGCGGGCTCACAGTGCCTCTTCCATTGTTACTCAATCCACTGCCAAAACAGGACAGGAGCAGCTTACACTCACCAATTTCCTTGCCAAATTTCATCCGTTTCAGGATGAGCTTTGCGGAATGGCTACAGAGATTAAATCCTTGTCTGAGGCCATGGAAGATGTGGTGAGGAGAGTGTCAGATAACAAGACCAGAGTGGTGTCCCTGGAAAAATGGGCAGACAGATCTGAATCAGATGTGGCCATGCTGCAGCAGAAATTTAGCAGAAAGGAGCAGAAAATTGAGGCTCTCGAAGGGCACAGTAGATGGAACAACGCTGTACTCATTGGGCTCCCAGAGCTGGAAGAGGGCCCTGATGTTATCTTATTTATGCAGAAGCTGGTGGAAAAAGTGGCAGGCCCCTCTCCATATGGACCCAAATACATCATTTAGAGGGCGCATAGAGTCCTGAGACCCATTCCCCCCTCTGGAGCACCCCCTCGACCATTGATTTTCTGTTTTATGAACTACCTGGAAAGGCAGCACTTTCTTGCCAAAATTCAGGATGTTCAAGATCTTCAATGGGAAGGGAAGAAATTTTGAGTGGCCCAGGATTTACCCTTAATGATTCGACAATGCAGGCAGGCCTTCCACCCATTGGTTTCTAAAATTATAGCTGCGGGCCTCTGATTTAAAATGCTTTACCCTGCTAAGTTGCAGGCCCTGGTCTCGAGGTCCTGGCTGGCATACGAGGATGTGGGAGTGGCTAGCTCAGGCATTAAGCTGGCTCTTCCTGATTTATTTCGGGACACTTGAATGGACTCAGGTTGTTGTAACTTCATTTGGAAGCTGAGATTCACTTAGTTGGCTGTGTGATGGCTGAAACAAACTGTCTGAGGGCTCACACTGTTATGGTTTGCCACTGGCGCTATGGACACAGGGGTTTGCTGCCTCCCTAGACTTTTCTGCTGAAGTTTTTTCCCCTTGTTTGTAAATGCATAAAGTCAGGCCAGTGTGTACTGAGTGGGCATGCTTGGGCGGGGGTTACTTTTGGTTCTGGCAGTTCATTTCTATTTAGTTTATTTTAACTCTGTATTTTACGCTGCAGCACATGGGAAGTGTGGAAAGTGTGTTACTTATATAGCGATACCAATTCAAAATATAAGAAGGACTTTCTGTATTGTGTTGTCCACCTTTTTGAACACAAGGTAACAGATATCAGTGGTTCTCTTTTCTGACCACTAGAGGGGAGCCGATTATAAGTATCCCCTAGTTTAAGCTTACAAGTTATTTCAATGCGTTGCATTATTCTTAGGATAATTGGGGTTTCAAAGAGAGGGAAGGTAAAAACTTTGGTAGAGGGTACATTTGTTAACTGTTTTTTTTCCTTATATTGTTTTACTTGGGAATTTACTACCAGTTGGAGATACTCTGGTTAATGGGGGGTCGGAGAGGAGTATCGGAGATATGGGATGCTGTAGAACATATTACTGGACAGGATATAGAGAGGAGCAGGCTGGGAGATGTAGGGTTTATGGGGTTGTTGATGGGATTAGTTTGTTACTTGTTGTTTGGGGTGAGGGGGGTAGGGAGGGTTGTGCCACAGTACTAAGTGATGATCGTTTTCCTGTTAACTGTTTCCATAGCACTCTTCTGTATTGTTTTCATTTGTTCTGTATAATTCATGATGGCTAATGACATTTGTTTTGCTATGTGGAATGTGAAAGGGATCAAGAGAAAACCTAAACAATACCAAATACTCTAGCATTTGAATCTTTTACGGTCTCAAATCGCCTTTATATAGGAATCTCATCTGTAAGAAGCAGAGGCCTTGCAGTTAAGGAGACAACAGACTGGACAGGTTTTTGCAGCCCAGGGGTCCACTAACAGTTGTGGGGTCATGTTAGTCATTAACAAAAATCTCCCCTTTACCCCCTCGCAGGTTACCAGGGATCCCGGTGGTAGATATATCCTAGTCCAGGGAACTATCTACTCTATACCTCTTTTACTTTGCAGTGTATATGGTCCCAGTATAGATGATCCTAGTTTCTTCTCTAAGCTGATTACCCTACTCCTACCTATGCTTCCTATCCCAATTGTAATGGGTGAAGATTTTAACTTGGCATTTGACCCTTTCCTAGATAGGTCGGGACCATCACTGAAGGGGCTCTCACCTGCACAACGTGCATTCTGCGACTTGCTGGATCAGAGTGGCCTGTGTGACGTGTTGAGAGTATTGCACCCTAAAAGTGAGGAATATACATTTGTCTCCCCCTGTCCATGCATCCCGCTCCTGAATAGATTACCTCCTAATATCCAATTCTCTTCTCCCAGGGGTGCTGTCAACCACAATCCAACCGGGCTCCTGCTTGGATCACTCCCTTGTTCTGTGCCATTTAATCCTGCTTTCTCTCCCTAAGAAGGACACCCATTGGAAGTTAAATGACCAACTACTTAAAGACCCATGTCTCGCAGATCAGATTAAGGAGCAAATAGACCTATTCTTTACTTTGAACACGGCAGAGGCTACTATGCCAGACATTACCTGGGGTGCTTTTAAAGCATACATGAGGGGTATACTGACTAGTCTTGCCTCCAGCAGGAAAAGGGCCTGAGAAGCAAGTCTTCTCTCCCTTCTATCACAAACTAGGATGATGGAAGCCAACTATCCCCTCACACATCGGAGGAGACTCAACAGAAATTAATTTCCACTAAAGATAGTTAAACCTACTGAGGGACAAAGCTGAACTCGCCATCATTCATACTAAAACTGTCTATATGGACCAGGGTGAAAAGGCTGGGTGCCTGCTAGCTTTAAGAGATTTATCCCACCTGTTAGGTCTCACATAGATGGCTCTCTGAAATCTTCCCCCTCTGATATTGTGCAGGAATTTGCACATTACTATCAACAGGTACTGTATATAGTAATATGGAAAATCCCCCTTCTACTGTGACCATAGATGCCTACCTCCAAGACTGTCACCTTCCCTCTCTCTCAGAGGCCCACAAAATATTTATTTCTTCCCCCATTTCTATAACTGAAATTACCAAAGTGATATGTGCCCTTCCCTCAGACACGGTACCAGGCCCAGATGGTTTCTCCTCTCTATTTTATAAAACATTTCAAGATCAAATAACTCCAGCCCTTCTTTTGCTATTCCAACACATACTATCCAGGGTTACTTCTGACCTCACTTTATTTGAAACTTTAATTGTTCTCCTCCCCAAATCTGGTAGAGATTTAGAGCTAGTACAGAGTTACAGGCCCATATCCCTTTTAAATCAGGACATTAAAATTCTCACAAAGATCCTGGCTGATAGGCTTGCACTAGTTCTTCCAGACTTAATTGGGCTGTCACAGGTTGGATTTATGAAAGGAAGGTCATCGTCAGACCACCTTTGGACTCTTTCCCACATTTTCTCGGAGTTCAGGGATGCTTCATACCCAGCTGTATTGGTGTCCCTGGATGCTGAGAAAACCTTTGATCATGTGAACTGGAACTTCTTGTTCTATACCTTTCACACATTTGGATTTACCCCATAATTTGTAGAGTGGATCCAAACCCTGTATCAATCCCCTTCTGCCAGAATCTCTGGGAATGGGGACTTCTCTGATTCTTTTCTTCTGCATTATGGAATGAGACAAGGTTTCCCCCTTTCCCCTTTACTATTTAATATTTATTTAGAACCATTTCTTTGCAGCTTTCAAACCAACCCAGACATTCAGGGAATGTCGATACATGGTACCATGGTTAAAGTCTGCGCATACGTGGACAACATTCTCCTTCAGCTGTCCCATCCTAAATCATCCATCCCCTCCATTCTAGCTACAATATCTAAATTCATGAACTTTTCCAATTACAAACTAAATCTTAATAAATCAACTGTCTTTCCCCTTAATCATAAGGTATTCAAACAAACTATAACTTCCCTCAGTTTATCTTGGCCACCGATATCTCTTAAATATCTTGGCATTATACTTACACGTATCCCGTCTATGTGGTTTAAAAAAAATTTGATGTCCTGTCTCAAACTATTACCCAAGATCTTGATAAATGGACCAAACTTCCCATTTCACTATGGGGGCAGATTAGTTTAATTAAAATGAATGTGTTTCCTTGACTTTTCTATCACTTTCGCTTCTTAATTCATTTATCCCAGTATCCTGGTTTCAGAAAATGCATAGATTATTTACCAAATTCCTTTGGTCGAATAAGCATCCTCACTTGGCATATCATAAATTGGAAGCTCCAAAACTTAAGGGCTGCCTCCGTATCCCATATTGTAGCTTATATTACTGGGCTAGCCATTTATCGATATATCTTAAATGGTTAAAACCAGGCCCTCCTCGTCTGATCCTGGAGTGGCTATAAATTGAGTTAGATGTTATCCTATCCACAGGAACAGACCCCGCCAATTTGCTCTATGCCAAGCTTTCCTCGTTACGGGACATTAGGAATTGTCCAGTTATAGCAGCATCTTTAAGAGTCCATGCTCAACTTTGCTCTTTCCTTCATTTGAAACCCCATTTAGATCTCTCTCAGTCTATATGGAACTCTCCCTCATTTCTAATAGGAAAAAATAAACTTTCCCCTAATTGGCTACCACAGTTGGGAGAAGGGGTCCTTGTCCACTTTCCTCGGGGATGATGGAACTTGGCTTACCACAGCCAAGATTATTTCTAAATTTAATATTCCTCCATCCAATCATTTCAAGGTCATCCAACTTAAACATCTCATTGTTACAGTAGTAGTCAACCCCCCCCATCCACCTGCATTCTCTTCCTTATCAGAGCTCATTCCCTTGATATGCCCTCCTAAGATAGTATCCAAGGTATATCAGGTCCTTTTTCAATGGAGATTTGTGGACTGTTATGGTCCTACCAACTACTGGTCCTCTCTTTTCCTCCAACTTTCCATTGAGTAGCTGATACTATGGCAGAACTGTCATAGGTTTGTGTCGCAGGATAGGCTGTGGCATATGCAGTTCCATATTTTACATAACCTCTACAACTTCCCCCAACAGCTTGCCAGTTGGGGCCTCCTGAACTTTGGCCTGTTTACCAGGTGTTCCCAAGAAGAAGGGATGCTTCTCCATATATTTTGGGGTTGCCCCAAAGTAACACCTTTATGGAATGCAATTAAGGTCAAGCTGGATCCGTTGCTGGGTCTCCAAGATTGTTTTATCCCTGAAATTTGCCTACTAGGTGACTTGTCTTCTATTGATGTCAACACCCAGAGATTTCATATCTCCATGATTGCAATGTCTGTTAAAAAAGTGGTCCTCAAGTGCTGGAAGGAGAAGGAAATCCCATCATATCAGGAATGTCTCAATGAAATACTTGCCAACCTCAGAACTGAGAAAGCCGTTGCTGGCCTTTACAACAGGCAACAGAAATACAAATGAATCTGGGATCCCTTACACACTCTACTTGTTATCTAAAGTAAAACTGGTGCAAGGTATAAACATTGGTTTCAAGTGCTATTCCATGGTACTGTGGTATGGGGGGAAGGGAGGGAGGGAGGTGTGGGAGGGTGGAGGCAGAACAAATAATGCTTTATTGTAGTACTCATCTGTCGTCAATGTTTCTGTCTCTTGTATAACTGTAAAATCATCAAGAAACTTTTAATTGGAAAAAAAAAGACAGCACACACGTCATGCCAACTGCATGATTCAACAGCCACCATGGCCATGTGGGCAGCTGTGCCAGGGCAGCTCAGCAGCTGCAGGCTGTGCATCAGCCACTGGGGGGTGTATCTTATGCCCCCCTGAGTAGATGTATGGGACCGTGACAGTGTCCTCGCGGGGGTATGTAGGTGGCAAAACAGGCCTGCTCCAGGTGTGCCAGGGATGCCTACATCTGAGCCTGGTATCCAGTGTGATGAGGTCACCCGATGCCGGGTCCATGGGGTGGACAGCATACTGCGGGGGGTCTCCTGTGCATGGCCATGCCTGGTGGCAACCAGTGATGCAAAGCCATCTGCAATGGCACCGGCAGTGCAGTCCATGGCTGCAGTCATGGCCTCCAGCATACATTGAAGCCTCTTCAGGATCTATGCAGTGCCCCAGTCCTGCAGCTCAGCTAGCTAACGCATTTCTGCCCACAGTACACACACCCCAGTGGTGAGCAGCACCTGTTGCTCAATGAATGCCCACAGCAGCTGGGCATGCTTGGCCAGCTGGTCCACATCCTGCACCTCCCAGCCATTACATCGATCAGCTGTGGGTGACTTGCCATGCCATCCAGTCTCCATCTCTGGTGGACGCTGCACAGTGGGGTCTACAGGGGAGGGTATGGCAGGTACACCACTGGTGGAACCCATATCTGGCTGCCCAGTGACACCCATAGCCTGTTACTGCCACCTGTTCATCTGCTGTATGTCATCCTGTGCCTGTGCAGCCATGGCAGAGTCACCACCCATGCAGGGAACAGCAGTGGGGCCACACACCACTGCACTCACAGTACTGGCAGGTGGCTGTGCAGCTGTGGGCATGGCACTGGGCCTTGATGATGCCTGTGATGTGGGCAGGAGTGACTCCCCCACAATGTCGCCCATGCCTGTCCGGGAACAGGGTGATGTCATCCTCGGAGTCGGAACCCACTCCAACCTGTGTCTCTGTGCACACCTCACCAAGGCTGGCATCCTGCAGGAACACATCCAGGGCCTTGTCTGACCCCAGGATAAACATGTCCTTGGGCACTGTGGTGCTCAGCCGTGGCCTGTCGGTGCCACAGATGTTGGTGGACATTGATGGTCCATCCACAGGGGCCATGGTTCCATCCACAGGGGCCGTGGATGCTACTGGTGCCCCATTCTCTGCATGGAATCATGCTAGTGCTGCAAAAGAAGAAGGGAGTGTCAGTGGTGTGCCTTAGCCCCCATGTGCCCCACCATGTTCGCGGCTGGCATATGTGGCCAGCAGTGTGCCATGTGCAGGGGTGAGCACACTTGCATATCGCATGCAGGACAGCAGCATGCACATCAGCATGCCTGTGTACACACCCTCAGGGCCAGTACATGTGTGTGAGTAACATACATACCATGCACTGATGGGCTGCCACCCATCTGAAAGCCCCCCTCCGGGCACATCCTCCACTGCAGTGCAGCAGATGGTGATCGCCACTAACTCCTCCATTGGCATCAGTGTGGCTGTGTTCGATGGCCCTCCACCAGTGGCACTACAGGATGCTCTCATGGTCACCACCTTCTCCTTGATGCTCCTCCTGTCTGTCCTGACCTTCTTGCTGCATTCCTGCAATGACCACTGGAGGCTGCCGTGCTGATTCACATAGGCCACCACCTCATCCCATCTGATGGCCCTGTCATGCAGTATGCCTGTGGCACCACTCAACAGGACCTCTCTGTTGAGGTATGCCTCGAATAGGGCATCGGTCTTCCCCTTTGTAAAGTTGGTCCTGCACTTGTGAGCAGGCCCATGCTCCTTGCCCTCCTCTTGTCCGGACATGTTGCCACCTGTGAACATGGACATCACAGTGTGTCAGTGCCAGCATGGTCCTGGGCAGTCCCTCCTTGCAGTGCTGCAACATCTCTATGTGTTGCTGCCACAGTCTCCACTTACCTGTCAAGACTGCAATACTGGTCCGTGGTTGGTTCTGTTCCATGGCACTTACAAAGCACATCACAGCAATTTTAGTTTGTGCACAATGGTAATGATATGCTAATGCACCCTACTGCACTGCACATTGGCTGATGAGGTCATTTGCATAAGGCAGCTGAATATCGTGTATTTGTGCCATGCTCAATGAGGTTGCACTGAAGCAACTCCATGGTACATGTCCTGCGCATGTGAGGTGCACAGTCCTGCAGTGTGCAGGTGTGCACCCTGCTGCATGGGCCTATCATGCACACTGCATGCCTTGCGTAATACTGTGTTACTGCATGTGCTCCACTGTGTTGGCATTGCACATGCCAGTGCACACTGCAGCAAGGACCGATCACGCATTTGCATAATGTGGCATACTGCGCAGCTCATTCACATGCATGACATTGCACGGCATCAGGACCATTCACCTTTGGCTTGGGGTCATGACACCATGCAGGGGTGGGTCATGTCATAGTGCACATGCCCAGACACACACTGTTGCCCTGCATTGCTCATCCACTTCGTGCATCTTCATGATGCATGATTGTGTGCTGTTGCACCCTATTATGCAATGCACATGTGCTGCCGCCACATGCATTTTCCACTGTGAAGGCCCAGAACTGCATTGCAATTGGAAATGGTGAGCAGACGTGACCATCAGGCATGCAACTGGTCAGACATCGAGCTGGGTCAGGTGTGGCAGACCATGTGAGGCATACAAGTATGGTACAGTTGGCTGAGCACTGTCGCCATCAGTACAGGGACTTGTGGAACAGGAGTCCTGATGTGCTGTGCTGGCTGCAGTAGAGGGTGCAGCATGGGGCTGTCCCACAGCCAGGTAGGTGCATGCTGCTGTCATGCATGTCCATGTGCCCAAACATGGTTTTCTCAGTTTTGCACAGCATGCTTCGCTGATGGGGTGGGACAATCCCTGCAACCACAATCATCATGCATGTCCATGGCACATGTGGTGAGTATGCTGGTGTGTTAGTCAAGGGCTGTGCTGGGTGTTTCGGCCATGCATAAAGTGGGCCATGGGGTGGTGGGGGACCTTCCATGCATGTGTACTCATGTCCTCCTCTCTACATGTCATCCACAGGGCTGGAGGACCACAGGCAGGCCAGAGAGGCTGCAGACAGTGGTAGAACCTGGGATAGACCACAAGATGGTACTCACAGGGATCAGAGAGGTACAGGTAAGAGTGCTCACATTGGTGGTGCCTGTCACTGTGAGTGGGCAGAGAGTGCAGGGTATGGCCATAGTTGTACCAGCCTTGTGTCAGGTAAGCTGTGTGTGTCACATGGTCCATCTGTCATTCCCCCATGGCATGTCCGTTGGTGGCGTATGGCCAGCCCTTGTGGGGCTGTGCACCCAGCCACTGCCTTGTGTGCTGCATCAGTGCTGCCACCCTGTGCCATGTGCCCATGTCCATATACTGTCTGCCTGTCTGCACCATTGAGATGTGCCATTTGATTGCTAGGGTAGACGACATGGCGCAGGCACATTGTGAACCCCCTGTGGTGGTTTCCCCCACTGTCCACTGTGCGCATTGGGTGGGTGTCATGTGTGCAGTGCACTGATTGCCTCTCTTGGCCTTTCCCCTAAGTGCACATCAGCCTTCTACCAGGAGGACAGCCCTACTGTGACCACAGGGCCTGCTGTGGATCACACTACAGCAGAAGATCCTGCATGTGGCTGTGGGGATCTGGAGTGCACTGTGGGCCATGGAGAAGTCCCTGGCCGGATGTTGCGGGGTCCAGCTATCATTGCCTCATCCCTTCCCATTCCTATTCCCCAGCATTTCCTCCTCGAACTGTACAGACCCCCCTCTCCTTGTCCCCCTCTCCCTCACCCCGTCTTGACTCATTTTACGATTTTGTAGTTCCTCTTTTGAATTATATAAATGCTTTTGTGGTACATATGTGTCTGTGTCTGATTTTCAGGTGGAGTAGGGAGCCATGCTGCAGCTGTTTGTTCCCTATTCCTGGGATCACCGTAGGTCCAGGGCACGTAAATGCCGGCACCATGGTGGATGTGGAGTCTGTGTTGGGTGTATGGTTGTGTTCCATGGCCTTGGCATGTATACCTGAGTGCACATGGGTAGGGCATGCTGGCCTCTGGGGGCTATTGGGGGTGGCTGTTCTGCTGCCATGGTGGTGGGGATGCCATGGTCAGGGTCCAGGTCCCCTTCATGGGTTGGCCCCCCTGGGGTGATTGTGATTCCACCTTCCAAGGCTGTTCTGCATGGGAGGGTGGCCTGTGGCATTGTGCAGAATGTGGCTCGGCACTGATGTGAGGGGTGGGGGCATGGGTGTCATAGTGCCAGGGGGCTGGGGGTCACTGTCTGGGGTGTGTTCTGTGTGGGTCTCCTGTGCCCATTCCCCTGTGCTACCTTGGTTCTGTATTCCTTCTGCCTGTTGCTCCTGCTCTGTTCACTGGTGTTGTATTCAGGTCTGCTGCATGCATCCCTGGTTGCGCTGGTGCATCCTTGGTTGTGCCATGGCACATCTTTGCCATATTCAGCCACCTTGAATATGACATTTTTTAGGTGGCTCATCTTCTGAATATGGCTTCGGGTGTGCCATGGTGCAATTGACTTGTGCTGCACCAGTCTTGCACCAGGAACTGGTGAATTTCTGAATATCCAGGCCTAGATCTATAATGAAACACTACCATTTGAAAGTTATTAATAATCATGCTGTACAGAATGCATTATTTACTCAGTTGAAGGACATACTGATTTCCTTCAAATAGATGTAATGTAATGTTTGCCTTGGATGTCTTGCTCCAAAGGACTTCAATAAACATAAGTTTAAAAAAAAACTCAGTAAGTTACAATAATAAATAACAATGACAACATCAACATCAGCATTAATTTAATAGTGGCGTAGTGCTAGAGACTGAACACCCATTATAAATAGCCCACATTAAAAAAGGCCCATGAAGTGTGCCAATATGAGTGAATTAAAGTGCAGCCAAGAAATCCAGTAGATGCTGGCAGGAATCCATTTCATTCTGTTTCTCATTTGCATCAAACTAATGTGTGCAAAGGAAAACAGACCTGCCAAAAGAGACAATATAGAGAAAGTATTAAAACTACACAGCCCTTCAAAAGGATGCAACTTCTCAACACATAGCTCCAATGATACATTATATTATAGAAAGTGCTATTATAAATCTAATTTATTAAAAGGTTCATGTAACTATGAAGCCATAGTGCTGTTGTTGCAATCATAAAGGGGTAGTGCTACAAATCTAGAAGATCTCAGGTCTCTAGTTAGATGCCATTTCCTGCACTCCATAATTAGTATAGGTGACCTCAAGGAAGAAAAAAAAAACAAAAACACTTTTAAATAGTAAGTAAATATCAATAAAGAGACCACGGAAAGTATACCTTTGAAAAGTACACATTTAGGAAGAATAAAAACATATACAGGATCAAAGAAGCCCCGGAGTAGAGCAGGTTGAGAAAAATTATGAAATAGTATTAGCATTTATATATTATTTTTTCCAAATTAGCAGTATCCTGACACTCCACAACAACTGAGAAAGGTGAAAAGAGTCACTGCAAAACATCAGGTAAGACCAATGCTACACAAAATGATACTTCCAAACAGAGGGTAAATGCAAAGCAAAGAACAGGTACAGAGGGTGGCATGTACACTATAAAAGAAATGGGGCTCAGAGACAACCAAAAAAATAGAGAACTGGCTATGGATAATGAGGATGCTGGAGAGGGGACAACCAGTAGTTTTCTTGGGAATTACATGAACCAGTTAGCATCAGATACAGAAAGAGAGCAAAGGCAGAGAAGATAACCTCCACAACAAGAAGGTCAGGGAAGCAATAACCCAACTAATCAGCCCTTGAAAGGTTTTTGAATGGCAGATTTATTCTCCACTGCAGGCTTCCCAGCTTGGAGGCATAATGCAGTATCACTTAGATATAGGAGAGGCCTGGACATGTTCCTGGACAGAACTCATGTGGGAAAAAGCTTTTAAAATTGTCCATGTGTTTCTTTTCTACAAAAACCTCTGCCCTTATCTATACATCTGGGGAGAAGGACAGTGATATTAGTTTTAAAACAGTTGGCATTCTTGAGTGATTTGGGGTTAAATAACAGAACACAAAGTTTACAGAGCTTTAGCTATCATTTCAGCCAATTCCCCTTACCAAGCTGACACTAAAAAACATTACAATTTTATTTAAAAATGAAAGAGTGAATGTCCATGACATCAGATTCTGGATTGCACAAACATGTAAAGTCCTGGGGCAGCCAGATTCAATAATTGATGAGGTGCAAATCTAAACCAGAAGATGGAAATAAACAAATAGAAAGTGAGGTTCAGCATATTCTCAATTGCTTTTATGCAGAACATGACAGAGGACACTTCTTCTACCCAGGCCATGCCAAAATGTGTTTTAAATGTGGCACCACTAATCATCTGAGTAATGTCTGTGACAGGACACATTACAACCTCTGCTTGGAGTATCGCCATGTCAGTACTGCTGTAACAATGACAGAGCAAGCAACCTATGTGATGAGTTTGGTCACTCATTCAGAAATTGCAGATGGGTAATGCACAAAAGAGGTGAGAGACCAAAACAGGATGAAATATTGAAAGCAGCTCAGAAGTCTAGTGTAATTAGGATATGCCAGCTAAAAGCACAGAAAGCTCTTCCCAGCTTGCTCCACCTGCTATTACTACTGCTAGTGGGGGACGTCGAGGAAAACCCTGGCCCAGCAGTAGCCAATATCCAGGTCACCACTGCTAATACTCATACATGGAACAATCGTAAAGAGCTGAAGCTGACACATATAAATATCAAAAGTCTTAGGTCCAAAATACACGAGCTGCAGGTCTGGGCAAGCCTCTACGCACCTGATGTCATAGCTATCACAGAAACGTGGCTTAAACCCCATATAAGTGACCATGAATTTGGTTTACTTGGATATCAGTCCTTTAGAAAGGATAGGCCAAAAAAGAAAGGTGGAGGAGTCTTGATCTATGTTAAGTCCATCCTTAATGCCACACTCACTCCAGTAACAATCCCTATGCTCTCAGTCTGTGAAGCCATATTTATAAAACTACTACTAGGAGGTATCAAACCACTACTAATTGGAGCCGTTTATAACCCTCCCAAATCGGCAAATGAATCCCTGAAAACTCTAGTGAACATCATCCCCATCCTACCCAGGTTTGAAAAAGTAATTCTGGGAGACTTCAATATTCAGTGGGGGACCCACACCAGGGATGTAATAAAAAACTCACTGCAAGACTTGGAACTCACCCAATTAATTCAGGAACCAACTAGACTCAATACAAAAATGTAAACATACCACTCTGGACTGGATTCTGGCCACAAATCCAGACAGATTCAAAATGGTTGGCACCTTCGCAGACTCCCTGAGTGATCACTCCCCCATGTTTGGGATATGGAAGAATAGTTTCCCTGTCCCCCCACCCTGTATCTTCCTGACCAGAGATTATTCTAACTTTGATACTAGTTCCTTTCTCAGAACACTTACAGACTTTAACTGGCTGCATATAAAACTATCCCCTAACCTGGAAACCGCCGTAGAGTTTTTCAAAAATAATTTCTTGTCTGCCACTAACAAACATGCCCCTCAAAAAAAAAGATCAGAGTTAAAGGTCAAGAAGCCAGGTGGCTCACTCAAGATCTAAGGAAACTCATGGGTTACAGAGATAAGGTATGGAGTACATATAAAACCAGAGATCAAATCACCGACTGGCAAAGTATAGGGAACTCAGAAATAGATGTAAAGCCGAGTTAAAGAAAGCCAAAAGGAATCACCTTAGACATATCCAAGAAAAGAACCTATCAAATCCCAAAACATTCTGATCTCAGATAAACGCCCTTATCAAGGGGAATAACAAACCTGAAGGGGGCGACATCATATCAAATAGTACTCATTACTCAACCCCAGTCAAGGCAGCACAGGCATTCAATAAATTCTTTACTGAACTACATACCCCCAAGTCCCCCTGCCCAGGTCCAACCACACCACAAGTCCCCAAAAAAAGCAGCCACAACATTTCTGATTTCCACTTCAAATTAGTCTCCAGCCTAGAAGTCCAGAAAATTGTACAGGGTATTAAAACCCATGGTACAGCAGGCTATGATGGGCTGGAACCCAAACTAATCAATATTGCGGCCCCAGTCATTGCAACCCTAATCTCGTAGCTAATCAACCGATCGATCGCTCATGGAGGGAAAAGTTCCATCCCTCTGGAAAGTGGCCCTAGTTACCCCTATCCACAAAGGGGGTGCAAGCGACTCTGTTGAAAACTATCATCAATATCCCTACTCCCGACACTAAGCAAAGTGCTGGAGACAGTGGTGTATTCCCAGGTCATGGATTATGTGGAGAGACACAATATCTTCTCCGAGGCCCAACACGGCTTCAGAAAGAATCATGGTACTGACACTGCCCTGCTTAACCTTACCACTGATATATTCTCTGCCCTTGATAAAGGACTGCTCACCGGTGCAATCTTTATTGACCTCACCAAAGCATTCAATCTGTTAAATCACCAAATACTCCTGGCAAAACTGACACAAATCGGTCTAGACTCTCTAGTAGCGCAATGGTTTAAGGATTATCTCCAGGACAGGGCCCAATTAGTTTAATGGCAAGGTGCCAAATCTGACAAGATTGATATAACAGATGGAGTCCCTCAGGGATCTATCCTAGGACCACTACTATTCTCCCTATTTATTAATAACCTGCCTACTTTCTGCAAAGGCCCTGAAATCATCCTCTATGCAGATGATATCGTTATCTATAGATCAGTGGAGGATCCGGACGAACTCAGCAGAATGCTATCCAAAGACCTAAAATCCCTGGAAGTTTGGTTGTCCACAAATCAACTTCTATTGAACTGCAAAAAAACTAAAGGGATGCTGTTCGGGCCCAAAAATATTGCACCCAACAGATCAGACACACTCAACCTCTCCCTCTCATCTGGGGAAAAGGTGGTGGTAGTAGATTCGCTAACATACCTAGGTTTCACCATTGACCGGGAACTCAACTTCAAGGCCCACATAGATTACTTACCCAAAACACTGAACCAAAGGAAAGGTCTCCTGTACTGACTCAGCCCCATTCCTTACCCTGGGGTCATGAGATAAGATTGCTCATGGTACCTTGCTACCCAAACTACTGTACAGCTCCCCTGTACTTCTCTCTGCTAAAAGTACTGAGATAAATAAACTTAAGACACTGTACCACTGGATCGGGAAATTTGCTGTAGGGGCGCCCGAAAGAGAATACCATTGCCAGATCCTGCAAGCCCTAAAATGGCCCACCCTGGAAGGCAGACTATGCCACTCCTTTCTATGCCTAGCCTATAAACTCAGATTGACCTCTGCTCCACCTAGCCTGGCTGAGTTACTTCAACCTAAAACTAATAACAGGACTCTAAGGTCATCAAACAGACAGCTTCTCAAGGTTCCCCGGTCACTGTCTTTCCAAGGGTCTAGGGCCTTCTCAACCCTCATTCCTCCCATATGGAATTCACTTTCACCCAAACTCCAGGAATGCGAATCCCTTGGGGGGTTTAAAAAGGGACTTAAAATGCACTTGCAGGGATTAAACCAATGCACTTGTAATCGCTGAGCTTCACACTTCATTCCTGTTGCTTGTCTGATGTTTGATTGTGATTGCTGATCTCACCTAATGTGCATGACAAAGAACTGATAATAGTCCCCTGTATTACTCTGCATGCCTAATGACTGTCTCCTTGTATGAAGTATAATTTAACTGTATGTTGTTGAATTTAATGTAACAGTATATCCTGTTGTACCATTGTTGTAATTAACCCCAGGTTTCCCGTGAAAAAGGGACTATTTTTGGTCTCAGCGGGCCTACCCGGTTACCAAAATTTAAATAAATAAATAAAATAATAAATAAGACAGGGGCTCTAACCAACAAAAAGGACCAGCAGCCTGAATGTCCCCACCCTACCAATTCTTGGGAAGGATAAACACATCAGGATAACCTTTTAATTCCTTGAGAAGAAGAAGCATCCCTGGACAACCTGAATATGAATATCAATAGATAGTTAGACAGGACTTTGAATCCTGAAGCCCCTATATAACCCAGCCTGAAGAATAAGACAGAATAGTGGTAAATGATAGAGAAAAGATCCAAGATACAGAAACAGAAAGGAAATAAATGGCAGAACCACCACAAAACATGCAACAGACAAATTCAAAGCCTGATGATGCCCCCCCCCCAACTGTGTTGAGAAGGTGGCTTACTAGACAGCAACCACCAAAATCAAAAATATTGCATATGGCACCTCAAACAAAAGACATTCCTATGGAAAATAGATATGAAATCCTACCCAAGAAAGGAGCATTCAGTGACACAGATACTGGCCCAGAATCAGAAGTTTCTTCTGTCCACTCATCCCAACATGTAATATCTTTATAAACTGAAGATGAAGCACTACAGGTGCAAGAAGCAAACACAAAGAAAAGGAAGAACAGATTGTTCAAAAAAAAGTGATAGAAAGAAGAATGCATCTTAAAGGCGAGATCTAAAATAAGACCCTCTTTACTTACCCACTTACAATATGCTTCATCACTCCTCTAAGTGTTGCCACACTAAATGTGAACAGCAATGAAAGCCCAAAAAGAAAACTGGCATCCTTCATGTACTTAAAGGACTTACAGTACAACTTGTTTTGTATAAAAGACTAGAATAAATACAGTCTTGGATACTACTAAAGCAGAGAGAACAGGGTGTTGGAGTCCATCTTACTGGTCTTTTGGACAAGACTAATGTGATGGGGTGGGAATACTATTGAAGGGGAACAAGTATTAAATTTCTTGATTTTTATTTTTTTTTCTGTTTATCTCCTCCCAGACCAGGGCATCTCTTAGATTCCTCACACAGCCTGCTGCTCCTGACCACCCGACTGAACCTCTCACCCCGACAGTTACATTGGTTTCAGGACCCTGGCTCTCCAGACCCCCTTAGAGAGGCTCAGAGTCTGCAGGGAGAGAGTCAAGGTTTGCGGCCAACAATGGATGTGTGGGCCTTGGTTCTGGATGTTGCCATCACCTCACCTGGCTGGAAGAGGTTTTTCTGGCTTTTTTTTGTCCCACTCCCCTAGAGCCTGGAAATGCAATGATGTCCTCAATGAATGCCACAGCTCTATCCCACTACTTGAGTCTTAGAGCCGACCAGTGCCTCTGGTCTTCACTAGGGGTCACTGCACTGCTGGGCTGTCCCTCGAACCCTCCCAAGAAAGAGGAGAGCTGTCCTCTGGACTCTCCATCCTCTCTCTCTCCCCTGCTGACCCCTGACAGCCTGGACTCATTCCCAAATCCAGGTTGCCAGCATGGCGCAAGGTGTGGCATCCAGAGCCTCAACCCTCAGCACCACCAGTCTGGCTCAGATTTCTTGATTGATTGATACAGTACCTGGATAGGCAATATTATTAGATCTTGCTTAACATACTCACAGATAAAGATTAATTAACATACATCACCCACAGCGACACAAATTCCTGAGCTAATCTCTTTCAACAAACCCAACCATTTTTCTACACATCAAACACATAATACTTGGTGAGGACTTTAATTGTAGTATCCATTATTCTGATTAAAAAAAATCTTAAGCTGAAAAAACTACTGTGAATTATTTTTTTTAATAAAATGATCTCTGGTGCCAAACTGCAGGATGCATATAGTGAGATACACAAGACAGAAGGCTACACATAATATAGATTGAATTTGGCAGCTAGAATAGACTACTTATTTGTGTCCCAAGGAATAAAAATTGCATGGTTCCATTTGGTTCCTTTTCAGAACTCAGGCCATCTACTTCTAGGTGTAAATCTAGGGCACAAGGATTAACACAAAATATAGAAAGGCCCCTGGAGGCTAAACAATACAATACTACATTTTCCAGAAATGGTAGCAGAAATGGCTAATTTGCTGGATACAAAAAACATGGTAGCTAGGATCTATGAAAATATCAGTGAGTAGTGGGTAGACACTAAAACAGATATACAGATCAAATTATAAAAACCTTCTGTAAAAAATTGAAATACCGAGTAGAAGGAATATTTACAGCTTAGGACACTATTGGTTAGCATATAGCATTTTACATAAGGTACTAGGACATTTTTCAAATGGGTTGCATAACACGCAATAAAACAAGATTAAAAGAGGAACCGTATTAGAGCTACATCATTAATAATGGAGCACAGAAGTAGGAGACAGGGTAAGATATATACAAAAAACCTTTTTGATTAAAAAGAATTACATAACCAAGCTCTGAGGCAAGGACAGATGCATGTAGACCACACAGGAAGGAACACTACTATTAATGGAAACCTGATAGACATGTTTGGAACTGAAAATGTTGAGGGTTATCGCACTGCATCCTTTTTACAACAGATACAGAAACCCCCAGTCCATAATATTTTGGCAGATAAACTAATAGAGCCAATATCAGGAGAGGAGGGAAGACAAGTTATACAAAATTTAAAGAACAATATTGCCCAGGGCTGGATGGGCTACCTTCTGAATTTGTTTAGACTGTAATTGGCTCATTTTGAGGAAATTCTTCACATAGTTGTTAATGGTTTGTTGGATGACTTGAACTCACCACCTAAATCTTTAGACTGAGCATGTCTGGTATTCTTATACAAATCTGGTCCTTCCTCTAATATTAACGGTTGGAAACCTTCGAATATTCTAAACAAGGACATAAATATTCTAGAAAAAAATTATTGCTTAAATGGTTAGCTTTGGTAGGACAGTATCTCATATTTCCTTATCAGACATGTTTAGTACCGAATACATTGATGCAATACAACCTATTGTTCTTAAGATAAATCATGGAATTAGTAAAGGCATGACAATTAGCTGGTTTGGTGCTTTCAACAAACCAGGAAAAGGCATTGGATAATATATCCCATAAATATTTGATTAATGTTTTAACTTGGTATGAGAATACCACTGAATTTTGTCAATGGATATCAGTTATTTTTTAAATAGCTACAATCACCCAAGTTGTAAATAGAGATGTGAGAAAAAAAAAAAACTTCTGCCAGCAGGATTTCCATGAAGGTAGGCCTTTCATTTCCATGAAAGTTCAGAAATCAAATTAGCAACTTTCGTGGAAATTCCAACTTAGAACAGTGGAAAAAATGTAAGAATTGTGGATTGTTGTATTAAACTGCAGAAAATAATTCTGCTGAACGATCATTGTAAGTGGTCAGTTCTGCAGAATTTTTTACTACAGTTTAGTACAATAATCCACAATTCATACATTTATTCCACAGTTCAGTGAGTCACTGAACTACCGAATGAATGTATGAATTGTGGATTAATGTATTAAACTGAAGGAAAAAAACATCAGCAGAACTGAAAATTGAACTGCGGAATAATGACATGTATTGCAGAATAATTCTTTAAACTGTGAAATAAAATTCCTCAGAACTATTATTCTGCAGTTCATGTGTATTATTCCACAGTTCAGCCAAAAAATTCAGCAGAACAGGGCAAAGATCTACCAAACTCATTCAGAAGATTCAGGTCTTTCTAACGGAGGAAGTTCCTCAAAAGTGGAATTTGCAAGTTTCACCCACCTCTAGTGGTAAATGGATAGAAAGGGGATGACAAATTAATAAAGGGGTATGACTGGGCTGTCCCTTAAGCCTGTTGCTGTATGTATTTAGCTTGAACCCAGTTCTATGACTGATACTTTATCATCCTCAGACTAAAGGCCTGCCAAATCCTACTGATATGGCACCTGTAACTCCCAGTTACCACAGATAGCATATGTCTGTTTGTAAAAGATAAGCAGTCTGAAAAGATAGCTATAAAAGTATTACTGGGTCTTTGACTGATATCTGAATTCAGAATTAATATCTAGCATAGTGGGGTATTTTTGTCTAAATTCAGTAATGTCTCAGACTAAGGAGATACAGGGCATTCTGGTTTACAAGCACCCTATAAAAATAATTGGTGTAACCTTTTCAATATGTGACATGCACAGTTAAACTGGAAAAGAAGTTTTACATAAGGGGATGGAAAAGGTAGACGGAGATAAGAAATGGAAACAAACAAAGAAAAAAGTTGCAATTGTCAGAACCTTTTTGCTTCCATTGTTTTTGTTTCCCATTGCCCCCCCAAAAAAACACAATATGAAATAATGCTGCCAAGCTTGATATTTCAGACAAATGGGGAGCATACTGAATCCCATTAAATGGAATTTCCTGTAGCTCCCACTGAATAAAGGGAGGCTGAACCTAGTCAATCTAATTAGTTTTTTAGTAACCATTTTCATGGAGTGGGAATTTAAACAAAATTCAGCAGCACAGGAAAGCTTTTGGTGACCGTCGGAAAACTCCTGGCTACCACTGGTATAAAATAAATGTGAGTAGGGAAGGTGACTGCTAAACAAAGAATGATTAAACTCCAAGTTACCTGATACCTGTCTTAGATAACATCAAAACATGGAAGTTTGCTACTATACAGTTTCAACAAAACTACAGGATCAATCTCTATGGGGTTGATTCACAAATGTGTAGCACGTACTCGCAATTCGCATGTACAACATGCAGGATGTACACACAATTCACACATACAGAGCTTGCTCAGCTCCACACCCTAGAACAGGCACTCACCAGTCAGCATTCACCATCTCTGGCCACCTGTCTGTGTCCCCACTCCTTGGCATCCACCTGCATGTAAGTGGAGCGTAACTGTGTGGGAATGGATCATGTTACATAGGCAATCTGCATGTTTGTGTGGTTCCTAATACCAAAACAACATTTATGCTGTCAAAATGGTGCAATGATGAGCAGCAAAATGAATAAGGGTATGGAAGACAAATGTTATGAGATGAAGCTTGTAGACCATAACATGTTCACATGGGATAAAAGGAGACTAATTTAAGACAGGCTTTCAGTTTTCCACATACACAAGGGTATCAGCATGATCAAACAGATCAAATAGCTAGAGATGACTCATATGGTATCCTCCAACATGATGCATGGACATGCCCAGAAGCTAAGTGGGGGTAAACAGAGGGGCAATGTTATGAAGCACTTCTTCAGAGGGTGATGAAACAATGGAATAGACTACTAGTAGAGCCAGTGGACAAAAAGACAGTACAGGCCTTTAAGGTAATCTTGAAAAATATTCCATTTTACAAGATAATCTGGGTACCCCAGTAGTAGAATGGATAAGGAACCCCTTTAAATTTAGTGCATGTTTATATGGAAGCACCAAGGGAGGTCAACGGTGAAAATGCCAGCCTCCCACACAGCGATGGCATAATACCGATGCAGGAATTGTGCCACCTGACCTGTGAGTGTTTTCTGTGAGGGGCTGTACCCCCCCTGCACCCCCCAGACTTACAGATTACCAACTCCAGGTTGGAGTTGGTCTGGGGAGAGGGAAGAAAACTGGGGGAAGCGAAATATGGAAAAGGACCATTATAGCGACTGTCGCCGTAATGGTCTTTTTTCATGTTTCGCCATTGGGATGACAAGCAGAAGAGGTGCACCCATTTAGTAACATACTCATTTATAACTGCTTATTTGGGGGTGGGGGCACAACATGATGACACATGTTTTTGTATCCCACATAGCTAAGGGATGTAATCCAACATTCGGCTAGCAAAAGGTTGCAAGATATGGCTGTCAGATCAGCTACAGAAAACTTTAGGTTTCAACCATTTGTTGGTGCCATGATCTTGCCAAATTGTTGAGAAATGCAAACTTCAAATGCAATAGTGTTTTTCTCTGCACTGTGTAGTAATATCAGTTAATCAAATACTTTATACCTTTCGCAGGTTTCACCATTATGAATATTTCAGCTTTGCAGATTTGCTTCAGTATCCTATATGGAAAACATTTGCTCATGATGAAGTTGGGAATGATAAACTGAAATTGATTTCTTCACAAACATTGAACTTGTCTTATTAAGGTTACTAAGTGGAAAATAGCAGCAAGTTACACCACACGGTTAAGAAATACTTTGAAATACCAATTCAGCCATAACATTTTTATAAGATTTGCCTAAACATTTTGCATGTGTGCTTCTTAAAATCTGATTATTTGTTGACATTTCAGATACAGTAGGTAAAGTGGCAATCATGCATAATTTTTCATTTAAGCCCAATGCTGAATCCTAGAGAGAGAGGAACACTGTTGCAAGATTAAGACTAAAAGTACTGTATACACAAGAAACAACTTGGCTTGTTATACAAAAAAGAAAGGAGTAGCGTCTTATTCCTCATTTTCTGTTCTTCTGTGAAAGATGAAGGTCATATGAAACACATTGTTTTGAAATGTCTGTTGTTGAAAGCTAGTAGGGGAAAATGGTTGGGCCTATTATGCAGGACTTTCATAAATCCATGGAATTTATTTTATTCCTTTCAGTTCCACAAACTTAGAGATTTGTGCCAAGGTGACAGTTCTGCTCTGAAAAGTGAGGAGTCTGCCCCAGAGGTGTTCTTACTGAAGCAAAGTGGTTTGGAGAGGAAGAAGCAGGGTTACATTGCTCGTTTTATTTTAGAACAGGTATGATATTGTTGCCTGTGTTGTCGTGTGTGTAACCTTTCCAGCAAAACTTACTTCACTTGAGTACTGGGTGTGTTGGTTTTTGTCCCATTCTCATTGTTTCCAGATTAAAAAAGCAGCTGCCGGAGAAGAAGATGACTAAGAGACAAGGCTGGAGTCTGTCCAGGCATAGCAGGTCTCAACAGAGAGGAGCAAGGAGAACCGCCAGTCAGATGGCTGAAAGGGACTCCAAACAAAACAAAAAACATGCCACCTGGATAAAAGGAAAGTAGTCCATCCACTGAGTTCTACAAATGCATTTTTTTTATATTTTACATAGAGGGGCTTTAAATGCTAGCCCAGAAGCCAAAATTTTGTCTGAGGGTTAGACCTCTGCGGCTTGTTGCTCAAGTAATAGTTCTTTCACTGTAGAATTGTGAATTGTGAATTATGTATTATAAATAGAGAATTACAAAAATTAAAATACAAGGTTAGGGTCATTTTAAACTTTTAATGAAAGGTTCTCTTTTCACGGGCTTTGTTACTCACATGACCACATGACTGTTTCTTTAAATACCACAGTATCAGACCTTTCGCCAGATGCTGTTTTGTTGCAGTCCTTTAATACACGTTGTTGTGGAAGCCTGCAAAGAGTTCCTTTTCTTATTTTTTCATCTTGTGCTTTATTCCTGCCTCAGTACCCTTATTTCTGCTTTGTAAATATAAGCTGCGATGAGTTAGTAAGTATCTTGATCGAATAAACTACTTAAATAACTTGTGGATATATTTGTTGTCCTCAGAATATGTTGCTTGTCATTTCATTCATTCATTTCATAGTTTTGTGTTTTTAGAGGTTTTTAGTTTAAAAAAAAAGTGTTGTTTATCTAGGAGGGTTTGAAATTGAGGTGAATAAGAGTTTTAGACCAGGGAGAATAGTTTTATTTTGTTGGTACGCTGGTTTGATTTTTTTTTTTTTTGCTTTTACCTTTGTTTTATCAATGATTTTTTATTACTTCTCTTTTTCTTCCAGTGTATCTACTGGGTCAGATATTGGGTCAAGCGCTGAACTATCTGGTGGCTGAAGGAGAAAGTCTGTGGTCAAAGACAGGACACATTTTGTCTGGAGGAAAAAGGGTCATATGGAGTATCAGTCTCCTTACTTCACTGTCAAAGAGTGACCAGCCTACCAAGAAAAAGACTCAGGACTTAGCAGTTTATGGGAAACTGTGGATATTGTAAAAAGGGAGACCTGGTGAATTCTAGGAGGAAAGATCACTGAAAATCTTCTGGTGCTGGTTTACCGTATATTTTAGAAGAGGTGCACTTACTCCTGCTCCTGCTCATTATGCACCAACAGACTTGAGAGCTATTATATTAGTTGGTAGTACAGGTAGTTGGTAAAAGAAGAACCCCCTTGTTGTAAGATTGAAGGTCAGGAGTCTATCACCAAAGCTGTCATCTTACCGTTATTGCTACTATTGTTATTTTCTCTATTAGTTTAGATTGTCATAGCAAAAACTGTGAAAATACGAATAGTAAGATTCAGAAGAGTAAGATTTTTAATAGAGGGTGAACTAGTTTTGTGTCATGTTTTATAGGTTAATTGATGTTCTGTTAGTGTTGTAGCTCTGTGTAAATTTTTAGATTTACAAATTTATAATTTCACAGTTTCAAAAGATCATGGTTCAAACCAGATGCCAGAGGCAGGGGGTGGAAGAGTTGAGGGGGACAGATATAAATACTTTTTCTAAGTCTTGTAACTCTCCCTCCACTCTAGATATGTCCATATACCATGTAGTAGATGATAATAAGCCAGTTGCATGTACTAATACAATCTCTGATTGCCTTTCTAGAAACAGCACTATACATATACTGTTACAACAAAAAGTTATTTTAAAAGATAAACAGAATATAAAGAAAACAGAGATGTTAGGGTACAAGTCTAAACCCTTAGTGTAATCAAAAGGAAAACAGACTCAGAAAGTTTTGAATAAAATAGTTAGAGTCACAAAAGATAAGGTAAACACTGAGAAAAAAAAAGAGATAGGTCATAAAGATAATAAGGCTAAACAGACCAAAATTCAAGATCATTTTGTAAGAAGGGGGTTCCATCAATCTGCTCAATCGACACCTAATAACATGGTAGATAGCGAGTTTTTTGAAAATAATGAAAATTTTTAACAGCTAAGTCACGCTGAGAGTCTCTATAAAGAACTGGAAATCAAAGAAAATAAAGAAAATTGGGACTGTTGTTTGCTAGCAACCGGAGAGGATCTAGAAAACATAGAAAATGTAGAAGAGATAGATATGGGGTCTGCTTCATGGAATAAAGGAATAGAAGATGCATAAGGTTTAGATTTGCACATAACGTTAGAGGCTTCTAGGAGTGTGCGTCAGAATGATTATTCAAGTATAAGCAACTCATTAGAATTTCTGCCTGATTATTTTACTGAATCCAATCCTAAACCATTGTGGCACAGAGATTTGAGGAATATTGCCATTGAACTACAGGATACTAAAAATGGCCTCAAACAATTTACAGCCCCTACTCAATTAAGCCAACCCTTTCAAACTCAGACAGAAATTATGAATAACTTTAATCCCACCTATCCATTTGCCTTTAGTGAAGAGCTAAAGACATTTGTACAAATTCCACACACAGCTCATTAAATGATCCTAGATCATCTAATTAATCTTAAATTTGAGATTGATGCAATAAAAGAAAATATAGCTATCAATGAAGGAAGACTGGATGAAGTGTTGCAAAAATTAAATAAAATGATTCCCCAAGAGGGGTTCTTTGTCTATAGTTATAGAAAACCCAGATAATCTTGAGGTGGCTAATGAGCAAATGAGACCACACTTTTCCTCCATTACTTTTCCTGAAACACCAGTATCAAAAAATAAGGGGAAGAAAAAAAAAGAAAGGCTAAAGGAAAGTTGGAAAAGGAAAGTGGAAAAAATAAGAAGGAGGCCCTCCCAATAATTGATAATAGTTCTGACAACACTTTACTTCAAGTGGAAATGCAATACTGCTCTGCTTGTCAGGATAATAAAATACAAAAAGGGCAGGCACACCCACATCCTAACCAGATAAAGTTGGGTTCTAACACACACAATAATAGTATTGTTTTAGAAGGTATTAGAGCACAATTGAATGAGCTTGAACTCAGTCTAAACCAGTGTAGGGATGATTGGGGTGAATGGAAAAATGTCAATGGGGTAATAGACGTAGCAGCAACTTCTGGAGGAAATAGTAATGATGGAGGCAGCAAAGTATAATTGTCTACTACACATTTAGTAAAACAGGCAGCAAATAATGAAGCTATTAATATTACTGACTGTGCCATATTGAATTTGTAGGGTTTTCAAATTAAAGCAAATTGGTCAACTGTGATAGTAAGAGAAAATATTGTGAACCTGTTCAGGGCAGTCACTAGAACAGATATTATGTATAGAGATATAGTTCAAATTTTGGTGGATAGAGATTGTGAGGGGGTGAAGTGTTTATTATTTTTTTGTGCAGTCCCGAGGATAGTGAATCAAATCTGGATTGATAGGGTATCCCTTAAAGAACTGTGTTACAAAGTGGAGTACATTAATAGAGACAGGCTAAAACAAATATAACTAAACTATAAATCTCAGTCACCTCAAATTTCTATTTTTGGATTGAATGCTTAATTAAATGTTTCAGATTTTAAGCTAAAAACATTTTAATTAACATTTTTTTCTCATGTGTTAAGGTTTCCAGAGAATAAAATAAGAATATTGAAAGTATAGAAAGGGCATAATGAGTCAAGATAAGGTAGTGTTGAGGTGTTACTACAATCTCAAGAATTGGCAGACATGATTTTGGAGAAGGCTTCATTATTAGACAAAGCAGGGATACACATAATAAATGGCGGGGCTGCAAATGACTTTAAAACGAACATAACTTTAAAAAAGGTAACAGAATGACAGAAACAAAAATATTCTAACATATTGCAATTTTATGGTCTAAGCAGAATTAAGAATGAGAATAATCTCAAGTTGAATAATACTGTGATGGACATGCTGGAGTAATTACTACAGGTTTCAATAGAGGATCCTATAGCACTGGTGGTAGAGAGACAGTGAGGTAATCCAGAATATGATACAATTACATTAAAAGTTAACCAAGTGTACCTATATAAGAAGATAATTGATAATTTGGCTCTGTTGGATGCTTTAGGTTTGCACATAGTACCGGTTATAGATGAAACTTCCTTGGAAACAGCAATCCCAGGTTTACAGGAAAATCTTAAAAACCTAGAAAAAGGGCCAATTAAGGATAAACAATCTCTAGTACTAACATATAACAGCAGCATCCAGTAAATATCACAAACTAGCATCATGTGAAGTGTGACTGCAGAAAGGTGACCTAACTGCTGGTTTGAAACTCAATAATAGGCTAGAGCTGGTTTCATGGAATATCTCTGGTGTAATAAATAAATTAGCAGATAAAGAGTGGTTGGATTTCATCTCTGATTTTGACATAATTTGTCTTCAAGAAACCTGGCACTATAAAGAATCAGATATTTCCCTTAATGATTATTGTATGTTTCACTCCAGCAGGGTAAAAAAAACAAGTAAAGGTAGAATGGCTGGAGGATTAATTACTTGGATCAAAATAGAGGAAAATATTGAAGCAAAACTATTTTGTTCCCATAACAATTTTTTGATAGTACAAGTTAAACAGAAAGGTTTATCATTTTGTTTAGTAAATGTTTATATTCATAGGTTTCATAAGTTTTATAGTTATACAGAGCTTTAAAAGACAAGGTCCATATGCTCACCATAATTTAAGAGTATCCCAATATCTTATTATTTGTTAAAAAAATATCTAGCTCTTTCTTAAAGATTTCAATATTACTACTAACAATTATTATTCCTCTGCCAAATTCAAAATTCTACTTTCATTCGATCTGGGACAACTTAGAAGATATGCTTTATAAAAGTTGGGTAATGTCTGAATACAAGGAAGTTCTATTTTGTGGAGACTTCAATGCAAGAATATGTAAATATGACGGATACGCTGACAATGAGTATCATAATTGGGTCTACAAGGATTCTATTAAATTCCCAAGGAGTTCAAAGGACACAAGGATCAATAGACTGGGAAGGAATTTAATTAAGACTCTAGACACATTTAATTTAGTCCCATTAAAAGGTTGTCTGCAGGGCAACAAATCTGGTGATTTTTCCCAATTCACATCCAGAGGACCTTCCCTAATAGATTATTTATTTTGGAATGGGGATATGTCACTATGGGAAACTTTAACAATTTTAGAAAAAGTGGATAGTGATCATTTCCCTTTATTGTTAACATCCAGACAGACAGTCTCTGGAGCTACAGGCAATCATACCCTACCAGCGAAGGTAGAGATTTGCTGTAATAAAATTAAATGGAATAATGTAGTTGCTGTTCAGATACAAAATGTAATATCAGTAAGATTAGAAAATGAGCTCAAATATATTAATGAGAGTGAAACCATTGTACAGCATGTCATCTCATGCTTAGATGAAATTAAAGCCTTATTAAACAAGCCACATACTAAAAATCAAAGACAGGATACACAAGTAATACCTTGGTTTGACACAGAATGTCATAAAAAAAATAGACTTAATAATATTCTAAGACATGTCAAGGCACAAAGAGATGGTCTTACCTTTAAAGACTTAAATAAAAACAAAGAGAAATATAAGGCTTTTTTACTGAAAAAAAAAGAGTGAGTTCCAACAGAATCAATGGCAGGAATTGCTGAGAGTCATAAATCAAAAAGATTATAGATCATTCTGGCTTTTAGTAGTGAAAGGTACGAATAAAATCAAATTGGAAATTGATACATATATTACTTTGGACTCCTGGATTTTATATTAAAAACATTTTTTTATAGTAAAGTCTGTGATAATACACAGATAGTTTAAAATTATGATGAAAATCAATTTGTACCCTTTAAGTATGAAGAGGTCTATCAGGCAATTGCATTGCCAAAATTACATAAAGCTCCAGGGCCAGACCAAATCCCTTCGGAGGTCTATTTAAACTCCCCAACAAGGGGCATGGTCTGGCCACCAGGAAGATGGCAGCCTAGAAAGTGAGCTCCTGCCTAAACAGTGGTCATCTGAGCCCAATCGCCGTGATCGCGTGGAGTCCTGACACAAAAAATGACTTTATGAATGGGTGACATCCTACTCTCTGGGCGGCATATGTTTTAAATGGACTTCGGGCTGATTTTTTATTTATTTATTTATTAGAACATCAGTTTAACAACCTTTGAGCCAGAGGCTCATTTACAAAGATACCTCGTCACAGTGAGGATAAAACAGTGCAAGAAACAAACATCAAGGCAGACAAAAAAATTTTGTTCTGATATTTTGTGCCATGCTTCTGAGTCCTCCTCAATCTCTGGTAGGCCATGAAGGCCTCGACCCCAACCCCGGATACACTGCCGTGGATGTCAGTAATCTCAGCCAGGCATGGCTGAGTATTTAGTAGGAAGACGTACTTCCTCAGGGGATAGCCTTGCTCCCCACCCATTGGGCAATTATGAGCTCCCTGACTCCCACCACTACTCCAAACATAGCGCCACTAAGTGGGGACATGCCTCTGGCTGTAGGACAATCCTTACAACGCATCACACACTTGTTTGAGACCCTAATCTCTAGGGTGGACGGTCTAAGCTTATCCCTCTTGAGCACTGTCACAGAGGTCAGGCAACTTCAAGACAAGGTTAATGTACTACAACAAAAAGCAGACACCTGCGAAGACCAGCAATCACAAATATGGCACAAATTGCAGCATCATGAAGAGTGTCTTGCAGCACTTTGGAGCAGGGCAGAGGACCATGAAAATAGAAATTGCCACAATAACCTGTGGATTATTGGTATGCCTGAGGGACTAGAGGGGCAAGCCATGAAGAAATTTCTGAACCACACTATCCCGCTTATCCTGGGGGAGAGATGGAAGGGTCCCATCGAAGCTGAAAGGGCTACAGAGTAGCCACCTGCTATAACAAGTAATTGGATCATCTCCACCCTATAGTGGCTTATTTGCTTCGCTACTTGACTAAACAGAGGATTCTGAGTGCTGCTAGGGACATTGGAGAGCTGCAGTGATAAGGAACATCAATACAAAGATATAGGGACTTCACACAGGAAACGGCAGCAAAACGAAGAGCCTTTGGACCTATTAAGCAGTTTCTCTACCAAAATGACTTTCATTTCTGATTCAAGAACCTTACCAGACTGTTTGTCAGCAAAGAGGAGCATGACATCGTTGTGGATCATCCAGCGGAGTTGGAATGATAGGTAGCTCAGATCTGGCCTGGTCTGTACTTTCAAACTACTACACCCAGAAAGTTTTGGGAGCCTCATACGACTCTGCCTCCTCCTAGGAACCTTTCTGCTGGTCGTGATAGGAGCACAATAGCAACTGGACCTGTGCACCCATCTGGCAATCCTCCTTATAGAAGAGGCAATAAACAACCAAATCTGCTAAACATGATGTCCCTGCCACAAAGATCAAATGCTGCTTTTTCTAATTCCCGACAGCGAGAGAGAAGTAGCCCTCAACACTCGCCTAGTAAGGATCCTCCTGCAAAAATTCCAAGGGATTCCCCCCTGAAAATTCTGAATCAAGAGACCTGAAAATTTCTCTTAACTCTGAAATGGAAGACTTACAGGGGACTGGGCAGACTTTCCTGACTCCACGTTAATTGAAGTTGTAGAATATCCCCTTCTGGTGAAACCTGGCCTCCTCTCATATGTAGCAGTTGCAGCAAACGTCTCTCCTGACTCTGGAATGCTCCCTCGGGGTTCACCCGAGCTGGCTGAAGGACTGAATACCTAAACTGGCTAATGACTTAAGATGAGCATTGCTTAATGCTGCACCTTTCATCAATGACTTCCCCTTCCATCATATCCCTCCTCCTTGTTCATTGTTTCCCAATGCTGTACGTGGCACTGATGTTGCACATTCCCTGTCTCAAGCACAGTGGATACTGCTTTCATTACCTCTGCATGAGACTTAAGGGTATCCTGCTATCCTCTCAGCATATGTGGCTTCTCCAGTATCCTGCTGGCTAACCCATGAAGGATGACTATCTGCTTCTCCCCTTTCACACTTACAAGGTTTACAAGATCATTGTTTTTATTTTAGAAAGGCTGAGTGAGTAGTTTTATTGGGGTAGATTAGTATCCAGAGGGCAGATGTTCCCACTTCCCCTTCTTCCCTTCCACCATGCCCTCCTCCTCCCTCGCCAAGCTACTTGTGGGCACACTGTTCTAATTGTCTTAAATGTTGAGCAGGATACAGGTGGTATCTTTATCCCCCCTCCCCCCAATTGAATCTGGGGTGATCGATCTTGGATGGTCACTAGGCATGGGCTAACTCGGTTTGAGTGACCACATACTTGACTCACAACCCCGTACTGAGAGCAGGAGCTAGTGTAGGTGAAGGTTTTATATTATAACCCTCTTGAGCAGTGATCTCCACTCTCTCAGCTTAGATACTCCTGGTGTCAATTTTAGGGACATCTATTTGTTTCTTAATAAGTCATTTGACTGTTGGTTCAATACTTTGTTAACTAATTGCAATAGTGTTTCCTCTCTCCCTCTCTTGTTATAGCAGTAAGCCACAGTACTGATGATCAAGGTCTTTGGTTATTTCCTGGCAATACTTCCACCCCTGTCTATCCTACTGTCAGGTTGGACTGTGTTGTTTTGTGCAGGGTACAGTCCTACACCACAGAATACTATTAAAAGTTTCCTTCCCCCTCTAGACCTCTCAGTAAGCATACACTTTCTCTTTTCCCTGAGGGAAATGATGGTGTTTAACCCTTCCCCATCCCTGACCCGTAGATGGGTGTCCTGGAATGTAAAAGGGCTCAACTACCCAATTAAAAGGACAAAGGTTCTGCAGCACTTACGGTCTCTAAGGGCAGAAGTAGCTCTACTCCAAGAAACACATCTCTTAGCTAAATCCACCACATGGCTTAATAAGTCTTGGGTAGGAGAAGTGGTGGATAGCTCCGCCCTTACAAAATCCAAGGGGGTAGCCATATTGTTGAGATGCTCCTCTGCTTGGAAAATTGACAGTGTAAAGAAAGATAACCAAGGCAGATGGCTGGTGTTATGGCTACCCTCACCGAAGGGTAATTTGATTTTGGGTAATCTTTATGCCCCTAATAGTGAGCACACAGATTTTTTTCCCAGCAGTGAGTCAGGCAATCTCAGAGCTCCAAATAGATGGGACCCCCTTCCCATCCTATTGGGAGGGGACTTCAATTTGGTGCAGGACATTTTTCTAGACAAGTCAACACCCACCTTGCCTGCCACCCCTAAAGGGAGACAATCCCTTGCTGAGTTGCAGGAAGAGTGGGCCTTAATAGATGCTTGGTGGAAGGAGCATCCCACCGATAGAGATTATACATTTTTTTCTACCTCACACGCACTGTTGTATTGACTACTGCTTGATAAATGATATTGCAGGGAGGGGGGGCACCGACACAGGGATTGGCTCAATAGTGATATCAGATTATTCCCTAATTTGGCTCTCATGCCTCCCCTCTAAGCAACCTACCCATAAAGTTTGATGGTGTTGTAACTCACTGCTTTTTAAGGATCCAGACTTTGGGCGTATGCTATCCTCTGCTACGAAAGAGTATTTCTCTTTAAACTCAGACAGTGGAGTCTCTCCGAGCATGGTCTGGGATGCATTTAAGGCAGTTTGTGGGGGATCATCATCTCCTTTTCTGCGGCAAGGGACAAGACACCAAAACTAATCTCACTTCTATGCAGGCTGAACTAGCCAGTTTGGAACAGAAGTTCAAAGTCACCTCACAGACCAATGTAAACAAAGACCTATATCGCAGAATACTTAATCTCAAATACCAGATTAATGTAATATTACATAAAAAAGCAGAGTGGCACTTACTATGCTCCAAACAAGAGTTCTGGGTCAATGGCAAAAGATCCAGGAAGCTCTTGGCTTACCGACTACATAAGCAGCAGGTGGCTACATGGATACACTCCCTCCTGACCGTGTTGGGTTCAGTAGCCACTACCCCAAAGGATGTGAACCAAGCATTGAGGCTCTTTAATGACTCCCTATACCAATCCCATTCTTCTATAAAGCCCGCTGAGCTGGGGCAGAAGTTAAAGGGGTTCTATCGCTGAAGCACAGCTCCCCTCCCTATCTCCCAAACAAGTGACTCTGTTTGAAGCACCCATATCCTGTGATGAGTTAAAGCTTGTGTTAGCTAGTATGGCTCATGGGAAAGCCCCTGGTCAGGACAGTATGTCAGTGGAGCTCTACCAGGCGTTAGGCTCAGATATCTTCCCTCCACTCCAACTGGCCCTCCAGGACTTCCGTAACAAGTATATCCTTTCACCAACCATGAGGGATGCTTTTATCACTCTTCTCCCAAAAAAATCATCCGACCCATTGGACTGTGTGAATTTACAGCCAATATCTTTACTGTCGGTCGACACTAAAATTCTAGCCAAAAGTGCTCACTACCAGATTGAGTTTGGTGCTCCCCTCTATCATTCATCCTGCACAAACAGGTTTCTTGAAGGGGAAAACGGGTAGATAACACATGCCTTTTACTCGGTCTTAAATGGCTGGCCTTTAAAGCCCCTCTTCCCATGGCTGCCTTGGCAATAGACTTTACTAAGGCTTTTGATTCTTTAGAATGGGTTTTTCTACATGAAACCCTAAATGTGTATGAGTTTGGGACATATTTTAAGCAGTGGGTACACACTCAGTATGCTTCCCCTATGGTATGTATCCTTACAAATGTTGATATTTCCCTCCCTTTCTATCTCCATAGGGGTACCAGGCAGAGCTGTCCACTCTCCTCTCTCCTGTTTCTCAGTGCCTTTGACCCACTGATATGGGTTATCATTGCAGACCCTCAGATACAAAGCATCAAAAATAAGGGGTATACATATGTAGCCATGGCATACGCAGATGACTTCCTTTTGACTCTAACCAATCCTCACCAAGCAATTCCTGAGATACTTCTTCTTCTGGAAGAATTTGACATCCTCTCAGGTCTTCAGATAAACCAAAAGAAGACTATTTTGGCTCCCGTAAACCCCTATGTACAATGGATTGTTTACAAGGTACCAATCTTACCTGGGTGGAACACAGCTTTAGCTACTTAGGGATCCAAATCCCCTTTAAATGGACAGCCCTGAAAATGGCTAACTTCTCTCCATTGTGCACCTAGCTGACCGTAGAAATGGAAAGATGGTGCAGACTTAACCTGTCCCTTTCAGGAATAGTAGCTGCAATCCGTATGTTGCTATTGCCATGGGTTTTGTTTCTTTTGAATAACTTACCTATTCCACTCTCTGCAAAACATTTCCAGTTATTTGATAAGTTAGCATCCAACTTTATCTGGGACTATAAACCACCAAGGTGGAGCAGGCAGAAAATTAGGGCCCACTGGGCTAGAGGCAGCCTTAATGTACCCTGGTTCTATGGCTATCATCTGGCATGTCTGGTGGCCCAGGCCACCAGGTGGCTTGCACTATACAACCAGGCAACTCCGCTTTGGGTTTACTTTGAATCTGATCTGTCATGTCCCTGTATACTATATAATCTCCTAACACCTTACTCAAAAATTGATCCACAACTCCCTCCTATTATCTCCTATATGGCCCGAGCATGGAAACTGTTATTCTCCAAATCTCATACACCCAAGACAGAATGGCACCCCCCGATACAATATGCCCCCATATGGCACAGCAATCTAATTCAGATTGATGGAGAGGGAATCTGCTGTTCAAACTGGCAGCAAAAGGGTATTCAGACAATCCAAGACCTGGTTGTTCCCAGAACTAAACACTTGCTTTCATTCGAGCAGTTGTGGAGCAAATATGCCCTGCCAAGCAAAGATTTCTGGTGCTATTTACAGATCTGCAGTGCCCTAACTCCCCTCCTTAAAAAAAGTGCAGACTGCAAGCAGTGACGATGGCTTACTTACTTCCACTCCATAGATGCTCAAAAGGGCCTGATGGGTCACTTTTATAGTACCTGGGGGGACTTGCAGCCTAATCCCACACAGAATTGTAGAGTATAATGGTAAAAAACTCCTGGGGGTATCAGTCTCAGAAATGCAATGGTTGACCTACTGTAAAAGCATTCATTATGCATACAAAGATTCCAATAGCTGCTTTAGTCAACTTAAAATATTGTTGCTGTGGTATTGCACTCCAGAGTTACTGTACAAGAGGGGCTTAATTAATCATACTCATGCTGGCGCTGTGCACAACCAAATGCTTGCATCAAACATATACTCTGGTCCTGTCCCTCCCTTACTCTTTTTTGGAACATGGTGGCTAAAGACCTCTCTCAGGTGTTGAAGGTTATGGTCACCTTACCTGCCCTCTTGGTACTTCTGGGGGATACAAGCCAATTGTTGGCCCTTTCTAAACCCCTGCAGTATTGGGTCCTCTCTTCCATGCTGGAAGCCAAACGTCTTTTGCTCAGGCACTGGAGACAGCCCATAATACCCAGCAGGAATATGTGGCATGCAGCTGTTGCATGCCTTTCTCTGTTTGAGTGTCTCTCTTCCTTGCAGGAATCAAACATACATTTATTTAATGCTAAATGGGGACCCTATCTCCAGTCTGACTTTTTGAAAATTCAAACTCAGCCGGGTAACCCCACCCCGAATAACTAGGGTCTGTGGAGATCTTCTCTCCTTCTTCAGGTCCAGCTGTGATGCAATGGGGACCTTTTAGGACTGGGGTGAAAGTATTTCCCTTCATTGTTTAATATGGTAGGATGCACACAATGTATGCCTATGATCTGCACCATGCATACTTTGATGTTTTTGAGAATAGATCATTATCATCATCATAATCTTATGGAGCATATATATACCATTTGTGTAGTGACACTTTGTGTCTGTGACTTGATTGTATTTCTGTACTTACCACTATACTGCAAATTGTATGTATGTATGATTAAGGAAAAATTTAATAAAAAAAATTATATGATAAAAAAAATAAACTCCCCAGCAAAATGCTCTAAGCTCCTGACTGTATTTTTAAATGCATGTGGTAAGGTTTTAAAGATACCTTCATCTTAGAAAGGTGCCATATTTATTTCATTATATAAAAAAGGCAACAGGTCTGACCCAGCGATGTACAGCCAATTTCTGTCTTAGACCATCTGGGAAAAACTTTTGCTAGATTAATTTAAAATCGGTTAAGACAGCACATGTCTAAACTAGGTGACTAATCTGAAGCCCAAGGAGGTTTTAGGCCTGGTTATTCAATGATAGATAATTGTTTTGTGATTTGGCATTTATTCGAAAAATATGTAAAAATAAGAAAACAAAAACATTTTGTGGCTTTTATAGATTTTAGTACAGCATTTGACACTGTATCTCACAATAAGCTTTGGGAGATAATGAAAAAGAATGGATTCCAGAGAGATTAATAGCAATTATTAGAGAGCTCTACTCTCAGACTTGGACACAAGTAAAATTAGGCTCAACGGGACAACTCTCAGCCTTGTTTCCAACAAATAGGGGTGTCAAACAGGGATGTCTTTTGGCACCTACCCTATTTTGCATCTATATTGATGCATTACTGAGAGAGAGATGAAGAAATCTAATTCAGACTCCCCGAAAATCTTAGGTACAGAATGTGTATCTCTTGCCTAAGCAGATGATTTGGTGTTATTTTCACTCACACATTCAGGCTTACAAGCAAAATTGAATATTCTGGACAATTTTTCAAAAAATATGATGTAAAAGTTAATGACCTAAAAATTCAGATATTAACTTTTGGAGCTAAAGACTCCTAATTTAGATGGATGATAGGTGAAAAAAACTGGACAAAGTTAAAGATTATACATACTTAGGCCATCAGCTTTCTAGTGATGGGAATTTGGGTAAACACTAAGAAAAATTGCTTCCCAATTTGAAAAAAAAACAGCTAATTCATTGCACAGGTTTAATAAAAAATATGGAGGAAACTCAATCAAGCCCCTTATAAAAGCTACTGAATTGAAGTATAATGCACAGGTCTTATACAATGGGGAAGTCTGGCAACCAAAAGATGTAAACAAAATAGAAATACCTATAAACAAAGTATTGCATTCAAGTTTAGGTTTAGGGAAGTCTGTTACCACCTGCATTTTGAGAGCAGAGCTGGGTTTAGTGTCCTTGGGCACATATATTGCAGCAAGAAAAATTGATTATTGGATTAAAATGTAGCACCACAAAGCCCAAAGATTAACGTATTGCTTTATGAAGGAAAAATATAGTTGGTTAAATCTCAGACACTTAAAATCCAGCTGGCTGACCTCAGTACATCAAATGTTGCAGGAAACTGTCTTGGAGCATCTGTGGAAAACTGAGGTCAAAGGTATAATTATAAGTCTTAAATATCAATCTTACATCATAGCCAGTTTATTGGAATTATATAAAGCCAGGGATCTGGAGGAAATTTCTAAGCTAAAAATCTCTCCATGGTATAGAATAAATGGCAACAATCACTTTTTTAGATATCATAATGAGATTCTTACAGATCCAAATCAAAGGATCTTGTATACAAAATACAAGTTAGAATTGTTTTCTAGCAATGTCCTGGATGCTAGATATAGGAGGAAGAACTTGTGGGATGCCAAATTTTGTTCCTGCACAAGAAGCTGCTTAGAAAATCTTAAACATGTAATATTTGACTGCCAATGGTGTAAAGAGCCTAGAGCCAAATGGATTATACCATCATGCAATTCTATTCTCTCTGATGATTTAGATATTTTATTGAAATTGTTGTTTACAATGAATGATGAACGAATTGTTACATTAACTGCAAGCTATTTAGTGAACATTGCAAAAATTTGTATAAGGGTAAAAAAAAGAGGCAGCAGTAAACAATGCATAAACAAGGCACTTTGGTTTTTAAGAGACTTATTGAATAATGTAATACAATCATACTAGAATTTTTATAATACTTATGGATATTAGGAAGAGCTAGGAATGATGGTTTTTAAGTATATATTATTAGATTGTATTTTTAAATTGTTAATTTATATATATTGACATAGAGTTTGGTTATATTAGTGGTATATTGTTTTGTATGTTAAAAGTGTTTTTGTAAGATGTGATGATGAGTATTTTAATGTCAAGGTCAATGACCGATCAATAAACTTAAATTTAAACTAAACAAAAACTTACAGATTTTGTCTAAACTCTCCAAATGTCTTCTATCATTGAAAATCTAGTAATGGATAGTGTTCCTTTTCCCCTTGTTTTATATGGTGTTCTCTATGGCCCGGATATTCAAACTGCGCCCAAAATGTGCGCAACAGCAGGAGCAAGCACAAACCAATTGCGCATATGCGCAACAGGTGCGATATTCAAACATGGAGCAGACCAAATTGCGCAAGCAGCCAACGCCTGAATATTGCACTAACTGCGCCATAGCGCAACCAGGAAGGAGAAGCTGAGCAGAAATGTTGCACTATAGCGCAACCAGGGCAGCCCAGCTGAGCAGTCCAGAGGTGCCATAGCGCAAGCAGAGGCCCCCCCCCAGAGCAATGGAACTGCACATCCAGGGAGGCAGGATGGGGCCTACCGCCAGCCATGCCACACATGGGCACAGGAACACACTGCAGAACCAACACCACACCTGCACACCCCAAGCACAGCATCACTGGGGGTGTAGCGGATGATCTACTGGCCCATGGGGACAAGCCAACAAAGCACAGCAGAGCCATGACACCCCAGCACAACCACTGGCAGGCTGAGAGTGCCACACACAGGGGGTTGACAACCACAGTGCACATCAGCCCCCCATACGTGCAGCACACCCTGCACCGTGACCCCAAGACAGCACCCATGTGCAGTGACTGGCACTGTAGGAAACCATGCATCCCCCCAGCACACGTCAACCCCATGCAGCACAGAAGCATACAAGCCAGACACACCCTGTGCACCCAGCAGTGGGTGGCAGCAGACGGCAAGACCAACAGAAAGTCACTGCCATGCTGGAGATGCCTCCCCATGCACACGCACACACACACACACACACACACACACACACACACACACACATATATATACAGGACCATACCACCCCAGATGGCATGTACACCACTGCAACTGAGCACCCATAGCCAGCTGCAAATCAGAGATCAACACAGTATTCATATCAAAATATAAATGTATATTTAAATTTTAAAATACTAAATAACCAAAACAATAAACAACAACTATTTACAAGGGGGGGGACGGGTACAAGGTAGGGGTGTTCAAGGGGTAGGGATGAACAACTTGGAGAGGGAAGGCAGGATGGTAGGGATGGGAGAAGTGGGAAGGGTATTTTCTCCTAAGGCCCAGCTGGCTGGTCATCCTGTGCCTGGTTCCGCACTGTCCTGTGATGCCTCCTCCGCAGGCCATGGCGCCTGATGGACTGAAGGATGGCCTGGTTCTCAATGGACACCTGTGTCAGGCCTTGAATGTCTTGCCGAATCCTCCGGAGAACCTCGAAGCCTAGGAAAATGGGAACACAGTCAATGGCTGTGACTGAGCACAACCCTGAACACCACCCAACCTGCAAGCCATATAGCCCAATGTCGCACCTGTGATTGGCATTCACCACCCACAGTGAACATGCATGGCCATCACAAACAGGCGGCACCAGCTATGCGCACCACTGCCACACACACACTGCCCATGTCCATCACAGCACAAACAAGGCTGTCAAGTGACGTGGCAACATGGTGCGATGCCAGTTACACAGCTATGTGCCCAGTGCATGCATGGACCACCAGTGACACATACACAGACGTGCTGTGATACTGGACAGTGATGCATGTCACCTGTGTCGTGCATACATACATAGATACATAGACAGAGTCGGCAGATAAGGGCCTATGGCCCACCCAGTCTGTCCATTTGAGCTTGTAAGTTCACTTTGTTTCCTATAAGTCTGTTGCCCCTTACCCCTGACCTCCAGAATTCCTTTATGTCTATCCCGTGCATTCTGAAATCCTGTGATTGTTTCAGCCCCCACCACTTCCTCTGGCAGGGTGTTCCACTTGTCCACCACCCGTTCTGTGAAGAAATTCTTTCTCATGTTTCCTCTGAATCGTCCTCCCTCCAACTTCATCCCATGCCCTCTAGTCCTGGAACATCTTTTCGCTAAAATAGTGTTTTCCTGCACCCTGTTCCTCCCTGTAAGATACTTGTATGTCTCTATCATATCCCATCTCTCCCTCCTCTCCTCCAGGGAGTACATGTTCAGTTCCTTCAACCTGTCTTCATCGGACTTGTGATGCAATCCATGCACCATCTTTGTTGCCCTCCTCTGTACCTTCTCTGCCCAGTCTATGTCCTTACGTAGGTATGGTCTCCAGAACGGTACACTGTACTCCAGGTGGGGCCTCACTAGTGTCTTGTATAGAGGAATTATGACCTCCCCTTTCCTGCATGGTTGTGTTGTGCAGGGCTAGTGGTCTCCCCCCCCAGCATACAATAGCATCCATGAAGTAATGATACTCACACTGCTCAAGCAGCTGGGTCTGCCGCTGATGCTGCTGCTGGGGTGCAACTCCCACTGGCACCGGAGCCCTGGCATGGCCCTCCTCAACCCAGGCCTGCATCCTCACATTCCGGCCTGTGGGAGACATATGTTGAGACAAACAGTGTGACCCCAAAGCAGACTGCCCCCTGCCCCAGTGAGAGTGCCTGCCCACACAGCCAGACCCATTCATCTCACAGCTGCACACACTGACACAGCCAACCATGGCAGAGCTATCACCTATGTACAGCCACCAAAACACACTCACACCCCTACAGAGAATACAGGTGCATAGATGGTACACCCACCTGGCCTAGGCACCACGCCCCGCCTGGCACGTGACCGCAGCCGATCCAGACGGTCCTGATCCCTCCGGCAGAGGTCACTGTACCGGTGCCGGCACTGCTCAGCTGACCGGCACCATCCAGTGACCCCCACCAGATCAGTGGCCACTTGATGCCACACCTGTGTCCGGGCAATGGTGAGGGCCGCCTCACCATAAAGTGCCCCATAGTGGAGTTCTACTAGGGCCACCAAGTTGGCCAGTTCCAATGGGCTCCATGGAACAGCTCTTCTCCGAGCCAACTTTACAGCAGGCAATATGGCGCCCCGCTGTGCCGTAACCCCACATGGAGAAGTTGCACAATAGACCACCACAGGTTCCAATCGCGCTGTTCGAACAGCGCCGTCACTTCACATAGTGCTGTCACCAGACAGCGCAATAGGGCCGTACACATGGCAGCCGAACAGGGCCAGGGGGCCAAGGTCGGACACAAGGTCATGGGCCATGGCGTAAGGCCACGCACAGCACCATCTGATGTATAGGCATCCTGCACGACTGACCAGCTGCGTACCAGTGCCACAGTGGACTATTGCGCAGTAGTGCCACAGCGCATATGGTGCCCAGTGCTGTAGCGCCACTTGCACAATGGTGGCCACGACCTGAATTGCTGATTGCACACAGCATGTCAGCAGCATGGCAGACGCCTGCATAAGCTATCTGGGCATGCGCAATGCACTGTACCACACAGTCACACATCTGCGCCATTGGCTCAGCCGACTCAACTGTATTGCGCAAAGTGCAAATTCGCGATATTCAGCCAACACATGCAAATCATCTGATCATCCATTCAAAGGCGCAGTGGCACAATTTGCATGTCATTATAGTTGATCCACTCCTAATTTTCATGCATTGCGCTATAAATGTGCGACATTGGGCTGCGCTGGCCAGATTCGGTTACTGCAGGTGAGAGGTGAGTTGCATGCTATGTGATGTTCTGGACAATGGTCATGGGAAAATGCTGTAGACTGCACAGTGACAGGTGTCCACTTGCCTCATACAGATCACCATGACCGAGCAGAGCCAAGGTGAGGGTGAGGACGGTGGCGTAGGGAGGAGGTCAACTACCCCAGCAGAGACAGAGGCCCTCTTACAGGTCTACCTGGATGAGGCCAGTACTGAGTGGACGGAGGGCACCCCTCAGTCCCGTGCGCTGCATGGGAGGGTAGCTGGAGCGTGAACCTGCATGGAAGCCACCAGCGCTCCGTGCAGGAATGCAAGAAGAAGATGGGGACAGACAGCAGGAGGTTGAAGGAGAAGGTGGCAGCCTTCAGGGCAGCACGTGCTGGCACTGGCGGGGGCCTGCCAGTGGTGTTGGAGCTGACCCTGGCTGAGGAGACACTGGTTGCATCAATGCAGCAGAGCGCTATTGAGGGCATACCAGGAGGTGGATTCCAGACAGGTGGAAGCCCATCACTGCACGGTATGACATGGTGGTGGTGTTGGGGGTTGGGGGAAGGTTGTTCACATGCACTCACATGTACTCTCTTTCTGTTACAGATCCTGTTCGTCTTCAGGAGATGGTGGTGGTGGGTCCAGGCAGTGATGATGACCTGCTGGACATGGAGGAGGGTCCATCCACCTCTATCACCAGCCAGCAGGCACTGCAGCAACATGCACGCTGGGCCACCAACTCTGGTGTCGGTGATTCGGGTGCGGGGGGTGCACAGCCTGTGTCTCAGCAGTCTGGCATGCAAGCATGCCAGCACGCTGTGACTATGGCTGTAGCACATACCTGCACCATTGATGATGCAAGGACTGCAATGGGCAGTGATAGGTATGTGTCCCATGACGGACACACAGCAGGCCAGCACGTGCCCCTGAGCCTTTCTGGTTCCAACTTGTGTACCAGCATGCTGGTACAGTCCCAGGCTGTGCCTGTCAGCACCGGTGGGACAGCACTGGTGGCTGTGTAGGTGTCTGGCACTGTTGCTAGCACAGCGGTGGAACGAGTGGACCCTGGGGCACAGCAGTTGGCGGGGAAGCAGCAGCAGTCACCCACCAGGTCTGGGGGTACAGTGTCAAGCAGTGGCACATGTCTGCCACCCTTTGATCACCCATTCCTGGTCCTGGAGACAGCGCCCACCCTCAAGGGGTGTTGTGCATCAGGACCTTCCACACCCTGGGGACAGGATGCCATTGAGGCACAGTACCCATTGGACGAGCACACCCGCCTGCTGCGGAATCAGTACAACTGCAGAGGCGGGTTGCAATGTCCGTGGAGGCACTGTCTGTGGCTGTGGGCGGCACAGCAGGGGTGTTCTCTGGACCGTGCAGAGCTGGTGCGTGTGCGGACGGATGTGACTGCCGCCACTGACAGGCTGACCCAGGCAGTGGTCTCTGTCGTGGGCGCATTGGGCACAGATCAGGTGCCCATGTACCGCATACCCCACACAGTTCACTCTCCTCTCCCCATTCCGGTGTGAGATGCGACACCAGGCCTGTCGATGCCGGGTTCTGCTGTGGCCATCCCGAGCACCCCTGGTGCAGGTTTGCTCAGCATGCTGCAGACCCCTGTGCGGGCAAGGTTGTGTTCGCACAGTGGGACCCCTGGTGGTGCAACAGTGCCACCCCATGTGGCCTCTGCTCAGCCTGCCAGTGCTGTTGGGTCACGGCGGGGCCGCCCACACATCCACGGTGGCCGTGGGACAGTGCTACATGACTGAGCTGTCTCCCAGTGCCGGCCCTGTCTGGTGCTGCCATGTGTGCAATGTGTGTCATGATGGGCAGTGCACTGCTGGGTGCTCTGTTCACGCCACGACACACAGACCATACACACACCTCCCAACTGCTGTCCACAGGTGCATGTGCATGATGATGCCTGCATTGTACTGTACACCAAGGTGCAAGGGTGCCCAGTATCTGACACACGTACTTGGACAGTACAGGTGGTGGGGGTGGTCGGTGGTGCTGTGTGTTAGCAATGTCGGTTCTGCTGTGCTGTGCATGTGCCCATGTACACTCTGTGCCTGGTGTGTGTGTGTCCATATGAGTGCTCACCCCTCCCTGATGGTGTGTTTGTATGCCTGGACCCTTCCACTCCCCTGGCCGTCATGCACCCCTGGTGTGTTACCCTGTGTGCCTGTGGTTTGCGCATGGACAGTGTTGGTTGCACATGTCCCCATGACTTACCTGTGTTCTGCATAGTGCTCCTCTGTGATGGTGTCCCGGTGCAGCTGGGCCTGCGGATCAGTCAGGGGTCCCGCCATCCTAGGGGGAGCTGCTCATCACCATCAACACCGGCTCCACTGGTGTCCCCATCGCTGTCCCCCTCTTCAACCTGTACGGCTATCCCATAGTCTTTGGCCATGCTGTACAGGATGCAACAGGCCAGGAATATCCCACAGGCCTTTTGGGGGCTGTACTGTAGGGCACTGCCGGAGGTGTCTAGGCATCGGAAGTCTGCCTTGAGCATCCCAAACACCCGCTCTATGATGTTGCGTGTGAAACATGTGCCTCATTATAGCGTTGCTGCGATGGGGTCATGGGCACGATGCAGTGTGAGCAGCCAGGGATGGAGTGGGTATCCGCTGTCACCTGTGTGGAGATAGTGGAGATCAGTCTCATGTTCAGGTCCATATTGCCCATATCCCTGTGTGCCACTACCATGGCACCTGTGGCATTCCCACCCTTGCCCCGAGTTTGCATTCCATACAGGTGTACTCACCCACTAGATGTCCTGTGGGCATGTCCCCACTCTCGAATCAATGGCACAGTGTGGACTGATACCATATGAAGGCATCATGTGCTCCGCCAGGGGTGTGGCACAGACATTGATTATGCGTGAGTGGCATCACACCACTGGCAGTTGACACTGGAGAATCCCTTTCTGTTCCTATATGTGAGCCCATCAGGGCCAGGTGGCGTGCAAATGGCCACATGGGTGCAGTCTATAGCCCTAGCATGCCAGGCATCGCATGCTACCCTGTGGAACTCCTGCATGTTTGCTGTACGCTCTGCCGCAGTGCTGGGGAAATGGATGTACTCTGCAGCATGTGGCAGCAGTGCTGAGGATGGGTGAGGATGCGTGGCGTGGCCGACTGTGTGATGCCTGTGGTGTTCCCTGTCGGCCTCTGGAAGGTGCCCGTGGTGAGCAGGCACATGCAGGCTGTCTGTGGTCTCCACCGACAGGCGTGACTCCGTCGTGAGGTGCCTGCATCACATCACTGCACAGCTCACAGAGCCATCTCAGTATTGCCCTGTTCAGGCGGTACTGGCCCCGATCTCTACATCTGTGTACAGCTCAAAGCTGATGCAGGCGCAGTACTGCCTGTTGGGGGCATACCGCGATGGGGCCCTTCACGCCACGTCCCTGCAGCATGCATTCTCACCCCCCTCATTACAGCTTCCATGTGGAAGCTGGCACTGTCCATCTCCCTGGCTTCTGACCCCCCTGGCTGGTGTTGCTGTGTTACCCCCGCTGTCCTCACTGCTACTTCCACTGCACCGGGCACCCCCCGCTGGCCTCTACAGCCTATGGCCCATGCTTTCCTTGCCTGCCCTAGCCTGTCTGTTGTCTGTGTCTGTCTGTCTGTCTCTCTCTCTCTCTCTCTCCCCCCCCACTTGGCAGCCTTGTAGCGTTCTTGCGCCGCTTCCTTGAGCCTTTTTATTTTGGCTCATTTCCGCTAGTGCGCAATTTCCGGCTGTGCCGCTATTGCACATCGCGCAAGTCTTTGAATATCGCATTGCGCTCTTTATGCATGGATCCACCCCCTTCGGTTGCGCATGCCTTCATTTTCATTGCACTGTTGCTCAGTATGTTTTAGGTGGCGCAACTGCCTCCTTCTGAATATCGCAAAATGGCGCAATTTTGGACTTGCGCATGCGCAACCCTGTTGCGCATTGCGCAACCCTTTTGAATATCAGGCCCATGTATTTTATAGACCTTACTAAGGCCTTTGACCTTGTGGACCACCCCCTACTCCTATCCTGCTTGCATAGCCTAGGTTTCTCCTCTCCAGTTGTATGCTGGTTTAGCAGCTATCTATACGATAGGCCACAAGCAGTGAAATTTAACTCAGCCATTTCCGAGTCTGCCTCAGTAAATGTGGGGATTCCTCAAGGCTCCATCCTGGGTCCTCTCCTCTTCTCTCTCTTTATTAATAATGTCTCCTGTGCACTACAGAGTTGCTCATCTCTCTTGTATGCAGATGATCTTGTCATTTATATCAGTAATAACAATGTGGAGAATCTAAACTCAGCACTCTCAACTGAGTTTACAAATATACAAAACTGGCTGTGTGAACATAAGCTGGTCCTAAACATAAAGAAAACCAAGGCCATGCTTTTTGGCTCTGCCCCTAAACTCCGTAGGTGCCCTCCTCCCTTACAGTCCATTACTCAGATGATACAAAACTAGAAACTGTCTCATCCTTTAACTATCTTGGTGTCCTGCTCGACCAATCCCTTGATCTGAGCCTGCATATTCAATCCATCTGCAAGACTGAAAATTGCAAACTTTGTGCTGCATACAAATTGGGTTACTTGCTAACGCCATCTGCTAAAAAAGCCATTGCCAGGGGTGTACTGCTACCTTCCCTAACCTACAGTGCCCCCATCCTCTCTAGTGCTCACAAAACTTCCCTTCAGAAATGGGACGTCACCTACAATAACATATGTCGATATGCATCCTCCTCCTCAAGACAAAAGCACCGCTGTCAGCTTGACGATGACCTACGATGGCTCTCCCCCTTGGCAACAAGACAATATTATCTTGGTTCCCTTATTGACTCTGTTGTTAGGCTCAAATCCCCAAAATCTCTTGCAGAACTTTTAATTCCCCACTCAATCCCTCACAGTCTGAGGTCTGCTGACAACTCTCTACTCCAAGTTCCAAGATGCTCTACCACAAAAGGCACTGGGGCTTTCAAGTGTGCAGCTCCCCAGTTCTGGAATACTCTTCCCTCTGAACTCAAATCGGCTGGAACTCATCAGTGCTTTAAAAAATAACTTCACTGTTATCTATCATGTACTAACCCCTGCACCTGCTTTGATCCCACCTGATGGTCCTGATTATATCTCGTGCCCCAAATGCTCTCTCTTTCCTCTTCTGTTCCTCTCTGTTTATGCCTGGACCTTGTTTCCCTTAGTCCTATACACTTGCCTGCCCATGTTGTTTCCCCAATCTCTCAAATCTCTATCTCCCTCCTCCTGTATCCCCGCTCTTGCTCCTTCATGCTATGATCCCTCTGCCTTGTCTCATTCTTGCCTGTCCTCTACTTTCTCACCTCCCTCTAATACATGTCCCTCCCTACTCCTGCTCCCTGCTATGACTCCTCTATCCTGTCTCTCTCTTGCCTGATCATCCGCCTTCTCACCCTTACCCTGGCTACTCTGTCTTCCTTCCCTAAGCCTCATCTCATTATATTACTCTACTGTCTCCTCCTGCCCTCCTCCTCTACTCTAATCCAATAGACCTTATTTTTTAGAGTTAGACTTGATACACAAATCTCTACAAACTGTATTTTGCTTGACTTATCCTTTGTTTATCCCCTCAACAATTGCTACTTGTCTTGCCCACCATGGCCTACAGTTGTACTTTCTGTTTCCCTCCTGTTGTGCCATGTTAAATCTGCTTCTCACCACGTGAGAACCTGTAATGCTACCTATTACCTCTGTTATGTTGAATAAGTTCTTTCTTAGTTTCAAGGTTTTTACATTGTGTACATTTGCTCAAATTTCTGTTTGCTTCTCTCCATGTTAAAAATGAAAATATTCTTGTACCTGTTTTATTTATGTTGTACTCTCCCGGGTCATACCTGAAAATAGTCATTGTGTTGGCTAGTGTACTTACCCTGTAAACAAAAACTAAATAAAATAAATAAATAAATGTTGTGTGCATCAGCACCTTGTTTTGTATATAGGGATTACCCTGTATATTTCTGGGGGTGTAGGAAACCAGACCGGAATCTGATACATATGAAGAAAGTTTCATATGGTATGGTGTTTTCTAATGATTTACTTCTAATGAACCTCATAATATAAGGAATGCTATTGTCTCTTGTTCTCATCTTTTTTGAATATTTATTTATTTAGTTACTAGTGTGTGGGGCCAGCTGATGGCTGGGAGTCACATAGATGTACGTTTTTGTTTTGCACACCCTACCTCCCACCTTGCACACACCAGTCCTTTGTGTCAAATTGAATACATGTTGTGCCCCCCACCCTGTGCAAAATGGTCCTTTGTGTCCCATGGAATACATGTTGCGCACCTGCCTTCCCACCCAGTGCAAAACAGTCCTTCATGTCAAATAGACTACAGCACAATGTAGTTTTTCTTCTACTGCATAATGTACACATATCACAAACTTTCCTTACAAAGTAAATTTCTGGGGAATACTTTTTGACATCTTTTCAATCATCTGTCTTGCTGTTCCATTTCTTCCACATTCTCCTTAACACTGTATTTGGAGGTGCAGCTCAAAAGGCTTATATGGGCTGCAGTGTCTTTTGCTGGTCACTGCTCCAAGGGTATTTGCTCCACTAGACTGAATCCCCCCCCCCCATGATCTAAGTTAGAGTGTGGCCTTTTGAATGATATATAACATATCAGGATTGATGTAGCCATTTAGGAGGAGTTCCCGGACAGACAGACTGATGCACAGACAGACAAACTTGCAAGCACTGAACATTAATATAATACATTTTTGCTTAGGGACACTTGTGTCTTTTGTCAGTTAAATGTCTCACTGTATTAATATATTATTCATAAAGGTGAGTGTTTTATTTTCTGTGATGTTTGTAAAACTAAAAAGCTGAACAATAACATTGAAACTGAAACTGCATACTTTTGCCTATATTATAAAAATGCCCACATTTAATGCGCTACCACATCAAGCTAATTCTTCATCCTGACATACAATCATTGTTTATAGGTCCAGTCCACATATTGATCTCAGCTGGTACATACACAAGTACCCAAGCAGCATTCAGTTGTCCTGACCATCCTCCATCTGTGGGTATGTTTCTATGTTTCTATGTTTGGAGCTCCTGAGATTGTTCTGGAGGTTAAACCATGTATGTAACATACAAACTATGTGTGTTATGCAACTTTCATTTGGAAATTCAAATGGACACTCAAGTTTATCCTCTGCTCTGCAGGAATAGGTGATTAATGCATATGACAGTCTGACTAGGACTGTGATATCCCCTTTAATACCAGGATATCTTTTTACATTAAAAAAATACCGTAGCTCCTGGCCCTCAATTCTATTGAGAAGGCTGGGGTCTTGTATGTGGGAGTCTAATGGTGTCTCCACAAGATGTTGGTGGTCCTGAATATATTGAACCATTACATTATGGGCCTCTTATGTAATATCTATGCACACTGATTTCTCAAGCCAGTCATACCTGCCTAGGGTGTGCTCTGGGGCATGGTTCCACATACCTGCCTGCCTCCCAACCTTATGACCCTTGTTGCTCAGGTAGCAGAACAGAGTCAGGAGACCCACAGTGGGGGAGGGATTGTGGATGCCATGGAGTGCCCCACATATGTAAAAGGGGCACTTCATGGCACAACCTAGCATTATACATAAATGTGGAGCTTTCTTGACTTGGGAACAAGTTAGTAATTCATTGCACAGCTGGTATGCAGTTAATCACCTGTAGAATGCTTTAACAAGTCCTTTGCTGTTGATTTGGACATTTTTAACTTCCAGCTTCAGATTTGTAAGGAATGTCAAGCTTATTTGATATTTTGGGATGTTAAGATGTATGGCCATGACTGTAATGTTACTTTTTGGAAAGTCTGGCACACACAATGAGGCATTGTACTGTTACCATGGACACTGGTCTTCAGTGTTTGTAAGTAAAGCTGATGACTCTATTGAAAACAAAAAGGGATTCATATCATTTCATTTACATAAACCTCTTTGGTTTGTTATGATCGGAAGGGCACATTTATTTATTTATTGATTTTTGGTGACCTGGTAGGCTCACTGAGACTAGAAGTCCCTTTTTCAGGGGTAATTGGGGGCAGGGGGGATACAGATGGTAAGCAACTGAAACTGAACTAGATTCATCTCTTGGTGGTATTTTTTTTAGTGAATAACTTATTCTAGAATCCCATATTTTGACTTTTCTGGTCACCATAAATCAGTGTCCTTGACTATGACATACTGTTAGATAAAATTTTAAAAATTGAAAAATTATAATAATGTGGGTTTCTCTATTAATAGCCAACTGTATGAACACCAGAATACTAGTTTCCATAGTGTTCTAAATATGTAACTGACAGTCTGATAATATGTCCTACGTTATGAGAATCAGTGTTCCAATTTGGGTGACAAAAGATCAAAGGTACATGCATTTGTCTTCTAAAGGGAAATTATGAATATAATCAGCATTATAGATTGCTCATTAATTTTAAGTGCTCTGTATACAGACACTTCTAGTGTATTGTATGATGTGTAAATCTTATTTGCTGTGTTTACGTCTTTAAGCCTCGCTTTACTGTAGATGCCATTAAAGGAATTATCATTCTGTTAGCAACTGATGAGCAGTTTCAAAGCTATTAGATTTTTCTCTGGAGATCTTTTCACATCCATCTAACAAGAACATAAAACAAGTGCAACTTGCAGTTTCCTCTGCAGAATTAACATTTCAGTCTTAATAAAATGATATTGTTCTTTCCCAGCTCTTTTTGGGGCTTTCATTTAAATGGCCTGACTGAAGTGTACGGAAGTCAAAGGACAGCTTTTCAAACCATTATTAACTTAGCCGTAAGGGCTCTCCTTTTTAGCTCAGACATTTTAAAATGTTAGAGCAGACTAGCTAGAGTCATCAACAATGTATCCTATGGGAGACATCACATGGAATACTTGTAATGCTCACAAGGGTTTCTTGCTGAAACTCTGTAAGCATGCCCAGGCATAACTAGAGTACTGCTGAAATCAAACATAGACCCATAAGAGACAATTTACATATTTTAGTACTAATATGATGAATACATTTTTAAGACCTATATGAAGGATAATAATATGAAGATAGATAGATAAATAGACAGATACTGTAGATAGATAGATAGTTAGATAGAGTAGATAGACAGACAGAGACAGCAACTGTATATCATGTAAGAGTAAGTTATATGTTAAGTTCTGATTTTTGCACCAAAATAATTCTACCCATTAAATCAATTTACTTGAAATTTGACAGGCACAGAGTTGGCATCAGGATCTTTGGATCCTGAACATTTTCTGGTAATAGATTCAGTGGGGGCAAAGTTATAGAGCTACAAAAAAAAACAAAAAAAACATTAAATTGGACAAAATTCTTCTGGCCCAGTGGTGAAGAGGGTTGAGGCATCTTGCAGGTTATCTTTTCCCACACTATTTAGGCTGCTGGGTGTCAGCCTGGGAGAATCAGGATCGAGTGTCCAAAGGGCTGCTCTCCTGTGCCAGGGAAGGGAGGTCTGCCAGCCTGGTCCAGGCTGCCCTCAGGTGAAGGTCTGAAGGCTGAGCAGCATTAAGGAGACACTATACAGAGGGCAACTGCAAGGGCATATCAAGCAAGTGAGCCTCTAAACATGCACATGGTGCTGCATGGTGGGGAAGGAAGAAACAGAGGAAAACAGCATTGGAGGAGCTTAATGAAGCCCAGCACAGCTGTGCCCATTCTGCACCACCACAGGTCACCACTGGTCCTAACTTGGATTGTACAGGGGGGAGGATGGCCCTCAACTCTTGGACCTTCCTTGAGGGGAAGCTCCTGGGGTACTTGGACCAGGTTGGAGACCAGGCAGGGTGCTACTTTGGGGGACTGGGGACTGGGCTGATGAGTGACCCCTCTGGACACAGGGAGCATAAAAATCTGTGTGGATAAAAATTTGCCCAAATTAAGATAATGTTTTGCCCGACAATAACTAAAAACTATGTGAATCTTTACATTGAAACTTACAAGTTAGTGTTTGCCCAAAGGTGTGTGAGTTTGTAATTTCTCTCTTTCTATCTTATGCTGATTTTGAATTATTTGTTTAAAAAAAGCTGTTTCTTGTGTATGTTCAGTAGCAAAAATGAAGGTTCTAAGGATTGTTGTATTTTTGCAGACACATAAATGAAAGCATTTGTTTGCAGAAAATGAGTTAATTTTCAATGCAAGGGGACTGTTCCCGTCACTATGTCTGTGCCTGAACACAGCAATTCAGTGTTCATTCAGCAAGAAAAAGCATTTGTTTATGGGGGGGAAGCTTTCCACATCATCCCTGCATGCAATGACACTGTTTTTCAAAAGTATCATTGGTGATACTTCAGTCAGAAGCACAACCTTTCTAGAATCCCTGCAGGGGGTTGGACTCAGGCAGCTGGTGCATGAATAGTGGTGGGTGAAGTGGCCGAAATTTGCTCTGTGAAGTGATTTGCAGAGTAACGCAGAATCTGCTAAGTGTTCCGCAACGTGAAGCAGAGTATTTGGCATCATGATGAGAAACGCGAAGTCCATTGAAGCCAATGACTTTGCATTATTCCCCCTTCCCCAAACCACTTCTCCACCAATTGTAAGGTGAAGTACATTGAAATCAATGTACTTCACATCACTTCACCTTGTTATTGAGCTCAAAGGTGAATCTTGCAGTGCTCGTGGGATTGCAGGTTATATGGGCTCTAGATTGTTCTGCACAGCCTCAGTTCTGTGTAGTGTGTGTGTGTAGTGGAAAATGGAGACAGTTTCTTCTCAGAGCTCTGTGATTCAAATCCTCTAAAAGCTGTTAAAAAGGCTTTTTGAGCCATTTGTTTTGCTCAAAATTTAATACATCGATTGTAGGAAACCGTCCTGTGCTCATATCATTGAGTTTTTATTGTTTGTGTGTGGATTTTGAATGCTAATTTAGAACAGTCAGTCTGTGTACTAAGAAGTGTGATTTGGGGGAGGGGTTTATCTGTGGTGTAAGTATATTAACTGGGAGAAAAAGGCAGTCTTTCTGTTTTGGTTATATTTTTCTTGTATAACTGTGTTAATGTATACATAGTAATATTTCCAGTCATTCTTGCACTTTTTTGCTGATTGTTGAGGTGCAGCAGTGTATAATTTCAGTTTATTTAAAACATTTGGTTATATTACTAAAAGTTTTCAATTTGCTACGCATTACTTGTAGTGAGAGTGTGTGTGCGATGCATGCCATTAAATCAGACACCTTTTATTGTGCCACAGAGCAATTGCAGCAGTGTGAACCTGCTATCCACTGCACCTACATGAATTGTTTATACTGCTTTGTGGTATCTTTAGTGGTAGTGGACTGTCACTGCCATGCACTACCCCACCAACTGGCAAATGATATTCTTTTCTAGATGTGGATTTATGACTTGTGAGCACTGGTTAGGTGTTGTTGTGCCTTTGTGTCTGCATCTCATGAGTGTGCAGAGCAATCTTACTCTGTCTGTGCATTTGCAGTTCACCATTAATTCTGGGAGACTTTGCATTTCTTGTTACACTCTCATTTCACTTCATCAGCACTGGAGAATTTTCTGGACACAAGCCAGTAGCATTTTGGGGATGCACATTAATTCTCGTGACTATGTCTGACCACTGCACTCATGACTGAGTGTGCCATTAAGTCTGGGAGACTTTGCATTTCTTATTACACTCTCATTTCATTTTGTCAACACTGGGGACTTTCCTGGACACAAGACAGTAGCATTTTGGGAGCGTACATTAATTCTGGTGACTGTGTGTGACCACTGCGCACATGATGGAATGCACCATTAATTCTGGGAGACTTTGCATTTTTTGTCACCCTCTCATTTCACTTTGTCAGCACTGAGGAATTTTCTGGACACATGACGGTAGCATTTTGGTGATTGTGTGTGACTACTGCATGCATGACTGAGTACATCATTAATTCTGGGAGACTTTGCATTTCTTGTTGTGCTCTCATTTCACTTTGTCAGCACTGGGGAGTTTTCTGGACACAAGACAGTAGCATTTTGGGGATAAACATTAATTCTGGTGACTGTGTGTGTGAGGGGCTGCCAATATTGTTGTCACTTTGCCTTACTTCATGTTAAGGTGGAATGACAATGCAAAGTAATAATAACAAGGCAAAGTGAACCTTTTATATAGGCCACTCCACATAGCGGAGTGGCAACGCGAAGTGCCCACTTCATGTTCACTTCACCGGTGAAACTTGAATTTGCTGCATCTCTATGCATGAACCAACAAGGGACAAGTTGATTCAGGGACTGGTATGGACCAATGGGAACAGAGTCAAAAAAATACAGGTGGAAGGGCAGCTGGGGTCCAGTGACCACCACATGGCATGATTCAACATGGTGACATGGACTCAATTAAGCCAAACAAGGGCAAAAGTATTAGATTTTAGGAGGTTAGATTTCACTGAAGTGAGTAGATGTGTAAAAGCAGTCCTGCAGAGGGAAGAGATCATATAGGGAGTGGATGAACAATGGGAGAAACTGAAAGGAGCTATAGTGGAGATAACAAAGCAATGCATTCAGATAGTGGCCAAAGGGAAAAGAAAAAGGAAATCACTATGATTCTCTAAAGAGGTCGAGGACAAAATCAGGGCTAAAAGACTGAGTTTCAGGAACTATAAAAGGATCCAAAGGGAGGAGGACAGGGAGGTGTACCTTGAATGTCTAAGGGGAGCAGGGAAGGCGGTTAGGAGAGTAAAGGCACAGAAGAAAGTTTAGCAAGGTCTGTGAAAAAAGGGGACAGGGCATTTTATAGGTACAACAGAGAAAGAAGAAAACCTGTGGAGGGGATTGTGAGGCTCAAAGGGGAGGAGGGAGAGTGTAAGGAGGGGGATCTGGACAAGGAAGAAATATTGAACAAATACTTCTGCTCAGTATTAACTAAGGAGGGGAGGGTCAAGGAACGCAGTTGGATAACAGAGAAAATGGGGGGAGAGAAGTGGACACCAGCCCATTCTCGGTGGAATGAGTTCTGGAAAAACTTTCAAAGCTGAGGGTGGATAAGGCCATGGGGCCAGATGGCATCCACCTATGAAGGGAACTAGCAGTGCCTCTGGCAGCCCTGTTCACAGAATCACTCAACATGGGTGTTGTTCCAAAGGACTGGAGGAGGGCTCATGCAGTCCTGCTGCACAAAAGTGGCAGTAGAGAGGAGGAGGAGGGGAACTATAGTACAGGCCAGTCAGCCTTACCTCAGCGGTGGGAAAGATCATGGAGACATTGTTGAAAGAAAGGATAGTGGCACATCTGGAATCCAGGGATGCCCAGGATCTGAGGCAACATGGATTTACAGCAGGAAGGTCATGGCAAATGAATCTGATAATTTTTTTTGATTTGGTGACTAGGGAAGTAAATCAGGGAGGGGCAGTAGACATCACCTACCTAGGTTTCAGAAAAGTCTTCAACACCATCCCACATAGAGGGCTGGTTAACAAGGTGGGTAGTCTGGGCATGGGAGACACGGTGATGATCTGGGTTAGGAACTGGTTAACAGACAGGCAACAGAGAGTGGTGTTAAATGGAGTACAATCTGGGGAGAAGAAGGTGATCAGTGGGGTACTGCAGGGATCAGTACTAGGACCAGTCCTGTTCAATGTCTTCATTAGTAACATTGCAGAGAGGCTGGAAGGAAAGGTCTGCTTGTTTGCAGATGACACCAAGATCTGCAACAGGGTGGATACTCCAGAAGGGGTGCAGAAAGTGAAGAGGAACTTGAAGAAGCTTGAAAGATGGTCAGAGATGTGGCAACTGAGGTTCAATGAAAAGAAGTGCAAAATAATTCACCCTTGTAGAGGGAACCCTGGGGAGAGCTACAGGTTGGGGGTATGGAAGAGCTGACTGTCATCAAAGAGGAAAGGGACCTAGGGGTTATCATCTCTGATGATCTTAAGGTATCAAAGCAGTGTGCAAAGGCAGTGGGGAGGGCCAGTGGCATGCTGGGGTGCATAGGTAGGGATATCACTAGCAGGAGGCAGAAGATGGTGATGCCATTGTATAAAACATTGGTAAGGCCTCACCTGTAGTACTGAATGCAGTTCTGGAGGCCACACCTGTGCAAGGACATAAACAAGGTGGAGACGATCCAGAGAAGGGTGACAAAGATGGTGCAGGGCTTGCACCACAAAACAAATGAGGCGAGACTAAGGGATCTCAATATGTACTCACCGGAGGAAAGAAGAGAGTGGGGGGACATGATTGAAACTTTCAAGTACCTCAAGCGTATAAACAAGGTGCAGGTGGGGGACCTTTTCCAGTGTAGAAAAAGTACTAGAACAAGGGGGCACAATATGAAATTTGGGGGGGTATATTAAGAGGTAATGTGATAAAGTTTTTGTACACAGAAGGTGTAGTCGATGCTCAGAATAGTCTGTCACAAGAGGTAGTGGGGGCAAGCACACTGAAGGGGTTTAAGCATGCCTGGGACATGCACAAGGGAACCATAAGACTGGGGAGGGAGTGATGAAAAGCCATTGATCACATAGGATCATTGGTCACATACAATGTACAGTATAGGGCCTATGGGCAGACTGGATGGGCCAACGGTCCTTATCCACCAACAGCTTCTGTTTCTATGGTGCCGATTCAGCAGCTTGGGTGGGTGTCAGGTGTGATATAATAAGGCTTACGATATAGAACATATTCCCTTATGATTTTTTTAATGAAAAAAGTCACCACAGAATACCACCACCTCAGTTGGAGTATGTGGTAGAAGGGGAAGTAGAGAAGCAGCAGCAGCCCTGTCACAGAAAATTCCTTCGAACAACTGATTACATAAAGGAATAAGGACCCCTGCTTGGCAGAGTCTCTTAGTTATGTTTGCATATCTGGACATTACTCCAAAGTTAGTTGTTGAGGAATGGTTAAAAACTGATGGGGGGATATTGAAAAATGGATGTCAGACTTTGTTTCTATTCGCAATCTGAATTGGAACATACCCTCAAATAGCACTACTGAACCAGAAAGTTAAAATAGAGGAACGATGAGAAAAAGCCTGCTCTTGCCATCAGTGTTTATCAACACATGTCCCAGTAAAGGGAAGCATTCTGGGCACAGACTTTCCATTACTATACTCTCTAAAGATATGGAGCCAAAATGATCCAGGGCCAGCAGGGCAAAGCTTATGCAAAGAGACTAAGACAGCTCAACATTTACTTCCTGGAAGGTGGACATGACTGAGACTTTCAAGTATCTTAAAGGTATCAATGCATTGAGCTCTGGCAGTCTCTTCTTCCTTAGTGGGAAAAAGACCATTAGTGGCGAAGCCCAAAGATGGTGGTGGCAGGGAGGGTGTTAAGATTCAGGAGAGAAAGAGAGAGATAAGGAGGCACCTTTTCACTAAGAAGGTGGTGGCCAAGTTTAGTGAGTTGCCAGAGGAGGTGTTCTCTCTGAAGGCAGTGGCTGGTTTCAAGACAGGATGGGACAGTGTAAAGGAAACATTTATATGTGGGAGTAGGGTGGTATCCTGTGACATGTGTTACTCGCAAGTGGGCAGCTACCAAAATGGCTACCCACTTGAGGCACATGTCGACAGGGCAAGGGAGTAGGAAAGGTGACTGGATGGGGTGGGTTCTCGAATAGTGACAGGATGCCACTATATGTACATGTGCGAGGGGGGACAAGCATGCTGAGCGAGGGGTGGAAGGGGAGGGAAGGTTTGTGAGGGGTGGCACTGCAGTGAGCTGCCCAGCTGACTCCATGGTGTGGTGGGTGAATGCTGGGCTGGGGTGGCCAGGATGCTGGGTTTGGGTCAGGGTGAAGGCATGTTTTGTTGCACCCGGCCAAAGTGATTTTTTATTTTTACCAATTTTCACCCCGACACCCCGGCTGAGAATCCTAAAGTAGGAGTGCGGGGTGAATCATGACATTAAAATACAGAGCCCTTTGCTCCATTTTGTTTTCCTCCCTGTTCATCCTTAAGACATGGAACCGGGTTGGGTGGGAGAGTATGTTAGTGAGGAGGGTCAAGGAGAGCGAGTGGTGGGGAGCAGGTCCCCCAGTAAACACTGAGGAACCTGCACTCATAGGCAGACTTGGTAGAGTGTAACACACTGGAAGCTGTGCTCAGATGTAAGGCCTTTCTCTGCTAGCTTATTTTTATGTTTATATATATGCTTGTATGTAAAAACAGCTCTTAAGGTCTGTCCACTCTAGCTCCATGGACCAACAACCCAGCACCAGATTATAAAATGGCTACTCCCCATGAAATTGGTGCTGCTGCTGCTTGGGGCTCCAGATAGGTACAGAAAGAGCTTTCTGGGGCCATGGAACAAGGGGGGAAGATTTCCAAATAAATACACATTACTATACAGAACATACAATAGTTACAAATCAATGATCACAATGTACATACTGCACAACAGAATAAAAAACATCTATGACAACAGTGCATTTTGTCAAAAACTTAAGGATTCCATACTTAAAGTCAGATCAAGGGGGCAGAGAATCTAGGGCTGAACTGCCTGGGAGCAACATGCTTTACGGCTAACAGTAATGCTCAGTCAAGGAAAAAATGAGAAAAGTAAACTTTCTGAACTTTTGTATTTCCTCATTACAGACAATTTCAGATTTTCTGACTCTGAAGATTGTGCCTACTAGTGAAAGCCTTAAAGTCAAATTTATGCCCTGTTTTATCTCAGAGAAGGACTGCCAGAACTGGCAAATATTATATGCTTCAGTGGTGAGCACTTTCATACAGTATCAGTTTAAGCAAAAGTAATCATGCTGTTACATAATGCATCTTTTTCATCTAGTAAATTTCCAGAAGTTGTCAAGTATGTGTGACATAATAAACCACTGGGACTGGAAAGACTGAGGACCTCATTAAGTTAATTCCCATATGGAAAATATATACATAAAAATGGGCAGACTTGGTGGGCCAAGCACTCCTTATCTGCCATAACATTCTGTCCTTCTATGTTACATGTTTATCATGTTTTAGTAATTATTTGATGCAGTACATACATTGTTAAGCCCTTACTCTCAGTGAAAATATATGAATGTTCACAATGAAAAAGAGATTCGCAAATTTGTGTATAATATTGAAAACACTACAAAGTTGGCTATTTTTATTACATAAAACATATTGAGTATGTGAAAAATAGATTGTTTATACATGTAAAATATAGAACAACTTTTCTAATATTTATGCATTTAATGCTTTAAAATTATGTTAAAAAATATAGACAAAGGCCCAGATATTCAAAAGGGATGTGCCATGCACAATAGAGATGCGCCAGTGCAAGTACGAAAATGCACCATTCTGCGATATTCAGCAGGAGGCAGCTGCGCCGCACTAGTCACAATGCGCAAAAACACAATGGTAATGAATGCATGTGCAACCTTAGGGAGAGGAACCTTGAATAAATGGTGCAGTGTGATATTCAACAGCATGCGCCATGCGCAATAGGGGAGCAAGCAGAAGTTGTGTGATAGCGGAAATGATCCAAAATAAAAAGGAACAAGAGAGATGTGCAAGAATGCTACAGGGAAGCCAGAGGTGGGAGCAAGGTGACAGCAACTGGAAAGAGGGTAGCAGTGAGTGGGACTGGGCAGGAGCAGGACAGGGCACACCTGGGAACAAACAGGAACAGGACAGGAGTGGGGATCCTGTGTCACTGTGCAGGAGAGACAGGGAAGTGCCACAGTGGACTGAGGGGAGTGGCAGTAGGCAGGACAGCCAAAGGCTGGAGGTGTACCTGGTGCAGGGGGAGCATCACAAAGGACAGAGGGGGAACGGGATAACAGCTGCCAGGGGGGGACACCAGCCAGGGATATGGCCAGTGCCACCTTCCAGATGGAGGTGGTAATAAGGGGTGTGAGAAGGCAGGCAGCAGGAGGGCGAAGCCGTGGAAGGGCCCATCAGCAATATGCCCCCAGCAGGTGGTACCGAGCCCACACCACCTTCGAGCACTACACTGACACAGAGATTGTGGGCCAGTACCTCCTGAACCAGACAATCCTGAGGTGGCTCTGTGAGCTGTGCAGTGATGAGATGCAGGCACCCACATGACAGAGCCATGCTCTGTCAGTGGAGACAAAGGAAACAGCTGCCATGTGCCTGCTCACCACGGGCACCTTCCAGAGACCAACAGGGGACACAACAGGCATAACCCAGTTGGCCGCATCACGCCTTCTCACACAATTCCTCAGCACACTGCTGCCGCATGCTGCAGAGTACATCCGTTTCCCCAGCACACAGGTGGAGCACACAGCACACATACTAGAGTTACACAGGGTGGCACGTATGCCTGGCATGCTCGGGGCCATTGACTGCACCCATGTGGCCATCCGCACGCCACCTGGCCCGGATGGTGTAGCACGCATCAACTGGAAGGGTTATGCCAACATCAACTGCCAGGTGGTGTGCGATGCCAGGGGTTGCATAACCAATGTCTGTGCCATGCTCCCTTGGGGAGCACATGATGCCATCATCTGGCACCAGTCTGCATTGTGCCACAGGTTTGAGAGTGGGGACATCCCCACTGGCCATCTAGTGGGTGAGTACGCTCATCACGCAGGATGACATGGGCAGCTGGGAAGGGTGCATAGTCAGAGGTGCCATAGGTACCAGCCTTGATGGCCCATGGCAGAGCAACGCTGACCACCATACTAATGTCCACCCTCTACACACAGGTGACAGTGGCTACCCACTCCGTCCCTGGCTGCTCGCACCATAGAGGTGCCCCGCGACCCCATCGCAGCAACGGTACAATGAGGCACATGCCACCACACATAATGTCATAGAGCGGGTGTTAGGGATGCTGAAGGCACGTTTCTGTTGCCTGGACACATCTGGCGCTGCCCTACAGTACAGCCCCTTGAAGGCTTGTGGGCTATTCCTGGCCTGTTGCATCCTGCACAACATGGCCAATGACTGTGGGATAGCTGTAGAGGTCAAAAAGGGGGACAGCGATGGGGACGATGAGGACGCTGGTCCAGACGGTGATGGCCAGCCACCCCTTGGGTGAAGGGACCCCCGCCTGATCCAGATGTCACAGCTGCACCGGGACACCATCACAGAGGAGTACTTCGACCAATACAGGTGGGTCATGGGACAATGTGCAACCACCAATGGCAAGGGCACAACCCACAGACATGCATGGACAAACCCCAGGGGCAGATGGCAGCAAGGGAATTGGCTGAGCATGGAACCACACACATCATCAGGGATGGGCATGGCTTAACATGACACACAGTCACGCATGCACACATTCACCCCACAAGACATGCACAAGGGGTAGAAGGCACACTGACCCCAACTGCAACCCCTATCCACACACAGGTCCACAGATGACCACACCCAGTGCCTGCCACTGTGCGTGTCTCAGACGCTGGGCACCATTGCACACTGGTGGACAGCGCAATGCAGGCATCATCATGCATATGCCACAGTGGCCAGCAGCTGGGAAGGTGTGCTCATGGACCGTGTGTGTGTGCAAGGCCGGGTACCCCACCCATGCATCACATGTTGCACAACACACTGCACACAGGGCAGCGTCAGACAGTAGCCATGGTAAGAGACAGGTCTGTCATGCAGCACATTGCCACGGCCACCACGGATGCGTGGGCGGCCCTGCTGAGACCTGCAAGCCATGACAGGCTGACTATTGGACTCATGGGGTGGCACCGACAGTCCCCCAGGGGTGATGCTGCACGAACATGACCGTGTTCGAGCAGGGGTCTGCAGCTCACCGAACATGCCTGTGCCAGGTGTGCTCGGTATGCCCACAGCTGAACCCGGTGTCGACATAGAAGGTATTGCGATGCCAGGAATGGGAGGTGGACATGACACTGTGCAGTGTCTGCTGTGCATGGGCAACAAACTGGGTGCCCAATGTGGCCATGACAGCTGTGATGCACGTGTCTGCCTGTCAATGGCAGTGGTCACATCCGCCCACTGCCAGGCCATCTCTGCCAGGAACAGAGCATGGTCTTTGCTGCCCCACTCCTCTGCCTGGCCCTCATGGTGTTCCTGGCCATGCTGGGCATCATCCTTGATGATGGGTGCTGCACACACCACAGCCATGCTGGGGCATGTCCACACGAGGTTCCCCCCATTGCCATTGGCTGACTGCTGACACTGCCCTTCCAGCCGCCGCTCACCAGGGCTCACCGGTGCCACTGCAGTAGCCGTAAAAGCCCCACTGGCCTGGATGCACACCAGTGCTGCCCCACTGGTGCATACAGACACAGGCTGGGACTGTGATGTCATGCAGGCCTCCACGGTGGCACCACCGATGGCTATGCCCGTGCAGTTCCCTGATGTGGGGCCATCCTGCAGCCCACACGTATCAGTGTCCATGATGTGTGATCCATCATCCGGCACCAGTCCATGTCACAGCATGCTGGCATCCATGGACGCTGTCACGCTGGGACACAGGCAGGGCCTCCTCCACACCAGCACCACCAACTTCAGTCTGGACAGACAGGCCGGTATACTGTGGTCTTGACCCTTGGACACCTATGGAGGTGGATGGGTGCTCCTCTGTGTCTAGGGTATCGCCCTCAGTAGATACACCCACCAATGCTGACCCATGTAGATGCTCAGGAGCTGTACAGGAACACAGTAGCATTAATGTCTCTGCAGTACCCTGTGGCATTCCCCCCAACCCCCACACAGTGATAGCACAGGACCTACCATGCAGTGACAGGCTGCCACCTGTCTGGAAGCCACTACCTGGAACGCCCTCTAGGGAACAACGCCACATGCTGCCAGCCACCCGCTCCTCCTGTGGCATCAGGCGTGGCACTTCCAAGTGTCCACCACCAGTTGCAGCACGTGCTGCCCTGATGGCAGCCACCTTATCTTTTATCCTTCTCTTGTCTGTGCCCACCTTCTTCTTGCACTACTGCATGGACTGCTGGTGACTGCCATGCTGGTTGACGGAACGCACTACCTCATCCCATGCTGCAGCACAGGCCTGTGGTGTTCCCCGCAGTTCACTTAGCAGCGGTTCCCTGTCGAGGTAGGCCTCAAACAGGGCATCTGATTCTGCCCTGGTGAAGTTGGGCCTCCTCCGTCTCCCACGTCTCTGTTCCTCCTCCTCATGTTCCATCATTATTGATCCTGTGGGAATTACAGGTGTTACCTCTGAATGTGCAGGCCCATGCATCTCCCACACACCACAGTCCACACTTCCAAACACCATGCAACCCACCACAATAGACTGCAATACCAAACAATGACCTCTAAAGCCCCATGTCGCATTTATATAGTACAAGCCATGCAAATGAGGTGAGGCACAACTTTAAGTGGATGCTAATGCAGTGGCTGCACCTTGGAATTGCTGATGAGCTGATTTGCATATGCTGGCTGAATATCGCACTGTTGCACCTTGCGCAATTGTGTTGAGTGTGCTCAGGCAAAGGCACAGCTCTGTGACGTGTGCAGTAGGCACCTCACGGCGCATGCCCAGGGTGCTGACGCCGACGCCTGCTGCACTGATGACGTGCTGAGTGCAGGAGGCAGTGCAGGGCATGGCCACCAATGTGCCAGCGGAGCTAGTGCATTGTTCACATGTATAGCGCTTGTGTCCTGGAGTGCCGTAGGTGCCATGGTGCCACAGTGCAGTAGGCCACTGCAGGGTGTCACACACAGGCACCCAACCGTGCTACATGCAAGGAGTCCCAATCGCACTGTGGCAGTCTGTGCATGACAGACCCTTGACCCTGCAGTTGACCTGTGCCCCCTAGGTGCCATGCATCCATGTGGGTGCACCCCTATCATGCTGTTCGGTGACAGCGTGATGGAGAATGGCAGCACTGTACCACGCGGCATCTGCATGTGGCAGACGTGCACTACAGAGCTCCATTTTGTGATCCTAGCTGCAGTAGTCATGGCACGCAGGAAAGCAGACTTGTGGAGCCCTCTGGAGCGGTCCAATTTGGTGACCATTGTAGAGACCCAGGCTGGGGCCCTGTTTGGGGATGTGCCATTAGATAGGGCAAGTAGTGCAGTGTGGGAGGAGGTGGCAGTGTCATTGGAGGAGACCACCGGTATCTCCAGAAGTTTGAAGCAGTGTCGCCACCACTATGGGGACCTCTAGCAGAGGGACCCAGACAGGCTTGGCCCTCTACGGGCATGTGCCAGGTGATGCGCAGTGCCACGTCTAGGTAGGTGCTCCATCCATTCACTGGTAGCGTACGTCCTGGTTTCGCGGTGGGGATGTGTCCACCACGGGGGGGCTGTCCAGTGTGGGTGGTGGTGGTTGTGGTGGGGTTGAGGCATGGCTGGGCTGTGCGGGATCGCACACACCGGGGGGGCCTTTTCCACTGTTTTGTACTGATATTCCCCTCTCCATGTTTGCACCCTAGGCCCTGAGGAGAGACGACGAGCCTGAGAGGCACAGGCACGTCATGAGCAGGAGGCTGCCCAGCAACAGCCACGTGATGGCGGGCCCATTCAACATCAGTGCCCAGCTGTAGTGGATGCAGGTGAGAACCTTTCTTCCCGGATATTCTGTGCATGCTGTGTTGTGGGGTAGGCGGTGGGGCATGGCCACCATCCAATGACACCACTGACATGCACGCCACATGGTACACTCAGCACTGTCCTGTGGCACTGCTTGTGTGGGTGTGCATCACTGGTGGTCCATGCATGCACCGGGTACATGGCTGTGCCACTGCCTTTGCACCGCATAGCCATGTCACTATACAGCCACAGTGGTGCTGTTCGGGACTTGGTCGGTGGGTGTGTGCAGTGGTCCTCATGGCTGTGTGCACCTGGGTGGGCAGGTCTTGTGGACACGATCACTGTGGGTGGTCACACACCATCACAGAGGTGTGGTCCATGGCTGTATGCCATGCACAATGGATGGGTTGCAGGGGGATAGACATTCACACCTATTGACTCTGCTCCCTTGTCCTAGGTGGTCATCATTAGATGGCTGTCAAGAGGGACTTGCAGGAGTTACTGCAGCTAGCAAGGACGTCACTGGTGATCCTCCAGAGACTAGAGATGAATGGTGTCAGGAGATGACGGTCGCATAGACACCACAGAAGTGATGAGCAGGATGGACGTTAGGCCATCCATGCCCCTGGAAGAACCTTACCTCTCTGGGCCCACCATCACACCCCTTCTTCCCTCTCCCAGTTGTTCACCTCTGCTCTTACCCGCCCCCACCTGGTTTGTGGCCCTTCCCCCCAAAGTATATATTTGCATATAGTTATTTTTATTGCCTATTTTTAATACATTTGTTTTGTTATGACAATTTTGGTAGTCTATGATTTGCAGCGGACTACAGTTGCTCAGCTGCAGTGGTGTGCATGGCGTCAGGGTTGGTACAGGCATGGGCGTATGTGTGTGTCCAGAAGGGAACCGCCTATGGTGTGGGTGGGGGAATCAGTCACTGTCTGTGGTTTGTGTGTTGTTCTCTGTGCACCAGTTGCCTGTGTGCAGTGGTCCATGGTGCATGCTCTGTGTCCATGGTGCCCCTGTCAGACTATCCATGGCCTGTGCAGCTGACACCGTTGCATGTCTGTGATATGCACCGTCTGCTGGCATGTCAGTGGTGGCCATCCATGCTGGACAACCACTGTACCTGGCACAATGCTAGGTTGCCTCCTGTCACCAGTATGGTGCATGTCTGCCTCGGGTGGCACTGTGGCCGCCAATGTTTTTGTCCCCCCCCTCCATGCTGTTTCTTGTGTCTGTTGCAGGGGTTGTGATCCACTGTTTGTCACTTGTGCTCCAGCTGCATGCTGGTGGCATATGGGCTTTGTGGTGCATGCGCAGGGTGGCTGGTGCACCTGTGCCATGGAGGGGTGCCAGCCGTGGGTACACAGCTGCTGTGGCCACATGCCAGTGGGTTTGTTGACCCACTACTGTGTCCCTGTGTTGGAGTGCACTTGGGTATGGGTTTGTGTTTGTCCATGCACTGTGTTGCATCATGTGTGGCACATGCTTCCATGCACCACTGTGGGATTCTTTGCTGGCTGTTGTGGCCAGTGCTGTGATGGGGTGTGTCCTTGGGAGGGTGTGCAGGGTGCTGTACCATTGGTGGTGGTGTCTGGGGCATGCCCTGTCGCATGTGTGGTACCTCATGTGCCAACGGATGGTCAGTGTCTCAGCTGTACCTCAGGGGGGCATGCAGGATGGCACCATGTCTGCAGTTGTTGCATCAGTGTCTGCTGTCACCTGCTGCAGTGTGCTCATGGTGGGGCTGCCTTGCATGTCTCAATGGTGCACAGGGTTGCATTGTCACAGTGGGGGTGGTGGCATGCATGGGGTGTACTGCAGTGTTGGGCGCTTCTCCTGGGCAGGGTGTCTGGGGAATGCTGTGCAGGGTGTCCTCTGTATTGGTGGGATGGTGTAGCATGGGGTGGCCAGACCTCCTTGTTTGCTGGTCACAGCTTACCAGGAGGTGTGCTGGGGCACCATGCCCCAGCTGTGGGATTGTGGCTGGTTTCCATGGGCCAGTGGTTCTTCCAGCTTTCCTCTGGCTGTGCGGTTCATGGGGTGTGGGGGGTGATGTCTGTTCTGCTGTGTGCTCCTCAGACCATATCTTCCATGTGTGGGGGACCCTTGCATCCTGTCCCTGAGCATCCCTGGTTGTGCTATTGTGCATCAGGCCTGCACCACTGTGCATCCCTGGTTACGCCATGGGGCAGTTGGCACGATATTCAGTTGTGTTGCACAAGTGCATCTAACCCTGCACAATGTTTGAATATCATGCGTGTTGCACATAGGCGCACTGTACTTGTGTCTGCTCCTGCTATTGCGCTACTTTGTGGCACAGTTTGAATATCCAGGCCCATGTGTCTTCTGTAATGGCTATTTATAGGTTTCATGATTTCATAGGTAAATACTGAGCTAAGCAGACTTTCATCCATGATGCTCTCCCACTATCTAAAGAGAATCTGATTTATGTGTCAGGAGGTCTAAACCTCACTCTAAGGTTCTTGGCAATATTGGGAATGCAAGGAATCACAGACACATTGCATAAGAGTAATAAACTTGTTTATTACTACCAAAGGATAAATCACAGTTGCCCTAAGCAGTTCTTACTAATACAGACCAGGAGCCAATGCTAAGCATTTCGTATACCTCAAGGTTTATCCTTGTCTCTTGGGTCTCCAAGGTATAAGACTCAGTGTCTCACATTATATACCTATGATAATTACTATGGTTACTGTAAGATACATACATTTCTAGTTACAAAGATGAGCCAAATTGGTTAAATTAGAGGTGGCTCCATGGTCCAAGATAACATTATACAATTTTGTAGTAGTCATCACTTTGTGAAACAAAAGAGTACAGTACTCACAGAGTCTTACATAACTCAATGTAGTAGTACAAATTACCAAAAGGTGGTAATGCCGACTTACATATCATAATCATTACAAGGACACAGGTGTCCTAACATCTTGTAAATGAGAAATACACAGAAAATACATAGAAAATATATATGTATTAGCAAGCAAAGTGTATGACAATAATATGCATGCATATCCTGACATCTACTCTTGTACGGTAGATGCCCTTAGCCCTATATGTTAGTATAACATATGCCTAAGCAGTAGCTGTCTACAGTGTACCTCTGGGAGTACCAATAAGGGTGCAGGGACCCCATGTAACATTTCCCCCCTTGTTGCTTCCAAGGAAACACAGGCAAATCTAGGGATAGGTCAGGGAGCAGGTGTAGTTTACAAACCCAACGCGAGAGCTTTGTAAAGAAACTCCAGCTGCTCACAGTCTTGGTGCAGCATGCGCCGTAGGCAGCATAGCATAATAACCAAGAAAAATATAGAAAATCCTTGTATAATAACAAAACCTTTAAAAGTAATCTCTAACCATGTGTTAGTTAATGCATCATTCATATCACCATCATTGATCAATAAAAGAATAGCTTCAGTAGCCTTAGTAATATTATTGCTTATGTGGATGAGGTGTGTGTCTTTTCTCTCTAAAAGTGATCTTAATGTAAGTGAAAGTGGATCTATGTGTACATTAAAATATGGTAAATATTCAGAAAGGGTGAGCAGATAATCGGGGTTACCATCAATGATGTCCGCATCCATTAGGGGGACAGGGGTAATAACCGTATGTCCAATGACAGACTTTTGCTGGGGAACAAAACAAAAATTGGGGTTATCAGTAACACATGTCTGCGTTCCGTAAGTGTATGACTTGTAATTCATGACTACACAGTATTCTCCATCTGAATTACTGTATACTGCATTTTAACAGTAGGCAACTCTATTTTTGTAATTGTACTGGGCAAGTGTAGGTTGTCTTGAGATCCATATGGCAACTTAGATTCAGTGCAAAGAAGTGCAAAGCAATGCACCTGGGAAATAAAATCCAGGAGAAGAGTACACAATAGCAGGAGGTACTAACAACAACAATAATGGAAAGGGATCTGGGTGTAGTCATATCAGATGAACTAAAGGTGGGTAAGCAATGTGAGAAGTCAGTAAGGAGAGCCAGGGGGATACTGGGATGCATAGGGAGGGGCATCACAAGTAGAAAAAGGGAAGTGGTTATCCCTCTGTACAGACAGTTGGCGAGACCCCATCTGGAGTACTGTGTGCAGTTTTGGAGATCTCATCTACGCAAGGACATAGACATGATGGAAGCAGTCCAGAGGAGGGCAACTAAAATGGTGCAGGGTCTACATCAGATACCATATGAAGAGAGACTGAGAGAGCTTAATATGTATACCCTTGATGAAAGGAGGGACAGGGGGACATGATAGAAACTTTTAAGTACCTCAAGGGAATCGACAAAGTCCAGGAGGGTAGCATCTTTCAGAAAAAGAGATGTGTAAGAACAAGGGGGCACACTTTAAAGTTAGAGAGGGGACAGCTCAGGGGTAAATTGAGGAAATTCTTTTTCATGGAGAGAGTGGTGGATGCATGCAACTGCCTTCCTGGAGAGGTTGTGGGGTCTAAAACAGTGGGGGAATTCAAACATGCATGGGACAGACATAAGGCAATTATAGTGGGGGTTGCAGGAAGTAGGCTGGTGGTTAACTAGAATCCGCAGCTTATCCAATACATAGGGAAATGGGTAGACTAGGTGGGCCAAGTGGTCCTTATCTGCCATCAAAGTCTATGTTTCTATCCATGTTGACAGGTGATGAACCACCTCTCAATAAGATTGGTAAAGTTTATCGGGAGCCAATGTTGAGTCCAAAAAGCATGTGCCATTTGTGCTGGTGTCATTGTCCATGGAAAAGAACCAATCGATACTGTCAGGAGAATAACCACATGCAGGTTTAATAACATCAAATACATCACATCGACACAAGTAGATATACTGTTTCTTCGCACAGCAGTCTGTGTGCGGAGTGACCCAGGTGTCCAGGAAAGGATGGAAGACCAGTAGAGGAGGCAGATCCAAGCGTTCTCTGTAGATATCATCATCAAGGTGAACTGAAGCCAGCTTGTTGAATAAAGCTGTAGTGGGATCAAAGTGTGGTAAAGAGACAGTAAAAGAAACAAACATTGTATCTCTGATAGAACATTTCTTAGCAGTAAAATAGGGACCAGTATTAGGGTGTCTGGTCACAAACCCCAAATTTCTAGCTGTAGAAAGAGGAATAGTTAGAGACTGTTGCATACACATAGCAATACAGCCAGGGTTTTTTATCGTGGACAATACCATTTGGAAATACGTCTGTCATGTATGATATCGGGATTCTTCCAGATTCTAGATCATGGAAGAGATTGTTGATGGTAGTAATAATGTATGAGCCATAGGCTGAGCATAAAATTCATGGGCAATATATTGTTTATCTGCTTTTTGTTATTCTGTGCAATGAGTGCATTAATGTTATCTTTAGAATCAGTAAATGCCTTAGTACTGTTGTGTATATTAGAAACAGTGTATCTTTCTTCCTGACTAAGGCCATCCACACCATGCAATAATGGGGGTAGTATATCATTTACCTAACCAGTCTGAAATTTGGCAGAATGGGATTTGATAGCAGCAATGTCTGCTTTGTTCCGGATATACATAGCTGTACCAAAAAGACCTGTGAAAGTGCCTGTTGCACCAGTGGCATCAGAACTGTCAACTTAACGTGCATTATATTTATGAGTTTGATCATCAGGATTTGGTCATCTCCTGAAGTTGCCTCTTTGCTCAGTGGTATGGACCCTGGCAATAGGGTCTTGAGTACGAATCTGAAATGCTGCTAAACTATCAAGCAATAATGTACTACAAAATGCTGAGGGGTTAGTATTATGACACATACCAGATTCTTTCTTATTCCGGTAAGTTAAATTAAACAAGACAGGTATATGCATAAATTGTAAATTGTTAATCAGTGTACCAGGTAGGGCAGTGGCTGTTAGACCACCATGAGGGACCAGGGTGTGCTTTGGACATTCCAAAAGCTGTTTGTCAGTGGGTGGTAACACAGAAAGGTACATGGCAGCAGAGGCCATGTTGTGTATAGCATAAAATTTTTGAGCAGAATCCTTAGACAAAGAATTACACTATGATGGATCAATTAAAGCAGTGATATTGTATAAACCAGAATGTCTAAGAGCAGTTTGTAGCAAGGACAGAGAACCATTTGGGGATAATTTAGCATTAGACCAACCCTGGAAAGTTCCATTGGAGAGTTTGTACACAGGAGAATTTGACCTTGCAATGTGGTTTCCACCAATTTGTAGGGTAGATTTATCAAGAGCAAGAACCGAGGCAGTGAGGTAAACATCAGAACCTTCCTGGACAGTAATCAAACTATCGGGTATTTTGATGGGCACTCCCTCTGGAGCAGATGCTGGATGATCAACATGAGGTAGGAGGTTCGGTACAGTGCCTTGGATGCAGGGGATAACACCTGAGATGAGGAGAAAATGGAGCAAGATAGCCATCTTGTCAGTTTATCTGAAAAGCAAAATCAAACATTAGTAGGTTAGTACTATTCCGCTCAATGGGGTGAGGAAAAGTAATTATGCTCCTTTATACAGTTTCAGTTGGTTTGCATATAACCATTTGTCAGTTTATTGTTGTGTAGGAGCCTAACTTGATCAACTGCCGGACTGAGTTTGTTGACAATGGGGTGAGGGCATTCCCACTTATTGGAAAAGGAGAGTATGGGATGTGCAAATTGGAGGGCCATTACCTGATCTCCAACCTGCCAATCCACTTCTTGTGCATGCTTGTCAAACTGTATCTTGGACTGTTGCTGGGCCTTGCCCATGCAATTGGCAGCATACAAGTGTGTATGTATGAGGTATTTTATGCAGTTGGGGTATGTAGGTCAAACAACAGGTGTTCAGGTAATCTCATCTGTCTTCCAGTCATCAACTCGAAGGGTGTCAACAGGGTGGTGGCTGAGGGTGTGCCCCTAATTACCATAAGGAGTACAGCAATAGGGAATCCCAGGTTTTGGGATTTTCCTCAATGAACTTGGAAAGCATTTGCGTAATCCATCTGTTGGCTTTCTCTACTTGACCTGAAGATTGGGGGTGGTAGGGTATGTGGAACTTTTGTTGAACTCCAAGGAGCTTGAGGGATTCTTTCATCAACTCACCTGGAAAACTGGTTCCTTTGTCAGAGTCTACCTTAAGAGGTAGGCCCCACCTGGAGAAAATTTGTTCCGCCAGGATTTTGGCAGTGGTTTTAGCAGTACATGTTTTAGTGGGGAAAGCGTCAACCCACTTAGAGAAAAGATCAGTTACCAGAAGGGCATACTTGTTGTTTTTGCTAGTATTGGTTAGGGGGCCAATGAAATCAATCTGTATGGCCTGCCAAGGGCCAGAGTGTATTTGTGGTAGGAGTTTGGCATTTTGTTTGGTAGGAATGGGATTGTTTTGCACACAAATAAAGCAGTTATCTACAGTATGTACTGTTTGACATCTTCGGTGACACCAGGCCACCAGGAGGTGGTGTTGAGCCTTTGGAGGGTGTTTTTCACATCCTGGTATCCACCAGTGGGTGTGTCATGCACTTGATGCAGGAATGCAGACCTAAGGTGTCTGGGGACCACCCACAACTTGGTGGTGGAATCATCTGATTGGTACCAAATGAGCTTATCATCTGGTGACAAGTGTAACTTACCTTCATGCCTCTGGTAGGGGTTGTGCATGGGACGTTTTTCTTCAGTACTTTTGTCAAGGAATCTGAACACTTCTTTGAGTTCAGTGTCAGCATTTTGGGCTGCTGAGAGGTCCAAGGGGGAAAAGGGTTCAGGTTTCTTCTTGACTGCTGCAATGTGTATGGCCGCATTGGCCTTTGGATGATCTATCATCCAGGTGTCCTCCCTCGGGCCTCTCTTGGCAAGGTTGTCTGCTGTGTCATTGAAGATATGGTAGGAATCATGTGGAGAATGAGATTTGACTTTGTGTACATAGAGTTTGTGTGTAAACCTTTGTGTCAGTGAGTGTATGTATATTACCAGTTCTTTGTACTTCATTGGCTGCCATCAGATGAGAGGAAGGAGTTCTTCTGTCAGAAAGGAAGAAATTCTGTAAGAGAACAACAAACCCAGTTAGAGTCTGTAAAATGAGTGGTATCTTCAGTTCTATGCTGGATGAATTCGAGGCACAGGCCACCGCTGCCATCTCTGCATAGTGATGATGCTACACTGCAATGTTTAGAGATTTTAACAGTGTTACCATAGGGTAAATCACTAAAACACCCATCCCTGCAATCTGTTCTCCCTGGTAGGAAGCTGAACCATCTGTAAAAATATGACACAAAGAGGTGCTCTCAAGTATTTGTGGCGTGGCAGGGAGGAAAAGTCCTGGATCTGGAAGATCAGGTGGTTGCAGTGTACAGTCATGGGGTTCTTCTTGGAAAAGGAATCCACGTGCCGGCATGGATGGAAATTTGGTTTGGTGTACCTGTATGTCTCTATCCTGGAGAAGAAGCGACTAGTGTATCAGTCTGGTGTTAGAGACCGACCCATCCTTCACTCTGTCTGATAGCAGAAACGTAATCGGAGTGTGGTTGGTGTTAATAATCAGTAGAGAGTACCCAAAGATATACAGAAAGTGCTTGACAGCCCAGTAGGTGGCCAGAAGGTTCCTTTTCGCAAAGGTTGTACTTCTGTTCTACTGGAGTCAAGAGCTGCGATGCATATGCAATTGGTCTCAGAGTACCATGAACCTTCTGGGCCAGTACTGCTGACATGGCTATGTCAGAGGTGGCACATTCCAGATGGAATGGTAGTGCTGGATTGGGGTTGACCAGAGTGGGAGCCAAGGCCAAGGCCTGTTTCAGTGACATCACAGCTTGGGTGTGTATCGAACCCCAAGTCCAGGGAATGTCCTTCTTTAGTAGTTCATACAGAGGAGCAGCCTTCTGAGCAAAATCACAGATAAAATCTCTGGAATAGTTTACCACACCTAGAAACCTTCTAAGAGTTGCCACACTGGTGGGCAATGGCAAGTCTTGTAATCCCTGTATCTTCTTCAAGGTAGGGCTGCAGCCTTGGTCAGTTATTTTCAGACCTAGAAAGAGTACCTCTTTCTGACATAGTTGTGCTTTTGCTGGATTACATTTGAGGCCTGCTCTCTGGATGAGTGTCAATAGTTCATCCAAGAGATCCAAGTGTTGTTCCTGTGTGGCTGTTGCTAACAGCAGGTCATCTACATACTGCAAGAGACACTGGGAGCAGAGAAACCCTCAAGGGCATCCATCATGTGCAGATGGAACAGGGATGGGCTGTTATGGAATCCCTGTGGTAAGCAGGTCCATGTGTACTGTCTACCTTCAAGGTGAAGGCAAACTTATATTGACTTTTAGGAGCCAATGGCAGTGACCATAAACCACTGGAAATATCCAGGGCACTGAACCATTTCAGGTCGGGGTCAGGAGTCGCAGCACATCAGGTATGGAGACCACAGTTGGAGCACAACTGGGGTGACCTGATTCAGTTTTCTGTAGTAAATAGTAAGTCTCCAGGTGCCTGTGGGTTTTCATGGACCACACTGGGGAGTTGGTAGAAACACATGTTCTGATTACCCTTGGTTGAGGAGTGATTTAATTGTTTCCTAAGAGAAGACAAGGCCTCAGATGGGAAAGGATATTGCCTTTGCCTCTCATGTACTGGGCCTGGCACTTCGATGACAGTGTGCATTCTGCCACAGTCATGCTTGTTGGTAGCAAATGCTTTCAGATGTCTTTGTAGTATGGGAAGGAGCTTTGGAAAAAGCTTGTGGTTCTTGAACAAATCTATGATGTCATACTCCTTATTGTTGGCAGATAATGTTGTCACAACGTGCGAATCAGGGATCAAAATGGTATGATATTGGCCCTGAATCTGTATCAATAGAATGTTAGCTAGATCACCACATAGCCGTGTGGTGCAAGGAAGTCAATTCTAATGATATTAGGATGATCATGCAATAACATCAGTTGGAAATGTGTGAGGCCTTTAGAGGCCCCGTCTCTACAGGTAGCGGTAGAGAGTGGTATGCAGGTAACATAGTACCATCTAGTCCTGACATATTGGTCTTCCATCCGTGGACCAAGGAGATGTGTCTGGATGGTAATCATGTAGTACAGACACAACCACACCTGTATCCAATAATACTGTAAGTAGGCAGCCCCAACCTCGGCCTCAGTGCAGGGCCTTCAGTTTGTATCCAAGACCAGCTTGTTTACAATCTGGACTGGGGCCTGTAATTGTCAATCTGTACTAGAGGAAGCATGGAGAGGTTGGGCCAGGCTCCTTTGAACCACTTCACTGTGCTGCACTGACACTATATCGGGAGGTGCTTCTGGGTTCAGGCCTGTATGGGCCTGAGGGCCTGTAATTCCTGTGTCGCCATGGCCTGTTGGTGCCTGGGTTCCCGGTTGTATGGCTGCAAGGGACTGAGCAGGAACAGTGTCCGCTATGGAGTGCACTTGCCCCAGAAGTTCTCTAAACTTCTGATTCTCTTTGGCTATCTCCCTATATGAAGGGCCTGGTCTTTGTTGTTGTTTGCCCTTATGATTCTTATGTTTCTTATTCTTATAATAGTGCCTGTTCCCACCCCATTGCTGCTGTTGCTGTTGTAGTTGCTGTTGTTGTTGAGCCTGCTGGGGGTGTTGGTTGTCCATTGGGAGGGTCTGTTTGTGTTGGGCCTGCCCTTCCACCATGTAGTGCATCGTAGCCTCTTGAGTAGGCTCCACAGCGCCACTTTCTGGAACTGGAGCCCAGATCATGGATGTAGAGTTGGTAAACTCTCTCAGTTTTCCAAAGGATGTCGGCAAACCTTTCCGTGGAAGGATAAGTGGTTGGCTCTACCTTTTCTCTCACTGCAGGGATCATGTTCCTAGGGAACAAGGTCTTATATTCAATAAGATCTACATCTGCAGCTTCTTGTGTGAGTTTTTTCCTGCTCGGTAGGCCATCCAGAGTCTCTGGTAGTAAGTTGCTGGACTTTTCTTTGCATACTGTTTCACAGGGTATGCAAGCATCACTCCTACTACACCTGGGCTGTGCGCAGAAATGAGTTCAGCTGCAACCTCATCAAAGGTGACGTTATCGGCCTGGCGGATAGCATCAGGGAGTTTGGCCCAAAAGCCAGGGTCTATTGTTTGACGTAAAATTTGGATCTGATAGTCTGCAGTGAGGCTAAGCATCTTGCATTTGGAATGCATCTTTTCTAAGTGACAGCTGGGATTGTCTGACAGGCTCATCTGACCAATACTGTCAGCTATTTGCTGAACAGAGTAGGCCATTTGTAGGGGATTGGTGGGATGATCAGGTGAAGATGCATTTCCTTGGGCACCATTCAGTGCTGCCTGAGCTGCAGCCTCCACTACCGAGTGGACTATGCCTTCCTGAGTACCAGTTTCATGAATAAGCTGCCTAATTTGGCTTTTTAAAACTTGCTTATTCCTCTCCGGAATGGGCACACTGTTCACCGCATTGTCAGTCATTCTCTCTATCTCCTACCTGTCTTCCACATTAATAATGGCCACCGGTGGTGCCGTCGGGATGAGGCCTGGGCCTGCTCCCCCCTATCATGGGATTATTGTAACCTAAGTGGACAACAGAACATTTGTCTGTATTGAATGTCATTTTGTTTTTCTGTGCCCGGTGCTCTAATACTGAGAGATCATTTACTATTAAGTCCCTATTATAGTCGGAATCCACCCTACCACCTAACTTTGAATCATGTGCAAATTTTGAAAGTATGTTCCTGGTGCTAATCTGCATGTCTGAGATGAAAATATTGAATAGTACTGGGCCCAGAACTGATCCCTGTGGCACACCACTGGTCATAGCCATATTACTGGAATAGGCACCATTGATCCTAACATGCTGTGTCCTGTTGGTTAACCAGCAATTGATCCATTTTATTATGTTATAAGAAAAACCTAGGTCTGATAGCTTAGCTAGGAGAATATTGTGAGTAACCTTATGAAATGCGTTGCTATAATCCAGGAGGATGACATCCATGGAAATCTTACTGTCTAGTTCTTGGCTGACAGTATTGTAAAAGGCTATTAAATTGGTAGTGCAAGAAAAGCCTTGCTTGAACCCATGTTGTGAGTCGTCGATAATACCAAGAGTTTGCATTTCTGCCTCAAATATGCCTTTAATAATTTTTTCCATTACTTTACATGGATGGAAGTAAGGCTGATGGGGAGGTAATTACTCACTATAGAACGGTTACCCTTTTTAAGTATAGGCACAACTGTAGCAGTTATCCAATCAGATGGAACAGATCTTTCCGCTAATGATTTATTAAAAATAATGGAAAGTGGTGTGGCAATATTTGCAGCTGTTTCAACCAAAAATCTAGGATTAATTAAGTTTGGTCCACAGCTAGTATTTGATTTTAAATTTTTTAACAAGGAAACTACTTCAGAAACAGTTATGGTGTAGTTATTTTCAGTAGAACTTGATATGATAGCATTTGTATTAATTATGACTGTATGATTTGAGAATACTGATGTAAAATAGGTGTTAAATGTGTCGGCTGTCTCTCTATCAGATGTAATGGTGTTTGTGCCATTGGTCAATGGCCCAATTTGCCTGTTACTGCCTTTTTTACTACTGAGATAAGAAAATAGGGATTTGTGATTATCTTTGGAATGAGCTATGTGGAACTCGAGGTTGCATTTTGCCTTACTAATAGTCCTTTTTAGTTCTTTAACGGCAGCTCTGTATTGTCCCAGTATGAGTTCTTTTGTGCCTGTTGTTAATTTATTTATTTTTTTTGTTCTTTGTTTCTGCAACACTCTATACGCGGTGCTCAATTCGCGATTGTCCCCAGTAGCCACTTCTAAGTCATTATGTATCTGGTTTATCTCGTCCTGTAGCTCTCCCATCTCCTCACTCAACTGTTCATTCACTCTACTTAACAAGTCATTCATATTCAAAGCTTGCCCCTTATCCTGTCTCAAACTTTCACACTCCTGCTTCAACATACAAATTTCTTGCTCTCCAGTCTGTGCTGAATGATGCAACAGTGAATCCCTTTCATTGCGCAATGTTTGAAGTTCAGACTCCAAATTCTGCAGCAGTCTAACACATTCCATTTCCTGCAAACCCGTCTCTTGCTTAAGGGATGAGATCTGCAGAACAAGGGTCCAAAACCTCACTTCAGAGGCTTCCAGAGCAGCATAGAGAGCTGTGACCAACAGCCCTTTGGCATGTCGCTTATTGGCTGTTTGTCTCATCTCACAGTACTGGGTTGAAATCCCCAGTATAGGGTTTTCAGATTGACTTGCATCCCGCACGAAGTCAGCCTATCCTCCATGGGAGGTAAGGAAGTTTGAGACATTGAGTCTCAGTTCTGTGCAGATATTTGATACAGTGGCCATTGTGTGGGAGGGAATGAAAAATCAAACTGTGAAAAAGGTGCCATGCTGTGTATCGATCCACAGCAGGAACACTTTACACACAGTAGGGCTATTGTATACTTTGTAGGCATGCAATTCAAAGCTGCTGTGGAGTGGGTCGAGTCGGCATCGACCACACCCAAGAAAAGCAGCCAGACTTTGCAAGTGACTACAAAGTGGTCTGAAAACAGAGGTGGTGCGGGAATGCACACCTACAGTCCCCGTTGCAAAGGGAAAAGTTTTAAGCAACAAGTGAAAGCTTACAAACACCAAATATTGCCTGCACGTGGTCGCCAATTGTCAGGAAGTCTAAACCTCACTCTCAGGTTCTTGGCAATATTGGGAATGCAAGGAATCACAGACACATTGCATAAGAGTAATAAACTTGTTTATTACTATAAAAGGATAAATCACAGCTGCCCTAAGCAGTTCTTACCAATATGAACCAGGAGCCAGTGCTAAGCGTTCCCTATACCTTGAGGTTTCTCTATGTCTCTTGGGGTCTATGAGGTATAAGACTCAGTGTCTCACATTATATACCTATGATAATTGCGATGGTTACTGTAAGATAGAAACATTTCTAGTTACAGAGATGAGCCCTATTGGCTAAATTAGAGGTGGCTCCATGGTCCAATATAACATTATACAATTTTGTAGTAGTCATCACTTTGTGAAACAAAAGAGCGCAGTACTTACAGAGTCTTACATAACTCAATGTAGTAGTACAAATCACCAAAAGGTGGCAATGCTGACTTATATATCATAATCATTACAAGGACACAGGTGTTCTAACATCTTGTAAGTGAGAAATACACAGAAAATACATAGAAAATATATATGTATTAGCAAGCAAAGTGTATAACAATAATATGTATGCATATCCTGACATCTACTCTTCTACAGTAGATGCCTTTAGCCCTATATGTTAGTATGACATATTCATAAGCACTAACTGTCTATGGAGTACCTCTGGGGGTACTAATAAGGGTGCAGGGACCTCGAGTAACATACGCAATTCATTTAATAGGAGTTTAAAGCTCTCTACTCAACTATTCAAGTAACTAACAGTTTACTGTTACTGTGGTAATGCATGGCTGTTGCAGTTTTGGGAAGGCAGTCTTATTTAGTGGTTAAAGAACTGGGACAAGAATTTTAGAGCCCTGAAATTTGCCCAGCTGTGGAAAAAAAACAAGCACAGTTGGGTCGTCACTTGTGGAGCTGCAGTTTTTCCCACAGCTGCGGTATTTTCAAAGGTGGAACTGGTTTATGAGGCTACATGATTTATGGCTGCTGACAGTCATTTTTTTGGTGCAGCTGCACCAAAATGTTATGCCTGATGGGACCAAACATAACATCCCCTGCAGCTGTGCCCTCTGTAAATACAAATCTCCACAGGTGTGGAGATATGGTCCCACATCGGTGGCTGCAGAGTGGGACTTAGCCCATGCAGATTTGAAAATCTAGCCCCTGGACTTGAATCCTACTATTGACTCACTGTATTATCCTGAGAAAGTGACTTGATTCCCCAGTGCTTCTGTACTCTTAGCTATTATTACATTGGGTAGGCAAATGACCCATCTCTTACTAGGATGTTGCATCACAGCTGTACTATCTCCAGTATGCAAACTGTAAAATGATTTTTATATTACAGCAACTGGAATAATTTTAGAAGTCTCAAGCAGGACTCTTTATCCACATATATAGTACTGTAGAGCCCCAGATAATAACTTTATTTTAAGTAGATTATCACCATTGGAAATAGCTGGATAGACAGACAGACAGACAGACAGATAGATAGATAGATAGATAGATAGATAGATAGATAGATAGATAGATAGATAGATAGATACACAGCCAGAGACAGGTGTGTGTGTGTGTGTGTGTGTGTGTGTGTGTGTGCACATGCGTGTGTGCATATGTGTGTGTGTGTGTGTCAGCATATTAGTGTGTGTTTTTTGTGTGTGTGTGTGTGTGTTAGCTTATTTGGTATTTGTATATTGTCTCAGTCAGTATTACAGGACCAAGGTGGTTTGTCTCATTATTGGATTCCATCAGTTGTAGGCACACCTTAAAAGGCATGTCACAACTTCCATTCCCCACCCAGTATTTCCACATCTCACCTGTTTTTAACATCATAACCCCCCACACACACAACCTCCTCATTTCAGCCCCACCACCCTCTTACTCAGACTATATCATGCCCATCAAACTACCTCATATAGTAGAAAAACATTTTACATGTCTGGGGCACCATGCAGATCTTTATCCTCACATTCTCAACAGTGGGCCCAAATGCTAATGATCTATTCTGATGAAATGCTTGGGTGAGAATACCGGCATTCAGTGCCAGCAGTATCTGATCATTTTGATGCAGTGGGCATGAAAACCAGTTTCTTCAATTACATCAGGTGATTTAATGAATTAGAAAGGACTCAGTGGGAAGGTTGTGGGACTGAAATGGTTGGGGTGGAGTTTACAATATTAAAAATGGGACATAGGTGAAGTAAAGTATATCCTAGCATGACATACAATTCAGAAGGAAGAAAGAAAGAATGCTGTAGCCATTTGGTTGAGGGAGGAGCAACAAGGACCAACACTGTACCACACAACATTCTACAATATGGAATCTAGGTGGAAATGAATTCAGGCAATTTATTTCTCTGTATACATAGCAACATTGCCATCACAAGAACAGCTTTATTGGCACAACCCAACTTTTGTTTCTTATTTTTGGGGTCCAAACAAGGGCCATCAAGAAAACAAAAATTATAGAGGAGAAGATATTGTAAATGGGAATGAACCTCCAATCAAGAGCAGAATTGGGGAAAACATGGCCCTTACCTCATTGGCATGTTAAACATACTGAAGAATATTAATTTTGTCAAGGTTTCCTACACCCCCACACCAAAACATTTGGGGTCACCATGACTGTAATATCCTTCTGCTTGGAGGGCATGATCATGGCCTTCTCATCTGCTGGCCATGCAAATGCCATTCTATGGAATGCTGAGAAGGGTTTGCAAATGCCAGACAATCAATACACACCCTTCCTCAAGCCCTCTATCCATGAGATCAGTGCTTCTCACTTTTTGGTGACACGATGAGTCCCATGTCAGTTCCAGGGTGGGATACCCAAGTGCACATGAGGATTAGGGTCTTCCAGGTGAAAGCACAAACTGCTACCACCACACTATTGAGCAAGGTTTGACTCTAAAAAATAACAGTTTCTGATTTGTTTATGTGGATATCAGGACAATATGGTACACAAAACACAGTGACAACTCAAACGTCATACACCTTCATATTAATAATAATATTAGACTTTTGGTTGCCAACCTGTCAAGTAATATTGTTGTAATTAGTGTGTTTTCTGTGATACCCTAATGCTCTCTTGAATATGACATCCTACAGCTCATGAGGATATTCTGGTAGGTGACATCTGAAATGATTAAATAATAAATTGTAATGGACATTTGTATTTATTTATTTATTTATTACCATTTTGGATTGAGACCTTTGAGCTACAGCTCCCTTACAGAGGTTCCACATCATCAAAGAACAAATACAAACTAATGAAGAGTTAAACAACATTACAAAATTGCAACACAGAAGGATAACAAATTCCAAATTCATATAGTTTACAGATTAGGTAAAACTAAGTTAAACTGCAAGCTTAACAAGGGTAGAGGAGGTAGGGAGGCATGGAGTATAAGGTGAGGTAGGGGTAAGATAGGCAGATATTGGGTAGTAAGATAGCTGCTGCAAAATCAAAAAATCAGAGATGTAAGAGGCGGAGGAGGAGGACAGAGGAGCAGCCCAAGGGGGCCTTGTCAGTGAAAGGAGAAAATTGAGGAGCAGCCAAGAGGTAGGCAGGAGAGGGTAGATAGGGGTAGGTGTAAAAGGCTGGTTGTAGAGGTGGTAGTTGGCTATTACTGAAAGGAAGGGGGCATGGAGGGAGGGGGGAGGGAGGGAGAGAGGGAGGGAGATGGTAGGGGGATAGGAGAGAGAGAGAGACAATGACTTAGTGCTGTTTTAGAATAGTAGCACCAAGAAAGGACATGTGAGTGCTAGGTGTTACAGTTGCACATACTGGTAGTGGCAAGATGAGCATGAAGTTGAGATTTGAAGGGGCCAAGTTTGAGTACAGATTGCAGGTCAGCATTAAGAGAGTTAAGCCATTTAGGGGCCCTAAAGGCAAATGACCATTGTCTTAGTGATGTTAGGCAGAAGAGGATGAGAACTGTGTCATCACAGGTTCACCCAGTTTGTCTGTGGTGAGAGGATAAGCAAAGGAGGTTCTGTACCCCTGGTGGAGTAAGGCCAAGGGTGGTCTTCTTTCCAAGTAGGCAGACCTGGTATTGGATCCTATTTTGCAGATTAAGCCATCCTGAACTGGCGTAGAGATCACAAGTGTGGGTTAATCGATGTGCACCTTGAACCAGCCTACAAGCATTGTTTAAGGCTGTCTTGATCCTCTTTAGGGATGAGTTTGTACCTGCCTAGTAGACTACTAGCCCATAATCAATAACTGACAGGACAGAGCTAGTGTAGGTGAGCTTAAGGGCTTCATCACTAAGGTAGTGCCTGTACCTGCATAACTGGCCAATCTGTAAGTTAGCAGCCTTGGCTACCTGATCAATGTGCTGGGTAAATAAAAAGGAGCTGTCAAGAGTGATACCAAGATATTTAAAGCAGTTGACCATCTCAAGTGCATCATTCCAGTTGTTAAGAATTTTAAGGCAGTAAGACCTGTGCTTGTTCTATGTAGAGGTGAACAGCATTGTGTTAGTCTTTTTGTAATTTAGAAGCAGCTTTGAGTGGATGAACCAGGCTTCAATTTCAGAGAAGTTGTCTTTCATTTGTTTTTCTAGTGTTTCAGGGTTAGAGTGACTAGAAAAGAGCACAGCGTCATCTGCGTACAAAAGGACATTGACACATCAGGCCTTAGGGAGAGTGTTTAGAAACAGACTACACTGGGCCCAAGATTGAGCCTCAGGAGACCCCAGTAGTCACACTGCGATGTTCAGGGAGGACATCAAGTATTTTTACTTGTTGTACTTGTCCTGACAGGTAGCTCTGGAACCAATTCACAGACTCTTTAGAAAGACCAGTATTCAACAGCTAATTTAGCAGAAGCTCATGAGTGATCATGTCTAAGGCCTTGGTGAGGTCAATGTAGGTAGTCCCCACCAAGAACCCCCAGTCAAGAGCCTTGTGGATATAGCCAGTGAATTCCACAAGTGCTGTAGTTGTGCTGTGTTGCTTCTTAAAAACATGTTGTTGCTGGCATTGAAGCATATTTTTGTCTAGATAGTCTATAAGTTGGTCATAGACAATCCTTTGGAGCACTTTTGGGAGTGGGGGGAGAATAGAGATCATCCAGTAGTCAGAATGACAAGATCTATCCCCATTTTTGAAAACAGGAGTGACCATCGCCACTTTCTAATTTTCCTGTAATGAAAGATAGATTTAGAATTCTAGTTGGTAGGGAGAGAACCTCATCAAGGGTGCTCACAAGTAGCTTATTTATTTAATTATTTATTTATTTATTCTTTGGTAACCAAGGTCCAATGTGCCGTCATTAGTTCTTGATTTCCCAAGTACTTGTTTAAGGTATTTCTTGGCCTTGGTTTTTGAGACAATCTTGAGGTAGAAACGGGGAACTGGTCTATAAGATTGATTAGTATCACAGCAAGCGCTGGGACTGCTTTGTGTGGCTAGTATGTTATCATTTAAATCTTATAGGGCTTGTTAATGTGGTTTGCAATTTCTATTGGATCTTGTGTAATAATTCCATCAATACTGAGCATAGTGGGTGGTGATTTGTTGGTTTTACCAGTTAGAGACTTTATATTGTCCCAGCATTTACAGCTATCTCCCCAGGAGTTGGCAAGCTCAGTTTTGAAGTAGAGACTTTTTGCTTTTTGGATTGCCCAGGTGCATTTATTATGGGTAGTTTTGTAATTCTGTATGTCTATAGGGGACACAGAACTTTTGGCCTTGTGCCATAGGTTGTCTCTTTCTTTCATTAGTTCTAGAAGCATTAGGGAGCTCCATGACTTGCTAAATCCCTTTAATTTCCTTTTCTTGTAAGGGGCAAATGTATTACAGGATGCACTGAATTTGTTGACAAAGTCATCAAGTGCAGTGTCCATATCTTCGGCTGCATAGACAGTTGATCAGTCCAGATGCTTAAGATGTGATTTAAATGAGTCAAGTTGTCCTTTCTTTAGTACATTTGTAGTAACTATTTTGGGAGATTCTAGGAGATTAATTTCATCCAGGTGCAGATGATGGGGGAGTGGTCACTGATGACAACTGGGAGCACTACAGCTCTGGTTATTCTTTCAGGTCAATTGGTTATTAACCAGTCTATCAGTGTACTACTTCCAGTTCAGTAGTTCACCTGGGTGGGGGTCCCTACTACTTGGGTCAGGTTGATAGCAGAGAGGGCATCTTTGTGGGGTGCTGCCTCAGGGGATAACCAATTTATATTAATGTCCCCAAGCATAAGTACCTCGGTGTTGTGGCTGTGCTCAGAAAGGAAGTCTTACATTCATTTAAAGCCTGAGGCCTGGTTTTCTGGAGGTATACAGACAGAAGTTTTTGTGAGGCATTTGCCATGGATAACTAGTTGCACCTTGATTGCAAGCATTTAGGTTTTCCCAACCATGGTGGGGGGCACAAGGGCATGCCCTTGAAGGGTATCCCAGATATATATGACACAGCCACTGCCTCATTTTCTAGACCCATTCTGCCTGAAAATAGAATAACCATCAAGTTGGATTGCCCGGTCAGGGACTCTGGTTTTTAAGTTCTTTAACTGAAATGAAAGCCATGCATATGGCATTTCTTAGTTTTGCAGAGAAACATAGACCGTGTTGACAGAAAGAGACCACGTGGTCCATTCAGGTTGCCCCTTTCCCCACATAATTCCATCCTCTGTCTAAAACCAGGCTGGATTTAAAGATCCAATAGCCCTAGTGGCTGATCACCATCCCCTTCCCTAAATACACATTCCCATCTTCTGCCTGTAGGTCCCAGTATGCTCTTATATGTGTCCCACTCAAGTTTAAACATTGTCCCTGTCTTGTCTTCAACTACCTCTCTGGGCAGTTTATTCCATTTGTCCATGAACAAGAACTTACTCCAATCTCTCAAGTATCTCCCCTTCAAGCCCACACCCATGTCCTCTAGTCACTGTGCCCTCAATCCCTGTGAACAAGTCCTTACAGTTTACACTGTTTATTATAGTCTTGATTATTTATTACTAAGCATATTATTTATTTATAAAAATGTATATAAAATTGTATAATAGTGAGTTTGAGTATAGAATATGGAGTAAAGTTTTAACCATAAGGAGGCTTTGGATAAGCTTCAGGTTAGTTTTGATTTATTCCAAACCTGGTTGCTTGCCAATTCCCTTGTGCTTAATTCAGTAAAGACAAAAATTATGCTTTTTTCAAATAAAGAGATCAATTTGTCTGATCTTCCATCTGTCTGTGATGTTAAGGCAGATACTTTTGAATTTGTTGACACATTTAAATATTTAGGGATCATTTTTGATGTTGATCTCACTTTTGAACAGCAAACCCAAGCAGCCATTACATCCACTCCATATGAAGTGTTTAAAAATGTTATACAACCTATTAGTTTGTATAACAAATTTGAAGTATTAGCGGATGAATATATTGTACCCCAAAAAATAAAAAAAACAAACCCTTGGAGAATGTGCTACAAATAATAGTATTCCAAATCCAGAAGAAACAAGAAAAATAAGATTCCAGAAAGAGATGCTGTAGTAATAGGAGATTCACTATTGAAAGGAATCGACACTATTGTCTGTGAAGGAAGAAAGGAACACACAACTGTGAGTGCATTATCAGGGGTTAAAACCAATGACATAATTAGCCTTCTTGAAGGGTTACTTGAAAACACATATAAACCACTAGTTATTTTACATGTGGGAGTTAATGACTTAACTAAAAGGGCCCGGACAGACATCCAGGAAGACTATGGCAAAATTGTTGCAAGAATTAAGGAAAGAGGGGGAGACATTATATTGTCCGGTATACTACCACTTTTAGGAAGTCAAACCTATAAGAATGAGCAAGTTAAACAATTAAATTCCTGGTTAAGATATTTTTGTATGGTGGAGAATATAGGATTTATGGATAATACCCAGACCTTTAAAAATATAAAATGTTATAAAAATGATGGTATGCATCTCAGTCAGATTGGTATTAGGATATTGGCTAAAAAAATTAACAAGGTAACGGCGTTTCATTTAAACTGGGTAAAGGGGGTGAAGCTCAATACTTTACCCCTTTAACAATAGATTATATGCATAATTGTGATAAAACTGAAGATTATGGTAGGAATGGGGCCTTTTAAATGCACGGAGCCTAACAATTTGATGAGTTTAAATTGTACCTTGGGACGAATGATATACATATTGCCCTCATCACTGAGACTTGGTGGGGTGACAATGATTCTTGGGATAAAAATATACAGGGATATAAATTATATTATAAAAATAGGAAGTATAGGAAAGGGGGAAGGGTAGCTATAAACATCCACCAATCAATTGACAGTGAACAAATTATGGATGATATTGATCTTGAAACATTATGGATTAGAATAAAACCACCGATAGGTCCATCATTTATTCTGGCTTTAGTATACAGACCTCCTTCTATGAGTCCCAAGAAAGATGCAAAATTATTACATTTTCTTAGTCATCTTGATACATCAAAAAATTATATAATTATAGGAGACTTTAATTTGAACAGTGTTAACTGGGAATATGTAACTGCAATAGACAGAACTGATAGAAGTTATACGAAAATATTTAATGAAATAGGTTTGGAACAACTAGTTAAAATAAATACCAGGGATAATAGAATATTGGATCTTATACTAACTAATGTTGCACATTGTATTACTAGTATTGATGTTAATGCACCTTTAGCTAATAGTGATCATAATATTGTTCAATTTCAAATATTAAATATTAACCCACACTAGCTACAGGTACAACCAAAATCTTTAATTTCACCAAAGCTAACTTTGAAAATATGAAACATATTACTAGTTGTTGGGATTGGCAAGCATTGTTCATAAATTTATCAGTGGAGGGTAAATGGTTATTATTAGCTAACAAATTAAAGAACTTGATTAAAACCAATATTCCAACTAAAAGTAAATATGAACCAAAGGATAAACCTACTCCAGGATGGATGTCCTCTAAAATCAAATCCCTAATTAACAAAAAAAGTAAACTTTATAAACAAATCCAAAAGGGTTTTATACATCTTAAATCCAAATATAGGGATTTATTAAAAACAATAGAAACTAAAATAAGATTAGAAAAAACACAATTTGAACTCAAATTAGCATCGAGGGTAAAAGATAACAAGAAATCCTTTTTTTCCTATATAAATAAAACCAGAAGCAATTCTACAACTATAGACCCATTTACCACACTATCTGGTTGTGTAACTGATAAATATGAAATAGCTAACATACAGAATCAATATTTCTCATCTGTATTTAATGATAATTCATATGATAAATTAATAAAAACAGATAGCTCTATACCTGGTACTTTTACAATTAACCCTAAAGAAGTTTTAGATAAACTCAATAAAATAAATATCAACGATTCCCCGGCCCGGATGATATTCATCCGAAGGTAATAAAAGAACTCGCTAATGAAATATACATGCCCCTAACTAATATATTTCAACATTCATTAGATACTGGTGAAGTCCCAAATGATTGGAGAATGGCAACAGTCATACCTATTCACAAAAAAGGACCTATCAACAAGCCAGAAAATGTTAGACCTATAAGTCTTACATCATTGATTGGCAAAATATTTGAACAGTTGTTAAGGAAATTATTTTGGAACATCTTAATAATAATAAACTTACTGACAAAAATCAACATGGATTTACAAAATCAAGATCATGTTTAACTAACCTCTTGACCTTTTATAATAAAGTTACAGAAGAAATGGATAATGGCAATTCAATTCATTTAGTGTTTATAGATTTTGCTAAGGCATTTGACAAAATCTCTCTCACTTTGAACTTATACATGCTTTAGAAGAGGTTAAATTAAACCATAATATAATAAACTGGATAAAGATGTGGCTTAGTAACAGGAAGCAGAGAGTGGCCATAAATGGAGAGTTGTCAGAATGGGTTAGCGTGACTAGTGGTGTCTCACAGGGATCAGTGTTGGGACCATGTTTATTTAATATTTACATTTCCTCCCTAGAATCAAACATAAATGATATTTGGCTACTCAAATTTGCAGATGATTCCCATATAGGGTCTATTAATAATAGTAAGGAAAGCAGTATCCTGCAAAACTTCTTAGATGAAGTTTCTAACTGAGCCCAAGAAAAGAAATTGGTGTTAAACAGCGATAAGTGTAAGGGTGATGCATTTGGGCAAACATAATCCTAAATTTACATATAAACTAGCGAACCAAACATTACATCAGACCATTGAAGAAAAGGATCTTGGGCTTACCATTACCCCAGATATGAAATTTAAATTACATTGTTCCAAACAAATCAAAGCAACCAGAATCTAAATTGTATATTTAGACATGTTGCAAGTAGGACTAGAGAGGTTATGCTGCCATTGTATAATGCTCTGGTGAGACCTCACCTTGAGAATTGTGTCCAGGTGTGGTCCCCATATACAAAGGAAGAAATTAGTAACATCAAAAGAGTCCAGAGATGATTTAGTAGGACAATAACAGGAATGAAGGGAAAGGACTATGAAAATAGGCTTAAGGATTTGAAATTGTACTCTTTAAAATATAGAAGGCTTAGAGGAAACTTATGTCTTATATATGGTTTACTACAAGATTCTATACTCCTAAATGAAACAGGTTTATTCAAATCTAAATTCAGACAAAGTAATCGTAGACATGATAAACAACTATTGATTGGGAAATGGAATTCACTAAGGAGGAAAAATTAGTTTAGCATAAGATCGATCTCAATATGGAATAATCTTCCTACAATTGTTGTGGAAAGTACTAACATGGATGCATTTAAAATAAATTTGGATTCAGTAATCACAGATGACAACAAATATAACTAATACACAAAAATATGAGGCAAGCATTATGGACTATGTTCTCTAGCTTGGAAAACCTATGAAACCTATGTGTTTTCTATTATAAAAAAAAGTACATCAAAGACTTGGATGTCTTTATAGAGTTAAGCACTATTTAACAGCTGAATCTAGGAGGTCATTAGCACACAGTTTTCTTTTTTTCTTTTTTGGATTATGGGTTGGTGACATAAGTTCCCTCGAGTTCCAAACTTCTGGGAAAATTGACAGTAACATATAATTCTATATAGAGATACATTCTCTCTGTTCCTGCCGAACTCACCATTGTCTGTTGTTAAAGTCTACCAACAGTCTTTCCTTCATTAATAGAATTCAGTTTAAAATGTGTTTGTTTCTATTTAAAATTAGAACTGGTTTGTTACCTAATTCAGTGAGTTCACTTTTTTCTAAATATGTTAACCCTAATTGCACTAGAACTCAGTCAAAGTTCACATTGCATGTTCCATTCTTAAAGAGAACCTCAGGACAACGTTCATTGTTATATAGGGGATGAAGTTATTTTAATTCACTCCCATGTGATACAGTATATCAATCTGCAATTCTACATTTTCTTTTAAATCAAAGTTGAAAAAGTAAGTACAGTGTACTCAGGAATGCACTTGTTAAATGTTTACATGTGAATTGTTTTAATGTATTTTATATGTTATTGTTTCAGTTTTTTGTTTAATGTATTGCTTGTCGTTTGTGAAAATGGGCAATTTGCTCATCAAACTTATAAGGGTAAAAAATTAAAATGAAATTAAATTAAATTATTAGATTTTATATTCTAGTGTTATTTTATTTATTCTATACTGTTGGTGTTATTGTATGTGATGTTAATTGTTCAGCACCCAGAGCCTCCGGGATGGGCATCTTTTTAAATAAAGTTTGCCTTGCCTTGCCTTACTCATAAGAACTTTTCAGAACTTATATATCTCAATAATATACTCTCTTTGTCTCCTGGCCTTCAGTGTGTTCATTTTAAGATCTGCCATCCATACCTTATATGACCTCCACTGCTACCCCTGGATTATCTTTTTGGGTCTACTTTATATGGTCTCTGTGTGGTCCCTATACCTTTTGAGATGTGAACTCCAGAAATGTGTGCAGTACTGGTGCAACCTTACCAGTGACCTGTAAAAGGCAGTATCCCTTTCCTTTCTTCTACTATCAAATCCACTTCTTACTATACTGTACATCCTAGCATCCTGTTTTCCTTCCTATATGACTTGTAGCACAGAGCTGTGACCTTGATGCTGTCACTAATTACTCCTAGGTCTCTCCCCTCTGTCATCTGCACTACCCTTACTCCCCCATATGATAGTCCATTATAGAATATGGTGAAGGGTTGTTCAGGACAGATTTCAGTTTGTTGTAAAAAAATCAATCTTCTTCAAGACTCTCTCTCTTTCATCAGGCCACACCTATGAAACTATAGCCACAAGGCAATAGGACCACATGGAAACTTTTTCCAAGCAGTCCTACATTGTCACTTCCATATAAACATACAGTAGGTGGCATCTTCCCCCCTCAGTTCTTTTTCCACTGTTGACCAAACTCACAGAACTCTTCATAGAAATGCTATTGCTATTGTCAACTGCTAATCAGAGTTTTCATATATTTCTCTCCCTAGTTCGATATCACTCTCATAAGTGATGACTGACATGTACTGTATGTTGTCTAAATAAACCACTAAGCTCTTTAGATAATGATTTAGGAATGTGGTGAACAGATCTACTTTGGTGACTTGCATGGTGTCTGCATGAACAGCCTCAGTGTGGCCCATAACATTAAGGCCTGTGAGATCAGCCTCAAGTTCAACATTACTACCTGACAACACAGAAGAAAAACCCTGGAGATGCACCTTTTGAAACAGCAGGTATATAGGATGGAGAAAGAGATCCAGGAAAATAATTTAGCCACATTGTGGTCCTGTTTCTCAGGCTCCCACTCTATGATGTCCTTGGAGAAAACCTCTGGGAAACATAATCATAAGCACCAGGAGAGGGTGAGGAGCAGGGATAAAACCTTCTTAGTACACTCTGGGTTGTCCTTTCATACCAGTGCAACAATTTCTGCATAGGGATGTGTGAAACTGGCAAATTTCATTTAGTAAAATATTTCACGAAATTTACCTGTTTCATGAAATTTCTTGCAGAAGCGAAATTTGGAATTTCGCTCATGGAATGCAAAATTTCACTGGCAGAAGGTGAAATTTTGCCCACAAAACAGAGAAATTCACCTTTTACCTGGGAAATCTCACTGCTTTTCTGGAGAAATTTTGCATTTTGTGAAATATTTTGCACAATGGGTGAATTTTGCAAAATATTTCACCTGGCAAAATTGCTGATATTTGCTGGTGAAATTCAATTTTACAACATCTCTATTTCTGCACCATGGACCGCCCCAGTGGTGATGCCACCAGTCACCCAGACCATTGACTCCTCTAGGTCAGGACAGGCTATAAGCACCACCAGACCTATTACAGCTGGTGAGATGCCATTGACAGTGCAGATGGTGCCTCCCCCATTGACAACACAGGGTGCGCCTGTACTTTAAATGAGAGTTGATGTGCAAACAGTGTTTTTGTCCTTCCTGGACATGCTGCAGTGCCTGCTACCTGCCCAGGCAAGCCCCTGTTCTGAAGCCGGACAGGTCGACATGCCAATTGCCTTCCAGGATGTTGATGACCTCATCTGTTCCCTCCTTGAGGCCTACAGAAACTGTCAATGAGGATCAGGACTATAACCCTGACCTCATTATGCAAAAGGAAGAGGAGGAGGAGGAGGAAGAATGTGTAGAGGGCTCTTATGAGAGGTCCAGTTCCACCATCTCCACAGGGAGTGAGGACCCCATAGTGTACACCTCAAGGTTCCTCCTGAAGATCCTTCATTCATCTCCATGATGCATTAACTTCAGTCTGCCATGGGGTTTGAATCTGAGGAGCAGGACATAACTAAAAGAAATTTGGTGGAGTTCTTAGAACTGCCTGACTGCCCACCAGGTATTATTCCTCCTCTATTGGCTGCCTGGAGGATGCCACCCTGGCTGCATGGCACAGACAAAATATTATACCTACCATTCCTAGGAAGGCAGGTAAAATATACCAGGCCCTCTCAAGAAAGCCCTTTTTTGCAAGCCAACCTGAGGCTGACTAAGTTGCAGTAAATGCACCCCTGATTTGTCTAAAGCATCTAAACATTTCAATTCTCTTTCTCTTGACAAGAAATCTAGGAGATTAGATGTTATGGGGTGAAAACCTTTGCTTCTGCTACATTGCACCTAAGAATTCCCAATTATCATGCCCATATGGTAAAATAATACCAGAATACCCTCTGGAGGAAGGCCAAGGCAGTGGTCCAAGCCCTACCAGAGGGTACTCCTAAACAAGCAATACTAAAGGTCCTCCAAGCAGGGTCAGATGTAGGTAAGCATCTTTTATACTTTACCTACAACATCTCTGATGCTTCTACTAGAGCAGCAGCTTCTGTTGTCTGCCTGGAAAGACATTCTTGGCTGAGGGTGGCAGGATTTGCCAATGACATGAAGCGATCCTTCTTAAATACCCCATTCAGAGGACACACGCTGTTTGGAGCAGATGTTCAGGATATCCTCTCAAACCTACAGGCTTCTGCCAGGACCTTAAAATCAGTACACTCCCTCTACCACACACAACCAAGAAGTACAGTAGGCAGAGGGTGCACTTTTGGCTGAACAGCAACAGACACCATTCAGGAGCCAGACAACAAAGTAAAAGCAAAGGAGGATCAGCTTTTCCTGTCTCAAGATCCACCACTGGTGCCCACTCAAAAGACCCTGGAGGTGGGAGTGTGGCTGCAGCTGCAGGATCTGCATCTGCATGACTCATTCCTAGATCCCCACTCACCAGTACCTTCAGGAGCAGTAGTAGAGGGTCACCTTTCCCTCCACTTCAACCAGTGGAGGAAGGCCACATCAGATGCTTGAGCCCTGCAGATAATAAAACAGGGCCATACTCTAGAGCTTATGGAATTAGCTCCATACCTTCCACCAACCCCTTCTGCCTATCATCCAAAACACATACTGGTGTTGCTAGAGAAAGCAAAGGGTAGTGGAATATCTACTGAAGAAAAGCAGAGTGGAATATCCTGAATCCAGTGATTTACAAGACCCAAGGCAACATGGATTCACTGGGTGGAGGACATGTCAAACAAATCCGATAGATTTATTTGACTGGGTGTCCAAGGAATTAGATCAGAGTGGAGAGGTGTATATGGCATACCTAGATTTCAGTAAGGCCTTTGACACTGTTCCACATAGGAGACTCATGAACAAGTTGGGCAGCCTGGATGTAGGTACAAACATGGTAACCTGGGTAAGAAATTAGTTGGGGGATAGGCAACAGAGGGTGGTGGTAAATGGAGCTCACTCCAAGGAAAGAAAGTTAGCCAGCAGGGTGCCTTAAGAATCAGTACTAGCACTTGTCCTCTTTAATGTCTTTATTAGTTACATTGCAGAGGGGCTAGAAGGGAAGGTATACCTTTTTGGAGATGACACTAAGATCTGCAATAGGGTAGACACTCTGGGGGGTAATGAAAAGGGACTCAGGAAAGCTGGAGGAGTGATCAAGAGTGTGGCAACTTCATTTCAATGTGAAGAAGTGCAAGATCATGCACCTGGGGTGCAGAAACTCAGGGAGGCAGAGTACACAATGGGGGGAGTGGTACTGGCAACCACTAAACAGGAAAGGGACCTGGTGGTAATCATATCTGATGATCTAGAGATGGCCAAGCGGTGTGACAAATCAGTAGGGAGAGCCATTGGGATGCTAGGATGAATAGGGAGGGGTATCACCAGCAGGAAGATAGAAGTGGTGATTCTAGCTGGCCCAGTGGCACGGAGGGTTGAGTCACTGGATGTCACACCTGGTGCCACACCAGCGATCCATGTTTGGGAACGGACATGGGCCACCAGGGGTTGGCAGGGGAGGACTGCTCTCCTTCTCCTGGGAGGGCAAGGGAGCTGTTCCCGGCATCGCTTGCCCCCTGGTGGAGGCTGGGGGACATGGCACCATGCCAAAACATGGGTGGAGCTGGGGTGGATGCTTGCCTTGGCCTTAGCGTCATTGCACGCTCCCAGCTCTAAGGGGAATCCACTTACAAAAATCTGCTGGCCCCCGTGTATGAGCCAGGGCTCAGTGCCTGACCCTCCAGCCACCTTCAGTTCTGCCTCGGCAGCCCCAATTGGGGGGGCATCTCTGGGTGAGGGTTCAGGTCGCCAAGCCCAGGACAAGCCCACTTGTGGGGCTAGGGGTGCTGACAGGGAAAAAGCAAACTATGAAAAAAAAGAAGAAGTGGTGATTCTGCAGTATAGATCACTGGTGAGACCGCACATAGAGTACTGTGTCCAGTTCTGGACACCACATCTCTGGAAAGACATAGACAGAGTATAGATGATCCAGAAGAGGGCAATTAAAATGGTGCAGAATCTGCATCAAAAGCCCTATGAGGAGCTGGCCCACCAGCACAGTGGTTGGATTTCCACTTGCAATGCTGGTGACCTGGGTTCGGGAATAGACCCAGTGAACCAGAGGACCGGCTAGGGGGAGAAGGATTGAGCACCCCTATGGCTGCTGTCCTTCTCTGGGGGGAGGGTTGGGTGTGTGTCTGACACTTGAGGGACTCCTGGTGGAGGCTGGGGGAACAACAAGCAATCAGCATCTAGTTTCAAGAGGGGCGGGGTGGACGCAGGATGTCATTGCATGTTCCCATCCCGGGGCAGTCCAGAAAATTTCATTGGGCACCATGGATGCTGCTTGTCTGGCACTAGGCCTTAATGGCTCCAGCCTCCCAGCTAACTGATTAAGGCTCTGATGCACCAACCAGCCCAGAAACCCACCCTGGGGGAAAGCCAGGGAGGCAATGCCGGTCATTACTGGCACCTTTCCTGTTGGAGATGGGTTGGATCCGGATGTTGGCCCCACCCTGATGGGTAAGTCAGGGGGTATCAGTTGGAGTAAGGCTTAAGAGTGAAGAAGTGGTGTGCAGGATTGAGTCAAGTGCTAGGTGGCTGGTGGTAAAAAGAAGAGAAAATTTTAAAAAAGCCCTATGAGGAGAGACTGAAGGACCTTAGTATGTATACCCTGGAGGAAAGAAGAGAAAGAAAGGACATGATAGAGACTTTCAAATACCTCACGGGTATAAATAAGGTTTAAGAGGAAAGCATTTTTCAAATAAAAAGATGCTGAAGAACATGAGGTCATGCTATAAGGCTGGGGGGTAGAATCTGGGGAGATGTAAGGAAGTACTTCTTCACAGAAAGAGTGGTGGATGCCTGGAACAGTCTCCCAGCAGAGGTTGTCTGGGAAAAAACTGCAGTGGAATTCAAGAAAGCATGGGATAGGTGAAAGGGAACCTTAGTGGTAAGGAAGGGAAGGAATCTGGAGATCAAGTAGGGTCTGTGGTGTTACAGTAGGCATGGAAAACTGGCAGACTAGGAGGGGTCAAGCGGTCCTTATCTGCCATCAATTTCTATGTTTCTATATTTCTAAGTATATACCCTGATGCAGAAAAGGACCATAGAACCAGTTCCTTGGGGGAAAAAAGGAACAGGGGGGTTTATTCTCATTACACTACTTCCTAGTCTCAGAATTTACAGAGGATCTGAGACCCATCCTGGACTTAACAGATCTGAACCTGTTTATTCAATATAAAAAGTTCAGAATGATCACTCTACAAAGCCTGTTACCAGTACTGCAAGTAGGAGACTAGATCTGTTCCCTGGATATGCAGGATGCTTACCTGCATATCAAGATTTAATCCCATCACAGGAAGTACCTCAGATTTTTTTCCAGGGGGAACATTAACAGGTCAAAGTATTGCCCTTTGGCTTATCATCTGGGACTTTACCAAATGCTTAGCAGTAGTTGCAGCAGACCTCAGGAAAGAAGGACTACAGTGTATGTCTTCCCCTACCTGGATGATTGGCTGCTCAAAATCCACTCCAAGGAGCAGCTTTATCAGACTCTAACTCATACCAGGCAGCTGTTAGATGCTTTAGGAATCATGGTCAATGTGCCAAAATCAGTCCTGATCTTCTGTCAGCACTTGCAGTACATATGGGCAGTCTTGGACACTGCCCAAGGCTCGGCCTTTCTGCCACAAGACAGGGCCAAACATCTGATTGCACAGGCCCAGATGGTATAAAACAAAAGGTATATCACAGCCAGGACATTCCTGAAACACTTAGGCCTGATGGCAGCAGCAATTGTTACAGTACCACTGGCCAGACTGCATATGAGGATTCCCCAATGGACCTTATGGGTTCGATGGTATCAATGCACAGATGATTTAGAACAGAAGGTTCTAATAACTTTTCATGTTTGGAAGGTATTGCTGTGGTGGATGGAACCCAGCCATTTGTTGAAAAGGGTTCCCTTCTTGATCGCTTCCCCTCATCATATTCTCACTACAGATGCCTCAGGGATGAGCTGGGGTGCACATATAGGTCCCATTCAGTCATAGGGAACATGGACCACAGTGAAGAGTACCCTCAAGATAAACATTGTAGAAATGGGGGTTGTTCTGTATGGCCTACAAGTCTTCCAGACCCATCTCTACCCAGGACCTCTGTTGGTGCAAACAGGAAGAATCAGTGTGATGCATTATATCAGCAAGCATGGAGGGGGGAGGGAAGCACTCCTACTATCTATGCAGGGAAGCAATGAGGGTTTGGTATTGGGCTTTAGAACACAGTCTAGAACTGTTGACAGTTCATGTTCCAGGCAACCAAAATAGGTCACCATCCCAAATGCATGAGAGGGAGCTAATGACCTTGGTAGCAGAAGAACTGTTCAACAGGTGTGGTCATCCAGATTTAGACCTTTTTGCATTCTCACACAGTGCAAAATTGCTGCTTTTCTGCTCACTCGCTCCAGGGCCTGGAGCTATTTGACAAGACACTTTGTCCCTCTCTTAGAAGAGGAGATTCCTGTATGCCTTTCCTCTCTTTCCTCTAATCCAGATGGTGCTACTCAAGCAACAAATGGAGGGGGCAATGCTGATACTCATTGATTCTCTTTGGCCTCCCCAGATCTGGTTCCACTTACTACAGCAATTGCTAGTGGAATCATTAGTGCCTTTATCCTGTTTCTAAACAATGACTGTCCTAATGGTTGGCTAATTGTATTACCTGTTGTTACAGGAAGTAAGGTAAGGAACTTCCTGATGTTATTCATGGTCATTCCACAAAGGACATGACCACTCCTGCAGCCTGTTTCAGAAATTTGTCAACCGCAGAGATTTGTGCAGTTGCCACCTGGATAACTGTCCACACCTTCACTAAACATTACAGTATATAGTGAGAGATACTATATATATATATATATATATATATATATATATATATACAGTTTTTTTATTTCCATGTAATTTTGTCCTCATTCATACAGGTCCCTTTAGAAATGGAATAAACAAAATAGAGGAGATATTACAAAACCCATTTTTTCATGCCAACCTACTTCCCCTGACACACTATGTAAAACCATCAGGCCATGACATGTATGTGAACCCATTGTGAGATAAAGCACCCCAGCCCATCACAATATCTCCCCCATGCGACAGAACACTGTGCCATATTGTACCTTCCCAGGCTCAAAACAGTGATGTGTTCCCCCAATCCTTGTGATGCCCAGCCAGCTCCCAGAGCTCATCTCTGAACCTGAGTTGCTGACATGGGAGTACAACATGCTACCCTCTGGATCTACAGCTGGCCCTGCATGCAACATTTCTCCATAACTTTTAGGGGATTCTATCAACCAATGACAATATGTAATTAATAACCCTGGCAAAAATGTGTACAGCACAATTATTTATTTAACAGGTCTGTTCTTTCAACTGGTCTACACATTATTAAATTCCACTCTTCTGGGGCATAATTACTTTATTTTTCTTATAAATGACAGGTTAATTCATTTTATTAGTTATTCATTTCAGATGGCATCTCAATTACTTAAAGGCAAAAATAAGTTTGTACAAAGTAAGGTATGGACTTAACAGGTCTATGCTATTGTCAAGGTTTTGTTTAGGTTGGCCCTAGGGATGTCACGAAAAAAATTTCTGCCAGCAAATTTCAGCAAAAAAGTGAATTTTGCTTCTGCGAAAGTTCAAAATAATTTTCGGAACTTTCACAGAAATCCCAACTTAAAACTGTGGAAAAAATATACATAAACTGTGGGTTAATTTATTAAACTACGGATAAAAAATCAGCAGAAAGGATCTCTACCAGTGGTCAGTTCTGAGGCTTTTTTTAACTGAAGTTTCATTCATTAATCCCCCCCCCACTGAACAGGGGTCCTAGTAAATACCCTCAATCCCTTTCATGGACCCTCCTGGTTTCTAGTGGCCTCCCACCCACCAATCATGGCCTCCAAAACATTTTGTTTCCCTGATGTCTAGCGGACCACCCTCCCCATCCTGGATTCCTTAATTCAGAAAAAAAAAACAGCTGCCAGTGCACCAACTCATCCCTCTCTATTCCCAGTATTCCCTGGTGTGTAGTGGACATCCCTATCTCTGATCCCTTATAAAAATAATCACATTTCCCTGGTGTCTATTGGCCTCAACCACTACCCTGACAGTTCATCTGCCACCACCCCAATCCCTCCCACCCGGCCCTGAGCGGACCACCAGCACAGCACTCTCTCTCCTCCACCAGTGGCCCACTGAATTGTCAGTGAATGACCACATGATTGTATAAGTAGGTGTTTATTCACTGACAGTTCATTAAACTGTGGATAGGATAAATTCTGCAGTTTATATGCATTTTTCTGCAGTTCACAAAAAAAGCCAGCAGAACTCAGTGAAAATCCACTGAAAATCCCAGTTTTGCCAAAGGTGAAAGTACCTTTATTTCCATGAAATTTCCAAACTTTCCTGGAAGTTCAGTGAAAGTGGAATTCGCAACTTTTGCCCACCCCTAGTTGGCCCTACTGTAATAATGTAAGACTGAAAATTGTTTTAGGCTGTAGTGCAGGTTGAGCAAATATCACCGTGTCTGATGTGCTGTGCCCTCAACTCTGGCAGTGGGTGCTATGGTATATAAGTGTCTATTCATTTCTGTGGCAGAGTGCAGCCATTTATTTAGCTAATATATGATGTTACAGCATTGATACTATCACATTCTGAGCATAGAGGGGTTTTGGATATAAAAAGATGAGAAGGGAACCAGGTTCTATGGATAAATGGAAATATTAATAAAGAATCACCAGGAACAGTGAATTCTGTGGCACTGCAGAAGTTCTGCAGTAGGTTGCAAGTACTGCACAAAATTCTGTGGCTGCAGATATCTAGGGGCCTTGCCTATTGTATTAGGAAAGCCTGACCCCCACAATTCGACCCAAAATATATCTGGCGCAGACCCTTCAGGTCACTTGACACTGATGCTGTCTTAAGGGATCTGGCCTCTGCTGATTAGTCTCCTGTCTATTCTGCCCAAAATATTGACACAGCCCTCTCACACTTCACTGCCATCCTCACTTGCTCCTAGATCAACCATGCCCCCCCTCAAAAGATCCAAAGTAAAACACCTCCATCACGCCTGGATTACAACCAACCTCACTGAGCTTTGTAAATCAAGAGACCTTGTGTGGGCCTGTTTTAAGGTCTCCCACTCTGATTCTGAGCACCAGCACTACAGGTCCCTTAGAAACTCCTGCACCAAGGAAATCTGAGCAGTCAATGCCCACTATTTCAAATACAGCCTATAATCTAACCTAAACTCTCCCTTCAATTTCTGGAAAGTTATCAATTTCCTTTTCAATCCACCATCCCAACCTGCTTTTCCCCAAGCAGATGGCTGTTTGGTCTCTGATCACCTTGCTGCCACATCCCTTTTCAACAAATTCTTCACAACCTGTATGGTTCCCTGACAATCCTTAAATGCTGCCCCCCACCCCAATCCACCTCTTCCACAGGTTTTTACTTCCCTTATGTCTCCTCAGAGGAAATTTTCCTTGCCCTCAAATAGTGATGGGAGAAGATGGGAAACTTCACTCCACAAATTAATCTGTGAATTTTGTGCAATTCAAGATTAATTTGCAGATGAGATTTGCGAAGTTCTACCTGAAAAGTGTAGAATTTCACCTGCAAATGGCAGACTTTTGCCACAAATGGTAGGATTTCACCATTCACAGGTGAAATTCCATCATCCATGGGTGAAATTCCTCACTTTGTGGCAAAATTCTGCAAAAACCGCAAAGTCACTAGGCAAATTAGGAGCTTAGAAGCAAAAATTTGTGGATTGCTCTGTGGAGGCAAATTTGCTGACTTTGCCAGAACTTTTCCAGTGAATTTAAACTGTGCAACATTTCTACCCTCAAGTCGCTCAACCCCTCACAATATAGTCCTGATGACCTGGACCCCAAAGTTCTCTATATCTGCACCTGCAATCCTTCAGCTGCTCACCCACCTCTTGAACCTTTCCTTCTTCTACTGTGACATCCCACTCACCTAGAAAACTGCCAAGGTACTCCCTCTCCACAAAGGGGGCGATCTGTCTTTTCCAGGTAATAATATATCTAGCTCTCTCCTTCCTTCCCTTGCTAAACTGCAAGAGTCACTAGTCAACACCAGACTAGTCAGCTTCCTAGATTCCTCAGTGCAGTTCCCATAGAAACAACAAACAGGTAGAGATGCTCAAACAAAACTGCAGCATGTGACCACTTGAGCTACAAAGGAGCTTGCATACAGTATAAATAAAATGGAATTTGCTGAAAAATTCTTCATTTTTTTAAAGTGCTCACTATAAACTTCATATGCAGCAAAATTAGAGTGATGAGGTGACAGGCTAACTGCGATTGTGCTAAAATAAAAAATCCGTAGGCACTCACATGATGCTACTATCTGAATCACAAGCTAAACCAGCAGCCTGGCAGACAGCCCATGTGCATGATGATGCATAAACACAGCTGATGTTTCAGCAATGCCTTCCTCAGAACTGAGCTTCAAGCTACAGACAATTTTCAAATCCACGCTAAAATGTAATTCTGCTCAAATGCAATGCCATTTCATGTCACATGTGCAAAAATATGTTTTGGGTAGGATCTGAAAAATGACAGCTGTGACATACATGAAGCTGGGTAATAGGAAGGCTGTGCTGAAAATCTGGGGTCAAAATATTTAACATTTCCAAAGTTACGAGTGGGCATACCAAAATTGCAATGAATGGTCATAACATTCTTATTTTTTCATATTTTGACCCCTCATTTTGAACATAGTATTTTTATGACCCAACCTTATAAACCCCATAATTGAACATTTTTAAATCCATGCCAAAATGCCATTCTGCACCCCAGGTGTGAAAACATGTTTCAGGTAGGATGTGAATAAAAACAGCTGTACTGTTCATGAGAAGATGTGAAAAAAATGGCTATGTTGAAAATTTGGAGTCAAAATATTAAAAATTACCAAAGTTATGCATGTATGTAGAAAATTTCAATGAACGCTCATAACTCTGCCATTTGTAGGAATTTTTTCACCAAATATTCAGCATGGGCTTTTTGAGACATTACCTCATGAACACTGGCACTGCCATTTCATTATTTTATCCCAAAAGGTGATTTTGTGTAGTGACCACAAAATCACCTTCCAGGCCTCATTGATGATACGACAATGGCAGTGTTCATGAGGTGGAGTCCCAAAAAGAGCCATGTTGAAAATTTGATGGAAAAAATACATTAAAATGGCAAAGTTATAAACATAACTTCAGGATGCCATTGAGATACATTATATGGCACTTACCTTGAATCCTCAGTTTGCGTTTTGGCTTTGAAGAATGCAGCTGTGTCCTTGTCCACAGAAGATGGCAGACTATGACCTCCATAGGTAAGTATAGGGTAAAGGGGGTGTGGGTTGGTGGCTGCTCAGTGGGAGGGTCACGATGGAGAAGGAGGATGGTGGGGACAACTAGGAACTATTTTCTTTTTTTTCAGGTTTAAAAAAACAAAAAAGACATCAGGGGACTGTATTCTTTTCACAGGTTTTAATTGAAAACATATTTTGGGACTCTGGGAGTAGCTACCAAGTGTCCCACACTGATGAGGGTGGGATACATATCTTGGGATGCTGAGAGAGGGCTCCCCAGTGTCCCACACTGCTTGGGAGGCTACATATCTTGGGACACTGGAAGTGGGCTCCCCAGTGTCCCACACTTCTAAGGGGATACATATCACAGGACACTGAGAGTGGGCTCCCCAGGGTCTTACACTGCTGAGGGATACATATCTTGGGACACTGGGAGTGGGCTCCCCAGTTTCTCACATTGCTGGGGGGCTTCCAGTGCTGACATGGGGATCAGGCCTCCCAATGTCTGCAAATAATTGCTATTGCCATGTCTCAGCCCACTTCCCCTTAGAGAATTTAAAACCCTAAAACAACACTAGAATTAGGGAGACACCAACAGGTGTTTACCTAATTGGGGGCTGTGGAATCTTAGGGTTGTGTGGAATGCGGAATTCCCCCTGTGGAATTAGTGTGGAATGACCATTTCACCAGTGGAATTTCCACTGGAATTTCACTTGTTCACCTATGGAATTCCACCTACTGTGATCCACCGAATAATATTTCGCAGAACAGTCATTTTTCTGCAGAAAATTATTCCACAACAATTTTTGTAGAAAATATTGAGATCCGCAGAATAATATTTTGCGGATCGGTGATTTTTCTGCTGAAAATCATTCCACAATTATTTTTGCTGCAGAATTCTGCCATTTAATTTCCAGCAGAATTCAGTGGAATTTTGGTGGGATTTTAAATATTCTGTGGAATTTCATTTTGCTGAAATATGAAAATGCCGCACAGCACTAAGGAATCTGATTCTGGGGTTGGTTTGCCAAAAAATGGGCAGAAATGTTTATTTTATCCATAGAAGGTTGACAGCCACAAATTGTGGGTACTAGTTTCATGAAGCAAGGGGAAGGGTTCTGCCACAACACTGAGTCCTTTTGCCACAATTTGCGGCAGAACCCCCTCTTCATTTTTTCATAGAAACAGTGCTACAACTTGTGGCAGTAAACCTCGGTGGATAAAATAAACATATTTCTAAACATTGTGGCCCAGATATTCAAAAGGGTTGTGCATGGTGCAACAGTGTTGCACCATGCGCAACCCAGTGATGCACCCCGATGCGATATTCAAATGGGAAAAGGACGTGGAACAAATCCCGATGCACCAGAGCGCATCAGTAATGTATGCAGGTGCAGGTGGCGGGGGCATGCCCATGCATACTCTGCACAGCCCGATATTCAGCCCAGGATGTGTGGAGCCATGCATGTGCAACCCCTACCTGCACCAGCACAAAGTTGATCCAAAAAAAAACAAAACAACGGATGGCCATCCACAGGTGAGCTGCTGCATTACAGGGCACAACATGGCAGCTGCCACCTGTGGGTGGCCACCCGAGCTCTGCCTGCACCTCCCTGGTTGCACCCCCCCATGCCCGATTGCAGGCATCAGTAGAAAAAGATTCATCCAATATCCCTGGTGGTCCAGTGGAACTGCCCGTCCGATCACGGACTAAGTAAATAAATGTAAATTCTTAATATCCCTATTGGTCCAATGGACCTGCCCACCTGATCACAGGCTAAGTAAATGAATGAATAATCTCAATATCCCTGGTGGTCCAGTGGACCTGTCTGCGATCGTGGGCTGCAGTAGAATAATAGGAAACCTATCATCCCTGGTGGTCAGTGGACCCCACCCACCGCCACTGATCCCCACCACCCCTCCCCTGTTCAGCGGCAGGCAGCAACACCCCACCCACCTGCCACCCCACACGCCCGCCGACTGACATCGTCAGTAGGGCTATGCCCATGGTCACATTCCAGATATGTATGCATTCACATATCTGGAATGTGTAATATAATATGGGCTGCAGCCCATTGGCTGATGCTGTGGACCAATGGGCGTACAGCCCCTACGATGGGTGTCGGTCGGTGGGTGGTGAAACGGCAGGTGGGTGGGTGCTGCCACCTGCCACTGACCGGGGGAGCGGGGTGGTGGGGATCAGTGGGCAGGTGGGATGGGGGTCCACTGGACCACCAGGGATGATAGGTTTCCTATTATTCTACTGCAGCCCACGATTGGGCAGACAGATCCACTGAACCACCAGGGATATTGAGAATTTACATTTATTTGCTTAGCCCGCGATCGGGTGGGCAAGTCCACTGGACCATCAGGGATAATGATGATTTTCATTATTTTACTTAGCCTGCGATCGGGCAGAAAGGTCCACTGGACCACCAGGGATTTATGGTTCTTCTTTTTTTACCACAGCCCGTGATCACACTGCAGGGGGCATTGGTCCCCGATGGCTGCTGCCTGGCAGGGTGCCAGGCACAAGTCTTCGGGGATCGGCACACCTGCATGCACATGGGGCCATAATGACATGCAAATGGCCCTATGTGCACCTTGCATACATTATGGCCCCATTTGCATGTCAACTTTAGAATATTGCAGTTGCTGCTCCATGCACAATGGAACTTGTGCTAGTGCATCCCGATGCTCCACTTTGGCCACTGGCACTGGCGCAGTGCCACTGCACCATGCACACTGTGGGTGGCCATGGAGCGTTATTCAACTATGCTGAGCCATGGCACAGCTCCGTTGAATATTGCCCAGTCCATGCCCCTGCACAGCCAAATCAAGCTGCACCTGGGCTTGTACCACAGCCTGGCGCAGTTCGAATATCTGGGCCTTTGGGTAAAAACTGATCACAAATTCAGATTTTTCAGGCCCCGATTAGGTAAACACAAGTATTGGTGTTTGCCAACTGCCTGTATTTTTAAACTTTTTTTACCTCGATAACTGAAAACAAGATGACAGAAGTATGAAAGAACATTTCCCATTTGTGAAAGAGAATGGCAGTTTCGTGAAAGAGAATTACACTTCCGCATGGGACATCTAATTTTTCTAATAGAAAATAATGGCAAAATTGAAACTTTAATAACTTTTGAACAGATTAATATTTTTTCACCAAACCTTCAAAAGGCACATCTGCTACTCAAGCCTGATATACCCTTAAAATTTCACACCAAACCCCGAAGCCATTTCTGAGAAATGGCATGGCAAATAGTTTACACAAAACTGGTAATTTTCACATTATTTCAAATTCTGTGTCACCATACCCACATATCCGACAAGAACAAAACTTGGCATGTCAAGAGATATGTGGTCCCCAATGGCACTTGCACAATTTCATGTGAATCATGTCAAACAGTTGCAAAGTTATTACAGTGCATAAATTGGGGTTTAACATAGAAGTGACCATTGAACCCTAACTATAGGGCGCAAACACACCCTGTGTGTGTGTATATATATATATATATATATATATACATATATATATAGTATATATATATCTATATCTATATCAGTATATATTCATTGCAAAAAACTTAATTAAGACGTCACTTAGGGTTGTTGCTAAAGTGACAAAAGCAGGGAAATATGGTGTCAGGGTTTCCAACCCTAACAACCCACCCTCACTCTGCAGACACTGACAGGTGTTGGGGGTGCCTTGGGGTCAAGAGACCTAACACTCACCCCATTCTCTTGTACTATACCCATCTCAGCTTATTTACTTACAGAATGGCATGAGCATTAGGGCTGATGGCCCCAAGGAACACCCAACATCTGCCAAGGGTCCCAGAGTGAGGGGTGAGTGTTAGGTTGAAACCTACACACCTTCCTGCTTTCTTACTTTGTAACAGTCTAACTGTGCATAATGACATTTTTGCAATGAATGTCCTACTTTTCAGATAGTTTTCTTGTATCCTTATTTGGATGTGGGAGTGCAGGCCCACCCTCCATAACTGTCCTCATGTCACAGTAGGAGTTCAGGGCCCTTTGGGCTCTGCTCTCCGATTACCTGTGATTTTCCTTATTGTACTGTAGGAGCACAGGGTCTTTTGGACCATGTGAACCTATCCCTCCATAAATCCATGACCAAATTATCAGCATAGCCATTTTATTACACCAGCATATGTACCCAGTAAAGAAAATTTTACAGTCCCAGCCAAAACATAATTCTACACAACTGCAAAACCATTCCATGCCACAGGTGTGAAAACAAATTTTGGCCAGATTTGAAAAATGACAGCTGTAAATTACAAGAGGCAGGGTAATAAGAAGGTTATGTTGAAAATCTGGAGTCAGAATATTTAACATTTCCAAAGTTATGAATGGGCATAAGTAAATTGCAATGAATAGTCATAACTTAGGTATTTTTTTAATATTTTGACCCCACATATTGAACACAGTCTTCTTATAACCCCACCTCATAAACCCCATAGGTGAAAATGTTCAAATCCATGTCAAAATTCCATTCTGCACCACAGGAGCAAAAACACATTTTGTGCAGGATGTGAAAAATGACAGCTGTACTGTTCATGACATGGTGTAAACAAATGGCTATATTGAAAGTTTGGAGTAAAAATATTAAAAATTACCAACGTTCCACATGTGCATACAAACATTTCAACAAGCTCATGTACCTCCACCATTTTTAGGAATTTTTCCACCAATTTTTCAACACAGGCTTTTTGTGACCCACCTCATGAACACTGGCACTGTGATTTTGTTAATCAGTCCAGAAGGGTGATTTCCTGCAGGGACCATGCCATTCCATGGCAGAGGTGTGAAAACATGTTTTGGGCAGGATGTGAAAAATGGCAGCTGTACTGTTCATGAGGTGGTGTGAAAAAATGGATATGCTGAAAGTCTAGAGACAAAATTTTTAAATTTACCAAAGTTACAAACGTGAGTAGAAATTTTCCACAAAATTTTCAACATGGGCTTTCTGGGACACCACCTTGTGAACACTGGCACTGTCATTTCGTTAATCTGTCCCAAGGTGATTTCATACAGTAACATAAAATCACCATCTGGGCCAGTAATGAAATCACAGTCACAGTGTTCATGAGGTGAGGTCCCAAAAAGCCCATGCTGATAATTTGGTGCAAAAATTCTAAAAAATGGCCAAGGTATCAACATAAGTTAAAAACACCATTGGAATACATTACACAGCAGATATATTCATTTCTCAGTGTGCGGTTAAGCTTTGAAGAGTGCAGATGTGTCCTGGTCCACAGACGATGACAGCAGACAGTCTCCAATAGTAAGTATAGGGCAAGAGGAGGTGTGGGGTGGTGGGTTGCTCAGTGGGAGGATCAGGATGGGGAGGGGATGGGGAAACGATGAGGGACCATTTTCTTTTTTTAGAGAAAAAAGACAGGAGACTGTTCCTTTTTCACAGGTGCGATTAATCAGTATTTTGGGACACCGGGGGTGGGTTCCCAGTGTCCCACAGTACTTGGGGGGTAGGACATAACTGAGGACACTAGGACTGGGCTCCCAAGCATCCCACTCTGCTGACTGGGGGGGTTCTAATTCAGACATGGGGATTGGGCACCCTGATGTCAGCAAAAGCAGTTTTAAATTATTAAAAATACATATTTCAGGACACTGGGAGTGGGACCCCCAGTTTCCCAAACTGCTGGGAGGTGCTACTAGACACCAAGGATAATGGACAATGGGTTGAGGGGGTCCCACTGAACACCAGGGAAAACAGGCAGCTCAAGGATGACTCCGCAGCCAACAGCATGAGTTCCAGCTGCAGCTGTGGAAGTCAAGAAAACCCCATTATACTCATACAGGAAAAGGGGGTAGAAGTGGTCCTCTTGCTAAGCTTGCCACCTGAGATTTTGGGTGAACAACAAACATGTTTCAGGCCACTATATACATACTGTGTGTATGTGTGTGTATATATATATATATATATATATATATCTATATAATATATATATATATATATATATATATATATATATATATCACAGAATCTAGCAGACAGAGTCTTGTTTAGCTAAATTCTGATGTTTATGTCTTATATTACATCTATTTTTTACTTATTTTCTCTCTCACTAAGGAGTAAACAAAATGGACACAATAGAGCTCTGCAAAGGTTAAGCAGACTCTGTGGGACCCCACATGAGAAAAACAGTGATTTTTGCAAAAATATGACTAAATGTGACCCTCCAGGCCAACAAATGTTTGAAAAAACACTTTTTTCTGCAAAATATCCCCCACAAATTCTGCAAAAGACATAAATGTGCACAAAAAAACTTCCATGCCATATATAGTAAAGATAAATTCCTAACCACTGAAATTGACTGCACATCAGTGCCCAAAGAAGTTGAATGTCTTGCCTTCAAAATTACCCTCTCACCTGGTATAGCCTTATTGGTAGCTGCATGCTATACACCTCCTGCAGCAGGCCTGTGTATACTGCCCCATATTCACTCTTTCCTGGAAAAGCGAACACGGAATGCATTATCATGGGTGACCTTAATCTTAATTGGAATGATGCCAGTGCAAAGAAGCTTAAGGACTTCTGAAATGAGCATGGACTCACTCAGATTATCTCTGATGTTGCACGACCTAACAAGAAAAATCCAGACCGAAGTTCACTTCTGAACCTTATACTTGTCAGCAAGCCACATATCTCTCATGCAGGGGTCTTCCACAATGATCTGAGTGATCACTGCACAGTCACCTCCATTAGGTGCTCCCCACATCTCCCCCCCACCTCTACTTTCAAGCTTAAGCACAACCTAAAATACTTCAGTCTCCCAGCCTTCTTGACAGATCTTAGGAATATAAAGTGGCAGGATTTCTACCTTACACCATCTGTGTCTGAAGCATTCTGTATCTTCCAGGATCTACTAGTTAAAGTTATCAACCAACATGCACCCTTAAGGAAAATCAGATCCAGGAAATGTGCACCTGATTGGTTTAGCCCACTACTTAAGAGGGCCTTACAGCATCGAGACACCCTTTGGAAAAGGTCTAGGAAGTCGCAAGCTGACTCAGACTGGCTCTCCTTCTGGGTAGCCAGAAATGCCTGCACCAAACCGTTAAGGTTGGAAAAAACAACGGTTCTTCTAGTCCAAACAAAAGCTGTTCCACTCATTTTTGGCAGCTACTGAGAGAGATTGAGGGACATTTCCCTGCCACCATGCTACCAGCCCAAATTGTGGCAAATAGCACCTCCTACACAGATATGTCCAAGATCCTGATCAGCTCAATAACCACTTCGTCACTGCAGGCCTTGCATTCAGCACGGCACCACAAGCACCTCCAGCATAGCTACTAGACCAACCATAGCCCCCTATCGATTGACCCCTCTTCAAGATCCAGCCAGTTTCCTACAAACAATTCACATGAACCCTTCTTCTTAAAAGCAGGTTCTTATTATCTGGCAGCTCCAATTGCCCATCTGTTTAACAGCTCATTATCCCAAGGGGAATTGCCACCTAGTTGGAAAACCGCACACATTATCCCCCTGTTGAAGTCAGGAGACCCCACTGACTTGAACAACTATAGGCCTATTTCATTGCTTCTTGTTTTATCCAAGCTACTTGAAAAAATTGTAAACTCTCAATTAAGAGAGTACTTTGATCATGAGAAAATCCTCATTCCAGTCCAGTCAGGTTTCAGACCCAAGCACAGTACCATGTCTGCTTTTTCCAAAGTGTGAAATGACTGGCTAAAAGCCCTGGACAGTAAACAGCACATCTATGCACTCTTCCTTCACCTCAACAAAGCATTTGATACAGTTGATCATTCCATACATCTTGATTCCCTGAGTAGCATCAGTCTAACCTCTGCTGCAGTAAAGTGGTTCCGCTGCTACCTCACAAATCGTGAACAGCAAATTAAAGCCCAAGGGAAATTCTCCCGACTAAAATTACTGCCCCGAGGTGTTCCGTAAGGTTCCATTTTGGGACCTATCCTCTTCCCCCTTTACATCAACTACATCGACTCTGGCCTGGTTGCTGGAAACATTCATCTCTTCGTGGATTATAGTCTTCTACGTGACCAACCACTTCTTGGACATTGAGTACAAGGAGCTACAGTAGGATTTTATCATCCTCCAGCACAACCTGCTGAATTTAAAGCTCTTGTTAAATGCAAAAAAAAGCTATGATTATCTCTCCATCCCACAATATGGGGATACCTGGGGCCCCCACAGTTTATTATCCTTCTTAAGGAACCGATAGATTTAGTGGATAAATTTAAATATTTGGGAGTCTGGATGGATAACAAACTCACCTTCGGTGTACATCTAAGTGAGTTAACAAAAAAGCTAAGGCAGCACCTTGGTATTTTCTACCGCATAAGATGCCTACTCACCCTGGAAGCTAGAAAGCAGCTGGTTCAAACAATCTTTCTTCCCCTGATTGACTACACCAACTTCCTATACAGCCATTGCCCCCAGCATGCGCTCCAAAAGCTGGATACACTCTATCATCATGCATTGAGATTTGTTCTTGACTTGCCCTTGCAGACTCATCACTGTTCATTGTACCAAGCATTCGCTAGGCCATTCCTCTCCATGAGGGGGCCAAAAATGCCTTCATGTGGCTATTCTGGGCTTTGTCCAACAAACTACCACCCTATATTTGTGGCCTGTTTGAACATTCAAAGGGTACCTATGGACTAAAGAATGCCTCCTTTGTCCTCCTTAAGCTACCATGAGCAAGGACATGTCTTGACTCAACTGCTGTTAGCTCCTTTTTACCAGCGCTTTGGAATTACATGCAAAAAATTACTTAAAATCTCCCTGCTGCCCAGCCATTTTATATTTAGGGGGCTGCTCTATAGAAGCCTGAAGAAAGCATGTGATTGTTTCAGGTAAAGCCTTACCCTGCTCAACTGAGTCCCTTAACCTCTGTAATCCTCTGTATTTCCCTTGTCGGCCAGCATCCCTTTAGGGCAACCACCTCCCCCCCCCCCCTCTCATCAATTAGCTTCACAGGGGGCCTCATTCTATTAGGCTGCCATATTTTCCCTCTCTATTATGTGTCTGATACCCTTCTTCCCACTGCCCTACTCTATGTCCCTCCTTCATCTCCTCATGTGTACTCTATAAGCTACAACCTATATAAGCTGCTCTTTAAATGCCTATATTTGCACTTGCTTTACATGTCTGATTCATCCAAGTACTGTTTTTGTAAATTGTAACTGCCTGTACTGATGTCTACTTTTGTATGAAGTGTTGTCTACTGCAAGCAAAAGTGTCCTTTGTGTCCAGGACCATCTTGAAAATGAGCTTGCTCAATGATGTAACTGCCTGGTTAAATACAGTTTGATTGATTGATTGATTGATATACATTTTCCCATAGGAAATTACGAGAAATTTAAATGTTTAATAACTTTTGAATGGATTAATATTTTTTCACCAAATCTTCAAAAGACAAAACTGTGACCCAAAGGCTTTCTATTCTGTACATTTTAGAGCAGAACATTGAGCTGTTTCTGAGATACAGTTGGAGAAAGAAATGTCAAACAACTGGTAAATTTAAGATTTTTTGATGCTCTGTATCTCAAAAACTATAAAACCAGTTCACACAAAATTTGGCACATCATGAGTCCTAGAGCTTATGCATACCAAACTTCATGCAAATCCATTGAACTGTTCCAAAGTTATTAAGGTTAAAAATTTCAGGTTTAACATAGAAATGTGCACTCAACCTAACTGTAGTGGTGCTACCACACCATTATGATATATATATATATATATATATATATATATATATATATATATATAGAGAGAGAGAGAGAGAGAGAGAGAGAGAGAGAGAGAGAGAGAGAGAACACACACACAAATATATATTCATTGCAAAAAACTACATTAATGCATCAGTTAGGGTTGCTGTCACAGTGACAAAAGTTTGGAAATTCGATGTTTGGGTTACCACCCCTACCACCCCACCCTACAGGCACCAACAGGCATTGAGGCATGCCATGGGGTTGTCAGGCCCAACTCTCACCCCATTCAATGTGTAAACAAGCTGACACTCTACAGTATAGGATAATGGATATAGGATAGGATAATGGGGTGAGAGTTAGGACTGACTAAACAATGGCATGTCAGCTCTGTTTGATGCTGTGGGGTGAGGAGTGAAGATGGGTGATGAGGGTGGTAACCCTAACATCAAATTTCCAAACTTTTTTCACTGTGACATCAACCCTAACTGATGTATTAACAGAGTTTTTTTGCAATGAATTCCCCTTCTGTTTGAGAAAGTGAAATGTAAGTGGTTAGTGGTATGTGTTTGTGCAAGTGCGGGCCCTCTGGACCCTGTGTTCCCTTCACATTGACCATTTTTTGCATAATAGCATGTGTCTGTGGAATCACGGGCCCCACAGGCCCTGCGCTCCCACTTACACATAACTATGGAGACATACAGCAGCCCTATAGGACAAGGAACACTTGTAACACTAATTTGTCAATATATCAGCAACTGTAGCAGCAATGAAAAAAATGCCAGTGTTGTTGTAATCATGACTGTAAAACCTCCATACAAGATGAGTCAACTAAATCCGTATCTTGCAACATTTCCCAATATACGGGCACCGAAAAACACTGTGGGTGCTGCAATGTTATCTTATGGGAAAAATCTCAGCTACGTTATGGCATACCTATGAAACAGATTAAATGTATTTATGCATAAACAGCATATTTCACATCTCTGTGACACCCCCTTTATACCCTGCAAATTTCAAACCAAAAGACTAGTCCATTTACTTACAGTGTAATGTACCTGGTAACTGGTATGTTTTGATGAGAGCATGGGCCTTTCAGTCCCCGTGCTCCCACCAAACTGCCCATTTGTGAATAATGATATGTATCTGTGGGAGTGTGGGCCCTCTGGGCCCTGCACTCACACTTACACATAACAACGGAGCCATACAATAATCCTATATGATTGAAAAGGAACCCTTGTAACACTAATTTGCCAATATCTCAGTAACCATACAACCTATAAAAAAAATTCCAGTGCAGGTGTAATCTATGACTTTAAAACTTCCTTTCAAGCTGTAGCAAAAAATACATATCTTGGTTTGTTTTCAAGATACAGGTGCTGCAGGCACCACAGTGTTAGCCTATGGGACATTTCTTAATTTTGGAATGCTGTAACTATGGGATCATTGAATGTTTTAGGACCAAATTATAAAAAGCACATCTGTGGGACCAGGGCTAGCCATCCTACAAATTTCAATTCAGAAGCACAATCCACCTTGGCACAATGAAGTGACAAAGAAAAGAACACATGGGAAAATGTGACCACGCAGTGTTTTGGTGATAACTTTAATGTGTTTGTGGCACTCCTATCTCTATAATGGGAATGTTGTCACGCACAGAAAAACAAACAATATTGTCATGACAACAAAATGGCAGAATGGTGGAAAACATTTGAAAAACATATTTCCAGACCACCTGCTGCAGAACTAATGCCAAGGTCATGTTCCTCAGGGCCCAAATAGGTAAACACAACTGTTGGTGTTTACTGAAGGGCATTATTGTTTGAGTTACAATGTTTTTTGTCTTTTGCTAACTGAAAATAAGATGGTGGCAGCACGAAAACAAATTCAGGGAGCATGACAACAAAAATGGGATTGAAAAAGTTTTCTCATTGCACATACAAATTTTCCCATAGGCTATAATGGAACATGAAAAATGTGAATAACTTTTGAATGGATCAGTATTTTTTCACCAAATCTTCAAAAGGCACCAGTTCAACACAGGTCACATATAGACATGAAATTTGAATCCACTCAGATGCATTCTTCAGTCCATTATGGCCGCATGAAAAATTAGCAAACGTTGGTAATTTTCACTTTTTGGTCACTCTACGGTTCTGCAACCATACATCCGACCAGAAAAAAATTTCCACATCCAGAGATCTATGATTGGAGACTGTGCATGCAAACCTTCAGGCAAATTCGACAAATGGTTTCAAAGTTAATAAAGTGCAAACTTTGGGGTGTAACATTAAAGTGGCCCTTCAACCCTAACTATACCTGCACTGCTGTGCAGTTATAATATAAATATACAGATGTATGTTGTATGTATATATATATATATATATATATATATATATATATATATATATACACACACACACACAGTGAAGACCAGCAGGATGAAGCACAGCCCTGCAGAATTCTACAGTAGAGTTACTGCAGCAAACAATGCAGTTTCAATGGGAGTTACTCCCTTTTGTCACGCAGTAAACCTGTGACACTGCGCTTCATCCTGGTGGGCTTCACTGTATATATCTATGTGTGTGTGTGTGTGTGTGTATATATATATACATATATACACATATTCACTATAATATCCTTATAACCATTAAACTGATTTGCACAAAGGTTTGCATGCATGGGTTTTGGGGGAAGATCTCTTTATATGCCAAGTTGTTTTCCTGTTGCATGTGTGGATTTAAAAATGCAGATAGGAAAAATGCAAAAAAAATTATATTTTTTGCTGTTTTTTTGTCATCACCTTGTGCCCAGATGGTTAAGAATTTTGATCTGAAATTTTCAGGATAAAAAGAGCTTGACCCTCAGATATGCCTTTTGCTAGTTTGGTGAAAAATTATTAATCTGTTCTAAAGTTATTAAATGGTAAAATTTTAATTCTGAGCATGCACTGTATTCTTTTGGATAGCTGCTTGGAATGAAAAAAGAATTTGGTCCATACAGAAAAGAATCATATTTCATATGGGGCCAGTTATTTTTTCTGAGGAAAAAATCATTTTTCACGTGGCTACCATCTTGTTTCTTTTTTTGTTTATCAAAAAAAAAATTTGAAAAAACACAAAAAATAACATCCTGCAGGGACACCGACACATGTATCTTAGTCATCAGGACCCCATTAGGTGGATTCTACAGTTAACTGTTGGAGAAATGATCCCCAAATGTGTTTTTTAACATTTATAAATCCTTTCTCATTACTTGCTTCTGTTTTTGTTTTTGTTATGGCCATACGAAAAAAGAATTTGGCTATACAAAAAAAGGATCCAAATGAAAAAGAATGTGGAAAAAAAAACTAAGTCCAAATCATTTTTTTCATATGAGGGCATCCTTTTTCATATGAATGAAAAAAAGCTCATGAAAAAGGATCTTTTCATACGAAAAAAGAATTGGAAAAAAACAATAAGTCAAAATTGTTTTTTTCTTTGTATGAATGAAAAAAAATTATGAAAAGGATCCCTTCATGCAAAAGAAATGAAAAATAAAAATCTAAGTTTCAATCTTTTTTTCATATGAAGGATCCTTTTCATAATTTTTTTTTGTTCATCTGAAAAGATTCCCTTACAGTATGTGAAAAAAGAATTTGGACTTAATTTCTTCCTGTTCCTTTTTTTGTATGAACACAATCTTTTTCATATGGAATGTTCATTTAATACGAAGGATTCCTTTATACAGAAAAAGATTTTGAACTTACTGTAGTTTTTGTTCCTACATTTGAATTTCAACAAGTAATAACTCCCTCAGTATTTGGACTTAAGGGACAATCTATATATCAAAGCAAAGGTCTTAATAAGTACTACAATTAGAACACATAATCCTCCCCAAACAATTTAGATCCCACATAAAAACAAAAAACAAAATTAATAAAAAAATGAAAAAACCCATAGGATAACACTGGAACTTTATCAAGCCATTTTCTATTAATATTTGGACTTCAGGGGCAATCTACAGTATATATCAAATAGGGACAGGTAAAATGTATCTTTTTCCAGATGAATTCTGGTGAAAAGCTAATTTCACTTCCAAGAAATTTCCATGAAAATTTTGCAAACATTTGCCAAAATTGTGATTTAAGTTATTTCCATCTAATCTTAAAGGTATGTGTCCAACTTGTACCAAGTGTGGTATATTGGCGGCTCCTGTGCCCATACTGAAGTGTACGAAGTTTCATATCTCTATCTTTAAAAATGATTGAGTTCTAAACCTCCACTTTTTCAGAAAATGTTAAAATTATGGCTAACTATGTACACTAAAAGTGTTTGTGAAACTTGCACATGATGTGGTAATGTGACATTATATATGCCAACACATATGTGTACCAAGTTACAGATCTCTAGCTTTAAAGATGAATGAATTATAAGCCTCTGAATATTCCAAAATGTTTTAATTATGTTTCCCAATTATGTAAACTGCTGAATTTTAAGTCCCTACATGTTTAAAGCTAGAGAAAAGAATATCAACAATGTTGTTAGGTTCATTTACCCTATATATTAGGCTTTAAGGCAACCACCATGGTCTAGCATCAGAATGTCATGCTACCATGCTGATGACCCGGATTCAGAAGTGAGCCCCTGGATGTCATGTCGGGAGGCAGGTGATAGCTAAATCTTACAATCTCTATTTATCAGTTTCTATAGATCTTCCAAGAAAGTATTAAGGTATCTTCAGTAAGTTTTCAGTTATCTTGCTCCTAAGGTGGCTAAGTTGCAAACATAGAAATATTTTATGAAATTTTCACGTGAATATTAAATTGCTAGAATGTTATCCCCTATACCTTCACCACCCTTAATCCAAATGCCATTAATCTTGGCCAGCATTTAGGGCCTGTGCCCAAAAATATTTTTCAGAAAATTCTGAAAACATTTGTGAAAATTTGTGAAAATTCACTGAATTTCATGAAAATTCCACAAATTCAGAATTTGCTAATTTTGCCACATCTGAAACAAAGATCTCCATCAGTACTACTACAGTAACATATATTCCAATCCCCAAATATTTAGGGGCAATATGAAAAGACTTAAATATGCAGATTCCCATAGCATAACATTGGAACTTCAACAAGCCATACCTTCCTCAGTCTTTGGACTTAAGGGGCAATCTATTTATAAAAACATAGATCATAATGAGTACTACAAGACTAACACATATTCTACACCAAACATTTAGAGACATTATAAAAGAAAGCAAAAACATAAAAAAATGCAAATTCCTATAGGATAACATTGGACGTTTAAGACGCCATACAATGAAGAAAATAAATGGCTGTTTTGGCACAAATGGAAGGGCAGGGCCCTGAGAGGGGAGGTGCTAACAAAAAAACAGGAAAGAGACCTGGGGGTCATCATATCTGATGACCTGAAGGTAGCAAAGAAGTATAATAAGACAGTAGGAAAGGTTAGTAGAATGTTGGGGTGCATCAGGAGGGGTATCACTAGCAGAAAGAGCGAGGTAGTATTGCTACTGTATAGACAGATGGTGAACAACAGTGACCATCACATGGTAAGCTTTAAGATACACATACTACAGGACACCTGCCACTCAAAGTTAAAGATGCTAGATTTCAAAAAGGCTGACTTCCAAAAAATGAGGAATAACAGAAGTAGCCAGTTAATGGAAATAGAGGTTGAGGAGGTGGAGGTCATGTGGGGGAGACTCAAGAAAGCAATAAAGACCTGCCACATGTCAATATGCCAGATGGGTCAACAAAGCAAAAAAAAAAGAAATCCTTTATGGTTTTCCAAGGAAGTGGTTACCACAGTCATAGAAAAAAAGAAGGTGTATAGCATATACCAAGAAACCAAAACTGAGAAAGACTGGGAGTTGTACATGAAAAAACTAGAGATTCTAACAAAAAAATTAGGAAGGCAAAAGCCCAAACAGAGGAAAAGATAGCATAAGGGGCAAAAAAGAGACAAATCATTTTTATGTACATTAGGGAATGTAGAAAGGCAAAAGGGGGATAGTAAAGATTGCTACTGAAGAAGAGAAAGGCACCAAACATGGCCCAGAAAAAGCCAAAATCCTCAACAAATACTTCTGCTCTGTGTTTACTAAAGAGGACCCAGGGGCTGGCCGAGCCCTGAAAAAACTCAGCACCGCAGGACGAGGGGTAGACACTAGTCTCTTTACAGAAACCGAAGTATGGGAGGTACTAAATAAACTAAACACTATGGGACTAGAAGAGATGCACCCCAGAATCCTTAAGGAACTGGGGGCAGAATTAGCAGCCCCTCTGGCACTTCTAATCATGACAAGCTTGATGATCAGAGTGGTACCTGATGACTGAAAAAACCAATAGTGGTTCCACTTCACAAATCAGGCAGTTACGAAGAAGCTAGTAACTACAGACTGGTGAGTCTCATGTCTATAGTGGGGAAGCTAATGAAGACACTACTCAAACAGAGGGTCATAGCATTCCTCCAAGCTAGTGGCCAACACAATCCTTAACAACATGGTTTCATAGCAGGAAGGTCAAGCCAGACAAATCTGCTCAAGTTTTTGACTATGCTACAAAAATAGTGGATGACAATGGGGCAGTAGATGTGGTCTACCTAGACTTTAGTAAGGTCTTCAACTCAATTCCACACAGAAGGCTGGTAAAGAAGCTTGACCACATAGGGGTTGGTCCGGAAGTAGTCAGATGGGCACAAAACTGGTTACAAGGCAGAACTCAGAGGCTATAGTTTAATTGAATGCAATCAAGGAAGGCAGGTGACCAGCAGAGTGCCCCAGGGATCAGTGCTGGGGCCTCTGCTCTTTAATGTTTTTATAGCAGATATCACTGATGGACTGGAAGGGAAGGTGTGTTTGTTCGTAGATAAAACCAAAATATGTAACAGGGTGGACACCTCAGAAGGAGTGAGCAAGATGGAAGCTGACCTCAAGAAACTAGAAGAATGGTCTGGAGAGTGGCAGCTGAGATTTAATGCCAAAAAGTGCAAGGTCATGCACGTAGGAAAGAAAAATCCAAGAAAGGAATATTACCTAGGAGGCAAAAGACTAGTGGCCTCAAACTGGGAATGAGATCTGGGAATCATAATCTCAGATGACTAGAAGGTTAGTAAGCAGTGTGAGAAGGCAGCATTGAAAGACAACAGAATGCTGGACTGCATTGGGAGGGGATTCACAAGCAGGAGGAGAGAGGTGGTTCTACCACTTTATAGATCGCTGGTCAGGCCTCACCTGGAATATGGAGTCCAGTTGTGGAGGCCTCACCTCAGGAAGGACATTGACTGGGTGGAAACAGTACAGAGAAAGGGGATAAAAATAATTCAGGGTCTGCTGAACATGTCCTACAAGGAAAGACTGAGAGAACTGGATATGTACTCCCTGGAGCAGAGAAGAGAGAGAGGGGACATGATCGAAATATTCAAGTACATAAAACGCATTAATAAGGTACAGGCACAGAAACATTTTCACTTTAAGAAGGGTTTCGGGTCCAGGGGATATGACCACAGGCTGCAAGGAGGGAGGTTCTCTACAAACACTAGGAAGTTTGTCTTCACAGAAAGAGTGGTGGACACCTGGAACAGCCTGCCCCCAGAGGTTGTGGGGGTCAACACTGTGGGAGGATTCAAGAATGGATGCGATAGACACAAGGGAGCCCTGACTACAAAGGGTAATTAAAGTATTAAAATAGGCCTAAAACAAATGGCAGACTAGATGGACCTAGCAGTCTCCATCTGCCATCAATGTTTATCTTATATTATTCATCTTATAAATCTCTTATATATCCATCTTATATTATTAGTAGAATATACCACACTTCAAACATCTATAACTGTTACTCCATCTTTAGTCCATAAATATATGATTCCTATTTGTTCCATACACTTTAGCACTATATTTCTTCCAGAACTCAATTAAGCATCTATCCAGGGAAAAGTCAAAAGGGGAAATTAATGTATGAAAGAATCAATAAGAGAAGAGAAGTGCAGAGAGAATGAAGTTGTCTAGTTTATGTGGCCCACTTAGTAATGTTTTTCTTTAAAAAAAACAAATGGGATGCTGGAGGAAAGAGGATGGGAGTTCATTAGTGTCAGGGGTGAGGGAAAATATTGTTTTATCAAGAGAAAACTATGCATCAAAGATGGCAGCTGGCCCTGCATGTGGGCAAGTTGTGCCAGTTGACCATAGTAGGAGTTTGTTTTGCAACATGAATGTGTGAGTGCTGGACAGGAAGATGGGATTGGGATTATAGCAGAGGGTGGGGGATGGGGTTGTTTTTTAATGGATTGGGCTGGGGAGGAGGGTGGGGGCTATTTCTTTTTCTTTCATTTATTTCAATAGGCACATGAATAATGAATATGAATACTTGAATATTTGGGGTGCAGAAATATGAATATTCCACCTACTATTCAAAATAATATATTCAGCCAGCCCTAACATGGTGCATAAACAATCAAAATGTCCTACATAACATATTATACAATTTAACAGTACTTATATATACCCTGTTTATATTATTAATATAACATACCATACTTCAAACATCTATAACTGTTACTCCATCTTTAGTCCATAAATATATGATTCCTATTTGTTCCATACACTTTAGCACTATATTTCCTCCAGAACCCAATTAAGCATCTATCCAGGGAAAAGTAAAAAGGGGAAAATAATGTATGAAATAATTAGTAAGAGAAGAGAAGTGCAGAGAGAATGAAGTTGTCTAGCTTTTGTGGTCCACTGAGTAATTCCCGGCTGTTTTCTTTCAGAAAGCAAATTCTTGTCTTTATGTTTATGTTATTGTAATACAATTGTACAGATTAACCTATCTGTGCTCAAAGTTCTTTGTAATATTTTTTAAGCCATGTGGTTTAATTATGTTATGACTGGACTCATTAACAGTGCACTTTCATGTATTCAGAGCCTTAATATTATGCCTTTTACTGCCTCCACTATCAACAGCAATATATATTTATCACTATTGCACTAATAAAAAGTCATAAAAAGCAGACATACTGGGTTTCGGTTTTGTAATATTGATAAAGGTGATTATTGATATATTTGACTTTCAGAGCAATTCCCCTTTGTTATAAAGTTTTTTTGACTGTCTGTTTCAATTGATAATTGTCCTCTGTATTGTTATATACATTATCCTTTGTATTTTCAGCAAGTGTTTGAAATCTTCACCTTCTTTAATACCTTTTAGAAATGAAAAATTCCTTCTGTACCCAGTCTACATTTATTAGTGGGGTGACATTTAGTGTAATATTTGGATTTTCTATAACAGTTGCATTAATGATTTATTTAGCTGTACTGTAATTTTAGTATTTGGACTATTTAAATGTATTTGTTTGAGTGAATCCTTGATAATTTCAAACTCTGCTTTCATGTTTTAATCTTGAGAATAACATAGATTCAATATTGTCTCATAGTGTCTCAAATGCAGTATGTCAGATTCAATAGCAATTCCATGCAGATACAGTATGTAGCTATAGTCCCCTCATTATTTAACCATTTTGCCAGTTGCCATGTTCTGTTTGCTAAAAAAAATAATGTCTGGTGCTTTCAAACCTCCTCCGTCCTGTGGGTTTGTTAGTTTATGATGCAACTGCCTGTTGTTTTTTTTTGTTTGTTTTTTTTATGAGCCAGGATAAATCTTTTTATCAGAGTTTGAACAGTTAGAAAATATTATTGGAGTATTATCTTTGGAGTCATACTAAAATAGGCAGCTCTATGTAGAATATTCACTTTAATTATATCAGTAATTTTTTAAAGATTAAGTACTACTTTATGCCATTTTCCCAATCCTGTTTCTATTTTACTGCATGCCTTGTCATATTTATGGAAATATTTTTATAGCCTTTATATATTTTGTGCCTAGATATCCAGTTTGCTTCACTGCCCCACATTTGCTAAGATTTGTTAAATCTCATTTATACACAGACCATTCGGGGAAAGAAACAGTGTTTTCCCCATATTCTTTTTATAACAGACACTTTACTGAATTGCTCAGTAACATTAAATATTGCTGGGATTAATTTGTAGGGTTTTTTAACTGATAGCAACATTTTATCAACATTGCAAGTTAATATATTCTCCCTCTGAATTTGATACCTTCCACATTTGGATCAGCAATACATTTCACTGTTAATGGGTCTAAGGACAACATAAATAATAATAGAGATAATGGGGATCCCTGTTTTTTGCTTCTTTGGAGGTCACGGTATATGAAAAAGTTATACCATTTGTTGTAATTATTTCTCTGGGAATTTTATAGAGTACAGTAGCTTTATTCATCTGATGCAGTCCTCTAGGAATCAAAATAGTAATGGTGTGTGTTAAAAATGTCCTACCACAAAACTATATCAAAAGCTTTTTCTACATCTAGCACTAGTAGTTCCACTGGAGTTTTGGATTTCTTGGTCAAACACATCAGATGGAAAATCTTTCTCATTTTATCAGCTGAGTGTCTAACCTTCATGAAACCTATCTGCACTGAGCCTATCAGGATCTGCATAACATCCTCCAATCTTGTTGCTAATATTTTCAATAAGATTTTATTATCTATAGAACTGCAAGGGTAGGATTTTCAAAAGTCAGAAAATAAGCAGAACTTCTATCTATGACCAGATGGATTTTTCAAAAGACATACAGTGAATGCAACTCCTAGATACATCAGGTGGGGATTTCATTAGTTATATATTAGGAAGATAGTATAGCACCGTGGCTTAAGGCTCTAAGCTGCAAATCTGGTGATATCTAGCAGCCCAGACCTGGGTTTGAATCCCACAGTTTCCATTTGCATATTGTGTGACCCTGAGCAAGTCACTTAACTTCCCTGTGCTCCCAGGTCGCTCCTGTAAAAAGCTTTCAGCTTAGTGTGCTACTCCTGGTTAAACAACTAAATAAAAAAAAAATATATATATATGATTATTTTTAAAAGTTTAACTTACCTTCACAATTACTTGCTGCTTTATGGTACTTTCCAGCTAGTTTTGAGATAATACAAATACTAAAGATAGATTGAAATGATTGCTGAGGTTACACTGAGTCTAACAATTTTGTTAAGTTGCACTGTTACCTGAACTTTGCAAACTAGACAAAACTAAGTCAAAGTTTTAAAAATCGGACACAGCTACAGTATGTCCTAGCTTTGTAAATTGAACCTAGGTGCAATTTTGCTTATATCTAAAGCTGTACAGTACAAAATTGCATCTGGATACAGGTTTTGAACCTCTCCATCTTTAAAATGTTTAGGTATTAGCATTATTATACCTTTCTGAAGATGGGTGATAAATATCCTATCTCTCAAGCATAATTAAAGAGCTCTACTAAAATCAGCTCCAGCATACCCTTACAACAGTGATAACAAGCATTTGACAATGCTGAATGTTTGCTTTCTGGCATTAGCATTGGAAGTGCAGGAATCAGACAGATGTGGAATAGGAATGGCAAGGAAGTACTGAAGTGACGCCAACCACACTCCCACCCTGCAGATATGGACAGGTGTTGGGGTGTGCCTTTGGGTCATCACCCACAACACTCATGCCATGTCACCTCACCCTTTCCTGCAGACACTGACAAGTGTCGAGTTGTGCCTTAGGGTGTTCAGGCTTTACACTCACCCCATTCCATAAGGAAATACACTGAAATGGGTGCAGTATAGGAGAATGGGGTGAACTTTGGGGCCGAAGTGTCCAAGACACACCTCAATGCCTGTCACTGGCTGCAGGGTGGGGGTGTGGGTGGAATGGCATGAGCATTACTGTCGACAATACCAAGTCATACCCCTGACACCTGTCAATCCCTACAGGGTAGGGTGTTATGGATGGAAACCCTAATGCCCTGGGCGTTTCTTGGTATTTTCACTCCAAGTTTTCAACATGGACTTTTTGTGACCCCATTGCATGAATAGTGACACTATCAGTTCATTAGCCAAAAGGTGATTTTACACAGCGATTGTGCCATTTGCCACCACAGGTTCGAAAACACATTTTGAACAGGATGTGAAAAATTACAGCTGCACCATTCATGAGGAGGTGTAAAAAAATGGTAATGTTGATACTCTAGAGTGAAAATATAACAAAATTGGTGAAGTCATGAGGGTGCATAGAAACTGCACAACACACACTCGTAATGCAATTATTCTGGGGATTATTTACACCAGATTTTCAACATAGGCATTTTGGGACCTCTGCTCATGAACACTGGCATTGTGATTTTCTTAAGCTGTCCCAAATGTTGATTTCTCACAGCGACCACACCCATTGTGTGCCACAGATGTAAAAACATGTTTAGGGCAAGATGTGAAAAATTACAGCTGTACTGTTCATCAGACGGTGTACTAACATGAAAATGTTAAAATCTGGAGTAAGAATATAAAAAATTGTCAAAGTTATGAGCGTGTGTAGAAACTGTGCAATGCATGCTGATAATGCAGTCATTTTTAGGAATTTTTTCACAAAATTTGCAACATGGGCTTTTTGGGACTTCTTTTTATGAACACTGTCACTGTGATTTTCTTACTCTGTCCCAAACATTGATTTTGCACAGTGACCACGACACTGTGCACCACAGGTGTGAAAACACATTTTGGGCTGGATGTGAAAAACAACAGCTGTACTGTTCATAAGGAGGTGTGAAAAAATGGCAATGTTAAAAATCTGGAGTGAAAATATTACAAATTCTTGAAGTTATGAGAGTGTGTGGGAACTGCACAACACACAATCATAACACAGTCATTTTTGGGAATTTTTTCACCAGATTTGCAACATAGGTTTCTTGGGAACCCACCTCATGAACAGTGACACTGTCATTTCATTAATAAGTTCCAGAGGTGATTCAGCACAGTGACTATGAAATCACATTTCAGGACCAAATAATGACATAACAGTGTCTAAGTTCATGAGGTGGGGTCCCAAGAACCCCATGTTAAAAATTTGGTGCTAAAAGTCACAAAAATGGCCAAGATATCCACCTAAATTGAAAAAAAATGTCATTTATGCCATTATACAGCTTACTGGCAATTCTTTAGTTCATGGTTGGCTTTCAAGAGTGCAGACGTTTTCCCACTCCATCGAAGATCACCAAGCAAGGCTCCAAAGGTACGTATGGGGTGACGGGGGAGTGTGGGGAGGTGGGTGCACAGAGCGTGTGTGCGGGTTGAGGGATGGGGCACCACAGAAAACAAGGGACTGTTTTCTTGTTTACAGGTTTAAACAAAAAAAAAACTTCACAGCAAGGTTTTCTTGTTTTACAGGTACATTTGACATGCTGGGGTGGGCTCCCAGTGTGCCACCTATATCTTCTGGGATGGGGGACTGGAGCCGACAGGGATTGGGCACCTGTTGGTAAACAAAAAGGGTCGGTGTTTCAGGGGACATGATGCTAAGGGATATTGGGCACCCCCCCTCAGCAGACAAATTATGGGGGGACATTATGCCGATAGGGATTGATCTCCCCCTTTGGCAAATTAACTGGGGAAGGGGCATGCCGACAGGGGGCTGGGCGCCCCCACATCAGCTTTCATGGGACATTGAGATGTGGACAGTGACAGCCATTGCCATGTTTGTTGAAATGTAACACCAGGCAAGGCACACCCTACAATGACGGAGCGCTCCCTCATTGCAGCAGCGGAATTGTTTCAAGTTGGTGGCACACGTCAGAGCTGCTGTCATAGGCAGCATGCTCATTTAGTGGTGCCACAGAGACAAGCCCCCAAAAGCAATGGCGTCATTGGCCACAACACGAACACACCTCCACAACTTGCTTCTCCAACAAGCTGTCACAATGTTTCTTGCGCATGTGCACAAGCAAACATAAAAATTCATAGTAAATCTTTCAGGTCCTGAACATTTCTTTTGCCTCAAATAATCTATTGCTTTTTCTAATTTCTATTAAACTTTTTTTTGTTTAATTGCGCCACTAAATTTGATGGAACCCTTGTACATCACTACCTTTGAGGAACTAATTTACCACACTTCTTTGATTTAAAGCCATGACTTACATTGCATAATGCCAGTTTTATCATGTGGCTACTGATCGAGGGTGGCTATTAATATAGGGCAGCTTGTAATACATAACATAGAAATATGGCACTAATCCATTTCAAACTGTGGTGACAAGATAAAAGTTTATAGACCCCACAATGTTCTTGATTTGTGATATAACTCTCTTATGTGCTGCACGTCCTACTCCCATTTACTGTGACCCCATCAACGAGACAGACACAGAGAAAAGGAAATCACCTTTTCAATGATAGGCTTCCTCTCACTTTACACTCTACACTCTCTTATCTCTCTCTCTCTCTCTCTCTCTCTCTCTCTCTCTCTCACTTTGATATGACCACTACTGCCCAACACTGCTAAACAGACTGAGATAGGTACATATACACACAGTCTCGTTGCCACCGTCACTGGGTCTCTATTTCACCTCACTTTCTATCTCTTTCACTGGCTCTCTCTTTTTCACTCTGTCACCTCCTTGCCCCAATCTCCTTCTCCACTGATACAGGATAAGGCCAGGAATGGAGACATGTCAGAGACAGACACAGCGCAAATGCTTTCTCTCTCTCTCTCTCTCTCTCACATAACTCAGCTAGGCACAATCGCACTGAGACGCCCATTTTCTCATAACTGACAGACTTGGTAAACACCTTTGCCTGTGGCTTCATTCTTTAGGTAATCCTAGGCATGTTTCAGAATGTAGTCAGTAACAGAGGGTGGCTTTTAATTCAATATTGTGAAAACAGCCACAGCTTATGTTTGAGGGTGACTATTAATAGAGGGCGGCTTTAATTCAGAGAAATATGTAATTTATTCTTTGTGCATTGTATGCATTATACAAACATTTAAAGTAGTCTAAAAATATTAGGGCAGACAGCAAGGAGAACCAGGGATAAATGACAACCAAGGAAGGGGCTGGAGTAGAACAGTGAAGCAGTCTAGGGAGGTCAAATCATGGAAAGCCATGTGTGCAAATGCCAGGAGCCTTAGCAACAAGATGGAAGATCTGGAGGCTGTCATGGTACAGTCAGACCTGGACATTGTGGCCATCACTGAAACCTGGTGTAATGATAACCATGACTGGGAGATGGCCATACCTGGCTACAACATATTCAGAAGAGACAGAGTAGGCAGGAAGGGAGGAGGAGTGGCACTGTATGTGAAAAATGGCATAAGGGCCACACAGATCCAGGAGGAACAAAATGGGGGAGAGATACTGTGGGTTAAGCTGGAAAGGAAAATGGGGCCAGCCATCCGACAGGTGTGGTCTATAGACCACCAGCCCAGGAGGAAGAAATTGATAGGAGCTGATGCTAGCCATCAAGGATGGCAGACAAAGTGAGGTAGTACTGGTTGGAGACTTCCAATATACCAGACGTGGACTGGAGCATCCCAGCAGCAGCATCAACTAGAAGCAGATTTATCCTGGACTCCTTCAGGGTGCCTTCCTCAAGCAACTGGTCATGGAACCAACTCGGCAGAAGGCAATACTGGACCTTGTGCTCACAAACAGGGACAGTGTGATGGGGGTAACAGTGGGGAGCACCTGGGTAACAGTGACCACCAGTCATTGTGGTTTGAAATCACAGAAAGAGCAGAACCAAACCACAAAAACACGTATCCTGGATTTTAGGGGGCAGACTTTGGGAAAATGGGGAGATACTTGAAAGAGGCATTAAGGGAATGGGACAGGAATCAGGGGTTGAGGAACAGTGGGCAGTATGTAAAATGGGATTATAAGAACAACTGAATTATGCATTAAGCAGGTTAGCAAGAGGAAAAGGAAGAGGAGACCATTATGGTTTCCAAAGAGGTAGCAAAGAAAGTGAAAGCCAAAAGATTGCATTCAGGCAATACAAAAGACACAGGCAGAAGGGGATAGGGAGAAGTACCAGGAGAAACAAAGGGAGGCAGGGAAGTCAGTAAGGAAGCCAAAGCTCAGACAGAAGAACACATTGCAAAATCAGTGGGTAAAGGGGACAAAACCTTTTACAGGTACATAAGTGAAAAAGAAAGACAAAGGAGGGATAGTGAGACTGAAGGGGAGGATGGGAGCCGTGGAGGATGACAACAGTAAAGCTGACATATTGAACAGGTATTTCTGCTCAGTCTTTACTAAGGAAAGAGGGTAATGGGTCTGAAAGGAGTACAAGGGGTGAGAATGGTGCAGAAATGGACACAAGTCCCTTTACACGAGAAAGGGTCCTGAAGGAACTGGAAGTAATAAGAGCTGATAAAGCAATGGGCCAGATGGGTGCACCCAGGGTCCTTAAAGAACTAAGAGAGGTGGTGGCTGAACCTCTGGCTATCCTGTTCAGCCAATCACTGGAAACAGGAGGTACCAAAGACTGGAGGGACAGCAGATGTAGTCCTCTTATAACAAAAGTGGGAACAAGAGGAAGCATGGAACTACAGACCAGTCAGCCTCACCTCGGTAGTGGGAAAGATCATGGAAGCACCACTGAAGGAGATTGGTGAAACATCTGTTTGTCAATGGACTACGACCCAAGCAGCATGGTTTCACCAGGGGAATCATGTCAGACCAACCTCATTGAATTTTTTGACTGGGTGACTAGGGAGGTGGATCAGAGGGAGGCAGTGGACATGGCCTATCTGGACTTCAGCAAGGCCTTTGACACTGTGCCACAGAAGACTATTACACAAACTGGGGAATATGGGTGTGGGCAGGACAGTAGTGTGGTGGGTAGGTAACTGGCTGGGTGGCAGGACACAGAGGGTGGTGGTAAATGGCTGTCACTCCACAGAGGGAAGAGTGACCAGTGGGGTACCACAGGGATCAGTGCTGGGACCGGTCCTATTCAACATCTTCATCAGTGACATTGCACAGGATCTAGAAGGCAGAATTTCACTGTTCGCTGAAGACACAAAGCTCTGTAACAGAGTAGACACACCAGAGGGTGTAGACAGAATGAGAAGGACCTGCAGAAACTTGAAGAATGGTCAAGGGTTTGGCAGTTGAAATTCAATGCAAAAGTGCAAGATAATGCATATGGGGCACAAAAACCCTGGCACAATATATCAGTTAGGGGTGAGGATATAGCATGCACCAAGCAGGAAAGGGATCTTGGGGTTGTCATCTGATGACATCAAGGTAAAGGGAAACAGTGTGACAAGGCATCAGGTAAAGCAAATAGGATGCTGGGATGTATAGGCAGGGGCATCACCAGCAGGAAAAGGGAGGTCATAATTCCGCTATACAAGACACTAGTGAGGCCCCACCTGGAGTACAGTGTACAGTTCTGGAGACCATACCTACGTAAGGACATAGACAGGGTAGAGAAGGTTCAGAGGAGGGCAACAAAGATGGTGCATGGGTTGCATCACAAGTTCTATGAAGACAGGTTGAAGGAACTGAACATGTACTCCCTGGAGAGGGGAGGAGAGAGGATATGATAGAGACATACAAGTATCTTACAGGGAGGAACAGGGTGCAGGAAAACACTATTTTAAGCGAAAAGATGTTTCAGGACTAGAGGGCATGGGATGAAGTTGGAGGAGGACGATTCAGAGAAACATGAGAAAGAATTTCTTCACAGAACGAGTGGTGGACAAGTGGAACACCCTGCCAGAGGAAGTGGTGGGGCTGAAACAATCCAGGATTTAAGAATGCATGGGATAGACATAAAGGAATTCTAGAGGTCAGGGGTATGGGGAAATAGACTTCTAGGAAAACAAACTGAACTTACAAGCTCAAATGGGCAGACTAGGTGGGCCATAGGCCCTTATCTGCCGACACTGTCTATGTATCTATGTATCTATGTATATTTTGCTAATTCTAATGCAGTCAGAAGTAGTTACATCAATTTTAAACTCCTGAATATTTATTAATATTTTTTTTGAGTTCTGTTGTAATCTACATTAATATATAATACTATCAGTGCTTTAGGAACTGAATCAATGTACTGTATCTTAATTAGCTTTCGTAATGTCTAATTCAGCTCCCCCTTCCCCTACTAATCAATTTATCATACATTGGCTTTCAACTAGTTTTATATAGTTATAGTATCTTTACTCCCCTCCTCAAAGCTGCTTAAAGGCCTGAAATTCATTCAACTCTTACATTTTCTTGCCTGGTTTTTATTACATCATTTTACAATTTAGAGGGGTTCTTGGTCTAATCATGCAGCCAAATCAAGAGGAGCCTGACCACCAATGGCAAGGGGACCCTCTCATCAGTTAGGAAACCATTTTAAATATTACATGCCAATATGAGCTGAAGTCCCACTGCTATCTCTCTGTCTTGTATGGAAATTCCACTGTAGCTTCTATAATATGCTGTGGCCCATAAGAGGCTCATGTGACCATTCGGCACTCGTAGATTAGGAGAAGGCCACACCTCTCCTCTTTGCAATACAATTTTAAAGCTTTAGCAAGAGCAACCCTTACACACATTTCTTGTACATCTAGCATATTTTTGTAAAATATTTACCCGGGTGCACCTGGTGTGTGGCCACAATCAAAATCAGGCTGATCGTGATTCAAACAAATGATGAGACCAAGAACCCCTCTAAATGTTAAAATTATGGAATGAAAACCAAGTAAGAAAATTGATTTGACTTGAATGAATTGCAGGAGGTTTTTAAGCAGCTTTGGAGGGGCACTAGTATTTTAACTATTTGATTTTGATTGTAGCACACACCAGGTACACCCATGAAAACATTTTTTAAAAAGCTATAAAAGATGTATACAAAATGTCATAAAATGTCTGCATAGTAGCCAGGGTTGAGCTTGCTAAGTCTTTAACATTGCTTTTCAACTAATTTTGCCTTTACAATTACTAATTGTCTTTTACTCCTTTTCATATTTCTTCTAATAATTGTGCATTTAAAGGCCTTCCACTTTGTTTGCCATGTTGTAGCCAGTAGGCGGTGCTCCCAAAAATGTCTTTTAAACTGTATCTTATTGGTGGCCCCACATTTAGAAAAAAAGCTTGCCCTTTCCTGGATTTGTGCCGGCATTCAAAAAGTTAGTGTGACACTAACCAAGTTAACACCTGTGCTAACCTGGATTAGTGCTGGCATTTCAGGTGGGGCCATATTCATAGGTCCATGGAGCACAACCCAAACCCAGCAGTGTGTTTGTTCCAACCATACTACTGCACGGATGCAAATGAGCTGGTCTCTGCAAACCCTCCCATGGGGCAACACTACAGTCTTTTGGGTGCTCTATCCTCCTAGCCCTAGCTGACCCTCCAATGCCCTCAGTTTGCTCCCAACCTGGGCCATTTGTGCTACAAGTGTCAGTGCTTCCACTGTGCCAGCAGGCTGGCCTGGAACCCAGAACCTGAGAACAGTATGATAGATCAGACTACCTGATTTTTGCATCTTGTAAAGCTGACTTTATACAAACATACAAACATACTGGACTTGATTCCAAGAGAGCTAAGCCAGACATAAATGCAGTACACCAGACCTGATGGCGCAAATCACAAGTTACAGCCACGACTTGAGACATGCACGATTCCGAAAGAACACTTGTGCTGCAACCCGCAACAGCTACGCCAAACACAAGGTATAACACAGTTACGCCAAAGAAAGCTTGCACCACTGCATAATGTGGCTTGCGACATGCATAATACACCAGTATGACTGAAATGCTATTCCAGAACAAGAAGTATAAGTAAATACCCTAGAAGATGCTGATGTAAGTTAGAACAAGGAATAGCTGGTCTAATCAGAGCACAGGTATATAACCACCCCCCCATATAGCCAGACAGCAGACAGCAGTATAGTGAGACACATAGCAATGTCAGCAATAGGAGTCCTACTGGTAATAATGATAGCAGAGCACCATGAGCACATGCATGCCAGGCAGAGAGGCAGGACCCAGGGGACCGAGCCACAGTGCCCAACAATGGTACCAAGGCCATCGGTGCAGAGAGTAAGTTACCCTTGCAAAACCTTTGAGGACCTGACTGAGCAGCAGTGCCTAGCATGCTATAGGCTCAGCAAGAGCTGCATCAGGAAGCTATGCCAGTTCCTGGGTGGTGACCTATGCAGCAACAGCAACAGGGGCCACCCACTGCCACTGGAGGTGCGTGTGAATGCAGCGCTGTGCTTCCTCACCACTGGCACATTCCAAATGCCCACATGGGACATAGTGGGCATCTCTCAGCCAGCAGTGTCCAAACACCTGAGGAAGTTCCTGTGGCCCCATAAGGTGCACCCCGCAACACATCAGCTTCCCGCAGGATGCCCAACAGCAGTGGCATGATGAAGCAGGTGTTCTATAATGTGGCACAGTTCCCCCATGTGTTAGGTGCCATTGATTGCACACACATGGCCATCAGGGCACTAAGCGAGGCTGGAGATACATCCAGAAATAGGAAGGGGTACCACTCGATGAACATCCAGGTGGTCAGTGACAGTAGTGAATGCATCCTAGATGTGGTGGCCAAGTACCCTGGATCGTGCCATGACTCCCACATCTACAGGAACTGTGGGCTACATGAGGCATTTGAGAGAGGGGACATCAATGGAGGATGGCTTGTAGGTATGTACCATGGGGAATGACAACTGGAAAGGTGTGTGAGTAGCACTGTGCATGCATGCAGCACACAGTGCATGTGGGCATGTGTGGACACAGTGGCACAACAGGGGCACAGGGCGGACAGGTACAGCAGTGGGCAGAGGTGTCGGCCACACAGACACATGGCATGCCACACATCGGATGCAGGCAGGGGCAAGCCACACACACTGTGCAACACACAGGGGCCTGGGATGGATACACAATGACAAGGGAGGCCCATACAGTGCATGGACACAACCAGGGTTGTGCGTATGACTGAAAGTGCATGCTTGCATGTGTGTGCAAGTGCATGCAACAGTGTGTGCCATGCAGAGAATAGTGAGAAACTGATGACAGGGCTGCACACAGTGACATGCAACTAACCTCTCCCCCAACAGGTGACAGTGGATATCCCCAGATGCCATGGCTGATGAACCCTGTGAGGATGCCCCAGACAGCAGCCGAGGTCAGCTACAAGTCCCACACCAGCACGAGAAGAGTAATCGAGTGCACCTTTGGACTACTGAAGACAGATTCCGATGCCTTGACAACTTGGGGGGTGTGCTCCAGTACAGCCCTGTGATGGCATGCAGAATAGTGCTTGCCTGCTGCATCCTCCACAACATCATCCTGGCACACCGTGTACCGTTGTCCGATAGTGACCAGGAGGACAGTGCACTGCAGGAGGGTGATGGAGAGCTGGACGGCATGGCGGTACACATGGCACACAGTGGTGCAACAGTGGGACACTGTGCACAACAGGAGTTGATCCAGCAGTTCTTTTGAGGCGGCATATGGACATCACCATCAACCACTCCACCACCACCATGGTGACACCTGCAAGCAGTACAGGGGACACAGTGTGGTACAATGCAGCCCCACCAATGGCACAGCTCCCATGCCAGCAGCACCAAGACTCAGGGGGATGGGATATTGTCTACCAGGTGCCATGCGACACAAGTGGCAGCACTGGTGTTGGAACAGTATCCATGCATGTTGCACAGCATCTGGTAGGCATGACAGTGAGTGTGTGACAGCACCCCGGGTGACACACAGAGGACCACAGCATACATGGATCACGGACATGCAGACACAGGTAGATGATGGACACCCACAGGGCAGAGGAACAATGCTGCCATGATGGTGCCACTAGGCACAATGCACCTGCCATGGCCACTGATACATGTAAACAGTGCAACCACAATAGGGACACAGCACCGGGTGGCATGGACCTGCAGACGTATGGTGGTAGGATGCACCATTGGATTGTTCCACTGGTGCCACCCAGAGGGACCTGCATGCCTCTGGGTGGAAAGAAGCTGTACTGACCCATGGCTGCCACACAGCCATGATATGCACAGTGTGGCAGCATGTAAACCAGCCACAGCATGGTGCACAGCAGCACACACAGCACCATGTGGCTGTGCCCAATGGTGTGCACCCAAGGCTGTGAGGTGCACAGCTGGCACTCAGATACCATGAGCACATCAGGGATGCACATGGGACAGCGCAGCTCCTCCACATACATGCCCTCATGTGCACAGTGACACACACATGCACACGTCCATGCAGACCAGAGACAGACATGCTGAACGGGTTGCAAAATCAACTTTTAATGAAACAGTAGAAAACACCATGCAATAAGGGTAACAACAAGTAGAAACAACATGTACAGCATAAGGAAACAGAGCCCCCAGTATCCATACAATACAACTGCTAAGTACAGCCCCAGCGCATATGTACATGCCCCCCAGCTCATATGTATAAGCCCCCAGCCCACATGTACAATGCCAACCCCAAACAGTAACACACAGCAGATGGCCCACCCACATATGGATTCCACCCAGGAATGACCCCACCCACAGCCCCCTTCACATGGGATGCAGCCCCTGCTGTACACTCACCCACTGCCCACTTGCCCCCACCCCAAATACACACAACAAGTGCCCCTGCCACAAGCCTATAACGGCCAATAAGCCAAAGCCATATCAAAGGTCCATAGTCCATGGTGCCAGTCCACACTGTTCCAGCACTAGCAACTCTGCAGTGCCTTGAGGACAGCCCCCAGGGAGCTGTGCAGGCATGCCACATCATCCATTATCTCAGACACCAGCACAACTAGCTGCTGGTCGCCTGCCACCTGCTGCCCTGAGTACAACAAAGCCTGCAGCCTGGGCTGTCTTCCAGGTGACCCTGCTCCAGCCTTCTGACCTCCCAGCTGCTGTTGGTCCATGTCACTGCTGTCAGACGGGTGGTTTGCACTGTCCTCATGCAGCATGTTGGCATCCTCCACCTACTCCCTATTGGATGCACCACCTCCTCCTGTCCCTCTACCAGCTGATCCACCACCTCTGGCTTGGCTGCAAGCAGCTCCACCAACACCTGTCCTTCTGCTGCCTACAACACTTTTGCCAACACCTCCACTGGTGGTGCCCCAGGAGCCACAACACTGCCATGCTGTTGGGATACCCCCAGCACCACAGCCAGATGGTCGTTTACCACCTCCTCCACCTCTAGCTGCTCCACCGTCCCCTGCTGCCCACTGTCTGCAGTGTCAGTGTCTGGTCCATCCACTACCTCCGGTGATGGCTGGATGGGGTGTACCCTGTGTAGCCAGCACTGGTTCTGACTCCAGTAGGCCACTGCATCCTCTGCCTTCACCTTGGCCATTGTCCACAGCAAGGCATGTAGTGGGGTGACAGTCTGTTCCGCACACCTGCAAGTAAGCAGTGTTGGTAGTCAGTGCTGTGCTGGGACACACTGCATGCACACGCAACACACAGCAGCCACTTCCACCTCCGCAGACCACCATGGCATGGACATGACACATGGCATAGAGTGCATGCACCTACCTGGTCTTTGGTGCCTCGGCACCTGCTGCTGGCTCTGTGCATGCTGCTGCTCATCATCTGGCTGCCCCACAGACCTGGATCACTGCATCCTGCTCCTGTGAGGAAGGGGAACACAGTTACATGCATGCACCAGTGCTGGCCATGGCCTGTGTGTCAGCATAGCAACATCATGTGGCTAGATGATGGCATACCTACAGTATCTGCACCTGGTGCCTGGCCCATCCGCATCTCCATATCCCTCCGCTGTGCCTTGTTCAGCAACTGCTGCAGGATCCCTGGGTCCCTCCATGCCATGTCTTACAATCAGTGCTGCAGCTGTCACACAGTGCCGGGCACCCGGCTGATGGCACCTAGGTGTTCCCCTATCGCCTTCCATGCCCATGCCTGCTCTGCTGCTGTGTAAATCTTGAAACCGGGTGGGAGGAGTGTTTCCCCCCCTGCTGCACTAGATTAATGAGCTGTGCAGTCTCTGCAGCAATGAAATTCAGGGCCCTTCCACTCAGGCTGAGGCTGCTGTGGCATAGCATCATATTTGCTCTGCTACACCTGGCACAGGGGAGTCCTGGCACATGTGGCAATGTCCTGCAAAGCAACATGTCACATCAAATGAGTCATTGCACAGTAGTGGGGTCACCATATTTTCTCATTCCCCTAAATGCTGTCTGGCATGATCGCCCATGGACAGCATACTACACAGGGCTGGAGTACAGTGGCAGTGGGTGCAGCACTGCATCCCATGTGCCATGCCAGGGGTGCAGCACAACAGTGCTGTGCTGTGCTATACACACATGTCCCTGCAGTCCACACCCCCTTCCAACAGTGTACATGCCACCCCCACATACCGCCCACTGCATGACAGGGCAAAGGGTGCCAGCTGCATACATTGTGCAATGGGTGACCCCCAATGGCTGCCTACACCACACTCCCCCACATCGCCACCCACCAAACCCATCCAGGCAGTGTTGTGGAGATATCTCTATGCACCAGAGGGGCTAGGCATATGGCCGTCCCCTACACAACAGCAGCCTGCACAGGGTCCCTATGCAGTGGCCTGGACTAGCAGCAGGATGGCAGGCTGTCATGTAGCCGTACACAGCATGGCACATGTTGCATGTCTGCCACACATCACACCACTGCACATATGTGTATAGTGTGTATGCCTGCTGACACAATTGTGCAGACCTCTGGGACTGCTGTGTGTACAGGTTTGGTGCACCTCAGAGGACTGTGTGCTGTCCTGCACAGTGGTCAGGTACAGCTGTGGTGTCCCACCTTGTGCCTCCTCTCAGTGAACTGTGTCGTCATCCACAGGGGGGTAGAGCAGCTGTGCGGCCTCTGCGCAAATGCAACCAGCACATGGCAGGCCTCAGATGCACTCAAGCAGTTGTACAGTGCCTATGTGCTGCCTCCCCTACATATTGTTGGAATAAAGTGAAACCTCTTTCAGTTGCTGCCTTTCATGTTATTCTGCTTACTGGAACCCCCCAAACAGCCTACTCACTTCACTATTCCCCATACTTTACTGTACTACATCTTTACCTCCTTTGTTGTTTAGTGGGAAGGAGACTAATGTGTTTTGCAAAGTGCAGTTAAAGCTCTTTAGTTTTAAACTTACCAGCCTGCGGTAGTCAATCACAGCGTCTTCTCTGCTCTGCCCTCTGTACCACAGCTGCAATGCCCTCTGCTGCCTGATCAGTGTGTGGGCTGTGTAGCCTGTCTCTCACCTTCATGGCCCCACCTTGCACATGGCACATGTGTGAGCCACACATGTGGACTACCATGATGTCACACACCAACGGCCTGCATACACACAGACAGCATGAGTGCACTACGCCACTGCAGGCCACAGTTGCGGCCTATACACATGCGTGGCCTATGTTTCAGTTGTGTATGTGCAACATGGGCCATGCACCCTACGCAGGCACTTGATCTGTGCTACATGCAACATGTCCCATTACAGCATTTAGAATGAGTGAGACCACATGGAGGTATAGTGCGCAGTGTTTACGTAAGCAATATTAAGCAATATACCATGGCTGGTGTGGTTCAGTCACGAGGTGCAGCCAAGGGACTTAACCACACCAGAAGTGGTAAATCCTCTAGTATACCCACTCCCTTGAGGGGTATATTGTGATTATACAATGGCCCTGTTTGTTTTTGTACAAAAAAAAATACTTAAAACGTCCGTTCATTTTCAAAGTTGCTGCTCATTTGTTTTTTATTGCGGACACACTGCTTGGATTTTTTTGTGAGTTCTGCACGTGTGCCGGAGGATTGCTGATTGCCACCGCTACTGTTACGAATTTTTTCAGCTTATTTGCTGTTGAGAGAATGAACTGCATTTTCTTTTCTTTTTTTCTTTTGGGTGCATCGCTTTTCTGGACTGGTGCAACACTTTCTTTGAAGTTTTGAGGGTAGTGACAGAGTATCGAATGTTGGATTAATGACTAGGCAATCTCTCTGTCCGTCCATGTGCTTGGCAGTGGTGTGTTTGCAATGAATGGAGGGATTTGCCAGGGAGTTCCTGATGTGGCTGAGTGGTGGCTGGCACCTTTTCCAGTGGGTACACTGGAGGATTTACAATGCTGAAAATGTGCCAGCCAGCCAATCAAAATGTAGGATTCTGTCCATTTTTTTGTGTCTGTTGTATAATAAGTAATGATAACTAATCGTGTGACATGATGAAGTGCTACAGTACATTTGTGACAATACCCATACATACATACCCACACCCAGTGACAGATCACAGAATACACACACACTTTGTGCTGTACAACATTGCCCACACACCTGCACACAGTGCGTACACACACACACACACACACACACACATGCACACCCCACACACACCACACACACACCACACATGCACAGTCAGAGCCCTCCCATACTGCCACTCTGCCCACTGCCTACCAACCATTGCAGCAGTGCACCATAGTGGCACAGTGAGTCATCTGGCTGCTGCTGCCCAGTTCTCCTGCACTTTGCAGTGCTCACGCCCTGCCCAGTACACTGCGCTACAGGCACGGCCACCCCTGTGGCACCACTGGGCTCAACCTGCCCCTGTTGAATGCTTGCAGGTCCACCACTGTCCATCGGTCCTGACTACACAACCATCCTCTGTCGCCATCCATGCCTCCCTGGGGTAGTTGGTGCTTGGCCTGGCGTGGTCCCTAGTTCCTTGGTGTGTGGCCCACCATCATCCACAGCCTGCATTTGTGTTGCTACCTGGGTTGTGCCCTGTCCTGGTATGCCATCCATTGCTACCCCACACCATCTGGCATTTGTCCTGTGCCTTACGCCTACTGCTGCATGCCCCAAAGCCATGGTGGCAGGTTGCATTGTGGTCATTTGAGGTGGTGTGGCTGCCATAGATGCCACCAGTGGTGTTGGTAGTTGCAGTGGTGGTGGCTGTTGTGCTGGTGCTGCTGATGGTGGTGGTGGTGGGGGCTGGTGCTGCTGGTGGTGGTGGTGGTGAGAGCTGTTACGCTGGTGTTTCTGGTGGTGTTGGTGGTGGCAGTGGTGAGGGCTGTTGTGCTGGTGTTGCTGCTGGTGGCATTGGTGGTGGTGGTGGGGGCTGTTGCATTGGTGTTGCTGCTGGTTGTGTTGGTGGTGGTGGTGGAGGGGGTGGTGGAGTGGGTACTGCTGCTGGTCCTGCTGCCCATGGCAGTGGTGGTGGTGTTACCACAGCTGTTGGGGGGATGTTGTGCTGGTGCTGGTGGTGCCTGTGTGGTGGCAACCCTCCTTTGTGTGTCTCGCAGAGGCTGGCCTGTGAGTGTGGCCTGTAGTGCCACAGACAGTATGTCAGACTGCCTGGTCTGCTGGGCCACTGACCTCTCCACAGCCATGGCCAGTCAGGTGAGTGCCCATGTCTGCACCTGCACACAGGCCTGAGAGGCAGCCATTGTCAAGGCCCCTACTTTTCTGAGGCACAGTGGGACCAAGTTCTACGGCAAGACTACCATTTGCTGCAGAACTTCTGCGGCGGTGGATTGTAATTTCTGCGGAAGTTCTGCGGCACTAACAAACTACCACATCACAGTGTCAGCTTGTCATCCTGACTTCACTTTCATGGCAGTGGTTATAGTAATCAGGATGGTGGAAAACACAGTAACACTAGTTCAAAAAATAACAGATTTATAAAAATAATTTATGCCTAAAAAAGCAAAACAAATGTCTCTCCCTTAAGGTCCTAGCCTGTTGCATAAATGACATATGCAGAGGGGATCATATGCGATAAATAAGGTATTTCTATATGCATGCTATCTATCCCACTAATTAGGTTTCCACTGTCTATCGCTTATATATTTGTATGTGTTTTTTACATCACTCATGAGGTTCCCACTGTGTGTCACATATATTATATGCAATCTGTAACATACATACAAATATGCATGTGTGTGTGTTGTGAGAGAGACAGAGATACTGTGTGTGTGTGTGTGTGTGTGTGTGTGTGTGTGTGTGTGTGTGTCATACAGGTCCCATTGGAAATGGAATAGAGGAGTTATTGCAAAACTCATTTTTCATGTCAACCTGCTTTCCCTGACACACTGAGTAACACTATCAGGCCATGACATGCATGTGAACCAATTGTGAGATACAGCTCTCCGGCCCATCACAATGTGTCCACCATATGACAGAATACCGCACCATACCTTCCCAGACTCCGAGTAGTGATGTGTTTCACCAATCCTTGTGCTGCCCAGCCAGCTCCCAGAGCTAATCTCTGAACCTGAGTTTCCAGCATGGAAACACAGCATGCTACCCTCTGGCCCAACAGCTGTCCCTGCACACAACATTTCTCAATAACTTTTAGGTGATTCTATTAACCAATGACAGTATGTAATCAATAATCCTGACAAAAATGCGTACAGTGCAATTTTTTATTTAACAGGTCTATTCTTTCTACAGGTCTACACATTATATTTCACTTTTCTGGGCATAATTACTTTATTTTTCATAAACATTTAGACAGTTAAATTCATTTTACCAGTTATTCATTTCAGATAGCATCTCTATACCTTAAAGGCACAAATAGGTTTGTACAAAGTGAGGTATGGACTTAACAGGTCTGTGCTATTGACAAGGTTTTGTTTAAGTTGGCCCTAGTGCAACAATGTAAGACTGCAAATTGTACTACACTGTAGTGCAGGTTGAGCAAATATCACCATGCGTGATGTGCTGTGCTACCGTCTCTGGCAGTGGGAGCTGTGGTAGATAAGTGACTGTTCATTTCTGTTGCAGAATGCAGCCATTTCATTAGCTAATGTATGATGTTATAGCAATGATAACATAACATTCTGAACATATAGGGGGGATTTGGATATAGAAAGGGTGGAAGGGAACCAGATTCTATGTGTAAACAGAAATGTTAATAAAAAATCACCAAGAAGAGTGAATTCTGTGGCACTGCAGAAGTTCTGCGGTAGATTGCAAGTTCTGCGCAAAATTCTGCGGCCACAGAATTCTAGGGGCCTTGGCCATGGTGTCCACCAGTCACCCTATGACTGACTCTGTGGTGTGTGTCCCTGTCTCTAGCACTCTTATGAGGGTGCCCACATGCTCCTCCATTGCTGAGTGGTATGCATCCACACTGAGCCAGATACAGCCCAGCATCATGGACTGCTCCTCATGGGTGGTCATGAGGGTCCTGCAGAACCCGGCATAGTCTGTGGGTCCTGATGTGTTCGTATCCTGCGGGGATGGCGTCGCACCATCCAGGGTCCCCTGCAGCCTGTCTTATGATGCAGGGCTGAGGTCCTGCACTATATAGTCCCTTATGCTGCCCACACTGAAGAATTGACACAGGTCCAGTCCCTTCTCCTCCTCCTGCTGTTGTTCCTCTGCTGCCTGCCACTGCCCCACCACCGGTGTCAGGGCTGGGTCCAGCTGAGCAGCACTACCAGGGGTGTTTGTCACAGTGGCCTGTTGGGTGGTTGGCTACGTGCTTTCCTGCTCAGGCTCAGTGCCTGTGCCACCACTGTCCTCTGCCTCTGTGTCCACTGTGTGCCTGTGGGGGACAACAGTGCATCACTACTACCTTCTCATGCCCACCATACATGTCTCCATTCCCACCCCTGCACTGCTGTCCCACGCACAGAGGGCAGAGCTGGTCATCTACATACCTGTCCCTGTGGCCATCTGCATCATGTCCAGGTCCATATCCTCATGGAAGTTGTGTTGGCTCAGGAACACTAGTATCCTCTCCTCATGGGCACTGAGGGGTCTCTCCTCCTATGGCCCATCACCTGTGGCCAATGCCTGCCACCTGTTATAGGCCTCCTTGACCGTCGTGTGGCACTTGAGGTCACTGACCCACTTCTGGAGGTCATGCACAGTACTCTTCACATTGGCCACCACATTCACCTTTTTGGCCACTTTCTCCCATGCCTCCTTTCACTTACGGTGCAGGTCTCGTTCACCACCCTTGCCCATTAGGAGGTCTGCCTGGGACTCAAGTTCCTCAAGAAGGACATCCATCTCCCCATTCATAAAGTTATGTTTTTTTGCATTTTGCTGCACCTGCCACCTCTGCACTGCTACCTGCCATGGTTCTTGCATGCATAGCTTCTACGCCATGTCTGTGACTTGCACACTTTTATATGGCCATAGGGTTGTGACATGCATCACTGCAACACCTGCTATTGTGGGTTCCATCATGTGTTGTGAGTGTAACTTGCAACATACGCAATTCTACTGCACTATGTTGTAACTGTCATTTGTCTTAGAATAGGGCACAGCTAGCATATCGTGCAGGTTTGTTCGTAACTTTAAGCAGTGGCACAGCTTGCATCATGCTCTACTCGCTCTGTTGAAATAGGGCCAACTGTATGAAAAATGCAGCCAGATATAGGCCTAATGGTCTATCTAGTCTGCTTGATATGCAGCTAGCAGTCTGTTACACTGCAGCTGCTCCCCCCTTTCCTATCTGTATATCCAGTTTCATGCCCATACCAGCTGTTACTCCTCCCCCAGTGCCTCATTGGTGACCTCCCCCTGAATTTGTCCTATCCCCTCTTAAAACTGTCTACTGTGTTCAAGAATACCACCTCCTCAGGTAGTGCATTACACCCTGGCACCACTGTTTCTGTAAAATACTGCCTTCTCATTCCCCTTTAGAGTCTACCACCCTTCAACTTTTGATTATGACCCCTAGTGTCCCTCCCTCTCCTTAATCTTAAAATTCCCTCTGTGCCATCTTTATTTATGCCTTTCATATATTTGAAGGTTGTGATCATCTTTCCTCTATCCCTCCATTCCTCCAGGGAGTACATGTTGAGTGCCCTCAGTCTCTCCTCATAGTGTTTGTACCCCATACTGAGGATCATCCTGGTTGCTCTTCGTTGGATCCCCCTCCAGCAATTTAACATCTTTCTTGAAGTATGGATGCCAGAACTAAATGCAATACTCCAGGTGTGGCCTCACTAATGACCTGTAAGGTGGCAGGAAGATCTCCTCTCCTGGATGTAATTCCTCTGGCAATACACTTCAGCATCTCATTAGCTTTAGCTGCTGTTTTTTTGCACTGCGCTGAATGGTTCATTAGTCATGTTATTATCACTCCAAGGTCTTTTCCCTCCTCTGTAGAGGATAACTGTACACCCCCACCCAGTTGGTAATGATTCCTTTGGTTTCTTGCTCCCAAGTGCATGACTTTGTACTTCTTTGCATTGAACTCTGGTTGCCATGTTTCTGACCAGTGCTCGAGTCTAGCCAGATCATCCTGTAGCCCCTGCCACCCCTCTGTGTCATCCACCACTGTACCTAACTTTGTACCATCCACAAAAAGGCTGATCTTATTCTTAATTCCGTGTAAGATGTTAGCAATGAAAATGCCAAACAACACTGGACCCAGTAACGAGCCCTGTGGTACCCCACTGGTTATGACTCTTGGAGTTGGGAGTTCCCCCCTTATGACTACCCTCTGCTTCCTGTCTTTCAGCCAGTTCCTGACCCACTCCACCATTTTCTCCCCTTCACCCTGGTATCTCAACTTGCTAATCGGTCTCCCATGTGGCACTGAATCAAAGGCCTTGCTGAAGTCTAGATACAAGACATCCACCTCTTGGCCACTGTCAATCATCCTAGTCACCCATTCATAAAAGTCCACCAGGTTGGTCTGACAAGATCTTCCCAAGACAAACCCATGCTGTGTTTATAGAGTAAAGGAACTTTTTATGCTTTATTAGTTTAACTGACAGGTCAATTAAGAATGTTAACCAGTGTCCCTCATATTCAATGATTGTTTTGTCTCTTAAAACTCCCTGCAGGTGTACCTTTTGTTGGAAATTTACAAATGTGAGAATTATTGCTCATGAACTGCCTTTTGTTTTTTTTAGCCTTAATGTTCTGTGTACCCTCTCCACAGTATAGCCTCCGCCATCTAAAGGGGGCCCCGCTAATTGTTTAAAATGTCTATTCACAGAGACAGTTGGGTCATGTTGCTCCAGCCCCTCTGGTAAACCTGTAATTCTCAGATTGATCCTTCTATTTCTAGACAACTGTTCCTCAGATCTGGAGTCCAGTATTTTAAATTAATTGTGAATTAGTCAGGTCTCTTTATTGTGTTTAGAAAATTGGTTCAAAATTAATTTCTGCTTCCTAATTGGCTAAATTAGTTCTGAGACCCTTATGTTAAATCCCCAGAACTGCACAAGTTGGAACAAGTTCAGACAGTGGGAATTGGAATTTGGGTCAATTACATACAGAATTTATGAGCCACTTCACTCATCACTAACTGCCATTACAAACATGGCTACCATATTTGCTCACTTTAAATCCTTAACAAGGCCCTAAAAAGTAAAACTTCCTTAAATTAAAAAAAATAAATAAATAATTAAACATTCCTTCATCTCTTGTTGCCTTCCTTACACATATGAACAAACTTAAAAAATTATGTTCTATTCACAGTTTTAATTCCTGGAGCCCAATTCCGAGATGCACAATGCTGCACTACACTGGGGACCCTGCACCGTATTCCAAGACAGGCAGGGTCCCATACACTGATGTTTTGCGACTTGTGGCAGATGCAGGCTAGTGCCATGGGCATGGTGCAATGGCCTTGTATACCGCAAGTCACAGCCCACTGACAACTGCCCTCCCAGAGCTCCCCCTGCCCCGTAACACCACCACAAGCACCAGGAGGCATGGGGGTGCTGGACAGGTGGCACTGGCATTTATAGGGAACTTTGAAAAAAACAGACCCCAGCAGTCCCCAGCATTCGGGGGTTGGGGACATGTATGTGTTAGAAGGCATGGAGAGCACTACTGTAACATTTCTGTGGCACTGCGGAGTTGGCATCCATCGATTGGCATGGACAGATTCTCCTTAGACCATCTCCTTGATGGTCTATTTCCACTGTGCCAATGCAGCTTCTGTAATGGCATATGTGGGTTACAGCAGCCAACTTGTTGGAATAGGGCATAGTTGCTGCCATAACCCACCCTTGTACCATGCCATTGCAGGTTGCAGGCATAGCGGGTGGCATAACCTACCCATGGCATAACTGTCATGCGACATGGCACAGGTCATGCAGTATGCCTTGATAAAGCCCTATTGTGTTAAACATTGGTGGCAGCAGTAGGTCACCTCTGCTATGTGTTTTTAATAAAATGTTTTAACTATACTCCTAGCTTAGGAGTTTTGCTTATTTTAGCGAGCCTGGCTCTTTTCGAAAAATTGCAGTATTTCTATGCCTGACGCTCCTAATAGTTGAACCAGTGCTATTAAGTGGAATTGGATATGACCGTATATGTGTTGATGAGGTGAGTTTATAAAAATGTGATATGTTATGTTTGGAAGTACTTAAGTACAGCTTAATCTGGTTCAAGGTCAGTTGGCATTCATCTGTATCCCCCTCCCCTGGGTCATGCCTGAAAATAGGCAGAATTTGTCTAGTGCACTTACCTGGTCAACAAAAACTAAATAAAATAAAATAAATAAATAAAAGTCGGTGGCAGTAGGCTATTTTCCTAAAATATCATAACTTCAAAATTTTTTTTATTTCTTATTCTTATGAAATGGAAATCAACTCTGGTGTCTTCTTTTTCAGATGTTCTTCAAAGCCTCTCTCAGTATGCATCCCTAGACAGATCATCTCATGTTACTCATAACCGACTCACTATACAGTGGCGTGAAAAAGTATTTGCCCCCTTCCTGATTTTCTCTATTATTGCATATTTGTCACACTGGATGTTTTCAGGTCTTTAGACAAAATATAATATTAGATAAAGGGAACCTGAGTGAACAAATAACACTTTTTTTTACTTATTTCATTTATTTAATGAAAAAGTTAACTAACACCAACGGGCACTGTGAAAAAAGTAATTGCCCCCTAGTTAAATCAACCCAATTAAAGGGATAATTAGAGTCAGCTGATTGAACACAGCCAGGCTTGATTACAGCCAGCCCTGCTCAATATAAATCTCACTTATTTTGACCCTTACCATCAGAGTCACGTTGCCAGCACAAAGATTCAACAAGCACATTATGCCATGATCAAAGGAAGTTCCTGAAAAGATCAGAAAAAAATGTGTTGCCCTCTATCAGTCTGGAAAGGGTTACAAAGCTATTTCTAAGGCTCTGGGACTCCATCAAACCACAGTGAGAGCCATAATCTCCAAATGGAGAACACTTGGAACAGTAGTGAATCTTCCCAGGAGTGGGCGGCCTGCCAAAATTACTCCAAGGGCGCAGTGTAAAATCATTCAGGAAGTCTCAAAGGATCCTAAAACAACATCCAAAGAACTGCAGGCTTCTCTTGCCTCAGCTAAGGTCAGTGTTCACGACCCCACAATCAGAAAGAGACTGGCAAAAATGGGCTTCATGTGAGAGTAGCAAAGCGGAAACCACTGCTAACCTAAGAAGAACATAAATGCTCGTCTCTCATTTGCCAAGAAGCACCTGGATGATCCACAAGCCTTTTGGGAAAATGTTCTATGGACAGATGAGTCCAAAGTGGAACTTTTTGGATGACATGGATCCCATAATGTCTCGCGTAAAGCAAACACAGCATTCCACAGTAAGAACACCATACCAACAGTCAAACATGGTGGTGGTAGTGTGATGGTGTGGGGATGCTTTGCTGCCTAAGGACCTGGATGACTTGCCATAATTAAAGGAACCATGAATTCTGCTCTGTACCAGAAAATTCTTAAGGAGAATGTCCGGTCATCCTTCCGTCAGCTGAAGCTGAAGCGTAGTTGGGCCATGCAGCAAGACAATGATCCAAAACACAAAAGCAAGTCCACATCAGAATGGCTAAAAAGAAGTAAAATTAAAGTTTTGGAGTGGCCTAGTCAAAGTCCAGACTTAAACCCAATAGAGATGCTGTGGCAGGACCTGAAACGAGCAGGTCATGCTGAAAACCTACCAAATGTTACTGAATTAAAGCAGTTCTATGAGGAAGAGTGGGTTAAAATTCCTCCACAGCGATGTGAAAGACTGATATTGAATTATAGGAAGTGTTTGGTTGCAGTCATTGCAGCTAAATGTGGCATAACCAGTTATTAAGTGTAAGGGGCAATTACTTTTCACACAGTGCCAGTTGGTGTTGGTTAACTTTTTTCATTAAATAAGTGAAATTAAAAAAAAAAACAAGTGTTATTTGTTCACTCAGGTTCCCTTTATCTAATATTACATTTTCTCTAAAGATCTGAAAACATCCAGTGTGACAAATATGCAATAATAGAGAAAATCAGGAAGGGGGCAAATACTTTTTCACGCCACTGTATATGGTAGATGTTGGCAGGATTACTTCAAGAACATAGAACCTCATTCTTCTAGACCCTAATTCTTGGGGACATTTAGCCCTCCTTCTTATTTTGCGCTCAGATTTGGTTTTCTCAAAACATTTCTCATCTTTTTTCCCTTCTTCCCCAATTTCTCCCTCTCTCCTTCCCTTCTTCCTTGCTTTTTCCTCTCTTCTTTCTTTCCTTGCACACTTTTCTCTTATCTTCACCTCTCCATTACCGAACATTGTTCATATTACCACATTTATCACTTTTTGCAATTTACTGAATGCCTTGCCATAGCCTGCCCTAGCATGTATTTCATACATGGTTGCTATTTCTGATCCTATAATATCCTATTGATTGTAACCCTTCTGCTCTCCACTTACATCCTGTCTAGGTTTGTGTTTTATTATCAATACATGTATATAAGGCTTCTCCAATATGTTTACCCTAAATACTGTGTTTTGTTAAGTGATATTTTATACCTTACATGGAGCATAGTCTTCTATTGTATTAGATGTGTGCTTTCTTATGTACTCGAATTTCAATAAAAAGATTAAGTGAAAAAAAAATGTTTATTTTTTGTTTTGGGAAGCATAGCTATCTAGATGCACCACTCCCTTGTTGCAGAAATAGTGCCTCTCCCAGTGGTTGTTATCCTATGAGGATACAGATTGTAAACCTTCATGGCCAATCAGAATGCAACAAATACTCTACCTAGTTGATAAGGCTGGTGAACATGCAGTTTTACTAAGGAGGAATATTTCTAACCTTGTAATTGATAAAAAGACAGACTGACAAACATACATTAATCTAGGGTTACATGTTATTTGTTGGTTTGATAATATACCATATATTGAAATTCAAATATGTATGTAAAAAGCAATCTATTCTGTGAACTATAGAAACTGAGACAGTATTCAAAGGCTTATGAGCAGACATGCTAACTGCTTCATAATCCTAGTGGCCCCTATTTTGTTCTGCTTAATAGTTCTGTAAACTAGGTAGGGGATATTAATGGCCTCTGACATTATTGTTTGACTCCAAAAATGATCGAAATTTTCTGTTTCCTCCAGAATCTTACATGCTATTACTTTAGGCACAGTTTTGCTTTACTGCATACCTTGCATAAAGGTCAGCAAAGCCAAAGAAGAGAGGAAACAATATCACTGTTAATGTTTGAACTTAAAATTGGAGCTGAATAGTGTCAAGTTATTAGGAAGGGCAGCATATTTTATACTGCTACAATGAAACAGAATGCCAAAACAAGAGATGTATGCTCTCTTGCAAACCATGTGTTGGAGTACAGAGACAACTGTCAAACATTTTGTCCCTTGCACAAAGAGTACAATAAATGCTTTCTGGTTTATTCTGATACTGACATTTAAGTGTAATCCTTGGCCACCATGAGTGGTGTGGATGGTTTCTAGGACCAAGTTGTTGTGATACAAAGGGCACCTTATTGATGTTGTAGAGAATAGTTGGAGCACTGTCGAGGGGAACATATGTACTGCATAAACTTACACTTATGGTAGCCGAATATCTGTTAACTGTCTCATCTCTCATTGGAGAATGCAGCAGGTGGCCTGTGTTTGATAGAAGGATTCAAATGGAGACTCATTGGGGGCAGAGCTTGCCAGGCAAGATGGTGCAGCTTACTTCCAGAGGAGCATCCCCAGGATCTATAATCTGCTGCATCCTTGGTCCAAACTGTCTTACTGACATTAAAAAATGGACTGCTGCAACCCTGAGACTAAGGACTTCATTTTGATACCATTCTCGACCTGGGGCACTTTGCATTTCAATAGCTACAGCAATTCCAAAAATCCTGGGCACATACCTCAAAGTGCTATGTCTACACAGGGCCCATATCCATGACCTGGATTCAGCTTCTGTGCATCTGGCTCAGCTGCCAAACATGCGCAGGGGTGCTTCTGAATGGCAAGAATGGCACTGCAAAAGGAAAACAGCATTGCTAATGATCTGGCTAGCATATCAGACAGATTGAATAAAATCCTTACTGGGTACTGACACTGTCCAACGAAAAGAAACCACCACAAAAACTGTACTTGAGATACAGGCACTATCAATGAGAGTAGCGAGGACCAAAAGAACTGTCAACACTCATGAGGAAATCCTGCACTCCCATAAGGGCCATTTCCAAGAGCATCACAGCTAAATTCAATACTTATTACCTAAAGTTGACGATATGGAGAATAGGTCCCAATGAAACAACTTGAGAATCATCAGAGTCCTGGAGGGGGCTGAAGGTGCCAACATGCTACTGTTTTTATTCTTATTTCTCCCAAACCTGCTGCATCTCAATAGCTTCCCACAGCCTGAAGTTGATAAGGCACACAGGCCCCTGGCACCCAAGCTGAGAGAAGGGGACAGACTTCATCCTATTCTTTGCCACTTCCTCAAGTATCTTGACAAGGACCTATACCTCCACACATCAAGGGAGAGGGTAATGCTGCCATGGGGTGATCATTGTATAAAGTTGTTTCAAGACTATTCACAAGAACTGTCAAAGAAGTGAGGACTTATGGAGGGGTGAAGCAGGAGCTGTTATGTCTTGGCATAATGGCCTCCCTTTACTACCCAGCCACGCTCCGAGTAATATAAAAAGGGAAGTATCTAATGTTTGAGAACCCATCACAGGTGGAGCAGTTTTTGGTGGGCATCCATCATGAAATGCCCCTGCATCTCCAGCAGTGCTCATCACCAAAGGGAGCAGCATGGCAATTGCCCCCATAAACTCTCATGGAATGCCAACTGAGTGAGCCTCCCAAGGCCATTGACCCAACCTCACAGGAAACCTGGCAGCAGAAACAGAGAGGCCATCAGAAAGAAAGAAAGAAATGCACCAACAACACCAAGGAAATGTGGTCCCATGCAAGTGGTCGAGAAGCCGGCAAAGTCAGCACCAACTGTCAGGCACCAGTAGTGCTGCTCCCTCTGATACCTCTGTCAAAATGGCAAATCATTTTGCTCCTCTGAGGGAGTTCACTCCAGTGACCCTTGACTTGACTGGAGAGGGCCAGACACCAAGTACTTCAGACCCCCCCCAACTGCTGTCACAGATGAGGACTGGGCTCCAATCCGTCAGGCCAGCACTGGTGTTGGTCTTCAGAGAAGAGCCATGTGAACACTGGGAAAAGGCCAAACTATTGAGAGGGGGTGTGCTGCAAAGGGGGGATCCTGACAGATGAGCAATCCAGTGCTCAGTGATAATGCAGTGAAGCTCAAAGATTTACCTATGTGGGAAGATTAGTTTGCTGGGAATGGCACTATAAAGGCAAATGGGACCAGTTGTAGTGTAAATGTACTTTGGTCTTGAGGAATCTTCACCCCAACTGGTAGTATTAAATAGACCATCATACATGCTGAACAGCATGGATTATACCAGTGGAGTAGGGGCTGAACTAATCCCCCCACCTGGGGACCTACAGGGTCATTGACTACTGCGAGATAATTAGCCTGACCATCACTGTGGGCCTCCGGATGCTAATGAAGGTTGGATGTTTGATTTATTGTAAATTATTATGGTTTACTAGTGTGTTTAAAGTTATTTCTCGAAAATGCCCCATTGAAGGTGGCACAGCACTGCTTCAGGGCCCTTACACTAGTAGACAGAGATAAGGATGCTTCAATAATTGGGCTAATGCAGATGAGACCAAAAGTAGTTGGTATGTGGGGGAACACAGCTGGAGTATTGCAGAAAGGTGAATCAGTCATGAAACTTGGACCAATCAGGATTCCACTAAAGTGTGCTATGTCAGTATGGATTCCAAGTGGGGACAGCAGGAAAGACAGGGATGTCTTTAAAAGCAATGGCAGTGCACCTCCTTTGAGTGGGGCAGTGACTTACATCCTAATAGCATTGATCAAAGTGTACTCCTATGACTGACAAATTAGTAGTAAATGCCACCTCATGGAATGTGAGGGGCCTGAATTCATGAATAAACAGGAAGAAGGTGTTGTCCTACTTAAATAAATTGCACACCCAGATTTCCTTCCTCCAATAAACCAAACTGATTGATAAAAAAGCCCTCAAATTGAAAAGGGAATTGGTGGGAGGTGCACAGTGTCTCCAGAATGGCAAAAAAGTGGAGTTTCCATACTAGGGCATAAAAAGCATAAATGGAAGATGCTGGATTCAAAGTCAGACAAGGACTGGGGGTGGGTGTTGGTGAAGCTGATGATGCCCAATAGTCCTCTTTTGCTAGCCAGTGCATATGTCCCCAGTAAGGACTGCTCCAAATTCATGGATAGCCTGTCTCAGACTATAATGGACATGGCCTATAATGATCCAGATATAATTCTGGGAGGGGTCTTTAAACTTACCCTGGACTATATTCTGGATCATTCTAACTCTAAGCCAGAGCCGCACACATGTGCCCTCCACGCCCTTAAGAAGCTTATGGCCCTGCACTAGTTAACAGACTACATCATCCCCCAAAACAGGCATTGCCCCAATATATCTTTCTGGCTATGCTCCCATAACCCTGAAATACCCAATTGAATCTGTACAAACTAAATCTCCACAGTGAAGACTTGATCCTTTCCTCCTATAGGACATGGGGTTCCAGGAGTGGCTAGTGAAAGAATCTCAGAACTTCTTCAGGGATAACTCTTCTGGCTCAGTGACCCTGGCAGGGATACAGGAGGGTTATAAAGCCACCATGAGGATAAAGATAATCAGCTATGCAGCCCATCATCAGAAACAGAGGGAAAAAGAGGTAGTAGATCTGGAGGCAGCACTAGCACAGAAAGAAAAGATATACAAGAAGGACCATAAAAAATTGCAAAACACCTCCATTGTATATGAACTGACCTCCTTAAGGATTAAATTAAACATGCTAGCCACCAGAAAAGTGGAACTCAAACTACAGTACAGTGCACCAAATTTAATACTGGGTAGTGGAGAGAAAAATAGCAGTCTTCTGGCTTCAATCAATCAATCAGTCAATCAAACTTTATTTAACCAGGCTTTTCACCTTTGAGCAAGCTACTGTAATTTGTAAGGTGGTCCTGGACAACAGTTACAAAGGACAATACAATGGTATAGATATACCTGTACACAACATATACAACACTGGAAAACAGTCAATGATACATTTTCTGCATTTTACAGTATACACAGATTACAGGCACAAAGGATAATATGGGAATACTGTTACAAAATTATAGTAACCTGTAATAATACAACACAAAAGAAGATATTAAGTATATACTAAAGAGGAAACAGAGAGTGGAGAGATGAAAAGGGAAAGGAACGGGGCGGTTGAGGAGAATGGGTAGGGGTAAGTGGGAGAGGAGTAGAAGTGCTAGAATGGCCTGACAAACATAAGTGGAATTGGGGAAGCAAGGTCTTGAACAATTATCTATGACATGAGCAAGTTTCTTTTAAGGCAGCTGCGAGAAGAGACTTAAAGATGAATATCCCCAGTACAGTAACAATCTTAAGTGCCTTCTGCAGGGAGTTGCAAAGGGAGGGAAGAGCAAAGCTAATAGCGACAGCGCCAGATCTTGTTTGGATCTTGGGGACATAGAACATAACAAATGCATAGCGTCTCAGACAGTAGGTCCCTGAGTTTCGATTAAAAAGATTGGAGATATAAGAAGGAAGTTTATTTATAATTGCCCTGTGAAACCAAAGGGCTGCATTCCTCTTCCTTCTGATATTAAGAGATCCTATGGAAACAGCAGGCTGAAAGGCACATCACCCAGCTAGTGGATAAATCAGGCAGGATCTTTACTACCCCCAAAGAGATTAATGGAATCATGGAAACTTTTTTATAAAGAACTATATGCCTCACACATACAGTGGGACAGAGAGGCCTTTGGGGACTTTATGAGGAACATCCACTTATCTAAGCTTACACAGGAACAGAAGAAACCCCTAGAAGGTCCCCTCACTATACAGGAAATAAAACAGGCCATCCTAGCAATGGCTCCCCACCAATCCCCCAGAAGTTATGGCTACTCAGCAGACTATTACAAGGTGGTTTTGGAAACCATCTCCACCCCCTTGCTCTCTGTGCTAGAAGAGGAGCAGAAGCAGCAATCTTTCCCTCCCACTTTAAGAAAAGTTATAATAAAAGTGCTTCCAAAATAGGGCAAAGACCCAACATCCACAGTAAGCTACCACCCTATCTCCTTAATTAACATGGATGCCAAAATACTGGGAAAAGTGCTAGCATCTAACCTAAAGCATCTTCTCGTGGGCTAATTCACCCAGCTCAAGTGAGTTTTATAAAAGGCAGAACAAACACAGCCCATATGAGAACCCTGATATCCCTGATCTGGGCTGCAGGCAGCCTTCCCAGTCCAGCTGCTGCCGTAGTTGTAGACTTTGAAAAAGCATTTGACTCGGTCAAGTGGGAATACCTGCACACAGTGCTGGAACAGGGAAACTTCGGGAGTGGGTTCAGAAGGTGGATACACTTGATGTATCAAGCCCCAGTGGCTAGACTCCTGACAAACAATATCTTGTCAGAACCCTTTCCACTTTATAGAGAGATGAGGCAGGGGTGACCCCTATCCCCCTTACTTTTTGTATTGGCCATTGAGCAGATGGCCGAGGCCTTATGTGTCCATCCCTTCACCAAGGGGGTTAAAAGGGGGGACTCAGCATATAGTACTAAGTTAAATGTGGATGATTGTTTGATACTGACAGAGGACATTAAGGTAAGCCTATCACCAATAATGAGTATTCTAACAGCCTTTGCCAATCAGTCAGGCCTTCGCATAAATGTAAGTAAATCTAAAATACTTCCCCTTAACAGGGTCCTGCTCCCCCGTCAGGTAATGACCTCATGCCTATCCAGTGCAAAAGCTGGCATCAAATGCCTAGATATTCAAACATCTAATAGCTTTTTGAAGTTAGTGCTGGACAACCTCAATCCTATCATTAGAGCCCTCCAACAGGAGACAGAAAGATGGGCCCTCCTTAATTTGACACTGGGTGACAAGATAAAAGCTGTCAAGATGATAGCAGCCCCTAGAATCTATTATGTAATGTCACATCTCCTGGTTGCAATCCCAGCTATATGGTTCAAGAAGATAAACAAGATCACAACAAGGTTTGTGTGTGGTAAGAACACGATCAGACTTAGTGGGGCAAAACTGAATGCCCATAAGGACAGAGGGGGGAGGAATCTGCCAGATTTCTATCATTTCTCTGTCTCAAGCAATATGGCCATGTCAATCAGAATGTTCAAAAACCAGCTACCGAGTGCCTGGCCTGTGTTCAGATACAGAGTTCATCCTTAAGGGGAGCTCACCCTGCAGTGCACTTTACCTCCCCATTCCCTAGACAGTTTACATCCTGGTTTACCATTAAGGCCACACACACAACCATCTGGAAGGTAGGGAACTTAGCCAGTATATGTATGCATCCTGAAACCTATGCTACCCTTTGGCTTAATCCCTCCTTATAGATAGGGAACAAGAGCATACAGTGGGAGGCCTGGGAAAGTACAAATATTGATAGTATTAAGGATTTGCTAGATGAAGACTCTGGGGTGACACTATCCTTTCAAGAGCTGCAGGCCAAGTTTAACTTCCCTAAGTCAGATCACTGGAGATATCTCTAGATGAGGAGCCTATATCTGGCCTGACTGAGACACACCTGCAAGTGTCAATTGTACAGTAACGGAACAGCCCACACCCCTCAGCCCCTCCCCTTAGGCCAGTGGCTACACAATCCTAAAGGACTGGTGGGCATACTTAAGGGTATGATTAAACAGAAAAGCCCCAATCCATCCCTGCAGGCCAAACCCAAATGCAAGCATAGCTAGGCAGGGTCATAATAGAAGAGGACTGGATTGACTGTTGGCGGCTAGCACATAAAGCCTGTAAAGACCAAAAAAGTATTCTTATATAAAAAAAGATACTCCATCTATGGTATTGTACCTCCTCACTCCTGAAAAGGATGGGCTTACAGTACTTCCCACAAATCACTGCTGGAGATGCAACTCTGCAGGAGTGAACCTTCTCCACATACTATGGGAATGTCCTGTCATACATTCCTCCTGGGCTAGGGTGGTGAAAGAATGTGAAATTATTCTGGGGGTTAGTATTCCCTACAATCATGCGTTGCTCCTTTTGGGACTTCCTCCTCTGGGGGTAAAGTCATTGAAACAACAATGGCAAAGGCTCATGCAGGCCTCAGTGGAAGCCAAGCAATTACTGCTTATAAGATGGAGAACCCCAACGGCACCTGACCTGGGGTAATGGTGTAAGGTGATGAAAGGTCTGGCAATAAACTCAAGGCTACTATACTTCTCAGTGCAGAAGACACAGGGTTACCAATCAGTATGGGGTCCATATCTGCAATATATAGAGTCCAGAATTCACAAGCCCATGTCTTACTGGAAAAAGGATCCGCTGAAACCACCTTGAATCCAGACATGTCCCTCTAGATAATACCAAGTAATAGAAAGTTAACAATAGAAAGAATGCTCCCCCTTTTTCTTTCTGCCTCCTCCCCCTCTTCTCAACCTTCTTTCCCTACTGCCCCCCTCCCCCACACACACACACACACCTGGCAAGGGCACAGGATACCTCATACTTCCTTGATCTCTCTCTCACTCACATTGCAAATGAGCAAAGATGTGCTGGCCTTATAATGATTCTGCATAATAGATATCACGTGGACTGCCCAGGGGCTAAAGAACTGGTTGCTTGATCATAGGCTTAGTGTATCCCAATGCTTACAACCTTTTTAATAATGTCATAATTTCATGCATAGAGGTTCCTGACTGATTATTGGCACACACTGTAATGTGATGAACTGTTGCATATGTTTTGTAACTGTACTGTACTTTGTCTGCCTTTCTGATACTGAATACAAAGATTAACTATAAATGGACACTCATTTAGGTGATACTGCAATTGCAGCCTCAAAATTTCATTTATTTACTGAAAAGAGACTGGATGGCCTTATTTAAACAGAAATTTCTGGCACTGTCCATCCCAGCCTGCTAATTTCAATGAATAGCAGGACAAATCATGTAAAACAGTTACATGCTATAAATTCCTTTCACAGTACCTTGGGATCCTGATCCCATACTCAGGTTTGTTATGTTTGATGCACACCATCCCTGTGGGCGAAGTGTAAGTTACAAGGCCTTCTATGTGGCTATGTACTGGACTCGAAGAGATATGTATTTGTGGTCACAGCGACTGTGATACAATGGCCTGTTACTGTAGCTGGAGTGGCAAAACTGGTAAATAAGGTATACTGCCTCAGAGGTGCTTCTCTTTCACCCCAAAGTTCTGTGCCTGCCACTGGGATCACGTTGGTGGACCCCAGAAACACTTCAGATTGAATCAGGTGGGGACTACCCTGATCTCCATGATAGTTTTGACTCCCCCTCTTCTACTTCATAATATCTCATGGAGAGTTACCCCTTATTCACCCTTACTAAACCCAAGGCTTTGAGCCATTTATAGAGTGGCACCACTTCCTGTGCAAAGAGTAAACATGGCAGGGAACTCCGACTTGGGGTTGCTTCCAACTTAATGTAGGTTAAATGCTTCCATACCAAAAAGCACTAACGTCCCTTTCAGGACATCACCCAACCTGCAAGAAGATCCAATGCCCCCCTTCCCCACAAAAAAATCAAACAAACAAACAAATGCAGTCTGCGCAAAGGGCTGAGGTAGAAATAAACATTTACTGTATGTACTTCATGTTCTTGTAACTTTGCACAGTTTACATATTTCTGTAGTGTAAATATATCTATTTACATAAATGTAGAGGGTACCCTTAATAGAATAATACAGGTTCAAAAATATATTCTGCAAGGGTGCTAACTGCTCCTCTTTAAATGCTGTGTATACACTGCAGGTACCTTGGCAATGGAATATTTTATAATGCCTTAGCAATAGGTCCTTTCAAATGTACAGTAGTCAAATGCCAGTACAGAAAGGACATATAGCATAGATGTTCTATTAGGGACAGGATAATGGTCCAAATTGTTTAGTTGGTTGGGTTCTCTTGAATGCAATAATATGGCTCTGACTGTGCTGTCTGCTAATTAATTCACTGCAATTGACATAATGTAGGATAGTACATTACTGATGACTGCATATCTTAGCTTCCTACTGTACATTGCAAAACAAATTAAAATAATGATTTATCATACACAATTATCATTTATATTGGTATGTGACAATAAATAATCAGCAAACACTGTGGCTGGGGAAATTATAATCCTGAAGGGTGTCTGTAAGAGTCCTGGGTAGACTCTAAGAAGAGGGCCGGGCACACAAAAAGGGACCTAGAAAAATTAGAGGGGCTTGTCAAATGTATGGCACACCTAAGTTGAATGCCACAAAGTGAAACATTATGAACATAGACAAGGGAAACCTGAACATAGGTTATTGATGGGGGGCACAAAATCTGTCTTACCACTGGAGAAAAGGGATTTGGAAGTCATCAATAATGAAATATTCAAATCAATGTCACAGTGCAGCAAGGAACTCTAAAACACACACACACACATGATGCTGGGATGTATAGGCAGAGGAAGAAAGTGTTGTTGCCATTCTACACATCACTAGCTGTTCAATGGATTACTAGAAACAGGTGTAGTTCTGGAGGAGTGATGGAGGGCACAAGTGGTACCCCTGCTCAAAAGTGGTAGCAAGGAGGAGGCAGGAAACTACTGCCCAGTCAGTTTGACCATGCTAGTAGGTAAAATGATGAAAACCCTACTTAAGGAAAGGCTGGTGGACTACCTAGAGATAAGGGAGCTGCTGGACCCAAGGCAGCATGGATTCATGGCAGGGAGATCATGCCAGACCAACATGATTGAGTTCTTCAAATAGGTGACAAAGGAAATAGACCAGGGCAAAGCGATAGATGTGGCCTATCTGGAGTTCAGGAAGGCCTTCAACACAGTCCCACACAGGAGACTAATCCACAAGCTGGGAAATCTGGGGGTGAGGACAAAGGTGGTCATGTGGGTTAGAAACTGGTTGAGTAACAGAACACAAAGAGTGGTAGCAAATGGGGTTAACTCACAGAAGGGATGGGTAACAAGTGGCATACCCCAGGGACCAGTGCTGAGACGAGTGCTCTTCAATATCTTCATAAGCACTATTGCAGAGAGGCTAGAAAACTGGTCCAAGGTATGGCAGTTGGGTTTCAATGCAAAAAAGTGCAAGATTATGCAGTTAGGGAAAGGGAATCCTAGGGCTGAGTATGAACTAGATGGGATAACAGTGGAGGCCACCATAGAGGAAAGGTATCTGGGGTAGTCATAGAAGACAACCTCAAAGTGGCTAAATAGTGCGACAAAACAGTTGGAAAGAGTAACAGAATGCTAGGGTGCATAGGGAGGGGTATAAAAAGTAGAACGAGGGAAGTGGTGGTGGTACCGTTATACAACTCCCTAGTAAGGCCTCATCTGGAGTATTGTGTTCAGTTGTGGAGGCCCCATCTACAAAAAGACATAGACTGGATGGAGACGGTACAGAGGAGGGCGACATAAATGGTGTAGGGGATGCAGCATAAGTCATACAGTATGTGGAGAGACTCAAAGCTCTAAATATGTACTCCCTGGAGGAAAGGGGGGGGGGACATGATAGAGACCCTGAAATATCTAAAAGGGATCAATAGGGTACCAGAGGAGAGCATCTTTCACATGAAGAGAAATAGCAGAACAAGGGGACACAGCATGAGACTAAAAGGGGGAAACCTTAGAGGGAACTTGAGGAAATTCTGCTTCACTGAAAGGGTGGTGGAGAGATGGAACAGTCTCCCCCAGGAAGTGGTGAGGGTGGTCAAAGTTCAGGGATTCAAAAATGTGTGGGATAGGCACATGGGAATTATCAAGCTAGGGTGAAGGGGGAGTTAGCATCTAGGGTACCTTAAGCATTAGAAAGAGGGACAGGGCAGACTGGATGGGCCACAAGGCCCTTATCTGCTGACAGCATCCATATATCTATGTATCTAGTGAAGCCACAGCATGAATTACTCTGCCTAGGTCTGGAGCCCACAGCTGAAAAAGGATGAGGACCACATAGAATCTGTCTAAAGACATACTACAAAGATGATACAGGAGCAGCAGGGTAAATCACATGAACACTGTCTGGCCAGTGTGAACACATACTTGTTGGAGTCTACTGTATAAGAGGGAGTGGGAACATGATAGAATCCTTTAAATATGTAAAGATGATAAGCAGGGCAGAGTGTCACAACCTGTTTAGGCATAATGAGGAATCACAAACTTGGAGACACAAGTATAAACTAGTGAGGAGTAAATTCTTCTCATAGATCACTGAGTAGTGCTGCATGCATAATTTTTAAATTCCACTTTTGCAAGAATTCCACAGCATTTTGGAAATTCCACTTAATTCCACAGAATTCCATCTGAAGTAGAAATTCTGAATTTTTGAAAGTGGAATGTTAACTGCAGAATCATATTCTGCAGTTTGAGATCTGCCATATATTATTATGTGGCTTACATAGAAATGCTTTTTGGAGAGCTTTGAAATAGAAAAAAAAATATGAATTCAGCCAGTGGAATTCTGCATTTCACACAGCTCTGCAGTACATCTGAATGCAATTGAGTTAGGGGAAAACTTAAAATGCCATCCACTTATTGCTTGATCCAATCATTCCAATGCTTCTCAACAAAATCATTACCTACTCAAGGGCAGAAGGGTAAGAGTACCCTCTATTGCTACACATTTTAGCCACCTCACAACTGGCACAGCAGTATTTCCCAACCCAGAGTGACAAGATTGTCCAGGAGGCAACCACAACTGTATCACTGACACTGCATAGGCATATGCTGGGCTCTCTGATACTTCAACCTCTGTGTGTTCCTCCTTGTACTCTGCCCCCCTGCTGAATTCCTTCTGGATGACCCCTGCACTTCCATTTCTTCAGGGGGACCTAAGTGGATTAATCCATTTGGTTTGGGAAACCCTCCATTTGCATCCTTGGTAATCACTTTTAGCATAGCAGTAGGATCAAAAATTCCTGGAGTGTTCTAGGGCCTGGTTATCAGGTGCCAATCTGTACACACACTTGCCAACTTCTTGCACTACTGATGTTTCACTCTATTCTGGTGGCAGCAGCCAATGGTGGTGCTGTGGTCACTCAGTGGTAGAAAAACACAGTACCACCATCACCCGCTGGTGGTGGTACCATGGTCACTTAATTGGAGTAGAATACAATACGTCAATCGAAAGACAAGGCACCACTCAAGAAAGTTGCACCAGCTGCAATATGCACCCAAACTACTGAGGGAAGACCCCAGTTATTGTATCCTCTAATTTGCATGATTTAAAACTGGCCACATCTGTATCAACATTACAGGAGAGGTCCTGTTCCCCATGGTGACAAGGTCCCCACTGCTCTGGGACTAGAACAACAAGACCCCTTTTTCTGGGCCAACATATTTACTGCCAACTCTTTTTTGTTACCGTATTCCTTCAAGGTGGCATCAAATCCTTTCACCTTGTCGGCTTAAAACATATTTTTTTCTGTCTTGGTGCTTTTTTTTAATTTGACACTCTCAAGAATAAGACCTACTTTGAAGTACTAATCAGACTATGCAGGGTAATTTGACACATACTGGCCTTTTTAAACTGAACAAGATCACAGAGATTCACATCAGAATAAAATCTCCAAATGAAGCTAGATCCCACCTTTCACGAGTCTTGGACAAATCCAGGTTCAGTGGTGACTCTTTTGATCTAAAATTACTTCATTTAGCATTTGATGTAGTACTCCCACCCCTCACCAAAATTCTTAATCTTTCTCTCTGTCTCAGTCAGTTTCCCTCCCAGTGGAAATCTACAATAGTCACCCCTGTTCACAAGAGTGGTGACAGAACTGCCCATGGTAATAATTGCTCCATCTCTCTCCTTCCCCCTATTTATAAAGCCCTTGAAAGAATAGTGAATAATCAAATCTCTGAATACCTTGTCAAGAACAATATGCAGTGTAGCCAACAACACGGCTTCAGGAGGGAGCACAGTACTTCCACAGACCTCCTGGAGTTCACTAGCTTTATACATAAAACTCTGGATTGGGGTCACTTGGTTGGGTCTGTGTACATAGACCTAACAAATGCATTTGACACTGTCTACCATGGCCTTCTCTCTGCCTTCCTCTCAGGGCTGGGCCTATCCTCTGATGCTACCACCTGGTTTGATAGTTACCTCTCTAGGAGGTCCCAGAGGGTTAAAATCCTAGATTCCCTCTCTTCCAGTAAGCAGCTTCACTCAGGGGTTCCACAGGGGTCAATTCTTGGCCCACTCCTGTTTAGCCTTTTCTAAATACCCTTCCCCAATCCTGCTCTGGCAACCTACTCCTCCACACAGATGATGCAGTTATTTTTCTGTAGTCATCCTAAACCCCTTATGCTAGAACAATGCCTGCAAAATAGCTTTACACAAATCGAGTCCTGATTCTTTCATAAACTTGTTATCAACTACAAAAGGACCAAAGTAATGCTGTTTGCAAACCAACAGAATAAACATAAAGGGATGTCCCTAAACATCTGAAATAGTCAACTCTCATCACTTGAGCAGGTTAGGAGTTTTAAATACCTTGGGATCACCTTAGGCTCCTCCTTCTCCTACCAAGAACATACTAATCTGGTTTGCAAAGCAGTAAACAGAAGAATTGGCCTCCTCTATAGGCATAGGATCTGCCTGACAAGCGATGCCCTCCACCTGGCTGTCACTAGTTCCGTTCTATCCCTAGTGGATTATGGAATAGCAATCCACGGATCTGCAACTCTTAAAAGAATAATGCTCTCCCTCAATAAAGCATGTCACCTCATAACAGGAGCACCAAAGCTAATGCATACCTGCATTCTTTACAGTCAAGTGAACTGGATAAACTTTAAGGGTAGGCTTGACTATCACACCTGCCTGTTGGCCAAGAAGCTTACCACCTCACTCTCCCCTCCCTCTCTCAGTCCAACAGCTCATTTCCCCTGCCCCTACTCCTCGTTCTACTAGGAGCTCTGATAAGGCCCTTTACCTAGTCCCTTTCTGTAACACATCCCTGGGACAATGAGCATTCTTCCACAGGGTCCCTATAATGCTCAATGGCCTGCCTCCTCTGGTTTCCTCCACAGTTAAATTGTGTCTCTTTAAAACTAAACTTCACCAGCACCTGCTCTCTGTGAATAGTTGTGACTGCTCCTAGCTTTTACTGGTCAGTTTGGGACTGCTCATGGCTTATCCCTCAATTTTTACCTGCTCCTCCCCACCTTATCTTGGTTTAATTTCTCCATCCCTACTCTGTTCCCCTCCTGCCCTTTACTCATCTTTTACCTGTACTCTTTGCTACTCCTCCTTCTCTACACCTTATACCCTTCTACTCAACATTTCTCCCTACCCTTTCCCCCAGCTGTCTCACAAGTCTCCTTAACTGACTTCCTTCTGACCTCTCTTTCTTTTCTTTAGTTTCTTATCTGTTTACATAATTAGCTAGCACTGCCTGCACCATGTTTGTTTCATTATCACGTACTTCGCCCTCAGTTATGATGCACTTATGTATAATGTACTGTATTAATTTCCTGTAATGTTTCATATCCTGTCTGTTTTAAATTTGCTCACCATGTTGTTTCTTTGTCATGCACTGCACCTTCATTTATGATGCACCTATGTATAATGTACTGTATTATTTGTATACTCGTATCCTATGTATAATGTACTGTATTCGTCTCCTGTAATTTTTTTGTAACCTGTCTGTAAATCTGATGTGGAGCCTTTGCAAAACAGTCTTTGACTCAAAGGGTTGTAATTCCAAGACTTAAATAAAATAAATAAATATAATTATATGCAGAATCATTTCTAAAATAAATAGAACCTAGTGTTTCTTCAACTGTAGACTTGCAGAGAACCTCCACTTGTAAATAGTTTGAATCATTTAAGAGGCATGCAGATAAACAATTAGTATACACGTGTATGTCAAAAAAGTAAATTTAGCACAGTTTTGTGTTCTAATCAGAGAATCATGATCATAAGACACATCATAGATGTCAAAATGCACAGTACCATAAAACCATCACCCATCTCTAATAAGAATCTAAGCAGAAATTGTTGGTATTTGAAGACCAGTTGGTCAACAATAAATAGTATTCCTGCATTCCTCTTGCCCTGCCTACATCAAGAAAGGTGTTGAGAGAGTCACAGATCCCAGCAGTGAGCTGAATCCCTCATCTCAACCTTTGCTATTCCTGTCTCTGTCCCAGGAACTGAACACAGACTTGAAGCCCCACCCCCAGGAAGCCCAGCCAATCAGACTGCACAGCCAGAAAAGGCATGTGATTCAAACCAGAGTCTTGCAGCATAAAAACTCTGTTTTCCGCCAGTCCAGGACTCACACCCCAGCCCTGTCTATATAAACAAAGGGGTTGAGAGAGTCACGAATGTCAACAATCAACTGACTCTCCTTCAAATGATTGCCATTCCCGCCTCTGTCACAGGAAGCCAACATGCACTTGATGCCCTACCCCTGGGAGCCCAGCCAATCAAATCACATGGCCAGAAGAGGCATGTGATTAAAATATTTTAACCTGCAGCATAAAACTCAGCTTTCTGTTGGTCCCAGACCCTCATTCCTCCTTCCCTGCCTACAGCAGCAAAAGAGTTGGTAAAGTCATAGATGCCAGCAATTGACTGACTCCCCTCCCCCCAAGCGATTGCCCTTCCTCTCTCTATCTCAGGTACAAAACATGGAATTGAAGCCCTCTCCCTGGGAGCACAGTGTTTGGATCACACGGCCAATCTTCCTTCTTTCCACAAAAGTCTTATAGCTTGAATGGTTCAGAGTGTTGTGTTCTGGAGCACTAAGGACTACAGTGCAAAAGGACATCACAGAATAAGTCTGCCAGAAGAGGAATCAACCAGAAGAGGCAGCTGGCAGACAGGAACTGTACCCTTTTAACAGTGCTGATAAAATATCTCCTGCTGTTTCAATTCTATTTTTTTTTGTTAATAGTATTTTTCATACATTCAAATGGTTGCCATTAGCTGCTCATAAATACAGTACTAAAGATTTAATCACCATTTTTGAGCCGGAAATTATTCCCATTGTGTTACCATCCTAGTTCCATAGCTTTTAACAAGTCCTCTTGTGAGTCAGTATTGCTTATCCTATGTAGTATTGGTTAGCTTCTAGTCCTGCACAATTATTAGAACCTGCCTAACACCCAATCTGCATATAGTAGGTTTTCAATTCTCTGTTCTGTTTTTAGCTGAAAGTCCCACTTGCACCAACTGGGATAGTTTGAGCCACTAAATTCTGCAGACCTGGGGGTGGATTTTCAAAGACCCCCAAAAGTAAGAGAAAAACTTGTCCAAGTGGGTCTTCACTTGCATAGCTGCAGTTTTTCCCACATGTGCTGCATTTTCTAAAAAGGAGCAGTTTTATGACCATCTCAATGATTTTTGGCAGCTTGCAGCTACTTCTTGGTGCAGCTGTATCAAAATGTTATGCCTGGTTTGACCCTTTGAAACATCCTCTGTGGCTACGTCTGCTACCCATATGAAGCATAGGCTGAAAATTGGACTGTCTGCCGATGCAGGCATTTTTTTCCACAGCAGTGGACTGCAGCACAGGACTTATTTATGCAGCCATTTTTGTCAGTTTGAAAATTCAGCCCCTGTTCTTCAGGCAACTCTGTTGTGCACCCTATCTGGGTGGGGTGTGCATTTGCAGTTGGACTCCTGCTGGTCTTGAGTGCCTGCCAGTTTTCTATTTTTAAATTGCAGTCTTCATTAACTGCCTGAACCTACCTAACAACCTGATTAGACCTGTTAATTCTGTGTTTTAGCTTACTTGCTAGGTCAGTGCTACCATGTTTATCTGCCAGCTTAGCAGATTATTCTCAACCTGTGACTACTGTGTGTTAGCCCACTAAATAGGTCAATACTTCTATGCTGGTGTACCAAATGTGTGATTGATATCAGACTGTTATTGTTGTGTCTTCATTCACATGATAGGTCATTTTGTCATTGGATCATCCTGTCTGGGTTGGCCACATTGAGGTCATAGCAATTCAGCAAAGCATCTGGTCAAATGTTGATTATTGTAAATGTGTTAACCTGCTAGTATAAATTTATTTTAATTATTTGTTTGTTTGTTGTTTATTTATTTATGTATTTATTTACATAGATACATAGACAGTGTCGGCAGATAAGGGCCTATGGCCCACCCAGTCTGCCCATTTGAGCTTGTAAGTTCAGTTTATGTTTTCCTAGAAGTCTGTTGCCCCTTACCCCTGACCTCCAGAATTCCTTTATGTCTATCCCATGCATTCTTAAATCCCGTGATTGTTTCAGCCCCCACAACTTCCTCTAGCAAGGTGCTCCACTTGTCCACCACACGCTCTAGAAGAAATTCTTCCTCATGTTTCTCTGAATCGCCCTCCTCCAACTTCATCCCATGCCCTCTAGTCCTGGAACATCTTTTCACTTAAAAATAGTGTATTCCTGCACCCTGTTCCTCCCTGTAGGATACTTGTATGTCTCTATCATATCCCTCTCTCCTCCTCTCCTCCAGGGAGTACATATTCAGTTCCTTCAACCTGTCCTCATAGGACTTGTGATGCAATCCATGTACCATATTTGTTGCCCTCCTCTGAACCTTCTCTACCCTGTCTATGTCCTTGCATAGGTAAGGTCTCCAGTACAGTACACTGTACTCCAGGTGAGGCCTCACTAGTGTCTTGTATAGTGGAATTATGACCTCCCTTTTCCTGCTGGTGATGCCCCTGCCTATGCATCCCAGCATCCTATTTGCTTTACCTGCTGTCTTGTCACACTGTTTCCCTACCTTGAGGTCATCAGAGATGATAACCCCAAGATCCCTTTCCTGCTAGGTGCATGCTATATCCTCACCCCCCAATTGATATATTGTTCTAGAGTTTTTATGCCCCATATGCATTATCTTGCACTTCTTTGCATTGAATTTCAACTGCCAAACCCATGACCATTCTTCAAGTTTCTGCAGGTCCCTTCTCATTATGTCGACACCCTCTGGTGTGTCTACTCTATTACAGAGCTTTGTGTCATCTGGCAACAGTGAAATTCTGCCTCTAGGTACTGCACAATGTCACTGATGAAAATTTTGAATAGGACCGGTCCTGTAGCACTGATCCCTGTGGTACCCCACTGGCACTCTTCCCTTTGTGGAGTGACAGCCATTTACCACCACCCCCTGTGTCCTTCCACCCAGCCAGTTACCTACCCACCACACTACTGTCCTGCCCACACCCTTGTTCCCCAGTTTGTGTAATAGTCTTCTATGTGGCACAGTGTCAAAGGCCTTTCTGAAGTCCAGATAGGCCATATCCACTGCCCTCCCCTGATCCACCTCCCTAGTCACCCAGTCAAAAAATTCAACGAGGTTGGTCTGACATGACCTCCCCCTGGTGAAACCATGCTGCCTTGGGTCCTGTAGTCCATTCACAACCAGATATTCCACCAATCTCTCCTTCAGTAGGGCTTCCATGATCTTCCCCACTACTGAGGTGAGGCTGACTGGTCTGTAGTTCCCTGCTTCCTCTTTGTTCCCACTTTTGTATAAGGGGACTACATCTGCTGTCCTCCAGTCTTTGGGTACCTTCCCTGTTTCCAGTGATTGGCTAAACAGGATAGCCAGAGGTTCAGCCACCACCTGTCTTAGTTCTTTAAGGACCCTGGGGTGCACCCCATCTGGCCCCATTGCTTTATCAACTCTTATTACTTCCAGTTCCTTCAGGACCCTTTCTTGTGTAAAGGGACTTGTGTCCATTTCTGTACCACTCTCACCCCTTGTACTCCCTTCAGACCCATTACCCTCCTCTTCCTCAGTAAAGCCTGAGCAGAAATACCTGTTCAATATGTTAGCTTTACTGTTGTCATCCTCCACATGGCCTTGATCCTCCCCTTCAGTCTCACTATCCCTCCCTTTACCTTTCTTTTTTCACTTATGTACCTGTAAAAGGTTTTGTCTCCTCTACTCACTGATTTCGCAATGTGTTCTTCTGTCTGAGCTTTGGCTTCCTTACTGACCTCCCTGCCTCCTTGCTTCTCCTGGTACTTCTCCTCATCCTTCTGCCTGTGTCTTTTGTATTGCCTGAATGCAATCTTTTGGCTTTCACTTTTTACTACCTCTTTTGGAAAACCATAATGGTCTCCTCTTCCTTTTCCTCTTGCTAACCTGCTTAATGCATAATTCTGTTGCTCTGTAATCCCCATTTTAAATACTGCCCACTATTCCTCAACCCCTGATTCCTGCCCCATTCCCTTAATGCTCTTTTTCAAGTAGTCTCCCATTTTCCCAAAGTCTGCCCCTAAAATTCAGAGGATACGTGTGTTTTGTGTGGTTTGGTTCTCTTTCTTGATTTCAAACCACAATGACTAGTGTGTTCTGTTCCCCAGGTGCTCCCCACTGTTACTACACTGTCCACTTTTGGCTGAGCTGATATTGCCTTTTGCGAGTTGGTTCCATGACCAGTTGCTTGAGGAAGGCACTTGTAAGAGTCCAGGATAAATCTGCTCCTAGTTGATGCTGCTGTTGGATGCTCTAGTCCACATCTGGACTATTGAATTCTCCAACCAGTACTATCTCACCCTTGTCTGCCATCCTTGATGGCTAGGCATCAACTTCCTATCTGTTTCTTCCTCTGGGCTGGTGGTCTATAGACCACCCTGTGCAGATGGCTGGCCCCATTTTCCTTTCCAAGCTTAACCCACAGTACCTCTCCCCATTTTGTTCCTCCTGGATCTCAGGCCCTTATGTCATTTTCTCATACAGTGCCACTCTCCTCCTCTCTCTGCCCTGTCTCTTCTGAATATGTTGTAGCCAGGTATGGCCACTCCCGTCATGGTTGTCATTACACCCAGGTTCAATGATGGCTACAATGTCGGTCTGACTGCACCATGACAGCCTACAGATCTTCCATCTTGTTGCTAAGGCTCCTGGCATAGGCACACATGGCTTTCCTAGATTTTACCTCCTTAGACTGTTTCGCTGTTCTACTCCAGCCCCTTCCTTGGTTGTCCTTTATCCCTGGTTCGCCTTGCTGTCTGTCCTTCTGCTAAATTGTTCCCCTTTTCTGCCTATCCACCTCTTGGGTGCTAATCTCCATCTTTTGCACACTTCTTTGTAGAGATAGCCACTCCTCCGGTTCACTGGTTCCATTGCTAGCTGTGGGGGGTGAGCACGAAGGTAACCTCCTTGCTGGCCTGCCACCCCCCTTTGCTATTTTAAATGCTTGTCAATGAAGCATTTAAACTTATCCTTGAGTGCTAGGATTCCTCTCCAGGATGGATGCAGGCCGTCAGGCTTGAACAAATCTCCATCCCTCCAGGCCAATCCCCAGTCACCAATGAATCCAAACCCTTCCTCACAGCACCAGTTCTTCAGCCATGAGTTAAAGTTCCTGGTGCACGCATGCCTATGCTCTCCCTTGCCTCTCGCAGATAGTATTTCTGAGAAAGTGACAGAAGTAACTACTTGCTTGAGACCCATCCCCAATTTCCTAAACTCTACCTGAACTTCCTTTGACTCCCGATTTGCCAGGTCATTAGTACCTAGGTGGATAATGACATCCAGCTCACCCTCCCGTCTTACCTTCCCAGTGATCCTCAGGATCTTTCTTCCATCCCTCCATGACGTGGCACCTGGTAGGCACCTTACCTCCCTGTCCTTCCCCTCCTGTGTTCCTAGCTGGATCCCTCTTATGATGTAGTCCCCCACCAGGATTCACTTCCTCCTCCTTGGAGGTCCACTGCTTTCCCTGCTGAGGTCACCTTCTTGGCTAACCTCCACATCCTTTCCTTCCACTTCTCTGGGTACCTCAATTTGGTTGTCCCATTTGCTCAGTGTGGCTATGAGTTCTTGAGTGGAATAGGATCTGGGATGTGCCTCTGTCTGACTGTTTTAACTCCTGAGCCTACTGTCATCCAAGTGCTCAATCTTCCTCTGCATCCTTTGGGGCAGTTGCGTTGGACTAGGTGGTCTCTGGATAGAGTGATGGTACTTCTGACCCATTTACTCTGCTCTGGAGTCTGGTCTACCTCATCCCACAGTCCAGAGAGATGCATGCAGATATGGCACCTCAGTGTCCAGAAGGTCTGCCTGAATATGGCTGCCCCACATCCACTGCATTGCACCACTCCCCACATTTTACTGCAATTATACTGCTATTCCACTACTTGTCTGTTACTGAAGCTCTCCTAGTTCCCTTTTTATTAATTTACTGTCCTAAAAATCCTACCACTGATCCTCAGATACTTTTCTTCTTCAAAAAAGAAAATAAACCAATAAATAAATAAATGAGTCAAAACACTTGTCGTGCAGAGGGTGGACTTCTTCCCCCTTATGCCCCTCCTACTCCACACCCCTTACTATCCCCTGTGTTTAGCTCCTGTCAATCAGATTTAACAGGGCATATAATTGTTTATATATGTTTTTGATAACCGAGTAAGTGAACTGATCTGGTGGACCATTTTCAGACACGACCCAGACCACAAAGTGGCAACAAGAGTCAAACAACAAAGTGCATATCATGGGTAAAGATACAATACAGAGCAGATAAACAATGTTTCAAATACATAAGATTTCATGAAGGAGCAACACTACAACATGCGGTTAGGAACACGATACAAAAGGTTTCCAAGATTAAATACCGACAGTACAGTTGGTGACTATTACAGGGCACATATTACTCAAATTTATCCAATAGACTACCAGTGTCTACCCTCAGTTCACACCCCTGTCTTGATGGAGATCCTATTCTGTGTACCTTGCCCTTTGCAGAAAATGCATATACAGCAGTAGTGTTTGTGCTTCTCAGTATAGTTCCAACTGGACAAATAATGACTCCTATCCCTAGTAATAACTGCACTACCTTGATCCTACCTGAAAATTAGGAACACTCATTCACACTTTGTGTCCACTCTAACACTGGGAACCCACTGGTCCCACAGCTTAAGTTGCACTACTTGAGTCTGTCCATAATGTTAACCCAAGTGGAATGCCTCAATTCTGCTAGCAGGTCTTGCCCAAATTCCATCATTTTCAAGATTAAGTTGAGCAGGCATAAGATAGATTCCCTGAGGGGATGTGTTAGGTCTTCTAGGGGCTTTCTAACTTTTCTGCTTCTGCAGTCTAACAATATACACCCCAACACTGGGCTCTTCCTTATCTCAAAGCCCATCCACCAAAAATCTGATAATCTGAAGATCGCTTCTCTTAATGTTAGGAGTTTCATGGCTAAGTTTGAGTAATTTAAAGCCTGGGCAGAGACATTGTGTTCTGACTTAATTCAAATGACTTAATCTTTGCTCACCCCCAAAATCCCCACTACTACTATAGCACTCACAAAGTATAACCTGTTGAGGTAAGTCCACCTTGACAGGCACAATGGAGGGGACTATCTACTATAAAACAGACTTTATGGTTAAAAAAATTAAATTTCCCTAAATGTGAGTGCCATGCTACCAAATTGACTCTGGGTAATGACCATCAAAACCTGTTGCTCTTGACAACCTACATCCTGCCTGGGAACCAGGACAAAGACCTAGATATCCTCTGTAATTATGTTTCTCAAATCAACCCAAACTGGGAAACATTAGTCCAAGGAGACTTCAATATCGATTGGAACTCTAAAAGCAGCTCCAGACACCATGATCGGATAGCCAGTCTGTTTCGAATTCTTGTTTCAGATGAATAAGAGGGATACATGGTGGTTGTCTGCCAGGGAATACAGGCTTGCTTCTCATAAGCAGAAATACAGAGAGCTCAGGAACAGATGTACAATGAAAATTAGGGCAGATACGTCCATCTACTTTAAAGCCCCTAAAATCTTAAACTGGAACAATGGCAAGAACTTTTGGGGGAATGTAAACTTAACAAGGAGGAAAATAAATCCCTAAATATCTTGAATATAGATGGCATTGAGGTAATTGACCCAACTGACATCACCTACATTCCCCAAGGTTCCTTCCCTCCCCACTCTAGCATCCAAGACCTGCTTACAACTGGTAGACAGCATCAATCTTGGCCAACTGAAATTCTGTCTTAGGGCCACTACTGAAAGAGAAACTCTAAGATGTGCTTAAAAAGTATTACAGTATGTAACACCAGGGTATGAACTGATGACATGCCAGAACTATCCTACCAATCACTAAAGTCTTCAACTGCTCCCTGTGCCATTCTCACTTCCCTTGAAAATGGAAGGCTGCGCTTGTCAATCCAGTTTTCAAAAGTGGTGACAGAACTACCATTGCTAATTACAGGCAATTTCTATTCTCTCCCCACTCCCTGAGGCATTTGAGAAGGTTGTTAGTTACCAGCTTGTCTAGTGGCTAGATAAACATGCAATTCAGTGCACACATTAGCAGGGTTTTAGGAAACACCACAGCACTAACACTGCCCTGGTTGAAAACACTAATTACCTCCATGATGCAATGAACAGTGGTGACCTGGTTGGGGCAAATTCATATATATATATATGCCTAACATATGCCTTTGTCCTTGGGAATCCTGCTCCAAAAACTGACTGACCTGGGCCTACCTATGGACACAGTTCCCTGTTTCAATAGCTTGTTCACCTATAAGGCCCTATACAGAATAGGCCCTGGCTATCTGCTGGAGTTCCTGACACCGACCACTTCCGTACAAGTCCTCCACTCTTTGACCAAGGGCCACCTGGACGTTCCTTGGGTCCAGCTCCAGACCAGGCAATCAAGCATTCAGTGTCATAGGGTCAACCCTATGGAACATGCTACCATCTGTTGTCTGGGAGGTCCCGATTGTTGAACAGTTTTAGCAGGGCCTTAAGGCTGACTTGTTCTGCCTGGCCTTCCCTCATGAGAGCCTATGATTCACCTGGCCTCTATTGACTTACTTGGAACTGCTGTTATGTTTCAAATGAGTTTATATGCTGTTTGAAGATTGCTTGGAAATCTGTTTTATTTGTATTATTTTAAAATTGTTTTGATTGTGTTGTACAGCACCTAGAGCTGCCGGGATTGGGCACCTTAAAAAAAATTTGCCTTGCCTTGCCTAGTTACCTCTCCAAATGGACCCAAAAAGTCAAAATTGAGGGTAAAATCTCCTTGAAAAGGGTTGTCTTTCTGGTAGTGCCTTTAAGTTCCATCTTGGGACCCCTACTATTCAGGCTCTTCATGAACAAGATACTATACCTGAAGCCGACCACATGACATACATTCTTCTGTATGCTGATGATGCTGTTAGGTACACAAGGCAGTGAAACAAACATAGCATTGACCAAGCCCTCCAAAGCAATTGAGTCTGTGGCATCATGGTTCTCCAGCAACAGCCTTTTACTCAACCACAAAATAATAAAACCGTGCTTTTCAACAGTTCACATCTGAAGAAAAAACTCACCCCGTAGACATTCACAATGTGTCTGGCACTAGAAGAAGAAGAATAAGCATTCATATAGCACTTCTCATACACATTGTGTCCCAAAGCACTTACAAGCAGTGTTAGACTGGTAGTGAAGTGACTGAATGTGTACTGGGAGTCATTTTGACAGCAGCACTTCCACACAGCCTTGGACAACTGCATGGGCTAGTTTTATTGGAAAAGGAATGTTGGCCAAGACACCAGGGAAATTCCCTTACTAATAATGCAGGGGATGTTTCACTTCCTGTGAGCAGGATGGAGAAGTTCAGTGGGGTGGATGATGGAGGAGTAGGTGGAAGTGAGCCAGAGAAGGATGATTTCATTTACAAATGCCTGCTACTGGATTTTCTGAATTTAATGATGCAGTGCTATTGGAAGAAGAATGGAGATTACAAGACAAACTAGAAGGGAAAAAAAGATGTCTTTTACATATAATGTCTGAAGCAGAACTGCAATACACTAAGGAAAAAACCAAGTTAGAACATGAGAAAAAAACATAAGAGGGTTTCTATTAGCTGTAAAGGATTGCATGGAAAAAGTTTCAGCAGAACTCACCCAACAAGGATTTTGGTGCCAAGGCAGGTGTGCTTAGTCAGACTGATACAAGCTCAACTGTTTCTTCCAGTGAAGTATGGACACCAGAAACAGATTTAAGAAATGCAGATGGATTTTTACACCCAACGGCAAATGGATTCCTGATGCTAAAATCATCCTATCACTCGAGAGGAAAATGCACAAAATACATCAGACACAACTGAAAAGAATAGAGAGCCAATGTAGCAGTGCAGAGAACAACAGCCGCAGTGACTGCTGCACAAAGCTTGAATACCCATATTTTGGACTCTGCTGAGTCAGGTAAGAAAACACCGGACATTGAACCACATCAAACAAATGTAATGAATGACTGCAACAAAAGTAACATACCAGCACTAACTATGGGTCAATTGTAAACTGTAAATGTGGAAAATGAAATGAACATGACTCCCAAAATAAACGGGAAGGTTGCAACCAATAAAAAAATGTAAGCTATGCCAGCCTATTTCACCAAGCCGTAGGAACCAGCCAAAAGAAGGAACATGGTGCACCAGAGATATAGGACAGGTCTAGAACAACTCCCAAAAGGACATTATGTGGGAAATCCATAATGAAAGACTCACTCAAATTTTCCCCAGCAGATGTATATGCCTTCTTCCATGCCCCAGGAGATTTAATTTTGGTTGTCAGCTTTAGAACTACAGCATTGTTAGACAAATTCTGGGCTGTATATTACATGGTTAAAGATTCTCCTGTCTGGGCACCCTTCATTGCAATACCACTTACAAAACCCATGGTCAAAACAGTTACAATTCTTTTTAGAAATGAGGGAGTTAATATTAATGATATTATCCACTGAACTGAAAAAAGGTGCAAGCTACAAGGCACCCCTGATCCTATCATTGATGACAAAGGTTTCTGAACAGGCAGCTGGAAGTTTAGAGTAAAATTGAAGCAAACAGAAAAAGGCATCCAACATCTCCTGAACTGCTTTTATTTAGGCTGAGACAGAGACATTCTATTCTATGTGTGACAGCCCAAGTCATGCTATAGGTGTGGGTCAATAACACATGTAAATAATAATTGTGACAAACTTTGATGCAAGCAGTGTGGAGACATTAGACACAGGGTGAATTTATGTATGTTCACCCCTAATTGTAGTCTCTCTGGAGAGAAATAGCACACATTCAGGTCAAGTCCCTGGGCTGCACATAACTCATCTGACTATATGGAAGAAGACTATTATATCCATAGGGTCACAAAACACCATAGAACAGCTTTGACGGTTTTAGCCCCAAACCCCATAGCTGATCAACCAACAATTTCTGGGAGGAATGCCACACCAGTGGAAACAGAATAAATGGGGGGGAAAACAGAAACTTCACCAAATAATACCATAGTGTCTGGCACATTACAGGAAAAGAACCAAATTGACACAACAATAGAAGATACCACATCACCACCCACACAGGATCAGTTCCAAAAAGTGGAAAAAGGGAAAAGATGCAAAACAAAATCTAAGAAAACAAATACAGTAGACCCAGTACCACTGGAAAACAGATTCAATAACATAACCTCTCCAGGTGGAATGGTGTCTTAGAGGATGAGTTTTTTGGACATTTCAGCAGGTTCCTCCCCAAATGACCTTTTTTCTGAAACTGAGGAACCAAGTACTTCAGAGGGGACTATTACAAAGAAAAAATGGGACACTAGGTCTGAACGAAGAATTTCGACTCATCAATAAATCATTCATTGGCCTAATCTATTGATAGCCAGTCTCAATGTGGATAGCATAAAGTCAGAGTTGAAAAGAAAAACAACATTTACTATTCTAGATCAGATTAATTATGATATTTTTCTCTTACAGAACATCAAACTGCATACATTAAGTAACATTAAAAAAGTACAGAATTAATTGTTAAGGGGAGAATCATTTCAGTCTATAGGGGAGGAACAGAGCACAGGGTTCAGAATTTGCATTGCAAAACCCAGAAATCAAAATCAATAAACTGACGTCAGTCCAGGGAGAGCTCTAGTGTTAGACATATATTTCCAGAAACAAGCTTACAGGTCAATAAATATCTATGCCACACAGACAAAAGTATTAATCATTGAATTGTTAAAATGCATACAGCCATACCTGTTCCCAGCAAAATATGTTTTATTTGGGGGTGATTTTAATATTAGTATGCTACATATGAACAAAAGATCAAATACATCAAAAACGTAGTGTGATAAAACATTTTTTTAAATCCCTTATCAGCCAGGCAGGATTAAAAGATGCACAGAAAGAAAATTATTGGTTCTAAACATACCTTTTTTTAAGGGAAAACTGTCTACCAGAATAGATTTTTGGTTTGTATCAAAGTGTCTCCTCATAACAGAAACTACCCCAACAGAAGCCTCAGACCATGCATTAATAGGAATATGTACATCAGACTCTCCCCATAGTGTTGCAAGTACTTGGGAGTGGAGTTTGAATACAAACCTGTTGATTGATCCCAACATCTTAGAAGAATTAGCACTGGTAATTGCATCTAGAAAATCTGTACTCTGCCTCTACAGTATGACTCCATAGCTTCATAGTGGAAGCATAGTATACTAAAACTTGCTTCAGATATTTTTTTAAAACAACAGCAGAATGGAAAGGGAAAGAGAAATATGAAAAATATTTAGAATTATGGCAACAATTTTGTAAATTACTTTCTCTACAAACCCCAATGAATATAGATTAGTCAGAGTAGATTGCTGCTATAAAAAAAGAAATATTTTTATTTCAATATGACCCTCAAAAAACTTTGGAACTAGAACAGAAGTTTGGGACACAGGGAAAGCACCACCAAATAAATCCATTTGAAGGATACAAAAACAGAATAGCACCTTGGAATATTATGCAACTTAAAAACACCATGGGATCAGTAATAACAGGTAACAAAAGGATTCTAGAAGAAATAGAAAACTGCATGCAGACACAGTTTGGCACACCTAGTCCTAGTAATATATGAACATGTTATTACAGGTGGCAAATCTACCACATATTTCTGAAAACTTAATTAAACCTCTGATAGACAAATAATACCAGCAGAGTTAGAATAAGTGATACAAGATATAAGGAGCAGCACCAGGGTCAGATGGACTGCTTGGAAAATGTTATAAAAAACATATGGAATAATATATGGAATAATATGGCCTAGGAATTAGCAACACTATACAATAAACTTCTCAAAGAAAAAAACTCTTCCAGAAAATATGTATGAAGGCCTATTGATATTTTATAAAAAGGGATAGGATAGAATGCTTTAATTGGAGACCTGTTACATTACAAAATACAGATTTTAAAATGCTAATGCAAATATTAACCAAAAGACTGGCAGAAGTCCTGGAACAGATAGTACACCAAACAAAATTTTGTGTGGTCCCAGGTAGGAATATATCAGATGCCTTAATATTAATTAGAGAAAATAATAAAAGAAAACAGTGAACTACAGAAGGATTGGCAATAAGCTTAGATCAATCTAAAAATTTGATTGAGTGTCTCACAAATTTTATGGTTATGTTTGAAAAAATATGGTTTCCCACTAAGTATATTTTATGGATAAAATTATGTTATAAACTGGCTTACATTTTACCATATGAAAATAGGTGGATTGGGAACAAATACAATATTAAGAAAGGTGTAAGACAAGGCTGCCCTCTTAGCCCTCTATTGTACATTCTAACAATAGATACTCTGATAAGAAAAATACAGCAGTCCCCTAGAATTCAAGGAATTCAATATAAGACCATATCAGATGTAAAAACAGTGGCTTATGCAGATGATTCCTTCTGCAGCATTCCCTCGGCTCCCCCTCGTGGGTGCAAGTCAGGTCATGAGGGTACGGTGCCCTCCCCGAGCAAAGACCTGCAGCATCTCTTGCCAGGTAAAGCACTCAAAAGTGTGCAGCAGTACAGAAATCACAGCCCAGAACTTGCAACTTGCCTCCAATATTGGAGTAGGACCCCCACTGACACTGCGTGTCAGCTCCCCACCGCCCCCACCACCACCCTTGGTCGACTCTGTGTCTTATAGTGTAAGCCAGGTAATCAAAAAAAAATAATCAGGCATTTCTCCCATCTGCAGGCTATCAGCACCTGCCACTAGTGGCTGCTATTTTCTGCCAAATCATCCTTGTTTACTGCCTGGTGTGTGAAGCCTGAAACACTCCTAGTATGCCATTTATATCTGCTAGCTGGTTAGATCCCCCCCCACTAAAACAAACCCATTATCTGTCTGTAATCATAGCTTTTACTCCTTTATGCCTTGCACTACATATCATCACACATACTGCCTAGAAAACTTGACTTTCTCTCTCTCGCTAATGATGTCATTGCTTTTTATCCTCTCCATAACTCCCCTCTTCAGTGTCCCACCCCCAGTGCCATGCCTGAAAAACACCGCACCACCTCTCCAGCCCAAAATACACTCCCTGTACTGCCCTCCATGTTCAGTCCTCTTTCAGTTACCATGTGCTTCCCACCCCACCTCCCACTTGCTCCTGGCCATCTGCTCCCAGCAGCTGTCGCTAGCCCTTTTCTCTATAGCCAAGAAATCTTGCATTATGGCTGCTCTTATCTTACCAATCTACCCCTACATGCAGGCCATGCATCACGTAATTACAAGATGACTCTCAAAAATGCACTATCCAGGATCTTCATTATCCTACTGTTACTGATGGGCAATATGCACCCCAATCCTGGCCCGCCTACCCAAACCCCTTGCCTATCAACGCAATCCAAAGGGCTATGACTGGCTGCCTTAAATATATACAGCCTCCAAAAAATCTTGCCCTGCTTCAAGCATGGGTCTGCCTCCACTACCCTGACACACTCGCAGTATCCAAAACATGGCTATCTCCAAACACCCCAGACTCGGTTGTTTACATACCTGACTATACATTATTCAGATCAGACAGACTGAACAGACGGGGTGGCAGTTGTGCGCTGTACCTTCAGGATCACCTACAAGGTGTATAAATTCCTGCTTTAAACCCTGTTGCAGGTGCCCAGTGTCTCACCCTTAGGGTAGCAGTTGGCAAATCAGGAAAATCTCTCTACCTAATGTCAGTCTACATACCCCCTTGCAACCAAAAGGAGGCCTTCTCATCTATTCTGAATTTCACTGCACAACTTCCAAAAAAGCTGGAGGTCATTGCCCTAGGAAATTTCAATATAAACTGGCTTTCCCTCCATATATCCCCCATCAGGGATGCAGCCGCAGCTCAAAATCTCTCTCAAATGGTCCTTAGCCCCACTAGATTAGATCACCACAGGGGCACTAGTTTCCTTATTCATCTCATCCTCACAAACCACCCTGAGCACCTTCAGGATGTCCAGGTCCTCCCAGACTCACTCAGCTGTTACCTGCCATTGGTTAAATAGCTGGAAGCCCCCACCCCCAAAGATCTCCCTGCATCTCCAACTTAAGAAGGGGTCCCTGGCACATCTCCATAACTATCTTCTCAACCTTGACTGGTCCTCACTTGACCACCAGACGTTGGTGGATGCCGCCCTCTACTTCTTCATTAGCTCCTATCAAGCCACCTGTGATACCTTTGCCCCCTTTGTCAAGTGACTAGAACAAATTAAATCCTCCCCTTGGGTAAATCGGTCCTTGCTTGATCAAATGAAGGCTCAAAATAACCTATAGTACCGTGCTCTTGAGTCGGGTCACTCTTGTGATCGACAACTGTATCGCACTGCCCGAAACTCATGCACCTGGGCAATCTGCAAGGCTAAGGCAGCTTTCTATCATTCCAACCTTACTGCCACGTGGGACGATGGGAAGAGATTCTGGGACAATATGAAGGAGCTTAGTGGCAAGTCCCCCTTCCCTCCTCCATCCATGATTATCATAGATGGTGTCTCTACCCAAGACCCCGGAAAGATAGCAAATGCCTTAAATGCATCTTTCTCAGACCTCAGCTCTATCCTCCCACCTGACTTCTTTACTACAACTACAGGACATTTTCCACCTCCCCCTAAATGTTCCCCCTTTTTACTTCAAAACAATCTCCACTAGTGTCACTAGCACATATCTCGCCAAGTTCCTAGGAAAGACAAGACACAGTGGAGACTCACTCGATGCAAAGCTGCTCTCCTTAACCCTTGACGCAGTCCTTAACCCCCTAACAAAAATATTAAACATGTCCCTATGCCTTGGGCAGTTCCCTACCCTATGGAAAAAAGTGGTCATCACTCCTGTACACAAAAATGGTGACCGTAACTCTAGCAGTAACTACAGACCCATTTTTATACTTCCTCCCCTTTCCAAAGCACTGGAAAAAATAGCAGCAGACCAACTCACTGACTATTTGGACTCGCACTATCTACTGTGCCAGCAGCAGCATGGCTTCAGGAAAGGGCACAATACCACTACTGCCTTGCTCAAGTTTACCTCCTATATCCATGATGCCCTTGACCAGGGAGCCCTGCCCAGATCTGTCTAGGTTTATCTTTCCAAGGCCTTCAATACCGTCAACCACAGTATGCTAATTAAATCCTTCCTCTCCGTTGGTGTCTCCCAAGAAACTGTGGATTGTTTCTCTAACTATCTTTATGGCCGTACCCATCAAGTAAAAATAAATAGCAACCTTTCTGCTAGCCTCCCTGTCCGATCGGGTGTCCCACAAGAGTCCATCCTTGGCCCTCTTCTTTTCTCCCTATACTTAAACTCCCTCCCTCTGACCTCCACTGAGCACCTGCTCCTTTACACAGATGACGCTGTGATCTTCAGTAGGCACCCACACCCTACCCTGCTCCAAAAATCCCCGCAGGGCTCCTTCACAGAAATAGAATCATGGTTCCTCTCCCACAAACTTGTCCTCAACTACAAAAAAACAAAGATCATGCTATTTGCCCACCCCCGGCATAAGCCCAGCAGGTCCAAATTATCCATACTAAACTCACAGGGTGCCACGCTGGATGCAGTTCCCAATTTTAAATATTTAGGGATCACACTAGACTCAGCCCTTACTTTCCATGAGCATATAGCATTGACTTGCTGTGCTATAAACATTAGAATCAGCCTCCTCTACAAATATCGGCCCTATCTCCATCCTGATGCCCTTCGCTCAGCCATCTCTAGTTCCATCCTTTCCCTGGTAGACTATGGCATAGTCATATATGGTGCCATCTCTGACACTGCCCTGTCCAGCATAAAACACACTCTTAACAAACCATGCCAGCTGGCCACAGGCTGTGATAGCCTCACACATACCTGTGACCTCTACCAATGGACATCATGGCTAAATTTCCAGGGGTGACTTCTCTATCAGACCTGCCTATTGGCCAAAAAGATACAACTAGGATTAGCCCCCACAGGCTGTCTATCACTCCTACAAACATGCTTGTCGATGAGAGCCACAAGACACATTAATGCTAATACCTTTTGTATCCCTTTTGCAAGGACCGTTGCCAGCCAGAGGTCCTTTTGCTACAGGGCACCACACTGGATGAACTCCCTCCCCAACACCGCCCTCTCAATCCCAAGGCTAGGGCCATTTAAACCAGTGCTGCACACCTATGTTATGTTAAACAGTCAATGTGATTGCTAATAAACTCCTCCACAGGGCTAAGGTTTCTCTTATTGCTAAATAAACTCTGTATATAATTAAGCCATGGAATATGCACCTTTGGTGATGCTCTGCACATGTATTATTCCATTGTTGTCATCTCTGTGCTTGTTGGTGTACAGTATAATACTCTGTATGTGTCCTCACTCAATGTGTGACATGGAGCCTTTGTAAATGAGTCCCTGACTCAAAGGATTGTAATTCCTAGACTTTGTACAATTAAAATAAAAATAAAATTCATGTCCTTTAGTAAAAAACTGCCACACTTGGGAAGCAGCCTGTTGAGATCCTCTGAACAGGTGCAGAACCTGAGCATTCTACTTGATGGCGAGCTGACTCTTAAGTGTCAGGTGTCAGCCATCGTGAAGACCTCATTTTACCATCTGAGGAACATCACCCAGATAAAGCACCTTGTTCCACCTGACGGCCTCCCTACACTGGCCCATGTCTTTGTGACTTCTTGCTTGGACTATTGCAATGCTCTCTACCTAGGGATTTTGGGAGTGGACATCTGCCACCTGCAGCTGGTGCAGAATGTGGCAACCAGGTTGTTGACTGACTTATTGAGATCTAGCCATGTCATGCCTGTGCTCCGCGGACTGCACTGGTTGTCTATGCGGTGGAGGATCACCTTCAAGGTCGCTTTGCTGACCTATTATGCCCTACACAAACAGGGACTGTGTTATTTCCAAGATCTCCTTCATCCCTACTGCCCGCTCTGCTCCACCAATGAAGGATTGCTAGAGACTCCAAGGGTCCATTTGAAAACCTCTGGGGCTTGATCTTTTTCTTTTGCTGCCCTAACTCTGTGGAATTCTCTACCTCATTGGGTTAGAGAGTGCCTGTCCACAGAGACTTTTAAGTCTGCATTAAAAACATATTTATTTGATCTGGCTTTCCCTGAAGCCGGTTAATTTGCATCTGCCTAACTTGCTTAGTTTTAACTGTGTTTATTTTAAACTATTGAGATATTTATCTGTTTTATCTTTGTACAGGCACTTTGGTATTTGAAAAGCACCTTTTTAAAAATAAAGAATGACCTGACTTGATTAAAACCCTTTCTACTGTGACACATACAGCGATAAACTTACAAGTAAAGCCTTTGTTTAGAAATAAAAGAAATTTATTCAAATAACCATATAGTAGTAGGCTTGCAAGTAGAAACTCGGCCTTGTAAAATTCTGGGAGTTCACTTTGGTTCAGGAGATACGGCCACTTACAATTGGGAGAAATAGATAAACAAAGGAAAGCAAACAGTAGCATTATGGAACACATGGCACATGAGTAAGAAAAAAAAGGAATCTATATAATTAAAATATACTAGCTCCCTATGTTTTTATTTCTAAGTTATATTTACCCCCTTCCAAGAAAAAAAACTAGAAACTTCCTTATATAGTTGCTTTTTCAGTGTATATGGGGGAGCCATCTAAACCCCATAAAAAGAGGAATAACTTACCAGGATATGAAAACTGGTGGACTGGGAATGACAAACCCAATAGTTATCTTTTATACCATTTTTTTTAATTCTTTTTTTTTATTATTCCATTATTTCTCCTCCGCTGCAGAGCTGGTGGAGAGTCATCCAGCAACTGGCACCCACATCCCCGGACCAGATCTGTCCCATAACATGCTCTCCTCACACAAGACCAGTGAATGGAGACCCTCACTTGGAGACCTGGAAACCTGAGACTTGGAGGGAGCACACCTCTCATGTCTGGGGGTGCAGGGCATGGCCATCAGCTGCTATGATTGCCCTGCAGTTTTTCCAACATGTTTTTAACCCCACAGAGCAGGTCAAGCAGTGATGTTGGTGCACTGACATGCTGATGCCCGCCACACTCCAACCCTCTACTGTGCACACCCTCGCAGTGTGCCTGACCTCCACCAGGTGTCACTGCAGTGCGATGCAGTGCCCCTACCCACGCCAGAAAAGGGAGAGCTGCCATGGGATGCTTGATCCTTCCTCTCCCCTGCTGACATGGGTCCGTTCCCGAATCCGGGTCACCAGCATGCTACTAGGTGTGGCGTCCAGTGCCTCAGCCTTCAGTGTCACCTGGCTGGCTATTTATTTTTATTCTAATTTACTACCAGTGTTTAACAATGCAAATACAGATTGGGTAAATGGACAATACACACAATATCAGATGTTATACATGAATGGACAACAGTGAATTTTGTACACAAAAATAAACACAAAGACTAAACTTAGAATGGACAAGTTGTTTTACCAACATAGAGTAAAAGAATTGGACATTTTGACTACTTAAATTAAATCAGTGTCAAGAAAGCAGTGATATGAAGTAATAATGCAGAACCATTTTTATGAACCTGCACATTTTCTGTTTACCCAAAGTTAGAGCAAAATATGATCAGATTCATGCTAATGGACACAAGAATTCTGAATAACATGTGGGATATTATCTGTCTATGTGCACTTGAGAAGTTGAAAGTAAAAGGGAATTAAAAACATAAAGAAAGGAAAGAAGAGAGAATCAATGTTATGAATATAGCAGCATGGGAGTCAAGATGGCATCATGATGAGCTGCAGCATTGGAGCTCCCAGGATTAGTAGCACAGACAGCAGCATTTCTCCACTATGGCTTCACTTTACCTGAATCTTGAGAGGGACGGTGGTAATACTTTAAATTGCTAATGGTAAAGGAACTTAGGTAGAATCATTTTTACTACATTCTCTCCTTCCATATTCAGACTCTGGGATGCCCCATTTCGAACATTGCATCTGTATGTCAGTTCTGGTCATTTGGGTAAACTTTTCCTGAAAATACTTAAAAGAATAAAAAGAGACTTTTATGGCTATGATTTAAATAGACTGTTCTCAAAAAACTCGATGGAAAGTCTTCACTTTTGTGAGGCACTTGAGGGTTGGGAGTTCTAATGGCTTCATGGACCTGGGAGCATATTTTCCAGTTAATGTGTGGTCTAGAACTGGGAGGGCATTTCTTTGTTAATTGTGGCATCGGCATTCTTGCAGGCTACTGCATAGTAGGCTGTAACCCCATTGTGCACTGCTGATGGGTCTGAACCCAATATTGGGATACATCTCACCGACAGTGAAGCTTGGGTTCAGAGCTATACCTCCCGGGTTTTTAAAATATAAACCCCATGACAAAGTATTGAAGGTGCTCCATGATATTAAATGGGAAATATTTACTTTTTGTCTTCACCCCGAATGGCTACTAGACCCAAAAATATTAGGGAAATCAGAGCCTTTTCTCCAAAAGCAGAGTTAAAACCAAAAGCAAAGAGAAAAAGGAAACACCAAGATAGACTATCTCCTGTAGGGCGGGGGAGTGGGAAAAGATCCTCTTCTAGAAAACAAGGCATATTAACAGGGGATAGCAGCCCTCTACTGTCTCCATTCAGCCTTGACCAAGTTAATAGAAAAAAACAATTCTGGCGCAGACTCTGAAGAGACAGTGAACCTAACACTTCTCCAAACCTAAGACAAACCAATTGTCTCTCAGATGGAAATGAAATCTGTGACCATTTCAGCCAATCCTGATAACCCTGATACTTTTCCAGGGCAGAATAATTCAATTGAAGAAGGAATTGAGTGAGCATAACAAAACAAATACCTTCCCACTTGTAGCTCCATCCCCAGACAACATTCTGGAAAATGAACCAAAAGGGGATGAGAGGGTAACAGGCTTGATTAATAAGGGGATAAAAGTATAAACCTAGAAGTCCAGGTATATCAAAATCAGGAAAGCATCTCAGAGAATTCAAAGAGAATTTAAGAGGAAAGCAATCCTGAGATGGAGGAACATAATGCCTCGGCTTGCCCTCACCCCTCCAGCAATGATGATTCAGGAGATAACAACTTATTACGCCATACCATTTTACAACAAATGAAAGCTGGTTTCCAAAAAATTGAGGAGAAACTGGAAGGCATTAATACTGAAATGAAAGAAGTTAAAAAGGAAATTATAGTCCTGAACAATAGAAGGTCACAATATGAAGAGATACTATCAGGCCTTGAAGATGAGATACCTGCTCTTGAACAGCAGACAGAAAATCTATCAGACCAAAAGATTTCTTTGAAGGAAAAAGTCCTGGACCTTGAACTTTTTTCCCCAATTGTTTAACCAGGAGTAGCACACTAAGCTGAAAGCTTGTTTACAGGTGCAATCTGGGAGCACAAGGAAGTTAAGTGATTTGCTCAGGGTCACATAATTTGTAAGTGGGGGCTGTAGGATTCAAACCCAGGTCTCCAGATTTGCAGCTCAGAGCCTTAAACTACTGTGTTATACTGCCTCCCTTGAACTTAGATCAAGGAGGGATAATCTGAAGGTCTTAGGAGTTCTAGAGGGCTCTGAGCAAAATTATATACTGGGTTAATGTGAGCAAATGTTAACAAGGCTGCTGGAAAGGATATACCCTGAAGAGAAAGTTGAACTACAGAGAACCCACAGATCCCCATCCTTTGTAAAACCTAATTTCAAACATCCCAGGACAATATATATACATTTTTTGAAATACCAAGAAAAGGAAGCTATTCTGTCTGTTTCTTAGAAGAAAAAAACTTTAAATTATGACAACCACAACATGTTGATCTTCCCCAACCTGGGTCCAGCACTCAACAAAAAAGAGCAACCTTTAAAAACATCAAAAAGTTTCTGCGGGAAAAACAAATTCCCTGTTTTCATCCAACCCCTACCACTCTTAAAATATCATATCAAGGTGTTTGGAAAATCTTCTCTTCTTCTGAAGATGCCAAGAATTATGTCTACAAAGTACTGAAATTAAAAACAACATAAAATAATACAGAAAAGGGAAGTAGTCCGCCCAAAAGAATTTTGTTGTAAGCCATACCTAATCCATCTTAGAACCTCCCGTAGGATGGTGTAGTGATAGTATAATATGTTGATTATTGTCACTCCATTTTGTATGCTATTTCATGTAATGTATGTCATTTTATACTCCATTTTGTATTGTGTGACTCCATTTTACATGCTGCTTCATTTAATTGGTGTTTTGCTCTTTAGATAGCCTCATTATTATGTTTTGCTTCAGACAGTGTATTTTGCTGACTTGAAGGTCGCATATTATCAGGCAACCTGTTTTTGTAGTTTTGTTTAAACTTCTGCTTAGCTCATAGTGTTCTAGGCACCCGCCAGTGTTTGGAGCACAGTGACCCTAGCAGGTGTGGGGAATTCTGAGCAGTCCTTATCGTGTGAATTTGCACAACGTCCTGGGAGCCCGGCCAGCTTCTAGAATGTGGTAAAATAACACAATGAAGGCTGCACGTTATTTTAGCATAGAATAAGATATAAATGTAGCTTTCTCAATGCCTGGTTGGAAGCCTCATCTGCAGGGTGGACGATCGCCAGGAACTTTCTCCTGGTTCAAAACTCCTGGCCAGGCTGTGAGATGATTTAGGGCTTCCAGCTACTGGGAAAGGGCTTGGATGATGCTTTATTGAATCGGTGATGTATCATGTTTTGCTTAATTGAAGTATATATTAATGCTGATAGTAATATTGCTAATGAATGAATGCTAAAGTGTAATCATTAATGCTGATAGTGATATTGCTGCTAAATGAAGTGTAATTATCTTTTGCTTGCAATAAATTGTGCTGATGTGTAAATGCCAAGTGTGATTATTCCTTTGTGACTCTTCGATTAGGCAAGACAGATGGGCAGAGCAAACTAATTCCTAAATAGCACTTCACTATAGATGAGGGAGAGCAAGAAGGGGAAATGAATAAATGTTCTTAACTAAAATGTTTAGATGGGAGCTCAGAGCATGAAGTGAGGTGACATTTTGTAAATATGAAGTGATACAGGGTCTTAAGGAGGCTAGACTCTGTGGTGGTAGACAAAAGGGGAATATACACTATGGGTTACTATTTTGGGCACTGGAGGAACTGGTCTTGTGTGCATGCTGGGTTTCAAAACTTAATTGTTTGTAATGTACATGGGTTCCTCTGGTTGGGAAGAGCATGTCCAGACACCTTGGGGTTATGTGTTAAATCTGGTAACAGGGAGCTAATCTTTTTAATCAGATCATGGAAGATACCTCAGACTTCATGTTTTGGAATGTCAACTGTATAAAAAGGAAAAAAATACTAAACTTTGTTAAAAAGAAACACACTAATTGTCTTTTATTACAGGAAACTCCTCTCAACCAAAAATAATTTTAAAAATTCAGAAATTTATGGGGAGGTCCTGGACTATACTCTGCCCCATTGGGTAAAAGACACAGAGGGGTGGCAATTTTTGCTCCCAAAACATGACTGTCATAATTAGAGACATTTTCAGATAAAGACGGTAGGTATTTAATCTGTAGGATAATTTTTAATAAGCAAGAATGACCTATTGCATGTCTCTATGGCCCCAATAAAAATGATCCAAACTTCTTTACAGACTTTTTTCTGAACCTCACTAAATTCCCTGGCTCATATTTAATAAGAGATGACTTCAACCTGACCTTGGATCTTCTTATAGATAGAGAGGGCTCTAATTCCACCCTGTCAAACGCCTCACTCATCTTAACTAAAAGAATGAATGACTTAAACTTAGTAGACCTTTGGAGAGCTGAAAACCCCCAAATGAGAATTTTCTTTTTTCTCAACCCCTCATAAATCTTATTCTAGAATAGATTTTATTTTTGAACCTTAAGAATTAGTGAATAAAGTATTATTAAGTTCATATGAAGGGATTTTAATTTCAGATCCCTTACCCCTTATTTTGAAACTTTAAATAAGCTCACTAAAGAAGCCAGGAAGATGGAATATGGATGTTTGATTATTTCCAGACCCAGAATTTTGTGAATTAATAATAAAATAATGTATAACACATTGATAACCTAAACTCTGACTTCTCTATAGACATAATCAGGGATGCATGGAAAGGATACATAAGGGAGAGAATATCCTATTACTCTTGTAATAAATATAAAATTAGGAAATCTCAATTAACCCAGTTAGAAGAAGAAGTTAAAAGAACTGAAACCTTTTTCCCGTGGTACATACAAAAAGAGACACAGATCTTAAACACTGAGAGAACTTAAAATGGAAATACAATAAATTGTCTAATACAAAAACAGAAAGAGTTATAATGAAAACTAGGTCCAAATGTTACATCCAAGTGGACAAACCGGATGAAGTTCTTTCATACTTTTTACAAAAAGAACGAGCTAGAAGAACTATCAGAGAATTGGAGATCTCTGGTAAAAAAAGTGCAGACCCACTAGAAATTAATGAAGCTGTTAAAACATTTTATCAAGAATTATACAAATCTGAAGCATGTACACTAAACTTGGAAATATCATCTAAATTTGAAATCCCTGAAATTAGTCTGGAAGCTCAGATGGAATTGAATAGAAACATAACAGAAGGGGAAATGAAAGAAGCCGTCAGATCTAAAAATAAAAATGGTAAGGCTCCTGGCCTGGATGGGCTGCCAATAGAAATTTGCAAACTACGTGAAATCCAAATCACACCCTTACTAACAGAACTGTATAATTCATTTCTACTTGGGGGGCTAGTGCCTATGTCCTTCCTTGATGCCCTGTTGGTCCTGCTACCCAAAGAAGGGAAAAATCCACTTATCTATGGGTCTTATCGACCAATCTCATAATTAAACCTAGACAAGATCTGTGCAAAAATCCTTGCTAAAAGATTGGAAACCAGGGGCCCAATTCGAAGACATCAGGGAGAGCAGTGCACAAAGTATGCCATGGCATAAAGATACACCAAAAACCCTATGACATGCGAGCTGCACAGATTCCAAGACAGCCACCAGATATGACAGAAATGCCAAAATACGCATGTCGCAACTAACGCTGCTCATGCATGTCATAGCCCACAATTGCGGTGTAGCAATACGCATGTCATAACTGATGACCAAATAAAAGTATGCAAAATGCAGATATGTCATAGGGGCTATGGTGAAGATGTTGGGTAGCAGGGATGAGGTGGCATGCGGTGGCAAGAGGAGAAGGAAGCAGAACCACATGCAGCAGGAGAGTGACATGCTTGTAAAGCAACTGGAGGCCCAAGCAGAGCTGCTCATGGGACAGGGAAGGGAAGGGATGGCAGAGAACAAACAAGAAGGAGGTTGGCATGGGATAAGGTGGCACAACAGGTGAACACTCTTGCAAATGCAGAGTGCACAATGTTCAAGCTGCAGAAATTTACAAGTGACTTCAGATGCCACACAAAGGACAAGGAATCACACAACAGGCAGCATCCACAGGAGGCTTGCCACAGGGTATGAGACCCCTCACCACCCATGAGGCAAGAATGCTGGCAGCCATGAGCAGGTCCAGTGTCCAAAGTGAAAAGGACCCCGACTCACCCTGGAAGGACACAGGGATGGGTAAGTGACAGTGTGATGCATGGCATACAGACCAGAAAGAAGGAATGTAACAATAGGCAACAGGGAGGGTGGCAGATGGGAAGGAATGTGCTGGACCAGACCCTGGAAAGCTGCACAGGGAAGGGGAAGGCAGGCAGTGCAGGCAACACATGGGAAGGCATCACTGATGTATTCTGTCCCCCCCACAGGAGCATCAGCAGTGGACACAGGGGCAGGTAAGCTGACCACAACTGCCACCTGCAGTGCATTGGACATGGACACAAGGGCAGAAATGGTGGAATGATGTCTGACATGACATAATGTGGTGGCACTGATGCACTGTGTTTCCCCCACAGGTGCAGTGCCAGCAGACATGGGGCAGATAAGCAGACGGCCAGTGACACCCCGACAATATGGAACGGTGTATCAGAGAAGGGGATGAAGGCAACTATGGTTGGAATGTAATGGTGATGCAGCACTGATGCACAGTTGTACCCCTGTAGGTGCAGCACCAGCAGACAGTGGTGCAGGTAAGGCAATGGCCTGTGCCACTCTCAGTGTATGGGACAACGATACAAGGGAGGGACAGTGGGAGGCATGAGAGGCATGACATGGGAGGTAACAGTGCTGCATCAATGTCTCCCCACAGGCAGAGCTGAGGTGGACACAGGGCTGGTGTACATTGCCAACACCAATCCAGAGTGGACCCTGCAGGACACAGACAGGACACCAGTGGTGGGGGACTGAGTGGTTGTGGAGGAACAACAGCAGGAGGAGGAGGGCCTTGACACCAGTGACATCCTGTACAGCAAAGGGGATGTGGTACCTGATTGGTCCAGACAGTAGCCCTGCAGCTTACTGTGTGATGGAGGAGTCCCTGGATGGGGCCACAGCAGCCGTGGAACAGGAGTGGTCAAACACCACAATGGACAATGCAGTGGTGGAGGAGCTAACTGGCACAGTGATAGGGGTGCATGAGATGGAAATGCGCACAATGGAGTTGTCCTTTAACTGACTGGTGGAGGCCATGGCTGCTACATAGTCCTGTGCACAGGCAAAGACGTGTACCATTGCCCACCTGGCCAATGTTATTGAGGGGTTGGTGGCACAGCTGATCGGGCAGGTGGATGCACTGGTGGCCCTGCACCAAGACAAGCATGCTGGGCTGCAGACATGATGCCCCTTGGCTTGGGACATCACCACACAGGTGCCACAGCAGTAGCTGCAGACCCCAGCAAGACACAGGTGCCACTGACAGCAGCGGTGACAGCACCATCCCCACCACCACCATCACTACTGATGGCACAGGTGCAGCAGCACCCACCACCACCACCAGCACCACCAGATGTACCACTGCAAGTGTTCCCACCACCGGCACCACCTGCTTACCTGGCACCACCAGAGGAACCCATGTCACAGGCAGTGCAGCCTCCTGTGCCAGTGACACATGCAGAATTGGGGCAACACCCACCACCAAGAAGCACAGGATGACCAATGATGGCACTGCAGGCAGCCAGTCATGCACAACAGAGTGCAGCACCAACATCCACTGGTGGGGGCCTGGAGAGGATTGCACCTGGCACATGGTGCAGGACTGGAGGCCAATGACTGAAGACAGCATGGGTCGTGGCACAGCAGTAGTGTCAGTGGCACCCATGGACAGTACTGGCACAGCGGACAGCAACAGGGGCAGGGCATGACCTGTGCCACCACCACTGGGGCAGCACACAGCACACAGACTGGGTGGTAGCAGCAGGTGGAGGACTGCAGTGGTGCCTTGGCATGCCACTGCTATGGGGGTTGTAGGTATCACAGTCTGGGATGTCACAGGGTGCTGATGTGAGGTGTGTATGAGGGATGTTCGTGAGTTTGTGTGTGTGTATGGGGGCAGTGCGGGGGGCACTGTGGTGAAGCTCTGTGTGTGTGTGTGTGTGTGTGTGTGTGTGTGTGTGTGTGTATACGCACTGCACAGTCACTGGGCATGGGTATGAGTGAGGGAGTGTCACAACTACACTGTTGTACAGCACTGTCACCTGTATCAAATAAACACCTTTGCACCAAACCACTGCCATGACCAGACATGTGTCACATTGCAGACTGCTTAATGCATATCACAAATGCACATACTACGCATAGGCTGCAGTTGTGTACAGGCCGCATGTGCATGATGTTTTTGTGTTCCTGCGCCATATGTCATGCATGATGCATATGCGCAGTAGTAAGCACTGTATACCGCACATGTAGCCCTTACATGCAACGTGCAAGGCCACCATGTCGGCAATCACTAGGCCTCAAAGCATGCTCAGGTGACACAGTGGAGACCCTGGCAGCAGTGAAAGGGGGCAGAGTAATAGCTGATGCCACGGACAGCCTAATAACAGTGCTCACCTTGATAAACCCTCCCATCTGATTGGTAAATACATTGATCAACTTGGACATATACAGCAATCAGTGCCCCAATGTTCCTAATGTACTGTCCATACTTGCTTCACCAGGTGAGACACACATTAGAAATTGATAAGTACCGTGACAGTGTAGCACCTGCACTTCTAATATGGGTGAGGTACATTGAACATTCTGATGTACTGCATAGGATGTGTCCACTATGTTGTACACACAGTTACTAATGTAGCCTCCAATCTGCCCTGCCAGGAGTGGCTCATCCTGAATAGTGGAAGGCAGTAGGCCTGAGCAGCACCACCACTAATTCAGCACTAACTGTTGACAACTGTTGTTAATGCCATGTTACCATTTCTTCATCCAGGTGTCACACATTGGTCTGCAGGTCTGCCATCAGGGGCATACTGGGAGCACAGGGAAGGTAGGTGCCTTGCTCAGGGTCACACTGTATGCATGTGGGGGCCTTTGGAGGACAGCCCTAGACACGGGTGCATAGCCCAGAGCTGTATACCACTGTGCTATGCTGCACCCCAATAGAGGTGCTGTGCACTAGCCATGTGGCCTGATCACATGACTGTACACATCATAGGGGCCCATAGTGGGCACATGGCAGTGTGTCCACACAGGGCAACATGCCGAAACATGGTCAGGGTGGCATATGCCAAGGCACGATGTGACAGCCATGTGTGGGCCAGATGTGCTGGGGATGTCCCGCGTGGTGCGTGTGTCCAATGGTGACACTATCGATACTGGCCAGTGTCTGGTACCATAGCGATGGAATGCTGGGCTGCCACACCAGCACAGGTAATGGCAGGCATTCCCACTGTACACACCTGTGTGCTGTATGTGTGGACCGGTGCACACCGGAGTGCCGTTCTGTCACCATTGTCAGTATTATGTGGCATATGTCTATTAGCATAGACCACTGCATACGTTCTGTTACACCACCTGTCTAGGGCATACATGGGACATAGAGTCACACCCTATCATGGTCCACCACTTGGGGGGGTGCAGCTGTAGGAGAGTGTGTGTACGGTGCTGTTGTGTCAGTGGTGCTCCATTTTGGATGGTGTGTGTGTGCAACATGGATGGGTCTCACAACAGCATTGCGAACCATAGAAATGCATAAGGGGATTGTGCTGTGTCACGTGTACAGCCACAACTGGTATTCCTGTCATGGTTATTTTACAGGTCGCAGCTGCCAGTGCCATGTTGCGCAGCAGAGATGTGAGCCTCAGTGGAAGGGCGCCGAGCTACACACCAGAGGAGACAGTGCAGCTGGTCAGCCAGATGCAGCAGTGGTGCACAACACTGCTGCCACCTGGATGCAGATGCTACACCACTGTGGAATGGGAGTGGGCATGGTGGGCCATAGCGGCTCATGTCAGTGTGGCCCATGGCATGTCCCGTATCACACACCATCTGCAACACAGGTAGCAGGACCTGCCAGACAGGATCCACAGATCCTGACACACCTGCTTGACATGACTGCATGGAGAGACTGGGAAATGAGGACCGACAGTAGCTATACCACAGGTGGGTCTGATGACATGTAGCATGCCACCATCACTGACATGCAACATGTGCAATTCCCAGCAGTGGTGTACCTGTGTAACAGTGTTCCCCTCCCACACAGGTGCATGTCCCAGCCACCATGGACAGCAGGTGCATCCATCTTTGGATCTAGAGCATGGCCACCAGTGGCGGGTGACCCATGGCCACAGGAGGACAGGTAGGTGCATTCATGGCGCAATGTGTGTCACACCCACAACATGGTGGCTGCAGGGGGGATGGGGCCTGTGTCACATGGTCATGGTCACGTGTGCAGCGGCATGACACTGTGCTCTTCCATGAGGCCCAGGTGTAGCCTTGTGCACCTGCAGTGCCTGTGGCAGTTGTGCATTGCCGGTCTGCCTGCCAATGTGCACCATGTGGTGGATGGTGAGTGTGTATCTGGCACCACTTGTGGGGTGTGCTGTGGTACACACACCTGAGTGCCTATCCGTACAGGGTGTCCCTTTCCTGCTGTGACCTCTGCCCTTCTCCCTTGCAGGTGGTGGGAGCCACCTTGCCCCATGGCAGAGGGCACTGCTAAGAACTATGGCTGACCAGAAGGCCAGGGATGAGGCAGAGTACCGCTGGTGCACATGCCACCACTGCAACAGGGTACGACAAGTACCACCTTCAATGGACGAGGAGGTGGAAGGGGAGAAGGAGGTGTTGTCTGTGGAGGACTCCAGTGACAGTGGGACTCAGGGGTCTGTGGCACATCATGCGGCTGTGCCCATGGTCAAACAAGTAGCAGAGTAACCAGGTGCAGTGGACATGCTGGTGGCAGATGTGCAGGTGGAGGATGAATTAGCAGAGTAGATTCACTCTGCAGGGGAGCCAGAGGTGGTGGTGCTGGCTGGAGGGGAGCTGGTGGTTGAGGGAGACAGTGTGGTGGTGCAGGGGCTGGAGGAGCAGTGCCCTGTGGTAGGCAGGTGGTGGCAGAGCAACACCCAGTGGTGGAGCAGGTGGAGGACAACATGCCCCAGGTTGCCGATGCTGTCTGCGATTCTGGGCACTATGACCTTGTCACTCCGCAGCAGGGTGGGCATGATGCTGCTGCTGAGGCACCTGGGGGACAGGAGAGCCTGCAGGTGAATTTGTTCCCAAGGCAGCCTGTGCTGGGCAACCAGCACTTGGTGGTGGTTGTCTCCGCCATTATGGCAGACATCGCATGCCTGCATGGCTCCCTCGGGGCTCTCCTCTCTTCACTGCAGAGGTGCTACTGGTGTCAGCTCATGGACTGGATCCATGGACATTTGGATTTTGTACTGCCTTTGGGCCTGAGACATTCTGGGTGTCTGTTGGGGTGGGGGGACAACAGCTGTGTGTATGTGGGGTGAGGGGCCTGGTGGACTGTGATTCCTGATCCGCAGGGGGGATGCCAATGATTGGGGTGGCCATGGTAGGCAGTGTGCCTGGGTGCGTGGCAATGGTTGCTGGGGGTCTGCTGTCTCTGGGGGCAGATGTACATATGTGTCCAGTCTGTACATTGCTATGTTTCTGTTTGTTATGGGTACTGAGGGAGGTACTGTTTCCCAGTGCTGTTCTTGTTGTTATTGTTGTTATTGATGTCATTGTTGTTGTGTGCTACTTGTATGTACCCTGACTGCTGTTATTTTTCATACTGTTGCTTAAAATGTCTTATACTCACCCATGTCTCTGTACATCTGTCTGTGGTCTGCATGTGCATGTGTGTATGTCACTGTGCTCATGCGGGCATGCATGTATTGGTGCTGTGTCATCACATGTATATGGCAGCTGTGTGCCGGCTGTGCACCTCACAGCCATGGGTGCGTACAGGTGATCATGGCTGCATGATGTCCTGTGTGCAACAGTGCACTGTGCCAGTTTTGAGCCACATGCTGCCACACATTGCATGTCCCCACTGTGTGGCGGCCTTGGACCTGTATGGCCCCCTTCCACCAGGAGGACCAGTGGACCCTGTGGGTGGCACCAGTGACACAGGCAATGGTGTGTCTCATCACCATATGTCTACAGGTCTGTGCCACCCAGTCCTGTGTCCCTGTTGTAGTTGCACTGTTTACATGTATCAGTGGCCATGGCAGGGGTGTTGTGCCTCGAGGCAGCATTGTCTTGGCATTGTTTCTGTGGCCTGTACCCTTTGACTCCTGTTCCCCCTTGCTCTTCGCACGTGTGTGCTGTGGTCCTCTGTGTTTGCCTGTGTTGATATCTACTGGACTGTCTGGATGTGCTACTGCCCTTCTCACTGTGTCCTGGAGGTCCTAAGCAACTTTTCTTGTGTGCTCCACTGTTTGCCCTTTGGTCCACGCTTGCAGCCCGCATCTTACAACTGCATAGGCCATCAGTGCATGTAGGCCGCATCTGTGTCCAGTAGTAGTGCTTATGTGGCACTGCTGTCCCCTTCCGTCTGTCCTGTGTGTGTGTTGGGTACCTTTGCTTGCGTGTTCCACTTTTTGCACTGTGCTCCACCATAGGGGACTGCTGTTTGTGTGGAGTGCTGCTGTCTGGCTGGGGGTGGTGTTCTCTGGCATGTGCACTGTTTAAGAAAAATCTTGTTAAACTGTTTTTTTGTGTTCCGGGACAGATCAAACCGCATGTTTTATTGTAACTGCCTACTCAAGTGATGCAGTCCCTTAATTGTTTAGTTTCAAAGCTGCTGTTTGGAACTACTACTACTTGAACCTGCCTACTCTGCTTAAGCCTCTCCTTTCACTTGCTAATTTGCCCCTCCTTGCCTCTTTCTCTCCAGCTAGCCCCCCAGCCCTCCAATCCACCTCTGTCTCTACCCCCCCACTGTTTCTTGTCTCTCCTGCAAACCCACCTATTGTTCTTTAGTGCTAATAATTTCACTTCATGCTTTTGTCTCCCCAGACTCCACCTCCCCTGACTGGGTGCCCTGCTCTGCTGGTGATGGCACAGCTCCCTCTCCTCACCATGGCTGCTGCTGCACCTCTTCTGCCCACTGGAAAGCTCCCCAGCTGCTACAGAGGTAAATCTTGCTGCTCCTCCAACCTTCCTTGGCCACCCTACTGAAACTCAGGCACATACACGCTGACTGGTCGGCTCCTCCTGATCTCTGCTCTGTTGACCAGTCAGCTCCTTTCAGGCTCATTTTTGAAATTTAGAGCACTTTTCTCCAACTTCAACTCTGCGCTTTTTATCTCCATACTGTGGGAGAAATGGGAAAAGTATGAGGTTGTGTATAAGTATCTGGGCTGAATTTTTGTTAAACTGTTTTTTGTGTTCTAGGACAAATCAAACCACATGTTTTATTGTAACTGCTTATTCAAGTGATACAGCTCTTAATTGTTAAGTTTCAAAGATACTGTTTATAACTACTATCACCAGAATCTGCTTACTCTGCCTAAGCCTCTCCTTTCACTTGCTAATTTGTCCTTCCCTGCCTCTTTCTCTCCAGCTAACCCCACTAGCCCTCCAATCCACCTCTGTCTCTACCTCCCACTGTTTCTTGTCTCTCCCACCCCCTGCCTACTGTTACCGAGCATTATTAATTTCACCTCATGCTTTTGTCTCCCCAGACTCCACTGCCCCCAACCTGGTGCCCTGCTCTGCTGGTGGCAGCACAGCTCCCTCTCCTTACCACAGCCATCACTCCACCTCTTCTGCCCTCTGGAAAGCTTCCAGGCTGCTACAAAGTTAATTCCTGCTGCTTCTTCAGCCTTCCTTGGCTGCCCTACTGAAACTGGGGTGCATATGTGCTGATTGTCTGGCTCCTCCTGAGCTCTGCACTGCTGACCAATCAGCTCCTTTCAGGCTCATTTTTGAAATTCGGAGCACTTTTCTCTGACTTCAACTCTGCACTTTTTATCTCCAGACTATTGGGGAAAAGGGGAAAGTATTGGGCTGTGTTTAAGTATCTGGGCTGAATTTTTGTTAAACTGTTTTTTGTGTTCTGGGACAAATCAAACTGCATGTTTTATTGTAACTGCCTACTCAAGTGATACAGCTCTTAACTGTTAAGTTTCAAAGCTGCTGTTTGTAACTACTGTAGCCTGAATCAGTCTACTCTGCCTATGCCACTCCTTTCATTTGCTAATTTGCCCTTTCCTGCCTCTTTCTCTCCAGCCAGACCCCCTAGCATTCCGATCCACCTCTGTCTCTACCTCCTGCTGTGCTCTTTCTTGTGTCTAGCACCCGCCACCTATTGTTCCCGAGCACTATTAATTTCACCTCATGCTTCTGTCTCCCCAGACTCCACCGTTCCTAACTGGGTTCCCTGCTCTGCTGGTGGTGGTGCAGCTCCCTCTTCTCACCATGGCCTCTGCTCCACCTCTTCTGCCCACTGGAAAGCTAGCAAGCTGCTACAGAGGTAAATCTTGCTGCTCCTCCAGCCTTCCTTGGCTACCCTACTGAAACTTGAGTGCATATCCACTGATTGGCTGGCTCCTCCTGAACTCTGCTCTGCTTTCCAATCAGCTTCTTTCAGGCTCATTTTTGAAATTCAGAGTTCTTTTCTCCAACTTCAACTCTGTGCTTTTTATCTCCAGACTGTCAGGAAATGGGAAATTATTGGGTTCTGTTTTCTCCTTGCCCACCCTCCCCACCCCAACACTCTTTAAATGATCTTTCTCAGACAGCATCCTCACCCTTTCCTTTGATTTTTTCAAGTCCCTGCCTCTTAAAAAACCTTCACCCTTATTATTTTTCACCCCTTAAAGTGTCCTATGCTCACCTCCTTCCCAGACTGAGGAAGCAGCTGTGCCTTTTTCTTAGGCCTGGCAACCTTCTGTACTTTTTCTCCACTAATTCTCCTGTGCACAGTCATGATCAGAATGAACATTTATCTGATCCTCTTGGTGACAAGCTCCTTGACTGGTCTGCTGCTGGCCATGGAATTTTGTGCATCAATACTAGCTATAGAAAAAGTGAATCCACACTACAGTACCTCAGCACACTCACCACCCGACTCCACACCCACCATGGTTAGGTATGAGCCTAATGCTCTGGGCCCTACCATCCTGGCACTATCAAATTTTGAGTGCCATCTGCTAGGAGTTTCTATTCACTCCCTTAGCATCTGGTCCCCATACTGGCTGTTTCCTACCAGTCCCCTCTTTAACCTCCTTCACCTTGTACTCCTTGCTGGGGATGTGGAAAGCAACTCAGGCCCCATAAACATGCATATTGATCACACTAATGTTTTCTGGGCAAGGCATACTGGCCTCTGAATTGCACACCTGAACATCTATAGCCTCCAAGCTAAAGTCCCTGAGCTGGAAGCCTGGGTATCTATATACAAACCTCATGTGCTAGGTCTATCTGAAACATGGCTAAAGTCATACAATAATGATGCCTTGTACTAACTTCCCAGTTATGCCCTTCTTTGCTTGGACAGGCTAGACAGGAAGAGGGGAGGAGAAGTTGCACTGTATGTGCAGGACCACATTTCCACCACCACTTGCTGCTCAACCTCCACTTCCTTGAGTGAGTGGATCATCACAGAGCTCACCTTGGGTGGGTCAAAAAAAAGCTTTACCTATGCTGCTGCTATAACCCACTGTTCAGAAGGCTCCAGAGCCTGGTCAGTTTTCTAGATGGGCTTGGTAGTATCACTCCATCGAGAGATACCATCCTACTTGGGAATTTTAACTTCAACTGGGTAGCAGCTCCCGAATCTGACTACATGTTCCTACTGAAGTCCTATAACCTGGAACAAGTCATCTCATCCCCCCCCCCCGATTCAACTTCCGGACAGTAAACAACTTCATCTGGATTGGATTGTCATGAATCGTTCTGACCTTGCCCTCCAGGCAGTCTCGACATCTGACTCAATAAGTGATGATACCCCAACCTATATTTTTTGGCCACCAAATCTAGCCATACCACCCCCCCCAAGCTGCTGTCCTTCAGGAAATTTAACAGTCAGCATCATGACTCCACTCTATGGATGCCAGAACCATAAATTGCCCCCCCACTTGCTTGATGATGTCTCCACTGCAATTACTTTCTTCACTGACACCCTCAAACTCTCCAAGACATACACTTCCCCCTCACTACCAGAAGGGTTAGAAGTGGCTGCACCCATTGGATATCTAAAGAGCTGCTGGAGCAAATGAAAGAAAGGGACTGCAAATGGAAAACCTACAAAGCATCTCCCTCACCTCAAATATGGAATGCCTACCCACAACTGCGTAACTCATGTAAATAGGCTGCCAAGTCACTTAAGCATAAATACCTTGTTAACCAACAAAAAAATAACATTGGCAACTCATGCAGTTTTTGGGCCTTCATTGGGTCCATCCTCAGTCCTAGATCACACAAACAAATTACACAGCTTGCAACCCCCACAGGCACTATCCATGATGCCACTAATATTGCTGACACCTTCAACTTTATGTTCACTGACTCATCCTCATATCTCAATAAACTCCCCACCTGCCAAACAGAACAACTTCTCTCACCACCCACATTCTTTGACAGATGCCACCCCTCCTCCTCCTTTGTATCTCAGGGTCATTGGTCAGAGAATCACCATTAAACTCTTGAAGACATTACCATACAGAGGAAGCCCTGGCAGTGATGAGCTCTACCCCTCCTTCTTGAAGCTCATCTCTACAGCCATTGTCAAACCACTAACTTATATTTTCAGTCTTGCTGTATCTTCATCCACAGTGCCCGACTCCTGGAAGCATCCATATGTGGTCCCTATTTTTAAAGCTGGTGATCCCCTCACCCCTAAAAATTATAGACCTTTCTCCCTCCTCCCGCACTTAAGTAAACTACTCGAAAAAATAGTGCATCACCAGCTATCAGAACACCTTGAGAAATATTGCCTCCTATGTCCATTCCAGCATGAGTTCTGCAAACACCAGAGTACCTCCTCAGCCTTGTTCCTCTTCTCCAACCATGTCCTTAGAAACATGGGCAAGGCCACATGTGCAGTTTTTGCAGATTTATCTAAGGTCTTTGACTTAGTAGACCACCACCTTCTACACTCCACCTTGCTGCACTTCAGCTGCTCCCCAGAAACTGCTACTTGGTTCCATAGTTATCTCTCTAATAGGTCCCAGGCAGTGCTAATAAGTAAGGTTTCCTCTGCTAGCCTGCCCATTCACACCAGATTTCCCCAGGGCTCTATTCTTGCCCCCCTACTCTTTTCAATGTTCATTAATGCACTCCCTGCTGATTGTCTTAGCTGCAGTGCTCTTCTCTATGCAGACAACCTCATAATTTATCATAGTGATAAGTCCCTGGATTCCATCTCTTTCACCCTCACTCTAAACTATGGTGCCACAAAATACAGTACTGGTTCCTCTCCAACAAACTCATCATAAATGAAAACTGAGTTAAAAAACTTTTTATTTAGTTTAGCCTTCCTGAAATATGGATAATTTGTTTTATTGTTCCTGTTTTTAATCCTATTTATATCTGCTGCATGTGGTTTTATGCACAGTGCCTTGACTTGGAAAGGGGCTATAAAATAAAGTTGATTTGATTAGTACACTGTGCAGTTCTGGAGACCTTACCTACGTAAGGACATAGACAGGGTAGAGAAGGTTCAGAGGAGGGCAACAAAGATGGTGCATGGATTTCATCACAAGTCCTATGAGGACAGGTTGAAGGCACTGAACATGTACTCCCTGGAGGAGAGGAGGGAGAGAGGGGGTATGATAGAGACATACAAGTATCTTACAGGGAGGAACAGGGTGCAGGAATACACTATTTTTAAGTGAAAAAAGATGTTCCAGGACTAGAGGGCATGGGATGAAGTTGGAGGGAGGACAATTCAGAGGAAACGTGAGGAAGAATTTCTTCACAGAACGGGTGGTGGACAAGTGGAACACCCTGCCAGAGGAAGTGGTGGGGGCTGAAACAATCACGGGATTTAAGAATGCATGGGATAGACATAAAGGAATTCTGGAGGTCAGGGGTAAGGGGCAACATACTTCCTGGAAAACATAAACTGAACTTACAAACTTAAATGGGCAAACTGGGTGGGCCATAGGCCCTTATCTGCCAACACTGTCTATGTATCTATGTATCTATGATTTGATTTGAAAAAAAAAGACCAAAGTCATGCTCTTTGGCTCTAAGCCTTTCCTTGCCAAGGTCTCCAAGTCAAATTCCACCCTCATGATAAAAACACCAACAGGCCCTCCCCTTAAAACTGTTCCCTACTTTAAAGACCTAGGTGTGACACTTGATCCCTCCCTTGCTTTCAATGAACACATCTATATCACCATAGAGATAATTCACAAAGCTTGGTGCTGCCTACCGGCATAAGTAGCTTCTGTCCCCTGATGCATGACTAGCTGTTGCACAAGGCAATCTTCTGCCCCTACTCGACTACTGCTCCCCTGTCTACTCCTTCATGTCCTCTTTACTATGCTCTTATCTAAACACAACCTGTAATTTTATTTGTCACTTTGCTCTTCAAGCCCTCTACTCAATCCACCACTGCACACTCTATCAGTCTGTAGATGGCTCCCACTTGAGGGTCATTTCAACTTTGCCTTGGGATTAGAGATACACCAAATTTTAAATCCACTGGCAAAGTGGACGCGAAGTGAACACTTCGCGTTGGTGGAGCACAACATGAAGTGGCCACCATAAAGTGCTCACTTCACCTTCTCATTATGACTTCACATTGTCATTCTGCCTTAACGTGAAGTAAGGCGAAGTGACAACAAAAAAGGAAGCCCCCCGCACATCAAATGGCTTACAGTACTGTAAGTCACATGCTTTAGCCAGGCAGGAAGGAAGTGAGTCAGAGAAGCAGTTACTTTCACTTTCTCCTTTGTAGTTTAGAGACAGGAGGCTTTTTTTTTGTGAGAGAGGAGAGCAGTTTGTTTCCCAGTGATTTTGTGAAGCAAAAAAACAGTTTTTTTAAAAGCTACATCTTTATTTAGTTTTTGTTTTGTGTTTGTGATTTTTTTTGGTACATTTTTTTTTTATAAGTATTGTTTTGTTTTGTGTGTGTGTGTGTGTGTGTGTCTGTCTGACAGTGTGAGACTGAGTGCGGGTAAAGGTTAAGCGTTGGGACTCATTGATTGTTGGGGACTTGTGTGCAATGGACCAGGGACAAGGAGAGTCTGTGGCCCATGGGCACCGGCAGAGGAGAGGAGTGTGCACACGTGGGGGCAGTCGGGTGTTAATGTACCACTCCCAACTCTTGAGTGTTGCTTCCCCTGTGGAAGCAGCAGCAGCACCAGTGCCACTTGTGGCTGCTGTGCATCCACCTACTCTGCCACTACTACCACCATCAGTACCAGCTGCAGGGGCTCCAGCAGCAACCCCTCCACCACCTTCACAGCCACAGGTGGAGCCCCAGGAAAATGTAGGTGGTCCAAGGTGTGTATCTGGTCCCCCCCCACAGCTCCCCAGTGTGAGAGTTTTTCAATAGTGTGGGGGGGACAGCACAATCATGGTGTGCCATCTGTGTGGTGTGCTGGTGTGCCATAGTCCCTGGGGGACACATTTGGGGACCAATGGCCAGCACATGCACATGACAAACCACCACAAAGTGGAGTGGCAGGCTGCCACTGAAGGGGCCAGGCATCCACCTGCTGGCCCTTCTGTGGCAATGGCAGAGGGTGCCGGGGGAGAAGTTGTGCCTCAAAGCTGCAGCAGGAGGAGGGCAACTACAGCAGCTGCTCCACCACCACCACAGCCACCAGCACCACCCTCTCCACCACCACCACTACCTGGGTTTCCAGATGCAGTGGACCCTGCCACAGTGCCTGCAACACAGACAGACATTGCTTTGGTGTGGGCGGCACTGAAGAAGAACAATGAGAGGGTGGGTGCTGTGCAGCAGCAGGTTGATCAAATCCAGCAACAGCAGCTGCAAATAGTCACAATGCTGCACCTGCTGCTCGAACACCACGGCATCCCCCATTAAGGGATTGTTTTCTGGACCCCCCCACTACTGTGCTGTACTGCTTCTGTGTGCTTTTTTTTCATTGTTTAATAATAGACATTTTCCCTTCTGTTGTTGCAGTGCCTCAATAATGTTGACTTTTTTGGTTTGGAGTGTTTGTGGACAAGCTGCTGTGAGCATTGCAAGTATGATGTGTAAAATTGCATGTGTGCAGTCAGTGTTGTTTCCTGTGTGTGTGTGTGTGTGTGTGTGTGTGTGTGTGTGTGTGTCTCACATCAGACATTGTGTAGCGTGTTGCAAACATATATTGCTGTTGCTGACTTGTTGCAGTGTTTATGCTATAAAGAATAGTGAGCAGAATAAGGTATATTTTATTGTCATCATCATCAGTGGACTAATTGATACGATACTTTTTCAGAGGTGTCTGGCCAGAGTGCACCTTAGTCACACTATTTCCTATAGTGCACACATAACTTTTAGGACAGCATGTGTTTTTTGTGCTATGATCTCTGCAAAGTCATGTGTGCACTGTGAGTGACTGAGGTGCACAGTGACCCGATACCTCTGAAAAAAATATGTATCACTTAGTCCGCTGGTGCTGATGGTACCAATAAAAAATACATCAGGTATTCTTTGTTATCTTTATTCTTGATAATGCAACAAGTCTTACCATATATATATTTGCATAAAGCTGGACAATGTATGCACACACAGGAAAGAACAGTGACGGCACACATGCAGTTTAGCACAACATAGTCACATTGCTCAGTCTTCATGCTGTTTGCGAAACACTTAAAATCTGATTCATGAGTCCCAACACAAAGTAAACATTACTGAGGCTCTATAACTATTTTGCTTGTGAAATAGACATGAAAGAGATTCACCAACTTACATCATTGCACCTGATATATGGGTGCCTTACTTCCAGGGTAATCTTTCTTGCTCCACATGTCCTTACATAGTGTAATACATTTCTGTGAAAAACGCCAGTAATTTCATTAAGTGTGTCACGTCATGGAGGAATTCCTGTTCATAAAAGCCACCCAAATTCTTCCCCCCTTCCTCAGCAATGTTAGGACTTGATGCCAGGGAGAGTGCAAGTGCGTGGTCTATTATAATGAATGTCCAATTATCCAGCAGCTTTCTGAACATTTCTTCATGTTATAATGGTCAGTTTGTGGTGAAATGTATGGTCATGTTTCCAGTAAGAAGAGTCTTGTTAGTGGAAACGTGCCCACATTTCACCACAAAATGAACCTTATAACATAAAGAAACATTCAGATAGCTGCCGGACATTTACTACAGTGGAACACGCACCTGCACTCCCCCTGGTATCACATCCTAATGTTGCTGAGAAAGGGTGGCAGAAATTGGGTGGCTTTTCTAAACAGGAATTCCTCCATGATGTGACACACTGTAATGAAATTACAGGCAGTTTTCACAAAAATGTAATGCACTATGTGGAGCAAGAAAGATTTCCTGGAAGTGAGGCACCAACTGATTAGGTTAGGTGCAACACCATAATTATGTAACATGGTGAATCTCTGTAAAGCGGCAGTGCAACAATCTGTTGAGAACTCTGACTTATATTTTTTAATGCTATGTTACAACTTCCTTTATTTACATCCTGACTCGAATGATACTATAATTTCCAGTACTGGAGTCTGCTGTACTACATTTTTTCATGTGTGAAATAATGAAAGGAGCATTCCTTTTAATATGGTGCTGACTAGGTCTTTGTCAGTATCTTCCATTGCTTTTCTCCATTACATCAGTTAGTTGTTATATATCACTTCTGTTGTAAATTAACAGTTATGCAGCAGGCAGTGTTTTATGACCCCACAGAACAATATTTATTGAAATGCAGCAGCAAATAAATACAAACCTGGTCAGAACAATATTGAAAGGTGTCCTCATTTTTTTTTCATACATGAAAAAAGTAGTCAACTAAGTAAAGCAGACAGAAATTGTGAAAAGAAAGTGTATCATTCAAGTCACGACTTGGAGGTAATTAGTGGCTGGCATTGTAAAGTAGCATAAAAAAGTACAGTTCAAAATTGTCACCAAATTCTTGCAATGCTACTATAATCGATAATGTCAGTATGACATCATGAGCTCACAATCACACAACACAAAAAATGCATCTGCCTTGTGCGAAGAAAATTGACAAGTGGTATCAAAGTGAAATGGGATCATTTCAGCATATACAAAGTCCCCCAGAACTAATGGTGCACTCAGTCATGTGCACAGTGGTGGCACTGATTCCCCAGATTTTTTCTGCTTGCCCACAGTGCATCCTCCTTGTGTCCAGAAAATTGACAAGTGGTAACAAAGTGAAATGGGATCATTTCAACACATACATGGTCCCCCCAGAATTAATGGTGCACTCAGTCATGTGCACAGTGGTGGCACAGAGTCCCCAGTTTTTTCTGCATGCCCACAATGCATCCTCCTTGTGTCCAGAAAATTGACAAGTGGTAACAAAGTGAAATGGGATCATTTCATCACATACATGGTCCCCCCAGAATTAATCATGCACTCAGTCATGCACACAGTGGTGGCACAGAGTCAACAGTTTTTTTCTGCATGCCCACAATGCATCCTCCTTGTGTCCAGAAAATTGGAAAGTGGTAACAAAGTGAAATGGGAGTGTTTCAGCATATACAAAGTCCCCCAAAATTAATGGTGCACTCAGTCATGTGCACAGTGGTGGCACAGATTCCCCAGATTTTTTTCTGCATGCCCACAATACAACTTCATTGTGTCCAGAAAATTGACAAGTGGTAACAAAGTGAATTGGGATTATTTCAGCACATACAAAGTCCCCCAGAATTAATGGTGCACTCAGTCATGTGCGCAGTGGTTGCACAGAGTCCCCAGATTTTTCCTACATGCCCACAATGCATCATCCTTGTCCAGAAGATTGATAAGTGATAATAAAGTGAAATGGGATTGTTTCAGAAATACAATGTTCCCTAGAATAAAATGATGGTCATGAGCGAACATTTGCTGGTCCAATGTGTGCTTCAATTCAAGCAAATGCAATGTGATCATCTCAACTGGATGGAAAGGTACCCTTTGTCTGTACACCAATAGTAACCTTGGTGAATTGATATATAGAGATCAATATTTGTGTATTTTGTAGGTGAGGGGGTTTGACATGGACTAGTACTCATGGTATTGTTCTGTATCACAGGTCAAAGATACTGTTAGTGTGCACATTTCGGTGCTCAATGAGAACATTTTGTGTAGAAATTTGAAATGGATATCCCTCAAGCACATGAAGGTAAGTATTTTTTGGGGGTGGGGGAAAGCATATGTGCAGGTCTGTCTGTAATGGTTTCTTATTTTGTTACTTTTTCACAGATTTTATCTTTATCCTTCTCAAGTCTGGTTGTTAATGATGGTCATGGTCAACTAATGAAATGACTCCTGCATCTTGCATGTGTGCCCCAGCCTGGGGGTTGGGGGGTCCTGATGTTGAAGAACTTGTTTGGATAAGGCTACTTTGACAGACAACAAAGCATCTGGAAGTTTCCTAAAAAAAGAAGTGAATGACTTCTTACAACTTAATTGTAATTTGTCCCTGGTTCTCAATCTCAAGTCAAGTTACATTTCAAAACCACATCTTGTCAAATAACACAACCTGTGTGCAACTTTTTCAACACTGTCATGGTCAGGGCTACACAGCTGCAAGTTCAGAATACAGTGCATGAATGATATCTTACAGAAATAGTTTTGGTGACGTACACATGCCACCTAGTTTATGAATCGTACTCAGTCACATTTGCTGCAATCTTTCCAAAACAATGGAATGGATGAAATAAAATCTTCATACCTACCAGAATGGATTTCAAATGGATATTCCATAGGTTCATCTGTATGGTACAGCTGCAGTATCATTCCTACTGAGTTTCAGCGAAGGAGAGTTTTTTTGTTAACCTATAAAAAAAAAAAATAAGTGTACTATATGTGTTTGACCATTGCGGCTATGAAAAGCTACAGAAAACAAAACATACAACTAAAGGAAGTGAAATAGCATAACAAACATTAGTACACATACTCATTTTATGGTTTAAATATTAAGAAGCTTTGTGCCTGTGGCTGATGGATGTGGTCTCCTGTTTCATTCCCTCTGCCTTGGCATGGTAAATGTAAATGTAATGGGGAAATATTGTCTGAATGACACTGGTGGTGAGTGCAGGTGGTGATAGCTGTGACACATGACAGCATTCTCTTTTATATCTTCCTGCATCTGGTGGTGGTGGTGGCAGTGACTAACATCAGTCCTGGTGGTGGTGTTCCAGGGGGTGGACATACTCATACTCATTGGTGGCAGTGGCAAACATCAGTCCCAGTGGTGGTGGTCCAGGGGACGGTCATACCCATGCTCAGTGGTGGCAGTGGCTAACATCAGTCCTGGTGGTGGTGCTCCAGGAGAAGAACATACTCATGCTTAGTGGTGGCAATGGCTAACTTCAGTCCCAGTGGTGGTGGTCCAGGGGCAGACAGACTCATGCTCACTGGTGGCAGTGGCTAACATCAGTCCAGATGGTGCTGGTGGTCCAGAGTGGCATACCACCTTTCAACAACTTCAGTTAAAACCTGCCAACATTAACCACATTATCATCCTCATAAAGAAAGCTGCCCTCACAATCATCTATGTCTGAAGTCTGACCACTGGGAAATTCTTTCTCCATTGTGTCATCATCTACGTCAGTGGTGGGCCATTTCAGGCAACCACTGCCAGTGCCAGTGCCACCAGGATGGTCCATTTCCACATCACCAAAACCACCATGACTAGGCCGGGGTATGAATACTGAGGTTGCAGTATGAGCTGGTATGTGCTTTGCATTCATTTTAATGAGTGTTAGCAAACTAACATTTGCAGGAGACAGGTTTGTCTGACAATCCCTAACTATTGCACCTGCTGAGCTGCATACCCTCTCAACACTTACACTGGAGGGTGGGCATGTGACATACTTCAGTGCCACTGCAGTCAGCTCTGGCCTTTCACTGACCTTTCCACTCCAGTACAAAAGAGGATCTTCAGTTATTGTCAGATGCCTGCTTTCAGACAGATATGACTCGATCATTCTCTGTGCTGCACTAAGTCCAGTTGTTGATGCATCATCCTGTTCTTCCGAATCATTTATTTCACAAATACCCACTTAGGACAAAACCTCCCAAAGCAGGCTGATGCCAGCCACTTTGGATGACTGATCACATGGAACTACAGTCCCCTTCCCCTTGCAGGATATGCTTGATGTTCCTCCACATACACCTTTAGCCAATTTATGCTGCTGAGGTTTGCTGACCTTAGCACGTGACTTCTGTACCCCATGAAGCAAGCCCACCAGTTGACCACTGATATCTTTTTCCTGTTTAGACCCTCCCTCCAGTACTGATGCAATTCCATGTTTGTATCATGGGTCCAGCATTGTTGCTATGGCAAAGTTGTCACTACGCTGAATGCTCACAATGTGATGATTCTGGTCGAATACTGTCAGCATGTGTTGCAGCAACATACTGCTACCACTGTCTCCGGCAGTATCAAGGCCATGCTGTACATTCACCAATGTCTGCCTCAGCACCCACAGCAGTGAAATTGATTGGCTAATGGAGGCAGACTCACCACTCACTGCCTGTGTGGCATGTTCAAAAGGCTGCAAAATTGTTATTACAGAGTCCATAAGGTGCCACTGTTCAGTTGTCATAGACACGGAGGCCCTGGAACTGTCACGACTAGTGTGCATCAAAGATATTCAGAGATGGCTTTGTATAGTTCATACAACCTCTCTGCCATGTATAAAGTGGAGTTCCTTTAGGTGGCAACTTCCAGCTTCAAGTGGTGCTGAGGCAGGCTGTTTTGTATCTGCAACTACCGCAGTTGATCACGGGCCTTTCCAGATCATGAAATGTGAGGGCAGATATGTCGTGCAATGGTCAGCATTTCCTTTACATCAGAATACTGCAGAAACTCCTGCACCACAAGATTTAAACAATGGGCCATGCATAGAACATGAAAAAAACTACCATTCATGATGCATTTCACTACATCTGACCCACTGTCACTTGTTATGAACCCAGCTCTCAGGGACAGGGGGTTTAGCCACTTGTCAATTTCAGTCAGTACCGCATCCAGCATGTTCTCACCAGTGTGTGAACAGGTCACATTGCACATAGCAATCGTTGCATGTTGTTGAATTCCTGGAAGATTGCAACTGTGACAATCCACCTTACTACACTGATTAGTCACACTACCAACATCACAAAAACATCCGGCACCTGCACACAGTGTGCAGTTATACAAAAATATGAACTGTCCGCTGTTTTTCCACTTGCCCACATATCCATACTTAAATGGATGAATGGAGAGGAGGAATGTTGAAAGACTTGTCTTACTGAGTCAGACACAGTACGCAACAACTCGGGGACAGCACAGGTAGAAAAGTATGTCCTGGATGGGACTTTCCATTTTGGACAGGCACATACAGCAAACCGCTGGAAATCAGAATTCTCCACAAAGCAGAAGGACAAAAGATCAATTGCAAGCATTTCAGCTACAGCAGCATTAAGTTCACGTGACACTGTATGATTGGGGGGTTTTCTTCAGCTTATGCACAAATATACTCTGTAACATGGGCTGACTTAAACCTTTTACATGGGCTGACTTAAACCTTTTACATGGGGTGTGATCACAAATGGTTGTGCTCTGTGATGAATGGCATTGGCAGGGGATGAAGTGTGGATGTTTGATGAAGACAGGTGCACAGGTGATGATGACAAACCCAGAAATGCAGTTATTTTGCTTGATTTGCCAGCCAGGGTTGATGTACCACTTGCACTAGACATACTGCATTCACCACCACCACCACCACCACCACCAAAACTGCTTCTCTCACCAGCACTGGACAATATTTCAAAGTCATTATGCTCCTGCACCTCATCATGCCTGTAGTAATCCTCTGCTCTTATTACTTCACTACCGCACATGTTTAATTTATTACTGGACTTAACAGTCATGGAAGGGGATAACATGCTCGTTATGGTTGCTGACACGGGTGAATGCCCTACTGTGGTATTAGCTGCCAGCTTGTGCTAGGTCCACAGTCAATCAATCGATCAATCAATCAATCAATCAAAGTCTTTATTTAACCAGAAGTTCATCATTGAGCAGAAGCTCATTTGCAAGATGGACCTGGGACAGTGCCATGTGCCTGTTCTTAAGATGCGGATGCTGTCCTTCTGTGCCCAGATGACTTCCCTTTTTACAGGACCTTGACTCACATGCACATGGCAAACCAAGCAGATTGCAACTGACTCATCATTTGCATCTTGAACAAAAAATCCCAAACAAGGGATTGTGATGATCTACTTTTAACATGTCCATGATGCTTCTTATTTAACTCTATTCTTTTAAGTACTGAAGTGGACGGGGCATGTGATGTTTTGGGCGCTGTACACCTGGAATGCAACTGACCACCATGACTACCTATCATTATTACTGGGTCATCATTATCAACTGAAACTAGTAAATCATAAGTTTTTAATGGTGTGGGGGGGGGATCCTGCAAACAGACTCAGACACAGCCACCTTGAATTTCTTTTTCTCCAGTTTCCAACTTGGGTCGATTACATCATCATCATATTCATCAATGTCACACACTTCCACATCTTCTGCTTGGATGCTAGCATGTGGATTGCATGTTGCAACAACAGCAACAACATCATCATCATCACATTCATCATCTTCTACACCACCATCACCTGATATTTTTTCGCCACACTGTGAATCACTGGATGGAAAATGCATGACATTAACTGCCATGGTGGACAGAATATCACATTGTCTGCTGTCATTGACATGATCATCAGAATCCTCAGGTTCAGTTATTGGGATGTTACTGGGAAGTAAGACATCATCTACACTGCCACTCACTTGCGTTGCTTCACACTCCACTATATTTTTGATACGGTACACGGGTCAGAAATTGAACTCAAGGCACCAGGACTAATACTACCACCACCATTGTCACCACTAACACAGACACCACCAGCTGGGAAAACATCATTGATGTGTGTACATTAACACAGTCAGTTATATGACAAAAATATAACCAAAAAACAAAGAAATCACTATTTCTCCAACTTAAATCTATCTACACCATAGATACTCCCCTCCCCAAAACACACTTTCACTGTCTTTCACTACACACACTCAATGTTGTACATTAACATTCAAAATCCACACCAAATCAAAAATGCTCGATGATATGAGCACAGAAGGGCTTCCTACAATCTATGAACTAAAGTCTGAGCCCAAAATAAAATGCAAAAATGCTTTTTTAATAGCTTTTAGACAGTTTCAATCACAGACAGCTCTCAGAGTACACTGTCTCTTACTGCTTCCTACACATACTACCCTGAAATGAGACTGTGCAGATCAATATAGAGCCCGTATGAGCTGACATCTCATGAATCACTGCAAAATTCACATTTGGAGCTCAAAAACAAGGCAAAGTGAGGTGAAGTGCATTGTTTGCAATGCACTTCGCTTAAGATTTTGGTGGAGTAGTGGTCTGGGAAGATGGAGTAACACAAAGTCATTGTTCCCAATGGGCTTCACTTACTCATTATAATGCTAAGTGCTCCACTTCATGTTGCAGAGCACTCCGCAAATCCACCTTTACTCTGTGAATCACTTCGCGGAGCGGATTGAGCCGACTTCACCCACCACTACTTAGGATGTCTGGTAGACAACTCTCTTAGAAACTACCAGCTAACCCCCTATGCCAGACTACTTACTGGCCTGGTAGCTACCAGGAGGCTTAGGGTCTCCTCCATCTCCCCCCTAGGAGCCCTTGTACCTCGATGGCCATGGGCTGCAAAGCTTTCTCAGTTACTGCTCCCTCTGTTTGGAACCATCTCCCATCGACCATCTGATCATCCCCTTCACACCTGACTTTCAAATCCAACCTGGAACCTGGCTCCTGAGGGAGTCTACCTATAATTTCTCCTAGACAATGCTAGGGTTACAAAACCACCCTAGTCTGTGTGTGTAATATCACTGCCTTTGACTGAATATCCTGTATACTGCAATGCCTATGACCGATTTACCCTAAATCTTGCATTCCTACATGATGTTGCTGTTCTACTGTTGCCTGTACCCATTTATTATATTCATTATATTTATTGTATTGTACTTCTGTTGTTACATGTTGCCTGCCACTATGTTGCCTGGGTCATGACCGAAAATGGTCCTCTGGATCAGCTTATTTACCCAGTTAACAAAGACTAAAATAAATAAATAAAATGAAATGTGGTAGATAATATGCAGAGAGCAGCATTAATAAGTAAAAAGAAGTAGTCACAGGGTACAGATCAGATTAATTTTTTAACAGATTTTCTTTCTAATTTCACCCCACAGAGCTTTAAGATACAAGAGATACTGCAGAAACATTGGCATGTGCTAGCAACTGAACCGAAGTTAAAATGTTCTGTCACTTCTCCCCCTCAGATGGTATTTCATAGGGGCAAGGATGCTGCCTATTTTTTAGCTAATAGTTTGTACAAAGCACCTGGAGTAGAACACGACTGACCTTTGCCTAAGGGAGCTTTAACTGCATGTTTTGTCCAAATATAGTGAAAAGTAATAACTTTGTGCATCCAGTGACTGGGCAAATATTTAATACCAGAGATTGTATAAACTGCAGCACTACAAAAGTATTTTATGTAGTTGAATGTGTATGTAATAAGATATATGTTGGGAAGACTAAAAGATTGTTTAAATCTCGGCTAGGAGAGCATCTACGCAGTATTGCACATCAGGAAAAGACAAGTGCTTTGGCAATACATAAGATGCGAAGTGGTGCTGAGCATGTTTTTAAATTTCAAGGTCTTCAAAGAGTGAGATTAGGTGCCCGGGGGGTGATTTAGATAATGTGTTACTACAAGCAGAAAGTAGGTGGCAGTATATCTTAAGAGCAAGTGGGTATGATGGACTAAATGAAATGTTCAGTTGTGTACAATTTTTAAAAGAAAAAAGATGAATCTTCTGAAAGAATAAGTGTAATAGTGGTTCTATAGTCAGCTGTCTGTATTTAAGATATGAATTTAAATAGATAAAAACGTATCCTATGTTGTAGAGACCTTTGGTAGCACTTTATAGTATGCACTGTAGTATAATGATTAGTGTTAGTTTAGGACTGCTGTATTTATTATTAGTATTATTAGTTTGAGTGGTTGTAGGTATAATATATGAAATGTTAGGATTATTGACATGTAGTTACTGGCTAGTGATATAATATGTAAATAATATGTATATGTGATGTTATAATTGTTAATAAGCAGTGTGTCTTTAACAGAAGTGCCCTATAAAAGGAGGCTTTTAGACATGTAAGTCCACCTTGAAAAAGCATGGAGTAACATGTGAAACATTGGAGTGATTACTGGGAATATGTGCTGCTGTCCATATTGTACTTTTAAACTTTCTGAATAAATAGTGAGTGTATTTTCAAACACTCCACTGTTACTGTGATGCCTTTCTTTAGTTCAGTATATAAATAAAATAAAATTAATATATCCTCAACCCAGATGAAAACTTAGCTTTCATCTGGGTTGGAGATATATTTATTTTATTTTATTTATATACTGAACTAAAGAAAGGCATCACAGGTCAAATTATGGAAATTATTCAAGAATTTGGGCAACTAATGGGCTACAAAATAAATTGGGGTAAATCCATTTTGATGCCTACAGTGACTGTTATAGAAAAGTTACACAGCATCGATGTATACTGGTCAGTACCTCCCCCTGCTGTGCATTAGAGAGCTCCCTGTGGTGCAGTAGAGATGTGGCAGACAGGTTTCTGTGGTATATTTCTCTTTTTTTTAAGTGGGTTAAATGTTGTTCCCTAATTAGCCACTGGATGGCTACACAATCTATAACTGGATAATTTGCATTATTTCAGTGTTAAATATTCTGTCCCATCCACATCCCCAAAGTAACCTGCAGAAGTCATCAGATGTTGTGGAATGACAGGCATATAGCTGTCTAGTCATTCCTCCTTATTGTAAAATAGACTTTCCCCAGTTCCATTTTAAATATACTTTTCCCAGTTCTTAAGTAATCCCCGATGCTGCCTCAACTATTAGATGAAAAAAACTTTCCCTTGTGTTCTAAGTGACCTCTGCCCATCCCCGATGTTCACATAATTTAAAAAATACTTTTGCCAGTTGTGAAACGATCCCCGATTCTACCTCAACTACAGTACTGCATGTGACTTACGGTACAAAAAAATTAACTTTCTCAATGTCAGCCTTATATCTATTTTTTTTGTTGGTTTGATTGATTCTTCACAGTGGGCAACCTCAAACAGATCTTTCCTGACCTGCTGTCAGCTTCTATGAGGGATAGCTTCTGTAATAACACCACCATTACAACTGACTAGTGTAGGACTGAATCATGGCTGAAGCCTCAGTGAACACAGCAGCACCAGGATGGTGCACAGTGCTATTTGTGGATTGCAACCACTGAGACTTGAAGCATTTCTGATTAATTGAGACCACCCCAGTTTCCCATGAGAATATTGATGACCTTCCCTTACAGTTAGGTTGTTTTCTTTTAAAATAGCTTTCACGATGCCTAACCTTGATGGGAATTGATATAACACTATTGCAACATAATTAAAGTAAATACTGCAAGTCAAGTCAATGGCCACACAATAAATATGTACCTAAAGTATATGTTGCCTTTCTCTAACTGATCAAGTACTTCAGCATAAATCAGTAAAACAGATGACTTTTCTAATCATTATCTGCTGATCTTTAAAGCAAACTGTTAGCCTTTCATCTGCTAAATTGATATTTGAATACTTTGTTTTCATTTTGAAACAGAAAAGCCACCTTAAATCTCTTTTGCTGCACTGGCAAATATTTCTCAAGTTCTCAGTTTTAATTGAGCTATAATATAATGTTCATACAGTACAAAGGTTATTTTCTCAAGTACAGGGCTACAAGCTGCTGAGTCTTTATGATTTGATAGTAACCTCTTGTCCCTTCGGACCAGGCCGAGTTTGGGAGGGGGTAGACAAGTGGAAATTCAGATTCTATGGCACATTTTTAAAAGGTATGTTACCTGAGTTTTAATTAAAATATTAAAAGCAGAACAAAAAAAAATCATGAATGGGTAAATTTGTGTGTTTAATTATTAAATATTTTATTCTGTTTTATTTTTTTAAGTTTTCTGAGGTACCATTAAATTAGCTTTTAACAGTGAGAGCATGATCTCAATTGTGGCTGAAATCACACTCCAGCAATGTGTTCTAATTAATTCAATTGACACTGTGCTGTCTCCTACTTATGAATGTACAGTACTTTATAGCAAACATAAAAAATTGATCCCCTTTATGGGAACATAATCTCAGTTGTGGCTGAAACCACACTCCAGCAATGTATTCAAATTAATTAAACACACACTGTGCTTTCTCCTACCTATAAACGTACAGTAGTTTTGAGAAGAGGGGGTCTATCACAGTCTGCTCTGATACACAATTTAACCAATACATGCACTGTGTAAATCAGCATAGGAATAAATAAATAGAAACTACCTATTTTGATTATAAGGATATGCTGCAGACCATCTGTTTCAAACCAGCCAGCCTGCAATGTGTCACTTTCATCTGTGTTTCCGCACTGTACTGTATTCCTGAATTTCTGAGCTAATTTTTTTATGCACGTATATTAGCAGTGGCTGTATGATTAATTTGTGATCAATAAGTATTGATTAAAATAATGTTTTTACATCAAGATTGTGCAGTTAAGTATTGTGGCTCAGCTTGGCAGTAGTGCAAAATCAAGCACCAACTGTGATTCTAGTCACAGTATCTCCCACCCAAAAAAAAAGTTTCATTTCAGCCAAACCGAATCCTTCAGTGTCTCCATTCTGTACTGCTTCTGGATCACACTTGTGAACACAGTCTCCATAAAAGAAAACTTTGCTTAATGCAGCAGAATGTAGATAAATGTATTAATCCTGTGTGTTTCAACTTAACACCTTTATAACAGAGAATAACTCATTATATGAAAGATACTATTTTCAAAATATTGTAATTATGGACTCGGGTCACAGAAGGGCAGAGGGAGCATTCATGAGAGAGAGAGAAGCAGCTCAGCCAAAGCCCTCACCATCTTCTCGTCTTTGACACCAACATTCCTGCGCCACCCATTAAAGAAGGTGTACTGCAAATAAACAGTTTGAAATTGAATAACGTGTTATGTCCTCACACTTAGTAAATAATGTGCTATTGCTGACTGGCACTTTAAGGAGTTAAAATGTTTCACCTAGAACCTGTGGGCTGCATGAATTATCTTTTGGTTACAAATATGTTTTTAATATGGAAAATAAACATTGTTCTCTAATAGTACCATCTTTCTCACCACCTTAAAACATTTTCACTGGCAGAGCACAAGATGATATAACAGTACCCCAAGTCATGCTAAAAGTAATGTGTTGAATAATTCAGTTATTGGCTTCTACCCTGAAATCAACCAGGTGTGTTGCTTTCCTGTATCTTGGTGCTGATGATGGTGTTTACTGGTGGAATGGTAATAATAACAAAAATCCACTGCGGCAAATGCCAATAGGATTGACCAAGATCCGGGCACATTAACATTTTTGTGTCATCTGAGTACTCTTTTTGAATGCAGATCTTGCAATCAACTGTTTCAAAATTATCATTCTGCAATCAGCATTGCCTACTTGACTAATGAATCTCTAGAATTTATTTTGCATTGTCTTCTGCAGCACAGGACATGAAATTAAACATCCAGCCTAAACTATTGTGTTTACACCATACACTGTGTCTGCCTTGTGTAAGAATGCACCACAAAGGGACATAAATATAATCCAGTTAATACAGAGTCACAACTGTTTGTTTCTTTAAAAGGCTAATAATGTAAAATCTATAAAAATAATTCAATTTCAACAGGGTCACAGCCAGTTTTGTTTTTTAAAAGCTCTTAATATTGGAAAATTCCTTTACAATCACTACCTAGAATTACTATTTTAAAATCATAAAAGTGAATAAATTTAAATTGGAAGCATGCTTACAAATCTGTGTCAAAATGATTTTGCTTCAATTAACCTTATTAAAATGAAGTTTGCTCAGTATTTGAAATGAATGAAATGTGGCAGCTGCCTCATATTTTGTATATGTACAGTACAGATCTGCTTAACAGTCTCCCATTCTAGAGTGGCCCCCACATACACAAACGCACTTCATTTATAAATTAAAATATATTTTAATTTCTTAATCTTTGTGATTATCATTTCTGATGACCTAAAGGTGTATAAGCAGGGTACAAAGGCTGTAGGGAGAGCCAGTGACATGATGGGGTACATAGGCAGTGGCATAACTATCAGAAGGCTGGAGGTGGTGATGGCATTGTACTAAACTCTGTTGAGGCTTGACCTATAGTACTGTGTGCAGATCTGGAGGCCACACCTGCAAAAGGACATTGACAAGGTGGAGGTAGTTCAGAGAAGGGCAACCAAGATGATACATTACATGGCTAGCTCCACAAAACATATAATGAGATGGTAAACAACCTCAATATGAACTCACTGGAGGAAAGGAGGGAATGGGGAGACATGATATAAACTTTCAAGTACCTCAAGGGCATGAACAAGGTGCAGGAGGAAACATGTGCAATGTATGAGCACAAGAGGTCAAAAAAGAATTTCAATATCTCAGGTTACCTCCATGACCTGAGTACTACAATATATTGGCAAGATTTCTATCTTACAACCTCTGTTGAAACAGCACTCCAGACTTTAAAGGATATTATCACCAATGTTCTCAATATTCATGCACCTATCACCAGTATCAGAACTAGGTAAATCCTGCCCTTGGTTCACCTCTGAGCTTAAAGCAGCCTTGAGAACCAGAGACAAGCTGTGGAAAAAGGCAAGAAAACAAAGGACACCAGTGATTGGCTAAATTTCAGAAAAGCAAGGAATTCATGTACAAAAAAATAAGAACTGCCAAAACTGCCTACTATACAGCTGAATTGGATGCCTCCTACAATAACCCATCCAGATCTGTGAGTAGCAATAAAAGGACTTCTGGGCCAGAATTCTACTCCTGCCTTAACCACCAAATTGCTACTAAATGACACAGAAATTACAGGTAAACAAGAAATCTTAAATACCTTCAATGTTCACTTCACCACTGCTGGCCTAGCATTTGACTCATCACCTGCAAATATCCTGAGATCTTCTGAACCTGCAAACTACTGTGGGACAAATGGCCACTTCCTAACTTTTTCTTCATCCCAATATCCGTGGAAAGAAGTGGAAGATCTCCTCTAATTTAGACACAACTAAAAGTGCAGGTGCAGACTCCCTGGATCCCTATTTCCTGAAAATTGCTTCACATGTCTTATCTGCCCCTTACTCATCTCTTCAATCTTTCCCTAACTACTGGATCCATTCCATCTACTTGGAAAACAGCTCAAGTAGTTCCATTACTCAAATCTGGTGATACTAGGGATCTCAACAATTACAGACCTATCTCCATCCTACCAAGTACTATCTAAGATGCTCGAAAACTAGTAAACTCTCAGTTAGGGACTATCTGGATAACAATAACCTTCTAAATTCTGCACAATCTGGATTTAGATCAAAGCATAGCACCTTCATTGCCTTAGCCAAGGTAACCAACGATTGGCAGACTAATTTGGACAAAAAAATTTTACCTGTGCTGTGTTTCTGGATTTGAGTAAAGCCTTGACACAGTGGATCATGACTTATTACTCACCTCCTTAACTCATTAGGCCTGGATTCCTATCACTCAACTGGTTTAAGGATTACCTTTCAGATAGGTCATAACTGGTTAGAAATGGAAATTACCTATCCACCTCAAAACCTCTGCTAAGGAGTGTACCACAGAGCTCTATTCTTGGCCCTATCCTCTTTGCTATTTATATAAACAATATTGATGCCAACCTCACTCAATCTAACATTCATCTGTTTGCTGATGATACTGTATTGTATGTCAGCAATCCTCACCTTCCAAAGCCTGTGAACTTCTACAATCCGAATTCTCCATTCTGCAGCACAATCTACTTGACAAAAACTACTTCTAAATGCAAAAAAACAAAAGCTATGTTCTTTACCACAAAGAGTTGTACTACCACTACCCCAGCATCCAACACCCTACATATATCCACCTTACTTGAGAGAAACTTGAATTTGTTGATAACTTCAAATACCTTGGAGTCTGGATAGATAACAGGCTTGACTATTCTGTCCATATTGAAGAGTTACTTAAAAGCTAAGACAGAGGCTCGGACTATTTTTAGAATAAAACATTACCTAAACAGTGATTCCAAAAGGTTAATTCAGGCCTCATTCCTATCCCTCATTGATTATGCTGATTTTCTACTGCCATTGTTCAAGTCATCTCTTACATAAGCTGGACACCCTGTATCACAGGTCCATAAGATTTATTACTGACCTTCCTCAACACCCATCATTGCTCCTTTATATGGCAGTCAACTGGACATCATTGCAACACAGAAGAAATAGGAATGCTGTTATCTGGATATCAAAGCGTTAACAGGCAAATACAGACCTATATCACTGATTGCTATTCCCAAATTACAACCAGGCCATACACCTTAAGGATCAATAAACTCATCACATTAAAGGTCCCCAATGCCTGCATCTTGGTATGGATAGGGCTGCTTTAGCTATTCCTTTAGCAGCTGCATGGAACTCTCTCCAAAATCCATGAAGCTAGATAGCCTACTACCTCTGGCATCCTTCAAAAGATTGTTCTCCGCCCTTTTCCAGAGCTCTGCAATTGCTTTTATAAAGCATAATCCCCACCTATCTGACCCAACTAAACCTCCCTTTTCTATCCATTATATTAACTCAATTTCTTTCTTCGAATCACCTATTATATTCACTTAAAAACTAGTTTAGACCATATAACTTATATTTTAGGACTGCTATACCCTTTGTCCTCTTTTTTCCTACAGGCTAAATGGTTCTATTGTTACTTGTATATATGTAAATTGTTGTATATAATCATTTCATGCCATTGTATTGCTATTTATTCTATTCTTGTCTATGTAATAATACTTGTATCCTCATTTGTATGACCACTCAGGTCCATCTTGTAAATGAGCTTTGCTCAATGATGTTCGCCTGAATAAATAAAGATTTTGATTGATTGATTGATTGATTGAATGAGAGGACGTGATATGAAACTGGAAGGGGTTAGATTAAGAGGAAATGTGAGAAAGTTTTTCTTCATAAACAGAGTGGTGGGCACATTTTCAAAATTAATGATATCCACTCAGGAAGCTGGAAGGATAGGGGCATAGTGTAAAATGCATTTTCTAAGGAAGAACAAGTCTGCAGCTTTAATGTGTGACATTATTGGGGGCTTACAGACCCTACCGTTTGGTCACAAATGGTCTGGGACAGGCACAAGGGAACCTTAAGGTGGGTGAGGGTGATGAGAAACCACTGGCCAGATAGGATCAGAACAGAAGCCACATACAAGTAATAGGGCTTATGGGTGGACTGGATGGGCCTAGCAGTCCTTAACTGCCAACATAAAAACATAAAACATAGACTTTGATGGCAGATAAGGACCGTTTGGCCCATCTAGTCTGCCCATTTCCCTACCAACAGGATAGGCTGCAGATCCTAGTTAACCAACAGCCTATTTCTTCCTACCCCCCACAAGAATTGCCTTATGTCTGTCCCATGCATTCTTGAATTCTCCCACAGTTTTAGACCCCGCAACCTCCTCAGGAAGGTTGTTCCATGCATCCACTACTCTCTCTGTGAAAAAATACTTCCTAACATTGCTAATGAACCGCCCCCCCATCTTTAAATTGTGTCTTGCACCTCTCTTTTTCTGAAAGATGCTACCCTCTTGGACTTTGTTCATTCCACTGAGGTACTTAAAAGTTTCTATCATGTCCTCCCTCTCCCTTCTTTCCTCAAGGGTATACATATTAAGCTCCTTTAGTCTCTCCTCGTACGGCTTCTCTTGCAGACCCTGCACCATTTTAGTTGCCCTCCTCTGGACTGCCTCTATCCTGTCTATGTCCTTGCAGAGATGGGGTCTCCAGAACTGGACGCAGTATTCCAGATGGGGTCTCACCAACTGTCAGTACAGAGGGATAGCAACTTCCTGTTTTCTATTGGTGATGCCTCTCCCTATGCATCTCAGTATACCCCCAGCCCTCCCTACTGCCTTCTCACATTGCTTGCTAACCTTAAGATCATCTGATATGATTACCCCCAGTTCTATGTTTCTACTTAATCATTGACAGGGAACTCAAAACCTGATCAGCTAAAAAAGAAAAAAAAACTTGTTTTAGATCATTAGTATAGCTTAGAATAATTGTTAGGTCAAGATGATACTGTACCATTACATGCATAATGTATGTTTATTACACACCTTACAGAACTGGAAACAGCCATATGTCTGCATCCCCCCCTCCACCACCACCACCAACATTCACAGCATACCTCTCAACCTCTTAGCATTAAAAATTATAGAACTGGCCTTCATAAATCATAGCAAAGGGCCAGAATGTGGAGCACTCTCTTATTTTAAACAATATTATGTCTACAGATAGTGGGCCCCATATAGTTAGTGATAAGGAATGTTTCTATCAACTTAGTTCAATGATTTAATAGTTTGTGTGTCCAGAAATAGCTCTTATATTATGAGGAGCATCAGTAAACCCATACAGAGCAAAGGTAAATTTAAGTGTGAAAATCATAGCGCTATGCGGAATTCATAGCAGTTGAGAGGTATGATTCACAGTCTATGTGGCTTACATGATTTCAAAAGCTGTGTCACATCAACAGCAGATTGACTCAGTCACTGGCTTCCTTTGTCCTCTCCCACTTGACTCAGGGATTGCTCTTTGGCAAAGTGTGAAGGCTAGCTCACAGTAGGAGAGCCCATTCACATGCTAAACAATTTTCATTCCATTCTAAGCATAGGGATGCAGGTAGGTGTTCTATCCCAACAGAATCTTGATGGGAGTGGTAGTGGTGTTAATGCTATAACGTCAGAAAACTATATAGTCTAGGGTTTTGCAGTATTTCTGTTTTAGAGAAATCAGGGAGGGGGTGGGGTGAGATACAAACAGTATAGGTGTGAGTATGTAAGAACTAAAAACATTCTGCTTCTATATAACACAACATGAATTTCTAAGCAGTATGGTTTTTTTCCAAAACAAAATGTCACTGTTATAACTCTTAAAGAGAACATATGAACATACGAAATGGCAACAGAAACAAGCCTCACTGTCTATCGAGTCTGCCCGATTGAGCTGCTAGCCCCTCAGCTTGCTGCTGCCCCACCTGTAGGCTACAATGTGCTACCTAAGATTTGCAACATACTTTCAAACTTCAAAGAGAGCACTTTGCAACACATTATGTATGTTATACTTGTGGCAACCTTTTGACAGAATTTAGAACGTTGTTTCAAATACACAGTAAAAACTGTCAATATGAAGATCATAGTAAAAGCAGTGCGTAAAAGTGAAATTAATTGGGAGAGGTTTTGAAATCTGAAAGACATACAGTGCCCCTGAAATATACAGTGCTTGGCATTGAAATTAACAGTATTAAAATATATAATGCTCTGATTAATAGGCCTCTGCTAATGTGCTTTTCCACGCCAATACTTTACCAAACTTTGAAGTCCACCATATTTCAGTGACTGCTTTTTAGTCTTTACTCTTTTCATTATTCCTGCCCATCCAGTCTGCCTGTAAGCCCTATACTTGTGTGCGGCCCCAGTCTCTATCTGGTAAGTCATTTTCCCTCCATCCTCCCCACCTCTAAAGTTTCCTTATGCCTGACTCAAGCATATCTAAATCCCTTCATGGTGTTCGCTCCCACTGCCCCCTGTGGTAGACTATTCGATGTGTCCACAACCCTCTTTGTGAAGAAGTGTGTGTGTGTGTGTGTGTGTGTGTGTATGACTTAAATACTGAAATAGATGCTAAACTCCATAGCATTCCTAGTACTTTATCTTAAATAATCTATTGTGAGTCAGATCTTTCAGGCATGATAAAAGTATCTAATTAACATTATATATAAAACATAATTTAATTCAAACAAAGCAATAAATGACCATTATAAACTGATGTTTTTTTATTTAAATTCAGTAATGTACCTACTATATTGTGCCTGGATTTTTTTTCCTGAAATGAGAGTATTGCTGTAAAAATCAATGCTGTAGCTGTACATTTGATCTATGGACAGATATGGAGCTGTAAGCCTGATGCATTTGCATGACATCCAGAGGACAGAATTACAGAAGGCATTGAGGTATGAAAGGAAACAAAAATACAAAGACAAGGACATAACGTGCATGTAAGACACACTCAAGCATGCTGGCTGCCACAGAATTTTTGGCTGACACATGTGACAGATGATCAGGTGGGGGAAGGAACCACTAGCCACCGTTAACTTTTTGGGTTTACAGGTGGAGAAGGGACCAATAGCCACCACAGAATGTTTCAGAAAAATAGATAATCTAACAAATATGGCTTTAAAAAAAATAAGATCGGCAATTTCCTTTTCATGACTAAACCAACATTCAAAAACTGTACTTGTACTGTATGTCCTTCACATTTCTCCATAGGCGATGTACTATTCAAGACTTACTGCAGTAGTCTGCTCATGCTGTCAGCTTTGAATTTCAGAAGCTTCTTCTTACAGTCCCTCTATCCTGGAGTGTAGTAAATAAATAGAATTCAGTATGTGCAGTAGGAGAGTTAGGAGGTGAGCTAGTATCATGCCACTAATGAGGATCAGTGGAGATTATGCTGAGATTCAAGGGTTGGGAGAATGAGGCTAAGGTAAAGCTATCAGTAATAGTAAGAGTAGGGATATTGAAGGTGGAAAAACAGGAGTTGATGAGTGCTTAGAGGTGAATGATTTCAAGGTGGTGGTGTGTGAGGCCCACTATAAACTGATCCAGTTATATCTTTGGGTTACTCCCCTGTTCCCTTTTCCAAGGTCACACCTGGAAGTAAGCCTTGGCTAAGTGTACCTTTCCCAGTCACCAATTGTCAAGTAAACAAATAAATTTGCGGCTGCTCTTTGCTTTATTATCCCCTTAAGGAACAATGTTCCATCATTCTAAATGAAGATTTGGTTGAGTGTGTTTTGTTATTGCTTGTCTAGTGTGCTGGAATGCCCTTACCCCAGAAGTTCACTTTTTACTCACCACCTCTTGCTAAAATATCTGTGTATTAATCATACAGCAACCTTAGTACTGTGGATAGAGTGCTTAAGAAATAAAAGGTGATGACTTCACTATAATGGGAATGGCTAATCCGTGCTCAGAAGTGCAAAACAGGACCACATAATATTTAGCCAATGAATAATGTAAATTATTTGCCATTATTAAACACCAGTTACATCAGGAGTATTTCTCAGGCAGCAAAGATATTTTAACACACTGAGTTTTTGCCAAAATATATTTCTGACATCCTTAGATTCATGATCAGGGTTTTTTATTTATTTATTTATTAGTTTTCTGCGGTACCCTTAAAATAACTTAAAAAACTTTTTGCAGTGTCTGACTTGTGAGGGATTGTTGTTTCCTTCATCGGATGGGGTTCTGGCTGAGAAAAAGCGATAAAAGCTCAGGCAGCTCTGGGATGGAGGTTGGATGTTGTTCTTCATCACCTACCCTCTGTCTTATTTTTTTTTTCCTTTTGTATCATAGCATCCTGTGTTAAAACACAGTATAACAAACCAGAGTGACTGCCACTGCCCTTTGTGTCCACTGGTAAAATCACTGTGATGCTCAGAAATATGCTAATCACCTTGGTAATGGTAGGATTAATGGTGTTAACTAGTATTAGGCTAGCTCAACTATTTCCAATTTTTAACCTAATGCGGAGAATGTGAGTGTGTTTGAAAAAGAACACCCAGGTGGCATCAATCTAATAATTCAGCCCATCTATTTTCAGATGTTATGTGACTGAGATTTAGAAATGCTGTGCAAAGATAAATTAAGGCATTTAGTCATAATACTTATATTTTAATGGATCCATCCTTCTGAATAAACATGTAACACTGTACAAATTCAGCCACTGCTTGTTAGCATTGCAAATAGCACAAGAAATAAGTTCAGGACACAAATTTTTCTGGTACCTTGAAAACAATGTGCAGATTTGGCAAGCTTCAGTCAGAAAATGTTGAGCAAATGAAGTAGATTACCAAAGAAATCAGATACAAACTAGTGATAGCAAACAATCTTATAGCAATCTTTCAAAATATACAGTATATAGGAGCTTGAAGATGTTGTGCAAATGATGATCGACTCAGCAACAGTTGGCATGTAGAGTTAGTACATAAAAGAGGATACAATCCTGTTCAAAATGTTCAGAACCTCATAGTTAAAGTATTTTGTTGTGAATGATCAAATTAAGGGAAAGGAGCAAAAAGCTTGTTTCTCAGCCTGTTCTTTCCTTAAGATTAAAATAACAAATCCTGGAAAAAGTGCAATTTTTTTTTTACAGATGGGGGTATTGAGATTAATGCTGGAGAATTTATCAAGCTATGCATTACAGTATGTCACTGATAATGATTAAATGTGAATTTCGGTAAGGGATGAAGAGGGGCTACAGTATATCCCAGCTTCACCTTGCACTACAGCATCATTATATACAGTTATTTTTAACACTTTTATTCCCAAAAGCACAACACACTTTATTAACTGATTCTTCATTTAGTTGGAGCAGAAAGGAGGAACTCTATCTGGTGAGTTTGTGAATGTGTTTGTAATTGTATTTGAGGTATTTTCTTAATTGCCATTTCTGTGTGCTTTTCAGTTTAGTTTGGGCAGGTTGAGGGATTCTAGCTGACAAGTTTGTGACTGTGTGTTTGAAAGTTGCTGGGTCTGAACTTTAAGTGCAGGCATCATATTACAGGGATTAGTGTAGCTTGAGTTTGAGGTTTTAACTGCCATCTCACTTTGAGTCTTCATTTAGTTGGAGCAGAAGGGAGGGACTGTAGCTGGTGAATTCGTGACTGTTTGTAATCATATTTTTTTTATCTCTGTGTTCATCCTCCTACCTGTTGGTATCCTGTGTCAGAGATCCACCAAGGTTGTTGGCACATATGGATGCCTCACTCAGTGAACCTAGATGTCCGGATGACCCCCCGACTGGGGTGGAGGAGTATCCCCTCTGACTTTCCAGACCTGTGATGGAGTGTGCACCTTGTGCCTAAGTCCACAGATTCCCCCAATCACCAGCTCCTGGAGCCCATCTACTGGTGCCAATGCTGGCAGTTTTTCCTCTGTAGATTTCTCCTTGCCCCCTTGGATGTCAGTGCACTTGGAGGGCAAGAAGTTGAAGGCATGCTGAGATGTGCCTTCTGCTTCAGTCTTTGGCTGACAACCACCCACCCACCCACAGTGCTGCCACCTCTTTACTGCACCTTTCACCTGAGTTCCTCCAGGTGGCAGTACAGCAGTGAGACTTGAAGATCTCTTGTCCCAGGGAAGGAGAGCAACCGTCGGATTCTAAGTCCTTCTCATCCCTAGCTGACCCCATGATGGCCCATGCTCATTCCCAAACATGGGTCACTGATGTGGTTTGAGGTAAGGCACTGGCACCTCAGCTCTCTTTGCCATCAGTCTGGCTTTGTATTTGTATTTGAGGTATTTTCTTAACTGACATTTCTTTGAGCTTTTCAATCTAGTTTGGGCAGGATTGAGGGATTCTAGCTGACAAGTTTGTGAGTATTTTTGAAAGTGGTTGTGTCTCGACCATGGTGATTGGAGTGAGGAGTCAATGCCAGAGAACTCCTTGGCTGATTGTTTTTGGACACAGTCTGTGGTGTACTTCCATCCACCCACCCCACTAACCACCCACCCCAGGGCTCACCTTACATTTATTGGGTGGGTCCCACAGGGCCTTGCAACATCCTGCATCCATTCAGGAAGTAGCAAGGACAGGCAGCATAACAGAACACAGCAGAAATAAAACAAATATTTGGGAGATAACAATTCAATTCAGCCAATTCAATTCACTTTATTAATCAGGTAGGTACACTGGGCCTAAGCCCATTTTGAGGAATAACCTGGAGCTTCATCAATTAGAAGCTAAGATGTTATACAAAGTTCAAAAATACATTGACAGTACAACAAATACAAATATAATGGTAAAACAAATACAATATAATGTATATATTTAAAAACAGTTACATAAGGTTGAACATTGCAAATGACTAAATAGAGCATTTTTTAAAGCTATAATTCTTAAGGCATTTACACAGCTGGATGGCAAAGAATTCCAGACAACAGAACTCTGAACAGAAAAGGCCCTCTCTCCCAAACAAGTGGAGAACTTAGGCATGGACAAACGTGGTACAGTAGAGGAACAAAGCCATTGAGGTTCCTCTCTGATATCTAATAAAGCAAATAATGGAGATTTACTACCCAGGAGAAGTATACAATTAGTCATACAACCCAATTATACAAATAGGTCAGTTTAGGGGGGCAACCAACCAAGGGTATCGTACAAAACATGATGATGCATTCTGTAAGACTTTGACAAAACTAATCTACATATGGAATTAAAAGTTTTGTTAACTAAATCTAAATCCTTTTTAGCCAGTTTACTTAACAAAAAGGAATTGTAATAAAATGTGGACAATAATGCACTTTTAGCTATAGTTTCCCTAGCTTCTCTAGTGAGACAATCTTTAATATGATACAAAGCACCAAGTTTCTGATTCACAGTCTGTACGGTCTCTCTGATGTGAGATGAATGTGTAAGATTAGGATCCAATAGTACCCCTAAATATTTAGTCTCCATAACTTGATTTATCAAATATCCAGCCAAGTCAAACACTAATAATGGCTTAGCATTATACAATTTAGGTGGAGAACCAAATAGGATACTTTGTGTTTTGTTGATATTTAGTATTAAGCAATGTTGTGGTAACCATTTATTTAAAGCAAAAAAATCAAGATTCAATGAAGCATTAATTTCACCTATTTTTGCTGAGCTAGAATACAAGAAAATATCATCCACACAAAACAGTACACAGGAAATGGTTGGAACTCTAGGAATTGGATCAATAAATAAGGAAAATAACAGGGGTCCCAAAATGGACCCCTATGGGGCTCCCTGTTGAAGCATACATGTAAATGAGTTAATCCTACCATAATTTACATTCACAGGATGATTCGTTAGGGACCTATAAAACCATTCACAAGGCATATCTGTCAGGCCAGATTCCTTCAGTCTCTGGAGCTGGATGGCATGATTATCTAAATTGAAAGCTTTTGACAAATTGATAAATACTGCCCCATCAGAAAACCTTTATCCATTGAACTTAGAGTGTGATTTGTAAAATGTGCCACTGCAGTGCCAGTGCCTTGACACTTCTGAAAACCATGCTGTTCTGGAGGGAGAAGCCCCTCAGCCTCCAGATATTCAATCAATTGAGCATTGATAATTTTTTTCAAACATCTTATGCAATGGAGATACAGTAGAAAAGATATTGGCTGAAAATTATCAAGATTGTGATTTAATAATCCTTTGTTTCCAAATATCAGGAAATACACCAGAAATCAAGGATAAGTTAAATATTTGTGCTAAAGGCCGATAAATATAGTCAGAAATGAGTTTTCAATAAGACCATCAGATCCTGCACTTTTATTCACAGGCATCTGTGATAGTGACTTATATACTTGCTGCGGCCTGATGATATGAAAATAGAAAGGATGAGAAAAATCTAAAGATGAACCAGGCTTAACACCATTTAAGGTACACAATACATCAAAATTAGACAAAAAAAATAGACAGATCCATAAACTTTTTGGAAAAAAGATCACTGATTTCTTTGGGGTCAGTAACTGTGTTTCCATTTGTTATAATGGTACTAACACCTGTGCTCCCCCCTGTATTAGTTAATTTTTTTGATGGATGTCCAACATTTCTTTGAATCACCTAAAGTATCTGTTTGAGTTTTCTGAAAAAAAATTTATTTTATGTATTAGAAGTTTACGTCTATCTCTGAGCTTGCAAAAGTTATTTAAGGCCTCACCACTTAGAAACTTTCATAAGTTTTCCAAAGCTTATCCCTCTCTCTCATTAACTTAAATAATTTGGGTGTAATCCATTTATTGTGTGTACCTTTTACCCTTTTTAAAGTAAGGGGAAATGTTTATCTTGTAATTCAAGCAATGCTCTTAGAAAAAATCCACTGTTGCATTAGGGTCAGGAATGACATCCAAATATGAGCATTCCAGTGCTGTTAAAACAGCATACAAGGCATTATAATCATAATCATCATATTTCCTATAATTAATGATTTTAGGGGGAGGCTTTGTTTTAATGTTATTCCAAACACAATATATTGGCATATGATCTCTAATATTATCAGGAAATGTACCACAGCTCATAAAATTCTCAGCTGTCTTGGTCAAAATCCAGTCAATCACTGAGTGTTGATTGCTACAAAAATTCATCCAGGTAAATTCTGTGGCCATCTAAGAAAGCCCTGCATTTGAGATTGACAATTTAAAATCAGAATGGACGTTCCCAACCCAGTTTAAATTAAAATCTCCCAATACCAAGACATATTTATTTAAAATGAATTGTTGAAAGCAATCCAAACATTCAGCCAAACCTTTTTTACCAGCTTTAGGTGGATTATACATTGTACAAAATCCCAATGTAATGCAAGTAGATAGTTGTAAATCTAAATGCAACTATTCACAATCAGTAGAAAAAATAGCCATCTTAAGCAGGCAGTTGATTGAGGAGTGAAACATACATGATGGGAAAGGTTAGTTGTTGTTGTAGAGCAGCTGTCTTCAGGGATACATTCTGGAGGCTACAATGCTGCCATATCTGCAGGCACATCTCTGGGATGAGGGAGGATGTTGTCTGTCTCCAAGCAGAGTTGGCCAAGCTGAAGGTGGCATCCACCCCCACTCAGAGAGCACTGGGTCCACAACCTGTACCTCAAAGGATGCCAGGGAAGAGGAGGATTGGACTATAGGGGGCTCAGAGTTGGTGAGGGAAGGGGGTTGAAAGCACATCTCCCAACCAGTCCCGCTTAGTAACTCCTACACTCTTTTGGAGGAATGGGAAAGTCCCGCTCAGGAACCTGAGACTGGGATCAGGCAGGATGGCAGAGTCCTCCAGGAGGGAACCCCATGGAAGGGAAGCAGTGAACCCCAGATGAGGGGGATGCTTCTCCTAGGGGGGACTCTATTTTATGTGGAGTGGAGTTAGGGCCACCTAGCAGAGAAGAGAGGGAGGGCAAATGCCTCCCAGGAAGTGCTGTATGCAGGGATGGAAAGCAGATCCATAGGATTACTATGGCACTAGCTAGGAGGGATTGGCTTAATGTCATTGTCCACCTGGAAACCAGTGACCTAGCCAGGAGCAGGGTGGAGTTAGCCAGAGTCCAGGAAGATTTTAGGAAGTTGGGGGGAAACCTGAAACAGATAGAATGCTCCAACTCATTCTTGGAAGTACTACCTGTCCAGGATACAGGGGAAGCTAGGGCACTCCATACCCATACCTTCAACTCCTGGTTGAAGGATTGTTGTGGAAGGAAGGGTTCTGACTTCATAGGGGAATGGGGCCTGAGCTGGGCAGATGTGAGCTTTTATAAGAAGGACAAACTGCATCTGTCCAAGAAGGGAACTTTTGTCCTGTGTGAGAAGTTTACATGCTTCGGCTGTGAGCATTTAAACTGGCCAAGGGGGGAGATCCAGGAGGGTCAGGAGGCTTAGAAACATCCTTCCATGGGAACATGCAGGAACATAAGTTGACTACAGGAACAGGTAAAGAAGGCAGGGAGGGGCAGGCAGGTGAAGAATGTATAACAAGTGATACAAGGGGGCAAAAGCACATAGAAAAGGAATCCAGGGTAGGGAGAAGATGCTAGAGAGGCAGAGCAAGAGCAGAGGGAGGGCATACTGTAAAACAAGGAAGATCATGCTAACAAATGCTTGTAGCCTAAGAAATAAGGTTCCAGACCTGGAGTCCTTGTTGGCAGATGCAGATCTTGACATAGCAGCAATAACAGAGACATGATACTCTGCTAATCATGGCTGGGAAGACAATGCACCAGGCTATAGACTGCTCAGGAGGGACAGGGAGGGTAAAAAGGGTGGGGGAGTGGTCCTGTACATCAGAGATGGTATAAAGGCTGCAGAAGTTCAGGGAAGACAGGGGGAGGCAGATGTAATGTGTTTCACCCCAGAGCCAGGGAATGGAACAGCAATATGCACAGGGGTGATCTATTGACCTCCAGCACAGAGGGAGAAAGTAGACAGGGAACAAGTGGAAAACATACACGACTTGGCAGCTAAAGGCAAAATCCTGCTACTGGGATTTCAATATGCCAGATGTGGATTGGGCCACCAAGATGGCTGCTTCAGCCAGAAGCACAGTCATCCTTGAATCCATGCAGGAGGTTGGACTCAGACAGCTGGTACATGAGCCAACCAGGGACAAATCAACTCTGGACCTGGTGTGAACCAATGGGTAGAATCAAAGAAATACAGATGGAAGGGCAGCTGAGGTCCAGTGACCACAACGTGATGTGGATCAGCATGGGGACATGGACTTAATTAAGCCACACAAGGGCAAGAGAATTAGATTTCAGCAGGGTGGATTTCACTGAAATGGGTAGATGCATACAATTAGTACTGGGGAAGGGAGCGGTAATAGAGGGAGTAGAAGAACAGTGGAAGAAACTGAAAGAAGCAATAGTGGAGATAACAAACCAATGTGTTAGGACAGTGGCCAAAGGGAAAAGAAGAAGGAAACCACTACAGTTCTCCAAAGAGGTGTGGGACAAAGTCAGGGATAAAAGGCTGAGTTTCAGGAGATGTAAGGGGAGGAGGACAGGGACGTGTACCTTGAATGTCCAAGTGAAGCAGGGAATGTTGTTAGGAGGGTGAAGGCACTGACAGAAGAGGGCTTAGCACAGACTGTAAACAAAGGGGATAAGGCATTTTATAGGTACATCAGTGAAAGAAGAAAACCCGGGGGGGGGGATATTGTGAAGCTCAAAGGGAAGAAGGGAGAGTGTAAGGAGGGGGATCTGGACAAGGCAGAAATACAGAACAAATACTTCTGCTCAGTATTCACTAAAGAGAGGGAGGGTCAAGGACCACAATTGAGATGCAGAGGCAATGGAGGAGAAGTGGACACCTGTCCATTAACAGTTAAGAGAGTTCTGGAAGAACTCACAAAACTGAAGGTGGATAAGGCCATGGTGCCAGATGGCATCCACCCAAGGATATTAAAGCAGCTGCAAAGGGAACTAGCAGCACCACTGGTGGCCCTGTTTGCAGAGTAAATCAACAAGGGTGTCATTCTAGAGGACTGGAGGAGGGCATATGTAGTCCCACTGCACAAAAGTGGCAGTAGGGAGGAGGCAGGGAACTACAGGCCAGTCAGCCTCACCTCAATGGTGGGAAAGATCATGGAGACACTGCAGAAAGAAAGGACAGTGGCACATCTGGAATCCAGCAGTGCTCAGGATCTGAGGAAACACCGATTCACAGCAGGAAGGTCATGTCAAACAAATCTAATAGATTTTTTTGATAGGGTGACTAGACAACTAAATCAGGAAAGGGTGGTGGATGTCACCTACCTATATTTCAGCAAAGCCTTCGACATCAGCCCACATAGAAAGCTGATTAACAAGATAGGTAGTCTGGGCATGGGAGAAAAGGTGGTGAACTGGGTTATGAACTGGCTAACAGACAGTAGATAAAGGGTGGTGGTAAATGGGGTACAATCTGGGAAGGAGGGGGTGACCAGTGGGGTACTACAGAGATCATTACTTGGACCAGTTCTGTTCAATGTCTTCATTAGTGACATTGCAAAGGGGCTGGAAGGAAAGGTCTGCCTGTTTACAGATGACACCAAGATCTGAAACAGGGTGGATACTCCAAAAGGGGTTTAGAAAATGAAGTGTGACCTGGGGAAGCCTGAAAGATGGTCGGAGATGTGACAACTGAGGTTCAATGCAAAGAAGTACAAAATAATGCACCTAGGTAGAGGGGACCCTGGGGAGAGCTGCAGATTGGGGGGCTGACTGTCACCAAAGAGGAAAGGGACCTAGGAGTTATCATCTCTGATGACCTTAAGGTATCAAAGCTGTGTACAAAGGCATTAGGAGGGCCAGTGGCATGCTGGGGTGCATAGGCAGGGGTATCACTAGCAGGAGGTGGGAGGTGGTAATGCCACAGTATAAAACAGTGGTATGGCCTCACCTGAAGTACTGTGTGCAGTTCTGGATGCCACACCTGTGCAAGGACATAGATAAGGTGGAGACTATCCAGAAAAGAGCAACAATGATGGTGCAGGGCTTGCACCACAAAACACGAGGAGAGAATAAGGGACCTCAATATGTACTCACTGGAGGAAAGAAGACAGCAGGGTGACATGATTGAAACTTTCAAGTACCTCAAGGGCATAAACAAGATGCAGGTGGGGGATGTTTTCCAATCTAGAAAAAGTACTAGAACAAAGGGGCACAATATGAAATTGGAAGTGGATAGATTAAGAGGTAATGTGAGGAAGTTTTTCTACACAGAAAGGGTAGTCAAAGCTTGGAATAGTCTGCCACAGGAGGTAGTGGGAGCAAGCACAGTGGAGGGGTTTAAGCATGCTTGGGACAGGCACAAGGGAAGCCAGAGAGGGGATTGAGTGATGAAAAGCCATTGACCACATAGGGTCAGCGGCCACATACAATGTATAGGGCCTATGGGCAGACTAGATGGGCCTAGTGGTCCTTATCTGTTGACACTTTCTATGTTTCTATGTTTCGTCTGGATCAGCTGCTAGCAAATTAGACTGCACAATATTTTCAAGCTGCAATTTATATTTTGATGGCCTGCCATTAGAGCTTTTCCTACAGATATTTGCTTCTGATTCCTCTGATAAATGATTTTCACAGTACAGAGCTTTCTGACTGAAAACTTGCAAAATCTGCAAATCATTTTTCGGGTAACAGAATAGTTTGATAAATATTTAAAATGGTAGCATACAGCACCATGCAAGGCAGAGCTGGGGTGGATCATTGCAGAAGGTGGAGAGGGAAGGATTTTTTTATTAATAATATGACACCAGGCAAGGATGGGTTAGGGGTTGGAACTGGCAGAGGTCAGAGAGGGAGGGAATTTTTTATTAATAGTATGGCACCAGGAAAGGCTGGGTCAGTGGTTGGATCAGGAGTTGGGGGCTGGATTGTGGCAGAGGGTGGAGAGGGAGTTTTTTTTATTAATAATATGGCACCATGCAAGGCTGGGTTGGGGGTTGCATTGTGGCAGAGGGTGGAGAAGGAGGTTTTTTTTTTGTTAATAATAGGGCACCAGACAAGGCAGGGTTGAGGGTTGGATGATGGCAGATGGTGGAGAGGGAGAACTACAGGAGCAGGGAAGGTGACAAGAGACCACTCTGTTTATTATTTTAGGGATCAGGTTTAAAATGTTAAAAGTAAATTTTTTTACAGTTTTACCTTGCAGGACCCGGTGTGTGAAATTAGGAAGGGGGAACGCTATAGGTAGCATTCCACTGGGTGTTCATATGGAGGCAGCTCTTCTCAACAGCTATGCTTTGCATTAAATAGAATACCATTAACTAATTTTTCTGCAGATCAGCAGAGGAGTCAGGAGAACATTGTAAAGTGTTACATTGGTGAAGCTGAGGAAAACAGGCAATGGATACTTCAAATGTAGAAACTGTTGCAATTAATAACAAGATCTGACACATTTACACACTTTTTCATAGGGACATCTGGAGTACTGTGTACAGTTCTGGAGACCCCATCTCCGCAAAGACATAGACAGGGTGGAGGCTGTCCAGAGAAGGGCAACAAAAATGGTGTAGGGTCTGCACCAGAAGACATATGAAGAAAGGCTAAAGGAGCTTAAGATGTATAGCCTCAAATAAAGGAGAGAGAGGGGGGGGTGACATGATAGAAACTTTCAAATACCTTGAGGGAATCAACAAAGTCCAAGAGGGTAGCATCTTTCAGAAAAAGAGATGTGCAAGAACAAGGGGCCACAATTTGAAGATAGAGGGGGGGATGGCTCAGATGTGAGGAAGTATTTCTTTACAGAGAAGGTTATAGATGCATGGAACAGCCTTCCTGAGGAGGTCATGGAGTCAAAAACAGTGGGCGAATTCAAGCATGCATGGGACAGACATAAGGCAATTCTAGTGGGGAGTAGGATGAAGTAGGCTGTTGGTTAACTAGGACCTGTAGCTTATCCATTAGGTAGAGAAATGGGCAGAATAGGTGGACCAAGTGGTCCCTATCTGCCATCAAATTATATGTTTCTGTGTTTCTATGACCCTTTGATTTCATGGAACAAGGCAAATTCAATGGAAATCGTAAAATCCATGAACCCAATGAAATAAATACAGCCTTAGTCATGAATGATATATGCTTGCCACCCACTGGACAATAAAAAGAATGCAACTCCTATATGCATGGATCAGTGCCACCTGGCGCATTTTGTGCTCTGGTATTGAACAAACTTTCCATTAATTAAGCTCTGAGCTACCGCATACCGCTGAGCAAAGCTGGACACACACTGCACTGCAAACCACACTGCATAATGCACCATTGATGCTACCTCAAATTCAGCTTAATGCCGAGGTATCAGGAAACCTTACTGTAATGAGCACTGTATAAATCCCAATGATTCTACTCAAAATTAGAAGTCTATCCCTTTAGGCTAGAAACCGAAAAAATTAAAAAGTAGCTATTTTTTGGGCAAGAGATAAAAACAATAGTAAAATATAATTATGAGCCCATTCTGCTTAATATTAAAAGTATTTTAGACTCTTGGGTGGACCTCCCTTTGACCCTCTGGGTCACAGTTCAAGCTGTAAAAATGTGTATCCTACCCAAATTATTTATTGCAGGCTCTTTCACTAAAAATGGACAAAGATTAGTTCCACAAAATAGATAAACTTGTACTAAAATTCCTCTGGAAAAACAAAAAAAACTAGCATTAGCTTGGGAAAATTAAAAGCTACAAAATCTGAAGGTTGTTTAAACCTCCCTCATTTTAAAAAATGCCACCTATGTAATATACTTGGACTACTCTAAGGCCTTTGACTATGTTTCACATGAAAAGTTATTACAAACATTACAGGATATGGGTTTTGAAACAAAGTTATTACACATGATAGGGAAGTGGCTGTGTGGTAGGAGACAAAGATTGGCCATAAGTGGTGATCTGTCAGAATGGGGAATACTGATGAGAGGGGTTCCACAGGGATCAGTCCTGGGATCCACACTGTTTGGTTTGTTGGTATCCAAAATGCAAGTAGGGGATGGGGCTTGGTTATGTAAATATGCTGACAATAGCAAGGTGGGGGCTATAGTAAACAACCAGGAATCAATACCTAGTTTTCAAAACCAAATATCTCTGCTGGAAGATTGGGCATCTAGGCATAAGTTGATATATTATGGACCAAAGTGTATGGGGATGCACTTCGGTGCAAATAATTTAAAGGCATCATACAAAATCAATAACCAGCAAATAGAAAGTGTTGAAAATGAAAAATATTTGGGTATATGAGTAACAAGCAATCTTAGATTCAAAACACGTAACACAGAGTGTGTTAAAAAAGCACACAGATTATTATGAAACATACTAAGAAATATGAAGAGTAGAAACAGCAAGGTGATACTGCCCCTGTATAAATCCATGGTCCGACCAGTCCTACAGTATGGTGCTCCAGTTAGTTCATCACTAAGCAGCGGAAGCACACAGTTGTGGAAAAAGTGCAAAGGAAAATTACTAGAGTAGTGAATTATGTTAAAGGGAAGCTGTATGAAGAGAACTTGGGGGAACTGGGTTTCTACTCTATGCTACGCCATAGAAAGAGAGGTGATATGTGCTTTACTTATAAAGCCTTTCACAATGAATTAAAAATGTGAAATGTCTGGTCCACCTAGAAAAGGTGTCTCCTCAAGGGAAATGAGACTGCACACATATTAGCCGAAGAGAGAGCAGTATAAATCTAATAAAAGAGGGAACTGGTACAGCCAAAGGGTGGTGAGACCATGGAATGAACTGCTAGAGCAAGTGATTGGAGCCACCAACTTAAATTCCTTCAAATGCCAACTAGATAACTATATGGGGGGCAGAAAATGTCAATACTTCCACAGTTAGTGGCAAGTTAATAAATGGCTGTTTTTAGCTACTGAACTTGAACTCCCAACCTATGAACCTATGAACCTATCTTACAGGGTATGCCAAATAGGAGGATACCATGAGGCAGATCCAGCTTGGTGGGTATTACATGAGAATCTAGAAAGTGAATTTATCAACCCTAAGCAAACTCTATTTTCTAAACCTAGAAAAGTGTAGAGAGTAAAAATTAAAAACATTTTTCTTTGATATAGTTTAAAAGATCAGTTGGAGTTCCATAGACTTTCCAAGGAAAATCTGAGAGCAAACTTAGCTAACCCCCATATACAAAAGTGCCTGGCATGAACCTTACAACTCCCTCCCAGATATACGTAAATTGGATGCAAAGAGACATCATGTGTCTCGAGGTCCTGTATAACCCGAATGGACAATTTATGTCCTTTACTGAAATCCAAGAAAAATACCATATACTGGCATAAGATTTTTTTGTGTTCTTGCAAATAAGTTCTTTTATATTAAACAACTAGGTCCTGCTTTTACCCCACCTTCCATGACACAAATGCAATATTGTTTTTAAATGAGCAAACTAAATTAATTTCTAAGGCTTACAAAATACTATTAAGTACAGTTTCCTCCACGATAACTAGGTTAAAAAATAAATGAGAAACAGCACTACAGATAGCACTCACCAATCAAAAAGGGGAAAATACTACAGTACATCTGGAATTTACACTACAATAAATGATAGACTTAAACAGATTCCATTTAATGTTTTTCATAAAGTATATTATACTCCATACATTCTCAATAAAATGCGTCCAGTAATATAACCCATGTGCAATAGAGTATGTGGGGAAACTGGGTCCATAGAACAAATGATTGCCTCCTGTCCAAAAATGATTCACTTTTGAAAAAGGGATTTTCCAAGTTCTAAATAACTTTCCAGGAATTGACATCCAGAAAAAAAAAAGAAATTGGTATGTTAAGTATTAGTTCTTAGCAAAGTTTACCGCAAGGCTCTTTAGCTAAACTCTTAAATATAGCATTATTAAATGCAAGGTGATGTATTGCCAGGACATGGAAAAATGCTGAACCACCAACCTATGATCTCTGGAAGAGCCTTTGTTTGGATTGTATGAACCTGGAATGGCTTTACTATATAAACAGAGGTCAAAATCAAAAATGTTACTTAATCTGGGAACCCACAGAGCAATTACTCTGAACAGATGAAATCTAAATATGAACAAAATCTTTTGTATTTCCCATATGCTCACTGGTACCAACATTAGCTACTCTGGCAGAAATTGCCTTATATTAAATATTTAGTCAGTTGAGTTAGATCACCTTTAGTTGCTAGTAGAACCAACATCATTTAGCGGGGAAAGGGTTAAGTAAGGGGAGGGGGTATTCTATTTGTAATTATTCATGTTTTTTATTTTCTCCATACCATCTCTAATATTAATGAAATATATTCTATGGGGAGGCTACAGCTAGAATAGTTAGGGTACGTAAGTTAGGAGGGGTGGGTGGGGTAAAGATGAGACATATCTAAATGCATCTCAGAACTGCCACTGAGAAAGTGGAAGTTGAGACTTGAAAGTCAACTGATGTTGCTTTGATATGTCTGACCCCCTCCGCAAAAAAAATAAAACAAATAAAGATACTGTCCATGACTATCCTGTTTGTCAGTAATAGAAACAAATGACTAATTTATATATAGACTGCCCTTACATTAGACAGTTTTGGGATATATTCTCCAGAAGATGGAACACAGACATATTTTTAAACATAAACCCTGAAATTCTTTTCTTAGGTATTTTTCTTCAGACCTGGGACTTACATGACAGTAGCAGCATGAGACTTATACTAGCATGCTTTAAGTTTTGGATTTGGCAGGCCAGATGCAAACTGATATTACAACAACTATTAACTCAAGATGAATTACTGTCTTTAATTAAAAAAAAAATAACACAAATTCAAGAACCCGAATGACATTTAGTTATATATGTGGAAGGCTTTTAGCCTGAAGTTCAATGAGGGGGGGAATAGCTCCTCCCCATCCCCTACTTAAACATCAGACCACCTCTTGCTCTGGTTCACATGTTTCAGCCACCAGCCATTCATGCTGCTCTTGGCTCCTGTGTGGCTTCTGGCTCAGCCTTCTTCCTCCTCTTCTCTTTCCCACCCCTCCCTCCTCTCTGCTGTGGTGGCAGCCCTCCATTTGTCATCTCTGCTTTTTCCTTCTCCCCATTTGTTGCTCTGTTCCTTTTCCTTTTCCCTACTGCTCTGACCTGCTCTTGCTTCCCTTCCCTCCTGTGTTTCTGTTGTCCCTGTGGCTTGTTTCATTTTGTCCTCTCTCTTGTTGCTTTTTCTGAGGCCTTGTGCCCCTCCCACTGTCTCCCCCTCTCATTTCTCTGCTGCCCATGGCTCTTTCCCCTGTCCGCTTGTGTCTCCTCCCCCCTTGTCCCATCTCACTCTTGTGAGCTCCACCTGTGTTTTCCCTGTGTCCTGCCACCACTCCTGTCCTTCGTCTGCTTTATTTCCCCTTCCTGGCTTTTTTGTTTCTCTTTTTGGGACTTTTCCCTTCCAGTCTACCCTATTGCTTTACCTCTTCTTGGAGGCCTCAGCTCCATCTTCTGTCTCAGCCTTCAGGCTTTCCTGCAGTCAGCTGTGCTCCATGCAGCTTCGGTTCTCTGAACATCACCTTTGCCTAAACTCCTAGAGTGCTCTTCGATATGTTGCCTGCATTTGATTAGAAGCCCTTCAGCTCTGGCAACCCTCATCTGTGTTCTCCACATCCCAGGCTTAAAAACCTCTTTTCATTTTCCTGTGCTAGTGAACTTTTGTAATCGCTATTGTTCACCAGGAGAACTAATACAAGTGCTTCTACAACTGCGTGATTTCTGCTGCTTCTATATAGTGCTTCCATATTGCTGCACATAGGAACCTACCTCAGGACTTGCTTATCTCCCAAACCAGAGATATTTTCCTCCCATAGGACTCTATGTTATTTAGATTGCAATGGCTACATTCGCCCTGCAGTTGTTTAGTATATACCTATGTAGTCTAAGTGTTTTTTAACCTGCTTCTGGTGCTAATCAGTGATTCCCTTCCTCATTAGGCTCACTTCATTGCTCAACTCAGCAATGGTAGACCATGTGGGGTCCCTTAATTCCAAACCACTATGCCCATGTAAGGGCATCTATTCTCTGCTTGAACATGTTCCATGTTATCTTGGCAGACTCCATCGGGTCTTGCCGTCCTTATGTTGGACCATCCTAATACCATGGCGATGGCAGACCACATGGGGTCCTTCCATCCCAAAACAAATCATGCCCCTGTGGGGGGCCTTATTCCTCCACCTAATAATCCAGGATCCCTTCATTGTCTTACAATGGCTCGTATCATGGGGGGTACCAACACTGAAGGGGGAGGAGATGCTACACAACACTATCTGTGAATGCAGGCAAGAATTTCAGTACTGTGGATTGACTTTCTCAGGAGAATCAAGTCAGCCTTTTGAAGGGCCATCTGAGAGGGGGCAGCATGTTTAGCTGGCTATCACAGTAAGGATGAGCATTCTCAAACATGTGGATTATTCATTTGACCTCAGGTCCTTTACTTAATAGCTAGCCTCTCACCATCCATCAATCCAGTGATGGCAGACCATGTGAGGTCCTGCTGTCCCTAACTTACTCTACTTTATACCATGGTGATGGTAGACCATGTGGGGTCCCACCATCCCAATCTCTCTTCTCTACAATACAGTGATGGCAGACAATGTGTGGTCCTGCCATCCCTATCACACATTACTCAAGCAAATGGCAGTGGCAGACCACATGGGGTCCTGCCATCCCTATCGCACATTACTCAATCAAACAGTGATGGCAGACCACCTGGTGTCCAGCCATCCCAACAATCCTCTAGCCATTTCTCTTGGATTACAAATAGTCTCAGACCAGGAGTTTTGCCGCCTTACTTCAAATCAAACAGACATCATGATGGCAAACCCCATCGGGGTCTCACCATCACAAATCCATTGTACCCCATGAAAGGGGCACTTCTTATCCTCTCACTGTATTTTACCTCCACTACGACAGAATACACTGGTCTCGGCTTCCTTAGTCTATCCACCTGGGACCTACTCAGCACCAGAGCATTGCATCATGGACCTTCATGAGTCCATGCTGTAACAATTCCATGTCTGGGCCTACCTTACTTCATCAATTCATTTCATTCTTCTACAGTGATCTACCTTTCTTAAGTTCCAGTCTAGTTACTTCGCCAGACATCTTGGAAACTATATCTTAATTTCTCAGACGTCTCAGGACAAATCTCCTTTCTACCAAGGTTCTCAAGTGCATCCTAATGCTATAATGGATCAACTAAATCCATGAAGCCTCCCAGTTTCATATAGACTTGTGCCCATTATCATCCCCAGCTATCTACAACACATTATCACATTATTCAATCAGACAGTGCTACTGTGGATCTCATTCATCATCTAAAACCTTCATCTGCAATGTTGACCATCCTGCTCATCTTTCATCTTGGAAACTGGACTATTCTTTTTTTTTTGTACACTTTCTTTATTCTCCCAAACACCCATGAAACTCTCTCCAGTTACCGACCTGCAGCTGGCTCTACCTCCCAGTCTGAAACTCCCCCATTCCAGGCTACTCCATCCCCTGCAAATCCCTCAGCTATGAGCCCTCTGAGGTAGGGCCACACACCCTGGTGCTCTATCTACAATCTAATGTACCTGGGATCAGAGTAGAGGGACACCCTGGTAAGAGAGTCTGATGGTGGGACTGTGGCCAGTACGTAGGTGGTGCCTTGCCTATGCATGGAGACAGGGATTTTCTGGCTTGTTTACCCCCACAGTGGCCCAGCAGTGCAATGCTCTCTGGTGTGGTGCATGCACGCTCCCATGCATGCCCACAGGAGAGCCGCCATGGCTGACCCCTTGCTTGTTGGATCCTGATAGCTGCTATGACCCCCAGTCTCCACTGGGAGTCAGCATATGGCAGAATCATGGCTCCTCCCTCCCAAGAAAGGAGAGCAGTCCTCCAGATGCTCAATCCTTTCTTCCCCCACTGATCCCCAGTGCCCCAAGTCTGTTCCCAAACCCAGGTCACTAGTCTGGTGCGAGGTGTGGTGTCCAGTGCCTCAACCCTCAGCACCACCGTGCTGGTTCTGGAAACTGGACTATTTGACCACCAAGATTCCTGCTTAAGTCCTGGGCATATTACAACCAAAACCTCAGCTTTTATATAGGATTAGTCTCCACTTAGTATGCCCAGAGGATGGGCAGGTCCATAGCCATGGGTCCTCAGAGGTTCCACCTAAGGGGGGTTTTCCTCTCCTGAGTGCTACTGATCACACTCTCCGGAGCTGGAGGAGGTAGTCACTTTACTATTTCTTTTTGGGTATTAAGTCTTTCACCTACTCAGTATCCTATAAAGGGTGGGATGCAGAGAAGCACCAAAGCTCAAGTCATAAACACCAAGCATATACCATTCAGCTCGTAAGTATACACAAGCATGAAGCTATGTACCACACATTGAATTGGAAGGCTTTTAGCCTGATGTTCAACGGGGGGGGGATGCTTCTCCGCCATCCCCTACTTAAACATCAGGCCACCTCTCACTCTGCTTCCAAGCTGCTTCTAGCAGCACCTCCACCTCCCTGCCTCCTCCACCTTCTCTGTCACTCCTGTCTCACCCTCTCCACTGGGCCTTAAGTCTTTCATATACCCAATATCCTACAGAGGGTGGGATGCAGAGAAGCACCAACGCACAAGTCATAAACACCAAGCATATACCATTCAGCTCAGAAGTATACACAAGCAAGAAGCTATGTACCACACATTGAACAAATATTTACAGATAGATGGAAAACCTTTAGCTGGATAAAAGGGAAAAATACTTTTGTGAAAATAACAACAGTAATTTCCTTTCATGTGTTTAATAGATTATAGATGGGAATAAATGAAATCCCATTGGTTTCTTATTTTGCTTCATTCTATTGGAAAGTAATATGTTTCTTTTGTACATTTTATGATTTCAGTGTCTGGTTGTTATTTATCAAGATGTTTCAATACAAAATTAATCTACTCTTTGAGAAAAGTGCCTTGGGTTCTTTTACTTCCACCTAGACACTCACTAGGACAGCACTAGACTGGAATAGGTTGAATCCTTAAAATACATCTGGCTCCACCTTTATGACATCCTGTCTTTCATTATACATATTGATAACCTTGAACAAGTTATCAACAGGAGGCTGGGTGCCCTGTACAAAAACAGGAATATCCTGGCCCAGGAAGCCAGAAGCCTTGTTGTACTGTATTTAGCTATGTCCTCTCTCTAATTGATTATGACTTAGTGTTTCCTCTTCAGCTATAGAATCTGTTACGGAGAGAGTCAGGGTTCAATGCAACAAAGCCTGCAGACTGATCCTGCATGTGGATAAACACACCCATTGCTCTGATTTGTACACACAAACTAGTTACAGAAATGTAAAATTTGTTGGCAGATGAGGACTGCTTAGCCCACCTAGTTTGTCCCTCTTTTCCCTGCCAATTCTATCATCACAGATCCTACCTGGTCTCCAGTCACCTCCCTTCCCATACAATGGTACCAGTATTCTACTATACCTTTCCCATGCATGCTTGAAGTCTACCACTGTTTTTCTCCCACCACCCCACTGGAAGATTTTTCCAGGCATCCACCACCATCTCAGTGAAGAAATACTTCCTCTCATCCCTCCTTAACTTCCCTCCACCAGCTTCATTGCATGCCTCCTGATTCTTGCTCTCCTTCTTTTCTGAAAAATGCTCCCTTCCTCTACCTTATACACCTGTGTGAGGTATTTAAAGATCTCTATCATGTCCCCCTGTATTCCAGGGCATACATGTTTAGAGCCCTCAGTCTCTCCTCATAGGGCATTTGGTGCAGCCTTTACACCATTTTTGCTGGACATCTTTGGATGGCCTCTAACACTGTCTATGTCCTTTCTGAGGTATGGTCTCCAGAACTGGACACAATATTCCAGGTGTGGTCTCACCAGTGACAGATTGGCTACACTTCACTTGTAGAATCAAATACTAGATATGCTTGCTAGGGAAAAATGCTCTCCTAGGTTTCACCTCCCACCCTCAGCTTAAAATCTAGCTTGAACATGGTCAATAACTTTTTCCACACCAGAGGCATGTCTGATCACAGACTCCTGAAACCCTCTCCACTGGACCAGCCATGGCCAACCCTTCTTCATGCTCAGAGCAACAAACTAGTAAAATAACCTATTAAGTTCAGTCTATAATATGACCAAGTTGAACTAGTTCAAAAGGTCACTTTGAGCACACATAACAGAACAGGCTAACAGTACCTGTACCTAACTGGTAGGCCATATTCCCTTAACCTACTGTATGCCATGCTTACTGTTGATTTATGCAATCACCACTCTGTTACTGCACTTCGTTTTGACCCTGTACTTCTAACTCAGTGTAAGCTGTTTTGCACAGTGATTTACACCTCAGTACATTTTATTCTGACTGTATATCATCTTTTTGCATTGCCTGTACTGACTCTATTGAATACTTTCATGATGTAAAACCTTTGTAATAGACAACTTGTGCTCAAATGTATTTTTCTAGCTAATATAAAATAACAATTTCAGGAGTCTTTGGTTCCATATATTTAATGTGGCTCCATCAGTCTCATTTAGCTATGTTAACAAAATGGTGGAATATATGAGTTCTCACTTGACCAGTTCATATTTGTTGAACATTTTCTATCAGTTGTTACTTGAGCAGAAGGATCTTAGATTTGGAGAGTTAGTCTTAACTGCTAGAGTTGCTTAGGCATAGAAGGCATTCACTAAAAATACCACCAACAGCTTAAACTGGTTCAAGGTCAGTTGGCATTCATCTGTATCCCCCTCCCCCGGGTCGTGCCTGAAAATAGGCAGGATTTGTCTAGTGCACTTACCCGGTCAACAAAAGCTAAATAAATAAAATAAATAAATAAATAAATAAATAGAGATTCAGCAAATTTTTAATTCATGGGCAAAGTCTGGGTGAATCACTGAAAATGTGTGCTTCACCAAATCTGTGAAGTTTGCCCTGGAATGGCATACTTTGGCTTTGTGAGGGTTGCACAAATTTTGCAGTGAATTTCACTGCAGAGTGTGAAATTGGCCGTGAAGAGTGAAATTTGAGGGCACTCTGTGGTGAATGTGCAGAATCCGTGGTCCACGAATTCCGCAAATTTTACAAAATTCATGGATTACTCCACAGAGCAAATTTTGCAGAATTTGTACATCTCTACTTGGGCATGGCCCAGAGCTTGATTATTTGATTTCTTAATGGAAATACATTAAAAAGAGAGGACAAGGAGGGGGAGAACACTTATTTGGCTGCTGGTGTATAAGTCACCTACTCTCAGGGACAGTGCAGTGGCAACCCCTTAACCAGAGGGATGGGCACTTGTTGGATTGCTAGTGTATAACTCACCTTCTGCTAGGAACAGCACAGAGGCAGCCTCTTAACTGGACAGGGATGGGCACTTGTTTAATTGTTAGTGTATAACTCACCTGCAGTCAGGGACAGCACAGTGGCAGCCCCTTAACCAGAGGGGGAGGGACATTTGTTTGATTGCTAGTGTATAACTCACCTACTGCCAGAAACAGCACAGTGGCAGCCTTTTAACTGAAGGGGATGAACACTTGTTTGATTGGTAGTGTATAACTCATCTACTGCTAAGAACAATACAGTAGTGGCATCTCCTTTACCTGGAAGGGAGTGACCAGAACCTCAGCAACCCTACCAGAAATGGAAATAGTTTTAAACATCCAAGAAAAGTTTACACAGCAAACTTCAGATATTCTTGAATTCTACTTTTCTTCAGTACAAAAATAACTAATGTGAGCTGCCTACATGATGCCCATGGGGGTACTCGGAGAAAATGCAGTATGCTTCATAAAAACTGAGCACACTCGCCTCCAGTGCAGCACTCAGATAAATATACGTCAGTAACAGCAATTATAATCTTGAAGTACAAACTTATTTTTTGAGTGCAGACTTCCAAAATCAAAGTGCCATACTTTTATCTGGAGTCCAAGGTCAGTTTCTTGTTTTAGGCATTTTGTTTAGTCACCCCTGAATTTATAAAACATGAACTATGAAAAATATCAACAAATAATGCAACAGTGGTAGATATGGTTGATGCCAAACTTCTGTACTAAAAGCAACCAGTCCTATTATCTGATACCCTATTTCTAACATTATAAACCTCTCACTCTCAACAGCAACATTTTAAATAACACTTAAAACAGCAAAAGTATTCCAGTCTTCAAAGAATGAGGCTTGGATACCTCAAGCACATACAGTCCAATATCAGTTCTACTAATTAGCCAAGAAATATTCACAAGAGCTGTTCAATAGCAACTATATTGATACTGATGTCAAAACAAAATGTATAAAAACTTGCCATCTGGTAGCTGACTTGGGTATTGCACAAATACAGCTTTGTTGGAGTCAACATATGGGATCTGCAGCAGTGCTGATAAAGGTAGCTCATGTGGAACTATATTTATAGACTTGGTGCTTGATCCACACTTGCTACACAGCCCCTCTGCACATGCATAAGTTTGAGGCAAGCCAAACATATACCATAGGGGTACTGCACAGCATCCACAGCCCCCACTGAGTGTCCTTTCCATACTTATTTCCTGGCCATGAAAACAGTTCTGTGCCAGATCAGCACTGTGGGCAGGAACATACTGTTCCTGCACCCAATGCATGGCACTCCTGAGGAGGCAAGAATGGCATGCAAAGGGGGCAGAATCTATGCAACCTGTGGGGTTTATGTAATCCCTCTGTGCTCCACTCCACCTGGCTATCTAGATGTCACTCAGACACAAATGGCCTCCCATCCAACAGCCCCCTAGCCTAAGAAGCATTTGGTGCAGGTCCTGAGGTGTTGTCACTGTTAGCCACTGATTAGTAATATTAGCTGTAACAGATACAGCAGCCCACTGAGGACTGACATGAGCTGTCCTATCCCCTGGAACCCTCACAGAGCAGAATAAGGGATCTACTGATGAGCTAACCCAGGTATCTGAATGGATGCCTGGTGATTCCAGCTGCAGTGGTGCCCTTAGAACAACCCACAGCTTCCATGTCAGGGATCTGCATCTGCAGTGGGTGAAGAAAAGGGCTGAGGATTGCACCTGTCCCCGCATGATCCAAAGGTGTGCAACAGAGTGGTGGGGATAGACTTGGTTTGAATATATCTCTGCCATTTTTGTGTGTCAAGTCCTTTAATAAAACATTTGATACTGTAAGTCATGGCATACAGTACGTTGCAAGAAATTATTGAAAACAGTTAAATGGCTAAATTCATGTCTAACATATAGATTATAAATAGTTTGCATCAGTGGATCCCTGAGACATGGGCAGTTTACGTGGGTGGTACCACAAATATCCATCCTTGAACCTTTTCTTTCTTTTATTACCCTGCATATTAATTCCTACCAAATGTCTGTACCTCCTCCAAAGTCTATATGTATGCAGATGACAGTATACTATTATGTGTAGTATGTAACCATTCTTTTTCTTTATTGTATTAATAACTTACCAAATGTCTATACCTCTTCAAAATCTATATTATGTGCAGATGACTGTGTACTATTATGTATAAATAAAGACGTGAAAACCATTACAAAGAGCATACAGCATGAAATGGTAAATGTTTCCCAATGGCTATTTAAAAAGCATTGAATTCTAATAACCAAAAAAACTAAAACTCTGTCTACTGGGTCTAACCAACAACTGCCCAGGGTTGAGACCTGTAATATATTGTCTGTTTATGGAGTACTACTGGAATTTGTGAACAAAATTATGTACTTGAGATTTTGCTTTGATAATTCTTTTTCATTTTATAGCAAGTCTCTACTAAAGGAACAAAATCTAGCAAGAATCAATAAGGCTGCAAATTAATGGTACTGTGGGCAGTGAGAAATGTGTAAACTAGCTATTTTTGCACTAACCACTGAGCCACCCAACTGCACTAATTGTCATGATATACACACATTGACTAATACATATACATACATATCCATATATATTCCAGTGTAACATAGCAGTGCACTGTCTACACACATTTTTACAGATAAAAAAAGACATTAAGGTGCCATTTTTTTCTTTTCAGGTGCAAAGGGACATCAGAGGGTGGAGGGTTGCCATTAGACAACTCATTTAAATTAGTAATTGCATGCATAAGGCTGAACGTGATCTAGATAGAGGGGGAATGTAGACTAGCAGTTTTGCAATTACTACCGAGACACCTAATTGCACTTTCTAATTGTGTTATATATACACAGACACACACACACACTGACTAATAGTCCCCTGCATCCACTTTAATCTTAATACCCCATTAGGTGTTACCCAAACATTACACCCATGGTTGTGCCTGCTTTCTGCTGGCTACTTATACCCCCAAGCACCACCATGGCTAGACAGGGAATTGCCTTTGCACTGTTAATTACACTATCCTTTTCATATGTAGATAATCTCATTGCACATTGCCCAGTCTTCCAACCCTTTAATCCCACTCCCCATCACATCAACGCTTTCCTACCTGTTTCAGCCTCACCCCACTGCATCACTCTTTTCATGAGCAAAAAGGATACATTCTTTCTTGGGTTCTGTGCAAGGTCTTCTCTGGTAGCTATAAGTGAGATTTGCCTCAGATCTAGTTCCTCATTCCCTCTAAAATGATCCTTTGCTTTTCACCTTCTCCTACTCCTTTGAGCGGGTGATGCTGAATTAAATCCTGATTCACCTGATCCCACTCTCAGGCCTGCCCCCTCACCCCTATCTTCCACACCATATTTAAAAGGCATCAAAATTGCACACATTAATGTTCAACGTCTCCATACTAAAATGACTGAGATTCAGGCCTGGTCTGACAAACATGGCCTGGACATCCTTGAAATATCCAAAACCTGGTTAAGACCCAATATACACACCAACATGAGGTAGAATTACAAGGGTACTCCTTTTTCAGGAAGGACCACGTGGGTAAAAAAGGATGTGGGGTCTTATTCTATGTTAGATCTAATCTTCATGCAGTGGTTATCCCCTCGCCAGACATTAAACGATTTAGGTACTAAATCCCGCCAACTGTTTTCCCGACATTTGAAATCCCACCCTCTAATTCCCGAAAAAAAGAATTGCCCAAAACCCGATATTCCGGTTAATGAAATTCCCGACACAATTCAAAATCTCTCAAAAGAAAAATGCCTTCACTGTTTACAGGTAGTGTGCTCACTATTGTATGTTCCTTATGACCTTTACATGTAACTAAGTCTGTAAATTTCAGGACGGAGTCCCCCAGAACCACAATATCTCTGTGATTTGTTTTATTTATCCTTAAACCTTTATTCCCTCCACTATTTTCTGTGTGCTTTGTTAGTGTTTTAACCATAGGAACTTGTGATGGCTGGGTTAAGGGCTCAGTGGTGTTTAGGATGCTGCAGTTAAAATCCTTCCCTCCCCCTGTTCCATTGCTATCAGTGTTGGTACTTACACCTTCTCTTGTTGTACTGTCTGTCTCAGTGATAGGGGAAGTCATCTTAGAATTGCTTGTCCCAGTTCTTGTTTCCTCCATCTCTATATGGATAATGTATTGATTATGCAGTACCAATGGGTCTACCTACACAGATTTCCTCTTTTTTCACTTGGAAGTAGAGGTAATTCCATTGTTGAAGTAAGTGCAACTGGATTTAGGTGTTTTTTTTTTTAAACATACAGATGTATAAGTGTTTTACTGGAGTGGGAGTGAAGAGGGGGCAAGTCAGCGAGACAGTTCATTATGAATAGCACTGCACATGCAGTGTACTAGCACTACTAATTTAAAAAGAAAAGCTTTTTCTATTATTTCTGTGGGAGAACTGTGACAAAAGTGGCAGAGTGTGTGCCTCCTCAGTATGTAGGGTGTCATTGTGATTTGTGTTTAGTGTCCACTAGTGCGTGGGGTACCAAGAGGGTGTACGACATGGCTATTTCCACCTTTTTTGTGTGTTTCAGTGAGGTGCCCAGTGTATGGCAAGTAGGAAATGTGTGATCATGGGAGGCGGGAAATTATGCTTTGGAATTTTAATCAATCGGGATTTAGCAATTTCGGGATTTTGGTTGACGGGCAATCGGTAGGTGGGAATTAGTACGGATACCCATTAAACAATCTTCAGCTGAATCTCTGTTTATCTCCACTAACACTCAGGAAATATAAAGAAACTTTTAGTTGGCTGTATTTATCTCCCCCCAAAAGTTGTGGCCAATGAGCTTCCCTCCCTCATGTCAACCCTAGTTGATTTCCTCCCTTATGACCAGGGCCACTGGAAAATTGCAGAAAAGGTTACTCAAAATTGTAGTGTGTTTTACAAAAATTGCAGGAAATTGTGGGGGCTCTAGTATAGACCCTGAGTGCTTCACAATAAATCTTTTAATGTTTTCTGCAGCATATATTAGTCAGTATAAATTGTTAAATGACATCTGAATATGTTTAAAATATATAAAAAAGTTTATGTTTCTAAAGAGAATATTAAACTGATAAGCTATCGTAAGCGTTGCCTATCTTCCAAAAATTTAAATCATCTGCCTCATACAGTGCTAAATAGATTCTATAAAGTGAGCCACAGCAAATCTGTATTAAATAAAGCCAGAAGAAATAAGTTTTTTTTGTTTCTGGCTGTAGAATAATGAAACCTAATCAACAGCTGTTTATAGTGCTCTGCCAGCTATTCACTTACTTTGGTAAAAGAAAAAATAAGCAGATAGAGTGGTGAATAATTGAGTTTTAATAAAATGTTGTTAAAATCTGTAATGGTCATAATTTGTACTGTAGGCACTGTACACTATTTTTGAAATAACACATTTAAACATTAAATCTGGGGGTTATTGCAGCTGGCAGTATAATCTAGAGTTTACAGTAACAAACTGTGAATGAGCTGATGATATCTAGCAGACCTGAGTTTGATTCCCACAACCTCCACTTGCATACTATGTGATTCTGAGCAAGTCACATAACCTCCTCAGTGTTCCTGGGTTGTACCTGAAAACAGATACTTGTGCCTAGTGGGCCTCATGCAGTTACCAAAAAATTTTAAAAATACCAATATATTTTTACTGCATCATACCGTAGTCAGGGTACCCTGTAATTTACCTTTGTTTTACTCTGGCTGCAATGATTTTGTTTAGTTAAAGATAAATGTACATATACAGTTTGGGTTTTATAAGCTTGTTTTTTAGACTTTAGTCAGGTTTTTATTGTAGTCTTTGCATGTGAGCATCTAGGGGTAGTTGCTAAGAGTGAGATCGCTGTTAGCAACTGGCTTATCCAAGTTTGAAATCAGCAGGGCCATCCAAAAATCCTCAGCTGTTTGAATCAAAACTAGTCTGAATGAAAGTATGCTCACAGGGAAAAACTTGCCCTGCCACTTACAAAAAGGCTTCATAGTTAGCACCCCATTTAAGTGAATGGGATAATTTGCACCTTTTCTTCCATCTTTTGTTTCAGTCTGTGTGGCAACAAAAAGTTTTTTTGATAGACAAAACAAATGTTAAGTGTTTAAGTGTACTTATGCTTGGCCAGTGGATTTTGAAACCAAACAATACAATGACTGAAAAAAAAATCAGTGTCACATAAAACCCTTGCCCCTACCTTGCACTGCATTGTTTCAGCCAAACCCAAGTCTGCATGCAAAATTGGCAATATTTTTGAGAGTATTTTATTAAAAATGTTAATACTTTTTACACAGTTCAATATAAAAACTCAAAGATTGCAAGAAATTGCACATGTCAGGTTTTGTAGAGAGCCATAAAAATTGCGGATTCCACAAAAAAATTGTGGGCACAAATTTCCAGTGGCCCTGCTTATGACACTGTGATCTGTGGAGACTTTAACAATGACTGGTTATCCACACATAAAAACAATATAGAAACATAGAAACATAGACTTTGATGGCAGATAAGGACCACTTGGCCCACCCAGTTTGCCCATTTCCCTACCTTTTGGATAAGCTGCAGATTCTAGTTAACCAATAGCCTACTTCCTGCAAGCCCCAACTATAATTGCCTTATGTCTGTCCCATGCATGTTTGAATTCCCCCACTGTTTAAGACCCCACAATCTCTCCAAGAAGGTGGTTCCATGCATCCACCACTCTCTCTGTGAAAAAGAATTTCCTCACATTACCCCTGAGCCATCCCCCCCTCTAACTTTAAATTGTGCCCCCTTGTTCTAACACATCTCTTTTTCTGAAAAATGCTACCCTCCTGGACTTTGTTGATTCCCTTGAGGTACTTAAAAGTTTCTATCATGTCCCCCTGTCCCTCCTTTCATCAAGGGTATACATATTAAGCTCTCTCAGTCTCTCTTCATATGGTTTCTGATGGAGACCCTGCACCATTTTAGTTGCCCTCCTCTGGACTGCTTCCATCCTGTCTATGTCCTTGTGTAGATGAGGTCTCCAAAACTGCATGCAGTACTCCAGAAGGGGTCTCAACAACTGTCTGTATAGAGGGATAACCACTTCCCTTTTTCTACTTGTGATGCCCCTCCCTATGCATCCCAGTATCCCCCTGGCTCTCCTTACTGACTTCTCACATTGCTTTACCCACCTTTAGGTCATCTGATATGACTCACACCCAGATCCCTTTACATTATTGTTGTCATTAGTACTTCTCCTGCTATTGTGTACTCTTCTCCTGGATTTTTATTTCCCAGGTGCATTACTTTGCACTTCTTTGCATTGAATCTAAGTTGCCATATGTCTGACCATTCCTCCAACCATGCCAAGTCCCTTCTCATCCTTTCTAACCCCCTTGTGTATCAACTCTGTTACAGATCTTTGTGTCATCTGCAAAGAGGCATACCTTTCCTTCCAAACCCTCTGCAATGTCACCTATAAAGTCGTTAAAGAGGACTGGACCCAGTATTGAGCCCTGAGGTACTCCACTAGTAAGCCCCTTTCTTCAGAATGTGCTCCATTCACAATTACCTTCTGTGTCCTGTTGTGCAGCCAGTTTGCTACCCAGGCTACCACCCTGGGACCCACTCCCAGGCTGGCAAACTTGATTATTAATCTTTTGTGCGGGACTGTGTCAAATGCGGTGCTAAAGTCTAGGTAGGCCATATCCACAGCCCCTCCCTGGTCTATTACTTTGGTCACCCAGTCAAAGAAATTGATTAGATTCATCTGATATGACCTTCCTGCTGTGAATCCATGATGCTTTGGGTCCTCTGCCCCGCTGGCCTCTAGGTACTCAACAGTTCTTTCTTTCAGAAGTGATTCCATCATTTTCCCCACCACTGAGGTCAAACTAACAGGTCTGTAGTTTCCTGCTTCTGCCTTGCTCCCACTTTTGTGAAGGGGAATCACATCTGCCCTCCTCCAGTCCTCAGGTACCACCCCTTCTTCCCATGATTTGTTAAAAAGTGTGGTTAGTGGTGTCACTAGGTCCTCCCTTAGCTCTTTTAGGATTCTAGGGTGAATCCAGTCAGGCCCCATTGCTTTGTCCACCGTGAGTTTTAGGAGTTCTTTCAGTACTCTTTCTTCTGTAAATGAACTGGTGTCAACCACACTATCCAGAGTGCTTCTACTGTTTGGTTTAGGTAACTCCTCCTCTTCTTCTTTTGTGAATACTGAGCAAAAGTATTCATTCAGTATCTCTGCCTTTTCACTGTCTCCCTCTGCCCACCTCCCCTCTCCTTTATTAATCTTCACTATCCCTCCCTTAACCTTTCTATGCTCCCTAATGTACCTTTAAAAGGTTTTATCCCCCTTCTTAACTGAGCTGGCTATCTTTTCCTTGGTTTGGGTCTTTGCTTTTCTGTCTGCCTTCCCCACTTCTTTCTGCTTTAATTGATACAGTTCCCTGTCATGCTCCGTTTGTGATTCCTTATACTTTTTGAATGCAGCCTTTTTCTCCTTAACCTTCCCTGACACCTCTTTTGAGAGTCATAGTGTTTTTTTTATTCTGCTTTGTTTTCTTTATTTGTTTCACACAAAGGCTTGTTGCCTCCACAATGGCAGTTTTGATTTTTCTCCATTGTTCTTCCGCCCCTCCTTTCTGGCCATTTGCTAATGCATTCCTCAGGTATTCACCCATTATGCCAAAGTCAACCCTTCTAAAGTCCAGTATCCTTGTCTTTGTATGGCTTGTCTCAATGGTCGTGTTTATTGTGAAGCACACTGTGCAGTGATCGCTTGTTCCCAGATGTCTACTGACTTAACGAGGCACAAACAATCATCTCTGATGCTAACTTTACCCAACATATCAATGAACTAACCCAATATAACTCTAAAACTGGGACCTCAATATTATTAGACTGGATTGTATAAACTGCCCCCACAGGATCAAGGCAGCTGCAGTCCTACAAGACTGTATCAGTGACCACTCACCTGTCTATTGCATTTTGTGCAACAATTTTGAAGCTCCACCACTCATAGTCCTTGTATCCAGAAACATGACACTGTTTAATTTAGAGAAGTTTCTTACCTCTATTACTGATACTGATTGCTGCCTGTTTAAAAGCTGGCACTGTCAGTGGAATAGGGACAAATAATGGCATAGAGTAGGAAGGCTAAGACCTACAAAGGTGAAGTAAAGGCAATTGAAACACAGTTGGGTAAAAACAAAAGCAGCACTCTCTTTAGGGGAGGGGAGGAAGGTAAGTATGGAAAGCCAACTATCCTATGCTCCAAGGGAACAAAAAAGGGAATAGAAGGAAAACCATATCTAGAGTAAGGGGTTAAACACAAACTTAGCTGGGGATAGATAAATGGAAACCTAGAAGGGGAGGGTAGTGATAAGGGAAGCCTACAGGCAAGAAACAGGCAGGGAATCAAAACATCAGGAGGATAGACAAATCATCATGCATAGGAGTACTGCAGTGTAATGAGTGCCAAACTACAATCTTCAAAATGCGTTCCAGAGATTCAAATGTTGCCCCATATGCAGGCACCTCTCCGGGCTGGGATCAGAGATCACTGGACTCCGGGTAAAAATGGCATGAGTACAGGGCACCATCTGCTTCACCCAGTGGCCACTTTGTTTGCTATTGCTCCCATAAAGGTTGCTACCAAGGAGGTGGAGTGGCTGGACTTTAGTAGGCTTCAGTAGGGTGGAGGAAGGAAAGAGAAAGAGCACCCTTACACCTTACTGCTGTGCAATTCCCTTGCCATTCTGGCAGGATGGGGAAGCCAAGAGGGGGACTCCAAGGTAGGAATAAGACAGAAGGTAAGGGTCATAAAGGAAGCAGGACCCATTGAGGGTGGGAGAGTCCCCCACAAAGGAGGAGGTAGTTACTGGTGGGAGATTTCATAGTCAAGGAGATTTAGTTGGGGGCAGGGGAAAGGAGGGGCAGTGTAGTAAAGTGTATTCCAAGCACTTTGGCAAGAAGGACTGGAGGGAGGAGCTTGAAGATCATTAGGAAAGAGGGGTTGGGAGAGAGCTGGATGTGGCTGTGTTCCTGGGGAGGAATAATCTGGCAATGGAAGTTGTAGGCATGGTGCAGGATAGGTTTAGGGAGCTGGGGAGAGGCCTGAAACAGGAAGCTTGCACAGCGCCTGCACTGAGGTGCTACTAAGGAAGGCTAGGAAACTCTACACCAGGTCCTTCAACAAATGGTTGAAGGCATGGTGCAGGGAAGAGGGCTTTGGCTACATCAGGAACTGGGTTCCCACCTGGGGAGCAATGAAGGCCTGTACAAGGGAGATGGCCTCCATCCATCCAGGAGAGGAATGGCAGTCCTGGGTGGAATGTTTTAATACTACTTTGCAAAGTTTTTAAACAATCCAAGGGAGGAGGCAGAAAGACTGAGGGAGGCAGAAACTGCCCACCACCAAGACTAGTGTAACAGGGAAGGTTAACCCAGGGAGTAAAAATTCCATGGAGATTGAAGGAAGCAAAGGAATGGGTAGGGGTGGCATGTCTGAACTTCAAATGGAAGAGAAGTGAAGGTGGCAAGGACAGAAGACAATATAACAAATGAAGAAAAGACTGAGTAACGGAGGGAAAGGTGGGAAGCATGATGGGGAGATAGGTTAGTGGAAGAAGGGACAAAGAGAATGGAGAGCCATGTGTATCAATGCCAGCAGTCCAGGAAATAAAATTCCTGACCTTGAGGCAATCATTGCTGAGGCAAACCTGGATCTAGAGACCATTACAGAATATGGTGCACCACCATAGCTGGGAAATGGCCATCCCAGGCTACACCATGTTCTGGAATGACAGGTCAGGGATGGAAGGCAGAGGGGTTGTTTTATGTGTGAAGAAAGGGATAAGAGATACTGAAATACAGGAGCAACATGAGGACAAAGAAGACCTGGAGGTACTATGGGCCAGCCTAGAGATTGGGTGAGGGTCTGTAATTTGCATGTGGGTGGTGTATGGGTCTCTGACACAGGGGGAGGATTTAGACAGATCCCTGGGTGAAACCATTAGCAAAATGGCCCACAAGGGGGAAGTTTTGATAATGGTGGATTTTAATCTGCCAGATATTTTTATTTTGTTTATTTAAAAGTTTTATAACTGGGAAAGGCACACATAGCTGAGGCTTGTTTCCAGGTGAAACCTTGGTGGGGGGGGAGAGGTTAGGCATACTGGCATTTACAATCATCAGAAGAGCAATAATGGCAAAAACAAGTGCAAAAAAACACAATTGGTAACAATGTAGTACTATGGATATTCAATGGTTACAAATGATCTAAGAAGCTCACACTAAATCTTGTAGATAGAGAATCTTGTAGATAAGATTGGGTGAGATTTGCCCACCTGAAATAGTGGACTAAGGGCAGGAGTCCAGGAATGCTAGGTAGTAGGTGCCTTAGGATAGATGGGAGAATAGAAGCTGCAGTGAGAAATAGAATAGAGATATCAGGAAGGGGGTGACAGGTACAAGTAGGAGGAGGACAGAGCCTTAGTAGAATAGATGAATAGGATAGGGAAGCAGGTTCCACAGGGAAGGGAGCCAGTAGGAGAAAGCAGCTTGACTGGTACGTGAGTGAGGGTGAGGTATAGAGAAGGTGCAAGTGTTCCTTGAACATAGAGAGTAAGGGGGAGTGGAGAGAAGAAAAGAGAGGTAGGAGTAGGGGAAGAAAGTAAAATCAATATTTGACAATACAGGTGGTGCAGTGGCACTGGCAGCAAAAGGGTAGGGTGGAGATGAAAAGGGAGGAGTAGAGGGAGCAGTGGTGGGTATGGAGAGGAGAGTTGGAAGCAAAGTGACAGAAAGCATTGCAGAGGGTATCCAGTGTGGCAAGAGAAGAAGGAGGGGCAGAGCTATATACCATATCGGGATAGTCAAAGATAGGGAGGATCATTTTGGTTAGTAGCTCTTGACAGACCTGGGTGGGGAGGGAGTCTTTGTTATGCTAAAGGATGCTGAGCTTGGGAAGGAGTTTGGAGTGTATAGCATCAATGTGGACAGAGAAATCTAATTTACTATCCAGCCAAACACCAAGGTATTTAAAGGCAGGGATGGCCTCCAGTTGACTGCCATCCAGAGTGGAGAAGGCTGGGAAAGACAAGAGCCTTGCTAGTTTCTGGGAGGTGCCAAAGGTCTTGGACTTGATATTTCTGGTGTCAACTTTGAGCTGGTTTGCCTGGAATCAGCGTAGCACATTGTGGAAGTTGCTTTGGGGAGAGGCTTCAATCACTGACAAAGAAAGACCTGATGAGTAAGAAGGGGGATAAAACCTTTTATGGGTACATTAGGGAGCAAAGAAAGACTAAGGCAGGGATGCTGAGGATGAATAAAGAGGAAGGTGATTGAACAGAGAGTGACAGTGAAAAAGCAAGGATACTAAATGAATACTTCTGCTCAGTATTCACAATGGAAAAGCAGGAGGAGATACCTAATCCAGTCAATAGGAGCACTCTGGATAGGTGTTTGATATTAGTCCTGTCACAGAAGAAAGGGTTCTGAAAGAACTCTTAAAACTGAAGGTGGATAAAGCAATGGGGACTGATGGGATTCACCCCAGAATTCTAAAAGAACTAAGGGAAGAACTAGTAACACCACTGACTACCCTTTTTAATAAATCATGGGAGGATGGAGTGGTACCTGAAGACAGGAGGAGGGTGGATGTGATTCCCCTTTACAAAAGTGGGAGCAAGACAGAGGCAGGAAACTACAGACATGTCAGTTTGACCTCAGTGGTAAGGAAAATGATGGAATCACTTCTGAAGGAAAGAACTGTTGAGTACCATGAGGCCAGTGGGGCACAGGACCCAAAGCAACATGGATTCACAGCAGGAAGGTCATGTCAGACAAATCTAATTGATTTCTTTGACTGGGTGACCAAAGTAGTAGACCAGGGAGGGGCTGTGGACATGGCCTACCTAGACTTTCACAAGGCATTTGACACAGTCTCACACAAAAGATTAATAAACAATTAAGGCAGCCTGGGAGTGGGTCCCAGGGTGGTAGCCTGGGTAAAACACTGGCTGGACAACAGGACACAGCGGGTAATAGTAAATGGAGTCCACAGTGAAGAAAGGGGGGTTACTAGGGAGGTACCACAGGGTTCACTACGTTAGCCGGTCCTTTTAATGCCTTTATAAATGACATTGCAGAGGGACTGGAAAGGAAAGTATGTCTCTTTGCAAAATGACACAAATATCTGCAACAGGGTTGATACACAAAGTGGGGTGGAAAGGATGAAAAGGGATTTGGCAAGGTTGGAGGAATGGTCAAATGTATGGCAGCTTAGATTCAACACAAAGAAGTGCAAAGTAATGCACCTGGGAAATAAAATCCCAGAGGAAGAGCACACAATGGGGGGGAGATACCGACAACAACAAAAATGGAAAGGGACCTGGGGGTAGTCATATCAGGATGACCTAAAGGTGGACCAGCAATGTGAGAAGGCAGTAAGGAGGGCTGTGGAGATATGTGGATGCATAGGGAGAAGCATCACCAGTAGAAAACAGGAAGCTGTTGGCTCTCTGTAGAGACAGTTCATAAGACCACATCTGGAGTACTATGTGCAGTTCTGGAGACTCCTCTCCACAAAGACAAAGACAGGGTGGAGACTGTCCCGAGGAGGGCAACCAAAATGGTGCAGGGTCTGCACCAGAAGACGTATGAAGAAAGACTAAAGGAGCATAAGATGTATAGCCTCTAGGAAAGGAGGGAGGGGGGACATGATAGAAACTTTCAAATACCTCAAGGGAAACAACAAAGTTCAAGAGGGTAGCATCTTTCAGAAAAAGAGATGTGCAAGAACAAGGGGGTGCAATTTGAAGATAGAAGGGGACTGCTCAGAGGTAATGTGTGGAAGTATTTCTCCACAGAGAGGGTTGTAGATGCATGCAACAGCCTTCCTGAGGAGGTCGTAGTGTCAAAAACAGTGGGGGAATTCAAGAATGCACTGGACAGACATAAGGTAATTCTAGTGGGGAATAGGAGGAAGTAGGCTGTTGGTTAACTAGAATCTGCTGCTTATCAGTTAGGTAGGGAAATGGGCAGATGGGCCAAGCAGTCCTTATCTGCCATCAAATTCTATGTTTCTATGTTTACCATGTCATCACAATATGTGTGTGTATGCGAAGAGACACAGGCAGAGGGGAGATTATTGAAAAAAACAGAAAACCGTATAGTGCCCAGGATAGCGCCCTAGGAACACAGCTAAGATAGGAAGGGGAGGAACAACATGCCACCCACCTGAATTGAGTGTTGCTGGCCCATAAGACATGAGCAAAACCATTCAACTTCCAGAGAAGAGTGGCCCACTGAAGGCAGCTTATTCAGGAGTTGGAGGTGGGAAACTGAGTCAAATGCTTTTGCAAGATCATTGAAAATGGTTGTTGTGATATGTATTGATCCCTCCCAGTAAAGATGGAGTCAGTGACACACCTTAGGGAGGAGATGGTGGAGTGGTTCCTTCTAAAGACAGACTGGAAGGGAGAGAGGAAAGATAAGGAGTCTAGAAAGTCTGCAACTCTGCAGTACACAAGGGGCTCTTACAGTTTAGCAAGGAATGGAAGAGTGAGACCAGCCTGTAGTTTCCTTGGGAGGAGGGGTCACCCATCTTGTGAAGAGGTAGTACTTTGGCAATTTTCCAGGTGTGAGGGCAGAACAGAGGGAGAAAGATAGGTTCAGGTGGTGAGTGAGAGGATGGGTGATAGCAGGAGCGGATATATGAAGAAGTTTGGGGTCCTAATAGGATTGGGTGAAATTTATCTTCTGCCAGTGGAATTCTGGTGATGCTGATTTTGCTTCCATGAAATGTTGCAAAATTACCACAAAATGTTTGTGAAATTTTGCCAAAATTGTGATTTCAGTTATTTCACTCTTATTTAGTAAGTATTTTTTCAAATGTCACCATATCTGGTATGATCACTGTGCCAAAACCCACATGAAAGTATATTATGTTTCAGTTTTCTGTCTTTAAAGATGACTGAGTTATAAGCCTCCAAACTTACAGAAATTGTAAAATGAAAGATAACTATATAAACTAAAAGTGTTTGTTCACATTGCACCACATTTGGAATGGTGACTTTACCAATACCCATACAAACATGTGCCAAGCTTCAGTTCTCTAACTTTAAAGGTGACTGAGTTATAAGATTCCAAACATTCAGAAATTTTAAAATAACATTTCACTATTACATAAACTGCTGAATTTTAAACCCCTATAAGCTTCAAGCTACAGAATAGAATGCCACCAATCTTGTTAGGTTGATTGACCATAAATATAAGGCCGTAAGGAAACCCCCATGGCTCAGCATCAGAGCATTATGCTGCCATGCTGATAGTCTGGGTTCGGAAGCGGGCCTGGAAAATCATGTCATGGCTAAAACTTAGAATTTACATAGCAAGTACTTCTCTTTTTAGCAGTTTCCATCACTTTTCCAAGAAAGTATGCATCTAAGTTTTTAATTATCTAGCTCCAAAAGTGGCTAAATTGTAAGCATATAAACATTTTAAGAAATTCTCTCATTAATATTAAATTGCCAGACTTTGAGCTCCTGTAACTTCTCCACCCTCCATCCAAATGTTATGAAACATGGCAAGCTTTTAGGGTCCTTTCCAGACAATACGAGCCCAGATTTCAGACCTTTAGCTACAATGTGGACCAAATTGTTGCCAATTAAAGAATTTCAGAAACATTTTAAAAAAATCATGACATTTCACAGAATTTATAAAAATTCCACAAATTCAGAATTCAATAATTTAATAATTTTACCCAGCTATAGGTCCAAGACATGAAGGCTGTATTTGGAGGGGTTAAGAGACGTGAGGACAAGGAACATTTCCTGTGGGGAGATGGGGGGGACTAAAGCCATCAGGCAGGATGGAAGGAGGGGGGAATCATTGGAGAATGGGCATGGTAGTGCACAGGTGGTGAAGAAGTTGTTAAATAGGGAAGTGACAGCGAGCCAGTTGGAGACCAGTGAGCCATCAGCCAGGAGACTGGGGGAAGCAGGCTGGGCAAGTGGGTTGAATAAGGAGCGGATCACTTTCCAGAATTTTGGAAGGGGACTTAAGGTTGGACTGAAAGTTAGACTTGAAGTAGTGGGCTTTTGCTGTCTGAATCACCTTAGTACAGGAGTACCTTAAGGACCTGTAATATAGAAAAAGGGCAGTGTCAATGTCTTGGGTAGAGTACACAGGAGACTAATCTGAAGAGGCAAGGTCCATTAGGAAGGCATCACTGTTAAGTGACCTGACCCACTCAGAAAAAGAAGGCCTTCAAATTCAATTCAAGTATTCTTCATTTTTTCCAAAAACTGATAAGTTATTTTTATGTTTTTGAAGTAATTCAAATTGACTTTGATTGTACCTCAAACATCAGTTTTATCCATTGAAAAAGTCTCAATTTGTTCTCAAACACCCTTCAAAAAGTGTACGAAAAATGCTAATTAGCCTTCAAAAAGAACGTTAAAAGACTGGTAAAAAACTGTTATGAAAAAGCCCTTCAGTTCCACCCAGAACACCCTTCTTTTCCACCTAAAATGAAGGCCTTCAAATATACTTCAGTTTTTGAAGTAATTCAGATTGACTTTGATTGTATCCTAAACACCAGTTTTTTATCCATTGAAAAATGTCTCAATTTGTTTTCAAATGCTCTTCAAAAAGTGTATGAAAAATGCTAATTAGCCTTCAAAAAGAATACTGAAATACTGGTAGTAAACTGTTATGGACAAGATCTTCAGCTTTACTTGAAATACCTTTTAAAGGAAAACTCTGGTTTGCATGTGATCCCACCCCAGCAAACCTTATCCTCCAGTTTAATTTTAGTAGAAAAAGGTGCTTTTCTCTCCTGTGATAAAGTTGTTTAATTAAATTTTGAAAAGTCTGCTACACAGAAGTATGGCGCACACTTAGGTGACTCCATTTACTGTAAAGGTGCGGGTGCGGTGCTGCACCGTGTGCTTCAGTACAAATGCACTGAAGCGCACAGTGCAGCACCGTACCTTTACAGTAAATGGAGCCACCTAAGCATTTGCCATACTTTTGTGTAGCGGACTTTTCAAAATTAAACAACTTTGCTGTGGGAGGAAAAAGCAACCTTTTCTACTAAACCTAAACCTGAGGGTAAGGTTTGCAGAGTTTTCCTTCAAAGTGCAGCAGTCCTGAAACATAGAAATCAAATGGCCATCAAATCAGAGAAATGGACTGTCCCATGATGGGCTCCATTTTCATCCACCCAGACTAGCCATAAGACCTTTAACTAGCATCACTTGCCTACATGTCCCCTCTCTGCCCACCCAGACCAGCAACTGGAACCCAAACCAGTCTTCCCCATCAGCATTCTTCCTGTCCTCCACCCTGAATCAGCCATGGAACTGCTGAGCTGGCCTGCCTCATCTATGCCCCCATGATATCTTCAAATGGACCAGCTTTGGGATGACTGGCCTCCCAGGTCTATGTTTCCATTGTCCACCCTCTCAGACCAGCCCTGGGAGCACTGGATCTGCCACCACACCTACTGTACATGTGAAGCTTGCCAGGATTAAACCCAATTCTGTAGCATGCTGCAGCAGAGTTACTACAGTAAACAATGTAATCTCAGTGGTAGTCAGTCATGTTTGTCATGCAGGACATTATGACACTGCACTTTATCCTGGCAGGCTTTATTGTATGTCCTCCTTGTCCCTCGATTGGATCAGCGTTGTGATCCAAGGTTTAGCTTTCTCTACAAAAATCTCACCTTTCTGTCCACTTGGACTATCCCTGAAAACCCATATTGGCTGTCCCCATGCATGCCACCATGTTTCTTCACTCAGATAACCCCTTGGACCATGAGACTAGCCTTCCACATCTATCATTCCCCTGCCTGCCCAGCCAGACCTCCTGTGGGACCCCTGGACCAGCATTTCCCACCTATGTCCCAATATCCCTCTACCCGGACAAGCCTCAAGACCACTTCACTGCCCTCCCTAATTTAAGTCCCTCCTCTTTAACCACCCAGACTAGCTCTGGAATCTCAAACTTGCATTTCTCACCTACTATGTCTGTCCTTCTGCCCACTAGGACCAGTCCTGAAAATCCTAGAAAAGTATTTGACACCAGCCTCCACATTCATCCCCCATGCTGTCCAGCCCTTGAACTCCCAAACAGTTGTCCTAACTCATCTCTGCCCTCTACTTCTAGCAGGACCAGACAAGGGACCCATGAATGGGTGTCCAACTCAAACCTGTTCCCTTATTTTCTAATTGGACCAGCCATAGAACTCATATATAAGGGTCCCACACTCACCTCCACCCTTTCTCCCATCTGGAGCACCCCATGGTCCATAGAACTTGGGTCTGAAACACATTTCCATACTCTTCTCCCACTCATACCATCCTCAGGACCCTAAAGCAGGGGTCAGATACCCACATGCACTTTCATCAAATTTACTATAGAACACCAACATGCAGAATCCAGACACCCAGGAGCCCATAAATTATAGTCCACCAGTCGGTATCTTGAAAGTCTGGAACTGCATGCAGCAGATGTTTTCTCTGTGTTTCGGGGGGGCTTCACCACCCCCACTCCTTATTTACAATTGCCAACTCTGCTGCATGCAATTCCAGACTCTCAGGATACCGACTGTTGGGCTATAATTTTTGGGCTTCTGCATATTGGGATTCTACAGATCAGTATGCTGTAATACTCCCCCTTCATCTTCCACTAAGACTACATTTAGGGTCACCAAACCAGGATTCTGACAACATCCGCACCTTCTTTCACACCATTCCTAGAACCCCAGAACAAGGATTCAATAGCCACCATACTATGCCCCCCACAGACCACTCATTGGCACCCTTGGAGCCCATTTACTCATCTGAATTACCAAGATACCCCCCAATAAGGCTTACCCAGCTATGACCCCTCTTCCCCCACCTGAACCTTCAAGGGCACCCCCACATACATTCACCTTCTTCTCCCATCTGGACCACCTAGGGGACCACATGAACCATGCTACTCCCACCAAGGACACTGGGGGATTGGAAACCCGTGGCTATGATTGGGGCAGTCAGGAGTCTAACAACATAACTATGGGAGTGGGGAAGCCTGAAGCTGGGGATGGGGCTTAAGAGTCTGCTTCCAGGGCTAAGAGGGATACAAAAGGGAGTATGACACCATGGCTTGGGGGGCTCAAGAGCGAGTGGCCCCACCTGCAGCATGTAATGGGTGTTGACACACCATTATAGTCAACCCACTCAATACAGATTAAGTAGAAGGTTTTACCAGAGCACTATTGGAGCCAGAGGTAGGAGTCTTGAAGGGATGATATCCACCACACCTGTAAAAGAAAAAAAAAATAGAAAAGTGGGTAACAAAGGAGCCATAGCACTGTGGGGCTACAGTAAGGGTGCAAAAGACAGGTTCAGCATATCATTATACTTATCTGCTATGTAGGAGTCCATGTCCTGTTAGATGTGTCAAATAAATTAAAATTAGGTTAGCTGAGGAAAAAAATAATGGAGCAGAAACAGAGGAAAGGAAATGTAGTTTGGGAGGGGGCTCAGCCAAAAAACCCTGTGGTCCTATTGGTGTCCCAGTGATTAATATTGCACCTGGTAGCCAGGTGGCCTTGTGGAAGCTCTTCATGGGCTAGTGGTTCTGTTGTAAATAAAAAAAAGGTACTAGTGGTCTTGTGGGCTAGGAATCCTGGCACGGGGTCATAATGTCCCAAGACATTATGCCACATGGCAAAATTGTGCTGCCAATACAGAGTGATTTCTGCCATGCAGCATAAGACTTTTTTTTCTGGAGGGTCTCTGCCCCCGCACCCCCTGATCTGGGGGGCTGCACTCCCGTGAACCCCCAATAAAGATTCTCAACTCTGGGGCAAATGTTAACTCAAGAAGCAGACAAACTGTTAAAAAAAAATAAAAGTTTCTGGGACCGGAAGTCAAACCTGGTCTCAGATGCAGCACCTGTGTTCCTCGCTGCAGTGGCTCAGTTCATTGAGTCACAGCAGCTGCTCAGTGGAACCCATCCCAGCAGAGGTCTTATCCTCTGCCTGGGATGTTTAGAGTGGTGCAATTTTTTTTACTTTATTTATTCTTTGGTAGCCGGATAAAGGCTCTGGACCAAAGGTCACTTTTCAGGCTTGACCCGGACAAAAAAAATACAAAAATACACAAATATGATCAACAGCAATACAAAACCAAAAATACAAATTACAAATAGATTTATGTAATAAATAACTTTTTTAACCTTTGTTTAAAAGTTAAAACAGAGAGAGCAATCCTAACATCAAGTGGGTGTGAATACCAATACAATGGTGCTGCTATTGAAAAAGCTCTAGGGCTTAATCGAAGCCAAGACCTGGAGACAAAATATAGGGGGCCGTCAGTCAACCTCAAGCTGGGAAGCAATTCTATCATTACAACAAGATCAGAAAGAGGAACAGGGGAGCCAAAGTAAAAACATTTATACATCAGACAACCAACAAAATATTCTATTCTGTAAGTAGGGGAAAACCACCCCAACCAAGAATAAAGATTACACCGATGTGTCCTATTGTGGGCTCCTAAAATAAATCTACAAATATTATTATAGGCCACAGTTAGTGTCTGCATTTCTTTTGTACCTATGTTATAATATAAACATGAACTGCAATCAAAATATGGAAGAAGAGAACCAATAGCAATTGCTAATCTAGTTGCTTGTGAGAAAAATGACTTGAATTAGTATAACATCCCTATTCTTTGATTTACTTTCTTAACCATTGACTGAATCTGAGGTGAAAAGGCCAAACTGGGATCCAATAGTGTGCCCAAATACTTAAACTGAGACACTTGTTCAAGCAGACCACCCCGAAAATTAGATATCCTCAGTTCCGGGTGACCACCAACATAAATTGTGTGCCAAATAACATAACTTTTATTTTAGCTGAGTTCAAAACCATAGCATTTAAAGTAAACCAAGAACAAACGGCACCAAAATCCTTTTGTAGGGAACAAGAAAGTTCAGACATAGAATTTGACTGAGTACAAATTACAAGATCATCTGCATAAAGCAGTGATTCATTAAACCTACAAACTCCAGGAAGCTGATCAATAAAAATAGAAAATAACAGGGGTCCCAAAATGGACCCCTGAGGCACACCACAACTAATTGGCAAGACATCAGAAACCACAGAACCTAATTGAACAAATTGACACCTGTTACTCAGATAATCATAGAACCAAGATACAGCGACATCAGAAAACCCCAGATCTTTCAATTTTGTGCAGGCCAAACTATGATCAATCAAATCAGAAGACTTGGTTAGGTCCATGAACACTACCCCAGTCATCAAACCCTTCTCAAACCCACGTAGCACGGTGTTCATGAACCCAACCAAGGCTGTGCCTGTGCCAAAGTGCTTACAGAACCCATGCTGTTGCCTTGACAACAAATCATGGGTAACCAAATAGGCATCAATTTGCTTAGCCACTAAGCGCTCAAGTAGTTTGTTACAGAGATTCAATATTGATATTGGCCTATAATCATTCATGGAAGTAGCACAGCTCTTTTTTTGGAATTGGAACCACCTTAGCTTTCTTCCAGGACAGGGGAAAAACACCTGTAGCTAATGACATTAAAAATATAACAAAGGGGATCTGTAATAAAGGCGATAGCCAATTTTAAGAAGCGGGCATCCAACCCTTCCCCACAGTCAGTACCTTAATTTGGGAGAGACTGCAGAAGATGAAAAACTTAATTTGATGTTACTTCCTTAAACAAAAACCTGGGTCCATCTAGCAAAGGAACAGAAGAAAAGGATTTAGTATTACCAGCCTGAGGAAAAAAAGATCTAAACTTAGAAAGATCTGAAAATTTAGAATTCAACAATTTAACAATTTTGGGCAAGTCACCAAGTTCTTTGTTATCAACATTTAATTTCTGGATGTCAGATTTTGATTTAGGAGAAAGTAAAGAATCTATATTATTTCAAAACTTCTTTGGATCTGTCCAGCTATCTTCAAAGCAATCCCTAAAATAAGCTTTTTTAGCATTTCTAACCGTTTGAGAGACTAAATTCCAAAGACCACGGTAGAGATCCATTGAAACTCTATTGGGTGATAATTTAAATTTAGTCCAAGCACTATCCTGCTCCTTAATTATTTTCTTATTGCTGGGGCCAAACCATTCAGTAGGAGAACCTCTACACTGAATGGTATGCAAAGGGAAAAAGGATTCCTGAATAGGAAGAAGTTGGCTGCAAAAAAAATCTAGGGCCGTATCCACATCTGCAGTACATTCAAGAAATGACCAATCAATTAACCTCAAAGAAGAATATAACAGGGAATAATCTATCCTTTTAAATGATCTAGTCTGAAACTCAGAAGATGGGGGTTTATGGCAGCAAAAATTAAGGACACAAAAGGTGGCCATGTGATCACTTACGGAATCTGTCAAGACACCAGAAGCCCCCACTCTCCCCACTCTATTAGTCTATACCCAATTGAACAGGGAATAATTCTGTGAGATGGGATTGAGATGGGTAGGCATATTTATACACTGAGTCAGTCAATAAGAGAGAAGAGATTCGAGCCCCATGGTGTTATTAGCCCTCCAATTTAAAATTCATATCTCCAACAACAATAGAATTATTCTGCTTTAAATAAACTTTGCAAACATCCAAGAAATGTTTAAGTCCTTGAAGACTACATTGAGGAGGATTATACAAACAGCCCACATTTAACTTCTTCTTTCCTCCAGGAATAAATTGCAATTCCAACCAATCAGTATCACAACCCAAGTCCTCACTAGACCTTAAAAAATTCATTTCTAAATGATCCCTATAATAAATCAGGACCCCACCACCTTTTTTTTTTTTTTTTACCTTTACGGTCTACCCTAACCATTTTATAACCCCCAGTATGACACACATTATCGGGCACCCTTGGCTTCAACCAAGTTTCTGATAAAGCAACAATATCAGACAGATATAGAGCAATAAGCTGTTTAATTTCAGCAAGCTTAGGGATTAAGCTATGAATGCTCAAATGGATAATTTTGAATCCATGACAGTATTTCAAACAATTATTCAAAGACGATGTTTGAGAGAAAGACATAGAATCTAAAGAGCAAGGCCCTAGATTCGGATCAACATCACCAGAAACTAACAACAGAAAGGTGGTTGAAACACAGTTGCCCAATTGAGAACAAAGTAACATGCCATAGTGCAAACAAGTAAAGTAACCTCTATTCCCACATTGTCTTATGGGCAAAGGGCTACTCAATAACAATTGCTATGAGTCAGTAACAACAACAGCAACAACTAAGCAATTTGAAAAGCAAAAATCACTTGTCTCATATGAGGCAGTGTTCCCGGCACCAAACCTATATAATTCAATACGATTCACAAATACCAACCCCCCCAAAGAATACACACCCAAATGGGTGAACACTTAGTGTCCCACATTATTTTTTTTTTTTTTGCCAAAAACTTTATTTTAATTATTGTAGAGACAGCATCACTACACCAATGAGTAATGAATATAAAAATGAAGGAGGTACACAGGTTGGTGCAAACTGAATATACAAAAACTATTATAGTCTTTCAATTAATCAAGAAAACTAAAACAATAAAAAGAGAAAAGGAACCAAATAATGGAAAGGGAGTATATAAACAGTCCCACCCACCCACCACCCGCAGCTATCCGTAACATTGATAAAAACTGGAATAAAAACCTGGAATAAGTGAAATTATATTGAAAACCTTGGTTCACTGGAATATGAACAATTAAGGGAGGGATGGAATGACAACATTTGAGGAAGGAAAATCGTATTGGTTAGAGGAAAACATTATTTAATTGGGATTTATAAGACCAAGGGTGTCTCAATGCCACTCATCAAAAAGGAACTTGTCCTGCAGACATTGGTTAAAGTCCTTCCAATATTTGTCAAACTTGTGCTGTATGTCAGAGGTCACGTAGACAGTCCTTTCAGCAAGTAGTGCATTCATGAATACCTCCACCATTCCTTAAAAGAAGGAGTCCATATCTCCGCCAGTGACGAATATCACCAGCTTAGTAACCATTACCACCAATGCCATCCGGGCTCTAGAGGCAGTGCCTGGGATAAGGTCATACCTCCCAAACACACAAATCTCTGGCAAAAAAACCAGAGAGATCTTGAAAAGGTCTCAATCCCGACTTAACTAGTTCCCATAACTCCCTACTTTTAGGGCATGTCCACACCTTGTGAAAAGTTGTAGCTAAAGAGCCATTACAGTTCTCACAGGCTGAGGAGCAGTTGTTATTCCAACGAGACAACCTAGCCGGGGACCAATAAATGTTGTGCAATAATTTAAACTGGATTTCTCTTAATCTTTCCTGTTTAATAAAGCATATATGTCTGTCCAGATTCTCTCCATACTGACTCACCAATTCAAAGACATACTAACCGCCCAATGGAAGGGAATGAGAAGAATAAAGGTCAGTCTTTTGATGATGCCCTGGTAAAGTTTAGAAACCAGTTTACCTGATAAACAGGCATCGGATAGATATATCCAGAGGTCCCCCACTAGGTTAGATCCATTGCCATGCTTCAGAAAGGACTGAATGCAGCTTCTGATTTGAGCCAGATTTAACATAGCTTGGGGTCTAACCCCAAATTTTACTGCTAGTGATGAAAGTGGGAGCAAAGCATTGCCCACATAAAAATCGGTAATTCGAATTTTTGATGGGAATAATGAAGCAAATTGGTGTATAGGCTGTTTGCCAATTAAAAGGTTGGGGTTCTTAAAAGAGGTTAGCACGGACGAGTTCACACCTTAAACAGGTGTATAGTTGATGAATAGCCTAATATCCCACCCTATAGGGGTGTTCCTAATTTTATTCGGTATTTTAATCCAAGGGGAAAAGGAGGGACTCTAAATCTAACTTTAACCCTTTAACTATAGCCCTGTCTAACTCAAGACCTATGGCAGGAATACTAATTTTCCCGACCATAGAACTGCTCTAGCTGCGTGAATAGCTAAGCAATATTTGAAAAAGTCCGGTAATTGTAGGCCACCCAACTACGTGACCGACAAAGTTTAAGATAAGCTCCACGTGGAGGTTTATATTTATATAAAATCTGAGCAGTACCTGCACAGATTCTTAAAAAGACTTGGGAAGATATATGTTCAAGTTAAGGAGGGATAAGAATCCTCAGAACCACCATTTTAACAACATTGGTTCTCGAGAAAAGACAATGGCAGTTTCGACCATCTATCCAAATCTTCTCTAACAGATTTAATGACAGGTAGTAAGTTCATTTTGGCCAGTTCTTCTAAGTTCTTAGAAATCTGAATGCCTAGATATTTAAGTGATTTAGATTGCCACTGTAGGCCTAAAGACATACACCAACTTTTTCACAAGGGTGGCCGAGAGGGAAAAAAGTTGTTTTTGCAGGTTTAATTTAAAACCAGAAAACTACTAAAATTTTCAATTAAAGTGAGGGCTCTAGGTAGGGATAAAGTTGTATCTCTAATATGTAATAAGACGTCATTCTGAATGCTGACAATTTGTGTTCCTGGTCTCCAATTTTAATGCCAAAAATCCGTTTGTCTATCTTAATTGTCCTAATAAGGGGCTCTAAATACAAATTAAACAGATAAGGCGACAACGGACAGCCCTGACGGGTTCCCCTCAGCAACGGAAAAATATCAGATATTAGGTTATTGCATTGTATTCTAGCAGTTGGACACGAATAGAGAATCCTAATTAGATGTATGAATTGTTGGGGAAAACCAAATCTAACCAAAACCTCGAACATATACACCCATTCCACGCGGTTTCAATGCTTTTCCGCATCTAACTAAATTAAAGATGCATCCTCATTAAAAACTTCAGGGTTGACATTAAATAAAACAACTTTCTAAAATGGTCTGCCGAGGTGCGTCCCTCCACGAAGCCAGCCTGTTCCATACTAATCAAATCTGCCAGACACTCTTAAGTCTGGTTGCCAATATTTTAGCAAAAATTTTACATCTATATTCAGCAAGGATATTGGTCTATAATTACTAACAGAGTCAGTGGACTTCCGCTTAGGTAACAGAATTATTCTGGCTCAAGAGAGACGATCCCTCACTCCATGATCAAACCAAAGGTAAATAACTCACACAACAATGGGGCCACTTTACTTTAAATAATTTATAAAAGAGGTGAGAACCCATCAGGCCTGCTGCCTTGTCAGCTTTAAGTGAATCAATGGCAGATATAATCTCCTCATTTGATATAGAAGATATTAATTTCGCTTTAGAGTCTTGTGGCAGGTTAGGGGGTATTCGTCCAGGAACCTCCGCATCTGTGATAGCATAAGTGCGGTAGGGGCTGGTCGAATATAAGTCTCTATAGAAGGAGACAGATGATTGTAGGATTCCCTTAGGGTCGGTAATCAGGTTGTCAGAGTCCAGAGATTTTAGGCCAGAACCCATCTGGAATCAGCCTCATTTTTAGCTGCCACCAGTAATTTCCGGCTTTACTGCCCTGACCCAAGTATAACGCCTTAGATTTAGTTGACATGCTAACAACCTTATCGCTCAGAGCCCCGCATAGCATGTTCTCACAGCGGCCAGCTCCTGTTCCTGGTCCCTAGTCCTCATAGGCTCCGGTATAGCCTCTAATTGATTGATCCTTATAAGATAGTTGGACAACTTCGAATTGTATTTGGCTTTCCTCACTGAAGCTGTTCTAATCAACTCACCCCTCCATACCGATTTAAGAGCAGCCCAGGCCTGGTCAGTATTTGGGATCGTACCCCAATTAAATTTAATTGACTCTATCAAAAAGATACGGAAACGTTCTAGTGTCTGAGCATCTTTAAATATATTATTGTTTAAGGCCCATGTGTAAGATCTCTTCGGGATAGAGGATGAAGTCCAAACAATTTTAATTGGAGAGTGGTCAGATATCACCCTTGGGAGATGCTCAGCATTCTTTATCTCGGGACAACCTGGCAATTTACTAAAAATAATCCAGCCTAGAAAAGGATTTGTGCATCGGTGAAAAAAGGTGTAATCATGACTGTTGGATTGAGTAGCCCCACTGGTCTGTCAGGCCTAGAAAAGACTTACATTCAGCCAATGCTTTTTGCCAAAGCAGGAAATGATTTCCTACAGGTCGATCTGTCTAGTATATCCGACTGAACAAGGTTCCAGTCACCCCCAAAATAAGCGCAACTCCTTAAAGGGAGACAAAAGCACAGCCAAATGGGAAAAGAAGGAAGGGGACTCTAAATTGGGGCCATAAATTGATCCCAAAACTAGGGCTTTCCAAGCTTGCCAGAAACGATAATATATCTGCTATTCGGATCAGCAATTGTGTCCGAATGTACAAAGGGGACCTCTGGCTATCAAAATAGCTACACCCGGCTTGAGGAAGAGTACCCGCCCCAAACACTTGGCCTACCCATTTTTCCTAAAGTATGAAAGATGGCTTGAAAGGACATGAGTTTCCTGCAAAAGACAATTGCTGGTTGATAACGGTCTAAATGGTTTAGGACTGCATATTTTTATAATTGTCCTTCCCCCTTTGATGTTCCATGACAGAAGATTCAGGTTAAATGCCATTGGTCGTTACTTGTCCATGAAACAATGTACGGATAGCTGCCCTCCCCAAAAGCAAAACAAAACCAAACCTAACCAACACCAACCCTCACATCCCCAATAGAAGATCAACCCCAACTAAACCCATAAACAACCACCCCAGGCCCGAAGCTAACTCCTCTTGCACTGATCCAAAGTGTAGCTATGAGGTCGGGCTCCCCACACCACTCTTAAACTTGAATCAGCAACAATAAAACGCTTTAAAACCTGCGTAATCCACCCCAATAAGAATTGTTAACATACCTTACCCCAAAACAATTATTGAGTTGTCAAGATTAAACTATATATTAGGGTTATCATTGCAATAGGAGATCCATATATAAAATCTTATGGAAGATATAAACTAAACATTCAAAAGCATAATCTCCTCAATGCTCCCTGAATAAAATGGGGAACAGAAAAAACAGAAGGGTTAAACTGGCCCTATTATATGGAGATCCCCTGCCTGTTGAGGCCTCCCGCCTCTCAAATGCCACCGTATCAGACGATGGCTAAATAATAGTCCAACAAGGAACATCGGTGGTTATTAAACATTGCCACAGCAAAAGGGACTAGTAATTCAGTGAGTGGCGGGTGGGGGAGGATAGCCTTTATTTGGCTGAGCCAAACAACCGCTGGTCCTTCCTAGAATGAGGTTACTCAGCCCTGCCATATACATAGCCATTCAGACCACTTATCACATGGTTAAGGCAGTAAAACTGTGAGTAAGCCTGATTACAGCAACCCCACAATTGTTGTAACGTCAGTGCACTAACGGTGTAACACTAATTTAACCCTCCTGGGCAATACCAAAATAAATTGTTTATGAGAAACTGATATAACAGATATTCATTTAACAGTTCAGCTCGAACTAAAATATCCATCCTGGTATGGTAAGATATAATAAAATTTTTAGTAAGCCATGGAGCCTCTATGTAACACCGAAGTTAAACATAATATAGCTCACTGTTCCATATATTAGCGTGACAGTCTAATCGCACTGACTCTTGGAGCATCTAATCCCACTAGATCAGCATTAAACGTCCGTGGCTCAACTCTTTGGCGAACAAATCTGGCATCAATGTTCCGAGTGAGTTCAGAGCTTCTTCCACTGATTCATATCGCTCTCACCCTCCTTAGTGGTGACCTCGAGCTTTGCTGGATATAACATACGGTGGCAACCCTGCCGCCCACAGCTCAAGTGACGGGCTAAAGGAGGCTCTGGTCTGCCTCATCTTCCAGGTCAGGTCGGGGACTAGGCGAAGCTTGCTGCCTTCCCATTGAAAAGAAGACAGTTTCCTTGTCTCTTTTAAATGTGTTCCCTGTCCAGAAAATTAAGCTGTTTAAAAGATAATGGGACGTGGTGGTTCTGTCGTTGATGGTCAGCTCTTAAGGCTCTGTGCCCCGCTCAATAATATATTCTGGCCCATTTGGTGAAGGGCCTGCAGATTTCCTCAGCAATTTTTGTAGAAAAAGTAGCATGCTTGTGCCTTCCTCCTCCGGTAAACCAAGTAAAACCAGGTTATTGGCTCAACGCGCTCTTCAAGGTCGCCCACTCTTTCTTCTAATTTGGCCACAGCTTTTGCTTTCAGTGATCATGGTTTTGCTTTATCTAACGCCGCCCCACAGACGATATGCGAGCCTCTGAATCTGTCACCCCGCGCAAGCTGCGTAGGGCTGGTTTAATATCAGCCATTTCATCTACCAATTTAAACAGGGCCTCCTTGATAATGGCTAGATCACTGCTAATGTTGCCGGCAGAAGTACCTTCTTCTCGGTACATGGTGAGGCGCTATGGCGAGGCCGCTTCGCTTCTGACTCCTGATCGCCGCCCTGCATTTCTACCCCGATCGGAGCGCCGGAAAAATGTTAAACTCGTTATACCACTGATCTCGTAGCTCGGGAAGGTAAATATAAGTGATCTTGGTGGTCGGGAACAGCAGGATTGCCGGTTTGGTGCGGGAGCTCCGGTTAGCAGCAGCTACACCTCCATAGACGTCACGTGGTCTGAGTGTCCCACATTATTACCATAACATACTTACAGCACTGACAATATCATAGTCAAACACTCCTACTCCCCTACCTCCCTCAGACTCCCTTAGACTCCCCTGCACTTATCGCACTTGCTGCACCTACACCGTGCAAACTCCACTGCATTTGACAAGTGAGATGGAAATGTGGACTATAGAGCTCTTCCTGTTGTAATGACCAGATATTCTACATGATCCACTGAGCTTTTAAAGTGCCAAGGGGTTGAGGGGAGCCTGCCACACTCCCCTGCACTTATCGCACTTGCTGCACCTACAGTGGTGTGAAAAAGTATTTGCCCCCTCCCTGATTTTCTCTATTATTGCATATTTGTCACACTGGATGTTTTCAAGTCTTTAGAGAAAATGTAATATTAGATAAAGGGAACCTGAGTGAACAAATAACACTTGTTTTTTTTTTTAATTTCACTTATTTAATGAAAAAAAGTTAACCAACACCAACTGGCACTGTGTGAAAAAGTAATTGCCCCCTTACACTTAATAACTGGTTATGCCACATTTAGCTGCAATGACTACAACCAAACACTTCCTATAATTCAATATCAGTCTTTCACATCGCTGTGGAGGAATTTTAACCCACTCTTCCTCGCAGAACTGCTTTAATTCAGTAACATTTGGTAGGTTTTCGAGCATGAACTGCTCGCTTCAGGTCCTGCCACAGCATCTCCATTGGGTTTAAGTCTGGACTTTGACTAGGCCACTCCAAAACTTTAATTTTACTTCTTTTAGCCATTCTGATGTGGACTTGCTTTTGTGTTTTGGATCATTGTCTTGCTACATGACCCAACTACGCTTCAGCTTCAGCTGAGACGGAAGGATGACTGGACATTCTCTTAAGAATTTTCTGGTACAGAGCAGAATTCATGGTTCCTTTAATTATGGCAAGTCATCCAGGTCCTTAGCAGAAAGCATCCTTACACCATCACACTACCACCACCCTGTTTGACTGTTGGTATGGTGTTCTTACTGTGGAATGCTGTGTTTGCTTTACGCGAGACATTATGGGATCTATGTTGTCCAAAAGTTCCACTTTGGACTCATCTGTCCATAGAACATTTTCCCAAAAGGCTTGTGGATCATCCAGGTGCTTCTTGGCAAATGAGAGATGAGCATTTATGTTCTTCTTCGTTAGCAGTGGTTTCGCCTTACTTCTCACATGAAGCCCATTTTTGCCCAGTCTCTTTCTGATTGTGGAGTCATGAACACTGACCTTAGCTGAGGCAAGAGTAGCCTGCAGTTCTTTGGATGTTGTTTTAGGATCCTTTGAGACTTCTTGGATGATTTTACACTGCGCCCTTGGAGTAATTTTGGCAAGCCGCCCACCCTGGGAAGGTTCACTACTGTTCCAAGTGTTCTCCATTTGGAGATTATGGCTCTCACTGTGGTTTGATGGAGTCCCAGAGCCTTAGAAATAGCTTTGTAACCTTTCCAGACTGATAGAGGGCAACAAATTTTTTTCTGATCTTTTCAGGAACTTCCTTTGATCATGGCATAATGTGCTTGTTGAATCTTTGTGCTGGCAACGTGACTCTGATGGTAAGGGCCAAAATAAGTGAGGTTTATATTGAGCAGGGCTGGCTGTAATCAAGCCTGGCTGTGTTCAATCAGCTGACTCTAATTATCCCTTTAATTGGGTTGATTTAACTAGGGGGCAATTACTTTTTCACACAGTGCCAGTTGGTGTTGGTTAACTTTTTTCATTAAATAAATGAAATAAGTAAAAAAAAAGTGTTATTTGTTCACTCAGGTTCCCTTTATCTAATATTATATTTTGTCTAAAGACCTGAAAACATCCAGTGTGACAAATATGCAATAATAGAGAAAATCAGGAAGGGGGCAAATACTTTTTCACGCCACTGTACACCAGACAATGTCACTGCGTTTGGCAAGTGAGATCTTTAAACACCTCAACCCCACAGTACCGAGTACAGCAGTATTCGTGGTATTGCATCACTTGCTGTAAATTATAGCATTCTTCAGGTTTAGCCATGATGTCGTACACTATTACGTGTGCAACATTATGACCTGGTAGGAGGAATGCCATGGGGGCTATAAAGTAAATTGGTAGCCCTTATGGTCTACTATCCTGTGGCCAATGCCAATTTTCCTTTGAAATTAATTGCTACCCTTCTCAGAGGTCTAGTGAGGTCTCTTTGAGCCATAGTATTGTGTTGGTTCTGCTGATGTGGAATGGTGGCAGGAGGAGGAGGATATGCTTGGGTTGCATCTGTAGCCAGCCACATAGCACAATCATGTTAGAGTGAAAGTGCCTGCAGGCACTTGTAGCTCACAGACTACACAGAGTTCAGGCTGTGGATCACTCTGCACAGTTGAGGGGGGAAGAGCGAGATAGAAAGGAGCCAGCAGGAAGTGGAGGAGGCAATATTGGAAGTGACCCCCCCACCACCACCCTTCCCACTACTTTGGTGGCAGAGTTTGTTTATGCCCTAAGGGGCTGAAGCAATTGCAAGGAGGAGGCCATGGAACAGCCACATCCCATGGATGCAACAACTGTTTTGGAAATCAGGGCTGGAAGATGGAAAGAACTGCCATTGAGTGAACCCACTCCAGTAGTAATGCTGAAGCCAGAAAGGGAGTGCATAGATGGTAGGAGCTGTCATGGAGTAAAGCCACTCCCATGGCAATAGTAAAACCTGGGGGTTGTAAGAATGGGAGAGGATGGGATGGCAGCAGCAGCAGGTGTGGCATAGTTTAAGTGACACTATGGCTTTAGGAATGCCAAAGGGCTAAATTTTGTTGTAAAGACAAGTCACCTGCAATCAAGCCTAAAAGAGTCAAGTACATGAGGCAGGGGGCGAAGACACAGAAATTCACATTAGGGTTCCACCCAGAGATGGCCTCAGTGGCCACAGCAGAAGCCCAAAAGGACATTAAAAATACAAAACAACAACAACAACAACAAAAAACACTAACAAAAATACAGTATATAGATTTAATCAAGTGGTTTCCTGGGGGGGGGTCAAGCAATGTTCCAGGTTAACTACAGGCAGGCCATGACTATAACATGCTGGCAGGCACAGACATGGCACATCTTGACATCAGCAGCAGGAGGCAGGATCAGCCAGATAGTAAATGAAAGTTGTGGGGGGCTGTTATTGGGCTGTTCCTGACAGGTACAGGACATAACTTGAAAAAAGTATGAGGTAGCGTGTTTTGGGAATCACCAGCCCCATCCACCCACACCATAACTTGATAGTATTTACCTCACAAAGTGGGAAAACAATGGATTCAAAAGAGGCAAGGACAGTAGTTGAGAGGCATTACCTCGACAGGTTCCTGCCCCCGGGGAGAGGGCAGGATCTAGAGTTGGCTCTCCTCTCCAGAGTGGGGTGGGTCGCCTGCCTGCAGCCCCGCCATCACCGGAGGGAGCTCCAGTGGCAGGTGGTAATGGGCAACTGGTAGGGTGGGTCATCCCATAGGGTGTGATGTGAGCATGCCTTCACATGCGTGTGTCAGGTCGGGGACACGTGGGATCGAGACTAGGGAAAAAACAAGAAACAGACAATTAGCAAAAAGTATTTATGGGGGGGGAAATACAGTTCATTCCCTGCCTTTTTTGTTTGGGGTTGGGCCTGCATCCAGTACACACCTCACATTCAGGAGCAGGGTACAAATGCAGGACCAAAAACCACCCCCCCCACAAAAAAATGCACCACTAGAATCACAGAGGACATTGGGACTGACAAATCAAAGATGGAGGAAATCCCCAAAGTGGGTAACAGCAAAATGCATGCAATGGAAACAAAGATGACAGAAAAGATCAAAGGCCCATCCAGTGTGTAGTTCCCTTTTAAACCCTGGGACACATTATTCCCCTATCAACTATAACCACCCTGAGTAACCACTACAACCTTCACTCTGTCTCAGCTATACTTGAAATCGTTTATCGTTTTGGCACCCACCACCTTGGCTGGCAGACTGTTCCACGGTTCTGCTATCCTTTCCATGAAAAAAAAAACCCTCTTGAACCTTGTACCTCCTTTGCATCATTTTCCTCATACCCGCACATCCTTTAACTGTTGCTCAGGCTAAACAGTTCCGTGCAATTCACCTTGCTTATTCCTTGCAAGTGATTCCCTAGTGAGAAGCACAGGGATGGAAGTTTGTCTAACACCACAAGACCAAGAGGTGGTATGTTGCATTCTAGGGTAGAGGCTTTTTAAGCAGGGTCTGAAAATCTTATTCACTCATGCTTTGGGGGCTTTATTATCCCCAAAGCTATGTCAGATGTCAGAAGTATAGCAGCTTAGATTCAATGCAAAGAAGTGCAAAGTAATGCACCTGAGGGGAAAATAATCTAGAGGAAGACAACACAATGGTCGAGGTAGTAACAACAACAAACAAGCATTTGTCAATGCCAAGTGTTGCTTGCTGTCATCAGCAGTGGAAGTGCAAGAGTTGCAGTAGACAGATGCAGTATAGAAATGGCAGTGAAGTACTGAATTGATGCCAACTAGACCCCCACCCTGCAGAGACGGACAGGCTTTGGGGTGTGCCTTTGGGTCGTCACCCATAACGGTCACAACATTTCACCTCACCCTACCCTGCATACACTTACAAGTGTCGAGGTGTGCTTTGGAGTGTTTGGGCTTTACACTCTCCTCATTCCATAAGAAAATATGCTGAAATGGGTGCAGTATAGGAGAATGGGGTGAACTCTGGCGACAAAGGGTCCAAGGCACACCTTGATGCCTGCCGATGGCTGCAGGGTGAGGGTGGAATGGCATGAGCATTACTACTGACAATCCCAAATCACACCCCTGACACCTGTCAGTCCCTACAGGGTAGGGTGTAATGGTTGAAAACCCTAACACCCTGGGTGTTTCTTGGTATTTTTACTCCAAGTTTTCAACATGGGCATTTTGTGACCCCACTGCATGAACAGTGACACTATCAGTTTGTTAGCCGGAAGGTGATTTTGCACAGTGACTGCGCCACTTGGCACCACAGGTGCAAAAACACATTTCGAATAGGATGTGAAAAATGACACCTGTACTGTTCATGAAAAGGTGTAAAAAATGGCAATGTTGAAAATCTGGAGTGAAAATATAAAAAAACTGGTGGTCATGAGTATGCGTTGAAACTGCGCAACGCATGCCCGTAATATATTTCACAAAATTTCTAAAGAGTTTCTCTCTGCTGCCCCTACTGTGGACATGGCGAAAGCTGAGATATTTCTGGAAATATCACAGGAATTTGGGGAAATAGCTGGCAGTGTATGTGGCTGCTACTGTAGTTTCAGGATATTTTACAGCAGATTTTCAACATAGGCATTTTGGGACCTCCGCTCTTGAACACTGTCACTGTGATTTTCTTAATCTGTCCTGAACTCTGATTTCCCACAGCGACTGCACTATTCTGTGCCGGAAGTGTGAAACACATTTCAACCAGGGTGTGAAAAATGTCAGCTGTACTGTTCATAAGGAGGTGTGGAAAAATGGCAATGTTGAAAATCTGGACTGAAAATATTATGAATTTGTGAACTTATGAGGGTGCGTGGAACTGCACATTGCACGCTTGTAACACAGTCATTTTATGGACGTTTGTCACCAAATTTTCAAAACAGCCAGTTTAAGACTTCTGCTCATGAACAGTGTCACTGTGATTTTCTTAATCTGTACCGAACATTGATTTTGCACACCGACCGCGCCAATGTGCACTACATGTGCAAAAACACATTTCGGGCAAGATATGAAAAATGACAGCTATAATGTTCATAAGGAGGTATGATAAAATTACAATGTTAAAAATCTGGAGTAAAAATATTAAAAATGCTCAAAGTTATGGGCGTGCATAGGAACTGCGCAACGCAAGCTCATAAAACAGTCATTTTGGGGAATTTTTTCACCTAATTTTCAAAATAGGGTTTTTGGGGGCCTACCTCGTGAACAGTGTCACAGTGATTTTCTTAATCTGTCCTGAACATTGATTTTGCACACCGACCGCACCATTGTGTGCTACATGTGTGAAAACACATTTTGGGCAAGATGTAAAAAATGACAGCTAAACTGTTCGTGAGAAGGTGTGGTAAAATGGCAAGACTGAAAATCTGGAGTGAAAATATTAAGAATGCTCGAAGTTACAAGCATGTGTAGGAACTGTGCAATGCATGCTCTTAAAACAGTAATTTTTGGGAATTAGCAACATAGAGGTTTTGGGGGCCTACCTCATGAACTGTGACACTGTCATTTCATTAATCGGACCCAAAATGTGGTTCTGTGCAGTGACCACAAAATCACCTTTCGGGACCGAATAACAAAATGACAGTGACTGAGTTCAGGAGGTGGTGTTCCAAGTTCCATGTTGAAAATTTGTTGAATACATTTCCAAAAATGGCTGAGATATGCACCAAAGTTGAAAAAAACATTTATGCCATTACAGCTTACCGGCATTTCTTCATTTCGCAGTCGGCTTTGAAGAGTTCAGACGTGTTTCTGGTGAATCGAATATTATTGCGCTGGGCTCTGCAGGTAAGTGTGGGGTGATATGGGGGTGTGGGGAGGCGGGGTATGCAGAGGGTGGGCGCGGGTTGGGGGAAGGGGCAAGAGAATCAATGAGAGACCTTTTTTCTTCTAGGTTTTTTTTTTTTTTACACTGATGATGGGGGACTTTTGCCTCACTGGCATGGGCTCCCAGCATGGCACCAGACAGTTTGTTTGGGGGGCAGTACAGCCAACAAGGGATTGGGCACCCCATTGGCCAAAGAGACTTTTGGCACGCTGGGGAGGGCTCCCAGCATGGCAGATGAAAGTTTGTTTGAGGGGGGCAGTGGAGCCGATGGGGAATTGGGCACCCCCATCAGCCATACAGTGTGCTGGGGGAGGCGGACGCATGTGCCGGGGGATTGGGCACCCCCCTCAGCAAACAACAAATGGGGGAGGTGCATTATGCCGACAGGGATTGGGCTACCCATCAGTAAATAGAAACATAGACTTTGATGGCAGATAAGGATGGCTTGGCCCACCCAGTCTGCCCATTTCCCTTCCTATTGGATAAGCTGCAGATTCTAGTTAACTGGGGGGGGTCATGATGACAGGGGTATTGGGCACCCCTTCGGCTTCTTTTTTATTGAAATGTTTCACCAGGAAGGTACACTAAACGGTGGGTGGTGGCTTTCCTTTGGCTTCCTGGGGACTGTGAGAGGCCGACAGAGAAGCAGTTGTCATGGGACACTAATCAGCTGTTTTGGTAGCTTGTAATGTACCAAAACAGCTGATTGCATGGTGACGTGGCCAGAATTTCCTGATGCATTTAGGCATTCTCCCTAACTGCTGAAAGCAATGTGTTTCTTGCACATGCGTGCAAGCAACACAAAAAGTAACGGGACCTGGGGGTAGTCATATCAGATGATCTAAATGTTAACAAGCAATGTGAGAAGGCAGTAGGGATGGCTGGGGGATACTGGGGTGTATAGGGAGAGGCATTACCAGTAGAAAACAGAAGTTGTTATCCCTCTGTACAGACAATTGGTGAGACCCCATCTGGAGTACTGCATGCAGTTCTGGAGACTCCATCTACTCAAGGATATAGACAGAATGGAGGCAGTCCAGAGGAGGGCAACTAAAATGTGCAGGGTCTGCACCAGAAGCCATACAAAGAGAGAGACTAAAAGAGCTTAGTATGTATACACTTGAGGAAAGAAGGGAGAGTGGGGACATGATAAAAGTACCTTACGGGGATCAACAAAGTCCAAGAGGGTAGCATCTTTCAGAAAAAGAGATGTGCAAGAACAAGAGGACACAAATTTGAAGATAGAGGGGGTCTGACTCAGGGGCAATGTGAGGAAGTGTTTTTTCCACCAAGAGGGTAGTGGCCACATGGAATGGCCTTCCTGAGGAGGTTGTTGGGTCAAAAACAGAGGGGGAATTCAAGAATGCATGGGACAGACATAAGGCAATTCTTGTGAGGGTGTAGGAAGAAGTAGGCTGTTAGTTAACTAGGACCTGCAGCTTATCCAATAGGTAGGGAAATGGGCAGACTAGGTGGGCCAAGCGGTCCTTATCTGATGTCAATGTGTTTCTATGTTTTTATGCTAGTTTTTAAGTACTAATTAAAAAATATATTTTGCTACAGTTTCATATTTTTAATGGTGCCCTGAGCCTCCGAAGAGTGCCACATAAAATAAAGGCAACAACACTATAAACTACTACTGTCACCAGCACCCATGGACCCAGGTGCTTGATCCTAGTACCTGTCCCAAACGACAACTACCACATCCTACACAGCCTCAGATACAAGCTCCCCCACCCCACAACACACTAGACCCATCTCTTTCCTCATTCCCTCAACACTATCCCCTTCTAGCTAACACTATCCCCTTCCCCCGACAGTAGCCACTCTCCCATCATTGCCTCTACACTAGTCTACCTCCGTCCAAAGCACCCATCAACAGCCTCCCACCTCCCTGCACAGTACTCAAAACTATGCCTCCTCCCTTCACAGTTCCAGACACTAACTCCCTCCCTTCCTCTACAGCAAGCTGCACCAACCCACCTGCTTCCATAGGGTATACTGTTATTACAGCGACTCCCCCACAGTGAAACCATTACAGTGACAACAATCTGTTCAACATCTAGTGTTGAAATGATTGTTGCAGTGATGTCACAGTACAGTGATTTGCTGATAGCCACTCTCCCCAGTAATCTGCTTCCTGGGAATGGGCAACAGCAATTTTTGTCCCGTCACCATGAGGGGCATAGACACATTTGCCAGGTGATGTGATCGCCGTCGGCAAAATGTTGTTGCTGTGAAGTCTGACAGTTTTTTTGTTGACAACAAAACTTGCTGGAACCCTTACATAGCACCCTACACAAGGCCACCTCCATCCAAAGCACCCACCAGCCACCTTCCTCAATGGCCTCCACCATACTGGCTTCTTCCCTCCACAGCCCCAATACAAATGCCCCTCACACTCCATAGCTTTGGATAATAGCCTCCCACCACACCCTAACACTAGCCCCCTTTCTCCACAACACATAACAGTTGCCCAGACACTAGCTTCCACCCTCCAAAGTACCCTAAACTAGACCCCTTCCTCCACTGTCTCATACAGTACTCTCCCTCTATAATGACCACCAATATCCCCACCGCCACTGTCTCAAAAATGACCCTGTTTCCTCCACTGTTGCAGTACTAACTCTCTCTCCAAGGCCCCCCCCCCCACCCCACACACACACTCTCTCTCAGCTCCCTCCCACATGCCCAACTCTGACACACACAGTGATGGGCATGGCCACAGCATTACAGCCAACTCACATGTAGGTAGAAGTCAAGTTTCTTACCTGAGTAATAGGGAGCCAAAGGCAGGTCTGTAAAGGATGATGTCCATGGGACCTGTAAAATAAAATACAAAAGAGGGGTCACAAAGGATCCACAGTTCTTAGAGAGTAAATAGGTCAGAAAGAACAAGTTAAAGATAGAATTATACTTATCTGATCGGGAAGGATGGAGTCTGTGTCCTGTCAGACCTATAAAATAGAGAAAATCAGGTTAATATGGAGAACATAAAATAGCAAGAGCAGAAACTGAGAGTAGAGAGATGCAAGAGGTATAGAACAGCAGAGAAGTAAGGAAAATGGTGAATTTAGAATGAAAGGTACAGTCGGGTCACAGTAGGAAAAAAAGACACACAGAGAAGGGAAATAAAATACAAGAAAGAAAAGAGAAGGTGTTTGGGGAGGGGCTCAGTTGAAACCTCTTAGTGCTTAGGATGGCCGGGTGACTAGTATTTCAAAACAGTAGCCCAGGTGGGTTAGTAGAGCCTCTGCTGGTGTAATGGACCAACTTTAATAACATTGGGAAAGGGAAGGGGAAACTGATTAACCAGGAAAAAGCACATTAAGCTGAAGCTCCAGGTGTGACCTGAAAGCACAGGGAAATTAAATGACTTGCACAGGGTTACACAGTATTTAAGTGGGGGTTGTGGGATTCAAACCCAGGTTTGCAGGTCAGTGCAAAAGGTAAGGTGTGGTGCATACCTCCAGGGTCCTACTCAGCACAGAGTGCTGAGCTTGGACATAATGTGACCATGCCCTGCAGACCCTGACCAAATGCATCAATCAGGTTGCGGATAAGGCCCCCCCTGCTTCTCCCGAACAGCTACTGGCTCCCACGGCCTCCCTCCCTTTGGCATCTAAAAGTTCCCTCCACCCCACCCCCGACACCTATAGACTCCTTTTGTCCTCTTCCCTCCAAACCCACCCAAACTGCCTCACCCCAAAAGCTCCAAAGTGAATTCCTGTAGCCCACATGTCACTTCTATTAAATGGGATCCATAGATCCATAGCTCAAATTTTAATTCCAGTACTGCCCTACCCAACCCAACACCCTTCCCCTTCACTGAAATTTGAATTTTCAGAGAACAGCAGCCCCCTCAGAGCAAATATTTCCTTCCCCTTACTCTCAGGTTTAAATTCAGAGTACAGTACAAACCCTCAGAATAGTCCTCCACTGCACCAAACCCAACACCCTCCCCCACTGAAGTTTGAATTTTCAAGGAACAGCAGCCCCCTCAGAGCTCAAGTCTTTTCTTCTCCTTTACTGTCAGGTTTTAATTCACAGGCTACAGTACAAACCCCTCACAGTATAATCCTCCTTAGCTCAAGGTTTAAGGGTGTTCACTGGTGTTTCAGCAACCCCATGTCAAATTCATAATGTTTTGCCCAGTACATGGTGGCCCTCTAAGCATTTAAAATCAGTATTAAAAACATGGGTTACCATGCTTTTTTGAGTTACACAATGAGATGCAATCCTTCTTTATGGGAAAAATCCATAAGGGTTCAGATTGTTTCATATTCTTATAGCATCATTGTTTTAGGTGTCAAGATGGGTGTAAAAGAAAAAGTGAAACAAGGATACATCATTTGCAGCTGTGCTGCAGGCCATAGCACTGCTGCTGAGCCAAATGGCTGACATGTTAACCAGTTTTAAATTAATTCACAACTTTGTATCTCTCGTAAGCTGATTAATATCTTTAGCCTTACCCAACCCCCTCCAACAGACAAACACCCTCCTCTCTGTACATAACCCTTCCAAGGCACTGGACTATCCTCATGCAACTGAACAACCCTTCTAGCCCCAGACTCTCACACAATGAGCAATGTCACTGGAGCTAGAGCACCACACAGGCTCCGGACCAGCCTCTTACCCGGCCAGCCACCTTCCCTGCATCTGGACCAGCCTCCAACTACATGCCGTACAACCTCCATGTAGCTGGAGCACCACTCCAAACCTCCACTCCAACAGGCAGCATATCTGAAGCTGTTCCTTCAAGCCCCTGGACCAGCAGTTACCCAGCCAACCACTCTACCTACAGCTGGATCCACCAGAAGACCTGTACCAGCCTCACCATCTCCGCTAGCTGCACCTCATTTCCAACCTCGAACTAGCCCACCACCAGCCACCCCCCCACTGCCAGCTCACTCTTTCATGCCCTGGACTAGCCTCCCCAAGCAGACAACCCTGCAGCTGGACCCTTGTGTTCATTCCCAACTATAGACCAGTCTCCTTTCCCAGGTTGAGTAACCTCCCCAGAGTTGGACACCCAGATAACCACCCTTCCAAGGAGCTGGTCCCAACCTCCCTCCAGAGCAAAACCACCTACTGACCACCCTCCCTACAACTAGACCCCACCCCCAATCACCCTTCTGCAACCATAGAACCCATACTTCTCAACACAGTATAAAACAAAATGTGAGATACTAACATATAAAATATAAATTCATGCAGTCTTCAGCAAAAGAAAACAATAAGTACACTGATTCCCAGATTACAAAATGGATTAACACATGCAACTGTTTTAATCAAATGCAAATATTAAATGCAAAAAACAGCTCCCCACAAACACACTCAAATATCTGCAGTAAATAATTTTTTCTTTATCTGCAAGTTACTCCAGCTTCTCAGATTTAAAAAGTTGTAGTCTTTTCACTGTAAATATAGTTAAATAGGCTACAGAATGGATAACTACACAGAAAATGCATTCTGAATTTGCTCATTTATACAGTCTTCCTGCTGTAAATTTCCTCCCCTTCCCAACACAACTTTAAAGTAACTAAATCAGTAACAATTCTACAAATAACAAGTAATCTAGAATCACAATGCATACTACACACTTTAAGGAGGGATGTGATTGAAAATAAACTGTGTATTTCAAAGCTAGCCCCATGATTTCAGAGCAGAGAATTTGTTTTTCATAACAAAACAGTGATTGTGAAACCTGCACAATATTTCATTAAGATTTAGAGTTAGAAAAGATGTACTCTTCTATTTAAACAAGCACTTACTTTAGCAAGTAAATCTTTAAGTGCTGCACGAAACATCAGTTTAAAATGAAGACCACAGTTGATCATGCATTTCTGTTTGCTCAGGCTGAACAGAGACACGAAGTGATCTGCAAAATGTAGTTCACTTGACTGAGTAGACTTCTGGAAAATGTAGTTCAGTATAGACTTTTAAAGGGACACTGTCAACCTTTTTTGCATCATATTATTTTTAGGTAAAACCCCCGGTAAAACCCCACATTTTATGATTGCTTACCTTCTTTAAAATTCATTGATGTGATGGTTGTTTTAGCTGCCTCTTTGCTTAGTAGAACTGAAATGCATGGTAATGTACCAAGCCTTGATTGGCTATTTTAAATCCTTGAACTACTCAGCTGACTGTAATCTTCATTTATGATTCAGTAGTATTAAAAAAATTGTACTTTGAAGAGAACTACAGTTTGACAGAGCAGTATTAATGTCTTAGCATTCTTAATGAGCAAATGTTACTGTAAAAGAAGTGATCATACTAAGGATCATACTAAGGTAATGAAGGAGTTAGGAGGCTAATGAAGCCCATGTATGCTCCTAACATCTGAGTGCATAATAATCAAGGTTATGCCCCATGATCAGAATTAACAAGCGTGCATATAAAACAAACAGAAGTATTGAAAAGTCTTCATTTATCATTCAAAAATCTTCAATAATGTGTACTTCTAAAATCTGTGTATAATATTCATTTAGTAATAATTTACTCTTAAAAAACAATTACAGTTGAACTTCTTAGAATTAAGTATTCCTACAGGCAGTATTTTTCTGATGATGATTACAGAAGATTAAACATTACTAAACTTAGTCTTAAAAGACAAAGTAATTACTGTTTTAAGACTAAATTTAGTATTCCATCTTAGTGAGGGAACTGTCCTTGATAACACCATCTACCCCACTCATTCCCACATCACCACACCATGGCTTTACGCCAGTCCACCACTGTTACTGTATCAGCTTCTTGTTCTTCATTGGGCTCAAGTTCCGCCCCCCCAAAAAAACTGCTATACACCTGTGTCTATGTGCTGCTGTACTGTATGATTGCCTCTTCTTAGTGCCCCGAAGTTCCAAACTCCGAATGCACCCACCCAGTCCCAGCACAAGAGCCCCCTACCCCCAGCCTGGCAGCAGCCCAACCAGCTGCTGAGTAATTGCAGCATTTACTGTTTCTGTTCAATCAGTTGAGTTGACTCCTGAAGTTCCTTGTTGCTCAGTCTGAGCTGAAGAAGACTGGGGACACCTCTGACTCATTCACAGGCTGCAACAATGCAGCTGCCAGCAAGCCAGCAGCGACTCCACATCCCAGAGCAGGCCATGATCAGTTCTCCGGCTCCTGCTCCATACTATCTCCTCTGTCATGCACCTCCAGGTCAGCTGAGTTCAACTCCCACTCCAATGACACCGGCATCCACAGACCTCACCATTCACCACCATGGTCCCACTGACTCCCCCCAGGCCTCCAATGATTGTCTGATCAAAAACCAACCTCAAGCCAAGTCTTAAGAGGCTTCTCTAAGGCAAGCCAGTTCCCAACGGCCAGAAGCACAACTCCTTGAATTTATTTTAGCACCCCCTTTTGGTGTTGGATCTAATTAAGTTGTGGTCTGGAGTCACGGACAGACCAAAGAAAAAAATGAACAACGACGAGCAACTCACTCACAGAGCCACAAGCAGGCAAGGCAGCTCGATTCAAGTCACAGCAGCAGGACACTTCTTTTTCCTCTCACAATCTCTTTAACGTCCCATGGTGAGTCAGGTTGTCTCATGCATACACACAAAAGCTCACAGCCACTACAGATCTTGGGACAGTGAGTTTTTTAAATAGTGGTGGGGGGGGCAACAACAAAATACAGGACAATAGGAATCCCATATCAATAGCAAACAAGACAGGAAATTATACCAGTTGGAATAGTGAATGAGGGTTAGCTGGCCCCAAAGTTTGTTTATTTTTCTGTTTCTATGTATTTAATATATTGTTTGTGGTAATGGCATTCATATGAGGCAGTATGGTGCAGTGGTTTAAGGCTCTGAGCTGCAAACCTGGAGACAAGAGTTTGAATCCCCCAACCCCCTTGCATACAGTTTGACCCTGAGCAAGTCACATAACTTCTTTGTGCTCCCAGATCGCACCTGGAAGCAAGCTTCTGCTTAGTGTGCCTCTCCTGATTAAACAATTTTCCCATTCAACTTGCATGACCTGTTTATTTGTGTATAACTGTGTTTTCCACTACCCTCTACCCCAGGGCACACCGGGAGACAAGTAATTTGTTTGTTCAGTGTGCCTTTCCTGGTGAAACTTTTCAATAAATAAATAAAATAAATAAATATATTCAGAAATAAGCACCAGGGGCCAGTTAGGTTAAGTAAAACCCAGAGTATAAAGTGAAAGTGTCTAGGCTGATAAAGGCGGCTATAGCTAAGTGGCAAACAGTAGCCAAGCTAGTGTTGTAAAATTATATAATTTACTGATTTAAAGTGCTCTTGGGTATCAGTTTCAGTCAGGAGCAAGGGGTAGGTAGTGGACCAGGCAGTTACCCACATGACCAGCATAGTTACCACAGCCCTAGCCTGTTAGCCACCCCAGCAGTATAATTGCCATAGCCCTAGCAAAGGGCTAGTAATCTAAGTAACTGATCCAGAGACCCCTATAACACTAACCTGGCTACTGGAGACAACTTGGCTACGAGTCACCTGTATCAATCTGGGGCACTCTGACTTTATAATCTGTGGCTAAAGAAACCTTTGGGATAGCTAGCAACTATTCACTAGATGAACTGGCTAGCCTGGTTATAACTGGGGCTTTACTCTACTTTTGCTCCTTCTAGCACCCTGTTTATTATCTAATTCAGGGCCTGCCTGCCCTCTGCCTCATCTCCGATAGCTACTTAATTTGAATGTTGCCCACCACTGTGCTCCATTTAGGAGTGTGAGTTAAATAAATTTAGGTCATTTTGAATAAGGCCACCATCTCACCATATGCTCCCTTCCTGGACCGATTTTAAATACATTTCAAAAGATCCACCCTTGGTAGTCCCTTGACCTGACCATACTAACATCCATGGCCATCCTTTACTGTATTGTGCTCACTGTGTAAACAGAAACATCTTTTTTTATTTCAGCATTAGTTCAAGCAGACAGTGCCTGCTTTATGGCACTGTCACCGACTCACCGCCCCAAACTAGGGAGAAGTTGAGGAGACAGAAGATGGGTTAAGTGTACGCAGGATGCCCTGCTGGCTGCAGGCAGGTGAGACGTCTTCCCTTTATGGGTAGCTGACTCTTCTGATATTCCTTCATCTAACGATGCTTTCCCGCTAGTGGGGGCCACTGCCAAGAGACTGGCATTTACTTTTTCTTTACAAAAAAAACAACAACAAACGGGACTTAACAGAAACCATGCTGTAGCTGCCAACTGCTGTTCCTGGGGACCACAACAACTATTGGGCCAATGACACTGCTTGGACCACTGAGACTGACACAGGGATGAGAGGAGGGCTGCAGGTACTACCTTTTGCACTGAATTTACTTCACTGTGTCCCCTCTCCCTTCTGACACACTCTTTTCATGTTTTTCTTTTTTTCTGAGCACTTGAAGTCCCCTGATTGTTCTCCTTCACAGTCTGTTCAAACTCCCCCAATGGCCATTAGTGGCCACTCTCAGTATCCTCCCTGTCATTTAGGATGCTGAATCCCTAACAACCAGCTGTCCAGTGCAAGCTGGAACTTAGATGTGACACTGGCTTCTGCCACCTTCACCGGGCAGGCTGCAATAGAGAGAAAAAAATATTTTTAACTGCAGACAAGCACTTTATTTTTATGGGGATCCTGCCACTATGTTCACCCCCCCTTGCAACCTAAACTATAGGAAGCACTTGAGGGCACCTTACTGGGGCTTGCTGACATCAACTGAGCTTGCTGGCGACCCCATCTTTGGGGATATTACACTCCTGCCTTTGCCACCCACTAAAACATACTCAAAAATTAAACCACCTCTAAAATGAGAGGTTGTCATAGCTCCCCTCACTTTGATGACTGCTCCTTCATCATCTTAACACAAAAGTAACAGTCCTCTTCATGAGCTTCTAGCAGGAAGTCACATCCCACACTGATTTCCATTACTGTTTGCCTGGTACTGGTCTGAACCGAGACCGTTTGCTGTTGCTACACAAATATCAAGAACATGAGTCACGTGATGCAGCTTCCTGGTTTGACGCACTTAGGACGAGCTCCCACTAATACCCCTCTAAATCCTAACATTTGCTTATATTTTTTGCTGGTACACCTCAGTTATAAACCTTGTTGGCTTCACCAATATACCGATTGCACATTTTGGAGCTTCTAGTGTGGGGTAATGGAAGTGGAGATGCGAGCTGCACTCCCCAAGCACACGCCTCCCTCCACGCCGGAGAAGGCACCTAAAAAACCCAGGCTGCAACAAGCTACACAGGCCTGATCTTCAACTAGTCTTCCAGAGCACACTTTACTAATATTAGAGAAATTCCTTGAGGAATTTCATCCATTCTGGGACGAACTTACAGCACTTACCTCAGAGGTAAAATCGATCACCTCAGCCTTGGAGGACACAGCCCAGAGAACTGGTGACAATAAAGCAAGGATCTGCTCACTCAAGAAAAAAGCTGACAAAGTGGATCCCGAATTAGCTCTGACCAGACAACGAATTAGCAAGCTCAAAGTGAAGGTAGAGAATCTTGAGGGCCACAGTAGGAGGAACAATACTGTCCTTATTGGTCTTGCTGAACAAGAGGAAGGAGACGACACAGTCCTCTTTATTCAGAAATTGGTCACCAAACTAGCTGGTCCTTCCTCCTTTGGTTCCTCCTACTCCATCGAGTGAGCTCACCAGGCATTGCGGCCGATACCGCTGACTGATGCGCCACCCCGTCCACTGATTTTCCATTTCCTCAGCTATCAAGAACGGCAGCATTTCCTTTTCAAAATTAAGGAGCTGCAAGAAGTCAAATAGGGAGACATGAATGTCAGAGTTGTCCAGGACCTCCCAGTTACAGTTAGACAGTGGTGAATGGAATTCCACCCAATTGTTAAGAAGCTGATCTCAGCTGGAGTTAAGTTCCGTATGATCTTCCCAGCTAAACTCCAGATCAATTTGAAAGGTACATGGGCTAATTTTGAAGATCCGGTAGCAGCTGAAACAACCCTGAAGGAAGCCCTACCTGACTTGTTCAAACCCCATTAAGACTTAATACTCTTTGTCTGATTTCCCTGTACTTCAGTATCATCTGTGCCTGGCAGAATTGGCAAGGAGACCCACACTCAATGAACGCTTTAACATTGAGAGACTGGTTCTTATCACACATGGACTGTATTTTGTTTGTTCCTTTAGGTGAACTTTGGTCTGGACATCCTCACCCTGCATGATTTGTTTTTAAAATGTAGGGCAACGCACCTGTTCCACTCAGGTTACAATTGGTATCATTAGTGGAATACAGACTTGATGCAGGACCTTCATTCCCTTGTTTGAGACTAGAATTGTCATTTTAGAGCTCCTCAGAAGGATCTCTGTATCTAAAGATCTCCCCTCTTCCTTTTTCTTATTTAGGTGTAACTAATGCAAGGTTATATTCTGTGAAGTAACAGAGCATCCTTGGGATTTTGGCCCTGATTATTCCCCTTACTTTATACCCCAAGATATGGGGATAATTCTATTATTTTGGGGGGGAAGGTCACTAGTTGTACAGTAGCTGAATTGACAGTATACCATGGAACACAGATAGGTTTGGCCTCAAGATGGTTCCTTTTACTTTTTACAGAATATTAAAGATAATAATTTAAGTTTGGTTGATTTGTGAATCAGTCTAGTCAGGCTTTTCAGATGCCTATAACAGTAACAAGGAAAATGTTTCTCTTTTCCTTAGGACTTAACTAATAAATATTTAGCTTACAGATCATTTAACTGGGGAGGATTGGTGGGAGGTGAGAAGTGCTGAACTCACGGGCTTGGCACATATGGGCCACTTTTTTTGATTTGGGAATAGAAAAGTTCCTTTGTTTTTGTGTAAGTATAGGGATGGGTGGGTGGGTGGGGACCATAGAGATGATAGATGTTTTTTTGGGGGTGGGAGCTTGGCATATTCATTCACATCATAAACTGGACTATGTTTGGATAATTTCTTCCACTTCTACTGGATTTCAGATTGTTAGACAGACAGATGGTGAATAGGTTCAAATTTATTTCTTGGAATGTTAGGGGTGCCCGGAACAAAACTAAAAGATATCAGATTTCATAACACCTCAAGTCTCTTAATAGTGATGTTTCCTGCTTACAGGAAACCCATCTCCTGGATACTGAAGCTGATTTGTTCCATAGGTACCACATTGGCCAAGTATTCTTGGTGGGCTTTAGCATGCAGAGCAGGGGCACAGCCATCCTTTTTTTTTGTGGAGGATCTTGTTCTCCTTCTTCCAATGTATCTGGGATCCGAATGGCTGATACCTCCTACTCAGGGGGGTATTGGACAGGATGAAACTAATAAAAGGCTGCGTTTATGGACCCAATTTGGGTTCCTCTCCTTTTTTTCAGATATAGTAATGGCACTCTCCCCTTTCCATAGTCTTCTACTACTCCTAGGAGGAGATTGGAATCTCTCCTTTACCCCAGATTTAGACAAATCACATAGGAGGACCCAGGGACTGACTCCCACACAAAGAGCCATCTGGGAAGTGATTGAACAATTTGGACTCTGTGATCCCTGGAGGGTACTCAATCCTACCACATGAGCTTTCTCATTCTGCTCATTGGTGCACGGCACCTCTTCAAGGATTGATTACTTTCTGGCCAGTTGAACTTTCTTACCAGGATTGTTAGACACTGGTATAGAGCCAGCAGTTTTTTCTGATCACTCCCCAACCTGGTGACTGCTCACCTTGGAAGCCCATCAGCAAGGAGAAACCATATGGAAGCTTAGTAACTCCCTATTAAAGGACGACTGGGTTTATAAGCAGGTAGCCCACTCAATTGATCTTTTTACAGAAGCTAATATCCAGTTGACAGGTAAGGCAGACATTGAATGGGCTGCCCTGAAATGTTATGTCAGGGGCAACTCATTTGTATCACAGCAACCAAGAAGCATAAAGCTAAGGAGCAAACATCATTATTATTACTCCAAATTAGAGACTTGGAGCATAAGCTCTCTCCAAAGTCTGATGAATCCTTTAGACTCCAGCTTATTAAATTAAGAGAAGAATACAATGAGATACTAAGAGTTCAAGCAGAATTTACCATTTTAAGATCCCGTTCCACTTATATAGATCAAGGGGGGAAAAGCCGGCAACTTGTTAGCCCTCAGGGTTAAACATCAAGAATCCTCCTGAATAGTTAAAGCCATCACTTACCAAGCAGATGGTTTGATAAAAATTACTCCAAAGGAAATTGTGTCGGAGTTTGAGCAATACTACCACAAGCTATACAAACCTATGTCTGAGCCGATAATGTCAAGTGAAATTGATGACTATCTTCAGTTGACTTCCCTTCCCCAGCTCTGTGATGAGGAATGAAATATATTAATATCTTCCATTACAGAAACCAAGATTCAACAGGTGATCAAGAATCTGCCTCTTGATAAAGCCCCTGGATTAGATGGTTTCTCCCCTAATTTTTGTAAACAATTTATAGATCAGTTGGTGCCCTGGCTATTGAGATTATTCACCCATAATATCTCAGAAGCTCAAGCAGATTCCCACTTACTGGAAGCCCTGATCATGGTTATACATAAACCTGGGAAGCCAGAGGATAAGGTTACAAGTTATAGACCTATTTCTTTACTCAATACTGATATTAAAATCCTTTCAAAATTATTAGCTAATAGACTTGTAAGGGTTTTACTCTCCTTAATTCAGCCAGACCAAGTAGGCTTCATAGTGGGTAGGACATCTGCTGATCGTCTTCATAAATTGGCTCATGTCTTCTCTGTGTCCAGGGACTTGGACCAGCCTGCTGTTCTGGTGTCCCTGGACATGGAGAAGGCTTTTGACAGGGTTGATTGGCAGTTTCTGTTCAGAGTTCTGCAAAGAGCTGGACTCCCAGCCCCATTCATTTGTTGGCTCCGGGTATTATATTCAAATCCAAGTGCCCAAATATATTGCAATGGGATATTCTCCTCTTCCTTCCCTTTGTATTCAGGAATGAGACAGGGATGTCCTTTATCTCCCCTCTTGTTCAATTTGTATTTGGAACCTCTTTTATCTAAGATCCAGGAGAATCCCAGAATACAGGGTATTATGGTTGGCTCTCACAAACTTAAACTGTCTGCCTATGCAGATGATATTTTGCTGCACATGTCCAAGCCTACCGGCTCTGTCCAGGTCACTTTAGACACTATTGCTGAATACAGCTGCTGGTCAAACTACGAAGTGAATTTAGATGAAACTCAGATTTTCCCTTTGAATGATAGGACCCATAAAGGACTCCTAGAAGTAGGATTACAATGGTCCTCCAGATCCCTTAAATATTTGAGTATTTCCTTAGCTAGAAGCCATGTTAATATGAAACAATTTAATTTAGACTCTCTGCAAAATGTTATTCAGCAAGATTTAGCTTGATGAGTGGGTCTTCCACTTTCTTTATGGGGCCGAATTAGCTTGATCAAAATGAATATTTTGCCCCATTTTTTTTATCCAGTCCATATACTGAATCTATGGGTACCACTCTGCTGGTTCAGTGAGATGCATAGGATCATTTCAAAATTCATCTGGAAACAGAAACCCACGAGAATAGCTTACCATAAGTTGGCAGCATCCAAACTTAAAGGTGGTCTGCGTTTACCAGACTTTAGGTTATACTACAGGGCAGCCATCTGAGTAAGTACCTTTGGTTATTAGTCCCTGTAGAAGACTCCTCACCTTTTCTATATGTTCCCACCTGGCTCTTAACTGAACATGACAATTTGCAATCTTAGGGTGTCTCCAGTGAAGCCATGTTGCATATTAAACCTGAGGACCTCCCAAGGCTGCATTCTCAATCGCCTCTTTTAATCTCAGTGAAAGTCCACTCTCAACTCTGCTCCTATCTTAAATATGGGCATACCAAAGATCCCAATCAGCCATTATTTAGAAATCTAAACTTCAAAATAGGGGGAAGGTGCCTTTCTCCTAATTGGCTCCCAACATTGAGAAATATCCACCCCAGCAACCTGTTGGTAGGACCCTCTTATGTATCCTCAGAGGAAATTATGAGAAGATTCCCAACTCTTGGTGGGGTCTTCAAGATATATCAAGTCCAGCATCTTTTAGTATTGAACAATTTACAGCCAAGCGAGGATAGTAAGATTGGTGAAGAAATTAAAGCCCTAGCTAACATGGCTCAACACCCACATGCAGTTTCTCAAGTTGATCAGGCTCTTTACAATTTAATCTTTACAATGGAAAATGGAGTCTTGTGTTACTGGAAAAATACCTTCCCTCTGAAATTTCTTGACCGGACTAAACTTTGGAAAGATTGCCATTCATACCTCACTCAGGATTGACTGAAATTAATGCAGTTCTCTATTTTACATAATACATATTTTACTCCAGTCAAGTTATCTAAGATGGGCAGGATCCCTTCTCCAAATTGTACAAGATGAAACCAATCCGAGGGCAATGTATATCATATTTTCTGGGAATGTCTTCCCATTGCAGCCTTGTGGGACAGTATTCATCAGAATGCAGACCCCGTTCTGGGTATTAGTGACTTGTTTACCCCAGAAATATGTCTGATTGGGACTTTTCTGTTGTGACAGTTTTACAGAGGCGATACTACATGGCTCTGATTGCTCTGTCTCTTAAAGCAGTAGTTCTACGGCAGTGTAATTCCTCCACAGTCAATACTTATGCAGAATGGCTGCAAGAATTATTGTTTAATTTGAGAGCTGAAAAGATGATTGCAAGCTTAAATAATCAATTACCTAGCTACAGAACCCAATGGGAAGCATTTCAACCATTATACAGTATTTAATCTATGGGTAGACAAAGTTATGTTGCTTCAACTTTGAAGTGTATATACTGGTCTGTCCTCTCTTCTGGGATGCCAAGGGAGGTAGAAGGGTGGTGGGGGGGGGAGATTTAGTAGGATAAGTATATGAATCTGTATGTAAGTAATAATTGTGTCTTAAGTGTTTGTGCGTAGATTGTGATGTCTAGTTGTATTGTTATACAAAAAATTGAATAAAGTATATTGAATTTCAAAAACAAAAAAATTTCAAGAACATAATGCCATTTACTTCCCTGTGTCCCCTCTCCCTTCTGCTGCACTTTTTGCATGTTTTTCTGAGGAAGGAGCAGTCATCAAAATGAGGAGAGCTATGACAGCCTCTTATTTTAGAGGTGGCTTAATTTTTGAGTATGTTTTAGTGGGAAGTAAATTCAGAGCAAAAGGTAGTACCTTCAGTCCTCCTCTCATCTTTGTATCAATCTCAGTGGTCCCAGCAGTGTCAGTGGTCCAATAGTTGTAGCGGTCCCCAGGATCAGCAGGAGAGCAGCTGCAAAAGTGGCTGCAAAAGTAACAAAATGCTGGGGTGAATAGCGAGAGGGTTTTCATCCAGGCAAAGAGAGGTGATCTTGCCCCTCTACAGGTCACTGGTAAGGCTGGACTTAGAGTATTGTGTGCAGTTTTGGAGACCATACTTAAAGCATTATATCAGGCTACTGTAGGGGGTGCAGAAGAGGGCAACAAAGATGATATGTGGGATGAAAGAGAGAGACTATGAAAGCAGGCTGGGAGACCTGAATATGTACACTCTGGAGGAAAGAAGGGACAGTGGGGACATGATAGAGATGTTCAAGTATCTGAGGGGAATAATTAAGGATGGGGCAGATGAGGTCTTTAAGTTAAGGAGGGAGAGGGTCACCAGGGGCATGGGCTAAGAATAGAGGGGGAAGATTTAGGAAAGAAATGTTGAGACACTATTTCACAGAGAGGGTGGTAGCAAAATGGAACACTCTAGCAGAATGGGTGGTATCATGTAAATCTGTGAACAGCTTCAAAAGGGCATGGGACAGAGAACAGGGGAGAGTGAGGTTAGAGAAGGTGGAGGTGGCAGTGGGATGACAAAGGGGTGTGGGGAAGCTGCAAACTAAGGGTGCTAGCTGCACACTCAAGCAGACTTAGATAGACCAGGTGGTCTGTTTCTGCTGGCACATTCATATATCCGCATGTTTGTATGAAATAAATGGGCCTATATACATTTTAGTGGGACCATTCATTTCAATGGTAATTTTTCTGGTCATTTTGTGCTGGGCTAGTGAAACTCCTGTTGGGTCAGTGGATCTTTTTCATCATTAGCCCTTAAGGCTAGTTGCTGAAAAAGTTAGATTTGACCCCTGTGACAGTCTGTAAAATCTCTAGCACCGCAGTGTAGGGTGGCCACATGTGGGTAGGGGATGGTGCCATACTTCTGAACAGTCCCTTAGTGATGTATTACTAATTTTATCACTCAGCATTGCTGTGTCCCTCACTGTAAATGGTGTTGCCACACAGAGAAGGTGCTGCAGCAAAAAGTTAATCTTCAGCTGTGGGGGTCCAGCTGCAGGGAATAGTCCAGAGTCTAGATGGGGGTACAGCTATAGTGGGCCAAATCTGGGGAGACTGATCCCATACATCTTAACTTTCCCTCATTATAATATAGCATCATGGCACCAACCATCTGGACTCCCACTGTAATGGATGCAGATTCAATTATGGCTTTAACTCCCTGTCCCCAGTCAAGTACCTAATTCATGGGTACTTTATGGTCCAGGTGAGGGAACCTCTTTGGAGATACTGATTCTGGAGAGTGGATGGGGAGTACCTGTAAAATGAAAGATTACATAGGATTCAAAGAGGACCCATAGTTCTAAGAGAAAAGTAGTACAGATAGGTAGTAAATAAAACTATGCTCAATAGCCATTAATGTATTGCCACAACATGACCATAATTTTCATGGCAATGAAAAGCTAATTAGAACAGTTTTAATGGCCATCAATGTACTGGTGCAATAGGAACATAATTTTCATGGCAATGAAAAGCTCACTGCTTAATTTTGATGGTTATTAAACATGCCACTAAAGTAGCCTGATACAAAATTTAAGGGGCTCACCACACCCATTAAATATTTAATGGATACCTGTCATGGTTAATTAATGGCATGGATTAGCAGATTAATGGTTTGCACCCATGAAACATCAACCATTAATAGAAATTTAATGGGAAAAAAACTGACCATTAAAAAGATGATATCAAATGCAATGGTGAAAATTAATGGGTCTGCATGAAAATAATGGAAGGTTAATGACATTTAATGGAATTTTAGTGGATTTCAATGCAGTGGTGATATCCCATTCTATTTGGGAACTTAACTGAGGGTTGTTATTGTGATTTGCATATACTGTACCGCTCATAATGTTTTTCATTATCAATGTATGTTTTATTTTGTATTTCTTTCAAACTTTGTTTGATTTTGATGTGTACCATGTTGGTACCATAGTGGTATCAATTTTCTAGATGCACTGATGCCACAGTGATATCAAATAAGCTTGGGATTTATATGCGCACCAATTTGCTCCTCTAACGTAATACCCTTGTGGTAACATTACCCAATACTGATACCACAGTGGTACCAAATAAGTCTTGGTGGTATATAGAAAATGTTTTTTTACTACCATTGCATTATCATTGGGCACTTCTGTGGCAATACAGAGTCCCACTGGAAAGGGGACTCAAAATTATGTTTATTTATTTATTTATTTAATTCTAGGATTGCAAGTACCTTTAAGCCAAGGCTGTTTTACAAAGGTTCCATGTCAGATTGAGTACAGCACAACAAAGTTTCAACAGTACAAAGTACAACAGAAATGTAAGCAGTACAGGAGGAGGTTTGGCAGTGATAACAGGTTAATCAAGTTAAGAGCAGTTTCTAGTGGTGGGTGTAGACAATTGTGGCAAGAACATGAAGAGTAATTATGTGCATGTTTAACAGCTATGCAATCAGATACAGGAGAGATGCATACATATTCGGTAGGGCATTAACAGTCAAGGTCATAGGAGAGCAACAGATACAAGACATGGTTAGGACATGGGGGGTAAGCTGCCGAAAGGCATTGTCAACACATACAGAAGTGCAGGCAAGAGGTTGGAGGGGGGAGAAAGCATGGAGGAGGGGAGAGGTAGAAAGTGCTTGTTGTAATGCCAGGGTAAAGACGGGGAGGCAGCTAGGCTGGCAGGGCATGGCAGTCATAGGTAATAGAGGCAGAGAGAGAGAAAGAGAGAGAGATGGAGCCTAGATTTGAAAGGACTAATCTTGGGGGTGGAGGAGATATCCATGCTGAGATTATTTAACCAGTATGGTGCCCTGTAGGCAAATGATCATTGGCCCAGCAAGGTACAGCACCACTGTGGCACCATTGCCCATTTACCAGTCTGGGTATCCCGCCAAAATTGCCATAGGGATGCCACTGTGTCATGGCACTACCACTGAGGCTAGAAAACTTGACTGGGTTGACACCATTGTACTACCAGACTACCACTTGGTAGTACCATTGCACAATTTCAGGCATACCCAGGTATTGCCATTGATAGAACACTGTGTTGCCATTGCAACACATTTGGTAAGGGTATATACAGTAGCTCTAGTGGATCATTGCTTGCTTCTGAGGATTGGAGTGAGCATATTTAATTGGAGGTATGGGAATGCAAAAAAAAACTGGAGATGGGTAAATAAAGGGTTCAACTAAAAGTCACAAGGGGTGATTTATTGTCGTGGTAAAAGAAATGCTGTTGGTGGAATGGATTGATTTAGGGTTGTTGGTAGGTAGTTGAGTATTCTGAAAGTACACTAAGATGCCAGTACACTTTTCATAAGTATCTCTGAAGTACATATGCTACATAAACTACCGTAAGTATATTACTTTTCTAAAAGTGTATTTCTGGTGTGTTCTTAAGTAAACTAATTTTTCATATGGGATCCCCCATCTCCCTTTTAAAAAATCCTCAACCGGTATTCACTTACTAAGGTAAATACTCACCAAGCATTCAATGGTGCAAGCTGAGTTTTCGTTTAGTGCTGGTTTAGTTCAAGTGCTCGTCACTTAGCATTCAACTAAATCTATCATGTCAATGCATTTTTACTTGATGCTCAACCAACTATGGGTGAAGCATTGGTGAATGCTCAACCACACATTTCTTTATGTGTACATAAGCAATAAGACACTGTGGGGTGTGCACTAGTCACTTATAACGCATGGCCAGGGGTGTGGTGAGGCACAAGGCCACTGGCCAAGTGCCTTCAGCTCTCTGCTGTGCACTGGAACTGTCTAGTGCATACCCCCAGAGTGTCTTATAGCACTTATAAAATGGGCACCTATAGCTGGTTGTGTGAGAAAATTTAAAAGTGTGCGCACTGCTACTACAGTGTGCATCTAAAAATGGCAAAGGTAATGCAGTCATAAAAAAGTGTACACAAAAAATTTTAATTGTTTGCAGTGCTACTACTGTGTGCATCAAAAAATAAAAATAATGCAGTGGTGAAGGAGTACATGTGAGAGAAAATCAATGCAGTGTACGCTGTAGTTAAGCGGTGGTATTCCACACTGTGTTAGCTTTGAAATGGGACTCTATATTGCAGTGTACACTCTACTTCCCTCTGGAATACCCTTGCTTCAGCCTGTCAGCTCTTCTAAGTCCCACCCTGGATTTCTTCTACCCAACCATTGGTTTTACTTAATATCCATTGAAAAAAGCAGTACACTGATACAAAAAAAAAAAATGTAATGGTCAGAATAATTTAACTGCTCAAGACTGGTCATTTCAAGGGTATTTGAATGGATATTGGGTGGAATTTGACAAAGAACTAAAAAAAATGGAAAATGAATGGTCCAGAATACAAGAAAATGGAAAATGAATGGTTTATAATAAACTGCTCAAAAAGATAGGTCATTTGTAGAGTACTTGAAGGGACAGTGGCAGCAAAAAATGAAGGGTAAAGATAAAAAGGGGAAAATTAATGGCAGAATGGTACAAATACTGAGAAATCAAGGGACTTTGAGAATAAAACAACTGGAAATTCAACCTTTTATTCGGTATGGGGAAGAGACTTGTGCCAAATGTATTTGGGGTGGATTGGGGGAACACACTTTCCTAATATAGAAACATAGAAACATAGACTGTGATGGCAGATAAGGACTGCTTGGCCCACCTAGTCTGCCCATTTCCCTACCTTCAGGATAGGCCGCAGATCCTAGTTAACCAACAGCTTAGTTCCTACCCCCCACAAGAACTGCCTTATGTCTGTCCCATGCATTCTTGAATTTTCCCACAGTTTTAGACCCCACAACCTCCTCAGGAAGGCTGTTCCATGCATCCACTACCCTCTCTGTGAAAAAATACTTCCTCACATTGCCCCGGAACTGCCCCCCCTCTATCTTTAAATTGTGTCCCCTTGTTCTAGCGCATCTTTTTTTCTGAAAGATGCTACCCTCTTGGACTTTGTTGATTCCACTGAGGTACTTAAAAGTTTCTATCATGTCCCCCCTCTACCTCATTTCCTCAAGGGTATGCATATTAAGCTCCTTTAGTCTCTCCTTGTACTGCTTCTCTTGCAGACCCTGCACCATTTTAGTTGCCCTCCTCTGGACTGCCTCTATCCTGTCTATGTCCTTGCGGAGATGGGGTCTCCAGAACTGGATGTAGTACTCCAGATAGGGTCTCACCCTCTGTCTGTACAGAGGGATAACAACTTCCTGTTTTCTGCTGATGATGCCTCTCCCTAAGCATCCCAGTATCCCCCCAGCCCTCCCTACTGCTTCTCACATTGCTTGCTAACCTTAAGGTCATCTGATATGATTACCACCAGGTCCCTTTCTTTTTTTGTTGTTGTTACCACCTCCCCCACCCCATTGTGTAATCTTCTCCTGGGTTCTTGTTTCCCAGGTGCATTATTTTGCACTTCTTTGCATTGAATCCTAGTTGCCATATTTCTGACATTTCCTCCAACCTTCCCAAGTCCCTTCTCATCCTTTCCACGCCTTCTTGTGTATCAACACTGTTGCAGATCTTTGTGTCATCTGCAAAGAGGCATACTTTTCCTTCCAGTCCCTCTGCAATGTCACTTATAAAGACATTAAAAAGGACTGGACCCAGCACAGAACCATGCGGTACCCCACTAGTAACCCCTCTTTCTTCAGAGTGGACTCCATTTACAATCACCTTCTGTGTCCTGTTGTCCAGCCAATGTTTTACCCAGGCTACCACCCTGGGACCCACTCCCAGGCTGGTTAATTTGACTATTAATCTTTTGTGTGGGACTGTGTCAAATGCTTTGCTAAAGTCTAGGTAGGCCATGTCCACAGCCCCTCCCTGGTCTACTACTTTGGTCACCCAGTCAAAGAAATCTATTAGATTTGTCTGACATGACCTTCCTTCTGTGAACCCATGCTGCCTTGGGTCCTGTGCCCCACTGGCCTCAAGGTACTCAACAATTCTTTCCTTCAGAAGTGACTCCATTACTTTCCCTACCACAGAGGTCAAACTGACAGGTCTATAGTTTCCTGCCTCTGTCTTGGTCCCACTTTTGTGAAGGGGAATCACATCCGTTCCTCCAGTACTCGGGTACCACACCATCCTCCCATGATTTATTAAAATGAGTTGTCAGTGGTTTCACTAGTTCCCCCCTTAATTCTTTTACAATTCTGGGGTGAATTCCATCAGGCCCCATTGCTTTGTCCACCTTCAGTTTTAGGAGTTCTTGCAGAACCCTTTCTTCTGTGAAAGGGCTGGGATCAACCCCCCCATCAAGAGTGCTTCTGTTAATTGGATTAGGCACTTCCCCCTCCTCTTTTGTGAATACTGAGAAAAAATATTCATTCAGTATCCCTACTTTTCACTGTCCCCTCTGCCCACCCACCGTTCATTCTATTCAGCCTCACTATCCCTCCCTTTGTCTTTCTACGCTCGCTGATGTACCTATAAAAGGTTTTATCCCCCTTCTTAACTGAGTTGGCTATCTTTTCCTCAGTTTGGGCCTTTGCTATTCTGAATTCTCTCCCTGCTTCTTTCTGCCTTAACTGGTATAGCTCTCTGTCCTGCTCCTTCTGTGTAGATTAATCAATGGTCACTGAGAACATCAGAAAGAATGCCTGCAGCCATGACGTGATGGGAGTGGAAGTACAATACCTCATTCTGGAGGCAGTGGTTGGAGGAGTGAGAGTTGTATGTGGTGAGTTCAGTGATTAACTGTGTGAGATTCAGGGACTCAACAGAGTGGAGCAGTGGTTTAGAGGCCGGGGAGAGCCAGTTGACACTAAAGTTATTGAAGACAATGAGCTTATCAGAGGCAGAAAGGGAGATGAGAGAGGGTGATGAGGAGAGAGGAATGAGAGATCTTAGGTGAGGCATACAGGATGTTGACAAAATGGGAAGGATGGAAGGGAAGGACAGTTTGACTAGCAGGAGCACATGACAGGTGGGGAGGATTTCATTGAAGGAGATGGAGCAGGTGATGATTTGACCGATGTATAAAGCAACTCCACCACCGTGTTTGCCTCTGCCCTGGTGAAAGAGGTGGAAGTCTGGGAGAGCTAGGTGACAGTATAGAACTCTAAAGGAGAGCCACGATTCAGAAATACACAGGACGACAGGAGAGTGCAGGGAGATTCATACTTTGAGCTAGTCAAGATTAAGGAGGAGGCTTCTTTCATTGAGATAGTAGATAATGAGGACTTTGGGTACAGATGGGGAAGGAGATGGAGAGGAGGGGCTAGGGTTTGGTTCCACATCACCATCCAGAAGGAGAAGGATGAGTAGAGGAAAGAGAAAGGTGAGAGCTTTCTGCCTTTTGTGAAGAGGGGGTAGAGAGAGGAAGGCTGGTGAGGTACGGAGAGAAGGGAGCACTCAAGAAATGCAAGGTTTAATGAGGGTGTGTGCAGGAGACAAGACAGGATGTAGAAGATAGGGGGATGATGAGGTTTGGAGGGGAGGGGAGGCTGGAGGGAAGAGGGGTGGAAGCGATCGGGTGGGGAAGAGGCAAAAGAAGGGAATTGAGAAGGGGAGAGCAAGAGGATTGAAAGAGAACATGGGGTAGGGTGGGGATAGGTAAGAGAAAAGGGAGAAAGATAAGATAGATAGGGAGCAAAAGGAGCACAGTACAAGAGTTCTGATGGAAGAGAAAGGAAGTACAGGGTAGTTTGGGACAGAAAGAAATTGAACCAAGATAGGAGTATAGCAAGAAAGGAAACACATGAGTGTAGGGAGTCACAGGATGGGCCATGTTAGAAGGGAGTTAAAAAACACAGTAGAAGTGAGCACAAATAACTATAAATAGGGGTAAGCAGCTGTGGAAGGGAGAATAGGCATTAAATACAATTATCAAACAGGTCTGTTGAATCTTGGCTCCTGATTGGTTGAGAGCTACTTTCAGCCAGGCTGATATCCCAGCACAACAGCCCGGCTGAAAGTAGCTCCTGGAAGAACAAACTCTGCACCTTAGAAGAAGCCCTACGAGCAACTGCACGCAGCTTGCCCCCACACAACACCTAGGTCTTAGCAGGAACTGTCATCTCCTCCGTTCCCACTCTGAACAGATCTGCCCTGTATACACAGCTCCTGTGTCCCCAGTGTCACATTATTTAAGCAGGTTTCTCTCTCTCATTTTTTTAAATCTGCTTTTCACTACTTACATTACATGGCTAAATCTGTGTGTCGCCCACACAGCACCAACAACGGCCACCAATTACCATGTGTCCCAAGTAACAGAAACCTAAAAAAAATAGACTAAAATGCTTGATGCCAGTTAGGAATGTTCCTTTTTGTTTCTCCAACAGTAGTGTCACAGACCAGAGTGTAGAACCGGGACCCGGAAGTACTGAAGCAGGAAGTCACTGGCAGCGAGCGACACTTGGGGACAGTGAGCAAGCAGGCACAACTTTCCCGGTTTTCCACTGCTTGTTTAAATGTTATCATTTTGTGATGTAAAAAACAGAAAAGGATGTTTAATTTTTTTTTATTTATTAATAGTATCGGGACCCATTTCATAATTGCAATAAGGCACTCCAAGGGGTTCGTTATGGTGGGATAATAGCCCTTCTCGGGTGGTGGAAGCACTCAGCTTTACCTCATGCTTCAACCTTCCCAAGGTGAGCCATTATCCCACCATATCACCCCCTCTTCGTGCCTTATTGCTGAAATAGGATGTAGCCTGGGGCATTCCCATCACAGGTACACCAAGAGGCAAGAGGCAGGGCCATCCTCAACTCCTACAAGGGGCATTTCTCAAGTATCTGGTTTAAGAACCCATGAGAGATGGAGCAGAACCAGAGCTGGTACCTACAAACAGAGACAGCATTGCTGATGTCACAGCATGTAGTCCCCTGGGTACAAGTGATCACTGTACAGTGTGGTCTGGCATATGGATAGGACAGGGAAAAAACCACACTTAAGATAAGGGTCCTGGACTTCAAGAGGGCAGACTTTATAGAAATGGGAAACTGCATCAGAGAATGCCTTGAATGGAGGGGGGAGGCAGAGGGGAAGAGGAGTCTCAATGGAGAAAATTTGAAAAGGGTATAGACCAGGCAACGATAAGCTGTTTGAAGAAAGTGAGCATGGGAAAGAAGCTGCTATGGTTCTCTAAAGAGATGGCAAAGGCAGTGAACGAGAAGAAAGAAGCATTTAAAAAGTACAAGGAGAACCATAAGGATGAAGACAGAGAGATATAGCTGGCAAAGCAAAGGGAGGCAAGAAGGATGGTGAGGACAACTAAAGCACAAACAGAAGCATGGAGAGCTAAGAAGGTCAACAATGGAACAAGTCCTTCTTCAGGTATGTGGTGGAAAAGAGAAAGACAAGTGGAGAGATAGTGAGAATCAGGAGGGTGGGGGAAGATGGAGCAGAGGAAGATCAAGAGAATGCAGAAATACTGAATGATTGCTTCTGCTTGGTCTTCTGGGGGGACATACCAGCATGTTGCAGTATGCAACAGCAAGAAGGATGACTGGACAAAAGTTTGTTTTGGTGGAGAGGGTCTTCAATGGATTGAGAACCTTAAAGAAACATAGAAACATAGAAGTTGATGGCAGATAAGGACCGCAAGGCCCATCCAGTCTGCCCATTTCTTTTTCTACCTTATAAATGTGCCATCGGCCTTTGCTCTGTCAGTGGCCTATCTATTCATACTCATCTGTATTGCTCCCTTATGCCTATCCCATGCCTGTTTGAAGCCCTGCACTGTATTGATAGCCATCACTTCCAGAGGTAGGCAGTTCCATGCATCCACCACCCTTTCTGTGAAAAAGAATTTCCTCACATTCCCCCTTAATCAGCCTCCCTCTAATCTCATGTTGTGTCCCCTTGTCCTGCTATTTTTCTTATATTTAAATATGTTAGACTCTTTCACCTTGTTAATGCCCTTAAGGTGTTTGAATGTCTCGATCATATCACCTTTCTCCCTCCTTTGCTCAAGGGTATACATATTGAGCTCTGTTAATCTGTCCTCATATGTCTTCTGATGCAGTCCCTGCACCATTTTGGTTGCCCTTCTCTGGACTGCCTCAATTTGGTTAATGTCCTTGTGAAGGTGTGGCCTCCAGTACTGCACTCAGTACTCCAGATGGGGCCTAACCAGTGTCTTGCAAAGTGGGATTATTACCTCCCTCTTACAACTTTTGATACCCCTACTAATACACCCTAACATCCCGCTAGCCTCACCTACTGCTTTAGAGGTCTGCTTGGATGATTTCAGACCATCTGTGATGATGATGCCCAAGTCTCTTTCTTCCTTTGTGACTGCCAGCAACTCTCCTCCCAGCCTATAGGTGGCTTCAGGGTTTCTCTTCTCTGTGTGCATGACCTTGCACTTCTTTGCATTAAATCCCAGTTGCCACTCTTCTGGGCATTTTGCTAGTTTATCCAGATCTCTTCTCATTCTGCCTACCACATCTGGATCATCTACTCACTGCAGATCTTGGTGTCATCTGCAAACAGACAAGCCTTACCCTCTAGTCCATCTGCAATGTCACTAATGAAGATATTGAAGAGGACTGGCCCCAGGACTGATCCCTGAGGTACCCCGCTTGTGACTTGCATCTCTTCTGACTGTATACCATTTACCACCACTGTCTGTTTTCTGCCCATCAACCAGTTTGCCACCCAGTTGACCAACTTCTGACCCACCCCGAGCCTACTCAGCTTATTTATCAATCTTCTATGTGGAACAGTGTCAAAAGCTTTGCTGAAGTCAAGGTAGGCAACGTCAACTAATCCCCCTTGGTCCACCACTCTGGTTACTCAGTCGAAGAAATCTATGAGATTAGTTTGACAGGACCTTTCTTTTGTAAACCCATGCTGTCCTGGATCCTGTGCTTCTATGAGTTCCAGGTGTTGCACTATCCTTTCCTTAAGAAGTGCCTCCATAATCTTGCCCACTACTGAGGTAAGACTGACTGGTCTGTAGTTCCCTGCCTCCTCCCTGCTACCACTCTTGTAGAGCAGGATCAAAGGAGCCCTTCTCCAGTCTTCTGGGACCTCTCCTGTGCTCAGAGACTCACTCAACAGTTCTGCTAGTGGCTCTGCTAGTTCCACCATTAGCTCCTTAAGTACCCTGGAATGTATGCCATCAGGTCCCATTGCCTTGTCCACTCTGAGCTTAGCGAGCTCCTGTAGGACCCTTTCTTTTGTGAAGGGAGTAATGCTCATCTCCCTCCCCCCCCCATGTCCATGGTGCTGAGCTGTGGGCCCTGCCCTAGCTTCTCTTCAGTAAATACTGATCAAAAGTACCTATTTAGGATAGATGCTTTTATAAGTCCTCTCCTCACATGCCTCCTTTCTCCTTTGAGCTTAGCAATACCCCCTCTGGACTTTCTCCTTTCACTAATGTATCTATAGAAAGTCTTGTCACCTTCTTTTACTGTTCGTGCTAGTGTTTCCTCAGTTTGGGACTTTGCCTGCCTTACTGCCTTCCCTGCTTCCCTTAGGAAAGTTTGGTATGCCTCCCTATCTTCATCCTGATGTGTTCCCTTATATTTCCTGAAGGCCAACCTTTTGGCTATGACATTTCCTGCTACTGTATTTGAGAACCAAAGTGGTGTCCTTCTTCTTTTGCACTTCCTTTTCTGTCTAACACAATGGGATGTTGCTTCAAGTATTACATCCTTAATGCTTGCCCACTTTGCCTTTACCCCCTCACCTGTGTTTCGTTTTGCCAGGGCTAGCTTAACTCTGTTGGCCATCTTATCAAAGTCAGCTCCTCTGAAGTCCCATATTTTTGCCTTGGAATGGGATGATTTAAATGTAGTGGCCAAATTGAACCATACCATGTGATGGTCACTGGCCCCCAGAAGACCTTCTACCTGGAGACCTGTGATCCCTTTCCTGTTAGTCAGTACTAGATCTAGGATAGTCCTGTCTCTTGTGGGTTGTTGTACCAGTTGTTTGAGGCTCTCACCCTGTAGGGAATCCACCATGTGTCTAATTCTGGCAGATGTTCCTGCTGGTATTGATCAACCTGTATCCGGTATGTTGAAGTCTCCCATGATCAGAACCTCCCCTTTAGCTGTCATGTTTTGTATATCTTCTAACAGTAATGTGTCTATGTCCTCCCACTGGTCTGGGGACCTGTAGACAACCCCAGTTCTTATGGCTGTCCCATTTACTGTTTCCAGGGTGGCCCACAGTTCTTCTGGCTTCTTATGTGTATTCTGAATTTCTGAAGCTTTGATATTTTCATTGACATACATGGCCACTCCACCCCCCCCCCCTTTTTGCACCTCTGTCTCTTCTGAACAGTACATAGCCAGGTACTGAACTCTCCCAAGTGTGATTACTGGTAAACCACATCTCAGTAATTGCTACTATGTCCAGTTTAGCCTCTGACATTATTGCCTGCAGGTCTGAGATCTTATTTCCCAGGCTGTGAATATTTGTGTACATAATTTTCCATTGGCCAGATTTCAGTGTGTTAGTTGTTGGGTGAGGTTTGTCATTTCCCCTGTGTGTCGTATAGGGAGACGGACCTTTTTTCATACCTGGTGATGCAAATCAACTGCAAACATGCTGAGTCCCTGTTTGACCACTAGCTGGGGGGGGGAGGAGTGTTATTCCCATTCGATGTGTGGGGTGCTGCACCTCTCTCTCTATTTGCTAGTTTAAATATTCTGCAAAGACATCAAACTTCTGCCCCAATGCACTGACTCCCTCCTTAGTCAGATGCAGTCCATCAAATTTAAAGAACTTTCACTCCCAGAACTGTTGCCAGTTCCCTACAAATCTGTGTCCTTTTTCCTGGCACCAGCACTTGAGCCACATGTTTAGCTCCCCTATCTCCCCTTCTCTGACCTTCCGTCCATCTGCCCCCCTCTTCCAGACTGGCAGGATCTCAGAGAAGGAGATGCCAGATGAAATCGATGATAGTTTGTCACCCAGCCTGGTCAGGTGTTCCTTGGTCTCCACAACCGACCAGCTAGTGAGATCATTAGTCCCTATGTGTACCAGGATGTCAATGTGTTCTCCTGCTTTGTGAACAATTTTAGCAATGCAGTCAGTGTCTCTCCACACTGATGTACCTGGGAGACATCTGACCATTACCCCTGGCTGGAGATGGGTATCAACTCCCTGAATCATGGAGTCTCCTATGATCACAAGTTGTTTTGATTTCCTTTTTGCTTTGTTTTGGTTCCTGATTTGGGTGAGTTTTGTTGTGCTAGCTCCTGTGCTGCTGTGTCCTGCTCTGCAGTGTCCTCTGCCCCTTTGCTTGATTTCCGAGATAGTGGCAGATACCTGTTTGTAGTGTTTATATGGTTTTTGGAAGTAATATGTTGGAGAGCACAGAGTGATGGGGCACCCGATTTGCCCCTCCTAACCACCTGCCAACCTCCTGGACCAACTACCCTCTGTGGTCGAGGTTCTTCTGTTGGACATTGGGCAAATGGCAGGTGGCTCTTATAATGTAGTTCCTCTTGAATATGAAATTTGAGGCGTGCAATTTCTGCCCATGCTGTCTGGAGCTGAACCCAAAGATCTCCAGTGGCTCAGCATGTAGGACAGTGTCCTAAATCCTGTAAGACTGTCCTTCTGAAGTGTTGCACAGTACCTGCAGTTAATGATATCCATTCCAGATAAGTTGGGTTTATAACCTGGTCAGAGAAATTAGAAGGAAGAACATGCAAGTAATGGTTTGATTTTGTGTTTTGTTTTCATATAACTTGTTATAACAAGTTAAATTACTAGTGCCTCTGAAAATGAGCTCACTTTGTGGATGCCCCACTGATCCACCCCTTCCTGCTTTGCCACAGGAAATGTCACAACTGTGGTACCCTATAAAAGGAGTGTAGTGTGGGGTGGTTGGGGATGGGGGTGGGTGGATGAGCCCTTCCCCTGCCGAAAAAGAACCATGGATGAAAGAACAAGGAGGTAAGAGCAGAACCAATCAGCCAATAACAAATGCAGTAATGCTGAAAGCTTATCCTAATATTAGATTAAACTGCAAAACCTGTAAAGCACCACCTATAATAATTTCAGAGAAGAGAAACCCTGTAAGAAACACTTTGCTACAGAGAAAAATAAAGCAGTAACAGAAGATATACTTTGCAAAAGCTAATTTGAATCAGAAGATTACAGCAGTAATCTGTTAGCACACACCTGTAGGCACATCTTGTAATAATGCACAAGAAGGTATACCAGCAAAAACAATTTGAATCTGAGAAAAATAAAGCAATGAAATGTTAGCAACAAACAGTAGCAATCCCTGTGAGTACAAAATAAAAATAACAACACACGGTAAATCTGCTTAGCCAAAAGAAGTCTTAATCCTTTTCCCTTGCTCTGGTAAGGTTCTCAGCTCTGTCCTTTCAAGCAGTCTTAGAAGGAAAGAGCTCAGGTGAAGCTAGGTGCCTTGTCCAGCAAACCAAGTCTTCTACATCCAAGATACACACCTAATACTCTGGAAGAGCTGTAGGAGGAAAGCAATTAGCTCCTTCAATGTGAGAAGGAGACTGAAACACCTCTGAAACAACAAACCTTTTCAACCAAAAAAGAATAAAATAAAACTGTGTCAAAACAGTAATTTTACTTAGCCCAATGATAAAAAGTCACAAAAATGTAAGCACCACCTGTAATAATTTCAGAGAAGATATACCCTGTAAGAAATACTTTGCTACAGAGAAAAATAGAGCAGTAACAGAAGATATTCCATGCTCTGGTAAGGTTCTCAGCTCTGTCCTTGCAAGCAGTCTTAGAAGGAAAGAGCTCAGGTGAAGCTAGGTGCCTTAGTCAGCAAACCAAGTCTTCTACAGGAGAATAAGGCGATGGGGCTGGATGGGATTCATCCAAGGGTCCTAAAGGAACTAAGTGTGGTGCTGGCTGCCCCTCTGGCAGTGCTGTTTAGCACCTCACTGGAGATGGGGGAAGTTCCAGTGAACTGGAGGAGAGCCAATGTGGTCCCTCTGCACAAAAGAGTCAGTAAGAAGGATGCTAGCAACTACAGGCCATTCAGTTTCATATCAGTGGTGGGGAAGTTAATGGAGACACTACTAAAAAAGAGGCTCATGGAGCACCTGGAGGCAAAAGGGCTGCAGAACTACCGGCAGCATGGTATCACAGGAGGGAGATCATGTCAACCTTATATCCTGGAGTTCTTTGACTGGGTTACCAGGGAGGTGGATCAAGGGAGCTCAGTGGACATGGCCTATCTGGATTTCAGTAAGGCTTTAGGCAGTTTGCCACATTTGAGGCTAGTTAAAAAACTAGCAGCCTGAGGCTGGGTTTCAAACTGGTTAATGGATAGAAGGCAAAGGGTGACAGTAAATGGTAGCCACTCGTGCAATAGGAGAGTGACTAGTGGGATGCCATAAGGTTCAGTGCTGGGACTGTTCATCTTAAATGTCTTTATAAGTAACATTGTGGATGAGTCTAAGAGTAAGGTGTGTCTCTTTGAGGATTATACAAAAATCTGCAACAGGGTTGACACTCAGAAATGGGTGGAGAGAATGCAAAGGGATCAGGGGAAACTAGAGAAATTGTTTAGGGAGTGGCAGCTGGGTTTAAATGGCAAAATGTGCAAGATTATGCACTTAGGGCTACAGAATTCAGGGACTGAGTATAAGATGGGGGGAGTGGAGCTTACAGACACCCAGAAAGAAAGAGACCTAGGAGTCATCATATCTGATGACATCAGGGTAACTGGCAAGTGTGCCAAAGCAGTGGGAAAGGCTAGCAGGATGCTGGGGTGCATTGGGAGAGGGATTTCTAGTGGAAGGAGGGAGGAGGTGTTAATGCTGTGTCACTCACTGGTGAGGACTGACTTGGAGTACTGTGTCCAGTTTTGGAGGCCACACCTCCAAACAGTATAGAGGAGGGCAAACAAAGTAGTGATGGGGTTACAAGAGAAGCCAAAAGAAGCTGCAGGAATTTAACATACAGTATGCTCCCTGAAAGAGAGGAGTGTTAGAGGGGACATGATTGAAACTTATAAGTACTTCACAGGAGTGAGCAAAGTGCAAGTGGAGGGTATATTTCAGAGAAAGGAAGGCACTAGAACAAGGGAGCATGCAATGAACTAAGAAGAGGAATAGTATGAGAGATGGGCAGAAATACATCTTCACAGAAAGGTTTGTGGATGACTGGGACAGCCTGTCAGAGAAGGTAGCTGGAGGCAAAGACTGTACAGAGCTTCAAGCACGTGTGGTATAGGCATAGGGATATTTAGGTTGAAGAGCGGAGGCAGGAGTGACACCTATAGCCAACTAGGATCAGTGATGACAGAATAGGCAGGAACAAGGAGCAGACTGGATGGGCCTAAAGGTCTTTTTCTGCTGACAAAATCTATGTTTCTATGTAAAAATGTTAAAGATATATTTACAGCAACAATCTTAAAACTTAATGTTTCAATTTTTTTAAACATTTTTTCTGCTATAGGTCTATAAGATATTTCAGGCAGTCCAGTACTCATTTCACTTTGCCTTTCAAAAAGACTTTGATTGTCCTTTATATACTGACATCACAATGCATTGTTATTTGATGTCCTAAAGACACTATGAGGTCAGTAGAGGGCAGACAAATACTTTTTAAACAGGCTACCAAGATGTGGTATAAACCCTGAAAAAGAAACCTAAAACTAATTTTTTTCAAAATTCTTTGGGTAACGGGGTAAGGTCCACTAGAAACAAGGCCTGTTTTCAGAGGTGATCCAGAAGCACTGGGGAGGTAGGGCTCTATTCTTCTATGTGTTAGATCACCGCAAGCCCCCGGTGCTTCAAACACATGGTGCATGGGTCTTGCGGCGATCTCAGGGCTGACCGGGATTCTCAGAACTCAAGCCCTCCATGTGCCACATGCTTTTGCTGGTCTAACTTCAACAGCCTTTTTATGGGACTTGTGCCAAGTGTTCGGCACAAGCTGCCAAAAGAAAGGATGTAGTGTTGCAAAGGCATGCGACCTAGAAGATTAGGTCACACCATGCGCCAAAGTTTTTGGCGCAGGTTCACCATTGGTGTAGGGCTTTTACACGCTTTGCACCAACCTTTTGAGAATAGAGTTAAAGTGTTTTGCTCAGGATCACATAGTATGCAAGTGGAGGTTGTAGGAATTAAATACGTGTCTGCTGGATGTACCAGGCTCACACAGAGATTCTTATTTTAATCTCTAGACTATACTGATTCTTTAGTGAACTGTATAAGCTGAAGCACAGTGTTTATGAACGTTCATGCTGAAATGCAGAGCTGCTCTTTAAAGCACATTACCTAACTTTTTAGCAAAATACATTTGTAGTTGTTTTTCATTATGAGAACTAGTCATTTCCTCTCACTAATAACAACGCACACACACACACACATTTGGCTACCTTGAATGTGCAGAGAGTAGGGAAATTGCTGAAGCTTTAAATTGCCCTTTACTAATTTGACAAGTTTTTGAACAGATCAAGGAAAGTTATGTGACTCAAGATTTAGCAGATGCACACTTGTAAGATGAAAGAATATACAGCAGAGTTCAGGTAAATCAATAAGTTATAGTTAATTTAAGAAGCTTATTTGCAAAAGGCTTACTGCTGTTCTTTCTAAATTTGCAAGCTGTGTCTATCACACTGACAGAAACAGCCCAGTAAGTTTTATTTTTATTTTGCTTGACAACTGTGTCCGAGTCTTACTTCGAAGGTATCCAAATCTCACAGTTCCTGTTGTCTCTAATGTCAGTCAAGTACAGTGCCTTCTTTCCCAATGCTGGTTCCCTCAACTATTGGTTGTAAGTCAGCCTTGCACATTATCCAGTGATGGTGGGTGGCAAGAGAAGTAAAAAAACCTATGGACCCGTATTTAAAGGATTTACATGGTATTAGTTGTGCCATGCAAAACTGGAGATGCACCATATGTCAGGGGTGTGCCCATACTCAAAAAGCCAGATACGTGGCACACCCCCGACAGTGCCAACATGCACAGTATTGTGCTGCACCTATATAAATGAGGGGTCCTTCATACATATGCAGTGCAGCACAACACTGAAACATTTCAGAAGTGCAAATAAGACACCAGCAGTGGTGCAGATTTGTGTTTCTGAAACCCTGCCCTAACTAGTGCGCAGCCTGTCTGCACACTGGTAAGGACAGGGAACCCCAGCAGTGCAGCCTTCCTTCCCCAGCCCCCACCACTGTTAAAATAAAATATTTCCTCATTCCCCTTGCCCTGGTAGTCTAGTGGCACCCTCTCCCATGCCTGTATCAATGTTGTAATAAATACAAACCCTCCTGTTCCCTTTGTTCTGGTAGTCCAATGGTTCCCCCTCCTTCCCTGACCCTGATCAATGTTGAAATAAATGAAAACCCACCCATTCCTCTTGCCTTGGTAGTCCAGTGGCACCCCGCTCAACAACCCCGATTGATGAAATAATAAAACAGAAAATCTCCCTTTCCTATTTCACTAGTAGTCTAGTGATTCCCCCCTTCCCAAGCCCTGATCGGTATACACATGACAGCAACTCTGTCCCTGGTAGTCAAGTGGCCCCCCACCCTGTTAGTCAGTGACCCACCACCTTGCACCCCCCAACCTGACTGGAGCTGGTGACTGGCACAGCCCAGCCACAAAGCCATGGTCAGCTGCCAGCTGAACAGTATGGGAGTGTGTACAGTATACAATACATGCCCATTGGCTGACTGGCCAAACACTCAACTGTGATGATTCAAAAATCATCCTATGTGAAGGCAATGGGATTCACTATTCAACAAAAAAGGATCCAGTTACAACTACTTCAAAGTTAAGGTCAGTGGAACTGACAGTCTGGAGCTGGTGCGTGAGTCAAGGTATCCGGGATTATACCTGGACCTCCAAGGCTTTAGCAAGCCGAACCATGGCTAATTTATAGGGGTTTAATCACTTTTTTTTATACATTTTGTTTTAATTTTGTAGTGGGGCTGTTGGTGTGTGGCCAAAATCAGAATCAAACAGTTACAGAGTCCCTGTTATTGCACTACCAGTTACCTCCCTTCTCATCCTCTCATTTTCCTTAGCCTCTGTCCCTTATTCTTGGAAACAGGCTTTAGTCATCCCCCTTCCCAAAGGGGGAGATTCCACCTCATCCGGCTTACTGACTCCATTCTATCTGGCAAGAATCAAGGCCTGGTCACCTCCATCATCTTAATTGACTTAGCTAAAGCCTTCAACACTGTTACCCGCACTCTTCTCCTGGACAAGCTCAAGGCCAGTGGGGCATAGGACCCAAGGTAGCATGGATTCACGATGGGAAGGTCGTGTCAGATGAATCTAATAGATTTCTTTGACTGGGTGACCAAAGTAGTAGACCAGGGAGGGGCTGTGGACATGGCCTACCTAGATTTTAGCAAGGCATTTGATACAGTCCCACACAAAAGATTAATACTCAAGATAGCCATTTTGAGTGGGTCCCAAGGTAGTAGCCTAGATAAAAATTGGCTAGACAACAGGACGCAAAGGGTAGTAGTAAATGGAGTACACAGTGAAGAAAGGAGGGTTACTAGCAGGTACCGAGGGTTCAGTACTGGGACCGGTCCTTTTAATGTCTTTATAAGTGACATTGCAGAGGAACTGGAAGGAAAGTATGTCTCTTTGCAGATGACACAAAGATCTGCAACAGGGTTGATACAAAGATGGAGTGGAAAGGATGAGAAGGACTTGGCAAGGTTGGAGAAATGGTCAAATGTATCGCAGCTCAGATTCAATGCAAAGAAGTGCAAGGTAATGCACATGGAAACAAAACCCAGGGAAGTGTACACGATGGGGTGGAGATACTGACAACAGTAAAATAGAAAGGGACCTGGGGTTAATTATATCAGATGACATAAAGGTGGGCAAGCAATGAGAAGGCAGTAAGGAAGGCTGGGGGGATACTGGGATGCATAGGAAGAGGCATCAATAGTAGAAAACAAGAAGTTGTTATCCCTCTGTACAGACAGTTGGTGAGACCCCATCTGGAGTACTGTGTGCAGTTCTGGAGACCCCATCATCTTCAAAGACATAGACAGAGTGGAGGCTGTCCAGAGGAGGGCAACCAAAATGGTGCAGGGTCTGTACCAGAAGACATACGAAGAAAGACTAAAGGAGCTTAATATGTATACCCTTGAGGAAAGAAGGGAGAGAGGGGACATAATAGAAACTTTCAGGTACCTCAAGGGAATTAACAAAGTCCAAGAGGGTAGCATCTTCCAGAAAAAGACATGTGCAAGAACAAGGAGGCACAATTTGAAGATAGAGGGGGGACGGCTCAGAGGTAATGTGAGGAAGTATTTTTTCACTGAGAGGGTTGTGGATGCATGGAACAGCCTCCCTGAGGAGGTCGTGGAGTCAAGAACAGTGGGGGACTTCAAGAATGCGTGGGACAGGCATAAGGCAGTCCTAGTGGGGGGTAGGAGGAAGTAAGCTGTTGGTTAACTAGGATCTGAAGCTTATCTGTTAGGTAGGAAAATGGGCAGACTAGGTGGGCCAAGCGGTCCTTATCTGCTGTCAAATTCTATGTTTCTGTGTTTCTAAGGCAGCAGAGCTCTATCACTCCTTAGTCAGGTGGTTCCACTCCTACCTTGAGGGTAGGTCTCAAGTTGTCAAGATTGGAGAATCCATCTCCTCTCCCCCACTCCATATCAGCTCAGGTGTGGAGCAAAGGTTCATCCTTGGCCCCATACACTTCCCATTCTTTCTGAATGACCTCCCCTCTATCTGCTCCAGTGCATCCCTTCCATATGTAGGGAGATGACTCAGAACTCTTCACCTCCAGGACCTCTGCACTTGACATTACAACCAGGCTCCAAATGGATATTATTAATATCCAGCACTGGTTCCTAACAAATCATATCTCTCTCAATACTAAGAAAATGGTCTCTGAGATCTTTGGTATGAGCCAGAAGCCCTTTATATAGTGGGTTCTGGCCCATAAGATGTTCACAGATGGCCAGTGGGGAGTTTACTAATTTGGAGAAGGCCGCACCTCTTCAGGTCTTTGAGGCTACATTAATGGTTTAGCAAGCTTAACCCTGGCTTTTTCATGGAGACTTAATCTTTTTTCTTATATGTTTTTTTTTCTAATTTTATAGGGGTGCTGCTGGTGTATGGCCAAAATCAAAATTAAACAGTCATAGTACCCCCCGTAAAAGATTACAACCTGCAGATCATTTCAGTTAATTTATTTCTTTTATCTTTTATCTTCATCTTCAAGGGGTTCTTGGTCTCATCAGTGGGCTGACTCATGATTAGCCTGACTGCCAATGGCAAGGTAAGTAAGTGAAATTTATTTTTATGCAAGAGTAACATTCCCAGGCCAAAGCCTATTTTTAGAATAACCCTGTTTCATACACACATGCATACAGTTTCCATCCAATACTTATGATAAATAACAAAATTACACAAATCTATATCAGTAACACATGTTTTTATAAGAATAATGTGCATGATTAAGTTCTCTTATTGGACTTTTTTGGAACATGCTAAGCATCCACAGTTTCCTAGTGGTGATACTCAGCCTACTGTGTCATACAGTCTGTGATCATTCTGTGATCATAACTTTCTAAAGCCAAATAATGGGACAATGGATGATATCCTTCAGCGTTCAACATTTTGAGGATCATAATTACCCATTTCATTGCACGCTTATTTCTCAGAGTGTTTCAACCTAACTGAGCATACAGGTGAAGTATCTGACTCACAAAATGAACTGTGCCATTTTATTGTCTACTTTAATTTTTACAAAACCCTTTTGTTTGCTTTAATACAGGCAATATTCCCATGTTCTATCAATGGTAGCATAAGAGTACGAACAATTTTTGGGCATGCCTCCTTTGTATGCCATTTTGAAACATGACTCAGAACTCCTTTTTTTTTTTTTGCTGACATCAAAAAATAATTTTGAATATGGCTTGAAAATGAAAGCCTATCATTAAATGCCACAGCAAAATATTTACACTGTTGGATCTGTACCTGCTCCAGTCCTTCAAGATCTCTAATACATAAACTAAACTGTTTTTGTTGACTACCCCAAAACTGTTACACTGAGTCTTTTTTTATACTCATGACTAGCTTCAATCTGGTGAATCACTCCTGGGCTGCCCTAAAGTCAGCTTCCAGTTTCCACTTTAGTTCTTTACTGTATCAAAACAGGCAACCAATACTGTATTGTCAGCATACATCCTGATGTCAGAGTGGCACAGGACTTGTGGGAGACTGTTTGTATAGATCAAAAATAACAGGGGACCTATTTTGAACCTTGAGGCACCCCTCTAGAGAGGTCCATGGGATTAGATAGATGATCTGCAACTGGTACCATCTGTTTCCTCTCTGTCAAATAAGTACTGAACCACTCTGCAGAAACAGGATGCACACTGATCCCAATCACTTTATCAAGAAAGATGAAGTGCTTCAGCAGGTTGAAGGCTTTTGACCAATCTACTTTGTAGATAGACTGCTCCAGTAAGTTTCCTATTATCCAACCCTGTAATAATCATTTTTTAGATCTAATAGGATGATATCACTGGAATAGCTGGGTCAAAAGCCATGTTGAAATGGTGTAATTTTCTTATTGGATTCCAGAAATTCATGTAGCTAGCAATGAACCAATTTTTCAAGGGTTTTTGAGAGAATGGGCAGTAGAGAAACCGGACAATGATTTGAAAGGGTTAAACTATAGCATCTCTTAGGGATTGATATAACTTTAGTGGTTTTCTAGTACTAAGGAAATACTTCCTGCATAAGGTTCCAATTAAACAGATATGTTACAATTGGTGCAATGTCCCAAGCATCAATCTCAAGTAATTTAGATTCCAGTCTGTCTAATCCGCAAACTTTTCCCACTTCTGAATTTTTATAGCTCTGTACAGCTCTATAACTGACAGTTTTCTGAAACTAAATTTCTTTTTCCACTCCAAATCAGATTAATTATGGCTCCTCCTTCATTATATAACCCCTACTACAGAATTATTAAACTTATCTTCTGTCATGTGTTCATATATGTTTAATTCCTCACGCACCAGGCAGGGATCTTCTATTGTAGTGCCATCCTTAGTTAAATTAATCTGGAGTTGCTGACCGTATTTCTCAAATGATTTCAAATTCTTAATAACTTCCCAATATTTTTGGGATTTTTTTGCTGAAGACAAAGGAGATTTAAAATATTCGACTTTGGCCAAATTCAGTTTCTTGTCACACTGTTGTTTCATTCTTCTAAATTGGTTCCAACTTTATAAACACTTTAATTTCTTTGCTTTCTGCCACATTCCTCACCCCTGTTCCTCTTCTGGGTAAATCAACCTTTTCCTATCATCTTCCTTCACTTTGGAACCTGTTCCCTTCCTCCCTCTGTTATACTGCATCCCCTTTTTCATTCAGGTGCCAGCTGAAACTCCTTCACTTCCCCCTGTTGCTGTTCAACTCCTACCTGACTGTTCCCCTTACATTTGTCTCCAATCCTGGTGTAAGTGTAGCTGAATTGCTTGATTTTTAGTGCTTACTCCTATTGTACTTACTCCACTTTTAATGGACTTTTGTCCATTTTACTGTAACTATGAATAGTGTCAATGGTATGCAATTGCATTAAAATGTGTACTGAGTCTATGCTATGTATTTGATCCCCTTTTCCTTTTCCCCTAGTTGCACCTAGAAATGAACCTTGTCTCAGTGTACCTTTACCTGTCACCAATTTTTAAACAAATACATGTTAAAATGAAATACCTGCATATTCAAAGTAATGTATGTAACTTTTCAACAGTTCATGGTAGATGGCTTTTTTGCACTACAGCATGTCTCCAGGGATCATACAAATGACAAATGTCATTGTAAAATGGGCAGATAAATTGCTAGGCTGTGATTGGTTGATCACCTGCTTCAGCCATGTCCTTATCAGACAATAGCTTAGCAACCAGCACTACTAGTGCCAACCAAACCATAGCACACATAAAAATCAATCTGTTTCACCACTCTCCCAATGCAGTCTGCCATCTAGCAGATAAGGAAACCACAATCGATGCACCAGGACAGCCATGCCACCAGCAGAAAACACAACCATATATAGAACATCCCTCACTTCCTCCATGACAAAAAAAAAATCTGCACACTTCATACCAGTTATTTAGTTGTTTTTTTTTCACTGGCCATCTGCCCCTGACCAGTGTACAGCTCTCACTCTTAGCATTTCAAACAGTGCTGAGAGACTGGTGACCATTACCATGATCTCACGTCATCGGTCCATTCCCAGTAACTTCACTTTTCGTTCTCCCAGTCACCCCATCAATTCCAAAAGAAGGCACAGCTCATAGTCCCCTAGCTTTAACAGTGCCATAGACCACAACTTATTACTTTTAGAAAACATGAAGCAGAAACCAGTCAGTATGGTGGCCACCATGGGACACACTCACTGACAATGAGCTGGCTGCTACGGGACAAACTCGCTGACATTGAAGCAGGCCGGTGGCTGCAAGTGTCAAAACTGAAAAGTAAATTAAAAAAAAAGAAAGAACTAAGTGTTTTGAAGAGACAGAGTTGTGAGGAGAGATTCATAGGCACCACCCGGAAACTGCTGTCTAGCACACCCAATAAGGGACACGGTGGCTCACAGTAAAGCTGGCAAGTGGCTACTAAAAACAAAGCCTCATCAAAAGTAAAATGAATTAAAAAAAGGAACTGTTTTCTTACAACAGACACAGAGATGGGAAGAGAGAGACACACACACACCAATGCCCTGTAGTGGCTGATTATATATTTATAGCACAACCCTCAATTTGTTTCTATTTAAATCAAAAGAAAACAACACCTACACAAAAACAACTTGCACAGTGATGTCATGTTTACCAGTGATTTAGACCTCACACCACAGAAATCCCTTTGTTGTCCTGAATATAGTATAACCCTTACCCAAGCAGACCACTATATTGACAGTATATTAGCATGCAGGTGGCCTCCTGACTGCAAAAATAGAGTTCCTTAGTAGCATTTCAGCAGTCAGTCAGTTTAGCATTCAGTTTAGCAGTCATTCTGAGCTGATTTTAATGTTACAAACTGCTATCCATGTTTACTGTTATTAACAGTCATTAGCATTCAGAAGCAGTATAAAGATTCCACAGAAGAAAATGTCTTGTAGCATCAGCTTCCTTGAGCCATCAACCATCCGCTGAAGCCCTCTCCCTGAAAGCCATGTTATGCTGATGAGAAGTAGGGGAACAAACTAAAATGATGCCTACAGGCAGACTTATCAGGGCAGTGCAAGTCTTTAAACATTCAACTGTACATAAGGGGTAGTATACTATAGTACAGTAACTCCTTAACATGTACAAGTTTGTTACACGACTAAGGCACGCTCTGAAGCAAGGTGGTGTGTGCAAAAATGAAGGACCAAGCAAAACATCACAGAGCACTCACTAAGTAGCAAAAAAGTTCCACAAATTGGAAGCATAAGCTGGTTTTTCAGCAAGAAGGATTTTATTGGAGACAGCCAGGGGGAAAAAGCACTTTCAGCCTAGGTGCTTCACGTCTACCACGTGATGCTTCATCTGGAGGCAGAGTTACAACTCTGCAGGCTGCTCTTAAATAGTGTAAGTTTTAAAGTGACAGTATACGATTACTGATATTTAATATACATAACTCCATACTAAAATGCTATACAATTATACTACTATTAACCAGCACCTCATGTCAAAAACTTTTTTTGTATAAATGAATATAAAAACACCCCATAATAATGCAACAGTAAAACTTTGTTAATGACTAATGTTTGGTACAACTCATAATTACAAAAACATTTTTTATTCAGTTTCAATAGAGCCTGTAAACAATAACCTGAAAAGAATAAAGAATAACCCTTGTATCAAATTATAATACAGTGTGCTTTTTCAAGCACTACATTTAATAACACTTATTACTGATTAGGCTTCAAAATAGCTTAAAAAGGAGGCTGTCAAAAATCTTCAATAAAATCTTTCTTGCTGAAAAATCAGCTTCTGCTTTCAATTTGTGGAACTTTTTTGCTACTTGGTGAGTGCATTGTGGTGTTTTGCTAACGTACAATTGCTTACAAATTAAAATATACTTTTATAGAAAATTAGAAATATCTTCTTGGGGTTATTTTAAGATCTCTTCCCATTATCATTTTCTATAACAAGTGTTCTTATGCACACGCTGTAAAATTGGGCTCAAAGCTGATAGTGTCCCTTTAAGATGTGTCCCTGATCTTGGTCATTTGTCCCTTAATTGCCTCGTTCCTGACTTGCAACGCAGGAGGTTTAGAGGTATGTTTCTGGCCATCTCCCCTTCCCCTGAGGGAAAAAAACCCTCAAAATATTCATCAAATTTCAGTGCAATTAGACAACTATATGAAATAAAATTGTCTAAAATATTTGATAGTGAAGCAAAGGTAGGGTCAAATGTTTTGCCTAATTTCATTACACTGCTGCTTTAAATTAATAAAATATCTGGCAGATCCCACCTCCTGCTGTCAATGTCATGATATCAAAATGACGTCAATGCCAGCCAGCAGGTTTTAAACATGGTCTGTCTGACGTTTTCCTCATAGGACTGCTTGCTTCTTCCCCCCTCCAGGTTAGCTACTTTTAAAATTTACTCTTCTTTTGATTATGTGTTTATGCCCCCTTGGCTTTTGCTGCCGAACACTGTGCAGCTGTCTGTGGGCTCTCCCAACCATTATCCTCTTCTTTTCCTCCTCACACCATTTCAGTTACAGCTCCTTGAGGCCTGCCTGCAGTCGTGATGTAGCCATCCTTCTCTCCTTGGGGAGCGCTCAGCCCTTGCCTGCATCTGCTGGCTTTTACAATTAAATTAATATTTAGCCTACTGGGCATTGCTACAGGCTGCGGTGCAGCATACACTGTGCAGCATCCACCACCGCTGCTGCCTTGTCTCACTCTAAATGCCCCCCTCAAGCTTTACTGTTGCCGTGTGAGCAACTTTGCTTAACTCATTCACACCACAAGAGCTCTTTGAGACTTCCACCACTTGTGTCCTGTATACACTTGGCACTGCATTCTGGGCTTTTCCATGCAAAATCAAGTTACTATCAGCATGCCACAAACAAATGTAACTACCTCTTGAACTGTAAATGCTGCACACAAAGTATGAGTGGCAAAGTTGTTCAGCACAAAATTACCTTTCCAATGGTGCTATGCAATCAATTGTAAACAGTTCTGTTTTTATTTTATACTAGCTGAAATACCAAACAACTGTGGGGTGTTTTTCAGATTTTGTCAAGGTGCTTAGGTGAGGCTTGAGAGGCAAATGTCAGCTATGCACACTATACCTTAAACAAATGTAAATAATTCATAAAGTACACATGATAGACACAAAGGGTGGGATATTCAGACTGCGCCAGCCAGGGGTGCAAGCCTGGGTGCAGCACAACTGGGATGGGCCAGGGCATGGTCCGGGTGATATTCAACGGTGCAGTGCCATGGCTCAGCACCATTGAATATGGCACTGAGGGAGAATGCAGTGAGCAAGGTGCAGTGGTACTGCGTCAGCACATGTGGCAGCAGGGGAGCAGGGGGCTGCACTAGTGCAAGTGCTGTTGTGCTAGGTGCAGCAACAGCGATATTCAGCCATGAGTTTGCAAATGAGGCCATTATGTATGCAAGGTACAAATGGCTCCATTTGCATGCAGTATACAGATCCCTGGCGACTTGTGCCTGGTGCCCTGCCAGGCTGCAGCCATCGGTGACCAACACCCTGCTGCCCCTCAGCAGGCTTCACACCAGAAAGCCCATTCATGGGCATATGTTTAATAACACCCTGGTGGTCCAGTGGACCCTACCCCTTTGTCTGATCACAGGCATGTAGTAACATAATCCCTGGTGGTCCAGTGGACCACTATCCCCTGCCTGATCACAAGTATGCATTAACAAAATCAATGGTGGTCCAGTGGACCAATCACCTTTGCCCACTAACGGGTGTTTGTCAAACTCCCTCATGGTCCAGTGGTACCCCCCTCTCCACCTGCCCACCTGCACTTGGTCCCCTCACCACCCTGCACCCCCCAGTCAGTGGCGGGCAGCAGCTCCCCACCTGCAAGCCGCCCAGCCGTCCACTGACTGACAGCATACTATAGGGCTGTACGCCTATTGGTCCACTGCATGGGCCAATAGGCATGCAGATCATTCAGTACTACACAGTCCCGATATGTGAATGAGCATTTTTGCCAGTTGCCTTAATGAATTAATATATGAACTGGGTGCTGTAGAGGAGGAGGATTGGAGGGTGCTGCTAGCAGGAGTTGGGGAGGGTGTTGGGGTGGGGACATGAGAAAACACAAACAAGTGCTTGATTAGACAGGTGGTTGGCCATGGAGGTGGGTGGGTTTGTGACAGTCACCTTCAAATTAATTTACTATATGAAGTAGGTGCTGGGGAGAAGACAGTTGGTGTGTGCTGCCAGCAGGGGGTGAGGGGTGTTGGAGACATTCAACTTTTGAAGAGCAAATGAGTGCTTAGATTGGTGGCTGACTGTGGAGGTGGGTGGGTTGTGTCATTTTCCATTGTGGAACTTGAATTGTGGGTACTGGGGGAGAGGATGGAGAGATTGGGTTAATGACAGGGTGGGGGAATGAGGGGGTTTGGATTTAGTGATTTGGGTGGGGAACTGTATTTTTTTAATAGCATTTTCTCCCTTCCCAAACCACACTTCCCTTCCTCTGTTTCTGCTCCATTACTATATTTTTTCCCAGCTAATCTAATGTCCTTTTCATTTTATAGATCTGACAGAACGCAGACTCCTACCGTAACAGATAAGTATAGTTTTGTGCCTATCCTGTCCTTTCCATCCTGTTGTCCCCTAAAATCTACAGATCCTTTGTGACCCCTTTTTATTCTTTTTTTTTTACAGGTGCAGTGGACAAAAACTCTCCGAGACTCCTATCTCTGGCTCCCTAGTGGTCAGGTAAGACACTCTACTTAACCGGTATTGGGTGGGTTTACTGTAACGGGACAACTGCGAACATTACAAAGGGAGTTTTCTTTGTGCCTTTATGATGAAAGTAGATGCTATCTAGGAAACTATGATCCCCCACCCCATTTTGTTACTGTTCATGTACCTACCCACTCACTTAAAGAGCTAGTGTACTGCCTAAAACTGTTAGATTTTAAAAACGGTCAACCATTACCTTTATGTCTGAGGTACTTTTTCTTTTCCCTTTGTTTAATTATAAAATGTTTTACCTGATGTTAGAAGGTGTGATGTGTGGAACAGCACTGACTGTGACATCACTGCTGCATAGGAACAGCAACTGAGTGACTGCCAGATAATTAATCTGTGATGTCACTATCAGTGAGATTGCAATGCTGATGATGTAGTGTAGGGCAGTACAGCTAGATATATCAGCTGCCAGGATAAGAGCTGTTCTACACATCCAGCACAATATTAATTTTTTTGTTTATTGAATTTTGTTGACAGGGTAGGCCTACTGAGACTTGTAGTCCCTTTTTCAGGGGCAACCTGGGTGAGGGGGCTACAGATGGTAACCAACTGAAACTGAACCAGATTAAGCTGTTGGAGGTATTTTTAATGAATTGGGAAACTTTGGCATGGACACCAGGGAAATTCTCCTACTCAACTGTAGGGGGACCTGCCGTACGTTTGCAGGATGGATACTCCAGCAGCAGCACTGGAGGGTGCAGACATCTTGGAGAAGGAAGAGATGGCCACTCCTATTCTGGGCTTGCCAGAAGCTGAGAATGTTGCTTCTGTTCGCATTGCAAATGCTTCTGATGAAAACATTGCTGATGTTTATGTTTCAACTGAGGATTTAAGTTCAAGTCTACTTACTGAGAAAGAGAAGGATTTGGCCTGTAATCTGGATATGAAACAGCAGGAAATTCTGGCTCTAGTTTATTTTGAAGAGGAATGCCATAAACTTGAGCATGATCACCTAGTTGCACAACTCACTTTACTTAATCCTGAAAGTGCTCCTATCATCCCCAATGCCCAGACTGTCAAACAGACAGATAATGCTGAAACTTCTGACAATGCCTCACTGGGGCTGGATGAGTCCGATACAGTTTGTCCTCTCACTGATTCATTACAGGCTGGCAGTTCTAACACCACTCACGGTGTGTGCCTAAAGTCTGACAGTTCTGATTGCTTCCCCTGCACAAATTGGTATGGTGACTACAATTTCAGGTAAGCAGAGCTCGTGTTTAGACCCACTAGATACTGCAGCCCCTGTCAAAGCACCTACGGTCTTTACCCTATCAAAAACTACAGGATTTGTTTTCAAATAGCCTCAGGTTGTGGGGGATGCACCAGAGGTGGTTTATCAAACCCAGGGAAATGATCAAAGAGGTATCACTGACTTTATATTTCATGGAGCTGGTTTAAAACAAGGGAAAATATTTGATGTGAAAGAGAAGAGAGAAGCTGTTCTCCTGGCTAATAGGAACCTTGCTGACTTTCCAGTCAAAACGTTGGTAACAGTGCCATCTGCTGACCATTCAGCGATTTCTCTAACCAATGATTCATGGTCTCCTCAGAAGGCCCTATCAGGAGCTGGTTGGAAGCAGTCTCCTGGGAGCATCTGGGTTCCTGACCCCTCCTGGGACTTTACGATTACACAAGCTTCTCCAGAGTGGAAAACTCAAGAGACTAAGCATCCTGTCCAAGGTTGTTCTCTGCCTTCTGCTAAGGCTGCGTCTGTTGTGCCTCCTCCTGTGATTCCTATCACAGGCCATTCTATGTTGACTGATGCTGCAGATTCTTTACAATCTTTCCCACCCTTGGTGCCTTCTAATAATCCTGATGATAAACCTCCTCAGTTACAGGACACTACCAAGCATTTTGATTCTAAACCCTTATTATCAGAACTTTTTTCTAAATCTAAACAGGAAGCAGCACCACGGAGGAATGCTGTTCGTATTCACTACAAAGAGGGGGTTACAGGACAGGCCTGATAGGTAACATGTAGGGAAAGGTCTTTCAAAGGATTCTTTACATTTCTTTCTGAGGGAGGTTTATGCATTTATAAACATCTCCGGAGAGGATAATTTTGAAGTTAGCTTCTGCACAGCTTATGCATTGGATTTGTTTTGGGAAAGATATGGGCAAGTCAAATTCTCTCCAACATGGACTCCAATTGTTGTGATACCTCTGACTAAACATCTTGTGAAATATGTCACAGTCATGATTCGCAATGAGGGAGTCAATGTTGAGGATATTACTTATTGGATCTAACAAAAGTGTGAGGTTCTGGGAGATCCCGAAGCTATACTTGATAGTGAACTTTTCTGGACTGGGGATAGGAAGTATAAAGTTAGACTTTGATAGAATGACACTGGTATTGAACTCATCCCCAACTCCCTGTTGCTGGGAAGAGATCATAGGGTGTCTTTTTATGCAGGTCAGCCATGGACCTGCTATAAGTGTGGCTCTCGAATACATCTCTCCAATACTTGTGACAAGCCTAGATGCAATAACTGTGGGGAGGTTGGTCACATTACAACGCAATGTACAAATCACACTCGGTGTGATTTGTGTGAAAAATTTGGCCACATCTTTGGGGAATGTCCCTGGGCTGCATGAAACAAGGCATCCTGCATTAGTCCTAAACCACTTATTCAGCAAGCACAAGATACTGGCCAATGCTGCTTCAGTCGCTCCAAGACCCTCCTCAGGATCACCCCAGGATTTTTTGGATCCAGTTTTGGTCCCTGATTTTCCATCTGAATTGATTAAATTACAAGCCCCCATTACTAAAACTGAAATAATACAGGCCATTATGGCTCTAAAAAATAATACTTCACCAGGTCTGGATGGTATTCCCTATTTATTTTATAAAACCTTTTGTCAGCAAATTGCGAATGGATTGGTGACTGTGTATATGCATTTGTTTACTACTGACACCATATACCCTTCCTTTTTTGAGGGATTATTGGTCTATCTTTTTAAAAAAGGGGATAGATCTCAGATCAGTAATTGGAGACCGATTGTTCTGTTGAACACCGATTATAAAATCCTAGCACATATTCTGAATACCCATTTAAAAACTTATGCTTCTTTAGTGATTTCCCCATATCAGTATTGTGGGCTCCCAGACAGGAAAATTCAACATGTGTTAATGACCATTCGAGATGTGTTTGACCATTGCAGTGCATCAGGTTTATCGGGCTGTGTGGTAGCAGTTGACCAGGAAAAAGCATTTGATAGGGTTTATAATCCATATCCTTTTATAGTTTTAAAGTCTTACAAGATACCTTCGATTTGTATCAAACAACTTAAATTGTAGTATTCTTTTTTTACTGTCCGGCCTTTTTAAAAGGCCTTGTTGGACAAGGCTTTGATATTCATATTGGGGTTCAACAGGGGTGCCATTTAAGCCCCCTTTTGTATATTTTTTCATTGGATCCTCTGCTTTGTTCCATTGCAAAGCCATCAAAATGGGAAGGGTTAATGGGGTTTGGGATTCTATAAGCTTTATGCATTCAGGCTTATGCGGATGACATTTGTGCATTCTTTTCACATCCAGAGCAGACGGTACTGTTTATGCAGGAAACTGTAGATTATCAGTCCATGTCCAATGCTAAATTCAATATGACCAAAAAGTAAGGGGCTTTTCATAGGGATGGGACAGGCTACTCCCACCCTTATGGAGGAAATTGCCATTTCTCATACCCCTTTGGAAATTTTAGGGATCATTTTTGGGCCTCGAAACCTTTCTGATGATAACTTGGAGCTTGCTTTGCAAAAAGCTGAGCTGAAGGTACACCGATGGAAGTAGTGGAGGTTTTCTAAACTGAAATGGATTGCAATTTAAAAAAAAATCATTTTACCATTGTTACAACATATAGCTGTACTCTACCCTTTACCAACTCATTTGGAGACTAGACTGTATAGTTTATGTTTAAAGATGCTTTGGGGGAATAAATTGAATCTGATCAATTGGTGCTACACCTATTTAGGGATTAAGGATGGAGGCCCAGGTATGGTAGAACCCGTGGTCTTCATACATGTTTTATTTTTTAAACACACAGTTAGCAGTGCTCTTTCCATATATGAGTCTGTCCACAATGCCTGGATTCAGAAATCCATAGACAAATATCTTAAAGCGTGGCTTAATGTGGCCTCTAAAATGTATCCCCATATTCATGTGCCCTCTTATTTTAAAAAGGCAGCTCAGAAGACGTACAAATGGGGGATTCAAAAGCTGCTATTCAACTGGATACTGTGCAGAAATTATATCATGATGTCATGACCAGGGTCTATCCATTAGAACCTAGTTTTAAGAACTGTCCCTTGGTTGATAATCACCTCATACTCAGAAAACTCACCCTTCGTAGGATCCCTCATAAAATGTGGGAGAATCTTTGGCTGACTGTCTATGGCAGATTGAATTTAAGAGGGAATGCAAAACATAAAGTTGTAGAATAAAGAAATTGCCCTTACATGGAGTGCGTGGCATTGACTGAGACCATGGATCATTTCTGTTGTATTGCTCATAAGTTACAGCACTGTGGGATTTCCTAGCTCTTAAATGGAAAATCGATTGGCTTTGATATCTGACCTATGACATTTTGGTTTTTGGGAAATATGGGACAGGTCTGGTACATTATCATCCTGAAACATTGATGGTTTTCTTCTGCTGTGTTAGGTTTTATATGTGGCAAGCACATTGTCAATGGGTGTTACATCAAAAGGGGATGTCATATGAATGTCTTAGTGTTTAAGTTTCGAATTAACTAAGGAACATATATGAAACTGTTCATTCTATTTATCACAACAGGTGTTGAAATGGTGGAGGGAGTTCACTTATTTCATTAAATATAAATGAGGGGAGTTGGGATTATCTTTTGGAAAAGTTTAGTTCCTGAGTTTTGCTAGTATTTTCTGTTTTCTGTTTGTTTCTTGGATGTATTCTTTTTTTTTGATTGTCTCTTTTGTTGATCCTGTATTTACTATGTATGTATTTCAATAAAAATCTCCTCTGCACTTTCTGCAGGGAGTGTTGTTTCTCTGTGGAGAAAATGAAGGACTTCAGTCTTGGAGCAGATGGCAAGGAAGGTGGAGGTGCGTACCTCAGCGATTGATGGAATGGAGAAGGCAGAGATGCACCCGAGGGCTGGCCAGCTTTTCGTCTCAGAAATAACTGCATTTTCTGAAAATAGTAATGCAAACAGTAACAATCTGGACTAAACGTAAATAGATGTTTCCGTAATGAAACAAGAACTGCAGCTGCAACAGTCACAACTACAGGTAAAACTTATTTTTATCGACAAACAGTTGTCACAGGTTAAATCCCTTGCAGAAGAAGTTACAAAACATAAACAGAGTTTGGAATCACCCCCATTGAATGTTACCACAGGACCAGCTAGATGTATTGCAATAATATCAGTTCCAGGCTACCCAGATGAGACCATGGATCCTGCACCTAAGTCTCCAGTCGAGACTACGGGAAGGGCCGAACCTTGGTCACCAGAGAGAGCATTGCAAAATGCAGGGTGGCTACAAGAGTTTGAAATCAACTGGATCCCAGACCCAAGTATTCCACTGCCCAGTGAAGGGAGACACACAGATGTTGAGGGAATAGGTGTAGCTACCTCATAAGATGACCCCAAATCTGGAATTGGTGTTTCAGGTATGTCTCATGTATTTGATAATTTATCCCAAGCTTCTAGTCTAAAGCAGGACTCACAAAATACAGTGCCCGAAACTGACTTAGTCAATCAAACCATAACTAAAGGTACCCCAGAAAAAATAAACATAGAACAGGATAAAATTACTAATCCTATGTTTGCCAATTTATTCCACAAGCCAGTAGAACTGGCTAAAAGATGGAAAGCCGATAGGCTCCAGTTTATGGGGAGTAAGGCAGAATAACCAGATAGACAGTATGTTGGAAGAACATTGATTAAACAAACTTTGGGGTTTACACCAAATGAAGTATATGAACTGATTCATGATCCAGGGGAGCTGACCTATGATATTAGTTTCAGAACACGGGACAGTTTAGAAAACTTCAGGTATAAATATGCTCTGCTTAAAACTAACCCTCTTTGGGCCCAATTTGTAGGCATTCCCCTCACTACACAGCCTTTTAGAGTAATCACTATTCTTTTTAGGAATGAGGGAGTAAACATCACAGACATAGTTTATTGGCTGGAGAAATGCTGCTCAGTACAAGGAAATCCAGACCCCCATCTTGGATGAAGAGGGGTTCTGGAATAGAGGGGGGGAATAAAAATCAAGCTCAACCAAAATCTAAACAAGATAGAGCATCTCCCCAATGTTTTTTTCATAGGCCAGGATTAAGGCTTTCTGTTGTACCCCGGACAACCTCGCAAGTGTTTCAAGTGCAGCTCTAATAGACACATAAGCTCAAACTGAGATTCTGAAATGTTCTCACTGTGGGGAAACAGGACACCCAAGTGTACACTGTTTTAATTATCCACGCAACAACCTGTGCGATGAGGGAGGACATAACTTTATGGACTGTCCATGGGCCTCTAGAAATAATGAATATTCGGACTTTGGGATACAAGACTTTTATATTCAAAGGGCTTCCAAAAAATCCTTTTCCAGCCACTTTTCTACACCTCTTACAGCACAACCTCCAGCTCAGGAAGAAACAGAATCTCAAGGGCAGACGCCACCTGAGGCACCGAATCACAGTCAGCAACTGCCCCAATTGTACTGGAGCACATGCCAACCCCACCACCATTGTACCAATGCCAGAAGTACTTTATACAGGAGTAAAAAAGAAAGGAAGAAAGGTTTCCAGCAAAACAAAGAAAACCTAGGCAGAGACAGTCTCTGTCATATACGCTAACCAACATATAAAACTTTTTTACTTCCACTTTTTTTTATACTTGAGTGTTGTGTTTCCTCCTAAAGACAGAGAAACTATGTTACTTAGTTTCTTTTTTAGAGTTTTTTGGGGTAGTCATTTAAATCCCTTAAAAAGAGATATTTATATACCAGTGGCACTAGGGGGTTTGGATATGCCCAATCAAATAGCATTTTTCCATTGTATGTTTTTTTTAATCATAATATTGTTCCTTTATTAACTCCAAATACTAAAATATGGAAAATATGGGTTCTTGATTCATTAGGTCACATACTACTTACATGGGAAAAGAGCTCTCCCATTTCAAAACAAAAACATATTTCCGATATCCTGGAACATTTACATATTTCTGTTAATAAAATAAAACTGTGGAAGATCACCAAGTATGATTCAGAAGCTAATACTAGGAAAAGTTTGTACAAAAAAATAATGGAATGCTTTTCTGGGAATAACCAGTGTATGGGAAGAAATCATCAAAGGAAATACAAACAATGGCCCAGATATTCAGAAATGCACCTAGGGGGTGCGCAGTGGAATGCACAGTGCAATGCAGATGCACCAGGGGAAAACAGATGCCATATTCAGATGATGCACCACTGACATGCAATGGCGCAAAGAACACCAAATATAGTAATGTTGCACTGCCATGCAACCAGACATGCACTGGTGCAACCAGGAGTTTGCAGGAGTAAGCAAGGATGCAGAAGCCAGCAGACTGAGCAAGCATAACAGGCAATAGAGGAGCACAGGCAGGGCTGCACAGGAGCAGAGTGCCACACCAACACAGTCAGACACAAACCACAAGGGCACTCTGGCTGGGACACACCACAGGGGCACCAGGTGATGGCCTAAACAGGATGCCATGACACACACTGCAGCACAAGCCACAAGGCACACAACCCACCCACCCCAAAGGCATGTCCATGGACAGGCCACTGCCAGTGCACTAGCAACACAACCCCAACAGGTGGAGATGCGGTGGACAGTGGCACAGCCATGGTGCCAGGACACCACACATGCACAGAGGACAGAAGAAAAGGGGAGCAGGAGGCACAGGGGAATCAGCAGCAGACAGCCTGCAACCTGGGAAGAACAAAGGCATAGAACTGCAGGGCACACCAGCGGGGTCAGTATGGCCAGTGGATGGATGGGCAGCACAGGTAGACAAGGACAAGCGATGCAGAACAGCACACAGGATAGGGTATGACCCACCACCCATGGCCATGCAGTAGACAAGACATGGCAAACAGGCCCACCACACACAAGGGCACCACCCAGGGGACACTGCAGTTGGACAGCAGGGGACGTGCCCATGGACACAAACTGGCACTTGCAGCACAGTGCAACATGCCGTCTGCAAAGGAAATGCAAACACAGTCATTGTAGCAAAATAACAGCTCTTTTCTGGGCAAACAAAAACAAAGGTGTGCCAAAAGGGCACCCAGGAACTGCAACAGGGTAAACATGGGGGAGGCAATAGTGGAAGTAGGGGACAGGGACAGGGTGAAGGTACAGAGGTGTGGAAGAAGGACCCAGCAAACAGGGGGTGGGCAGGGGATGACCTGGGAACAATAGTGGTGTGCATAAGGATCAGCGCATCTGGACCCACAGCATTGCCCGCAGCCTCAGCACCTCATGGCTCAGTGCCTCTGTGGCCACCAGCTGGCACCACCCTACCTGCAACAGCATGGACATCAGTTGGGTGCTCCGGTGCATCAGGCTGAGCATGACATTGAAGGCCCCCACCAGTTGGGATGGATGACATCTCCTGGCCTGAGGCCAGGCCAGATTTAAGAGAAGGGACTGAACATGTGGTAAGTGACTTGCCATGAGGAGACCAGGCCCACCCACATGTGCACCAGACAGTGACTATACCCACAGGAGGACAGACCCCCAAGGGCATGTGCAAGGAAGACTGCAACAGCTGACCACAATGCACTCATAGCAGGATGGCCAGACCTCCCCAGATGATATGCACACACAGCACAGCAGTGGATGCCACTGTGCAGTCACATGCCATACAAGGCAGCCCACAAACACCTTGCAGCCATCACACACCACAGGGCATACGTGCACTGCCCCACCCCAACAGGGCAGCACTGTGGCACCACCACACAGAGGACATGTGCATGGTGCCCACATATGCAGCATAGCATGGCACTGGCTGTGGGGGTGAGCACCCATCAAGGCAGTGGCCAAGGATGGTGGTAGGGCCCATGGTTGGAACACAGCACCCTACAGAGCCCACAGATGCACCGTACAACATGCACCACATGCTTACCTGGCCATCCCAGTGCTGGTGCACAAGGGGCAACCCCATCATGCCGCTGCCTGTCCATGGCCGCAGCTGCCCTGGCCCTCATGTGGTCCTCTGGTCCTGTGCAGGGAATAGAGAGGCAGACAAGTATATGAGTGGTATGCCATGACCCCAACCCCATGCACAATGCTGGCACAGCATGGGATGGTGCACCACCCGGCAGTGGCCCTGGCACCTGGACAACAGCAACATGCACCACAGAGGTGCACGTGGCAGTCATGCAGGACACGCAGCACCCACCAGCACAGTGCCCTTTCCTGGGCAGCTGTACATGCAGCACACCTCAGCACATTACAAGGACACTATGAGCATGCACAATGCACATGGACACCTACCTGGCTGTGGCACAGCACCCTTTTGTACCCTCACCTGGAGCCTGTGAAGACATCCCCAATCCCTCTGACGAAGGTCACCATACCAGTGCTGATACTGCTGTGCTGTGCATGGCATGCCCATGCAGAGCTCAAGGCCCACCGTCACCCTGTCCAACACCTGGGATAGCGGCACCTGTAGATCCGCATTCCCAAACAGCTGGGGTGCATAGGGCTCCACCAGCGCAATGAGGTTGCACATTTTGATCTCTGATCAGTTCATAGCATGGCATGCACATCTCCTGGAACCCACCATATTGCACTGAAACTATGTGTCATGAAGTGAGTGCTGCAGCCTGCACTGCATGCACATGGTAATGCTCAGTTATCTTGCACAATAGCGGGTTAATGTACATAACCACTCAGCATGTGGATATGCAATTGACGTGCGCAATGGTGGCCTATTGTGCAGCACTGCATATGCACACCACGGCATGGCAGGAGCATGGGGTCACATCCTAGAACCTGTAGGCACTATGTGTGACCCTGCACAATGCTGCACAGGCCCAGGACATGCACTGTTGGCAGCATGGTGCATATGGTGCCGCTGTGCCATGGGCCCTGGTGGAACAGTGCACCTGGATGCACAGTAGGCACCTGGCACAGCATGCACAATGGTGAAGCATCACACAATGCACATGGCTGCATGTCAGGACACTGGACATGGTGTTGCCAATGGCCCACATGTGCACTGCGTGCCTGTGCACTGTGCAGGCACCAGACGTGTGCAGCATGGATGCTCTGGTGCATTCCCATTGCACAACACGCAATATTGCAATATTCAATTGGCATATGCAAATAGCCTCATGAGGCAATGCATGGCATGGTCAGGCTCATTTGCATCACATTATGGTTGTGCAATAGCTCATTTGCATGCATTGCACCTTAAAAGCACCACGCCGCAGCACAGGCCACCGACAGGTATTGCAGCTATTAAAGTAAGGGGATGCACATGCAGGGAATGAGATGGCCATGCTGACAGAGCACCACAGCTCCTGTGTTGGCTTCCAAGCTGCCTAAGGGCCTTTTCTTCACTGTCCACAGGTAGCATCATGTCTGAGGTTGAGGGAGCAGAGAAGCAGGGGCCTGCACAGAAGTGCAGGCCCAATTTCATGAAGGAGGAGCAGCAGGCTCTGTTTGAGTCCTACCTCAACAGGGAGGCCCTACTGAGTGGTGCCATGGGCACCCAGCCAGAATGGTCAGCCATGAGAGATGCAGTGGCCACCTCTGTAAATGCCCATAGGAGGCTTCAGAGGTCTTCAAAGGAATGCAGAAAGAAGGTGGGGACTGACAGAAGTTGCATCAAGGAGAAGGTGGCAGGCATCAGGGCATACCACAGCAGGATGGGTGGGTGACCCGGTGATGCACCTGCACTGTCAGCGATGGAGGAACTGGTGGCAGTGACCATCAGCTGTGCCACTATTGGGGGTGTCCTTGGTGGAGGTATCCAGACAGGTGGCAGCCCCTTACTACACTGTGAGTCACTGTATGGCACCCATGGGGGGGAGTGGCTTGCACCATGCAGGCGTGCCAGCCACTGTGCTGTGTGGCCCATGTGCATGTGTGGCATGTGATAGTGCATGTTTCACATGGAGCTGCCATCCATGACATTGTGCACTCTGGGAGAGTGGGATGGCTGCATGGCTTCTGTACTGTGGCCTGAGCACATGCTCTAGGGTGTGTCTCATGGCCGCACATCCACATGGTGCTGCATGCCCAGCATGCTGGCAGCATGACGCAGTCCACTGGGGCACCCTCTACAGCATGCCACTGCACCACTGGCAGTGCTGTGTGGGGTGCCCCACATGCCAGCCATGTGCTATAGTTGCACCATGCACCCTTGCAGGCCAACACAGCTGAGCTGTCATGGGCAGCGTTATTGTCATATCTGCCCTGCTGTACACCACTGCCCGGGTGTACACTGCTGCATGCTGGCACGGATGGGCCACACAGGCACTGTCACTGGGATCAGGGCCCAGCCACCACAGTGTCATCCCCACCACTGATATTGCCTTTTTGTCTTCTAGCACCATTTAGCCTCCAGGGTACATCACAGGAAGCCACCGCTGAAATTGGACCAGAGGAGGAGTTGTCATCCACTTCCACGGGGATCTGGAACAGGGAACATCCATGTCAGGACAGTGTGGAGCTGCTGGATCTATTGGACCTCAATGATGACATGCTGTCAGACATACTGCTCAGTGAGGGCCTGTCTGCGCTGGTCCCGGGCATGCAGCTGGTTGGTGTGTCTGACTCAGATGATGACATGACATTGATCCTGGACAGCACAGACCAGGCAGCATCACCCAGGGTACAGGGCCAGACACAGGTGGCAGTGGACATTAGTGGAGTGACAGCAGCAGTGCAGCCACACCCTGACCATGGCCACACAATATCATGTGGTGCCCCCACTGTTACCAGCTGGGGGCACTGCTGCTGATGCTGGTGCCACAGGAACAGACCAGCAGCCAGCTGAGCAGTGGCAGTGGGATGTAGTGACCACTATGCAGCACGCCACAGGGGCCTCCACCAGTGTGCCCACACATACACCACCACCTGTGCAATCCCCTGAGCAGCGTCCACTGGAATGGGGTGTTGACCAGCATGCCAAGACACCCCCAGAAGGTCAGCATCCACCCCAGGCTGTGCAGGGTGCTGACTGGCTGGACATGCACACCAGGCTACTATGGGCATCTGTGGAACACCAGGTGGTGCTCAGGGCTGGGATCCATGCACTGTGTGTTGAGGTGCATCAGTTGGCTGAGCATCACGACAGTGGACGTGCACAGCTCTTTGGTGAACTCTGGCAGCTGCAGGAGGCCACGACTGCATTGCTGGACCGCATCACCAGTACCATCGCCACCGGATTTGCATCACTGGCATCCACTGGGCATGGCCATGTGTGTGTAGGACTCCCATCAATGACACATCCACACCATGGACATGGCGTCTGGTGATCCCTGCACGGCTGATGCCAGGATGTGACATGGCCATTCCCGACACCCCTGGTGCTCATCTCTTTGCCAATCTTTTCACCTCAGTGAGGAGTCGGTCATGTTCTCAGGCCTCCAGCGCTGCAAGTGTGTTGGACACATGCCCGGTGGCTGTTGTGCAGCTAGTGGCTGTCACACAGCCTGGGTGGGGCCACCCATGTGGCCTGGTGGCCATGACACCACATGGTAGACCTGCAGGGTGTGCTGTCCTATCCTGTTGACCACTGCTGTTGTTTACTGCACACATGTGTGAGTGATGCCTTGTGCGTGTGGCGGTCCGCATGTGTGGCATGTGGTACATCCTCCATGTGTGCATGCTGTGCTGCTGGGCCTTGTAGTGTGGGCATGATGATGACAGCATTGTGCCAGCCCTGCCTGTGTGCCAGTATCTTCACTCTGATCCATGTCACATCCCACTGCTCATATGTGTGTGTGTGTGTGCCAATACCTCTGCACTGTGCTGTGTGCATGTGCCTGTGTGGTTGTGCATGCTGTGTGTGTGCCAGTGTTGGTGCATGCATCCCTGAGTGCCCTTTCACCCCTGTGGGTGGGTGAGCGGGGTGGTGGTATGTGCAAGCATGACAGGCGTGTCTATTCACTTACCTCTGGTCCCCAAAGTGCTCCTGTGTGATGGTGACCCAGTGCCTCCTGGCAAGGCTTGCAAGCCTGGTGTCCCTCCTTCCCATGGGTGGCTGCATGTCCCCTTCCAGCCTGTCCTCCCCATCCTCTTCGCTGCTGTCACCCTCATCTACCTGGACAGCTATCCCATGGTCAATGGCCATATTATGCAGCATGCAGCAGGCCAGGAATAGGCCACAGGTTTTCACAGGGCTGTACTGTAGGGCACCACCTGACCTGTCTAGGCAACAGAAACACATCTTGACCATGGAGAACACACGTTCAATGACATTACATGTAGTGGCGTATGCTTCATTACACCTCTCCTCCGCAGTTGTGGATGGGCACTGGAAGGGGGTGAGCAGTCAAGGGCTCAGGGGGTAGGCGCTGTCATTTGTGTGGGATCAGGATACAGTTATCATTCTGCATTGGTTGTTACCCCCTCACCCCTGCCACCTGCTGCCACCCTCCCCACATCCACATTGTGTGTCGTGGGCCTCTAACCACAGCACAGCTGCAGCCGCATCCCTACCCATGACATCTCATCTAACAGGTGTCCCGAGGGGCTCTTACCATGCTTGAACCTCTGGCACAGGGTGCAGCTGTGCCAGATATATGAGACATGTGCACTCCCAGGGTATGTGGTGCAGATGTTGGTGATGAGCCCCATGCCATTGCACACCACCTGGCAGTTGACCGAGGGGTAACCCATACTATTTATGTAGATGGCCCCCTCTGGGCCAGGTGGTGTGCGAATGGCTATGTGGGTGCAGTCTGTGACCCCATCATGCCTGGCATGTGTGCCACCCTGTGGAAGTCCTGCATGTTTGCTGTATGCTCTGCCTGTGTGCTTGGGAATCGTATGAACTCCAAAGCATGTGGCAGCAGGGTGTTGAGGAACTGTGTGAGGATGCAGGATGTGGCCGACTGGGTGATCCCAGTGGTTGCCCCCATTTGTTTCTGGACGGTGCCTGTGGTGAGGAGGCACATCGCTGCTGTCACCTTGGTTTCCATCGACATGGCATGACTCCTTCTGGTGGGTGCCTGCAACTCATCATGGTACAGCTCACAGAGCTGCCTCAGAATTACCCCGTTCAGGTGGTACCAGACCACAATTTTGACATCCCTGTAGTCCTTAAATGTGAGGTGGGCACGGTACCATCTGTGTTGGGCATACCACTGCAGGGCCCTTCCTTGGCCACATTGCTGTTCCTCCATCCTCCTCACACCCCTCATTATCACATCCATATGGAATGGCCCTGCATCCATCACTGCCTGTCTCAGTGTTGCTCATCTGCTGTATGTGTGTTTGAGCCTCCTTTTATATGCTCAAGTCTGTCTTGTGCATTCTGTGTGTTGGTCCTGACTTGTGCCATGTTTTGCGGCTGAATATACCATTACGCTGCTTATTCATGGGAACGCCCCCTTGTTCTTGCACTGCATATATTACTATTTCGCCTCTGCACAGTGCATTTTGGGCTGTGCATTCACATTTGTTGAATATGGCTCTGGAGTGCAAATCTGTGGCTGCACCTGCAATTCTCAGTAGTGCCTTGCTCAACTGCTCTGAATATCTGGGCCCCTATCTAAGATGCTACAATGTAAAAGAACACCACCCCACATGTGAGACTTCTTATGGCTTTGTGTACATGGTAAATGAGGGGTTAAAAATAACATGAAACACAAGGAAGCTGCTGAGCATTATTGTCCCAGAACAGAGACTTGTGATGGAATCCTAGTAAGCATTAATCCATGACAAAGAAGGGCTTTACTGGGGAATTAATGCCTGGTTGGGGGTTGAGGCATGAGGCCGCAGGCCGAGTGCATTCCAACCACCAACCAGGCATTAATTCCTGAGTACAGCTTGACTTTGGAGTGGATTAATGCACTTATAACATGGCAAGTGCTAATTTAGTACTGTTACTAGTCACTATAATATGCCACATAGATGAACAGCAACTTATATTGTTTAATACAATATTTTCTGCTGTTCAGCTCTGTACTTTTCTGAGTAGATGTCCATCTCGTATGGGTGCATGCACGTTGAGAAGGCATTATCTATTTATATTGTGACTGCTGTTTGTTGCACGTTTACAACTCTTGTTTAAAAACACTATGTCGCTACATATAACATGCCACAGTACGTTTCTTTGCTACCTACATGGCTGTCTTCACTTGTTTCATTCCTTTACATTTCTGCTTCAATACAGGATTCTGGGAACAAAAGGAATATTTACATATTTTGCATTTCACTTCATTCTAGATAGCAAAGTATGCAAACATTGGTTATGTCCCCACAATGCAATGATCATTTCAACGTATTCTTCGGAAACACTGATCGCAGTCACAGTACTGAAAACCCACTCATGGTATGGTTCTTGCCCTCCTTGACCTTCAAGGACTGTATCACCTTGCTGACATTGGTTCCGGGATTTCTCCTAATTCATTGGGCCGCACTACATTATACTCCTCGGGTGCATACCTCCCTCTCACCTTCACTCCCCCATGGGTTTAGTCAGGTCCACAAAGCAGCGCATTCTAGATTTCTGCAGCTCATGCACAGCACCAAGGGTGCTCTACTGGTTCTGTGTGCATGCTCACTTCAATAACAACAAAGCATTTGTGCTGGAATAATACCATGTTGCTCCTGTTCCACCTGAAGTGGTTCATCCAATTGTGTTGCTTCTTTGCACTACTGTTATTTTTGCCATGTTACAAGAAACCATGGATCATTTATTTTTGGAATGTCCCTTTGTATTGGCCTTTTGGTCTTACCTACAGAAAGTCTGGATTTTAAGTCCCTTTAATAAAATATCATCAGAAATATTATACTTAGGAATATATCCCTCTGCTAGGGCAACATTTGATAAAAATACAATGCAGATTATTTGTTTATGCATTAAGTACCAAATATGGCAAGCAAGGTGTGCACTTACCTTGAGAAAACAGATGATAGACAAGAAGCAAGTGTTATATGCCATATTGAAGGATATTAAAAAAATTCAAGGGAGTCACGTGATGCAGGGCATGAGTTAGCTGCTCTCTCCAGATGCTCCGATCTCCCCTACCTTATTTACACTGCTTACTACTGCCTACACCACCTTTTATCATCGGGAGACTCAGCCCTAGACGTCCGGACAGTAGTTCTGCTATAATCGCTACCCGATGGACGAGGAGATGCGTAAAATCCCCCCCAAACACACGCCGCCAGCTTCACCAGGGAAGGCCGCAAAAAAATCCAGGGCCTCGAGTTCCTCGCACCACCCTGCTCCTGTTATCAGCCCCAAGGAGGAAGATCCGTCACATTAACCCAGTTCCTGGAAGAATTTCGCCCATTCAAGCAGCAAATGCAAGATCTTGCGGCGAGATTAAAACAATCTCGGTGGCAATGGAAGATTTAACTAGGCGGACCTCCGACAACAAGCAAGGATCCACTCGCTAGAGGGCACAATGCCAAAGTTGAGCCGGTGCTGGCACAGATGAGGCAACGCATGGCTAAGCTCGAGTCCAAAGTCGAGGATTTGAGGGTAGAAGTCGGCTAAACAACGCCTGTATAATTGGATTGCCTGAAGGGAGGAAGGCTCTGACCCCATCAAATTTGTCCAGAGGCTGGTAGAAAGATTGCAGGCCCCTCTCCCTTTGGTCCTACCTACATGATCGAGAGGGCTCATCGCGCTCTACGCCCAGCCCCACCAGTATCTGCACCACCACGCTCCTTTATCTTTCATTTCCTTAACTACCAGGAGCGTCAACTGTTTATTTTAAAGGTTAAAGAAATTAAGGAAGTCACATGGGCCGGAGTTAAGATCAGGATTGCCCAGGACTTACCCCTGTCGGTCCGTCAAAAGAGGAAGGCTTATCACCCCCTGGTCAGCAAGCTTGTGGCGGCAGGCATTCAATTCAAAGGCTATCCTGCCAGGTTGCAGGTCCGAACGCCGGAAGGTTGGAGCTCTTTCGATGACGTGGAAGCGGCCTGTCTCAGAATTAACGGCCTTTCCAAACCTCCTGAAGGACACATGAATCCTTAAAGGCTTGCCATGGGACTAGTTTGTTTTTTCTCTGATACCAGCTGTACCTGTGTTATGATTAAGAATCTCTGTTTGACTACATACCTGTAGTAGAAGCTTCTCACAATTACCAGGACATCTTGCAGTATTCTGGTTTACCCCCTCTTTTTTTTTTCCTTTATTTACGTTGTCTTTTTATCCAGGGTGAGAACATGATGCCCACAGGAAGAGCCTATAGTTTTAGGCAATTAAGACATTGGGTCTGTTATATGACCAATCGGACTCTCACATTATAAAGTTAGAAAAGTTTTCTTTTTGATATAGGTGGTTTACAAGGGTGCATAGGACTGGAGTCTCAAAACTATGTCACGGCTCACACCTATATTTATATCCACCTTCGATGTTGTAATCCATCTCTGATTTATAATTTTATTCTTGATGTCCTATATATAACGGACTGGTGGTGGTTAAAATAGTTATACTGCTCATAAAGCTATTTACATGGTAGATTTACTGGTGGGGGAGGCGGGCGGAGGAGATGGGGTTATGTGCGCTGTAGTTATGGGCCACGACATATTGGGTGGGATGGGGTGGGTAGGGGACAGTCATGTGGGTTTGTCTCTATATGAGAACGGGGGGTTTCTCGACTTCTGGGGTATTGGGTATCGACACGAGAACTGGGGGTTATATGGATTAAGCAAGGTAGACTAGGTCTCTTCAGTTGGCCTGCAGGTTATGGGTACTGATACCTGCATAAAGTTTTGCACGCTGAATGTCAAGGGAGCTAGACATCAAGTCAAGCAATATAAACTATTAAAATACTTGAAATGGCTATGTTAAGACAGCCTTTTACAAGAAACACACTTATTAATGGAGGAAAGTAAATGTTTAAGAAAAAGGCAGTTTGGTGAAATTTTCTCTGCTCAGGGTTCCACAAAGAGTAGGGGTGTCTCAATTTTAGTTCATAGGCAGTTCCATTTGTACCTAGTAAGGTTATTTCAGATAAGGATGGAGGTTTATACTTACTGTCGGAAGCTATATAGAGAGAGGTACTACTGGGGTCGGTCTACGGAACTCGGACAATCAAGACTTTTTTATCAAATTACTGCATAAATTATTGCCTTTTGCCCATATACCTATAATTTTAGGTGGGGACTTCAATATGGTTCTGGACCCCACATTGGATAAGTTCTCAGGACAACGCTTGTACCTTTCCCCGGCTGCCTTAGCTCTAGCTGACTTATTGATACATTTGGGACTAGCCAATGTATGGAGGGTTCTACATCCGCAAGTCAAGGAATTCTCCTTTTTCTCACCGGTGCATAAGACGGGCTCAAGAATAGACTACATATTCCTTTCTAGAGTCCTGCTTAAAGGGGTTTTTACCGCTGAAATTGTGCCTGCCCCCATGTCAGACCACTCGGCTGTAGAGGCTGTAATCTCGTTTCCAGCGGCTCTGGGTAGGGGTAATAGGTGGAAAATTAACAACCAGTTACTTCGCCTACCCAAAGTTGTGCAGTGCTTATCTTCTCAGCTTGAGGAATTCTTAGCATTAAATTCTACCCATGAAACTAGGCCGGATATTCTCTGGGCAACTCTAAAGGTTTTCATGAGGGGCCTCCTTATCAAGCAGGCTACTATTAAGAAAAAGAGGCTAATGCTTTATTGGTAGAAAACTGAGAGTGATCAAAGAACTTCAGGCCTCATTGGTCACTAACCCGAAGAGGAAACTGAGTTAAAGTTAACTAAGGTTAGGGATGAATATCTTAAATGTTAGGGATCAGGCTGAACTTGCCATCATCAAAACCCAAGCATTGTACACGGATCAAGGGGAGAAACCGGGCAGGTTATTGGCAAAGCGGTTAGCACAGCTGGAAACATCTCGAATCATTGAGGGTGTTAGATCGGGTAAAGATGGATTGATTAAAACCACCCCAGAGGACATTGTCCTTGTTTTCGAGATTACTACGAGGTATTGTATGGAGGTATGCAAGTCCCCCCACAGCCGTGTGACATCCAGCAACTCCTAGATAAAATACCGCTTTAGTTTGAGAGGGCTGATAGTAAGGTTCTGATGGCAGATATTACTTATAAGGAGATAGAAGATGCGATCAGCGCTCTACCACCGCATAAAACCCCCGGCCCTGATGGGTTTTCACCTAATTTTTACAAAACCGTTTCTCCCCAACTGACCCCATTGCTGGCCGGTCTATTCCGGTATATTTTATCGGGAGAAGAAGTGGATAAGTATCTTTTTGAAGCCTTAATAGTGTTAATTCCTAAGCCTAATAAACCGCTTGAAAACCCCAGTAGTTATCGCCCCATATCTTTACTTAATTACGATATTAAAATATTGGCAAAAATTCTGGCTGAGTGCATTGGCAAAATTTTGCCTCAACTGATAGGACAGGAACAAGTGGGTTTTATGAAGGGCAGATCCTCAGCGGATCATTTTCGGACGCTGTCTCACGTTTTTGCGGCCTCCGAGGAGGCCGACACCCCCCAGGCCTTGGTCTCCCTGGATGCCGAGAAGGCATTTGACAGAGTTCATTGGCCATATCTTTACCAAGTGATGCTACGGGCAGGTTTCCCGGCCCAATTTGTCGGCTGGATTAAGGCCTTGTATTCAAACCCGACGGCAAGAGTGACCTGTAATGGTGTTATATCTGATCCCTTTGTGTTAAAGGCTGGAACAAGGCAAGGTTGTCCTTTATCTCCCTTACTCTTTAACCTTTATTTAGAGCCTCTTATTAGATATATTGTTCTTAATGACACGATCCATGGGATCAAGGTCAGTGACCAGACCATCAAGGTTACCGCTTTCGCGGATGACCTCTTGATTTATTTATCAGATCCGGTCTCCTCTATCCCTGTTTTGTTAAATGTCATTAAAGAATTTAGTCAAGTGTCTAATTATAAGTTAAACCCGGATAAGACAGTAGTGTTCCCTCTTTCCAATGGGTTTTTTAAAAAGGATGTTGTTGAGATGGGTCTGGGTTGGAATTCTAATTCTCTCAATTATTTGGGGCTCTCTTTAGCTTTAAATACTGATCGCCTTCGGTACCTCAATTTAGACCCTCTAATTCGTAAAATTGATCTGGATATGAAAAGGTGGGCTCAATTCCCGTTATCACTCTGGGGTAGGATTAGCATAGTTAAAATGAATGTCTTTCCCAGGCTCTTTTATCCACTAACTATGTTAAATATCCAACTCCCGATGGGCTGGTTCAATAGAATTCATAAACTAATAGCCAATTTCATCTGGAACTCCAAGAAGGCTAGGATGTCTTACAACAACCTAGCAGTGACTAAAACCCAAGGGGGCCTACGGCTTCCCCATTTTGCACTATATTACTGGGCTGCACAGATTAACAAGTATGGCAGATGGATGGGCTCTTCTGTTTCTGAAGGGTATACCGAATATATCCCTCTCTGGTTTGATCTTGAACTTTCTATTATCAAGAGACTGGGTTTTAATCATGAGGCCTTGCCGTTTCTCCCCAGACTAGTTTCTATCTCACGGAACTCCCCCATTTGGGTTTCCCTCAGGATTCATGACCAAGTTTGTAATTTTCTGAAGTATGAGTACAGGTTAGATCCGTTCCAACCACTGATAGGCAGCCCTTATTGGCTGATTGGAGGAAACCGATTGGTGTAGATGGTTGCCAGGCTTAGAAGAGATTAGGTTGGGTGATCTATTCGATGTAGATGGCAAGCTTTATACCACCCCCAGATTCTTACTAGGTTGAGCCCACTGCAAGCGTGTTTTACAAGGACAGATGCGTCACCTCATACTCAGAACCTGGGACTGAATGGTCTTAAACCTTCTAGGATAGACTTTTGGGATACTATTAGACCTTTAGAGGGCACCCCGCATGCAATATCCAAAATATATGCAGTTTTTTTGAACTGGGCTTTCCCAGATGGTTTTACTCCTCCATCAGTATGGCGCAGTTCTTTTTCGAATCTAGAATTGGATTGGGCTCAGATATGGTCTAATTGTCATAGATATTTGAAGCAGGACCCTCTTAAATTAACTCAGTTCAAGATTTTACACAATATCTATTATTCCCCCCAGAAATTGTTCAATCTAAAATGTTACCGGACTCTTGCTGTTTTAGGTGTGGGTCAGAGAGGAGATTTACTGCATATATTTTGGCATTGCACCAAGATAGCCCCACTGTGGTCAGACATTAAGGAGAGGGTGAATCCACTTTTGGGCCTAGACGAACTGTTTAAGCCAGAGATTTGCATATTAGGATATATGCCTGAGGTCTTTGTTACACAGAGAAAATTTCATATTTCCTTGGTCTCCATCTCAGTTAAAAGGCTCGTGCTTAGGCACTGGAAGGAAACCAATAGAATCCATTACTCTGAATGGCTATCTGAAGTGTTAGCTCTGCTTAGGATAGAGAGACAGATTGCAATTTTGAACGATCAGCTCCCTAGGTTTGAGAAAATCTGGTCTCCACTAGTCTGTGCCTATTTATGATTGGTATGTCTCAAACTCCTTTGTTTATATATGTTTTGTCTGCTATTGCTCTTGAATTTTCTGTGTCCGGGGAAGGGGTGGTGTCAGAGGTCCCAGGGGTGGAGGTTGGGGGGTGGGGAGGAGAGGTGTTTAATTAGGGTGCTCATTTATTCCGTGATATTTACATTTACGGAAACTATGTTGTATCATGCACCTTGTGACTTACTGTATATGTGGAGTATCGCCTCTGTTCATCTTATTTTTTTCAATAAAAAGTTAATGGCAAAAAAAAAAAAAAAAATTCAAAAGCAGGACAAACTGTGGGTCCCACCAGACTAATATAAATTATGGTGGAGGAATACCAATTGGTTAGACACTGGATAATTGATTCTAAATATGTTTTATTATGTTCAGTTTGTAAAACAAGATTAATTTGGGGGTAGGATACATCTTCTTAGCAGTATGAATCTAATAATATGTACAAACCTTAAATTTTTCCATTTCACTTAGTGGGGAAGGGAGCAGATTTATTCCTGATTTTTCAAGTTTCTTAATTATTTCTGTTAACTAAGGAAATATGCTTATAATACTTTTTTTTTAATTTATGTGAAACAATTATGATTGTACAGTTTGTTTTTGCAGTTTAAACTAAACTCCAGCCAGCCCGGTGGTGCAGAGGGTTGAAGCGCTGGATGCCACACCTTGCTTCAGGAATGAGCCTGGGCCACTGGGGGTCAATAGGGGAGAGGAAGAATGGAGCATCCAGAGGACAGCTCTCCTTCTATGGGGGGATCCAGGGACCATGCCTGGCATTGCAGTGACCTCCAGTGGAGACCAGAGGTACCGCAATGCTGCAGAGCTTGGCTAGAGGGCTGCGGAGCCACAACAAGATGTTAAATGGCTTCATTGCACATCGCTTCTTCACCTGGGAGGTGACAATAGTATGAGGAAAAATACAGAAACACCCTCCACCTCCTCATAGGTGATGGAGGGTACGGGGAGAGGTCGGTCCACCACGCCCAGAGTCGAGCCTTCCTCTCGCTGCCTGTGGGCTCCCATTTGCTGCAGTCCTCCAGACTAGATTATAGATAGAATACCAAGAGGAGCTCATCTGACGGTCCTGCCTAGGGGTACTCAGCCCCCCAGCAGTAGCAGCTTCAGATGGGCTGGACAAGGATGAAGGACCCCGTGTGACTCCTCCTGAAAGAGTTCAGGAGAGTTCGGTGAGAAAGAAAGATGTATAAAAAATGAAATGAAATAAACTCCAGAGTTGGGGGGGGGCAGGGTTATTATGTCTTAGAGTATCTGTTTTGACTGACTTTATGATTTAGTTATTATCAAATCTAACTCCTTAAAGTGTTATGTTTTCCTTCTTGTTTGGAAGAATGAATAAGAGACGGTGATATGACTGAATACTTATTTGATTTATTATTATTCTATCAAACGTATATATTTATTTCTCTTTTTGATGTGAGAATACTGTATGTTTCGTAATATGATTTGATTTTGAGGTCTTAATAAAAAATTCCCCTTCTCTTTTCAAGAGGTATCATGGGATCTTTAACGTCCACCTGAACAAGCAAACAGAACCTGAGTTTAATGTCTTATCTGAAAGACAGCACCTCAGAAGTGCAACACCCCTCCTGCTGCACTACAGTGTCAGTACTGGAATTTAACCCAAGTGCCAGGTGTGGGGATAGAACCCATAGACTTCTGATCTTCTAGCCTTAGAGGTGAGTGTGCAACTTGCTGAGCCATTGATACTCATTATTATCACATATAAGACTTTCTGAACAGCTAAATGAAAAAGAAAAATACTTCAGAAATAAAAAGTTACAACTGACTACTTCTTATTTTGTATTATTTTCCTGTCTGGCTTCATTGCACATCGCTTCTTCACCTGGGAGGTGACGATAGCATGAGGAAAAATACAGAAACACCCTCCACCTCCTGATAGGCTCCACTAGCTTTTCAGTGCGTTCACTCACCACTCTTGCTAGTCTCTGGTGGGGGTTCTTTTATTGAGTAATCGTTTTGTTTCTTTGTAAAAACCAGGGTTTGACTTTTGAGGCACCTAATAAGAACTTTGGTCATTATGGGGCAAATTTTACACACGAAACAGTTCTACATTTCACAGACTCTACATTTATGAACAGTTCTGCCTGAGAACATAGTTGTTTTTTCTTGATAATCTTGAAATCTTCTGTCCTAGGCAGACCAATCCCCCCTATACAGAATTTATGGGACATCTAAGTCCTTGACTAATTGTGCTAGGAAGGGCAGTTTTAAACTTTGGGAGATAAGGGGCTATTGGCAAGAAAACATCCAGTCCAGAGAAAGTTAAAAGTGGAGAAGGGTCCTGAGGAGACAGAATAAAGAATGGTACCACAATCTGGAAAGGTGAGGAAGGAGTGTCATGCAGGAAGGAACAAATTGTCCCTCTGAGGTAACTTTATGCCGGCACATAGCCACTCACCTGGCAGGTGTTGCACAGGCATCACATGCCCAGAGTGGGGCCGGCAGGGGCTCACCCACCATTCAGATGGCCCTGATAGGCATTTGATGATGCCAGCACTTACTGTAGGACCACATCCTGGGGTGGGATAAGGGAAGAGTGTAGTAGGGGAATAACACCCACAGCAGCAGCACCTGGTAGATGAAGTTACACTACCCATGGCACAATAGGGTTCATGAAAAGGGTGGTGGATGCTTGGAATGCCTCCCAGCGGAGGTCATGGGGGCTAAAATGGTTACAGGGTTCAATAATGCATGGGATAGACACAAGGGGATCTTAGAAGTAAGTGAAGAGAGGGTGAAAATTGAGAACCGTAGACTGAGTAGGGTCTATGGTGGCACTGTAGGTTGGGAAAATAGGGCAGGCTAGGCGGGCCAGAAGGTCCTTATCTGCCGACATCTTCTATGTTATGTTTTTATTTCACACACCTGCACCGTCGCACATATACCAGACTCAGGGATGGGAAAAGAAATGGGGGGAAAGGTATGTGCACCAGGCGACTTACTTACATAGAAACATAGAAACAAATGGCAGATAACTACCACTTGGCCCAACAGCAGAGATGTGTGTGCTAAAACAGTCACAGGATTTAAGAATGCAAGAATGCATGGGATAGACACAAGGGAATCTTCGAAGCAAGAGGTGTGTGTAAGCCGGAATCCAGGTAGGGTCTCAGGAGGTACTATAGGTAGGGAATTTATAGCGGACTAGGTGTGTCATGTGGTCCTTATCTGACAACAACCTCTGTTTCTATCTCTCTAAGTTTCTACCTAGTCTGCCTATTTTCCCTACCTACATTCTTAGACCTCTAGTCATTTTTTCCACCACCACCCCCTTCCCCCGGAGTGTCTACCCTATTGCAGATCTTTCTGTGCTCTGCAAAAAGGCATACCTTCACTTCTAGCCCCTCTGTAATGTCGCTAATAAAGACATTAAAGAGGACTGGTCTCAGTTCCAATCCTTGTGGCACCCCATTTATCAACCTCCCTTCCTTGGAGTGAACTATTTTATCAGCATCATCTTTTGTCTTTCCCCCAACCAACTTTTTACCCAGTTAACACCTTTGGACCCACTCCCAGACAGCCCAGCTTGTTTACAAATCTCCTATGTGGGACAGTGTTGAAAGCCTTAATGAAATCTAGGAACGCCACATCCAAGGCTCCATCATGATCTAATTCCCTGGTCACCTGGTCAAAGAAATCTATTAGATTTGTTTGACATGATCTCCCTATTGTGAATCCATGCTGCCTTGGATCCTGTATGCCACTGGATTCAAGATATTACAAAATCCTTTCCTTCAGTAGTGATTTTCCTCAGTGGTACTTAATAGTGAACAGGACCTCTCTCCATGTTGATCCCCACTGGTGATAAAGCTGGAAGCGTGGCGGTTGGGGTTGGGGGCACCAGGATGCCCGAACGGTGGAACTGGTGGTGAACGCGTCCAAACAGCTGTATTGGGGAAAACATTTATTTTTTAATTCTGCTGATTATCATGATAGTATATCATAACAATTTTTACCCAAATATCATGATACCAAAAATTTGATATCATGACATCCCTAGTCTCCAGTAAATACATGCTGAGTACTTTGAGCCAGTCCTCATAAAATCTGCCCTGCTGGCCCCGAATCATATTGGTCCCTCTTCATTGCACTGTTTCTATCCTATCTTTATATTTCCTGAAGTGAGGACTCCAGAGCTGGGCACAGTACTCCAGGTGCGAGCTCAGCTCAGTGAGCAGGCCAAGGCAGGAGGAAGACATTGTGGCATGTAGCACAGCTCTGGTCTGTGGAGGAGCAGTGCAATATTCTACCATTCAAGTGACACCTTGTGGTGTGCCAGGGCGCCTTGCCTCACAAGGGATTGACGTGCCTGCTGAGGCCTGATGGGGCCACACATTGCATCGGGAGAAGTGAGTTGGCATGAAAAAATGGGAAAAGAGCAGCTATCAGGATGAAGGCCTGATCGCTGCAGGTCATGAACCACCGACAGTTCCCCTACTGCTGCCAGCCACCCAGCATCCTCACTCTCCATCCCAGGAACTTACATTATACCTTAAATAACCCTGGCCAGAGATTCCTTCGCTCTTCACTCACCCAAATTGGCAGCCCACCACCCTGTCTGTGTTGATGGGTGTGTGAACTCTGGTGGCTTTAATCTAACTTAGAAGCAGTCAGTAAGTGTAGCATCTTGCTCCCCAGTGAAGAATTGTCTGAGGGATGCTGAATCCTTTCCACCTGCTGGACTACACTAGTGACCCAGGTTTGTTACCTAACTCAGATTGTTACCTTGGCACTGGTATCTACCCTCCCAACCAACCTACTTAAACCCCAAAAAAACACTTTTAAAAAAGCCCTTTATCATTTTTAAACCACCCACATACCACAGCTAATCAGCATCTTTATTACTAATACTAACCCATTTTGTGCTTTGCCTATAGGCCCCATGGAACAGTGACCACATTGTAACAGGACACCAGCTCCAGTGAGGGAGGACATTGACCATGTGTATCAGATAAGTATTTGTAACAGGGAGTCCTGTTAAGTGTTTAAACCCTTGTCATAAATATGAATATGTGCAATCCCTACCCCGCCCCTCTTTTTCCTTTCACTCTTTCCTTTCATCTTATTTTTTTCTGCCTTTCCTTTAAATTCTTCTCAGGGTGGCCAACCTGGCAACCTACAAAAACTCTTTGCTGTCCCTTATTCTCTTTACCCCCCTTTATGCACACAGCATTATACTCCCGACTGCAGAGATAGGAAATAGCGCTAGTTGCACTTTATTGTTAATGTCAGGTGCCCCTGGTTTAAGAAGAAGTGTAGCGCCCATTTCTGGGATGCCGAGCTCCGGAACAGCTGCTGCTGAGTGCAGCTCCTTTGACTTATCTGGCTCTGGTGCGAGGGACAGCACTGGTTGCCAAGTGCAATAGAGCAAACCTTTTTTTTTTGGAGTGGGTTGCTTCATGTTGGTGTAGCCGCTTATAGCAGCTGAATGTACTCTCCTTGTTCAGAGCAAGTAAAAGAATGATAGCTTTGGAGCAAAGGCATGCTAGGAAGAAAAAGCCGACTGCCGTGCTAGCAGCAGGATCAAATTCACTTGAATTCTTGACTGCCGGCTAGTGTGACACTACAGGTGAGGGTAACTGAAAGCCCCGTAGTGTCTAGAATAAAGTGTACCCTCTACTGAAGCAGCCCCTGTTGTGATTGACGGCTGCATACAAAATAGAATAATGAAGCCTGTGATGTCATGGCCTATGGAAACTCCCCAATTATGTAATGCCACAGCCTAGGGAGACTCCCAAATTATGTAATGTCACAGCCTATGGAAAATCCCCAGTTATGTAATGTCATGGCCTATGGAAACTCCCCAATTATGTAATGTAATCACAAGGGGCTATACAAAAGTGGCTCACCACTAGGGGAATGTTAGATAGTTGAGTCATTCTAGTGCTGACAGTGAGTAGGGTAAGACCTACAGTTGGTGTGTGTGTGTGTGTGTGTGTGTGTGTGTGTGTGTGTATTTCACACAGATTAATTGAGAAAACTATTCATTGTACTATCTGGGCTGAAGCAAAGCCGTAGATTCTGCTGAAGGAAGCAGAGGTCTGCATTTCTTTGTGCAGGACTAATTTTTTTACTTTTTATTTTATTTCTGTAAATATTTGTATTTTTTCTAAAAATAAACTGATGAATGCTTTTGTGTGTTTTTTATGCACTTGATCCCTGCTTTGTTGTGTCAACTATTATCCCATACGTTCACAGTATTGTTTTATCATTACATTACACTACATTACCTTATTTGTACAGTTAGCTACTAAAGAGCTGCAGAGCCTTTGTGACCCTTTTGTTATTCTTGTTTTACAGGTATGTTGGATTGTTTCCTTGAGCCACCCAACTCCTGTCCCAGAATCTCTAGAACTCAGGTAAGTTCTCTCAGTCATACATGCTAGTATATAACAGTGCATGTGAAAGTACCATGCTAGCCATTACCTTCTCATCATTTGCACAGTAAGGGGCTTGGCCCAGTTGTCAGGGGGATATTGATGTAAAGATGATAACGGTCCCAACCGTACGGACTGGATTTGCATATATTCTTCCACTCCCAGTGATGGGTGGGGATTGATGGGGCACAGTGTCCCTTACAATTTTGTCTTTGAAGGTTTAAAGGAGTTGGTTTACATAAGGTGGGATTGGGAAGGAATAGCAGGGTAAGTGCAATGGTGAAAAATTGTTGAGGGGATGGCGGTTGCCATATAAATCCAGAGTCCTACAGCCTGGCAGAGACAGATCCAATCCATTCACCACTATGCTCATTAGAATAATATATCAAAGTATGCAGAGTGGTGAGGAATGACATTGAGTCTATAAATAGCTCTAAGGTGGGAGGAATGCATCCAGGCATCAAACACTGTATGGTAGGATTTTAGCACTCATGTTTCAGCCATTGGTTGGAAGACATGGGGCAGGATATTCAAAAGTTTTCACCTGTGCAAGGCCTAGTTTGCATATGCTAACAGGGTTTGTGCTCAGGCAAACTGTGGAGGGGGGTTCAATGCAAATGGAGGGGTGGGGACTTAAATATTGATGCAGTCCAATATTCAGAGTATTTGCACCTGACCATGCAAGGTTTGTTTGTGCAGTTCCCTTGGTCCAGTGGTCCTGCTCCCATACCAGTGTTTCAAACCTATTTCCCTGGTGTCTTGCAGTCCCTCCCCCCCACCTGCACCCATGGTTGATGAACACACACAAGTTCCCTGGTGTCCAGTAGTCTCACCCCCCACCTAATTCCATACCAGATACCTCAGTATTCCGATACCCAAGAAGCTGCTTTGATGGCCCGTAAGCCATTCATGTGCCCCCCAAAGGTTACCAAGTCAGGCATACTGAGGTGACGTGCCCCCCTTAGTCCCGCAATTGGTCTGCAGCTGATACCAGTAGTGGTGCCTTGTCTTTCAGGAACCCTTCACCAGCCCAATGATCCACGTCCCCATTTCAGTAACCACAACCAGTCCCCCACTATGGGATGTGGACCGAGGACTGTTGCGGTGCAACAAAATATAGTATTCAGTTACCAGTCACAAGAAATCATTCCCCCCCAATGTATTGCAGTTCACAGTCCAGGTCCCTGGCATCTAGTGAACCCACCACCCCGTGCCACTAAAAACCAAACTCTTTCCCCCTAGCCATCCCCCAAACACTGGTATCATGGTCAGTGGACAGAAAGCTACACAGCCCTCCACACACCACTCCAGTCACCAACTGTCTGATGGTAGCATGGTGTGTACTGCTTAATTATAGGGCAAGGTGTGTGACCCATGCCCTATAAATAAGCAGCATGCTCCCTGCAAGGTCGATTTAGGGGATGGGCTGGGGAGGGCACAGGGTCAAAATGTCACAAGACATTATGCCTTAGCAATGTAGCATGCTTCTAATACAGCGCAATGTATTGCAAATGGCATGCTTCTTTGTTTTGAGAGGGCTTCATACCTATGCACCCCGTTACAGGGGCTGTACTTGAACTCCCCCAACGAATCCAACTAACTCGGGGTTAATACCTTAATATTGCACAAAGTAAAAAAAAAGAAAAAATTCCACATGTCTGGGATCGGGAATCAAAACCTGGTCTCAAACGCATTGCTTGCCTCCCTTACTGCCAGTGGCTCATTCCATTGAGCCACAGCAGCTGCATAGTGGACCCCTGTCCCAGCAGGATTCTTATCCTACACTGGGAACAGTGAGAGGGTGCACTACCATGTATACTTCCTGTTGTGGTTTTGCACCATCTCGCTCTTACCTACCTCATTGTTCCTACCTCGCAGTCATGTCATGCACTGTAGAGCATGCAACATTTTGACATGGTAGGGTTGGGGGAGAGGGGTTGGATGTTTGGTGCTTTGGGGGTTGGTAGATCCTCTAGAGTACAGGGACCTGAACCGTGACATGTGGTACGTGGGGTTGGGGGGATTTCTTGTGACTAGTAATTGAATACTCCACCGTGCGGCTTCACACCAGTAACTGGTCCATACCCCATAGCATGGGACTGGTTGTGGCTGCTGAAATAGGAATGGGGATCATTGGGTGGGGTGGGAGTTCCTGGAAGATGGGGGTGCTTCTAACAGTACCAATTGCAGACTGGTTGGAGGGGGACACTTCACCTCAATACACCTCTGTTGGCAATCTTTGTGGGGGAACACAAGAACAGCCTATAAGCCGTCATAGTGGCTTCTTTGGGACAGGGATACTGAGGCTGGATGAAGGACCATTGGACACCAGGGAAACTGGTTTCAAACACTGGGCATGGGATCAGGTGGGGGGGAACCCACTGGACACCAGGGAAATTATTTGCATGTACAAAGCAAGGGATTGGGTGGGGGGGACTACTAGCACCAGGGATAGCTCAGCATCTGGGGTCAGGCAGTTGGGGGGAGCAGGGCTGTGCTAAATCACCCAGCCACCCATGCAAAAATGCTCCTTAGTGCCTTGTATATCTAATGGCCTCATTTGCAGAGGTACGTTTGAATATTTTGAATTGCACTTTGGTGTAAACCATTGTGGGGGCATACTTCGGGATCCATATTGGGGCAGTGCTAAGTGGCTTAGCCGAGGGCTGGCATGGTCCTATATTTGGTTGAATAGCACTGGTGCACTGTTCCACTGAATACAGCAACTTCAGGCTCCTGAGCAATCGCAAAGTGGCATGCAAACATCTGCACTTCACTTTGTACATTTTTAAATATTGGGCCCATTTTGGCCCTACTAGGTTTTGGAACTTATTTTTTCCTCAATTTACCTTCAACTGGCCGGTTCTCTGGATGTTTGTCATAAATACGTGTCCCAAGATAGATTACATCTTATGCAATTTCACATTTTGCACAATATGTACTATATTCCAGTCAAATTGGTGAAGTGGGGCCTTCTCGAAACAAATAGGTGCACTAGGTGTTCCCAGGAAGCTAGGATGCATTTTCACATATTCTGGTCATGCCCCAGGATAGCTCCATTATGGGATTTAATTAAAACCAATCTGGACCCCTTATTGGGATTACAGGATTGCTTCACACTGGATATTTGCCTCCTGGGAGATTTGTCTTCCATTAAGGTCAAAACTTGGAGATTTCATATATCTATGATCACACTCTCAGTTAAAAAAATTATTCTCAGGCATTGGAAAGATGGGATTTGCCCAACCTACCAGGAATGGATACATGAAATCATTGCAAATCTTCGCACAGAGAAGACTATAGCAAGCCTCCATAACAGGTTACAAAGGTACAAGCATATATGGGATGCCCTTCACACCTTAATCATTACTGCTATAGTTTAAAGTGCAGTAGGTTACCTGTTATCTTAACCTGTATTCGGTTCTTAGGTAGAGCTTGTTACTACAACATATGAAGGAACTGCTGTGCCAGGGCGTAGGGGGTTGAGGGGCAGTGTTGGATTGTATTACAAACTGGCTGTTCATGTTTGCATTACTGCCTCCTGTATTGTGAAAAATTTTGTGAATAAAGTTTGAATTGAAAAAAAAAATATTGGGCCCATTTTGAGTTAACAACACCAGTGCCATACTCCAGTTGTGCCATAGATGTTGGCAGAAGAGAATGCTGCCTGCACCCTCCTCATGTACAATGCCATGCTCCAGCTTGTGCCATAAGTGTCACCAGTACAGCAGACTAACAACACCCTCATTTTCCAGAGTCACAGCCCATTACCTCCATTTACTGTAGTAGCCCCTCTGATCCGGTGGATGGGAATTGGAATTGGGAGCTGGTTCTGGGTCTCCCACATTGTAGTGTGGCTCACTGGCAGCACCATTTTGGTCAAAAAATTAGACCTAACTGGAAATAGGACTCAGGCCCCCAGAATGCTACCCATTGCTCTATCAACTAAGACCAAACCTGAGCTCAACTCAGTTATTTAGGATGTTTTGTTTCACATGGAAGTTTGACATTTTCCACTTGCTTTTCAAATGCAGACATTAAAGAATGGTTAGGACACTTGGAGACATAATCAATCATAAGAAATTCAGGTAAAGATATTTTTTTACAACATACTATGTACTGTATAACCATTTGTCAATCTACTTCTGCTTTTGTTACACGTCCTGCTCTTATATCTGGCTGTTCCTCATGCACAATCAAATCACTGTACTCTCACAAGCAAGCTTGTCTTGCACTACTCTTACACAAGCATACTGTACCACCCTTGCCCACCCTATGACTTACAGTACCTCTGTCTCCTACTGACAGCCTAGCTTACCCCACTCCAGGGCTGATCTGCTGTGAGGGTGCTCTGCCTCAGACAGAAACTCAGTTGGTGCTATGGGGGGAGCTCAGTCAGATGTGTGGCACCTGCAGTGAGGGGTGTATCCTAGCTTACATATACTAGCCAGTATCCCAATTGCTAGCCATACCACTGTGCCAATGAGCTGGCTAGGAACTGGTTATTCTTAACTAGTAACCATGCATTACACCTGTGGTGTACAGTTAATTGTCAGCTATGCTCAGGGCCCTGAGTTTTCCACAATTCCGTGGCCACAGCAAACCGCAGAATTGCCTGCAAAATTTGTGGCCACCTGCGGAATTCATGGCTGCCTGTGGAATTCATGGCCACCCATGGAACAAACTTAGTACTTTGCCAACAGGGGTGCCCAATCCCTCATTGGCTCCACTGCCCCCCACCCAAACAAACTTGCATATGCCATGCTGGGAGCCCACCCCAGCATGGCAAAAGTCTCCTTTGCTGACAGGGGTGCTCAATCCCCCGTCAGCTCTACTGCTCCCCACAAACTTGCATATGCCACACTGGGAGCCCACCGCAGCATGGCAAATGTCCCCCGTTGTCTTTAAAAGTAAAAAAAAAATACTTGAAATAAAAAAATTCCCTCGTTGAAACTCTGGCCCCACCTCCAAACCATGCCCACCCTCTGTGTACCCCCCCTCATCACACACACCCACCCCATACTTAACTCCGGAGCCCAGCGCAACAATCTTCAGTGGACCAGGAACACGTCTGCACTCTTCAAAGCCAACCATGAACTGAAGAAATGCTGGTAAGCTGTATAATGGCATACATATTTTTTTTTCATCTTTGGTGCATATCATGGCAATTTTGGGGAATTTTTTCACCAAATTTTCAACATGGGATTCTTGGGACCCCACCTCATGAACTTAGTCACCGTCATTTTGTTATTTGGTCCCTAAAGGTGTGCATGGAACCACCTTTCAGGACTGAGTAATGAAACAACAGTGTTACAGTTCATGAGGTAGGACCACCAAAACCCTATGTTGAAAATTTGGTGAAAAAATTCCTCAAAATGGCTGTTTTACAAGCGTGCATTGCGTGGTTCTTACGCACACTCATAACTTTGAGTATTTTTAATATTTTCTCTTCAGATTTTCAGCATTGCCATTTTACCACACCTCCTTATGAACAGTACAACTGTCATTTTTCACATCTCACCTGAAATGTATTTTTGCACATGTAGCACACAGTGGCATGGTCGGTGTGCAAAATCAACTTTCAGAGCAAATTAAGAAAATCACAGTGACACTGTTCATGAGCAGAGGTCTTACACTGGCTATGTTGAAAATTTGGTGACAAAAGTCCATAAAATGACTGTGTTACCAGCATGCATTGTATCAGATATGGCAAAAAAAAAAAAAACGGTAACATTAAGGGTAAAAATGTGCCACACAGAATTGCTGCAGAAATTGGTGTCGAGTGCCGCAGAAGTTCTGTGGCAAATGAGAACCCTGCCACAGAACTTTACTCCGATGTGCAGCAGAAAAATCAAGGCCCTGGCTATGCTCAACAAGTTGAGTGTTGCTTTTAAATAAATTATTTATTACATAAACTCAACTAGTAATTCATGAATCTTAAATTAATATTTAATCCATGGGGATTAGTTAATTCTTAATTAGTCAATAGATCAATAAATGATTAACTGCTAAATCTGTTAAGAATTATTTATGGTACTCAGCTATGTCATGCCTTTTGGCAGATCGAGATCTGATGTGAAGGATACCACCCTTGAAAATAACATTTTTAACATCATTCAAGTACACTCAAAACAGTACAAAATCCTGGGATCTAGTTGCAACAGGACTTGCCATCACTCTGGCCACAACAGGTGGGAACCAATATTTTATTTGGTTAATATTGGCAACTTTTTTTGAAGAAGCGCAGACACTTTGAGGTGTGGGTTATTGCCTGTTATAAAATGGGTCGGCAATTTTCTAGGTCCTAATTGGCTGAGAGGTACCTTTACCCATGTCCTTATCAGGGCATAACGTGCCAACCGGTACCTCTTCAGCCATTCAGAACTCACCACACAACAAAAATCATGCTGCTAGCAATGAGGATCTCTGTGACCGAGCCACCCGTCGCCCCCTCTCACACTGCCCTGCCTCACAACACAACGTCAGTTACTGCTCTATCTCTACACTGCACACCACCACTTCATAAAAATATTTTTATTTCTTCTCATTTAAAACTAACAATCTCACCTGTTTGCCTGGTGAAAAGTGCCCCCGAACTGATGAGCATCACGCACTCTGAGACAGGACACGGCTTTCAAATGAAAGCCCATACCGACTCCTTCACAACTCATCAGATCTGGTCTTGTGCCACTTCCCCACTGGATGTATCGGGCAATTGTTTTTGTGTGTGTGAGTGAGCGAGGGAATGCAGAGCGAGGCATTCCCTCTTTCAGTATTTCAGCACAGTAACAACAGAAACCGCAATTTCACAAGTGGTAAATATGACGTCTGGCAAGGCACATGCTCGGTGACACTCTTACTAGAACTCACTCATCATTTCCTCGTTAATGCACAAAAAACACATGCAGAAATAAAAAAAAACACAAAAAGCATATTGTGGAGAATTATGGAATTTTGTGTGGGGGGGGAGGCATATACATTCTAAATACAGCGGCTCCACTCCTCTGAGTAAAATTCTTTGGGTGTTTGCTCCATGATCAAATAAACACACACACACACACAAAGTATACTGTGGAAGATTTTGTGTGGTAGTGGGAGTCGGGAGTGGGGAATGGACAATCACCACAGTCCCCTAGTTATCTTTTATATCCACTACAATAAAATGAGAAGGACTATTTTTTGTATTATCCATTGATAACATTATATTTTTTAATCTTCTTAGTTACAGTTTTTATGTGCATTTTTATTAAGCTGTTTTGCATTGGGGGGTCCATTTTATAAGAGCAATAATACGCTCTGATTTGTGGGTTATGACCTGATAAGAGCACTTCCCAGGTGCTAAAGGCACTCGGCACAAGCACCTCATGCTTCATAACGCACCTGGGGCATGCTGTTATCAGGCCATAACCCATACCTCATTGTATCGTATTGCTGGCATAAGAGCACTTCCAGGTGCTGAAGGCACTCAATGCAAGCTCATCATATTACATGCACATGAACATGGGGCAAGCTGTTATCTGGCAATTACGCACAATCTTTTATTATTGTTTACACTCTGTATTATTATATGTTTATATATTGGGGCATTGGACCATAAGTCACAAGATAGGCTGCGTCTCAATGTATACTTTGAGACACTATATTGTATATTCAATTTGTACAAAATAAGTTTATAAGTTAAAATTTAAATATCTCATCGGTACACAAATTACACAGGCAATGCCTTTCACTTAATGGTCACAGTCCAGTCCTAAGCAGCATTTTTAACCTTAAATATATTAGTCATTTAACAATTCATAAGCAGTAAAAGCATACTGCTGCAAAGCAGTCCTTAACCATAATCCAGACTGCTGTGAAAACTGCTATCTAAGCCTTCTAATTTGCATCTCATTGAAATTGTTCATGCTATATGCAGGCTAACTTGAGGCTTCTGATTATGAAGGATATCATTGTAATACAATTGACTGTTAAACATCACAAAAGCAATTCAAATACTAATTTAATGCTAATGCCAATATACTACTTAGTCTAACTGCTACAGGTATGTTAAGTGAAGGCTTTCATTTTGATAAGGGAAGTTGCCCCCAAGCAAACTAATAACATCCATGCGACCCAATAGGAAACTGCACCTGTACATTAGTTCAGGAAATAATTTGAAAAAAAGCAGCACTTGTACTGAATGAGACTGAAACAAAAAAAATGCCCCCTGCTTTTGTTCCTTATTTCCATGGATGTCTGTTCACCTTACTCTATAATTTTGGCCTGCAGCTCAATCCTCCCTATTCCAACCCATGCAGCCCTGATTATCTTTTGTCCTTTGCCTGCTCAGCTCCTTTTTCTCCTGGATGCTCTGGTGCTTGCCCCAACTGCCTGAAAGTATTGTGCCTCCTTTCGAAATCAGTCAACTCTGTTAGGCCTGCCGTACACCTTCTCCCTCTGGCACCCTCTTTCTGTTTCTTTCACCAGAAACGCAGAGACCCTGTTTTCAAGGAAGAAGCAGAAATGTAGGTATCAGCCATCCAGCCATCCTTGTATCCCTCTCTGGCAGCCTTTCTGCAGCTTTTGTTTTACCGGCTGCCTATTTAAACTCTCTCCTGATAAGTTTGAAATTGACACCTTATAGTTTCTCTTTCCTCATTGGTTTCCCCCGCTCTTGTATGATGGGGTGTAGACAGGCATGCTCACTGTACACACTTGTGTACAGTTTTGTTGTGTGCCTGTCATGAACCATAAGCCACTCTGTTAATATTATCATTCTAATCTGTAGTATTTGGGTTAGTGTAGGCCGCTGAGGAGTGTCCAATACATGTATAATCTCTTAAGAGGGTAGAGGAATCATCTGACAACAGCCTGACTTGTTTGGAAGGGGGTGCCATTTGGAAAGGATGTGTACATTTTTCAATGGGGGGGTGTAACTGTTGGAGATTGTGTACAAAACAGAAATTTCTGGCTACACTCCAAGCTTGTATCAGAGAGAGATAGTGTCCACTCTTAGTCATATTTCCACTGACTGTATCAACGTGGTCAGGGACAATAATTACTTTGTAGTAGTAATGTCCCTAGCTGTTTAAATCAAAAGAAAACAACACCCACACAAAAGCAAGTTACACAGTGATGTCCTGTTTAACAGCAATTTAGAACCCACACCACAACAATCCCATTGTTGTCCTGGATGCAGTATAAGTTGCCCACCAACAAACCAATAGCACCCACACCACCCAATAGGAAATGGCACCTGTATTTCAGGAAACAATCTGACAAAAAACATCACTTCTACTGAGTGAGACTGAAACAAAAAACTTGTTCCCTGCTTTTGGTCCTTATGCTCATGGCTGCTCGATTGCCTCACCCTAGGATTTCTGCCTGCAGCTCAGTCTGCCCTGTTCCAACCTGTGCAGTCCCTGGTGAGCTTTTGTACTCCACCTGCTCAGCTCCATTTTCTCCTGCAATGCTTTGGTGCTTCCCTAAACTACCCGAAAGTATGGTGCCTCTTTCTGAAAGCAATCAACTCTGCCAGGCCAGCTGTACACCTTCTCCCTCTAGCACCCTCATTCTGTTTCTTTCACCAGAGTCGCCGAGACCCTGTTTCCAAGCAAGTAGCAGTAATGTAGGTATCAGCCATCCAGCCCTCCTTGTACTCCACTCTGGCGACCTTTCAAAAAGAAGTGGGAAGGGCAGTCAGGAAGGCTAAAACATTAACAGACGAAAATATTGCCAAATCATTGCAGAAAGGGGACAAGACATTTTTTCAGATACATAGGGAACAAGAGAAAGGCCAAGGGAGGGATAGCTAGGCTAAAGGAGGAAGGATGGGTTTGTGTGGAAGAGGATCTGCAAAAAGCATACAAACTAAATAGATACTTCTGCTTAGTATTCATGGTGGAAGGGCCAGGTAGTGGTCTAGAGTTGGAAAATAACAGTGTGGAGGTAACTGAGATGGACATAAATCTGGTCATAGTGGATAAGGTCCTAAGCGATCTACCACACTTAATAGTGGACAAGACAATGGGACCTGCCAGGGTGCACCCCAGGGTGCTAAGGGAACTCATGGAGGAGCTGGCTGCACCTCTGATGGCACTTTTCAACTGGTCACTGGAAACAGGGGTGGTACCTGGAGACTGGAGGAGGGCTGATGTAGTCCCACTGCACAAAAGTGGAAGCCAGAAGGAGGCAGGGAATTACAGACCAGTCAGCTTGACTTCTGTGGTGGGCAAAGTTAAGGAGTAGCTGCTGAAGGAGAGGTTGGTGGAATACCTGGAGGCCAACAGACTACATGATCAGAGGCAGCATGGATTCACAGAGGGAAGATCCTGCCAGAAAAGCCTGCTTGAGTTCTTTGATTGAGTGACCAAGGTAGTGGATCAGGGGGGCAGTAGATGTGGCCTACTTGGACTCAACATAGTCTTCAATACTGTTCCCATAGAAGGTTAGTGAACAAACTAAGGAGCCTTGTGGTGGACTCGACAATAGCTAGACGAGTGGAAAGCTGGATAGAAAATAGAAGTTAGATTGTGGTAGTAAATGGGGTCCACTCTGTGGAGGGCAAAGTGACTAGTGGAGTGCCACAGTGGTCAGTGCTAGGCGAAGTACTCTTCCACATGTTTATCAGTGACATTGCAGAGAGACTGGTGGGGAAAGTTTGCCTGTTTGTGGATGATACCAAGATCTGCAATAGGGTGGACACTCCGGGGGGGTGGAACAAATGAGAGAAGATAATAACAAGCTGGAGGGGTGGTCAAGGGTCTGGCAACTGGGCACAAATGCAAAAAAGTATAAAATTGCGCACCTGGGCCACCAAAACCCTATGGCTAAGTACCAAATGGGAGGGGTAGAACTAACAGTCACAAAACAAGAAAGAGACCAGGGAATAATTATTTCAGATGACATGAAGGTGGCTGTGCAGTTTGACAAGGTGGGGAAAGCTAGTAGGATGCTACATAGATACATAGATACATAGACAGTGTCGGCAGATAAGGGCCTATGGCCCACCTAGTCTGCCCATTTGAGCTTGTAAGTTCAGTTTGTTTTCCTAGAAGTCTATTTCCCCTTACCCCTGACCTCTAGAATTCCTTTATGTCTATCCCATGCATTCTTAAATCCCATGATTGTTTCAGCTCCCACCACTTCCTCTGGATGCTGGGGTGTATAGGCAGGGGGATCACCAACAGAAGGAGGGCAGTCATAATCCCCTTGTACAGAACATTGGTGCGGCCTCACCTCAAGTACTGTGTGCAGTTCTGGAGGCCCCAACTCTGAAAGGACATAGACAGGGTCAAAGGGGATCAAAGGAGGGTAACCAAGATGGTGCAGGGCCTGTACTTGAAGCCGTACAAGGAAAGACTCAGGGAATTAAACATGTACTTTCGGGACGAGAGGAGTGAGAGTGAAGACATGATAGAGTCAAATAAATATCTCATTGGGGTGAACAGGGTACAGGAAGGGAGTATTTTCAAGAGAAAAAAATGCTTGAGAACTAGGGGTCACGTCATGAAGTTGGAAGAAGGGAGGCTGAGTGGGAATATTAGGAAACATTTCTTCACAGAGAGAGTGGTGAAGCCCTGGAATAGATTCCTGGAGGATGTGGTGGGAGCTAAAACAGTCCTGGATTTGTTATAGATTAAAGTGGACTTAAATTGCTTTGAAGTATACTTGAAAAACAGTTATTCAAGTATGATAATATATGTTTCTTGCTGGTAGAAAAGGTTTCGGTATACAAGAATCATGATCAATTTCTAAACAGAATGTAAGGATTCATTAGTGCAGACACTTCAAGACAATACACATCCTAGTTAAAAACACTTATTAAGAAGAAATAAAAAAGCAGTTAATAATACAGCACAAAACATAAAAAATAATCACACCAGGCTTTATACATGGGCACCACATGGTAATAACCAGCTCTCCCAGCATTTAGTTCATTGTGCTAGGCATCCGAGAATTCCCCATACAGGCTGATAAGCTGAACTTTTTATGGCCCTTTCACTTTTATTAGTGTTTATAGATGCCCCCTGTTTGCAGAGCAGAGTTGCCCAGCCCTTTATTTCTGCTGTGTGAACAGACTTACTGTAAGTTTCATCTCTGGGCACATTATACCCAAAGCAAATGATTTGATTTAAACAATGAAGTCTGACCATCTAGGAGTCCTTTTTTACTGCATTAGGCAGTGGTCCAAGCATAAAGGCATTGACTGCCCATTTTAGCAGTGAATAAATCCCAATGGACTTATTTGCAAAATCTGTATAGCACCCAACAATATGAATGTAAGAATGCAATAATAAACAGTACCTCCTTGTTGGCCCCTGGTTACCTTAACTGTGACCAAGCAAAAATGTGCAGCAACATAATTTTTTCCATGTTCAGGGTTTATTCTGTGTTAGAATTGGTCTTGCATCTTGGGACATCTGACTTTTACAATACTTCCTGCCAACCTCGTGTCCCACGCTCCAGATTCCCCTCACTTGAAGCAGCATCCTGTGAACAGTAATTATTACTGCCACAAGTTAAAAGTTGCCCTTGAGCATTTGCATTTAGGCTCACTTTTGCTGGCAATTGAATTCACTGACTGCTTTTGCTGAGGGGTACATCAATCTCTCTGCTCTTGGAGTCTACTCTGGGAAACAAACATTTCCAGTGCCTCTCCAACACTCTCTTTTCCTCAGGTTGGACTGTATTTGTACCTGGTTTGATAAGAATACTATATGGCAGTGTGGTCTGCAAATAATGCTTTCATCCTTTTTTCCTTTCTGAAGACAAGACTGGCAAAACAGGTGACCACAGTTTGTAATAGCAAAACTGATATTTCCAGCTCTTGGCTGCTGAAAGCAAGCATTATTGTAAACCTAAGTTGCCATCTCTTGCAAAATGATGATCAGGCTGAAAAAATGGCTTTGCTTTCCCATGCCCCTCTTCCTCATGGGTGCCACTCACTGTTTCTTCAGATCCACATCTGTTCCTCCACCAACCTGCTTCTGTGGTTCCATGCACTCCTCATCTTCTTCTTTCTTCACTAGCAGTGCTATGTTTTGTATGAGCCCGTTCATATACAAATTGGGCAAAATACAGTTTAAAAACACTATTTCTACCCAAAAACCTGGTATAGTATGTGCAGCCCAGCATACAACCTCACTTCCCCCTACCCCACCCCACATCACACCATACCAAACCTAGAGTAAGTTACTAACCCAACATCTACTCAGGCTGTCATTAGTTATCTGTGGACCTTGACTGAATGGCATGCATCCTCCAGTAGTAATGTGTAGAAATGATTAGATGCAAAATATTGTTATAATAGTTTTTATCATTAGTATTTTTCTAGCAGTAATTGCCTCATAAAAATGATATGATGCAAGAATTAATGTGCAAACATGCAAGAGAGCTTGGGCTAACTATTTCTGCAACATGAGCAGCACAAGAATATAAAACTCAGTTTAAAACTGTAAGAGTTTGCTGGAAAGTTAAGGGTTTACAACTACCTGACATACAGTGGGATTGTCTTTAAAACAACCAATTTGAGCCAGATAAATGGACAAAGGACAGATAGTCTGGTACCTATATCAGTCTCTGCCTAGCTCCATGAGTGATGAGACTATAGATTTTGAGGTCCAGTTGATATAAACATGTAGATCAACTACAGCTTTGGGACCAGTAGGCTGGATTTCTCTAAGACACTTAAACAAATGAAATGGTAGAAAGGGGAGGATATGAAACTTATGAGCAGCAGACAAGTCACTCTCTTTCTCTGGGTACCCCTGTCTCTTATCCAAGCAGGGCAAGAAGATCTTTCTGTCTATGGATGACTCCATGAAGATGTTAACCTAGAGACCTGCACAATGAAATATTGCTGAAAGATGAATTTTAGAAGTACAGGTATAACAGAACTCAGAGAATGGCAGTTTGAACTTTTTCTTGGTAACTCTGAAATATTGTGCCTGGCTAATGACAATTGATTACAGCTAAGGAAATTCAGCTTCCTAAGAGAAATGGCAGAACCAAGCTTAACATCTGGAACGTTACAAACACAATTTTATTATATCCCCATATCACAGACATCATCAGCATGCTCTTAAAGATTATTCATGCCACCACTGAAATGTAAGTATTCCTTTTGTTTAAATGCTTTTAATGAGTACAGTCTTTGGGGGGAGGGGGGCAGTCTAGTATTTTAGTGCAGTTTGATGAGACAACACTTACAAATGCCCCAGCACTTACAATCAGTCTTTGCACCGCTAGCACCTTACCTGTCATATTCCCTTGACAAGGCCCCCTGGCTGCACTGTCTCCCACCCTCGCCCACCTCCCCCCGGTATCTCCACTCCTGCCCCACCCCAACCACCTCCCGGACTCCCCCTTACCACCTGCACCTCCTTCCCCCCTTGATCTCCTACCCTGACTTCCCCCATCACCCACCCCCCTTCCCTTGTCTTGCTCATAGCTCAAGTCTTTGTACTGGTTATTACACGTCTGCAAATCAATGACTATATGTCTGTAACTAAAAATGATGACTGTTGCACACGCTGGCGTGGAACCTTTGTAAAAGAGCCTTGGCTTAAAGGTATTGCAATCCTAGATTGAAATAAATAAAATAAATAAATAAAATGTTTTTCAGCCTATTTCTGTCTTTGAAAAATAAAGCAACTTGTTATCTAAAATGAAAGAAATGTTTTAGTGTGAAACATTGTTTACAATTATGCTTGTCAGATATTGTATTTATATGTACAGCAGTTTGCCATGTAACTTTAAATTTCTTGTAATGAGTAGCTTTTTACTGCACATTAATAACAGGTAGTTTTATAAATTAAGGGCCAGATCTTCAAAACTTTGCCCTGGGGCTAAATTAGCACTGCTCAGCGGGCAAATTTAGCCCGGAACATGAAGCAAGTCATGTTCAAAAGGAATAGCCCATGGCAAACAGCTTCTTAATATAGCATAGGAATGAGGCCGGGCAAACTGGGCTGGGAGTACAGGCAATCTTAGCCCTGGAATAAGACAGCTCTGAATATGGCAACCAGGAATTGCAAACCACAACAGCAACACAGTGCACAGTGATGCGAAGGTAGGTAGAGGTGAACTAGGTGGCCAATGTGTGTGCCAGCAAAAGAGTGGACCCAGTACAGCTGCAGGCAGCAGCGTATGTGAAAGTACAGTGTGCAAAACTGTAAAATATCCTCCAAACTGTTTGCACAATGCTAACACATTTGCACGGGTTTAGCGCAGGGCTAAACCGTTAGCCCGGTGAAAACACATTTGCCCAGCGCTAAACTTCGCCATATTCAAAAGTGACATGCAAATGAGCCTACTTAGGTAGTCTCTGGGCAAACATCCAGATTAGCATTTCATTATGCCCTGATTTGCATGCAGTTTGCACTGGGCTAATGGTTTAGCCCTGCGCAAACAGTTTGGGGAATATTATACAGTTTTGAACACTGTACTTTCACATGCGCTGCTCTCTAGAGCTATACTGGGACAACACAGCATAGGCACAGATGGTGGTGGTGGTGCTGCATGCAACTGTCACACTGTAGGTCATGCAACAGTGCACAGCAGACACTACAGTAGCAAGTGGGCCAGTAGTGTGTGAACACAGCAATGCCTATGGTGTGTAGGGCAGTGATGATGACTGCACTATACACAGTGAGATGAACCTGCAGGTGTTTACTGACAGTGGACATTACTGTTACACTGTTGTGTGACCCACAGATGCTGCACCTCTGGAATGGGATGCTCACAGTGACATATACATGTCTGGCTTTGTGTGCTGTGGCAGTTGTACAGCTGTGAGGTATGTGGCCGGGGGGTATATATTATCAGAAAGACACACTGGTGGGGTATTTCCAATACTGGCCCATGTGCACTACATGATGTGTCCTAGCCTTGTAGCCACACCTGGTCTGTGGTGCAGCCTCACCATGCATACACTCTCCCCTCAACATCCTCAATGCCCACAGAGCAGCATATGTGTGCTGGCATCTTTTGGTATCCACAGAAGAGTGGTCCACAGGTGTGTGCTGTATGGCCCCACTGCCATGCTGTCCATTGGCAGCAGGGTCACCGCTTACTGCATGCCATGGCTGGGTCTGGTGGCAGATGATGGTATCATTGTGATGTCATCAGTTAGCAGCACGTTTCCTCTATGTTTAGTTTTGTCTATGTGTCATACTTATTTGTTAGGGTCACGCAAAGCCACGCAAAAGCCAAAGTGTAGCACAAAGCTGATTGCCAGGGTTAAGACAAGCTTTTCCTGGGCAGTAATGTGCACCACGCTAAGTGTAGTGCTAAGTCATGCAAAACTACTTTGCGTGGTGTTAGTCGCTGAATATAGCATTGTGCCTGTATTCATGTCAGTTTGCCCCTTGCATACATTATGCAGTTTGCCCACGCTATTTGGTCTTTTGAATATTGCAGACTCATGCTAATCCCGCGCTAAACCTGCACAAATGGTTTTTGCCTGGCGCAAAGTTTTGAATACTGTATCTGGCCCTGAATCTGTTAACAAACAAAGCATCTATAATGATAAAGGAATTTTAAGTAATTTTCCTGGAATTTATTACCAATCAGAAGTGAGATATATGATTGAGGGTTTCCATTTAAAGCTATGACAGTTGCCAACAATTCTTTTTTACTATCAGACATTCTTCCAATCAACTAGCTAATGTCTTTTTAATTTGGGCTTTGCAAATAGTGTAATATTAATGATGACAGAAAATCAATGGTCCATATCTAGTTCCTCCTTCTGCCCACCAGCTCCATGAGGCCACAACTGAAATGTTGTCAGTCTTCTTCACCACTTTTTTTTTCAAAGAGGATGTTTCAAGTATAAGACAGGTTTGAAGGTTGGTATACTTTCAGCAGCTCTTACTGATGAGGAAGGCAGTTCCTAGTGTTCACCACTAGTCCTCTAGGCAGTCAAAAACTTGGCAGAGTCTATGGATGAAAGAACAACTTGTCGATGATTCAGAGGTTTTCAATACAGAGCTGTCACTGAAGGCCATAGCCATCCTGTGCTATAGTGATAGAATATGATCAATCATCAATGCCATACAGTATATACACTTAGATGATGAAGAAAGAATAATAGAAGAAATTAATTATATAGTGTATGTTAGAATTTTGTATTCATTCAAAATTCATATTTCCCTAATGTTGTTGTGCCACCGATGTGACGTCATAATGTTGTTGTACCATCGTGAGTATGTCACATCGATGGTACAACAGCCCAGATCATGTTTGCACATGGGCAAGTCGTGGTTTCTCCTCGTCCATAAAATGGCCATGGTAGTTCAGTGAAGGCATGAGAAGACACCAGAGGAAGTTCTTATTGAGCAGTAAGTGGCTCTTTCTTTAAGTATTAGCCAGCACAAAGCAAGACACCAGGAACTTATTTAAAATGTGGACCTGAGCTGAGTGTTGTCAAGGACACGGGCAGGGCAGGGGTCCCCTACATCATGGCATGACTGGGAAAGAAGTCTCAATTTTTTTTTCTGTTGCCAATACACTATAAAATACAGTGGATGGGCAACAGTGAACGAGAACACTGTTTCACTTCTCGAGGTTTTCATGCCTACCGAAAACCTCTTGAGCTTCACTCTCGAGGTTTTCTTGGTTGTCATGACAACCTCTCGAAGTGAACAACAGTGTTGTTGTTCACTGTTGCCCATCCACTATCCTCTACTTTTTGCACATATGCTCATGTAGATGGTAGGACTCACTGATGGGAATATATTCCACATCTATATCTGGTTAGGTATCAGGCAGGTCATCCATATCCAGTTAGGGATCAAGCAGGTAGGTGTTTAGATGTGTTTCCATTTCTAAACTCTGACAAACAGTTGGCTAAATGGGATTATCCATTTTGTTTGCAAAGTGAAATGAGAAAGAATTAATGTAATCTAACTGGCAATTGAACCCAGAGCAGTGGAATGCTATCCATTTTGATTTGATTTCTCATAACTAAATGCATGTATTAGTCTTCTGAAGTAATCATTATCATGCTGATTTTGACTGGAGATATATATATATATATATATATATATATTATTTTACCAATAACAATCTTTTATGAAACAACATGCATACATACAATTTATCATTCTTACAAAGTTACAGCATTGCCTGAGATGACTTATTAGCATCTACTACAAACTAAATTGTCAGCCATTAATACTCAACATACAGTATTGATGTTAACAACTTGGTCAATGATAAATATAAAAAAAATCAATATGTGAAGTGCTACACAATGTATTGCTACTTTGCACAGCCATTTGTGAAGCCCTTCACACTGTACTCCATGTAGGGAAGGTTCAACTTCACCAAGTGAAGACTACACAAAGTAACACATGGGGGCTGAAGTGTTACTTTGATTAGGACATTGCTAGCTGAAACTCTGGAAAGTGATACTTCACCAGTGAAATTCCAATTTGTGGAGTTCTTTTCAAGTTTTCTGAAAACAGATTTGCTTCCCCACCCTCTCAAAGCACCCTATCACACCATCCTCCCTCCAAAGCCCCATTGAGCAGCAATAATGAATCCCCTCTTCCCAACAACTCAGTAACATCCAGTTCCAATCTCCTAGCACCCCCCAGCCCTTGCAAAATTATAGATAAAACAACTCTTTAAAACCTACTCATCAGCACTGAATCCAGGGCTCCAGACAAAAACAGAAAATGACAGCCCCAACCATCACCCACTCAGTATCCAACCCACTCTCCACCCCATGCTTCCCAAAGAAAGGGATACAAGTATGATGAGAAGGGACAATGACTAGAACAGTCATTCTTCTCACCATTTTAGCCAGCCACTATCTGAATAAACCGGAGTGTATGCTCATAGTAGTTAGCTGTTTTTACTAGGAGGGTGTACTCACATTCATTCAGATATCAATTGGCCGAGGTGGTGAAAGGTATATCATTGTTGGATGGCATCCTCTCTTGCCATACTTGTATACTTTCCATGGGTGGCATGGGGGTGAAGAGTTGGTTTGTTGCTGAGCAGGTGAGGAGAAGGGGGATGTTATTGAGACTGGGTCCTGATAAACTGGTGTGGGGGGGGCTGTTAAATTGTTGATTTTCTTGGGTTGGGGTGACGAAGGGTGTTGTTGAGTGGGTTGGGTAGGGGGATGCATTATTGCTAATGGTGTGGGGTGTGGGTTGTGGGAGAAGGAGGTAATAGAGTGTTACAATAAGGTGGCAGAAAGGGAACCTTTTTTTTCTGTTTCAGACTTTGCTAACAATTCACCAATGAAGTAAAACTGCAACACTACTATCTACCACACACTATTCACAATTTTGGTCTGGTCTGGAATGGTAGAGCAACTGGATTCATCTCCCACATGAAAGGTACCTGCAGTGACAAGAGAAAAGAGTTTAATAAAAAAGCTGTAGGCAGGATATATAATTAAAGCTTCCCCAGCTATACCCACCCCAAAGTAAAAAATATATATATATTATTGCCAATAGGATAAGCATGCTATTGCTATTCAAAGTTCACTATCATAATATACATCTGGTCTGGGCATCTGGGTCTCAGATCTGACACCTATTCTTGGTTCACATAGTGTGCATGTTCTGATTCATTATTTTTTATTGCTGTGTGTCACCCACATAGATTCCTCTTTACATGAATTAACAGCTTCACATTTTGTACTATCCAGTTCATATCCTGATCCAGATCAGAACTGCACAGCAACAGGATCTATCATCCAGATGATACATATGCAATGACAGAGACAGGAGCAAAATATATCTAGAGGATGGATGACACATATTCATATTAGTGTCTCTACTTTTAGCCCTCACAGTTAAAAGACAAAATGTTCTCTAATGCATATAATACTCTGCTGGTAGGACACAGCATGTTACTCAAAGATATATAATCATGCAGATCTGTTTAGGGTGTTCTAAATTATTTCTGTGTGATGGGTCAGTGTTACTCACATCAGTTCCTCATCACATTAATCCTCAGCAGTTTACTTCATCTACACTACCGGTCTAAAGTTTTAGAACACCCCCATTTTTCCAGTTTTTATTGAAATTTAAGCAATTCAAGTCCAGTGAATAACCTGAAATGGTACAAAGGTAAGCGGTAAACTGCTAGAGGTTAAAAAAAAAAGTTTAGGTTAGCAAAAACTGCTGTAGAGAAATTGCAAAGAAAGCCAAGGTGTCAGTGAGTACAGTTTACTACACCATCAAAAGGCACTTGGAAACCGGAGGAAACTCTGACAGGAAGAGGTCTGGCAGACCCAAAGCCACAACAGAATCAGAAGACAAGTTTCTGAGAGTCAACAGCATGCGTGATAGGTGGCTCACAGGACAACAGCACAGAGTGACTGGCACCCTGAACCAAAAGGGCTACCACAGCATTTTGCAGCGCCATGCAATACCCTCTGGTCTACACCTAGTTGGTCAGGGGTTCATCCTACAGCAAGATAATGACCCAAAACATACCTCCAGGCTATTTCAGAACTACCTTTGAGGAAAAGAACAAGACGGTAGGCTTCAAATCATGGAATGGCCAGCACAGTCTCAGACTTAAACCCCATCGAGCTGGTTTGGGATGAACTGGACAGAAGGGTGAAAGCAAAGCAACCTACAAGTGCAACACATTTGTGGAACTTCTGCAACAGTGTTGGGAAGAACTTCCCAAACAATATTTGATGTCCATTGTAGGAAGAATGCCACGAGTGTGTTCGGCGGTTACTGTATATCTGCAAAAGGTGGCTACTTTGACGAGTCAAACATTTAGATTAAATTTTGTTAAACAAAATGATTCTATGATTTCTTTTTTATCTCCAATTGTTTATTTGTTCTATGCTTTAATTTCAGAGTACATTGAGACATTAACCTGCATAAATTTCAATAAAAACTGGAAAAATGGGGGTGTTCTAAAACTTTTGACCGGTAGTGTACATCCACATCCTTATATGAAATGAAAGTCCGACGCCCAGGTGATACATACACGTAAAAACAATGACAGGAGAAAAATACATTTAAACCTATATCACCTGTCGTCCATCACCCATGAAGTAAAATGAATCTCCTACAATATTTACCTTTGCCAGCAGGATGCAGCATGTTACTAAATGTTCATCATCTAAGTCTGGCCTGGGCATATGAAGGCCAGCCGAAGCATTCATCATCATCATCATCACATCAGTGGTTATTGAACTCACAGGGTAAATGGAGTCATCATCATTATTTGAACAAATTCTGCTTAACATTTGAATCAGAAACAACAGAGTGGCATCTGTGCTCAGTTTAATATCTGGACTAGATCACACAGGAGTACACTCACTTACCATATGGCCACTGACTGTAGGATGTTCATTTATTCACACTGCTACCAGAACTGAATTTATCACTATCTGTAGTACTTGTCTGACATAACTACTGAAAGGCTTTCAGGAGAATAGACACTCACGATTGGTGACATGTCTAAAATGCAGCTACTTTCAGGAAAATGCACATTTAGATACTGGGGACACACCAACATTAAGGATTCAATCAGGAAGATAAACACTCATAGAGTAGTGACAAATCAAGAATAAGGATTCATTCAGGAGAAAAAACACTCAGAGGCTGGTGACATGCTATGAATAAGGATTTATTCTGGACACTAGGCAAGGCAATGCAATATTTATTTATAAAGCACCCAATCCTACAGGCTCTGAATGATGTATATGGTTTACATACACAATTCTAAACAAAAGTTAACTCAAAACAGACTTTTTAAAATAAAATTAAATAAAACTTAATAATGTAAGGCACATATTGTAAACTAGGAAATGCCTGTTCAAACAAATAGGTCTTGAGAAAGGCTTTAATGGCCCCCACCATGCTGGCCATGTGAATATATATAAAGGTTAAGCATTCCATAAAACTGGAGCAGCCACTCAAAATGCTCTGCCCCCCAAAAGTCTCAAACACAAAGAAGAGATGGCAAGTAGGCCTGCATCAGTGGAGCAGAGGGGGCAAACTGGATTGAAGGGAACAAGAAGCTCTTTCTAGCAGCCTGGTCCCAAATCACGTAGGACCTTATTGGTTATCAAGCAAAAGTAGCCAGTTCAGCACATACATGTCTTGCGCAATATAGTCACTTCATGAGGAACACAATATCAGTTGGGCTGCAGCATTCTGGACCAGCTACAGGCATTGCATCAAACCTCCAGATAGCTCTAGGTAAACAGCGTTACATTAGTTCAACCTAGAGGTGACAAAAGCATGGACAGTTATCAGCAGGTCAGCTTGAGCTAGATATGGCTTGATTCTGTCAATATTTTGGAGATGGTAAAAGCCAGATTGGACCGCAACTGACACTTGTTGTTATAGTGTCAGTCTGCAGTCCAAAATGACCCACCCAGCTCCTTCACCACAATAGTTGTCTAGTGAGATTGGCCACTCACTGAAGGGAGAGCCAAATCTTCTATGGCAGCCAAGCCCCAGCATCCCAGTTTGATCACCATGGCCTCTGTCTTTCTTGCATTGAGACATAACTAGTTTAAGTCCATCTAGTTGTTTATTTCAGTCACACACCAACTCAACACAGAGTACACAGAATCTTCACCAAGAGAACAAGATAGGTATAACTGTATCATCTGCATAGCAATGAAACTTCACATTGTACCACTTAATGATCTCTCCCAATGGTAACATATAATACAGATTATGCTTTTGATGTTACTGGATGATCTCCATAGGGGGTTTATTAAATGGTGATCCCACACTGAAATGATACTGTATGGTTATCTGAGCAAAGCACTGTATCAACCTTGACCACTCTAATGTCAAGTTCCCATAAGAAGATCAGGTCCAATGTGTGGCCATGCTGATGGGTTTCAGAGACAACAGCCTCTGTTTGTTCCAGTGATTACATCAACTGAAGGAGTTCCTGTCCACATTTTGAGGATTCATCATTGACCCCGGCATTAAAAATCCCCAGCACCAACAGTCTGGGGGCTTCCAATACCTGTCCAGCAGTGAAAGTCTGCTAACTCATGTAGAATCTCACTTTCAGTGCTGGGAGGTTGGTAGATGAGAATGATCCTGCCACTGATACCAGAACCACATCTAGCCACCACACTCAAAGGACCTGAAAGTTCTCATGTGGAGTTCAGTGAGTCCCAGAGTGAGTCTAAAAGAGATGGCCACCCCACCCCCTCTGTGATCACTTCTCTGGCAATGCACCACAGAGAAGCCAGGCAGGACAGATGACCCCAGAACAGGTCCAAAGTCATTGCCCAGACAATTCTCCATGATGCAAACAAGGTCAGCTGAGGAATCAGCAATGAAGCCCTCCATTACTGCCATCTTATTCCTCAGTGATCCTGTGTTACAAAGAACAGCCTGAAGGGGAAGAGTAATGCTGGCAGGATGGACTACTACCTGCTCGCTGAAATTAGGTAGGACCCTGGAGAGGATTACCAGACATGGCAGAGCCTAAGTAAAAACTCTGAGGATGGTGACATGCCTAGAATTAAGATTCATTCAGGAAAAAAACACTCAGAGCTGGTGACATGCCAAGAATAATGATTCAAAAGCAGGGCAGGGCATGTTAGGACAGGCTGAGGGAGCTCAACATGTACTCAGTAAAGGAAAGAAGGGAGTAATAGGACATGATTGAAACCTTCAAATACCTGAAAGGTATAAACATGGTGAATATTAAGGGGATATAGGGACAAAACCCTTGATGGAAAAATTATTTTATTTTTATCTTTAAGAATTGATTTTGTTTTTAATTATCATTATTATTATTTTAACTGAGTTTATATGGTATTAAGATGGGAAATGTTTCCTTCTATTTCTGGTCAAGATTAATGTCAATTAAGTCTTAAAAACAGTAAAATGGAAATAATGCCATTTAAAATGGAATCAGCTTCAGAGTTCAGAGAAAAAATGGTTTTAAAGAGATTGTTTTAAATGTCAGGGCTCTGTGCTCTAGCTGTAGAACAGATATAAGATGGGACCTAACTTACGTGTTCCACATTCTCAGGAAGACACTTTTATTAGGATGTATGTGTTTGTACAGGGAAAGTCTTAGATGGAGCTAGGTATCAATGGCTATGATCAAGATAAGAGATCATGTGAATGGCAGCACCAAAAAGAAAAAAAATATCTTAGACTTTGGAAGTCCCATTACCCTGTATTGAAATAAGTTGTTTTATTCATAGTTTAAAGATGCAATGTACTACCACTACAAAAATTGGACAGTCATTGGGCAACAGTATGATAAATAAGCTTACCAAGTTTTAAGTTGCAGAATGAAGCATTCAAAAGTTATGAATATAATTTATTTTATATCATTTTCTTATTAGAGAACTAGACAAATCTAATATCCTGTGATAGCGCACATCTTAGGAAGTCTAACAGGATGAATATTAAATTTGTAATTTGTTGCTATAGAGAGAAATACCATCTAAAAGTTTATAATGAATTAACTTTTCTGACAGTGATTGACGTCTTTAAGAAAAGAACAAATGATCTTGTGTGTCACTACAGAAAGTAATGTTTTAAGGACTTCGGGAATTGACATTTCTTACAAATCATATATCATTCTGTAGTTTAGGCTATTAAGTGTAAGACTATCATTTTGTTTTCAGACATTTTATTAGAATTATGAAGTTATAACCTTAATAGTGTAGTTTAAAAAGTACCCCAACACAGATACCAGACTTTTTCAAGAATGTTTGGCTTAACATAAAACACTTGAATATGCAAGTTTAATGTTCAAATTACATTACATAAGACTTTTATTTAAAGAAATAATTTTGACCCAAAAATAGATTTGAAGAGAATGGGTTGTTTTAAAGAAGCATGTCTATATGTCACCATTTATCTTCCAAGATGTCCTACCTTTCTGGTGACTCAAACCAATCCAAATCTGGTGATATCACAAGAGCAGTTTTTATAATAGTAAACACTGCTGGCCACACCTTATATCTCAGCTAACCACTGGTGTGGGAAGACCTATGTTTAGTTAACTAAGAATTTTACGGCTTTACACTGATACTAGGCCAAAGAACTTTGGGCCAGTCTATGGAGAGCCAGAGCTAAGTGCTGCTGAAGATATCCAGAGGCAAGAAAGAAGTGTAAGGACATTTTTATTGTGTTTAAAGCAAGATTTGTGTTTTGTCTGCTGAATCTTGACAGCAGCAATGTTGTCTGTTGTTAACCAAACATAGAATTATTTTTAAAACTCACACAAGCTTTATAGCATTGTGAGGAAATGGTCTACTGTCTTAAGGTTTTAAAACAGATGAAACAGAAACAGACATGAAGTTCCAGTTGTTAAAACAACTTACTATTCACAAGAAAGTTCTTTAAATCCAGTATTGCTATGGACTGTGCAGATTGAAGCTGTGTTCTACAAATCCAAGAACTAATTTTTAGCAAAAGTTTAACTTGCAGAGTGTATCCATGCTAAAAGAAGTTCCAGGGTCAAAGTTAGCTGACAAAGAAACCTTTACATCAAAAGCCAGACTCAGCCAGAGTTCTACGTGGAGAAGAGAAGAACCACTTCTACAACCAGAAATATAAGTATTTCTTTTTAATTACTTTCACTAATTTTAATTAATACTGTAGTCTTGGTATTTTAAATTGGCTTATCTGGGAAAGTAAGAGGAAATCTGCTCTTAACTATAGAATCTGGGTATATAGCTTAAAAGCTTTGAACTAAAGAATTGTGCATAATTTGAAAAGTTAAAACTGAGTTTTATAAAAGTACAGTATAAGCCACTAATGTAATGCGTTGTTGCTAGTTTTCATAGGAAATACATTTTACATGCAATGACGTTTTGAAACAAGTTTTATACTGAAATAATCTGAGATAGTGATCTTATAAATATATGTTCTTATGTATGAAGGCTATGTTCAATACTAAGTATGATAAAAGTAGTATAACTGCTACCATTTATTATGCTAAGTATTGCTTATTTCTTAACATTGTTTATTTGCTAGAATTTGTTTGTTAGTTGCAGGATTATCTGAAACAGTTTTGTTGATGTTTACAAGATTAGGTTTGCTATGTCTGCTGATGAGGAATAGTTAGAACCATTGTATAGGTGTAAATAAAAAATATATTTTTCATATAACTATATGGGTGGTATGCAGTGTCATTTACCATTACACTTGAATCTGGAGAGCATAGGATAACATCACATGTGAATATTTATTATTTTTGGTAATTTTATGAAATAAATTTTGGGTAAGGCCAGAGGTAAATCAAAGTGTATCATTATAAAAAGTGATATTATAAGCCTTTGTTCTGACATCTTTGTGGTTCTCATCTTTGGGATATAATTGTTAGTAAATGACAATCCACACTTACAGTGTATGAAAAAAGAATATTGTTAGTATTTGCAAGATTTCTAAATTGCAGAAATAATACTTTCTGTTTTGTTTTTCTGAGTGTGAAGTTACCTTAAAGAAAAGAGAAGGGAAGCTAAAGCATCCAAGTGAACAGAATAGAATCACTGACTAACAGTAAAGCAACAAGAAAAAGTACTTTTAAAGCCTCAAGTAAGAAAAAGAGACTTTGTTTAAATTGTTGTGTAAGAAGTTGCTGCTGTTTCATTTGTTTTTCAAAAGAATTCTTAATTGTTGTTGTTAAAGTCTGTAAGCACTATTGCATAGCCATGACAACATTAGCTGTAACTGCAGATATGCTTAGCACTGAAATAGTAGTTTTTACCCCAGCAAAGCTAACTTTTATTGAAAGTAAAAATGAAAGAATACAACAGCTGGAAAAAATGTTGGAGGATAAATGTTTTGAGTGTGGTAGGTTTGCAGACCAAGTATATATCTTAGAAATGCTTTTACAAGAGTGCAAAAATGACCTTTCTAATAACTACTGTGACTTAGTCAAGCTAAAGGTTGAAAATGCTGTCTTGCAAAGTGAGTTACAACAGTGTCAAGAACAGTGTTTGAACTTGAAAACAGAAAAAGTTGAACTAGCAGATGCTTATGCACAAGTTAACAAGGATTTGGTTAAATTAAGGAAAAGTATAAGAGTTTGCAAAGTAAAAGTCAAGTTAAAGGAAAAATGGAAGCTTGCAAATGGTTAGATTGCTTGACTGATTCTGGTATATCATTGAGTGTGTCATCTGACTCAGAAAATGAATTGCCACAGAGCAAAATTATAATTTCCCCTAGACAAACAGGTAATTCAGTTTCGGCTTCAGAGTGTGAAACATTCAAGAAATACAAGAAAATGCACAAGATTAGGCAAAAAGAAAGACCTCTGTACCTCAAGCTAAAGTGTTAAAGACTATCACCTCTAATACTCCAGCTAAGGGGGTAGATAATTTACCTCTGTCTAACAAAGTAAAACAATCTGAGCCCATGCTTGGTCCATCTATGGCTTAGCAGACTTATCAAGACTTAAACCACGACCAGCACTGGAGTCCCTCTCAAAAGGGAGGAGGTCTGAGAGTATGGTAACAAAACTGACCACAAGGGGCACCGCTATTCTGACTATGATCAGCAAAATGATAGTGCAACTCAAAATAAGTCTACACATAGTTGTACAAGACAACAGGAATAATTGATCATTCACAAAATGAATTAGAGGAAACAACCATAAAGCTTAAGGAGTTAAATGTTCATTTTCAAAGATCAATCCAAGCTCTTTACTCATCTCTTTATTTTCACTTGCCTGTGAAAAATGCCTCCTCAACGGTGCCTTGCACAGATGTGACTAGTTGGGATATGTGACTTGTGGATCCTGTTCACACTACTGCTGACATGGTTACAAAAACCGCTATTGTTAAAAATAAAGATGAAATTGTAATGAGATTTAAAAATGAGATGCCAAGTGAAGTTAAAAATGCTAACTCAGTGCTTAATCTTTCTCAAAAGGTTCCTAAGCTAGTATCAGCCAGTATACAATGTCATTGTAAAAAACTGCTGTGTTGCCAGACAAGAAAGACAAATTCTGCCTGGGCAACTTAATTCCCAAAGGAAAAGCAAAAAGATTGTACTGTGACATAAACATTGAAAACAGTCTAAATCATGAGGCTTTGCTTGATTCTGGAGCTGAAAGAAGTCTCATATCTAAAAGTCTATATGATAAAGTGACTGATGCCTTAGGCAACTCCAAAAAGCTGAAAACCCTTCCTGACAGCTTACAAATTGTAGATTATGGAAAGGAAGCTCAAAAGGCCGTAGGTAAAGTTTGGTTAAAATTAAGATTTGGTAAAATGGTGATTAAATATCCAGTGTATTTTACAAAAAAATACAACAAAAAAAAGAAACAGATAACAATTTCTTGATTGGAAATGGCCTTCTAAGGAGGTTTCTACCTATTCTAGACTATGACCAGAAAATTATGGTCACAGGTAAAGAAGCCAATTCTGTTTAGAAAGAGTCAGTAACATTTCTAAACAATGAAATTCATGTTACTGTAAATAAAATGATTTAATGATTAAGCTTGATTTTGTAGGTTCAAATGTAATGAATGTATTTAGTTTTGGTAATTTTGAAAACTGGTTAACTGGAGAAGTAAAACTTATGTGGCTTGTGTGTTAAAACAATATGTGATAAATCTGTAATTAAAAGAAATATCTAGCTTTCTTCATAAAGAAAGTATGTCCTGTTTTTCCCAATGCCATTTTGTTTTTGACAAAATCATTAAACTCTTAAGTACCAGACCCACTGAGGACTGTGGAAAAAGAGGTGCCACTCAATAAAACTAGAGGTAACACTAAAATGTGAGAAAACAACAGAGCTGGTAAAAGCCTGTATTGTCCAAGCAGTGCACAGGTTTACCCAGTTTTAAAATGAATGGTTACAAATGTTCCAAACCACAAATAAAGTTTGAAAAGAATAGGCACTTGCCTTGAAACTCCCACATAGGAAAAGTCTTATATACCCTATATGTCATACAAGGTTTGATTTCTCCCATGCTTGGGATTAATACACTTGTATGACTGGGTGTGTATACAAACCTAGCCAATGAAATTCTGTGGTCACAATTAAGGGAAAACCCTTACCCAATAAAGTGACATCACCAGCCTTGAGGTCTGGATATATTATCCCTCAGGTGCTCACTGCAACAATCTCAGATAAAGCAAATTAATTTTCTGTTAAGGGTAATGGAAAGGTGTTATAAACTGTATTGTATGTGCTTAACTTGCAGTAGTAATGTGGGTTTGAAAATTCATTCCACATTGTGCCTAGGTGTGTGAACTAAAGTAATGCATGTTTTTCTCCCGAGTAAATAAATCCAAAACCCCATCCTGTCACTTTTAAAACTAACTGTGGTTAACAAAAAATAAGAAGGAAAAATCCTTTACAGTTCAAATATGTGTTCCCATTATTGGGGAGACTAACAGAATTATTACCTTAAAAGAGAGGGGGAAAAAAGGTTTTCAAAAAGCATGTGCAGCTCATGATGTAAAACTAAAGTGATTAACAATGAAAATAAAAATGCTGGAAAATAAGTTAAATTCAGATAGAAAATGTCTGATTAATGTTAATTTTAATAATGATATGTACAAGGAAGTAGTGAAAGTTTGATTTTAACTCTGATTTAGTAAAAGAATAATAAGGTAACAAAATGGTAAGGAAAACTTTTGTCATTTCATATAACTAATCCCAATGTGTCTATGATTGCTATAAAGGTAAACTACAAATGGAGCTTAAACTTAAATATGTGTAATACTAAAGGTAACTTCCAGTCAAGGAATGATATCTTTGTAAACACAGTCAGAAGTTACAGGTGCCAGTTTAGTAGTGCCTTCATCACATGGGGGGACAGAACTTACGAAATGTAACAAGAAGTAACTTCTAGCTTTATTTGTACAGAAATACTAAAGATTTAAAATGGTACAAGAATTTAAAAAGATTAGAACTTATGAACAAAGAAACCTAAAATGTCCATTGCAATGTTGATTTTTAAAGTTAATGAACAAAGTGAATTTGTTGAATTGGAATGTTCAACAATGTAAAAAATGTATTTTGAAAATGTACGTAGTTGTGATCATGATTAATCATGTTAGTTCATGTAGTACTGTACACACATCTATGCAAAATAGTATGTCTCCACTGATGTCTAGTGATGTGACATCATAAATGTCACATGTGACGATGTAATGTACTGATGATGTCATAAGTTACTGCATGATGACACAACTTTGTCTTTCATGTTTTGTTTTCCCTGCAATACTTAAACCTATATACCTATATAGTAAAATTATCATTTTGAATTGCAAATGCATTTTTGAGGTGCATTTTAATTCAAAGGGGGGAAATGTAGGGACAAAACCCTTGATGGAAAATTTATTTTATTTTTCTCTTCAAGAATTGGTTTTGTTTTTAATTATCATTACTATTATTTTATCTGATTTTATATGGTATTAAGATGGGAAATGTTTACTTTTATTTCTGGTCAAGATTAATGTTGACTAAGTCTTAAAAACAGAAAATGGAAACAATGCCATTTAAAATGGAGTCAGCTTCAGAGTTCAGAGAAAAAATGGTTTTAAAGAGACTGTTTGAAATATCAGGGCTCTCTGCTCTAACTGTAGAACAGAGATACGATGGGACCTAACTTACATGTTCCACATTCCCAGGAAGAAACTTTTATTAGGATTTATGTGTCTGTGGGAAGAAACTTTTATTAGGATTTATGTGTCTGTACAGGGAAAGTCTTAGAAGGAGCTAGGTATCCATTGCTATGATAAAGATAAGAGATCATGTGACTGGTAGCACCAAAAAGAAAAAAAATGTCTTCTACTTTGGAAGTCCCATTACCCTGTATTGAAAAAAGTTGTTTTATTCATAGTTTAAAGATGCAATGTACTGCTGCTATACAAATTGTACAGTCATTGGGCAACAGTATGATAAATAAGCTTACCAAGTTTTATAGTTGCAGAATGAAGCATTCAAAAGTTATGAATATAAAGAGAATAATGGATAGTTTACAGTGTATTATCAGTCAATAATAACTGGGACTACCTTTTTCCAATAGGGAAACTGTGGCGTAATTCACCATTATAAATGAGTGTTTATAATGGCGAACACATGCTCCATTTCCCTTGCACTGCGCTGGCGCCCCAGCCTCTGAAGTTGTTTCTTCTAACTTCTGTACCTGTCGTCTTTTCCTCTCTGAACCACCGCTCGAAATCTGCGGTAAGTGCTGGAAGGCAGACAGTAATAGAAATGAGGGAAATACCATCAAAATGTTAGCTCCAATTAAAGTTTAATTAAAAAAAAACTTCACAAAAGTGAGCAAGCAAGCGGACCGATAGAGCATGCACTCACACCAAAGCAGACTGCCTTTCTTATTTTATATACTTGCTGTGGGGAAAAAAGGAAATCCCAGCAATTATATAAAATAAAATATGGGTCTCAGTGCGTAACATGAATTTACACACACCCTCAGGGTTTGATGCTATGCATAAACCCCTTGAGCTTTGCTCTCGGGGTTTATGTAGCATCACACTCCTCAGGTGTGTGTAAATTCATGTTACACACTGAGACCCATATTTTATCCTATATGTAATACCATCAAAAGGTTCAGGACATGTAAGAAGCTCAAGAGGTTCCTACATGTCCTGAACCTCGAGATGGTATTCTGAGCAATAATACACTGTAAACTATCCAGTATTTTTTAAAAATATATGGATCCAATTTTCACCTTTTTTGGTATTTTTGTAGTGGGCGTTCCGCTGCCGTCATGTAGGATTCTGTCACTCCTGGATGATCACCGTACTTTGCTGCACTGTCTCACTCTGTGTTTCTTGCCCACCCATTCACATGTATGGCATAGTTACAAATGCATTTTTGTGGTCCTACCTCTTCTTCTTGTAGGGGTCGCAGGATCAGCCAGATAAGTCCCATTTTTAAAAACTGCTGTGGACACTGTGCACTCTCACTAAGTGAGACATGACCACCACCTTTTCAAAACCGTTTCAGCCACCCACAGGCAAAGAGCAGCCAATCATTACACACATGAGCGTGAATAGATGATTGACCTGTGGGATGTTTCATGATGTCGGGAGTTGTGGGCTTGCACTCTTCAGCTTGTTTGGTAATACTATCATTTAAGTCCTGAATGATACTATTACCAGATGTGAACGATAGTATTATCACTCTCAAAGTGTGGTATTATCATATCGGGAGTGATAGTATTACCGAAAATGTTTTGCATGCTTTACTATGGCATTAAATTCATTATCCATATATTAAAAAGTATTTAATATAATTTTCTTTTTTTTTTTTTAGTTTTTGTTGACTGGATAAGTGCACTAGACAAATCCTGCCTATTTTAAGGCACGACCTGGGGGAAGGGATACAGATGAATGCCAATTGACCTTGAACCAGATGAAACTGTTGGTGGAATTTATTCATGAATGGAGGAAATTTGGCCATTGCACCAGGAAAATTCCATTGCTCTTTTAGAGAAGTGCCATGGGATCTTTAACATCCACCTGAACTACCACCAGAACAGGCAGATGAGACCTCAGTTTAATGTCTCATCCAAAATATGGCACCTCAGGAGTGCAACACCCCCTCATGCTGCACTACAGTGTCAGATTGGGATATTAACCTAAGTGCCCGGTGTGGGGATATAACCCACAAACTACTGATCTCCCAGCCTCAGAGGCAAATGTGCTACCTGCTGAGCCAATGACACTGCTTATTAGAGAACTAAACAAATCTAGTATCCTGTGATAGCTCATATCTTTGGAAGTCTAACAGGATGAATATTAAATTTGTAGTTTGTTGCTACAGAGAGAAATTCCATCTAAAAGTTTATAGTGCATTAACTTTTCTGACAGTAATCGATGTCTTTAAGAAAAGAACAAAGGATCTTGTGTGTCTCTACAAAAAGTAATTTTTTAAGGACTTTAGCAATGGATTTTTCTTACAAATCTTATATCATTCTGTAGTTTGGACTATTAAGAGTAAGACTATCATTTTGTTTTGAGATGTTTTATTACAATTATGAAGTTATAACCTTAATAGTGTAGTTTAATAAGTATCCATACTTCAGATAGCAGACTTTTTCACGAATGTTTGGCTTAATATAACACACTTGAATATGCAAGTTTAATGTTCAAATTACATTACAGATGACTTTAAAGAAATAATTTTGACTCAAAAATAGATTTGAGCAGAAGGGGCTGTCTTAAAGAGGCATGTCTATATGTCACTATTTATCTTCTAAGATGCCCTACCTTTCTGGTCACTCAAACCAATCCAAATCTGGTGATGACATCACCAGAGCAGTTTTTATAATAGTAAACACTGCTGACCACACCTTATATCTCAGCTAACCATTGGTGTAGGAAGACCTATGTTTAGTTAACTAAGAATTGTATGGCTTTATACTATATACTTTATATTTGGCTAGGCCAAAAAATGTTGGGTCAGCCTATAGAGAGCCAGAGCTCAGTGCTGCTGAAGATATCCAGAGGCAAGAAAGAAGTGAAAGGACATTTTTATTATGTTTAAAGCAAGATTTGTGTTTTGTCTGCTGACCCTTGACTGCAACAATGTCACCTTTTATTAACCAGACACAGACTTCTTTTTAAACCTCACACAAGCTTTATAGCGTTGTGAGGAAAAGGTCTACTGTCTTACGGTTTTAAAACAGATGAAACATATACAGACATGAAGTTCCAGTTGTTAAAACAACTTACTATTCTCAAGAAAGTTCTTTAAATCCAGTATTGCTATGGACTGTGCAGACTGAAGCTGTGTTCTACAAATCCAAGAACTGATTTTTAGCAAAAGTTTAACTTGCAGAATGCATCCATGCTAAAAGAAGTTCCAGGGTCAATGTTAGCTGACAAAGAAACCTTTACACCAAAAGCCAGACTCCGCAAGAGTTCTAAGTGGAGAAGAGAAGAACCACTTCTACAACCAGAAATATAAGTATTCCTTTTTAATTATTTTCACTAATTTTAATTAATAGTCTTGGTATTTTAAATTGGCTTATCTGGGAAAGTAAGAGGGAATCTGTTCTTAACTATAGACTATGGGTACATAGCTTAAAAGCTTTGAACTAAAGAATTGTGCATAATTTGAAAAATTAAAACTGAGTTTTATAAAAGTACAGTATAAACCACTAATGTAATGAGTTGTTGCTAGTTCTCATAGGAAATACATTTTACATGCAATGAAGTTTTGAAACAAGTTTTATACTGAAATAATCTGAGACAGTGATTTTATAAGTATATGTTCTTATGCATGAAGGTTATGTTAAATACTAATATGATAACATTATTATAACTGTTACCATTGCTTATGCTAAGTATTACTTATTTCTTTACATTGTTTATTTGCTAGAATTTGTTTATTAGTTGCTGGATTATTTGAAACAATTTTGTTGATGTTTACAAGATTAGGCTTGATATGTATGCTAATTAGGAATATTTAGAACCATTGTATAGGTGTAAATAAAATATATGTTTTTCATATAACTACGCAGTGTCATTTACCATTATACTTGAATTTGGAGAGCAAAGGATACTATCACATGTAAATATTTATTATTTTTGATAATTTATTAAATCATTTTTGGGTAAGGCCTAAGGTGAATCCAAGTGCATCATTATAAAAAAATGATATTATAAGCCTTTGTTTTGACAGGAACTTTTCCATCTTGGTGATAACAAGACAAATAGGCAGCACTATCTTAAGCTGGCAGGGGTAATATTCAAGGAGAGGGTCAGAAGGCACTTCTTTACAGAAGGAGCAGTGTTGGGGTAGAATGAAATCCCATTTGAGGTCATCACTCAAAAGATGATGGGGTCAACAGAGGGTGATACAGGGTGAAAGAGAGGGGCATGATTGGTGGGGAAGATTGGAGGAGATGGAGTGTGGTTCATTGTAATCTCTGGATTAGGAGCACCATAACTGAATAGACAAAATAGATCATAAGGCCTTCTTCTGGCTATGTCATACGTTCATATGTAATACAAGTTTGCTACTGTTGTAACTGATTTACTATACACATTAGCATGATGTAAATCTCAATTGGCTTTTATTACTTTTTAATGAAAATTGTCATGTTATGGTTATAGTGCTGTTGTATCATTTTTAAGGACAACGGCAACTCACTGAAGCAAACAATTAAGTCTCACTGATGGGGCCTAGCAAGTACAAACTCATGAATTTGGTTTGCTACTTTCTGCTACTGCATACTTTATTTTATTTCATGTCATTTGTACTTTAGAGTTATAGTTAAGTCTAGCCACTCATAATTACTTAATTGTGATTGAAATATACTAACCATGATGCCATGCATTACTGAAGTTTATAACGTGTTTCAGTAACACCTGGTTTCACAGTCAATTTACTTTCAGCATATACCTTGTTGTGTGTCTGTATTGAAGCTATTGTCTCTTATTTCCTCTTTGGAGCTCACTATGACCCAAACATGCCTCAGGATGGGTCTGGTTGACTCTATATCCTGGGCAAACAGCTATATCACATTGATGAATCCTGAAAAGTGTGATACAGTTGAGTTACCTGTGGTTTGTTGTTTTCAGTATCTACAGTTTATTTGTGAGGCCATGTTGCACAATAAAGGCTTACTTTAAGACTAGCCACCTAAATTCCTGTGTGTTGAGCAACATATATCACCCTTGGGCTAGTCTGAGTTTCTTTAACACTTGACATTACAGTCAATGCACATTTAGTGCAACCCTTGTGTTGGTGAATTTGCTAGGAGGTCACTGTATTTTTAAATTTCTTTCATTTCTTGGGTTTATCATGGGCAAAATCATTACCATCAGGTGGTACAGCACCACTTTGGCTCTGATTGAATTCTCCTTCACCATTTACTCTGTCCTTGACAAGGGCCACCTGGCAAATGTAGTCTTCCTGGACCTGTTGAAGGCTTTCAATGCAGTAAATCACTCTCTCTTACTGGATGTCCTCCCCCTCTCATCCCTGTCCATGGATGCTTCTGACTGGTTTGCCCACTATCTAACAGACAGATCTCAGCAAGTTACTGTAGGTCTGGCAGCACCCTGTCCTCCAGACTCCCTGTTAAATCTGGTGTCCCCCAGGGCTCCATTTTTGGACCCCTTCTTTTTACCCTATTTATAAATAGTCTCCCTAGTGCCTGCTCAGGCCAAGTACTACTTTATGCTGATGACACTGTTTTTTTTTTTTGCCTCTAACCCAGACCCTCTAATGCTCTCAGGCATCTCTTCAATAAGCCTTCTCTGACACAGAATCCTGGTTAGCTGAACACTGCTTAGTATTAAACTACAAAAAGACTAAAAGCATGTTATTCTCCCATCACCAGAACAAGCATGAAGGCCATCCCCTTGGCATCCTCAGTTCCCAGCTTCAACCCCTTGACCAGGTCAATACTTCTAAATACTGCGGTATTACTTTGAACACCTCTTTTAACTACCAAGAGCACATCCATCTACTCTCCACAGCTGTCAACACCAGAATTGACCTTCTCTACAGACACAAGCACTGTCTCACTCCTGATGCCCTATGCCTGGCAGTCTCCTTATCAATACTCTCACTTACTGACTATGGTATCCTACTCTATGGCACTGCTGACAATTCCTCTCTACACCGAATTTGAGTTGCAATGAACAAAGCCTGCTGACTTGTCCTTGGCTGTGACTGCAACACCCACACTTGCACCCTTTACAGTCTCTCTAACTGGCTTAATTTCGACAACAGGCTGTGGTACCAAACCTACCTACTCGCTAAAAAAATCTCCACTGGTCTTTTACCCGCAGGACTCTCCATTTTGTTACTACCAGCCACTACTCTCAAAACTACTAGACTTTCCTCCAAGGCCCCTTTTTAGACTCCTTGGGGACATACCTCCCTCTTCCAAAGATCCTTCAAATACAGAGTCCCATAGTGGTTGAATGCCCTACCCAATAACATTGCCACTGAAAATAAACTGGGATGTTTCAAATCTCTCCTCAGGTCACACCTTGTATCCTTCATCTCCTGCAACTGCTTCTAGCCTAGCTGCCCTCAAGTCCCTTCTGGTAGCCTCTAACTCCTGTGACTGCTGCAAATTTGCTCCCCCCCACTTCCCCCTCCCCCTCTCTTCTTGATAATGGCGTCTCCTTCTGCCCTCTTCCTTTTGTCCTCCCACCCCTCCTCTCCTTCTGACAAAGGATCTTTTTCCTGCCACAATCTTTTTCCCTTAGACAGTTTTTAGTTTATAATGACAATATGTTTGAAATTAACTTTATCTGCTTTATAATCTATTGTGTTCTGCACTCCCCTTGTCTTATGTTCTTACATAATTGTTTAGATCTCGCTTGATTTCTGTACCAACCTGTGATGTATTATGTTGCACTGATACCTGTTGCCATGCATTACTGTTGCATTTTGCCTGTATATTTGTTCTGTAATGTGGAACCTTTGTAAAAGAGTCCCTGACTCAAAGGTATGTGCAATTCTTCTCAATAAATAAAATAATCAGCTGAATGGCTTGGGTTGTAAGTAAACAGCTGTAGCACTCTGATGAAGCCTAACACAGATTGAACTCTTGCTATGGTTGGCTTTCTTGCCTTTGCTGATTGTGAAGCCATTTGGCACCTTAGAATCTTGCTTAAAGCATAGCCAACATAACATCCTTCATTATGATGAGCAGCATGTCCCCTTATGCAAATTAGTATCTTGAATGAAGAACAGTCAAGAGCAGACAGAGCCATCACTTTGCAGGCTAAATCTTTGTACAGACACACACATCTCAAGCTCTGTTTCTGTACAATGTCTCCTGTTGAATCTTTGGCTACCCTATCAGTGATGATGTATATCTTTAGTATTTAAAAACAGTGACACCAGGGCTGGCTCAGTGGTGGTGAGAATTGAGGCACTGGATGCCACACCTTGCACCACACCAGTGACCTGGGTTCAGGAATGACCTTGGGTCATCAGGGTGCTAGCATGTGGGGGAGGGATGGAACAGGATAGAGCAGCCTAACAGCAGCTCTCCTCTCCTGGGGTGGTTGTCACCCCTCCCATAGTTCCATTGCCACCGGGTGGAGATCAGGTAGTAGCATAAGTGGGAGGGAGTGGCAAGTCAGGAGGGAGCCTCAAAACATGATGCATGCATGTTTGCCAGGGAAGGGGGTGGACAAAAATGGGGAAAAACTCCAGATAAAAAAGTAATAGAAAAAATAGTGATGCCAAGTGACACAGAACATTACAGCTACATAGAAACATTGAAATTCTGCAGGCAGAAGAAGACTTGAAATCCATTAAGTCTGCAATGTACTATCTAAATGTTTAGTAGCCTGTCACTTAGTGTCATTACTCTAAGTACCCAAGTGTGACACCACCTCAACTAGTTGTGGCTGAGGACATCGGGGCTGCAGTATACAGATATCTTAGGTCATGGTGGAAGTTGATGCTGTGTACCACTGTATATTACTGTATATTAAAGTGATTGATTGATTGATTGATTACTCCTGATGCCTGGCATTATGGGAGTAAGTGTAATTTTGTGTCTCTTTAGCTTTGTGGAATATGTGTTGCAGCCTGATGATGGTGAAGGACCAACTGCACATCACAAAGTGAAAGTTATTGGCTTGATAATGAAGAAATTCTACAATTATTAAGTGCACAACTTTGCTTCCATTACAAGTGGAATCTCCAATCATGATGGCTTATGACATGTAAAAAGAGATGTATGGTTTACTTTTAGTTAGTTAGTTAAATTGTTAACCAGGTAAGGGCACTGGACAGCGAGTCCTTTTTCAGACTCAGCCCAGAAAATACAATACAAAATTGAACAAGACATATAAAAGCAATAAATATAACACCGCACAATCAGAGAAAATGACTAATGCATTGCTTGCGTAGAAAGGACTTATAATTATTTTTTTAAAAACTGGGAATGAACAGGTAGATCATAACAGTTCAGGCACTTGGTTCCAATAACATGGTGCAGCAGCTCAAAAAAACTCTAGATTGAATTTTAGATGTGTTTAATGATGGTTGCAGTACAACAACTTTAGCCAACCTAAACTGAGCATGATTGCCCTTATTAAAACCAAATCAGACAATGGAGTAAAAGAGGTAGAAAAAAGCTTTAAAGATCTGACAACCAAAAAAATATTCAATCTGTGCAAGAGGTGATAACCACCCCAACTGGCAATATAAAGAACAATGATGCATTCTAGTAGGGGCAAGCCAAACTAAACAACATATGTTATTATCACAAACAGAAAGAAGATAGCATTCTCAATCACCCAAATTAAAAACCAAAGACAGGAAACATAATCAAAATGAGGTTAAAGTGATATAACTGCTATTGCTTGCCATTTCAAGGGGAAAAAACTGTTTCAGTTTATAGGATACTCCAGACCTCTGGTTAATATTTTGAGAGACCAATTTGAGGTGGTCAAAAAATGTTAACACAGGGTCAAGAACAGACCCCAAATATTTGAACTAAAAAACTGTTCAATAACATTACCCAAATGTTCCTGCAACATGGGGGCACCCATTTTAAAATAAGCACAATACCAAATACCATAGGTTTTGTATTTTTTTAATTTAAAACAAGTGATTGTTTTCAAAACAATTACAAACCCAAAGACAAATCCAGCATAAGATAGAATGAAATATCACTCAAGATTTTAGCTATAGAATAAATATTAAGATCATCAGCATAATGCAAAGTTTGCAGGATTTACACTTCAAGGGTACTACTTAAATTAACAAAAAGTGACATTATTAGAGGACCTACTATTGAACCCTGGGTTGCCCCTTTTCACAGGTTGCAAGAATTAGAAAAAGAGGAACCAACACTGACAGACGGAGTACAGTTGGTTACATAATAAGTAATCCAACAAACAACATTCATGGAGAACCCAAGAGATCTCAATTTCAAACAAAGGAAACCATGATCAATAAGATTGAATGCATGGGTCAGGTCCACAAACACAGACCCATTCATAAATCTGGTGTTAAAACCATTGAGGACTGTGTCCATGAACATGATCTAATATTTACTGTACATGACATTATCATGTGACATACTGGTAATACAGCAGGAATCAACAATTAGATGAGAATACATGCATGGACTATTAGTTAAATGAAGAAAAGAAAGCTCAGTAAGTCAACTGCAATCAGAACAGGAGACCACGTTCAGTGGCATAGGCCAACGACAGAGGACTGGGCAGAAAACGTGATTCATACTGAAAGAATGTTTGACTACCTAAACAAATTCAGTTGTGATGTCATACTGCTATGCTAGAACTGACAAATTAAGTTTTGTAAAAGCCACTGTTGCAGTCTGTGTCCAGTCTTGATTGGTGTGGGTACACCACATCCCCAGCTGTGCTGTATATCATCTTAGAGTGCATGCTGTCAAGGAGATAGGTAATTAACTGCCAGCTGTGACATTTGTGGGCATGATGAAACTCCTTTGTTCAAGTGATCTGAAGGGTTTACAGAAATGGTCTCAGGCAACTATGTAAAGAAGCATTTGAGGATATTTCCTGTTGAAAGTTGCTGCTGCTCAAGTCTTCTCCACTGGTGCTTCTCTGAAGAGGAAGTGAGCTTTTCCTACTCACTCTCCTTAGAGTGTGGGTCCAGTATTGTGATGAAAAGACAGTGGCTCTTGTCCCACACTTGGCAAATATGACTCTCCTTTTCACTGGTCAGGTGCTTGGTGAGGATTGTCACATGCAGTGTAGAATGCCTTGGATCATTTGCTGCCTGATCTGAAAATTACCTCAGTGATTTTTTTTAAGGATCTGCACTTCAGTGAGTGCTTGACTGAGGGATGCAGACCAAGCAGTGAAGTCATGAGTAGTCCTTTCAAATGGGTCTAGCACCTTAAGATGCCTTCTGCCATAGTCCAGATCTGATGGCCTAGGACTCCTACAGTATTAATCTCCATACTCATGTTATGGAGTGCTTGTTTCTGCTTCAGGAGCCTCTGATGAGTAGTTTAGGTGTAGTTCCATCTGTGGTAACATGCTGGATTAGACAATGCTGGGGAAGCTGAAGGTGCTCTTGAATTTTTCAGAGGTAGTTCTGACTTTGATGGACCAGTGAAACTGCCTGTGGATGTGTCGAAAGTGCTGTTAGCATTTGTGGTATGTTTAAGGAAAATTGTAACCACCAGAATTAGAGTGTAAGAAGAACAGTGTCTACTTTCACAATGCCTATCATTCATGGGTTTCAGTATATTTGGGGCATTGCCTGTCACAACACACCCCACCTGCAAGAATGGGTCCTTAGTCCATAGACTCAGCATCTCCTGCAGGAATTCCTGGATATTTTCCAACATGTGATCCTCCTCCATGAATCCCACATTAAACAAGGCAGATCTGCAGTAAGACAGAGATGACTGTGCCTGGAGAGGAGAACCAAAGCAACCTGCTGCTACTATGACAACACCAGGCACTAATGTTTACACATACTAGTGTACTGTAAGGGACATGTGGGAATAACTGTAGTTAGTAAATTAATAGTTGTCAACATGTCAGAGATACAGTTAAAAACAACACACAAAGCCTGTGCCAATATCATGTTAATTGCATTTTACACACCCTGATGGATTTTTCGAACTTAATATTTGTTAAACTTTTTCTTTTCAATTCACACATAACACATATCACAAATACAAGCTGATGGTACAGACAGAGATAAAATAAAAACCTTGGCTCACATTTCATAACAATAGATACACAGTACCTTGTGACTAATATTTGTTTCTGAGCCTAAATGAAAAACTGCAGTGGACAATACTATCACTAGCATCAATGCACGCATATAATAGACAATTAAAATTAAACATAAATCTGTGGTACAGTTTCTCAGTCTCCAATACATTACTCTGTTCAGTGGTATCTGCCGTAACTACCTGATCATCAGCTTGTGCTAGAACCTATCTCTGTTTGTTCTGTTTGTTCGTGTTTTAGTTATGTTTTACCCTGTATCAGAGCATGTTGGCAATTTGGTCAATGGTCAGAGTACTGTCTAGGGATTCTATATAATTAAGCAAGGAAAACTGGTATGATTTCACTTCCTCCACTTCTAAGTTGTATTGTCATCCATTCCATCTGTAGGATTTGCTTGCAGTTTACCAGCCAGCCAGCCATCTGTGTGTGTGGGGGGCTGTAGCCACTTCTGTGTAATGGTTTTGAATGCTGCTGTTACTAATATATTAAATAAATCTTCCCCTTTGAGGGGAATCACTCAGATCTCAAACCCCACAACAAGAAGTTTATGCACTGCTGGGAGGCAGGATAGAGACAATCTGCTCTATTGTTTCTGCCCCTCTGTCACAATATTCCCTCTTGACTGGCAGCTCCACAGAATATGCTGGTGATGCTCCTTATGCAGTGCACCCAAAAATGTGCAGAATTAGTCATGCTAAAATGAGTAGTGATAGCTGGTGTCTTAAAATATCTGGCCACCACTTTACACATTTGTTCTCTCCAGTTTCTTGAGTGAGATTTCTTAGCTATCTCCTTCCAGAGGTATTCCCATTACTTTTCTTTTAGACTAATACCTGCCTCCCTTTTCCATTTTTGTTGGCATTTATGTTTGACCTGCATCTCTGGCCTTGAGTAAATTTGATAAAGCTTGGATATTGGATGTGTCAGCTGCTTACCTTCGAATGCCGCCCCGGGCACCCACTATTGCCTTGAGGGTTCTCTCCTGTTTCACTTGAGATCTGCCAGGCTCTCTGTTCAAAAAGTCCTTGATTTTCAAATAACAGTAAAAATCCTTTTTTGGAAAGGAAGATGCTGCTTGTAGTTGAAAAAAGGGTTTTAATACACCTGCCACTTGTATTGTGCTGAAGGATTTAACGCTGCTCTTTACCATCTTTAAAAAATAAAAACTATTCTTCCTTGGGTAAATCGAGTCAAGGCCCTTTCTGGGGTAAATCTGCATAGCCCTGTTTGCTCTTCTCCATCTCTCAGGGCCTGCTTGCATGTAGCCATCATTACAGTACTCTTCTCCATTGGGTTCTTAAGCAAACCTATGTCTTCCTGATTAATTCTACCCATAGCATGTAATATCTCACTCCCTTTCTTTCTAGGAATATGCAGTTATGTTCTCCCATCTTATGCTGTGCCACCAGGTGTTGGATTTGGCAAGCTTGTAACTAGAGGGGTGCATTTGCACCCCCAGTCCTTATAGATCCTTATTTAAAAGCATAATTGCTCATGTTTTTCTTGGCCTACTATGTCCTCATATAAACTGAGACCTGATTCCTCTAATTCTCTTCTAGGTGCCTTTAGGAAGCATGATTGTAAGAGCAGAGAATAAGAATAGCATTCTATGGAGTATAATAATTCTGAGCATTTCAGTTCTGCCTGTCATACACTGTGGAAGCTCTCCCCATCTCTTCAGATTCTCATTCATAGTTTTTAGGAGTGCCCGGTAATTTAAAGCAAAAAGGTTTTGTATATTCTTGATAATCTGTATATCCAGATTTCTAAAGTGGACTCTCACTCATATGTATGAACAGTTTGTTAGCCATTCTTCTGGAACCTTGCCACTCAGAAGTAATGCTTCCAACTTTTCTTTGTTCACCTTAAATCCCAAGGCATGATCATACTCATCTAAGATTGATTGCAGTGGGGTAGATTGGTAACTGAAAGCAACCAAAGGGTGAACAAGGCTCACAGAATGGCTGCAGCACTAAAAATATTGGGACCCAGAAAACCAAATGAAGAGTGTGCAAGCACAAAGCCACAATGCAAAAGAGTGCTTATTGTGAAGACAAAAAGGGACATCACTGAAACTCTGGCAATCAAACCTAGGTGGGTTCTTTGTCATTGGGGGTGGGTAACCAGCACAGCACCAAAATATGTTGGCTGTTGGTTAACTAGGATCTGCAGCTTCTCTGTTAGGTAGGAAAATGGGCAGACTAGGTGGGCCAAGCGGTCCTCATCTGCCGTCAAATTCTATGTTTCTATGTTTCTATATAAAGATAATGCATAAAGATATAGAGTCAGACTTCAATACATTTGAATTGATTCATGAATATAAATTTGTGTGCCCACTGCTGGACCCAGAAATAATGCAGGCAATAGAAAAATATGAATGAAAAAAATAATGAAAGGTTAGTAAGTGTAACTAAGTGATAAATAAAAGTTACTAAAACAAAAAAGGAGGTAGCAATGTTAGATCAAAGAAGCACTCCACTCCAGCAAAGGAAGCAAAATGCAAATTTCATCCATGACATCAGTAGCTGGAGGAGACACTCCACAAGACCAGACATTGGACTGCAAGTTGTATAAATTTGAAAGGAAAGAAAAAGGTGTTAAAAACTAAAAATGAAAACAACTCCAAATATGATTATCAACCTGCAATACTAGAATACAAAAGAGGAAAGAGAAGAGCAAAAAATAACAACAATCCAATACAGAAGTCCAAAGTTGTATTAAAACCAGACGTGATCTTATAAAAAGATATAACACCCCAATCCTCATTTAGATCTAATGGTATAATGGTCCCAAAGTAAAGATAAGGCAACTTTCTATAGTTCTCCACAATGTTAAAGGGTAGTTAGCACATATGGGTAATGTGCACCCCTACTAGGGGAAAATGCACAGCCCAAATCTGCAAACCAGTATAGAATCCTGGGTAAATGAACATTTGGGACAGCAGCAACTCTCCAGTCTTTACTGTGTCATTGAAGTGGAGGCAGCATAGATTTCTCTGAAGAAAAAATGTTCTGTTTGGCATTTGATCCTTATGGCTGCAATTTTGCTGAGCAAGTTGTGGCTACCTGGTGATAGGGAGCACCCCTAAATTTAAAATCATGCTTATTTATTTTTTTATTTATCAAGTCTAGGATTACAAATACCTTTGAGCCATGGCTCTTTTACAAAGGTTCCACGTCAGAGAAATACAAATTATGGGGAACATCAAGACAGGCATTACAACAATGTGGACATTGCAAACAGAGTACAGATTAATACAGTTCAAGGGTAGCATTGTAACAAGGCAGCCAGCGGTATTTGTCAGAGAAAATAGACAACAGATAAGAAGTGCCAGAGTCATAGGGAGAGGGAAGAGGGTAGGGGAGAAGGAATGTAGGAAGGGTGGCAAGATGGTGAAAAGTGCGGCATTGGGTATACCAAGATGTGAGGGTAGAATCCAGTGAGGAGGGGAGGAGGGGGGACAACTAGAGCAGAAAGGGAAGTGGAGAATCAAGGTTAAGTTGGGCAGTCACAGGAGCTGTTGGTAGTGAGATAGTCCCGGAGCCTAGTTTTAAACATACCAATAGTTGGGGCAGAGGAGATGGTTGGGCTGAGGCCATTGAACCAGAGTGGTGCTCGATAAGTAAAAGAACGTTGTCCCTGTGAAGTGTGACAGTGGGGGACTTTCAGTAGCTGTAGCGTGGATCTCCTAAGGCACCATTTGTTAATTCGGTGTTGTAACAGAGTTCAGACCCCAGAAGGTGCAAGGCCAAGGTAGATATTTTTGACCATGGAGCAGGTGAGAAACTTTATGCGGTTTGATAGTTGGAGCCAGCCATTCTGAGTGTACAGATCACATGTGTGGATGAGACGGTGAGCACCAGTGATGAGCCGACATGCTTTATTTAAGGCAGTTGAGAGGCATCTAAGGTTTGTGATTGTGGCCGAGCCATAAATGATGAGACCATAGTCTATTACAGAGATCACAGAGCTCAGGACTGCAACCTTCAAAGCTTCTGGCGTGAGGTGTGGTCTATGTTTGTAGAGGAGACCAAGCCGTGTATTAGCAGCTCTAGCTACATTATCTACATGAAGTCCATAGGAGAGATTAGGGTCAAGCTGAATCCCCTAAGTATTTGAAGGACACCACCTGATCTAGAGTGTTGCCCTGGGTGGTGGAGATAGCCAAGTGGTGTAGCTTGTGTGGGTTATGAGAGCTGCAGAAGAGCATAGATTTGGTTTTCTTGTCAAGCTTGCTTGTTAAGCTGCTACTTTCAAGTTGGCCAACTGTCCTTTTTTCCCCAATTTCCACTGCTTGCCTGTGCTTGGATTGGGGGCCACATTCTGCCATTAAGTGTCTTTATTTTGATCAGGTCTCCAATTCATTTTTTTCCTCCCCTTTTTTTCTGGTGCCTCAGGTAAGTACCTTGGGAAGGATTTTCAAAACTCTTAGACTTCTGCAAGCCTTGGGGCATGGACGATATGGCACACTGGGCCTGTGGTGATCTAATGGGATTTTCTATCATGTGCAGCTTTCCTGGGGGCCATTTTACAACACTTTATCCAAATATTTGGTGCAAGCTGCCATAATACATGAAAGCTGCTACAACTGTGCCAGTGATTGTAAAATCAAGCACAGTTGCAGGGGAAGGAATTGGCACACTGCCAGAACCAAATTGTCATAGAGCAGGGCTGGATCCAAGCCTTGCACTGCATTTTGAAAATCCTGCCCCTTGTCTTTTGTGGGGGGGGAGGTGATTGTAAGGGTCCAGTAATTAGGTTGAGTAATTGCTTCTCTTGTCTCCCAAACATCTATATTGTCATCTTCCCCTCCCCCCGGGGACTGTTATTGGACTGTTGTTTGCCTTGTATGTGCCCTTGGTGCTTTAGACTGCTTCTGGTGTGAGGAATTGATTTTTATTATACTGGGGACTGTGTATGATATGTTTGTGTGCTTGTCTGAGCGTCTTTTCTTTTCTTTTCTTTTCTTTTCTTTTCCTTTAGGCTCACTTGGGGTTTTCTGCCTTTTATCTGTTTTCTGGCAACTGGTTTTAATTTCTAGTGGTTCTACTGAGCCAAGTGGACTCCTGCCATTATTGGGAGCCTGTCAGTTAGACTTGCGCTCTTCTGCAGTTTAGGCAGCCATCCTGCTCCACAAGGCTCTCATTTTTTACACCTCTTGGCTGGAGCGTGTGCTCCCTGACATTGTGACATGATGTGTAGTGTCATGATGTCATGTGCACATGCACTTGCCTTAGCATGCGTGTCAGTGTTCTTAAGCACTAGGTGCAGTTAGAAATGCAGCAAAGCTAAATTATGCCTGTGAAGTGGATGCTAAGTAGCCCATTTCATGTTTCTAATCCAGTACGCAAAGTACCCATTTAAAACTTTTACTTTGCCACTTCGTGCTGTATTTATGACTTTGCGTTGCTCATGCCACCTTACTTCGCTTTAAGGTGGAGTGAAAATTCACAGGCAGCCCACACACATCACATGGCATTGACTGCCCTATGGTTGTGATTACACAGTACTATATGCCTGTTCTTAAGATATGTATGTTGGCCCCCCATGCCCAGATGAGTCCCCTTTTTACCTCAACTCACACACGCATGGCAAAGCTGGCAAATTGCAACTGACTTATCATTTGCATCTTGGACAAAAAAATCCCAAACCCAGGATTGTGATCCCCTACTTTTAACACATCCTTGTTGCTGCTTATTGGACTTCGTTTTGTTAACCACTGAAATGGGGACTATACTACATGATTTTTTTGCTGGATACACTTGGACTCCAACTGACCACCATGACTACCTATGATTATTACTGGATCATCGTTATCATCATCAACAGGAACCACTAAATCACAACTTTTTTGAGCGGGGGATTTAACACCAATGGATCCAGACACAGCCACCTTGACTGTCTTTTTCTCCAGTTCCCAACAGGGGTCACTGACATTAACATCATATTCATCAACATCATCCACATCCACAATTTCAGCTTGGATGCTGTCCAGTGGAGAACATGTTTCAACCACAGCATCTTTATCATCACCCAATATTTTTACGCCACACTTTGAATCATTGGATGGCAAAGGCATGACCTCAACCGTGCTGGAAGAAATGTGACATAGTGAGTTATCATTGTCAGGATCAGAATCATGTTCAACTACCATGGGGATGTTAGGGAGTATGACAATATCTACCCTATCAGTCACAGTTTTAGACTCAATTATATTTTCTAAAATGTTTAACTGGTCAGAAGTGGAATTGGGGCAGCAATATACATGCCAGCAGCAACTGCACTAACACCATCAGCGGGGACAACATCTCCTCCAACTATCAGGGAAGCAAGGTATTGCACTGTAAAAAACATTGATGGAGAAATCCCTTTACTGACATCAGCTATGCACTTCTGCATACCACCACACCCATGGCCAGTCTTGCCACTGTCAGCAGTGCATGGCTAGAAACTGCTTTGCTTGTACATCTTCTTGCAGGCATTTTTGGGGATCAGCAAGAAAATTCTAAACAAATTCAGATTTCTGAACTTCCAGTCTGGGCCGGTGGATGGGAAGGCAAAAAACAATAACTGTAGCTTGCAGATGGAGATTGGGCACTGAACAAATACAAACGCACAGACAGATTAAGATTGTGCTGCACACTCAAGAGATGCAGACACTAAGGCACAACAACACCTTAACCAGTGTTCACAAGTCACAAATCCAAATCTGGAAAAGAACATATTTTGCCAGTCGGGGGGGGAACAGTGCACTGCAATAACAGTCCACTACCAAGATACCACAAAGCAGTACAAAATAACAAAGGTGGATAGCAGGTTCACAGTGCTGCAGTTACTGTGTGGCACAATAAAATGTCTCTGATTTGATGGCATGCATTGTACACACACACAATCACACACACATGCACAAAAGGTAATGCACAGCAAATTGAAAACTTTGGTAATATAACCAAATATTTTAAACACACTGAAATTATGCACTGCACCACAAAAATCAGCAAAGAAATATCAAAAATTACTGAAAATATTACTGTGTGTACATTAACACAGTTATACAAGAAAAATATAACCAAAACAGGCAGACTGCCTTTCTCCAAGTTTATCTACATCCACCACAGATAAGCCTCTCCCCTGACCATATTTCAAGTGTCTGTTACTACACAGACTGAATGTTCTAAATTAACATTCGAAATCCACACACAAACAATAAACTCTTGATGATATGAGCACAGGAGGGCTTTCTAGAATCAATGTACTAAATTTTGAGAAAAAAATGACTCAGAAAGGCTTTTTAAATGTTTTCTAGAGGGTTTGAATCTCAGAGCTCTGAAAGCAAACTGTCTAAAGCTACCACTACACACACACTACACAGAACTGAGGCTGTGCAGAACAATTTAAATCTTCACATTAAAATTGGTGTAGAAGTGGTTGGGGAAAGGCAGAGTAATGCAAAGTCATTGTTTCCAATGGACTTTGTGATCCTCTTTATAACACGAAGTACTCTGCTTCACGTTGTGGATTACTTCAAGGATTCCACCTTAATTCATGAATTGCTCTGCGTAGCATATTTTGGCCACTTTGCCTACCACTAGGCTCAGCAGCAGTGTTTCTCCAGCTTGGCTCCTCTGTTTTCTGGACATGACTGTTGCTGCTACAGCCTGTCCTGTCTGTATGCTTGTATGAATGCTCTTGTATGGCAGTTTTACTTGTACTTGTCCTACTTTTCTCCTAGGCTTAAGCTTTCAGCTGTCTGTTGGTTTTCTTTGCTGCTCTCCACTGTAATGGGGGAGAGGGGATCAGAGCAATGTTCTTTATTTAAAAAATAAATAAATACATAAATAACTAACCCAGACAATTCCTATTGGCATACTCTGGGCTGTTTTACTGTTAATGAGCAGGTCATATCTGGAAACAAGCTTCTGCTTAGTGTGCTACCCCTGGTTAAACAATGTTCTCTTTCCCTTTCCCTTTAATGAGCCTTGGCACCATGGCTTTGCCTCCTATGGAGCAAACCTCTGTACCTTGTGTTCATCCTTCATTGTTTCCAGAAATTAAAACCTATGGGTTGTGGTGCTGGGTAGTTTCACTCCTGTGGATTCTGACAGGGTGAGTATTTTACAGCTGGTATCCATGGCCTTAACTTTTCTAAGGGATGCCATGGTGAAGAACATATGGATGGCAGCTCACTCCACTTATCACGTATTGTCTGTCATGTGAGGTGTACGACAGTGACACAAAGACATGGACCAGGCATCAAAGGCCAAGCTGTTTAATTTTAGCATTTGAGGGAGACTTGTTATTTGGATCAGGCCTGGATGACATTTTGAAAGATACTCAGGATAAAAAGGGACATATTCTGGTATCAAAGCAACAGCAAAAGGCCAACTCCACTTCTAAAGCTCAAGGAGGTGGCCAAAAGTGACAGTATTAAGGGGATTTCCATCCCTTTTGGAACTTTTGAAAGCAGAGGAGTAAGGATTCCTACTCTGGGTTCAGGACAATAGTGGCAGAGGAGCCTTTGCCTGAAAATGTAATAGAGATCCAAGGTGAAGAGGTTGTATATCACATTGAGGGTACATGGTCCCATTTCTGTCCCTCTTCTATGGTGGAAGACTGCAGAATTATTCATGCATGGCTGCTGTTCTCAGCAGAGGAAGGGGGAGGACTCAATATTTCACCAGAAGAGTGAAGTGACAGGCATTGCTATTCTTGTCATTGTTCTTGCAATATTGTTGATCGTGGGATGCTGGTACTACAAAAAGTGCAGCAGATATAGTTTGATTTGGATGCAATTCTTGGTGTTGGGCAACTGTGCCCTCAGATTCCTGGTTATGTCAAGATACAGTGGTGAAGAATGTGCTTCCCTTGACAACAAGGTCCCTCTCCAAGAGTATGCTAACCTATATCTAGTGTGGTTGTACCAGAATTCAGCTTAAGGATATCCTGTGTGTTATACCAACATCTTGAAAGCCTGAAAATCAGCTTTTCAGAAATGGTTTGCCTGATATGAATTCCTTGTAAAGATAAAGGCTATTGCTGGATATTGGAATTCTCTACCTGCAGAGGATTTAAGAGGCCTAACAAAGAGGCAATAAACTTCATAATTGAACATATATAGCTCCAAGAAACAAAAAAAGAAAATTAAGAGAACTCTGTTCATGAGGCTTCTTACATTATAACTTACAGGATACTTTAGATAAGGTCCCACCAGTTAAGTTTTGATGTTCAAATATTAATAGCTTAGCAGGAAAATTGTGGGCTATAAGTGACATTTTTAAGGCCCTTTTCTAGTGCTTGAGTGCAATTTGAGAGCAAACTGGTTTCATATTTTACATTTCCATCCTATAAGAAGCACTTTTATAGTAGTAATTTTATTTTTTCTTCCCTGGATTATAGCTTTTCTATTTAAATTCAATTTGATGTATATTAGTTCTGGAAACATTGCTTGAATAACAGCTTAGTACTTGACAAGTCTATATTTGTATAACAACTACTATATTTCACCCTATTAATTGAGAAACAAGTGAATATGAACCTCTGCAAAAAATTTTAAGATTGTTTTTAAGACTATTCTTAAGTATTTGAGTATTTATACATGCACTTGTCACTTTAAGGAGGATAGTGAATACCTGATTGCAGAGAATAAAGGACCCTAGCATTTCTTCTTTATTATCAGATTGCCTAACTAATAAGAACCAAAAGTAAGTAAGGAAGTTTAACATTACAGAACATTTATTAAAATGTTCAGAGGCCTTTGAAAGTAAAACCTTGACACCAAGAATTATTAATGCTCCTCTGGTCTCCCTACAGGAGGCTGAGAAGCATTTTGAGGAAATCACTGCAAATGAACTAGTTGAATCTGAGATCTCAGTTAATACTGATAATGTTTGCCCAATGATTTCATTAGGTTTGCATGGCAATATACCCTCATAATATCTAGAGGCTCCCCCAAAGCTCTGGAATGATACTTATGATATTAATAACAAACTCAGGGAAAGAACTGCCTTAACTGATGTAACAGAAGACCTTCAGAATATTCTTGTAGGTCATAAAGATTTTAAAACTCAATTGAAAAATAAAAATACATCTGACAAATGCTGTACACAGAGGCAAATCATTGATGATAATGTTCCCAATGAGAATAATTATGGCTATCAACCATGTTGCTTAAGTGAAGATGTGACATATATATATATATATATATATATATATATATATATATATATATATATATATATATATATATCTATATATATATATATATATATATACATACATACATACATTTAAAAAACAGCATTCCACTACTATTCTAATACTAGAGCAACTGATTATTAATACGGACATTATGGAATCTATTGAGGTTGATATTGCCATAAATAGAGAAAAACTGGATCCAATATTAAGTAGATTAACCATGAAGGAAGTGATTAGTGATTCTATTGTTATGATGCCTCTAGATGCAGAGGTGATTGAGGAAGAAAATCAGGAACAGTTAAGACCAGATTTTAGTTTCATTTTAATTGCAGATGGTTCTAAGGACAATATAGAAGTAGGAATAAAAAATAGAAAAAGAAAAAGGGGAAAAATAGGAATGGGAAAAAGAGAGAAAATGTACAAAAGTTAACTAAACAAGAAAAAGGAAAAAAAATACAAAGAAGGATTGACATAACAATAAAAGTAAGGTGGCAATAGGAATAGAGGACACGTGTCCAAAAGAACTAAGAATAGCAGAAGTAGAAGGGAACAAAAATGAGAAAGTAGCTCTGGTAATAGATTCTAATGAACCAACAGTTAGTTCAACCCTCTCTCAACACCTGTTTATGTAATTTGGAAAAAGAGGTGGAACAAATAAATCAGCAATTAGGTATAAGGAGTCCACCCACAGAAACATTTGGAAATATAGAGGAAATAGGTAAGAACTGAGATGACCCACCAAAACAACAAAGATTAATTAAAGATAAAGTAAACAAAAAACACCCACAGTAGATGGATGAGAGAAGGGATCCATTATACCTTTCCTACAATTAGGCTTCTGGGTCCTGTATATTGGATAACTCAGGACAATGGAAGTCAGGGTGTCACAATAAAGTAACTTATTAAGAAAGTGAAAGAAGACTTATATATTCATATATCACCAAAATAAATTATGGACATTAGAATTTTACCAGTGGTTGCAGCAGTGCTGATACATGTCTTATTCTTATCACCAAAGTATGCAAATGATATCTGAATGAATAGTTAAAACATTTCAAATAAAGAGATCCCAATTTCATTTCCAAATAGGCACCTTTTTAATGAAGATTTTATAGCAGAAGGCAATAGTGACAAAGTCTTTTGGGAATGAGTTCTATAAGGAGAGAAAATAGTTACAGGCTGACAGGTGCTATGTATAGCCTCCTGAAGAATTTTCTGCAGACAGAGTTAGGAAGGGAAGGTGTAATAGAAGCTCAAAGTATGGGTGTAGACAGTCAAATTAACATATTGTTAAAAAATGAAAGTTTGGTGGACCAGATACTCCAGAAGGAAGATATACTCGATATGATGGGGTTGTATTTAGTAAACACTGGAGTACTGAGCACTTGCCATGCCTCAAATGAAAATGATCAAGAAATAAGTAACCCACTGTTGAAAACAACTAAGTATTATACCTTAGCAGGATATAATGACTGACAGTTAGCTTCAATAGAGGAAAACACACTACCAATTGATCTGGAAAAATAACTTTTTGTCTTAGATAGCTTTTGTAAGGAGGGTACTCTCATACTAACTTGGAATTTAGCTGGCTTATTGTCCAAATATTGTGATGAGGAAGGGTTGAATTTAATAACAGGGTTTGATATTTTGTGTTTCCAAGAAACAAGGTATGAAAAAAAAAGAAAAGATAAAATTAAATGGTTATGAGGCATTCCATACTCCAGGTATTAAACACATGACATTGGCAGATGTTCTTGGGGACTAGTGATATTTATTAAGGTTGGATCTTTCCAGAGGGTGGAATATTTACAGACTGTAACCAGTTTTATTGTAGTTGTAGTACAATCATCTATACAAAAGTTGTTGGTAGTGAATGGTTACATTCCACCAAACAAATCCAGATATTTTCAAGTTAAAGTCTGGTCAGATCTAAGTTTAATGATAGAAGAGGTTACTTTTAACTTCCCTGAAATGGACATTTTCATGGTAGGGGATTATAATACAAGGACAGGAAAATTCAGTGGGATGACTGATAATTCATACTTTGCTTATTCAAACAAATTGAAAAAAATGCCAATGAGAAGGGCTAAAGATCTCAAAATAGACAACTCAGGACAACATCTAATTAAGATAATTAAAAACTTTAATATGTATTCACTTAATGGAAGGTTGAAAGGAGACGTTAGTGATGACTATTCTTATATTTCATCTAGAGGGTCTTCACTGACAGACCTTGTCCTATGGATAGAGCCAATAAATCACTGAGAGAATCTGAAGATCCTAGAATGATCTGAAAGTGATCATTTTCCAGTGGTATTAAAAGGCAACATGGATGAAGAAAGAAACTGCCCAGAAGCCTGTCTGTTTACAGAAATAAGATATAGAAAAAGGAGTACATGGGATTCAGAAATTGAGATGAATATTTCTGCTCTTTTAATTGATTCAATAATTTGTAGGGAAGTTAAGTGGTAACAGGACTGTTCTCTGGATTTTCTGTTAAAAAGCCTCTTAGCATTGTTTGAAGAAATAAAAAGTAACTTGGAGATTTCATTTACACAAACCAACACATACAAAAATAAGGATAGCTGGTTTGATAAAGAGTGCAGGGAATTTAATGGCATATTAAGGAATCTGTATAAGAAATATAAGTTGAATAGCAGTAGAACTCTGTTAAAGGAAATAAGTGTTAAAAGAAAGGAATATAAAGATTTGTTGAAAGATAAAAAGTCCCTTTACTATGAAAATCGGTGGGAAAAAATGTTGGAAGCAGTTATCACTAAAGACAGTAAAACGTGCTGGCTTTCTGTAGCCAAAGGGATCAACATATTATAGTGAAATAGTAGATTTCTGTATTTCAGAAGCTAATTGGATAGAGTATTTTAAACAAGTATTATATGATCCAGCAGACAATGATTCTTCCTGTATGAGAAAGTGAAAAATATTCTACCATTATAATTAACACAGAGGAAGTATATAGGGCAGTAAATACCCTTAAAATACACAAACCTCTGGACCCTGACTGTGTGCCCTCAGAAGCCAATTTTTGTCACACAATCTTATGGTGTAAAAGCTTAACAATTTTCTATAATAAAAGTTTAAAAGAGTCTACCTATCCTCAGTCATGGAAAGGGACAAACATAATTCCACTTCATAAACTTCATCGTGACAGTGTCAGTGGCTCAGTAGGTAGCACACTCGCCTCTGAGGCCAGAAGATCAGAGGGCTGTGGGTTCAGTTCCTACATTTAGCACTTGAGTTAATATCTCAGTACTGACACTGTAGTGCAACATGAGAGGGGTGCTGCACTTCTGAGGTGTCGTCTTTCAGATGAGACATTAAACCAAGGCCCCATCTGCCTGGATTGGTGGTAGTTCAGGTGGATGTTAAAGATCCCATGGCACTTATCAAAAAGAGTAGGTGAATTTTTTATTGGAATAACATCAAGTAACATAGTTTCAAAACCAGAACAATAAAGAACAAAAAAAGTGTTGAAATCATACAACATTTTTGAGAAGAAAGCAAAAATACCAGTCAGACAAAAAGAAAATATACAAAAAAGTTAAATAATAAGGACTATTATTGGAAATAACAAATTAGACTCAAATTCATTTGTTAATACCATAGGAATTATTTATATTTAATAAACCGAGAGAAACCTTTCCACCAAGTTGTGACTTTTTTAGACGTATAAATTACTGAATCTGAGCTATACACTTTTACTATAGCTACCTGTATTAGATTTCCTACCATCTCATAAGGCATCCATCTTTGGTAAAGTACCCATTGGCATCTAGCTTGTCAAAGATAATATTTTAAAACACAACAAAAGACCACTAATGTATTAGTAGAATAAAAAGTACCTAGATTATGAAATTGTCCCAAAACTAGGTTGCCATAATTCATGTGTTTTAACCATTTCATGTTCTGTTTTGTGGAAAGGTAAGTCCAAAGAGAGTTAGCATAAGAGCAATGAGATAAAAAATGTTCAATGCTTTCTTCCTCATTTATACAAGCCTCATATGGTCAATTTCTTTCAGATTTAACCTTATATTTTTCATTGCCTCTTATGCTATTCCTGCCATAAACCATTAACCACAAGAATTCCCACATGTGAAATGGAATTCTAGGATTACTTAGTTGCCTTAATACCCCTTGATTTTGGGAGGATGGACAGTTTTTAAAACAGGGTTCAGCTGGATGTACTAAGGACATAACTATTGTATATAACTGATGCCCTGTATTACTAATAACCATCTGCATCGTTATCCCCCATTTATACAGTTTTTTTGCAGTGGGGATAAACCATTGTGGGAGAAAAATGTTACTGGTTAATTTAGGAGGAAAGTTCTGCTTTTTGGTAATATACCCAGTTAAGTTTATTTTACTCCAATAAGGGTATATTGCCTTATCTGGTAGTAAGCTATATTTAACTGAATGAATAAAAAATAAAGTATAGAAAAATACCACTGAATCTATCATACTTAGACCCCCTTTCTCTTTTTTGAAATACGTATATTGACGTTTAATGGGTTTTAGTCTGTTCCCCCACAGCGTTTGAAAAAAAAATACACTATACAATCTTGTTTCCAACTGTTGTGTTAGTGGTAAAATCATGGCAACATATAAAATCATATGGATGAGAAAGTGTTTCATGATCCAGATCCATTTAAGTTTGGCTACCTTCCAATGCCTCCATCTCTGTACTTCAGAGTCTACCTTATCTAGTACTAAGTCCCAATTAAAAGAGGGAATATTTTGCGTTCCAAAATAAATACCCAATATTTTGAGAGGCTCAGATGAGATTGATATCTCTTTGAGACACACTTGATTTAGACAATCAGTGCCTATAAAGAGGCCTTTGCATTTTAATATATTCAATTTAGATTTAGAAAAAGTGGAATAATTAGCCATGGAATCTAGAAAAATAGGAATTTTGGTGTAGTCTGTAAAAAATACACAAATGTCATCTGCATATGCAATGATATGGAAAATCATACTCTTGTCAGGGCCTATAAAACCATTCTACTTTGGGGTATTAGATAAAAGATGTATTAAGGGGTCCAAGGTAAATATATATAGGAGAGGGCTAAGGGGGCATCCTTGTCTTACACCTGTTTGTATTGAAATTCCTGTCAGGATGTGGTGTCTAATAATGGGATGTACTTCTGCTCCATACTATAAAGATTTGAGCCAATGTAGGAATTGCTTTGGAATGCCATACGCTTCTAGAGTCAAAAACAGAAAGGGATAGAATATCCTGTCAAAGGCCTTATACTGGTCAACAGAGAGGATACATCCCTGTCCATTTTGTGATCCTACATAATCAATCAAATCTCAAAGAATCATTATGGCTTGTTGAATTTTTCTGTTGGGCAAACCACAGAATTGCCAAGAGGATAACACTGCTTTAGCATAGGTTTATATTCTGTTATTGAGAATGATGGCAAAAAATGTTGTAATCAGTATTTAAAAGTATAATTGGTCCCCAATTATCAATGGAAAGTTTGTCTCCAGATTTAAACAACAGAATCAATAAACCTTCTGTAAACCATGGAGGTATGGTATAAGTAAGAAAAAAAACACTTTTTCTAACCACTGGGCCAAGAGACCTGAAAGGGATTTATAAAATCCATTAGTCAAACCATCCAACCCGGGTGATGTACCATTTTTTTAAGTCCTAATGGCTTGTTCAATTTCAGAAACCGTAATTGGTTGTATTAGTTTATTCTCAATATTTGGAACTGTAGGAATTGCTATTGAGGTTAAGAAGTGTTTAATATGAGCTTCTGAAGGAGGTTGTGAAGGGACATGAGATAACATAAAATCTTTAATTACATCATGTATCCCTGCTATTGAGGACACAATGTCACCTTTTTTATTTATTAAAGAGTCTAAAAACATGGAATTTTAACAAGTTCGAAAGGCATCAAATGGATCCTCATTGGGAGTTTGTAATGCCCCATGTTGCAGCAGGCCTTTCATAGTCTGAGCCCTGTCATATTGGTGCTTCATTAAGTCTTCCTTAAGTAGTTTGATCTGATCTGAATAATCAAATCTAGAGGTATTAGCTAAAGAATATAAGTTTTGTTGTTGTTGTCTGAGTTGTAAGTATTTTATAAATGTAATATTTTCCTTGGTTTTCCCTTGTTTCAAAAAATAATGTTTGAAATCTATTTTTGAGTCTGCCCACCAATCACCTGCATCCTCATATGAAAAAAAGCAGACAGATAATCTAGCAGCTAATATGTTAGGTATCTGTTTTTTTACTTCCTGTTCAGTCAAAATGGAGGAATTTAGTTTCCATCTTGACCTGAAATTTGGTGTGCTGGTACTAAGAGAAAAGGAACCTTGTAACAGCAGATGATCCGAAAAGATTGTGACCGAAGTTTGAAACTGTACATTGGAGAGGGATTTGGAAAAAAGTATATAGCCAATAATAGAAGTATATTTATTTTTTTGAAAAGTAAATTTAGGTCTGGAAGTTTGCAGTGTATTACAGGTTAAAAGATCTGCAGTTTCATTCAATTTCTGCTAAGCGTTTGAATCACAATATAATTTTTTTCCCAGTAAGATAGCTGTATCAGAAGTGGATTTTAAAGTACAGTTAAAATCTCCACAAAGAAAAACTGTATAGGAAGTGAGTAGATAAGGCTTTAAACTATTAAAAGGAGCTACTTGTTCTGATTTGACCTGTGAGCCATAGATGTTTATAAACCGACAATACAATTGTTTCTACCCTCCATCCAATATTACAGCTCTCCCTGGGACTAGATCAATAAGCTACACCAATTTAAAATCAAATGAGTTGAATAGAAAACTTACACCATCTGCAGTTGCTGGTCCAAAGGACCAGAAAGAAGGCCCCCACACCCATTCTCTTTGAAAGAACCTTGCTTGATCACTGGTGTACATACATGTCTCTTGTAAAAAACTGAAGTCAATATTGTCATCATGGATGTAGTGATAGACTACAGTCCTTTTCTTATAATGCAACAAACTATGAATGTTTAATGAACCAACATGTAGAGAAGCCATACATAAAATTCCTAGTTAGATTCAAGACTCTTTTTTCATTTTTCTCTTTTTTTCCCCTTATAATCTGATCTGTTTTGTGAGAGGGTGCTGTTTTCCATTTTAGTGGATTTGGAATCTGAGTCTCCCAAATCCATTTCAGTATCCCCCCATTGAGAGGGTAAAATAGAGAAAGAGTTTTTCAGCTCTAGATCCACTACAGGTTGGGCCTATCCCCCTTTCAAATTTCTGGCTGATCTATGCACTGGAACAGTAGTAAAAGGTGTTGGGTGAGAGGTGCTGGCTATAACTTCAGCTGCGTCAGTATAACATACAGGGAGAGAGGCATCTGTGGGCATAACCACCAAAAGGGGGTGTACACTTCTATCTTTACAGGAGGGTATGGAAATGATGGGGGCGAGAGAGGGGGGAAATCCTCAGGTGGAGGCTTGGTAGCAGACAGTGGCAGTTTGGCTGGTTTAGAAGGAACCGAATCTTGGGCATTCTGTATAAGAAGGTCGGGGCTTAAACAAGAGGCCTTATTTTTAGCAGCCCAGGAACATTCCAAAAAGACATGTCCCATCTCCTCACATAGGTCACATCTAGTGAGATTTGCACACTGGAAAGCAATATTCCCAATCTCACCACAATTGTTACACCTGGGCTTGTCACAGGAGCTGGAGAGGTGTGTTTTGGAGCCACATTTGTAGCAAGCCTAAGGTTGACCTGCATAGAAACAAACACCTCTATCTCTGCCTAGTAAAAATTAATTTGAAATGTGTTCAATGCCAACCTCAGATTGTCTGAGCTTGATTTTATACCGCCAACCTCCAGTCCAAAACAGTTCTGTATCTAGAATTGCCTCAGGGGGGCTCATCACATCACACTTCTGACTAAGCCAGTACATTATGTCTTCTACATGGACCCCCTCATTTCAGAACATCACAGTAACATATTTTATTAATGGTTTAGTTAAAGGAATGACCAAAAAGGGGGTCCATGTAGGAGAAAACTTGACTTGGTTATTCCATTCCCAAAACATATCCAACCCATAAGCAGTTCGGAAACTAATATCAAAATTATCTTCCCCAGAAATATTAATAAATGCAAATACATCTTTAGGAGAAAACTTCAATGAGCCCTTCAATAATAATTTGCCCACGTAGTGCCTGTCAGGGCAGACTTCTAAACCTCCTTTATAATGAATGCGCACTGCATTTCGCCTTGAGGTGGCTTCTTTCTTAATTTTAGAAAAAAGGTCAGATAGGAGTGGCTTAGTTGCATCTGTAGAAGCAGGAGGATCCTCATTCACTGGTAGGGATACATCAGTTTTCGAAATGTCAGGCAAATTCTGATCTGCTGAGGTTTTGTCTTGTAATGGTGCAATATGGTGGTCAAATACTGAATCATTTGTAACAGCCCCTGCTGGTGGTCTCATAGGCAAGGTAGAAACAGAAACCTTAGGTCATCATTCAGGGGAATTTTGGGTAAAGATAAGCATGGGTCCCAGTCTGGAGTAGGAATCCAAATATTTTTTTCAGTTCTCGTCCAACCTCCCTCACGTAATGCTTTCTGGGGAGACCACATCTCTTTTGGGGTTCTGGTAGGCAATATAACTTCAATTGCCTGTATAGCAGAACCATGGGACATCTCAGAAAGTGTAGGGTCAATCCTAGGTTTATCTAACACAGGGGAGGTTGCAGAAAACATTTTCATATCAGTTGTTGTAGGAACAGTGTGCTTAATCGTGTAATTTTCCTACAACTCTGGCTGTGGGTCAGGCTCTTGGGAGAAATAGAAAACAGTCAAACCATCCTGTTTAGTGGGAGTATTCTGGTAAATAACATCAGTACTTTGTGCAAGTGAGGGTGCTGCTGGTAGCACAGCTCAAAAAAAAAATCCAGAAGTCTTAGAGTAGGGCGTAAGAGCTCTCTGGGATCCACCTGACAGTCAGGCACCACATTCATCACTGAGTGAGCCATAATTAAGTTACCCTCAGAGTTTAAATTCTCTACTTGCACCAAAATATTGTGAGTCAAAATAGTAGGTTTCTCCAGCTTTTGGCATGAGTGATCAATGACTCCTTTACTGCCAGCTGCAGAAACTGGAATATCAGAGTTTGCAAGAGCATTTTCAGTAGCCAAAGGATTGACAGGCCTACCTGACCCTTCAAGGTGTGTTTCTGCTGCCACGTCATTTTGTAATGCAAGCTCATCAACAGGTAAGCCCAGCATCTTGACAGTAGGCTCAGATTCCTGAAAATGGGTCAGTTTTGCAACCAAGTGCTCAGTCTCACAGAGATGCCTCTTGTTTTCTGCAATTAACAACTCTTTTAAAGATTTCTTATCAATTTCAGCATCAGGCAGATTCCGTATGGAAATTTTTACTTCAGGCTGATTCACATTTAAAACAGTACTGGTAGGCAATATCTCCAAGTCTCCAACTCACTGAAATTCAGTCATGATGTACATAAAGATCTCTGAATCCTCCAATTCAATTTTCTCAGAAAACAAATTTCTCCCCTCCATCTGGGATGTCCTACTCTCCTGGTGTTCCACTCAACATGACCATGGCTCACAGACAGCAAGTCCCCTTACTGCCAGCAATGCAGTAGGGGAATTTTCCTGGTGTCCTGGTCAAATTTCCCTCATTCACTAAAAATACCACAGACAGCTTAATCTGGTTCAAGGTCAGTTGGCATTCATCTTTATCCCCCTTCCCAGATCATGCCTGAAAATAGTTAGGATTTGTCTAGTGCACTAACCCGGTCGACAAAAACTAAATAAATAAAAATGACTAAAAAGGGAGACAGATTTAACTCAGCGATGTATCACCAGATCAGTTTAATGGATATAAATCTAAAAATCTTTACAAAAGTCATTTTGAAAAAATGTAGTTGTCAAATAATCCAAAATGGTGGCTTATTTCCACTCTAACCTGGGATTAGACCTGACTACTCCGCCCTGGACAATACCTTCATTATGCATAATTTCATTGAAATGTTTGTAAAAATAAGAAAACAAAAAAATATATGCAGTATTTATAGATTTTTTCACGGCAATTGACTCCATTGGCAGAAGGCTATTATGGATACAATTATTAAATAAGGGTATAGATAAGGCATTGGTATATATCATACATAACCTTTACTCTAACAATTGGGCAAAAATTTGGTTGGATGTAGGAGGTCAACTGTCCTCCTCTTTTGATATAAATAAAGGAGTTAGACAGAGCTGTGTCCTGGCCCCTGTTTGTTTTGCACTATATATCGATCAGATGTTAAGAGACACAAACCAACTCAAATATGACTCCCCTAAAATCAAATAATATAGATGTGCAGTCCTGGCATAAGCAGATCATCTGGTTCTATTCTCTTTATTTAAATACATACATACATATGAAGAATCCAGCAGAAGAAGGCCATTTGGTCTATCAAGTCTGCTCGTATTGCAGGATACACAGTTTGAGCTAATGTCCCTGCCCTCCATCCCCATTCCTCCATTCCTCCCTACCCATGATCCATACAGTACCTTCCCCCTATGCTTATCCCAACCTCTCTTAAAGCAGATCACTGCCTTCAACGAGATTACCTCTTCTGACAATGCATTCCAAGTGTCCACTACCTCCTTTGTGAAGAAGTGCTTCCTAACATAGAAACGTAGAAGTTGACAGCAGATAAGGACCACAAGGCCCATCCAGTCTACCCATTTTTACTACCTTATGAATGTGCCATAGGCCTATACTCTGTCAATGGCCTATCTATTCATATGCATCTGTATTGCTCCCTTATACCTGTCCCATGGCTGTTTGAAGCCCTGCACTGTATTCATATCCCCCTCTTCCTGAGGTAGACCATTCCATGTACCCACCACCTTTCTGTGAAAAAGAACTTCCTCACATTACCTCTTAAATTTGCCTCCCTCTAATCTCATGCTGTGTCCTCTTGTCCTGCTATTTTTCTTATTTTGAAACATCTTAGACTCTTTTACCTTGTTAATACCCTTATGGTGTTTGAATGTTTCGATCATATCACCTATCTCCCCCCCCTTTGCTCTAGGATGTACATCCTCCCTCCTAAACCTCCCACCCTCCCACTTAAGACTTGCCCCCTCATGTTATGGTTGCCACTCAGCTTAAAGAGACTCTCCTTATCAACCTTATTTATCCCTTTCAAGTACTTGAAGGTCCCAATCATGTCCATCTCTCTCTCTCCTGTCTTCCAGGGAGTACATGTTCAGTGCCCACAACCTCTCCTCATATGTCTTATGGTGCTGACCCACTACCATCTTTGTAGCCCTCCTCTGGACCTTCTTCAGCAGGTTAATGTCCTTTTTGAGGTGTGGGCACCAGCACTGAACTCCATACTCTAGATGCAACCTTACCAGTGACCTGAAGAAGAGCAGTATAACCTCCTCTCTCCTACTACTGATCCCCCTAGATATGCATCCCTTCATCTTGCTTGCTATTGCTGCTGCTTTCTTGCACTGAATGAAGTGCTTCAGGTCACTAGTGATCATCACTCCCAGGTCCTTCTCCTAATCTGAGGTAGATACTCTGACTCCACTCAGGTAGTACTCTGTCCTAGGATTCTAAAAGTGGTCTCCAAAAAAATGTAACTTTATGCATAAAGAAACCATAAAGTTAAAACAAAACATTAACTTGGCTAAAATAAAAATATTAATTTTGGGACAAAATAACTTAGGTAGGCAGAATAAAGGAATATGAACCTTAGGGACAGAATGAGTGGAAGTGGTTAAATCATATGTCTACCTGGGGATAGATTTTAGTGCAAACATTAAGAGGAATGATCAATATTTAAAGATAGTGGATATACTGAAGACAACAGTATTGGGTTTAGCCTGATTTAATTCTAAATATGGAGGATTAAGTAGTAGGTTGACCACTAGTAGAAGTAATTAATGCAAAATACCAAGCACAATTATTATATGGATCAGAGGTCTGGGACATCAATAATAAGGATAAATTGAATAATCCATTAAATAAAATGATGAGAAGGATTCTGGGACTGGGTCCATTTTGTCCTTCACAGTATATGAGAACAGATTGTAAAAAAACAAAGACAAGGTGCTGCGTCAGCATGTGGTCTAAAAGTAAAACAAAATGGTTATATTAAATGCACGCTGAAAATAGAAAATAGAGTTAAAAATCTACGTTTCGACCTTAGGTCTTCTTCAGGAAATATCTAAAAGAGAAAAAAAAACCCTGAGAAAATATGAGAACAGAGTTGAGTCTGATTAATTTAAATGCCAGAACTGAAATAAGAAAAATACATTTCTGGTTAAAAATAACTAGACATGAGCTAGACAGACCAATAAATCTTTGCTTGCAAGAAAAAAAAATGGTACAATTTAGGCTTGGTTGCAGGGCAGTGGTATAATACACTAGCGAAACTGTTAGAAAAACATAAATTGAAGATTTTGAATAAATATGTGGTTAAAGGGAATATGATTAGCAATAAGTACAAGAAATATATTTCTAAACAAGTAGTCAAATTCTGGGAAAGTAAGGACATGGAACATATTAGCAATTCTTCTTACTCAAAGTGGTTTGCAGTGACCAATTATTATACTGGTATGAAACTATATTTAGACCTTTTAACAGAACCCAAGCTATGTAGAACATTTATAATGTATAAATTTGAAAGGTTCCCTAGCAATGCTCTAAAATATCAACATAACAAATCATATCAAGGTACAGAAAATTGGTCATGTTCAGAGGGGGGGGGAATCGAAGACTTCTGCCATGTTATGTGGAACTGTTCTTAGTTTAGTAAAAAATGTGCCTATTGGATTAAACCATTCATAAATACTCAATTTAACGTGGATATAAATACATTAACAAATATTCTGTTGCATACAGCAGATACCTGGACTATAAAAAGGGTGGCTAAATATGTCAAGGTAATAAATAAGGTGAAAACTAAGATTGATATATGTGCAAGTGATCTGTAATTACTTCAAATGTACACCAATGTACAGGTTTGCGAAATTGTATGACGTTTTATAATTATATCTTTGTATTGTTTTCTTTTTTTATCTAACGTAAATGTTAAGAAATATACATGTATTTTTAAAAAATGCTGTTATATATTTTTATGTTTGTTGATGACTATAATAGCCAAACAATAAAATGTTGATTGATAAAAAATTATTACACAGGATGGGCCCAGATAATGTCAGATGCTTGGTCCTGGAGATTCCTCCATTAGGCTATGCAACAGGGTTTACAACCATTCCCTCAAAGGGATATTTTCTATCATCTTCTGTACCAAAGGACCAGGTGAAGAGACAAGCAGTGTCTCAAACATTAGATTACCTCAGACAGATTAAGGTGATTTTTCCAGTCCCTCCTGATGAACAAGGACAGGGATTCTACTTGATTTATTTTGTGATTCTTAACAAAATTGGGGGGTTTCTGACTTATTCTGGACCTGAAAAGCCTAAAAAAGTTTATTCACTGCACATCCTTCAAGATGGAGAGCTGCTGCTGTACAGAATGTTTATATGCCCATGCTGTCCGAAATGTTTATATGCCCAGGAGTCCATGCTGGTTTTCAGCACTGGGCTCAGAGATGCAGTGAATTTAAATTTCCCTGGCAAAGTGCCTGTGAAGTGGGCACTTTACATTGTCACTCCGCTATGCAGAGTGGTCAATATGAAAGGCTTACTTTGCCTTGTAATTATTACTTCGCGCTGTCATTCCACCTTAATGTGAAATAAGGCAAAGGGACAACAATATTGGCAGCCCCCCACACACACAGTCACCAGAATTAATGTGCATCCCCAAAATGCTACTGTCTTGTATCCAGAAAACTCCCCAGTGCTGATGAAGAGAAATGAGAGCGCAACAAGAAATACAAAGTCTCCCAGAATTAATGGCACACTCAGTCATGCGTGCTGTGGTCACACACAGTCACCAGAATTAATGTGCATCCCCAAAATGCTACTGTCTTGTGTCCAGAAAGTTCCCCAGTGCTGATGAAGTTAAATGAGAGTGTAACAAGAAATGCAAAGTCTCCCAGAATTAATGGTGCACTCAGTCATGTGCACTGTTGTCACACAGTCACCAGAATTAATGTGCATCCCCAAAATGCTACTGTCTTTTGTCCATAAAATTCCCCATGCTGTCTAAGTTAAGTAAGGGCATAACAAGAAATGCAAAGTCTCCCAGAATTAATGGTGCACTGCAAATGCACAGACAGATTAAGACTGTGCTGCATACTCAAGAGATGTAGATGCAAAGATGTAACAACACCTAGCCATTGCTCATAAGTCACAAATTCAAATCTGGAAAAGGATACCTTTTGCCAATTGGGGGTGGGTAGTGCATGGCAGTAACAGTCATCTACCAGTAAAGATACACAAAATAGTACAGAAAAATTTATGCAGGTGCAGTGGATAGCAGGTTAACATTGCTGCAATTATTCTGTGGCACAATAAAAGGTGTCTGATTTGATGGCACACATCGCACACGCACTTTCACACACATTACAAGTAATGAGAAGCAAATTGAAAACCTTTAGTAATATAACCAAATGTTTTAAACAAACTGAAATTATACACTGCTGCACCACTACAATCAGCAAAACAAATGTCAAGAATTACTGAAAATATTACTGTGTGTATATTATCACAGTTATACAAGAAATATTTACCAAAAGATTGCCTTTTTCTCCCAGTTAATATACCTACACCACAGATATGCCCCTTCCCAAAGCACACTTCAAGTGTCTGTCAGTACACAGATTGAATGTTCTAAATTAACATTCAAAATCCACACACAAACAATATACACTTGATATGAGCATAGGAGGGTTTCATACAAATGATGTACTAAATTTTGAGCCAAAAAAATGACTCAAAAAGGACTTTTTTAATAGCTTTTAGAGGTTTTGAATCACAGAGATCTGAGAACAAACTGTCTCCAGCTACCACTACACACACACTACCCAGAACAGAGGCTGTGCAGAACAATCTAGAGCCAATGTGACCTGCAATCACATGAATCACTGCAGAATTCACCTTGAAGCTCAATTACAAGACAAAGTGGTGTGAAATACATTGATTTCAATGTTCTTCACCTTAAAAGTGGTGGAGAAGTGGTTTGGGGAAGGCGGAATAATGTGAAGTCATTGGTTTCATTGGACTCCACATTACTTATTATAAAGTGAAGGACTCCACTTTGCGATGCCAGTTACTTAGCGGATTCCATATTACTCTGCAAATTACTTCGCAGAGTGAATTTTGATCACTTTGCTCACCACTAATTGGGCTGTGCAATTTCCCCAAGTAGGAATACACATTACCCATACAGTATGTACTAACTACCCATTGACAATGTTGGAGCTAACATAAAAGTTTTATATTGTATTTTTTTATTTAGTTTTTGTTGACTGGCTAAGTGCACTAAACAAATCCTGCCTATTTTCAGGCATGACCCGAGGAGGAGGATACAGACTCTAGGTACTTGGGTTAAATCCTAATGCTGACACTGTCGTGCAGCATGAGGGGGGTGCTGCTCTCCTGAGGCGCAATCTTTTGGATGAGACATTAAACCGAGGTCCCATCTGCCTGTTCTGTTGGTAGTTCAGGTGGATGTTAAAGATCCCGTGGCACTTCTCGAAAAAAAGAGTAGGGGTGTTTTTTTTATTACAGTAAACAATACAAAATACAAAGAAAATGGAAGAACAAAAACAACAAACACAAAAGGGAATACAAATCATATCATGAAAAGTACACTAAGAAAAAAAAGCTGAAAAGTAGTGGACCACCCAAAACAAATGTTACTAGAGAAAAAAAAAGAACATATATTAAGTCAAGCCCAAAACCCCATTACCTAAAGAAAGAGAGAAAGAAAACAAACAAATATGAAAACTCAAAACTGCTCTGATACAAAAAGATTCATGGTCAAAATGTATTCATTTAAACTTAATAAAGAAGGAAAGCCCTTTCCATTTTAAATTAGTAACAGATGGTCCATATAAAATCATCTTCTGTGCTTTAAAATGTCTTAGTGCATTTTTGCACAAAAGCTGAAAAACTGAAAACAGCTTTTGTTGCTGTCTCAAAATCCATTGTACCCAGGCATTCCAAAGATAACATTTAAAAACTGCAAACACCACTGTTAAAGTGCCGCCATGAAATTTCAACAACCTCAAACTGTAATTATCCAACACCAAAGCATCATAGGTGAGATTCTGCAGCCAGGGGAGATTCTAAGCCTTAGCCAAGAATAGCCATAGGTTCCTCAAATAGACGCAGTGAAGGACAAAATGATCCATGGACTCCTCGGGAGAGCCACAGCCCAGGTATGGGCATGTGTGTTCTTCCACTGGCTTATGTTTACTATTACCTCTTACATACTAACATACTAACATACTAAAATGCCAGCAGAATAGGCCTAATGGTCTTTCGTGTCTGCTCGTTTGGTCAGTCCCCAACCTGGGTGCTGACCTTGCTGTCCCCCTCGCCTTCTCTGGCTTCTCCCTTCCCAGTTCCGGATATTCTTGCTGCATTGGATTTTGCTTCCAGAACCCTTCCCCTGTACCTGTCCCATCCCTTCTTGAACCCCTCCACTGTCTCTGCCTCCACCAGCCCCCTAGGCAGTGCATTCCATGGCTCCACCACCCTCTCAGTGAAGTAGCACCTCTCCTTTCTCCCCTGAATCTTCCCCTCCAGCTTCCAGCCATGCCCCTCTAGTGGCCCTTCCTCCTTCCTTCAAAGCACCCCAACTGTTCCTCCCTATTTACCCTCTTCATGTACCTAAAGACTCCTATCATGTCCCCTGGTCCCTTCTCTCTTCCAATGTGTACATATTTAGCTCTTCGAGCCTCTCCTCATAGTTCCTGTCCCCAAGCCCCAAATCATTTTGGTTGCCCTCCTCTGGACCCTCTCCGGAGGTTAATGTCCCTTTAAGTGTGGCCTCCAAAACTGCACGCTGTACTCAGGTGCGGCCTCACCAAGCAGTTATACAGAGGAGTATCACTTCCTCTTCTGGAGGTGATCCCTAGCTATGCATCCCAGCATCCTGTTGGTCTTGGCTGCTGCCTCCACAAGTCTCCGAGTTGTTCATCTTGACATCCACCACCACCCCAGGTCCCTCTCAGCCATCGAGACTTGTAGCATTTCCTCCCCAGGGTGTACACTTGACCTGGGTTTCCAGCCCCAGGTGGAGTACCTTGCATTTTCCTGCATTGAACCTCAGCTTCCACCTTCTAGACCATCTTTCCAGAGCCTCCAGGTCCCCTGTGAGGCCACCTCCCCTCCTCCCCATCCACCACCGCCCCCCAGTTTCAGGTCATCTGCAAAGACTCATCTCACTCCTGATTCCTGTCCTTATGTCAGATACATAGGCGTTGAACAGAAGGGGCCCAAGGACTGATCCCTGTGGGACCCCACTAATGACCCTCCTTGGGGATGAGACTATCCCACCAACTACGACCCTCTGGGTCCGGTCCTGGAGCCAATTGCTTATCCATCTGATCATCTGGTTCCCCAACCCCATTCCTCCCGACATACAGACATACAGTCTCCCATATGCACTCAACAACACTGTTTCCCACATGTGATCCAGGATCCTGGCCTCATTCAACATTTTCAAGACTTTATCAATATCCCTAGGTAAACAATGTTTGAATTCAGGAGCCGTTGGTCCCACAGTATCCAACACAAATTGATACAATTGCACTCTGGAATGCTCAAGTAAAAATATTTTAGTCATCTTCCATCTATGCAGTTTATGAATTATGGATTTCATGGAGTTGGGAATGGACTAGGTCTGAGATAATTTGGGGGGGAGATCAGTCCATATAGAGGGGTAAGTCAACCAGTTGTCCAGGATGGAACCATCAGGTAAGTGAGTACCAATGCCCGTAGTCTGGGTAACAAGCTTCCTGAATTAGCGGCCTTGATGGAGGAGGAAGATCTGGATATCATGGCAGTCACAGAAACATGGTACACACAGAACCATGACTGGGATGTAAACATACCAGGATACACTATCTACAGGAGGGACAGGGAGGGTAAAAGAGGAGGAAGAGTAGCTCTCTACATAAGAGAAGAAATCAAAGCAACAGTACAAAAGGGTAAACAGGGAGGAGAAGAAGCACTGTGGGTCAATTTGGAGGCAGGCAATGGCACCACAATCCGCACAGGGGTTGTATACAGACCCCCCTCTCAGGGGGAGGAAATGGACAAGGAAATGATAGAAAGTATACATAGAATGGCAGATAAAGGGGAGAGATTGCTGATGGGTGATCTGAATATGCCAGATGTTAACTGGAGTGCAGTTGCAGCAGCCACTTCTAAGAGTGGGGTTATTCTAGCTACCCTACAGTGGGTATGCCTTAGACAACTAGTATTGGAGCCCACTCGAGAGGGAGTAATCTTAGACCTGGTTCTCTCAAATGGAGATGAAGAGAGGATCACAGATGTAGAAGTGGGTAGCCATCTGGGAACTAGCGACCATCGAACAGTATGGTTACAATAAACACAGCAATAGAGTCAAGCCATACAAAGACAAAGGTATTGGATTTTAGGAGGCTGACTTTGCCAAAATGGTGAGTGCCTAAGGAATGCACTAGCAAATGGGCAGGAAGGAGGGTGGAAGAACAATGGGGAATAATAAAACTGCCATCACAGAGGTAACAAGCCTTTGTGTAAAGCAAATAAACAAAATGAAACGAGGTAAGAAACCACTATGGTTCTCAAAAGAAGTAGCAGTGAAGGTTCAAGAGAAAAAGAAAGCATTCAGGAAGTACAAGTAATCACAGAAGGAACAGGACAGAGAACTGTATCAGTTAAAGCAAAAGGAAGCTGGAAAGGCAGTCAGAACAGCAAAGGCCCAAACCGAGGAAAAGATAGCCAACTCAGTTAAGAAGGGGGATAAAACCTTTTATAGGTACATCAGGGAGCAAAGGAAGACCAAGGGAGGTATAGTAAGGCTTAATAAAGGGGAGTGAGGGTGGGCAGAGGGTGACTGTGAAAAGGCAGAGATACTAAACAAATATTTTTGCTCAGTATTTACAAAGGAAGAGGGGGAGGTATCTAAAATAAACAGTAGAAACACTCTGGATACAGAAGTTGATACCAGCCCATTTACAGAAGAAAGGGTTCTGAAAGAGCTCTTAAAACTGAAGGTGGACAAAGCAATGGGGCCTGATGGGATTCATCCCAGAATTCTAAAAGAACTAAGGGTAGAACTAGTGATACTACTGACTACTCTCTTTAACAAATCATGGGAGGATGGGGTGGTACCTGAGGACTGGAGGAGGGCAGATGTGATTCCCCTTCACAAAAGTGGTAGCAAGGCAGAAGCGGGAAACTACAGACCTGTTAGTTTAACCTCAGTGGTAGGAAAAATGATGGAATCACTTCTGAAGGAAAGAATTGTTGAGTATCTAGAGGCCAGAGGGGCTCAGGACCCAAGGCAGGATGGATTCACAGCAGGAAGGTCATGCCAGACAAATCTGATAGATTTCTTTGACTGGGTGACCAAAGTAGTAGATCAGGGAAGGGCTGTGGACATGGCCTACTTAGACTTTAGCAAGGCATTTGACACAGTCCCACACAAAAGATTAATATACAAGTTAGCCAGCCTGGGAGCGGGTCCCAAGATGACAGCCTGGGTAAAGAATTGGCTGGAGAATAGAACACAGAGAGTAATAGTAAATGGAGTCCACTCTGAAGAAAGGGGGGTTACTAGTGGGGTACCGCAGGGTTCAGTATTAGGACTGGTCCTCTTCAATGTATTTATAAGTGATATTGCAGAGGGACTGGAAGGAAAAGTATGTCTCTTTGCAGATGACACAAAGATCTGCAACAGAGTTGATGCACAAGGTGGGGTGGAAAGGATGAGAAGGGACTTGGCAAGGTTAGAGGAATGGTCAAATGTATGGCAGCTTAGATTCAATGCTAAGAAGTGCAAGGTAATGCACCTGGGAAACAAAAACCCAGGGGAAGAGTACACAATAGGGTGAGATACTAACAACAACAAAATGGAAAGAGACCTGGGGTAGTCATATCAGATGACCTAAAGGTGGGCAAGCAATGTGAGAGGGCAGCAAGGAGGGCTGGGGGATACTGGCATGCATGGAGAGACATCACCAGCAGAAAACAGGAAGTTATTATCCCTCTGTACAGACAGTTGGTGAGACCCCATTTGGAGTACTGCGTGCAGTTCTGGAGACCCAATCTCTGCAAGGACATAGACAGGATGAAGGCTGTCCAGAGGAGGGCAATTAACATAGTGCAGGGTCTGCAACGGAAGACATATGAAGAGAGACTTAAGGAGCTGAATATGTATAGCCTCGAGGAAAGGAGAGAGAGGGGGGACATGATAGAAACTTTCAAGTATCTCAAGGAATCAACAAAGTCCAAGAGGTAGCATCTTTCAAAAAGAGGTGTGCAAGAACAAGGGGCACAATTTGAAGATAGAAGGGCACCTCAGAGGTAATTTAAGGACTATTTTTTCACAGAGAGGTTGTGGATGCATGGAATGGCCTTCAGAGGTGGTTGTGGAGTCAAAAACAGTGGTGGAATTCAAGCATGCATGGGACAGTCATAAGGCAATTCTAGGGAGTGGGGGTAGGAAGAAGTAGGCTGCTGGTTAACTAGGATCTGCAGCTTATCCAATAGGTAGGGAAATGGGCAGACTGGGTGGACCAAGCGGTCCTTATCTGCCGTCAAAATCTATGTTTCTATGTCAAAATCTATGTAAGCTGCAAAGCTGAAAAGGGTGTATGATATAGTTAGCCAATGTCTGTAAGCAAAGGAGTAAAATACTGGTCATAATCTTAAAATCACTGTTCAATAAGCTTATATTCCTCCAATTATGAAGTAAAGATCTATCCCCTGATTTAAATAAAAAAAATAATTAGATTCTTAGAAAAATGGGTGGGCACCAGATATGTGGAAAAAAAATAGGCAAACTTTTTTTGAGACACAGAGCTAATTCTGGGGTGAAGCTTTTATAAAAGTCAAAGAGGAGACCGTCTAGGCACGGGACCTTACCAGATTTCTGAGTAAGAATGGATTCAAGAATTTCTTGATAAGTGATGTCCTGCATGAGAGAAGCCAATTCATGTTCCGAAAATGGATATTTATCAAGAGGTGAAATATACGGGCACTGCCCCGTGTCTGTGTACCCCCAGGTGCCAAATAGGCAGTTATAATGTCAAAAAATCCTTGGTGGGAAGAAACTGATTTACCAGTATGATCTTGTAAACTGGAGATGGAGGATGCCAATCTCCTAGATTTACATGCCATACATTGTGCAAAAAAGGGATTTTGTGCATCCCATACGCTAATTCAGCTCTAATCATGCTTGCCCTATCGTATTGGAGTGTTTTCATTTGGTCTTAACAGGCATCTATCATGGATGAAAGAATGTTCCCCTTTGTACCCACTAGAGAAAACAAATGCTGGAGTTTCCCACACAGAGTTAAATACTTAAAATATTGGTTCCTAGAGGTGTTCTTTCCATATCGCTGGAAAAAAACCCACTATGTCTTCTTTTGTTTGATGCCACCAGTCTCCAATGTCCTCATACAGATCAAACACTGAGGCCCATGCTGCCAAAAGTTATTTGACCAGTGTTTGGACTGGTGGAACTGCCAATGTCTGGACATTCAACTTCTATCTGGATTTTAAAAAGGGGTAAGATGTATCTAGGGATAATGTCGAGGTGATCATTTGGTGATCCGAAAACTTGACGGGGCAGGGGGTGGTAGAGGCCACTGTCAGATGTTTGGAAATAAATAAGTAGTCAATTACTGAATGATACTTTGCCCTTCTGTTTGTAAAATAATGAGGAATGGAAATGTGTGAATTGCAATTAACTATACTTACTGTATTAATACACTGTTTAAAAGCCAGGGAGTCAGAATAGATCTTTGCCCCAGACTGCGATCCCCTTGGGACATCTAAGGAACAGTTAAATTCCCCCCTCAAACAATATCATGTGTGCAGTAGAAAGATACAGTTGAATCTGGGAAAACAAATTCGTTCTTTCAGCCTTAAGCTGGGGGGGGGGGCGTAGATACTAAGGTTCATACTAAGGTCATAGAAAGAGCAAAAAGGCATTTGCCCATGACGCTCTTATACTAAACCGAATAATAATATGAAAGATCAAAACCTGAAATTATCAATCTGTCAAATTTATATTTAACTATGTGCTTAGTTTCACCGATAATCACAGCCTCCGGAAGTTTATTCCATGTGCCTACAGTTCTAAGTGTGAAAAAATATTGACAACTAGTATGTTTGAATGGCTTCCTTACTAATTGTAAGGGATGACCTCTAATATTATGGGTATGATCTTTAAATTGTAAACCTTACTCCGTCATAAGATAGGGATCCTGAATAATGTCAAATAGGAGTAATAAATCACCTCTTAAACAACGAGTGGTTAAGGACATAAGGTTTAATGTAGGCAATCTATTGTTATAAGTTTCATTTTTTAAACCTGATATTCTCTTTGTGTAACATCTTTGAACCTTCTCGAGTGAAGAACCTATATTTTTTTATATGAGCACCACAGCTGGGCTGCATATTCAAGATGTGGCCTAATGTAGGATCTGTACAAGGGCATTAATACCTCAGATTTACGTGATTAAATGTTATGTAGGATTTTTTGATAATACCATTAATATGTTTGTTATATAACATATCTTCTGAAACAGTGATTCCCAAATCCTTCTCATCAGAAGTACTAAGAAGGATAGAACCACCCAGACGATACATATGCTGGGGGTTGTTTATTCCCGAATGCATAACTTTACATGTATTAGGATTTAATATCATACCACAATTGTTTGCCCAAGATGTAATATAATCCAAATCATTTTGAATATCTAAACTTGAGATATGTCTTTACATGGGCCACCTATTTTCACATCATCAGCATATTTGATGATAAAAGACAGACAGTACTTTGTCATATCATTAATAAATTTGCACAGTTCACCATCCCAGTATCCATCTAAAATCAGAGCCCTCCCTTGAATTAAATCCATCATCCAAAAAAGAGAGAAATGGGAACTCTTAAATAAAATCCTACCCCATAAGCCCGATCTGTTCAGAATGACCAAAAAGATGGTCCCAAGGGCCATTCTACTTCACTAGCTTGAACCTAAACCCTGAAGATAGCCAAGTCTCTTGAACCAACATACAGTTAATATCAGAATCGGCAATCAGCTGAAAAATAGCCTGTCTCCGTTTAAAATTACACAAGCTATGGCAATTCAGGGGTGCCACTACAGTTTTTAATGTGTCCATATGTCAAAAGAGGGATCTCAGTTCTTTTTCCTCTTTTTCTTCTTTTTACCCTTGAACAGTTTTTCTGGAAGAGAAGAAGGAACTTCTTCCATGTCCATTAAATCCTCTGAGTCCTTCTCATGCTCAGAATCTTCCCACTCGGATGAGCCCAAGATCTTAAATGGGTTTTTTGATTCCACTTGGGGGGAGGCTCCATTTATGGCAGTCTCCTAGTTGCTCTCCTCTGGGCCAGTGGGATGTAAACTGGAGAGGCTGGCAGTACCTGTGGGGTACCAGGGGATTGACTGGTCTCTGGGGGGGTCTGTGTATCAAACTGGTTGAAGGCACATCTCTGTCCCCACATCCAGTAGTTGGAAGAAAAGTAAATCTGGGTCAGGGGGTTGTACCACTTCCCTTTGTTCCCCTAGAGCAGATCCTGTAGAAGGTACCCTGGGCTTAGGAGTGGGTTGCTGAATTGGGAGGGGGAGCAGGTTTGTAATCCTCAGAGCTCTGGGCCTGATTAATCAGGTCTTCTGGGTCAAGCCCAGAACAGGTGTTGGCTGCTGCCCATGGGCAGTTTTTATATTCATGGTGACACAAGGTGTAGGTTTTGATAACTCCAAATAAGCAGAGACCAGAGACAGCAATTCAAGTTCTGACCTCAAAAGTTCTTGAAGACTGTTTATTTGATAACCATAAACTTCAAAAAAAAAAAAAAAAATGAAAAGAAAACACTTTGGTATAAAAATACAAGAGAAATCCTAGCTCTCCAAGAGCTTTCAGGAAACACTTCTCAAATAGGGTGGAATAAGCTTAGGCCAAGTTCCCACCAACATCTATGTAAATTCACCAAAGAAAGAGAGATACTCCCTTCCCAACATCTCTGTGGAAAATGAGCACTGAAGCTCTTTAAATATTCCTCTGACCAGGTATAATTGATCAGCTGACTAGTTTGATCCTCCCTTATTCTGAAATTATTCACATAATCTACTCTAATACAATAATATGGGGGATCAAACATAACTATATCTGGCATACTAAAGTTTAATAAAACAAAAACCTTCACATATTCTTTTATTATGACTGCTGGAGCCTAAAATGCAGCATAAATACACAAGGCATCATTATTCTAATAAGGGAGCCACCCACAAGGAGGAGGCAACTTAAGGTTGTACCCTATAAAGAAGCTTTACATTGGGCTGCTACCCTCCTAAGGTCAACCTATCTCGAAGCTTAACACTGGACTCTTGGTAAGAACTCATTGAAACAGAGTACAAGGTGTTGCTAGGACAGTAAAGTAAAACAGCAGAGCTAGGCTTGAATCTGCCTTAGTATTGGAAAACCTTTAAGGATATTTCAGGGCAGGGAAAAATGTTTTAGAGTCCTGCATTTGTCTAACATTAATAATTTTTTTAGGGAAAGCAGGCTACTTGCTGAAATTTCAGCATTACTTAGAGCTATGCAATCTGTTTGAAAAGGGGGGGGCGTTATTATACTACGCTCAAATTTTGAACACTCAGAGAGGAAATAACTCTCCCCCCCCCCGGGTCTTGAGGCAAAGAAAAAAAAAAACATCTGAGAAGATATAGAGAGGAATTATGACAGGTGGCCACTCTATCATAATGTGAAAAAGGGAAATGTAAGATAAGTTAGAAAAGGTTAGAAAAGACTGCTGCAGCAGAGTAGGTTTATTTATAGAAGGAAAATAACAGGCCTCAAGATTCTCCCTAGCTGACAGCACAAGGCAGCACTGCCACATACCCCCATGGTTAAGCAGAAAACTGTCTCAGGTTTCTATGACAACCTACCATAATCAAATAGGTAGGATAGAGTTCCAGCCTACCCTCACCATAGAACTCCACCCCAGGGTCCCATTATAGCAAAACAAAAAAAAATATTTTTTATACAATGTTACTTCTTATTACCCTGGGGTGTCATAATATTCCCATTCATCATCTATAATATTTTAATGTCTGGAGAGATAATCTGCATTGGCATGAGCATTACCTGCTCTATGTTGCACAGTGAAGTCAAATGGTTGAAGTGCCAAGTACCATCACACTATTCTATTGTTTTTGTCTTTCATTTGAGACAGAAAGCACAAAGGATTATGATCTGTAATAAGAACGAAGGGGGCACCCCATAGATAAAAACATAAGGATTCAATTGCCCATTTGGCTGCTAAACTTTCAAGTTCCACTATACTATATTTTTGCTCTCTAGGATGTAATTTCCTCAATATGTAGACTACAGGATGTTCCTTACCATTAATTGTTTAACTCAACACCGCCCCTAAGCCTGTACCTGAGGCATCTGTATGTACCTCAAAAGGATACTTGAAGTTGGGGCTATTAAGGATTGGAGATGAACATAGGGCAGCTTTGATGGCTATAAAGGCTTGCTTACATTCCTTGGACCATTTGACACAATTCCCACTTTTCTTTTTCGTTAGGTCTGTTAGTGGTGTTGCTATTGTAAAAAAGTTAGGAATGAAGCACCTATAGTACCCGGCCAATCCTAGAAACGCTCTAACCTGCTTTTTTTGTGGGTGGCCTAGGACTGCAGACTACTGCCTTTACTTTGTCTATCTGAGGTCTAATGAGTCCATTACCCAGTAAAAATCTCAGATATTTGGTTTCATACATGACCAGGGCACATTTTACTGGATTTATTGTCATCCCTGCAGTTTTGATTGCACCAATAACAGACCAAAGATGTTTCATATGAGACTCCCAATCTTTACTGAAAATAACTACATCATCTAAATAGGCTGCACAAAGGGTGGTGTATGGAGCCAAAATCTGATCAATGCAGTGCTTGATGGTGGCAGGAGCCCCGTGTAGACCAAAAGGCATTGTTCGGAATTGGTAGAATCCCTTAGGGGTACTAAAGGCAGTTTTTTCTCTATCTGTCATTGCCAAGGGAATCTGCCAATAACCTTTTGTTAAGTCTAAAGTTGATATATACTTTGCATTTCCTATTTTATCAATGATATCATCAACCTTTGGCATAGGGTAGACTTCGAACTGGGCAACTTGATTAAGACCTTTGAAATCAAGACATAGTTGAATGCACCCCCCCCCTTCTTTGGTACCACTACCACTGGGGATCCCCATGCACTGTTAGAGAGTTCTATTATACCAAGGGAAAGCAATTTCTGTACTTCACTCTGTACCTCCTCCCTAACTCGTTCTGGGAGTCTATACGGTCTCTTTCTTATTGGACTGGAATGGGTACAAATGTCATGTTCTACATCTTTGGCTTTACCTGGAGTACTGGCAAAGATATTATCATATGACTGAATTAGTCTATGTATCTCCTTCTGCTGTGCCTGATTTAAAGCAGGATTAATAACTATATCCTGTGGCCCTTTTGAACTCTCCAGACGTCCATAGGCTAGCTCAAAATCAGTTTCCTCAGTTTCAGGGAGTACCATCAGACTGTTCTCTTCCTTTGGTTTTTCATACTATTTCTTTAGTAAATTCATATGATATATTTTCTTTCCAGGTCTAATGTCAGGGGTGGCAATTTCATAATTTACCAGACCAGTTTGTCGTAAAACCTGATATGGTCCTAGCCATTTCATCAATAATTTATTACTGGAAGAGAGTAATAATAATAGTACTTTGTCTCCTATTTGGAACCGTTTTTAACCCTTCCCCCCCCGATCATACCTTTTTTTCTGTGTCTGCTGTGCATGCACACTGTTCTTGTGGGCCTTTTGTACATACCAAACTAACCTGTGGCGTAATGATGTCATATACTCGGCTATGCTGGTATGTTTCATTTCCCTTTTCCCCTCCCATAGTTCTTTTACTGCATCTAAGGGTCCTCTTGGATTTCTTCCATATAACAGGGAAATAGGGAATACCCTATGGAGGCCTGTGGTACCTCCCGATAGGCAAATAATAAAAATGGTAAAAGTTTGTCCTGGTTAGTCCCTTCTTCTTGTACAAACTTCATTATCATGCATTTAAGGGTTTGATTGAAGCATTCCATGAGTCCATCAGTTTAGGGGTGATAGGGGGATGTTCATACCGCTACCACTCCCAATAACTGATAGAGTTCTTTTAATAGAGCCGCATTAAAATGACTCCCTTGGTCAGATAATATTTCTTTAGGGATCCCTACCCTGCTGAACACCTTAATTAGTTCTTCAGCTATTCGTTTTGTGGTGACTGTACATAATGGAATGGGTTCAGGGTATTTTGTCGCATAGTCACAAATTACCAATATGAAGCGATTCCCACTTGTACTCTTTATTAATAGTCCCATAATGTCTATTCCAATTCTTTCAAAGTGAGTGTCTTCTAAGGGTATGGGTATCATAGGTACTATTTCCTTTCGCCCCACCTGGCTGACATGTTGACACTCAACACAATTTTGGCAATAATTAGCCACCTCGTTGTGAATTCCTGGTCAATAAAATCATTGTAATAGTCTATTAAGAGTTCAGTCCTGTCCTGCATGTCCTGCTAAGGGGATGTCATGGGCTAGATGAATTAAATTGTTCCTGTGTGTTAAAGGGACTACCAACTGTTCCACCTGTTCCCCTGTATCTTCCTTTTTGCATACCCTGTATAATATTCCATTTTGTATATTCAATTTAGGGTTACCTGGCATAGAATCTTTCCCTATCTGCTGAAATAATGGTAGTAGGGAGGTATCCTTAATTTGTTCTTTAACCATGTCACACTCTTCGAAAATGGAAGATACTGGGTCAACTAGATGACATTGTTCCTCTTTCCATTTCTGTTTTAGTTTCCTTTTATAGTTTTTTGATTTTCTGTCTTTAATAGGTTGTTCATACATTTTGTCCTGAAAAGGAAACGCTTCTCCTAATGATTGTAATATTTGTTGTTGTGATCTAGCGGTGACTGCAGCCATGCACTCCCAATTGTCCAGTAACAGTTTAAATTCAGGATAGTCGTGACCAATTAAAATTGGTACTGGCAATTGAGGTACAAGGCCTGCAGTTACCTCTGCACAATTCCCATCTACTGTTATAACAGTGTTTACTGTAGGGTATTGATGGGCATCCCCATGTACACATACTATATTCATATAAGGCCCTGATTGTAAATTATCTCTAGTGGATAATACTTCAGGTCTTATTAGTGTATTCTTGCTCCCTGAATCAATCAGTCCCATCACCTTTTGCTTACCCAGTTCCACGGTGGTCATAAAATAACCTGCATTTAATAATGCTAAATGAGTGTTGTCCAAACTTTTCCTAGTACACTACCTGGCTATATGACCTTTACCTTGGCAATTCCTACACACAATATCTGAAGGAAAAGTTTTCTTTTTAATGTCACTATTAATGTCTTTTTTACATTCTGATGTAGTAACCACAATGGGCCTTACCCCAGTTACAGTTCATCCTGTTGGTCCCTCCTGGGACTGAGGATTCACCTTCCAATATGGCTGATGTGCAGTTAAAAAGTCTTCAGCCAAAGAGATAGCTTTCTCTGCAGTCTCAGGCTTGTGTTCTTTCACCCATATTTGTACCTCATGGGGTAGGATCTGTAAAAACTGTTCCACCCCAAAGGTTTCTATGATGGCTGCATTTGATTTTCCCTCTGGTTGGATCCATTTCCAACAGAGCTCCCTTAACCGGGTAAAAGTTTCTCTCGGATTATCTTGGGGGTGGTATTTTAGGGTACAGATTCTTTGGCGGTAAGTTTCTGTTCTAATATCATACCGTTTTAGAATCTCAGTCTTTATTAGATCATAGTTGTTGGCATTTCTTGCATCCATGTGGCTATATGGTAATTGGGATCTTCCAGTAAGAGAGGTGACTAAATGCACTACCCATTGATTCTGGGGCCAGTTACAAGCTTGAGCCACCCATTCAAAAGTTGTTAAATAAGCCTCAATATCATCTGCGTTAGTCATTTTTATTAACTTAATGTCTCTAGGGTTGGAGGTATTACCATCTCCACTAGCCCCTGTAGTTGTCCCTATTTGTTGTAACAATTTAACAGTTTCTGCCCACCTTATTTCCTGTTGTCTCAGTTCCCTCCGCCTCTCTTGTGCTTCTCGATCATGTTGCTTCTCCATTTCCATCTGCCATACAGCCAACCAACGTACCAAACTTGTTACATCCTAAGGGGGTTCTTCTTTAGGAGCTTTCTGGTACAACTCCTCCTCCATCTCTTCCTCACTTTGTAACTGTGTTTTAGCCATGGGCTCCTTCCTCCGGACAACCAGGTCTAAGCCTGGGTGCAAGGGTTCTCCTTTAATGGCCGTCTGTATTCTGGTTATCATCACAGTTTTCTTCTCCTCTGTTCCAGATGCCATCTCTGCACATGAGTTATCAGGGTACCTGTTCAGGTTCCCAAATGGTCTCTCCCTCTGTACCTTAGACAACCAGTTAATCCCACTTCTAACACCACTTTGACACAAGCTGTGGGTTTTGATAACTCCAAATAAGCAGAGACCAGAGATAGAAATTCAAGTTCTGATCTCAAAAGTTCTTGAGGACTGTTTATTTGATAACCATAAACTTCAAAAAAAAAAAAAGAAAGAGAAAAATGAAAAGAAAACACCTTGGTATAAAAATGCAAAAGAAATCCTAGCTCACCAAGAGCTTGTAGGAAACACTTCTCACATAAGGTGGAATAAGCTTAGGTCAAGTTCCCACCCTCATCTATGTAAATTTACAAAAGAAAGAGAGATTCTCCCTTCCCAACATCTCTGTGGAAAATGAGCACTGAAGCTCTTTAAATATTCCTCTGACCAGGTATAATTGATCAGCTGACTAGTTTGATCCTCCCCTATTCTGAAATTATTCACGTAATCTACTCTAATACAATAATTTGGGGGATCAAACATAGCTATATCTTGCATACTAAAGTTTAATAAAACAAAAACCTTCACATATTCTTTTATTATGACTGCTGGAGCCTAAAATGCAGCATAAATACACAAGGGATCATTATTCTAATAAGGGAGCCACCCACAAGGAGGAGGCAACTCAAGGTTGTACCCTATAAATAAGCTTTACATTGGGCTGCTACCCTCCTAAGGTCAACCTATCTTGAAGCTTTACACTGGACTCTAGGTAAGAACTCATTGAAACAGAGTACAATGTGTTGCTAGGACAGTAAAGTAAAACAGCAGAGCTAGGCTTGAATCTGCCTTAGTCTTGGAAAACCTTTAAGGATATTTCAGGGCAGGGAAAAATGTTTTAGAGTCCTGCATTTGTCTAACATTAATAATTTTTAGGGAAAGCAGGCTACTTGCTGAAATTTCAGCATTACTTGAAACTATGCAATCTGTTTGAAAGGGGGGGCGTTATTATACTAATCTCAAGTTTTGAACACTCATAGAGGAAATAACTCTCCCCCCTCCCCCGGATCTTGAGGCAAAGAAAAAAAAAAGAAAACAGCTTAGAAGATATAGAGAGGAATTATGATAGGTGGCCACTCTATCATAATGTGAAAAAGGGATATGTAAGATAAGTTAGAAAAGGTTAGAAAAGACTGCTGCAGCAGAGTAGATTTATTTATAGAAGGAAAATAACATGCCTCAAGATTCTCCCTAGCTGACAGCACAAGGCAGCACTGCCACATACCCCCATAGTTAAGCATAAACCTGTCTCAGGTTTCTATGACAACCTACCTTAATCAAATAGGTAAGATGGAGTTCCAGCCTACCCTCACCATAGAACTCCACCCCAGGGTCCCATTATTGCAAAACAAAAAAAAAAAAATTAATCAATGTTACTTCTTATTACCCTGGGGTGTCATAATATTCCCATTCATCGTCTATAATATTTTAATGTCTGGAGACATAATCTGCATTGGCATGAGCATTACCTGCTCTATGTTGTACAGTGAAGTCAAATGGTTTAAGTGCCAAGTACCATCACACTATTCTATTGTTTTTGTCTTTCATTTGAGACAGAAAGCACAAAGGATTATGATCTGTAATAAGAAAAAAGGGGGCACCCCATAGATAAAAACATAAGGATTCAATTGTCCATTTGGCTGCTAAACATTCAAGTTCCACTGTACTATATTTTTGTTCTCTAGGATGTAATTTCCACGGTATGTAAGATAAGTTAGAAAAGGCTGCTGCAGCAGAGTAGATTAATTTGTAGAAGGAAAAGAACATGCCTCAAGATTCTCCCTAGCTGACAGCACAAGGCAGAGCTGCCACACGTGGCCCATCTCTTCACAGAGATTGCATCTGGAAAGGTTGGTGCATTGAGGTTATATGGCCCACTTTTTTGTAAAAGCTACAACGCAAATTGTCACATACGCTTGAGAGATGGGTACGTGCTTCACAGTGGTAACAAGCCTGTGGCTGTCCTGGGTAGTAACAGACCCCCCAAGAAATAAACAGTTCAGGAGGTGAACAATCCCTTCCTCCTTTTGATGTAATTTCACTTGGAATTTCCAGCCCCCAGTCCAGAATTGTTCATCATCTAGTACCGTCATGGGCTTTCCCAGAACCTGGTACTTCTGTTGGAGCCAGTGATGTATATCCACAACTAGAACACTTTCGTTATGGAACATGACTGTCACAGATATGGTCAGCGGTTTAGCCAACAGGATAGTTGAAAATGTTATCCATAATGGGGAAGTTTTAAGTTGGTTGTACTTTCTCCAGAAAGCTTCTAGCAAAGCAGCAGATCTGAAGCTGATACAGAAGATATCCTCCCCTGAAATGTGGATAAAAGCAAAAACATCAGCTGGATAGAATCATAGAGAGTCCTTAATCAGAGTCTTCCCCACATAGTGACGGTCTGGATGAATGACCAATCCCCTTTTTATTTCAGGCGAACTGCATGTTTCCTGGAGAGAGGCTCAGTTGCATTTATTTTGAAAAAATCTGAAAGAAGTGATCTTTTTGGTGGAACCTGGGGTCATCAGGGTCAGGTGGAACTGCCCCTGTGGGGGTCCTGGAGCCAAGTCCATAGATCCCATTGTGTCCAAAATCTGAGCCTACTGTTCAGTATGCCTATGCTGAGGTGTAGTATCTGTAGGGATGGGGGGGCATTCTGATGTCTAAACCCCCAGAAGTAGTTTGGTTCATGGCTTTGCAAGGTGGATTTGCACTAGACTGCAGGAGGGCTTGCCCCCATTAGATTTTAGAGTGTTGGGGTGGGCAATTATTATGTCCATTGAGGGAGGTCTCCATTCTAGAGTGGTCGAGGATTGTGAAAAAAACATAGAGTGTCATGCTGGGTTGGGGACCCAGTGACCTTTTGCATCTGAAATTCATCCTGCTCCCTGCAGGGCCAAATCAGTCCAAGGAATTTCCCCAATGGCTGGGGAGGCTAATTCAAATGCCTGTTTGAGTGCCATGGTCATAGAGAGAAGGAGAGAGAAATTGAAAGGAATGCATGTAGGGGCCTTGTTCTTTGTGTCTATAGCCTGGACATTCCGATTGTGAAGAACTACCATCTCCCTCCTTTTTTTTTGAGTCATCCATCTTATGTTTTGTGCCTGCATCTTCCCCTGTGCAGATACCGCATCTCTGCCTCCATGCTGTCATTTGGGATCTGGCACATCTTTTCAACCATCCACAGACCCCAACATCTCAGCATTAATAGCCCCTGGCAGGCCAGAAACATTGTGAGTCTGTTTGAGGCCCATGGAAGAAAATCCTGCAGTGGCCATTCAGACTGCAACCCAGACATAATGGTGTTAGGATTATTTAGCTTCAGGGCTAAACCCATCTCAGTATTCAGTTTCTGGGTTCCTCCAATAACCCTGGTGACAGACGGCGAGGAAAAAAACACATTCACTGCCTGGCTTACCAGCTTAATCCCTCTGGCATCCACTATTTTGTGACCGACTTCACATTGTTGCCCACTCATCCCTTGGCCCACTGCCCAAGGCATTGCCATAAAGGACACTCCTGAGAGTGCAAAAAGAGATTGCTCCTTGCCTGCTGCAAATGCCAGGTTAGACCGTGCACTAGAAAAGGTGAATATGTGGCTGCATCTTGATTATTTGTATTAGACTGGTAAAAAAAGGAGACAGTACTTACCCTTGTGATGGAATATCAACCTGTAGCACATCACCGCCAGCTTCAGGGACCATCCATGAGCCATCAGCACCCGAACAGCTGTACAGGACTGGCCTTCTCGAGAATCCCATACTCCTGTTGTAAAAGCTAACAACGTTCCCAATATAGAGCCTCTTCTTTTCTCAGTTTCTCCATTAATTCCTCTGGTAGGCCACTGCTACTCCCAGCAGCTGGATCCTTGGTATTTCCCCCATTCACCAGTGCCACCTGTTGCCTAAGTAAATCCTCCTGTGATGGGTCTGTCGCATCAAAAAACAGTTCCTCCACAATCAATGCAGTCTCTGGTACCACTGTGGCGAAGGGTGAGACCAAGACCTCAGCCACAGACACATCCATCTCCCTTTGCTTCTGTGCCCAACTGACCATTGCTCAGCAAGTCAACACTCCCCCTGCTGGCAGAGTAGGGGAATTTCCCCAGTGTTCTGGCTGAATTTCCCCCATTCACTAAAAATACCACCAACAGCTTAAAATCTGATTCAGTTTCAGTTGGCATACATCTGTCTTGCCCCACCCCCAGGATGAGGCTGAAAATAGGCAAAAAAGTGTCTAGTCCTCCTTCCCAGTCAACAAAACTGAAAATAAAAATTAAAAATAAATAAATAAAAAAATTAAAATGAATGCCAACTGACCTTGAACTAGATTAAGCTGTTGGTGGTATTTTTAGTGAATGGGGGAAATTTGGTCAGGGCACTGGGGAAATTCCCCTAATCATCAGTAGGGGGAACCTATGGCCACTGCAATGGCCAGTCCTGATTTGATGGCATTGAGGATGGATGTGCAAGAAGCAGGGAAGCAGGTGGTCTTTAACCCAGATGACACAACTGATTTTGATGTTACTGTAGAATCATTGTTGCACTCTGAAGATGGGGGTGACACCCCAGTTAAATGTTTTTCTACAGAAGACTTAACTAATGTGAAGGATACTGGAGAAACTGCAGTAGGAAACCCTAATGAGTCTGAGGATCCTGAATGAGCAGTGCGACTTAAATTAAATGAAGAGGGGATTTGGCATGCACAGGAGAAAATCCGATTGCAAGCCCAGTTGGTGGACTTGCGAGGTCAAGGCCTAGGCGACAGTGCAGCGGTGAAGCCTGACAGAACAACCGCTGATGTGGAAGGATCAAAGGCCCTGTCAGGGCTGGGTGAGTCATCAGCTAACTCAGAATGTAACTGTTTCAAGAATGTGAAAATCGGGGTAGTATCAGTAGTATCGGCGCTGACAACAGCGTGTGCCCACAGCCAAACCCTAAGATTCCAGTTTCTTTTATGGGAAAAGTAAATAAAACTCAGTGTTCCCCCAGTATTGCTGATGTAAACAGTAGTGTTGATTTAGATCATAACCTAGGTCCACATTCTTCGTACCCAATTGAAAAAAAACCCTGCCCAAAATATCTGGGTTTGTATCAGTTCTTGCTGCCTCTATCACTGACAACTCAAACGGTTCAAGATTAACTGTTTTACAGTCTAATAACCCAGAGTCTCAGGCTACAGCCACTCAGTTTTCCTTCCCTACTGGTGGAAAAACTAATAAACTTGGCCAGAAGGAAGATAAAAGGGAAAAACGGCTAGCAATGGCTTTTGCGAAACGCCATATAGATATTGGACTCCCGGAGAATAATGTCATGAAATTAGTAAATTACAAAAAGACTCATGTGGAACATATATCAACCACATCTGCAATTCAGAAGGCTTTTTCTTTACATTCTGGCCCTGTTTCCTCTGAAGAGGTATTGTCTTCTGATAAAGCCCCAAGTGGATCAGGATGGAAGTAACCCCCTGGGGGGGGGTATGGCTTCCAGATCCAACTTGGGATATGAAATTAGCTTTTAGCCCTAATTCGTCTACCTGGGCTCTGGGGCCTTCAAATATTATGATTCCACAGACTGTTAATCTTAATGAACAACAACACAAGGATACTAAAATTGACCAGGAGACAGAAACTGGGGGACAGCATAGGCTTGTACTGCCCCATGTGGTGGGGGTAGAAGCTGAGGACCCCACTTCAGTTGAGAATGATGCAAAAGAAGATCCTATCAAGGGGACTGATATGCCCCAAGACAATATGAAGTCCCAAAAGCCATTGTTGTCTGAATTGTTTGCTAATATAAAGAAAGAAGCAGCCCACAGATGGAATGTGGTTCAGATTTTGTACAAAGGTGGCATGGAAGATAGACCTGATAGACATTTTGTGAGAAAAATCTTGTTGAAAGACTTGTTGCAATTTTTGCATTGATAAACATCTCTGGGGAAGATAACTTTGATGTGAGCTTTCACTTGGCTCATTTATTGGACTTATTTTGAGAATGTTTCACCCAAGTAAAATATTCTCCTATTTGGAGTCCTTTTGTGGTCCTCTCATTATCTAAACCTTTAGTTAAATTTGTAACGGTTATGTTTAGGAATGAGGGAGTGCATGTGGCTGACATTACATACTGGTTGTCTCAAATATGTGATTTATTGGGGGATCCTGAGGCCATCCTTGATGCTGAAATGTTTTGGACGGGGGTGTAGATATAAAGTGAAATTATGGAGTACTGAGTCTGGTATAACTCACATTCTGAATTAATTTATGTTAGGAAAGTGTGTGTGTTTTTATGCGGAACAACCTCGGACCTGCTATAAATGTGGATCCCGAACACATATTCCTAGTACTTGCAATAGACCAAGGTGTGGTAATTGTGGAAAAGTAGGTCATGTTTCTTTTCAATGTGCCTCACATACAAAATGTGACCTATGTGAGGATTTTGGCCATGCATTTAAAGATTGTCCTTGGGCTGCCAAGAATGCCGCCACATGTGTGAGTCTTGAGTTGTTTATACAACATGCTCAGGATTCAGCAGAGCAGCAGGAGACACCGGTACAAAAGGCTCCTAATCAAGAGCCCCATCATCCACCTCCTAATGAAGTAGAGGTTATAATAAGAAAATAGGTTAGGCTAAAACAGGAAGAAGTAGCCCCCTCTGCTCTGCAGGAACATTTAGCTGTTTCTGGTCAGGAACATTTAACTCCTGTCTGCTATAATGACCCTGTACAATCTACAGAATTTTCCCTTACACCTGAATCTCCTAAACAATGATGTAGATCTTCAAGAAATGTAAGATCTGTTTCTATTCCTTCCCCCATCCCCCTCTGGAGACAAAATAAATTTCCCTAATCTATTTGTGATTTTGGCCCCTGAATGGGGGGATTCTGAAATGGAACTTGATGAAAGGGATACCCAACCCAGGGAGTTGGCAATGGAGATCCAGAACCCAGATTCCTTGGGGTATAGGGGAAAGAAGAAAAAAGGAGGAAAAAATAGAATTCAGGCATATGTGTAAAGAACAAAACTCCTGGCATCCTTTAAAACTGGTACATTAAATGTACATAGCTTATTAAATGTTGGGAAACATCAGGTAGTTTTTGATTTTATAAAATCTGCTAAGTTGGACATCTGTTTCCTTCAGGAGATTTGGGTATTTTCTTCTGATAATATAAGAAGTATTCAGGGGGAATGGGCCTGGGGACCTTCATACTGGTTCTTTGGCCAAGCAAGTGTGGATGGTGTGGGCATTTTGTTTTCCTCATTCTCATTTAGACTTCTGAAATTGGTTGATTTGGTACCTGGAAGGGCATTGTTGCTAGACGGGGTATGGAATACTGTGACTTGTCACTTGATTAATGTATATGGACCTCAATATGTATGTACCCATTGGCGAGGAGCGACCATGCCTCGCTCTGGTTCTGCCTGAACCTAGGAGGGGTTGAAGGCTGCACAAAGATGGAGGTAACTGACTTCAAGGGGGTGGATTTCAAGGAAATGGGAAGGATCCTTAAAAAGCACTTGGATGGGATTGGGCCAGACATGAACACTGACAGTAGGTGGGAAATCATCAGGAGGGGGTGCAGGATGCTACCAGCACATGCGAAAGAGTAAGACGAAAATGCGGTAGGGCCTGAAAACCCTGCCGGTGGACCAGAGAGGTTCAGGAGGTGGTGAGGGGAAAGAAGGTGGCCTATAGGCAATTCAAGTGCTCAAGGAGTGAAAGGGACTGATGGGAGTATGAGTTGATGGCCAGAAGGTCCACTAGGGTGGTGAGGGTGGCTAAAGCAAGGAAGGAGCAGACCCTGGCCAGGGAAATTAGGAGAGGAAACAAGGGGGTTCTTTAGATACACTGGGGGAAAATGAAGGGTGAAGGGGCAGATTAGCAGGATTAAAACAGCGGAGGTATGGACACAAGACCTGGGGGAGTAGGCTGAGGTACTAAATGAGTACTTTGTGTCAGTTTTCACCAAGGAAAATGGGGGGCTGCATCATTCATGGGAGGAGATGGTGAAACTGAGGAGGGGGACCCTTACCAATTGGCAGGTCTGGGGGGCATCACTGGCAGGTGGGGGAAGGCAAAGCAGGGGGACAAGATAGCAGAGGTGGAAATCATGGCAGAGAGAGTGAGGGAGAAACCCTCAGGTCTCTTAAGATTGAGAAAGCACCAGGGCCAGATAAATTACATCCCAGAGTGCTGAAGGAACTGGTGGATGTCCTGATGAAACCCCTGGCATAGCTCTTCAGCATCTCTCTGAAGACAGGGTGGGTGCCCCAGGACCGGAAGGTGGTGTATATAGTGCCTATCCACAAGGGGGGATCATGGGAGGTGGCAGGAACTACAGGCCCATCAGCCTGACATCAGTGGTGGGCAAGATGATGGAGGGCATTGTCAAGGAGAGACTGGGGAGACCTCAAAAAGTTGGGGTGCCTGGATGATGGACAGCATGGATTCATCCTGGGGAAATCATGTCAGACAAACCATGTGGAGTTCTATGACTGGGTGATGAGTGCCTTGGACCTGGGTAGACCAATGGATGTCCTCTTTCTTGACTTCAGCAAGGCTTTTGACTCTGTTCCTCATGGGGACCTGTTGGATAATCTGGGAGAAATGGGGGTGGGGAACCAAATGATCAGATGGATAGGAAATTGGCTCCAGAACTGGACCCAGAGGGTCATGGTTGGAGGGATAGTCTCATCCCCAATGAAGGTCATTAGTGGAGTCCCTCAGGGATCGGTCCTTTGCTCCTCTTGTTCAACACCTACTTCTATGACATAAGGAAGGTATCAGGGGTGAGATGAGTCTCTTTGCAGATGACTCAAAACTGTGGGCAGTGGTGGATGAGGAGGAGGGGAGGGTGACCCTACAGGGGGACCTGGAGGCTCTGGAAAGGTGGTCTAGAAAGTGGAAGCTGAGGTGCACTGCAGGAAAATGCAAGGTACTGCACCTGGGAGCCAGAAACCCAGGCCAAGTGTACACCCTGGAGGGGGGAATGCTACAAGTCTCAATGGCTGAGAGGGACCTGGGTTGGTGGTGGATGTCAAGATGAACAACTCAGGGACCTGTAGGAGGGCAGTGGCAAAGGCCAACAGGATGCTTGGATGCATTGCTAGAGGGCTCACCTCCAGAAGGAGGGAAATGATATTCCCACTGTATAACTGCTTGGTGAGGCCAAACTTCGAATACTATGTGCAGTTTTGGAGGCCACATTTAAAGAGAGACATTGAACTCCTGGAGAGGGTCCAGAGGAGGGTAACCAAAATGATTTGAGGCTTGGGGGATAGGACCTATGGGGAGAGGCTCGAAGAGCTAAATATGTACACATTGGAAGAGAGACAGGACCAGGGGGACATGATAGAGGTCTTCAGGTACATGAAGTGGGTAAATAGGGGAGGAGCAGTTAGGGTGCTCTGAAGGAAGGAGGGGCAACTAGAGAGCATGGGTGGAAGCTGGAGGGGAGGAGATTCAGGGGAGAAAGGAGGAGGTGCTACTTCACTGAGAGGGTGGTGGAGCCATGGAATGCACTGCCCAGGGGGCTGGTGGAGGCAGAAACAGTGGAGGGGTTCAAGAGGGAGTGGGACAGGTACAGGGGAAGGGTTCTGGAAGCAAAAACTAGTGCAGCGAGAATATCCAGGACTAGGAAGGCAGAAGCCAGAGAGGGAGAGGGGGGGCAGCAAGGTCAGCTCCCAGGGCGGGAACTGACCAAATGAGCAGACACGAAAGACCATTAGGCCTATTCTACTGGCATTTTAGTATGATAGTAGCAATCTAAGGCAGATAGAGTAACATTGTTTCATGCTGTACAACCATATTTGGTGACTTCTAATCACATTTTCTCATGTGGGGATTTCAATTGTGAGGTAAAATCTCAAGTAATTAGGTCCAAACCAAATGGGAAAGTGTATTGTGATTCTAATGCTTTATCTGAGATGGTGGCTTCTGTGGAGTTGTTACACTGTGCAGATTTTCAAGTAAAAGGTCCAAAACTTACATTTAAATGAGATAAATTCATTACCTTGATAGATCATGTTTTTATTTCCAGAAATCTTCCTTCTGCTACATTACAAACATACCCAGTAGAATTTTCAGACCATCTGGCGGTATTAGTTACCGTTGCAGACATGGCAAGCTTCAGGAAACCATTATCCAGATGGAAATTAAATATTACTGTTCTGGAGGAAACCTGGGTTCAGCAAGGAATAAGGGACATTATTAAGGCTAGATGTTCAGTATGCTTTTTATATACTTATATTGTTCAACGGTGACTTGATATCAAATTAGTTTTTCAAAATTGGTTAAAAAAATATGGAAAACGTACAGAAAATGACAGCTTTCTGAATTACCTTTCTTTAAGGCAGCAATTGTTTAAATTATTTTCATGGTCTAACATGAATAACTATGATTACTCAGAGCAAATTAAATGTTTAAAAGATCAAATGTTGCTTTACCAATATGATAGGGCAAGGACCATACAAATTCTATTTGAAAATGACATGAAGAAAACTCCCGTAGGTGATCCTTATCAGGCTTGTAAAAATTTTCGGGATAACACTGAAATGTATTCTTTACTAGATCCCTTAGGGGTTGTCTGTACCTCTGAATAAGATTTGCATAGAATTATACAAGATCATATTTTTACCCTGGAACCTGAAGTAATTCCAACTGCTCAAGCTATTGCTACATTCTTGGGACGAATAACCCTGCCAAGTGTTCCCTTAAACTCTGAAAATGGAAAATTTCTAATTTATAAACAATATATTGTAACTGCTATTAAAACCATTCCATCAGGTAACTGTCCAGGGTAGATGGTTTACCTATTGAATTGTGTAAGTCTTTTGTTACGGATCTCTCAGATTGCTTAGAACCGGTGTTTGATTATTTTTTTAGACAGAATGTAATATCGTCATCCTTTTTGGATGGACTTTTAATGTATATATACAAATCTGGAGACAGACAGTTATTTACTAACTGGAGATCAATAACCATCCTTAATACTGATTATAAAATTCTGGCTCATAAGTTGAATAATAGATTAAAACATGCTAATTGGGTTATTTCTCCATTGCAATTGTGTGGCCTTCCTTCTTGAAAGGTCCAGCATGCTCTGATGATTATTAGGGATGTGATTGACTTCTTATCCCTTTCTGGGAAACATGGTGCCATAATTTCTATAGATCAAGAGAAAGCATTTAATTGGATTTTACATTCTTATTTATTTTCGGTATTGGATTATTATGGGATACCAGCAGCATTAGTAAAATTGATCCAATTACTATATTCTTCCACTTTGGTATATCCAGTTATAAAGAGACCAGTTACTGGTGGATTTCAAACACAGGTTGGGGTATGGCAGGGCTACCCACTGAGTCCCCTCCTATATATCTTTGCCTTAGACCACTTTTTATGAATCTTAACAGCTATTCCTAGATGGCATGGGATTACAGGCACTAGAATTCAGAAAGCTTTGCATCTGCAGGCATATGCAGATGATGTGTGCCTTTTTTTGGACTACACTCAGTTTCCTATTTTTTACAACTTATCTCTGAATTTGCACATGTATCAAACTCGACTAAATATTAATAAAAGTAGAGGTATGTTAATTGGTGTGGGATATCCTAACTCCCTTCAGTTAGCTGGACTTCAGATTTCCAATGAAATCCTGAAAATCCTTGGGATAGTTTTTGGACCTCGGAATTTGGCTACATCAAAATGGGAAAAATCATTATCCAAAACTGAGTTCAAAGTTAATAAATGGAAGAAATTGAGAACGTCGAAGTTGAAAAGAATTCAACTTATACAAAAAAATTCTGATTCCTGGCTTGCTCTACATTGCTATGATTTTTCCCCCACCACAGATGCTAGAAACAAAGTTAAATAGTCTTTTTTTTCAAATTTTGTGGTTAAGTAGGTTAAACCCTATAAGAAGGTGTTTTACATGTCATCCAGTGTGTAAAGGAGGACTGGGTATGATTGATCCAGTGATATTCTTTCAAACATTTTTTTATCGCAAACCATGAAATGTGGATTGGGGTGGAAGATACCCCTCAAACTCTTTGGTGTCAGTTAAATTTATCACATTACTTTAAAGCACGGGGGGTGGTACCTCCTAGATTGGGGACTCATTTACATGTTCCAGAATTTTTTAAATATGCGGGTTTTAAATTATATAAGTGGAACTTAACAAAACAGCAAGTAAGGTCCCTGTCCGGTCGTTGTTTGCATCAGACAGTAATGGCACAATGTTTCCCTATTGATCCTAGTTTTCAGCACTGCACACCAGACAAAATTAGTTTAGTAACTGCACAGTTGAATAATCTTAAGATTCCTCCTCATATGTGGGAACATCTTTGGCTTTCAGTATATGGGAGAATACAGATAAGGGGCAATGCAAAGCACAAAACTTTAGAAGAACAAAATTGTCCCTATACTGACTGTATTAACTTAGAGGAGACGATGGAGCATTATTTATTTACTTGCTCTTATTCTAGTAAATTGTGGATTTTTTTGGCAGAGAAATGGAATATGGCATGGCTTAATAATATGACATATGAATTTTTTGTTTTGGGTCAGTATTCTCTGTTAGGATCCAGGTTTCATCATAATACATTAATGGTTTTCTTTTGTTGTATAAGATTCTATTTATGGCAAGCTAGATGCAGGTGGGTGTTGACCCAGAATATGATGTCATATGACACTGTACAGGTGTTGGTGTATCAAGCTATGAGACAGGTATATGAAATAGATGTAAAGGGTTCAACACCTCAGGCAGTACGAAGCTGGTGGAAAGGGTTTTCATTTTTTATTAAGTATAAATGACTCCTTTTAGAATTATAAGTAGTAGCTAAAGTTATTAAACACATGATTATATAAAGGAGTAAATCACTGAGTAAAGGACATAGTGACCTATAGGGAGACAGGTAAAGTGGTTATATAATTATGGCTGAGGAATCAGTTAATTTAGAGGGAAGTAGGGAGAAGGGGAAGGAACATACATAGGATTTTTGATTACAGTTTCTATAAGAGGGAATTTTTTTTATTTTATGTTTTATTTTTTTTATTTATTTAAACATCAGTTTACAACCTTTGAGCCAGAGGCTCATTTGCAAAGGTACCTCGTCACAGAGAGAACAAACACAGTACTAACAGGCATATATAAAATAACAGTGCACAGGATTTGGAAGAACATGATGACATCAAAAGGTTACGATACAAGTTACAAGTACAAAATATGTTTAGAATAAACTGTGCCTCAAGCCAACAGGGGAGGTCAATACAGCAATATGTCAGGGGTAAGGGGCAACAGACTTCCTGGAAAACATAAACTGAACTTACAAACTTAAATGGGCAGACTGGGTGGGCCATAGGCCCTTATCTGCCGACACTGTCCATGTATCTATGTATCTATGTCTAGCTGAGACAGACAGAGCGGTAGATAGGTCAGTATATAGGAGAGGTAGTGGGTTTGGGTGCAGCCACTTGGGGAGCTTTGTCAGCATGATTTGAGCAGGGGTAGGGTTAGAGACAGCAACAGCTATGCGTAGTAAGCAGGTGAGTACATAGGGAGGTTTTGAAATGAGAGATCGTGGAGGCATCAGCGATACTGATGGGGATGGTGTTGTACCAGGATGGGGCCCAGTAGTGGAAGGCCCTTTGGCCTTGTGTGGTCCTTGCCCTAGGTACTACCAGTGCAGATTTGCAGGAGGATCGAGTTTGCACTAGAGGTTTTGCATAGTGGAGAGAGGCAGTCAGCCCGGGTGGGGATACACCGAGGAGAGTTTTCTTAGTTAGGAGGCCGGTTTGATACCTAAGCCACTCATCAAGATCAAGCAGATTAGCCTGGGCATAAAGATGGCAGGTGTGCGTAAATCTGGGAGCCCCGATGATTAGCCTACAGGCCTTATTTAAGGTGAGGCGATTTTGTTCAAAGCGGTCTGGTCAGCGGCCCCATAGACTGGCAAACCATAATCTACTAGGGACAGTATAGAGGACATGACAGTGAGTCAAAGGGTATCAGGGGGGAGACAGTTTTTGTGTTCTTTCCTTTGTTGTTTTATATGATATTTTGATTTTGTGCATTCCAATTTTGTATACAATGTTATTTCAATAAAACTACTCCTACTTATTAGTAGGGGTGCCAGTTGTCCAAGATGGCAGCAACAAAAAAAGCTGTCCCAGCAAGCAGTGGAAGGAGGATGGCTGGAGGTTTGAACCTCAGAGGCCCAGCAGATGATTGCGATGCCAGTAACTTCAACAGATGCAGAATTTGTATCTCCTACTTTGTTGGAGAAGCATGCAATGGATACAAATGACATAGGAGCAGAACGAGGACTGACACGTTTGGCAAACACAAGGGTGGCTTCATAGGACATAGCTAGTCATGAAAGAAAGAGAGTGCTACTGCTTGCACAGCTACAGGAAGAAGATCGGCGCTTGATGGTGGTGAAAACAGCTGTTGCCACAGAACATACATGTACAGGACAAATGGAGGACCTACATGCTGTATCAACTACTTTGTCAGCTGCACTTTGCACAGAAAGGAACTCACCCTTAGGTAAGCCAGATGGTGACTGGACTTCTGCTCAGAATTATGCTGTTTCTTGGTCTCCAGAACAGGCGTTGGCTGTGCAGAATGGTCACAGCTGGCTACAGGAGTGTGAATCCCAGATAGTGAGGATCCAATGGTACAGTGATATCAGTCACAGGGAGCACAGCCAAGAACAGAGTCTGGGATACAACAGTTGGAGAAACCTGTATTGTGACAAAAAGGAGCTGTAATCCTTGCCAGTTCAAGTTGGGAATGGCAGCCCACATCAATGGCTAAGACTTTGGCTAGAAATACTGTAACAAGCATTGGGGCAGATAGAGAAAAAAGGCAGATACAGGAAAATACAGAAAGCTGAAATAATGATATAGGTACAAATGATGCAGGGCATGATGACATTGCTATAGAAGCAGAGCTAAATGAAGGCTGTAGCAACACTTCTCTGGGGAATGAAAAGATAAATGGGGATGCTCCTGAAACTAATTTAAACCAACATAACAAGGAGAAAGACAGTGCACAGGAAGGGCAACAGATACAAGGAGGGCAAGGAAGGCCTTCAGCTGGCCCAAGTTCTGGGAATAGACAGTACTCTGATTATTTTAGACCTATGGGGGAGCCTGCACCAAGACGGAATGCAGTACACTTAATTTAAAAGGGGGGATTTGAGAGACTTCCAGACAGAATTTATGTGGCCAAAACACTGATCAAGGTCTCACTCAAGTTTTATGCCTCCAAAATATACACACTATTACATGTGGGTGAATCAAAATGTGATGTGAGCTTTAAGCAGATTCAAAATTTGGATAGATTCTGGAAACAGTATAATCGCCTCAAAGATACCCCTCTATGGCTACCATTGTTAGCCATTCCCTTGACAAAGCCAGCGCTGCAAACAATTACAGTCATGCTCAGGACAGAAAGTGTGAAGATTTAGGACATCCTCTGCTGGCTGAGACAACAATGTGATGTGTTGGATAGGCCAGAACCAATCATTAATATAGAGAAAATTTGGACTGGGGGTGGAAGGTGAGGGTTAAGCTCCAGCACACTGATTTTAGTATTTCACATCTACCAAACAGCTTCTTGATAGGCAGAGAAGAAGGTATATTATTCTATGCAGACCAGCCTAAATCCTTCTTTAAATGCAGTTCTATGTCACATTTTAGCAAAGCTTGTGATAACACTAGATGTGCTCATTCTATGGAGTATGGACATGTTACTACAGCCTGTAAAAATGATTTTCAATGTAACTTATGTTTTAATGTTGGCCATTTGTTTGTTAAATTCCCTTGGGCAGCACACACAAGAGTTACGAGGGTATCACAGGAAGAGATTGTGACAAAAGCCCAACAGCAGGGGGCTGCCAGAGCATCTGAGAAATGCTTGGAGGAGACAAAAGTACAACAGGCTCAATCTAGTCCACAACCCCCCCCCCAGGAATGGACAGAGGAGTTTCCTGAACTGGAAATTGGAAATAGGGATACACCAAGCTCTGAACCAGCAGAGAACTTAGTAGAACAGGTAGAACAGCCAGAAGAGCTTGTTAAAAGCACAGAACAGGAAGAGACAGCTCCAGTACTGGAGACAGAGCCAGTAGCTACCTCAATCACTATGCCTACCTCTGCCCCTCCAGACACTAAGTTTCCCATGATTAAAGCTAAGGAGAGAAAAGAGTGTAAGGTCAGGTTCCACACCTACACCTAGAGGGAAGAAGAGGGACTTATTGTTTCAGAACAGGTGCACAGTTTTGCTAAAAGAGAAGGAGAGTGGAGAGTCAGATGATGATGATGGGAATGAGTTTGAATCCTCCTCTATCATGTCCTCCTTATCAGACCCTTCGTCAGAACTAGAGGAAATGGAAGTTGAGCAGAATAACACCAAAGTACAGAGAATAACAAGGTCAGCTGGCAAGTCTGGGAAACCTCCGTGAGGGATCCTTTAAGAGATTTTCTCCCTCACAGGTACAAATATCAATGGGCACACTATTAATACACATCCTGAATGTAAACAGCATTAAGAACTATAAAAAGAGAGTAGCTACTCTAACATCTTTGATGGACAGTAATGCCCAGATAATATTCTTGCAGGATATCTAATGAAAAACAAATTTTGAAATAGGCCAAACTAATAAACTATGAACAAATGGGCCGGCCTTCCAGTCCTTGGGACTGCACAGATGTGACGTTGTTGGCATTTTAATGGTAGGCACACAATTTCAAGCATCAAAGCTTAGAAGACTTGGTTTGCTGGCCAAGGCACCTAGCTTCACCTGAGCTCTTTCCTTCTAAGACTGCTTGAAAGGCAGAGTAGAGAAACTTACCAGAGCAAGGGAGAAGGATTAAGACTTAGTTTGGCTAAGCAGATTTACTGTGTGGTGGTGTTTTTATTTTTTACTCGCAGGGATTGCTACTGTTTGTTGCTAACATTTCATTGCTTTATTTTTCTCTGATTCAAATTGTTGTTGCTGGTATACCTTCTTCTGCATTATTACAAGGTGTGCCTACAGGTTGTGCTAACAGATTACTGCTGTAATCTTCTGATTCAAATTGTCTTTGCAAGGTATATCTTCTGTTACTGCTTTATTTTTCTGGAGCAAAGTGTTTCTTACAGGGTATATCTTTCTGAAATTACTGTATTACAGGTGGAGCTTACATTTTGTGACTTTTTATCATTGGGCTAAGCAAAATTACTGTTTGACACTGTGTTTTATTTTTTCTTGTTTGTTGAAAAGGTTTGTTGTCTCAGAGGTGTTTCAGTCTCCTTCACATTGAAGGAGCTAATTGCTTTTCCTCCCACAGCTCTTCCAAAGGATTAGGTGTGTGTGGGGTGGAGCTGGCAAACTGTCAGTAATTTCCAACAGAAAGAAGGGTTAAAAAGTCAGGTTAGTTGATATCTTGGAGGTAGAAGACTTGGTTTGCTGGCCAAGGCACCTAGCTTCACCTGAGCTCTTTCCTTCTAAGACTGCTTGAAAGGCAGAGTAGAGAAACTTACCAGAGCAAGGGAGAAGGATTAAGACTTAGTTTGGCTAAGCAGATTTACTGTGTGGTGGTGTTTTTATTTTACTCACAGGGATTGCTACTGTTTGTTGTTAACATTTCATTGCTTTATTTTTCTCTGATTCAAATTGTTGTTGCTGGTATACCTTCTTCTGCATTATTACAAGGTGTGCCTACAGGTGTATGCTAACAGATTACTGCTGTAATCTTCTGATTCAAATTGTCTTTTGCAAGGTATATCTTCTGTTACTGCTTTATTTTTCTCTGGAGCAAAGTGTTTCTTACAGGGTATATCTTCTCTGAAATTATTACAGGTGGTGCTTTACAGGTTTTACAGTTTTATCTAACATTAGGATAAGCTTTCAGGGTTACTGCATTTGTTGTTGACTGATTGTTTCTGCTCTTACCTCCTTGTTCTTTCATCCGTGGTTCTTCTTTTAGGCAGGGAAGGCCCAGCCACCCACCCCATCCCCAACCACCCCACGCTACACTCCTTTTATAGGGTACCACAGTTGTGACATTTCCTGTGGCAGAGCAGGAAGGGGCGGATCAGTGGGGCCTCCACAAGGTGATCTCATTTACAGGGGCACTAGTAATTTAACTTGTTATAACAAGTTAAACAAAGCACAATTAAACAATTACTTGCATTTTTTTCCTTCTAATTACTCTGACTAGGTTACAAACCCAGCAACTTATTTGTAATGGATTTCATTAACTGCAGGTACTGTGGAACAATTTTCAGAAGGACAGTCTTACAGGATTTAGGACACTGTCCTACATGCTGGGCCTTTGGAGATCTTAGGTCTCAGCTCCGGCAGCATGGGCAGAGATTGCACGCCTCAAATTTCATATTGAAGAGGAAATACATTATAAGAACCACCCGCCATTTCCCCAGCATCCAACAGAAAAACCTCGACGCAGAGGGTAGTTGGTCCAGGAGGTTGGCAGGTGGTTAGGAGGAGCAAATCAGGTGCCCCATCACTCTCTGCTCTCCAACACATTACCTCCAAAACCATATAAACACTACAAACAGGTATCTGCCTCTATCTCTGAAATCAAATAAAGAGGCAGAAGACACTGCAGAGCAGGACACTGTGGCACAGGAGCTGGCACAACAATACTCACCCAAATCAGGAACCAAAACTAAACAAGCACAAAGAAATCCAAAAACTTCTGATCATAGGAGACTCCATGATTCAGGAGTTGATACCATCTCCAGCCAGGTGATGGTCAGATGTCTCCCAGGTACATCAGCATGGAGAGACACTGACCGCATTACTAAATTGTTCACAAAGCAGGAGAAAACATTGATGTCCTAGTACACATAGGAACTAATGATCTCACCAGCCGGTCAGTTGTGGAGACCAAGGAACACCTGACTAGGCTGGGTGACAAACTATCATCTATTTCGTCCAGCATCTAATTCTCTGAGATCCTGCCAGTCTGGGAGAAGGGAGCAGATGGACGGAAGGTCAGAGAAGGGGAGATAGGGGAGCTAAACACGTGGCTCAAGGACTGGTGCCAGAAAAAAGGACACAGATTTGTAGGGAACTGGCAACAGTTCTGGGAGCGAAAGTTCTTAAATTTGATGGACTGCATCTGACTAAAGAGGATCAGTGCATTGGGGCAGAAGTTTGACGTCTTTGCAGAATATTTAAACTAGAAATGGGGAGAGGGGTGCAGCACCCTACACGTCAAATGGGAAGAACACCCCTCCCCTCAGCTAGTGGTCAAACAGGAATTCAGCGTGTTTGCGTTCATTTGCATCACCAGGTAAGAAAAAGGTTTGTCTCCCATACGATGCACAGGGTAATGCCAAACTTCACCCAACAACTAACACACCAAAATCTGGCCAATGGAAAATCATGTACACAAATGCTCACAGCCTGGGAAATAAGATCCCAGACCTGCAGGCAATAATGTCAGAGGCTAAACTGGACATAGTAGCAATTAGTGAGACGTGGTTTACCAGTAACCACACTTGGGAGACTTCAGTACCTGGCTATGTATTGTTCAGAAGAGACCGAGGTGCAAAAGGGGGAGGAGGGCCCTGTATGTTAATGAAAATATCAAAGCTACAGAAATTCAGAATACACATAAGAGCCAGAAGAACTGTGGGTCACCCTGAAACAGAAATGGGACAGCATAAGAACTGGGGTTGTCTACAGGCCCCAAGACCAGAGGGAGGACATAGACACATTACTGTTAGAAGATATACAAAACATGACAGCTAAAGGGAGGTTCTGATAATGGGAGACTTCAACATGCCAGATACAGATTGGTCAATACCAGCAGGAACATCGGCCAGAACTAGACACATAGTGGATTCCCTGCAGGGGAGGCCTCAAACAACTGGTACAGCAACCCACAAGAGACAGGGCTATCCTAGATCTAGTACTGACTAACAAAGAAGGGATCACAGATCTCCAGGTAGAAGGTCACCTGGGGCCAGTGACCATCACATGGTAGTTCAATTTGGCTACTACATCTAAATCATCCCATTCCAAGGCAAAAATATGGGACTTCAGAGGAGCTGACTTTGATAAGATGGCCAACAGAGTTAAGCTAGCCCTGGCAAAAGAAACACAGGTGAGGAGGTACAGGCAAAGTGGGCAAGCATTAAGGATACAATACTTGAAGCAACATCCCATTGTGTTAGACAGAAAAGGAAGTGTAAAGAAGAAGGAAACCACTTTGGTTCTCAAATACAGTAGCAGAAAAGGTCAGAGCCAAAAGGCTGGCCTTCAGAAAATATAAGGAACACAGCGGGATGAAGATAGGAGGCATACCAAACTGCCCTAAGGGAAGCAGGTAAGGCAGTAAGGCAGGCAAAGTCCCAAACTGAGGAAACACTAGCACGAACAGTAAAAGAAGGTGACAAGACTTTCTATAAATACATTAGTGAAAGGAGAAAGTCCAGAGGGGTTAAGCTTAATGGAGAAAAGGGAGCATGTGAGGAGGAGGACCTGTAAAGGCATCTATCCTAAATAGATACTTTTGCTCAGTATTTACTGAAGAGAAGGTAGGCAGGGCCCACAGCTCAGCATCATGGACACAGGGGGAGGGAGGTGAGCACTACTCCTTCAAAAAGAAAGGTCCTACAAGAGCTTGCTAAGCTCAGGGTGGATAAGGCAATGGGACCTGATGGCATACATCCCAGGGTACTTAAGGAGCAAAGGAGGAACTAGCAGAGCCATTAGCAGAATTGTTTAGTGAGTCTCTGAGCACAGGAGAGGTCCCAGAAGACTGGAGAAGGGCTCATGTGATCCCACCCACAAGAGTGGTAGCAGGGAGGAGGCGGGGAACTACAGACCGGTCAGTCTTACCTCAGTAGTGGGCAAGATTATGGGCACTCCTTAAGGAAAGGATAGTGCAACACCTGGAATCCATAGGGGCACAGGATCCAAGACAGCATGGGTTTACAAAGGAAGGTCCTGTCAAACTAATCTCATAGATTTCTTTGACTGGGTAACCAGAGTGGTGGACCAAGGGGGAGCAGTTGATGTCGCCTACCTTGACTTCAGCAAAGCTTTTGACACTGTTCCACATAGAAGATTGATAAATAAGCTAGGTAGGCTCAGGGTGGGTCAGAAGTTGGTCAACTGGGTGGCAAACTGGTTGACTGGCAGAAAACAGAGAGTGGTGGTAAATGGTATACAGTCAGAAGAGATGCAAGTCACAAGTGGGGTACCTCAGGGATCAGTCCTGGGGCCAGTCCTATTCAACATCTTCATTAGTGACCTGCAGATGGACTAGAGGGTAAGGCTTGTCTGTTTGCAGATGACACCAAGATCTGCAACAGAGTAGATGATCCAGATGGGGTGGGCAGAATGAGAAGAGATCTGGATAAACTAGCAGAATGGTCAGAAGAGTGGCAACTGGGATTTAATGCAAAGAAGTGCAAAATCATGCACATAGGGAAGAGAAACCCTGAAGCCACTTATAGGCTGGGAGGAGTTTCTAGCAGTCACAAAGGAAGAAAGAGACTTGGGCATCATCATCACTGATGACCTAAAATCATCCAAGCAGACCTCTAAAGCAGTAGGTAAGGCTAGGGGTGTTAGGGTGTAGTAGGTAGTATCACAAGTCGTAAGAGGGAGGTAATAATCCCTCTGTACAAGACATTGGTTAGGCCCCATCTGGAGTACTGCATGCAGTATTGGAGGCCACACCTCTCACAAGGACATTAACTAAATTGAGGCAGTCCAGAGAAGGGCAACCAAAATGGTGCAGGACTGCATCAGAAGACATATGAGGACAGATTAACGGAGCTCAATATGTATATCCTTGAGCAAAGGAGGGAGAGAGGTGATATGATCGAGACATTTAAACACTTTTAAGGGCATAAACAAGGTGAAAGAGTCTAACATGTTTAAATATAAGAAAAATAGCAGGACAAGAGGACACAGCATGAGATTAGAGGGAGCGATTAAGGTGGGAATGTGAGGAAATTTTTTCACAGAAAGGGTGGTAGATGCATGGAATGGCTTACCACAAGAAGTGGTGGCTATGAATACAGTGCAGGGCTTCAAACAGGCATGGGATAGGCATAAGGGAGCAATACAAATGACTACGAATAGATAGGTCACTGACAGAGCAAAGGCCGATGGCACATTTATAAGGTAGAAAAAGAAATGGGCAGACTGGATGGGCCTTGCGGTCCTTATCTGCCGTCAACTTCTATGTTTCTATGTTTCTATGTTATAGATGTAGTTCCTGGATGAGCTTTGATACAGTACTAGATGTCACATATTTGATCACCAGATTCAGGTTTATATCCTTGAATGCTCCATAAACAAAAGCAGCAAGAGTAGAGTTATTCCAGACAATATAGCCATACTTACATACCTCCAGACTACTGATGTGGGGAGGAGACTTCAGTTGCACTATAGGTAAGGATGATAGAGGCTTACATACAGAGAAACTGTTCTGCAACACAAATTGTTTAGTCAAAATAATACAGCAAGCTGCACTAAAAGATGCATATAGAGCCACACATGAGGTAAGGGGATTTACCTTTTCCAAAGGCAGTTTACAGACTCAGTCAATAGTCCCCACTGATTGGTTAACAGCTTATGTGACACCGATTTTTAAAAAGGGAGTTGATCAACTCCAGAAAACTATCGATCCATCAGTCTAACTTCTGTACCCTGTAAATTATTAGAAAAAAATACTAAAACTATATTAGAAACATAATTTCAAACATTAAAACTTAGTGATCCCACTCAGCATGGATTCAAACAGGGCCATAAAACTACTTCCAACCTTATAGTTTTTATAATCATATTTATCAGGAGATTGATGCTAGAATTCCTTTGGACATTATTCTCCAAGATTATAGCAAGGCATTTGACAGTGTATCTCATGAAAAATTAATTAATAAACTGTTACATCAAGGAATTTCTATTAATCTAGTCAAATGGATTGATCATTGACTAACAAACAGAACACAACGGGTAAAAATCAATGGAATCCTGTCAGACATTGGTGAAGTGACAGGTGGGGTCCCACAGGGCTCTGTTCTTGGACCAACTTTATTTAACCTGTTTATTTCAGACATGCAATCAGCTACTTAAAGATTTATCAGAAATTAAGAAATGGGTAAATAGAAATAGCAAGGATTTTAACATCAATAAATGCACTGTACTTTCTCTTAGGTAAAAACAACCCACTCCAGTCTTATAAATTAAACAATATTACATTAAAGGTTACAAGGTGTGAAAAGGACCTTGGGATCATAGTCAACAACAAACTCTTCTCAGCTGATCACTGTAATAAACTGGCCAAACATTCTAATGGCCTTCTTAGGAGAATAGACCATATTTCCATAACTAAATCAGAACACTGTATAATTCCCCTCTATAGAACATACATCAGGTCACACTCAGATTACAGGTCACCCTTCTGGAGCCCCTACCTAAAAATGGACATAGAGAAGGTCAAGGACATTTAAAGGAGGGTAACCAGAATGGTACCCCACTTGACAGAGCTATGCTATGCAGATAGGCTTCACAAACTAAAGTTACATTCTTTAGAGACAAGGCAGTATAGGGGAGATCTTCTGTTCCTATATAAAATCTTACAAAACTTTGCCTTAATGCAGCAGTGTGGGATTGACCTTGCTGATAGAAGACTTGTATTGAGACTGCATTCCAGACAACTGGAAATTCAGAAAGCTAGCACCAACAAGAGACTGCATTCCTTTACAGTAAGGGCTCCTAGAAGTGGAACAAGTTACCAGACCATCTTGTGAATAGAACAAACTTTGACCTATTTAATGTCAAACAAATCTAGACCTCTGGCTAAATGGTAATTAAATCTCAATGATCCACAAAATTGTGGGGGGCATTCTTGATGGGCAATCAGCCTTCTTATGCCCTAGAATACCAAGTGATAGAATAGATTTTCTATTGATCTCAAATAATTTGGAAGTTTTACATGCTGGCACAATGGCTACAGAAATTTCTGGCCACTGGAGGCTCAACGTTGTACTACAATGGGGGCAGGTGCCTCCAGTTGATAAAGGCCCTTGGTGGATGCATGTTCAAGTGCTTAAAGAGCCAAATTTACAAAAACAATGGTGCCAAACTTGGAAGGCTAAGGAGTCAGTGATTTGCCTTTATGAAGACCTGTTGAGTTGGTGGGAGGATACAAAGGAGGAAACATTGGAATTATTGAAACAATATTTAGGGAAAAAAGCCATGGGGAATTATTTAAAATACTTACAACTATGATCTACCTTGCATAAACCACTATCTCAGAAGGAAGATTATGGAGATGATAATTCAGCCACAATTAGTAACTTAATGCAGGAGATGAGACAACTCCAATATGATAGCGGGACAACACTGAAATAGGAGATGCAATTTGGTACGCAGCAAACCAAACAAACTTTTGATCCTTTTACTGACTACAAAAAAAGGGTAGATAATAGACACATGGTACAGGTAAATATGGACAATGGCCAGGTAGAAACATAGAAACATAGAAACATAGAATTTGACGGCAGATAAGGACCGCTTGGCCCACCTAGTCTGCCCATTTTCCTACCTAACAGATAAACTGCAGATCCTAGTTAACCAACAGCTTACTTCCTCCTACCCCCCACTAGGACTGCCTTATGCCTGCCCATGTATTCTTGAAGTCCCCCACTGTTCTTGACTCCACAACCTCCTCAGGGAGGCTGTTCCATGCATCCACAACCCTCTCAGTGAAAAAATACTTCCTCACATTACCTCTGAGCTGTCCCCCCTCTATCTTCAAATTGTGCCCCTTGTTCTTGCACATCTCTTTTCTGGAAGATGCTACCCTCTTGGACTTTGTTAATTCCCTTGAGGTACTTGAAAGTTTCTATCATGTCCCCTCTCCCTTCTTTCCTCAAGGGTATACATATTAAGCTCCTTTAGTCTTTCTTGGATGTCTTCTGTGCAGACCCTGCACCATTTTGTTGCCCTCCTCTGACAGCCTCCACTTTGTCTATGTCTTCGAGATGGGGTCTCCAGAACTGCACACAGTACTCCAGATGGGGTCTCACCAACTGTCTGTACAGAGGGATAACAACTTCCTGTTTTCTACTAATGATGCCTCTTCCTATGCATCCCAGTATCCCCCCAGCCTTCCTTACTGCCTTCTCACATTGCTTGCCCACCTTTAGGTCATCTGATATAATTACCCCCGGTCCCTTTCTATTTTTACTGTTGTCAGTATCTCACCCCCCATTGTGTACGCTTCCCTGGGTTTTTGTTTCCCATGTGCATTACCTTGCACTTCTTTGCATTGAATCTGAGCAGCCATACATTTGACCATTCCTCCAACCTTGCCAAGTCCCTTCTCATCCTTTCCACTCCATCTTGTGTATCAACCCTGTTGCAGATCTTTGTGTCATCTGCAAAGAGACATACTTTTCCTTCCAGTTCCTCTGCAATGTCACTTATAAAGACATTAAAAAGGACCGGTCCCAGTACTGAACCCTGCGGTACCCCGCTAGTAACCCTTCTTTCTTCACTGTGTACTCCATTTACTACTACCCTTTGTGTGTAGTGACTATCAAACAAGAAATTCTAAGGGAGGTCAATAATCATGTGAAAGGTCAGTTTTGTGTGAGTGGGGATTAGAGCCGGAGCCAACCTACTTTATACAACTAACTATTACAGGGTTACCAGAACACACAAAAGAGAATTTAATAGCACCTATTACACAAGCGGAAGTGAAGGCTAGTATCCTTTCATTAAAAATAAATATTTCACAAGGACAGGATTGGCTCAGTTCTAAACTATACCAAATATTTAAAGAACATATGGTGGCACCTTTAACAGATGTTTTTAACTATTGTTTACTGATTAATTCTATTTTGTACACAATGGCAAATGGGTTAATGATTTTTATATAGAAGAAAGGTGATAAGGCAGATTTAAATTACTGGAGACCATTAAGTCTTCTGAATATGGATTATAAAATCCTAGCAAAAATCCTAGCATTACATTTAGCTAAGGTAGCTGAGATGGCCATCAGTCCTATGCAAACTTGTGCCATTAAATCCAGAAGCAGTCAAGATAATCAAATTATGGTAAGAGAACTTGTTTACAAAGGACAGAATGGGAACTTGCAGGGTTTCGTGGTTAGTATAGATCAAGAGAAAGCCTTCGACCATTTGTCACATGTATATCTCTGGTCAACTCTAAGGGCTTATGGGATCCCAGTACAGTTTGTAAATTGGATAGCCAGTCTCTACAAACAGGCCTATGTAACACCATTGGTAAATGGTCGATTTGGGAGTACATATAGGTTGCGAAGAGGGGTATGGCAAGGATGCCCTTTAAGTCTGCTGCTTTATATATTTGGTCTAGACCTTTTAATTAGGCACATTCAAGATAACCCAAGCATGAACGGGCTCAGCTTAACTCCAAACACACCCTAGATCAAGACAATGGTCTATTTATTTATTTATTTAGTTTTTGTTGACTGGATAAGTGCACTAGACAAATTCTGCCTATTTTCATGCATGACCCGGGGGTTGGGAATACAGATGAATGCCAGCTGAACTTGCCCAGATTAAGCTGTTGGTGGTATTTTTTTTAGTGAATGATGGAATTTTGGCCAGGGCACCAGGGAAATTACCCTACTCTTTCTGCAGGGAGCATTGCTTCCTGTGAGCAGAGATAGTTTTTTTGTCTGTGGGGCCAAGATGGAAGACAGACTGCTGAAGAATGTGGAGGAGATGGACATACTGGGAGAGACAGTAACAAAGCTGTGAGAGAAGATATTATGGCAAGCACTGGAATGGATGTGCAGCAGGCCGAGGAGCCTGTCTCCTCCTTGGCACAGGATCTGCTCAAGATAGATGTTTTTTTTTTTTATCCTATCATTGAAACTATGGATAAGGTAGATGCATTGTCAAAAAAGATTCCCAAGCAGAAAGTAACCTGCAAATTGAAGCTGCAGTGGAGGACCAAGGAGAAATGCAAGGTAATACAGAGAGTAAGAAATCTCTGGAACAGTTGTTATTTCTGGAAGAAACAAAATATTTGCAACAGAAATAAGAAATTCTTGATAAAATTCAGCTTCAAAGTACAATACCTTCAAAAGACACTGTGGCTGTTGAAGGGAAAAAAGATCCCAGTGTTTCTATGGTAACAGCACAAACAGAGGCACATGATACAAGGATTAAATTCTATACTGCTGGAACAGATCAAAGTGCTGCTTTGTTTTTTTTTCTTCAAAGTGCATATGGAGAAACAATGAACAGAATGAGTGATCAAAAAAGGCAGCCCCAGTAAATTAAGTTGGCGGATACACCAATACTGGACACCAGGCCGTGGTTGGCCGAAGAATCCCTAAGGGCTGCTGGCTGGGTTTGTTCACCTGAAACACAAAAATGGATCACTGACTTTGCTCCCATTAAGATTCCAGGAGTCTCAAAGTTATCAGCCAACCTGACCAGCACAGTGAGTACTGAAAGCAGCCCACGGGTTGCACGGAAGTTTTTAAAATTGACTTGCCTTCAGGGATATTACCAGTAGTTAGTGAAGTTGCTGATGGTGGGGATATGCACTCCCCTTTACAATGACCCCCTGAACTGGAATTAATGCAGCATCCAGTACTGGAAATGATGCACCATGGGGAGATAGGTGACTGTGATCAGGACAACATGGATGACAAGCTGAGTGACTTTTCTGAGGCCTCAGACATTCCTAAAAATATTCCAGCGGACATTAGGAATAGGCCTGTTATAGCAGAGGAGGCCCCACAGTAATCTTCTAATGAACAGAACCCTAGACCTTATGCCTCTATTTTAAACAAACTGTATACCCTGCTAAACAGCATAATGCTGTAAGGCTCAGTTACAAAGGTGGTTTATCTACATTTCCAGATAGTGTGTATGTTGTTGACAAGACCTTGTTAAAAGAAAATATGCAATTTAATGTTACGGAATTGTATGCTTTAATTCAGGTTTCAGGTGAAAGCATATTTGATATAAGTTTTTAAGTTAGGGAGTGGACTGAATAAATTTTGGGCAAGGTATCATCAGGTTAAAAAGTTGCCTTTATGGGCCCCCTTTGAAGTAATTCCCCTTACCAGACCTGCTCATAAAGCTGTTACAGTCCTTCTTAGGAATGAAGGGGTAAGTGTCACAGACCTACTCTTTTGGCTGAGGCAAAGGTGCACTGTCACAGGACATCCAAAGGCCATCTTTGATTCAGAAGGGGTCTGGACAGGTGGTTGGAAGGTTAGGGCTATTTTACAGTTTGATGGCAAAAGGCTGCAACACTTGCTGAATTTATTTTTCTTGGGAGGGATAGAGGGGTCCTTTTCTATTCTGGTCAAACCAAGACTTGTTATAAGGGCCGACAAGTGGGCCACATCAGCAGTGTAAGTGACCAACTGAAATGTACTCTATGCCAGGAGACAGGGCATGCAAGTGCTCATTGTAGAATCAGTGTCAAGTGCAACTTATATGGAGATGCTGGTCATACATACGTAGTTTTCCCAGAAGTTGCACACAGGAAACAAAACCATGATGATAGTGAGGAACAGCAAATTTTAGTTACAGTGGCACAGAGTGAATGTAACAAAAAACCTACAGGACAGTCCCCAGTGGTCTGCCTTTCACAAGGAAAAGCCATAATAGATAGTGGAAGAACTACATCACCAATGGATTTGGGCCTAAATTTAAAGGCTAACATGGAGGGCATTACCCCCATGTCTGTGGTAGGAACCACTGTGAAGGTTCCCACAATGAAAGAACATGTAGAACCAGAAGGATGAAAACAAATCCCATCTAATCCTATGCCTCCCCCCCCTCAGGACAGAAGAGGTTAGGGAAAAGTGGATGAACACCGGAAGGAGACAGGCCTGGTCACAACCAGTCCCTAAAGTTCCCAAAACTACGCTGACCAATTTTTTTGATAGATACCAAGCATTTTAGACATTGAGGAATCTGACAATGAATTGGTGGGTTCTTCCGTTGATTCGAATCCACAGGAGGTGCTGTCTGTAGTAGAAAACATTGAGGTTGAAGAGATTTTCTCAGGGAATAAACACAAGAAGGGGAAAACAAAGAAAAATAAGAAATGAAGCTTGTCCCTGGAATAACTACTACATATGATAACCCCTTTCTTATTTTTATCATCCAATGTTAATAGTATTAAGAATGATCTTAAAAGGGGAGCTGTGTTTCATTTACTACAATCTTTTCTACCCAGGGTGTTTCTTATACAGGATACTAGGTTGCATACTGTTTTAGAAATTACTAAAGTAACTAGAGAATGGCTTTCTGGAGTGTCATATTGGTCTCTTGGGTTAGTTCGGTGTTCGGGGGTTGGGATCCTCTTTCACAAAATCTAGCCGGTGACAATTAGAATTCTGGATATAGTACCAGGCAGAGTGCTCCTACTTGATTTTAGGTTTCAAAATGTTTCTTTTTGGATTATTAATATATATGCCCCCCAATTGAAAGCAGACTGAACAGCTGTCTTCCAGCAAATCAGTCCATATGTACACACTGCTCAAAATGTACTTTGGGTTTGGGATTTTAATTGTGGGCTGAGCAAACTTGATAGAGGGACTCAAACAACCATGGAAAAAATATTTGGGGATATGATGGCCTTAAATTCTGCTATTTGGATGACAAATTTAAAGGATGGCCTGCTAGACTACACTGGTAAATGGGATAAGACTTTTTTTAAAGCAACTTTGTCTACCAGAATTGATTTTCTTTTTATTTCTAAGGCACTTATTATCCAAAAAGCTATGGTAATTCTAGTAGAATATTCTGACCACAAAGCATTAACCCTTATGTTAGGTAGGCTAGAAGCCCCCAGTGGACCAGGATACCAGAAATTAAATTCCAGCCTTTTGGAACAAGCTACTCTCTTGCAACATGTGACATATTTTTTTAATTTGTAGAAAAACTCTATTCACCTTTTATGATAACCCCATTAGTTGTTGGATGGAGACAAAAGCTGAGCTTAGGACTCTACTTATCCTTCAAACCAAACAGTCTAAGAGAGACAATATCTTATATACTTAAATGATAGGAAACAATTACAACATTTGTATACACACTCCCAATTTACTAAACATGATTTTTCTGTACAAATAACAAATATAAAAAAAAGTTGTTGAATTACCATGTAAAACAGACAGAAAGTCTCAGGCTGCAACAACAATACTGCATGCAGGGTCCATTTGAAAGTACATGTCCCTTACTTAAAAATCAAGAACGCATCAAGAAAAGAGTAATTACTGCTTTGTATGATGCACAAGGGAATGTACAATCTATAAAACAGCAGATTGTTGATATTGCATCACGATATGCAACCTCTTTATTTAAAAAACAGCAGACTAAGAGTATTGATTTTGGTTCTTTGGTACTTTGGTATATAGGACAAAAGGAGGCGGTTTGCCCATCGTGATTGTCCTCCATAAACATGGAACATTAACCCAAAACCCTTCCTTCCAACCATTTATCTAGTTTGTTTTTGAATATTATAATATTTGGTGAATCAACAATGTCCTGAGGTAATGTATCCATATTCTAGGCATTCTGATGGTAAAGTAGTTCAGTCTTTTATTACTATTGGCTCTTATTACTTTCAGCTGTCTATTGTGAAATCTTGCCACAGTTTTTCTTGTGGAGTATGCAATACCACATGTCAGCATTTGTTCTGGGTTTCCAAGAATTTTAAAAAGCTGAAGTAGGTTACCTCTGATTCTTCTTTGCTTAACAGTATAGAGTCCTGTTTTTTGTAGTCTAGTATTATAATCCAAGTAGCTTAAGTGTGGAATAAGTTTGGTGGCTCTGCATTGGACTTGTTCAATTCTATTAACATCTGTTTTTAAATAAGGGCTCCAAATAGACAAAGAGTAATCCAAGTGGGGCCTAATGTGAGATCTATAGAGGGACAAAAGACATTTCTCTGATCTAGACACAAAAGTTTTGGTAATTGTGTGAAGTAATGCATTTGTCTGGTTTGCTATTTTGGTACAGTGGGTAGCTGAGGTTAATTTATCATTGACTAATATTCCCAGATCTTGTTCTGTATTTGAAGTTCTAATGATAGTGTTGTTCAGGTAGTATATTTGGCAGGGACTGTTTTTCCTAGATGTAATACTGCACACTTAGATATATTAAAACACATTTTATTAGTAAGTGCCCAGCTTTCCACTAAAGCTAAATCACAGTTTGTAATCCATATCCATTGCTCTGGGTTTCAGCCTTTCCCCCCCAAGTTTAGTGTTGTCAGCAAATTTGGCCTTGATGTTATTGGCCAAGATACACATGTCACTTATGAATAAGTTAAACAAAGTAGGCCCAAGCACTGAGCCCTTAGGAACCCCACTGGTCACATCTCTTGTGTCTGACAGTGTGCCATTCACCCTGACTCTCTGGGTTCTATTGTTCCACCATTGGCCTATCCATGAAATTAGCAAAGATGAGAAACCCATATTACTAAGCTTGTTAATCAAGATACAGTGTGAAACTTTATCAAATGCTTTACTATAGTCCAGCAAAATGACATCCATAGGTGTATTACAATCCAGATTATAACTGATATAATTGTAGAAGGAGAGTAAGTTTGTAATGCATGAAGAACCTGATTTGAACCCATGTTGATATTCATCCTTAATATTTAGAGTTAACATTTCATTTTCTAATTGTTGTTTAATACTTTTTTCCATTAGCTTACATGGTATCAAGGTTAAGCTAATAAGGTTATAGTTTTGGTTTTTCAAATGGGAACCCTCTTTATAAAAAGGTGTAACTATAGCAGAATGCCAGTCCGCAGGTACTATTGATTCTTGAAGAGATTTGTTAAAGATAATTGTTAGGGGTAAGGTAATGGAATTCTTTGTTTCCATAAGAAATCTTAAAGTTATGTATCTGGATCTGGACTAATATGTTGTTTTAAAGTGTCCAGTGCTGTCAGTGTGTCCTGAGTGGAAATCCTATGTGTTTCAACATTTCATGTTGCTACAATGGATGGGGGGACTAACTCTTGAACAAAGACTGACAAAAAATAATTATTTAATTCTATTGCTGTTGCTGTATCAGATGTTATTGTTTTATTATTAATAATTAGTGGTCCAATTAAATTGTTATTACAATTGTTTTCAGTTAGGTAAGAATATAGAGCCTTGTGACAATCTTTTGTATGTACTATTTTAAATTCTAAATTATGTTTAGCCAGAGTGATTTGTTTTTTCAAGTTTTTGACTGTCTCCCTGTATGTTACCATTATTGAGTCTTTTTGAGATAGTGGAACTTTTTTTAGTTTAGAGAAAAGCTTGTTTTTTGTGTAATTAGTTTTTTAATATTGTTATTGAACCATTGTGGAACTTTTCCTTTGTTGTTGTATTTGTTTTTTTCAGGTACATATTGTTTTTCAAGTTGAAGTATTTTGTCTTTTAAGAGGTCCCATGCTTCCTCAGTTCTTAAAGAGATAATAGTCTGTTCCCAGTTTAATGAGTTTAAAGAGCAGTTTATATTGTTAAAATTAGCCTTATGATATTGCTTTATTTTAAGTTTATTGGTTTTAGGTTGAAGAGGAAATTGCATGGAAAAAATTACAGACATATGATCGCTGTTACCTAGGGCAGCTAGAATCCTTGGGTCAGATATAGGGGTTCCTAAGTTTGTTATTACTAGGTCGAGTATATTTTTTCCCCTTGTTGGCTCCCTTATAATTTGTCTGAGACCTAAGTTTATAGCTACTGAAAGCAGTTGTTCATCATGTTGATTAGTACCAGATAGGGTGTCCCAGTTAATGGTGGGAAGATTAAAATCCCCCAATATAAGAACTGTGTCTTTGTGTGCTAGTTGGTTAATCTCTTCAGCTAGCTGTCTAGTTGAGTTTATGTCAGATGATGGTGGTCAATAGCAAGTTCCTATGAAAAATTGATGAGTGCCTGTGGGTCTGATATAGGCCCATACACTTTCAGTTTGTATATTTATTTCTAGCTCATAAGATTGAATGTCTTTTCTTATGTGTAAGCTAACCCCTCCACCTTTTTTTGAGTTCTCTCTGGTTTTGTAATAATGTGTATAACCAGGAAGTTCAGCAATCCATTATTTTTCTGAGTTGCCTCAAGTTTCCGTAATGGCTATTAGTGCTAGGTCCAGAGTCTGAGTTAATACTTCAAGCTCAGCATACTTAGAGATGTTGATTGATCGTGCATTAAAAGTGAGGATATTTATTTTAGTGCTATGTCATGGGCAAAGATTATTAATAAGAGACCTGGGTGACTCCCCAGTCTCCCCCTTTTTTGTTAGTTTAAATGTGTGTTTATGTATGATGTTATCTTTTGCCCCATAATAGTACTGCCTCTTCTACTGAGATGCCAGCCATCCCAACAGTAGAGTGACGATCTGTCAGTGTAGGAGGAATTCCAGTTATGACTGGTAATTTTGCACCTTTCTTGTCTCAAATAACATTTCCAACCACTCCACAAGACCTTATGGATACTTTAACTAGACCATTTTCTACTATGGAAGTGACAGAAGCTATAAAATCACTTACAAAGGGTAAGGCTCCCGGTCAAGATGGTTTGACATCAGAATTATATAAAATTCTAGGCCAAGAAATTCCAGTTGAATTGATTACAGTCTACAAGACACTGGTTAGGCCCCATCTGGAGTATTGTGTGTAGTACTGGAGGCCACGCCTTTACAAGGACGTTAACCAAATTGAGGCAGTCCAGAGAAGGGCAACCAAAATGGTGCAGGGACTGCATCAGAAAACATATGAGGACAGAGTAACGGAGCTCAATATGTATACCCTAGAGCAAAGGAGGGAGAGAGGTGATATGACAGAAACATTCAAACTCCTTAAGGGCATTAACAAGGTGAGAGAGTCTAACATGTTTCAATATAAGAAAAATAGCAGGACAAGAGGACACAGCATGAGATTAGAGAGAGGCCAATTAAGTGGTAATGTGAGGAATTTCTTTTTCGCAGAAAGGGTGGTGGATGCATGGAATGGCCTACCTCAGGAAGTGGTGGATATGAATACAGTGCAGGGCTTCAAACAGGCATGGGATAGGCATAAGGGAGCAATACAGATGAGTATGAATAGATAGCCCATTGACAGAGCAAAGACCGATGGCACATTCATAAGGTAGAAAAAGAAATGGGCAGACTGGATGGGCCATGCTGTCTTTATCTGCAGTCAGCTTCTATGTGTCTATGTTCTATGTTACAAGTGTGAGCTGCAGTTTCTACCCAAGCTCCAAACTTAGCCAATTTTCAATATTTTCACTCCACATTTTGAACATTGCCATTTTTGCACACCTGCTTCAAAACAATACAGCTGTCATTTTCCACATCTTGCCCCAAATAATGTTTTCACACCTCTGGCACAGAATAGTGTGTTCACTCTGTGAAATCACCTTTCTAGAGGGTTCCCAAAAAGGGCATGTTGAAAATTTGGTGCAACACCTCCAACAAATGGCCAAGTTACACCCAGGCATTGAATAATTTCTATGCACATGTGTAACTTTGGTCACTTGGCAGCTCTTCACAGTCCTATTGGCTCTGGCTACAGTTTGTTTATTATAACAGCATAACAGCTTTGAAATGAATGACTCCTTGTATATTTTTTTAAAAAGAGCACTTTTGTATAAGAATATAGGGAAGAATACAAACCAACCAGTAGAAAGTGTATTGCTGCAAAATATGGTTTACATTGATGGCAGGTAATCCATTTATGAGAAAGGTACTTAATACTACATCATTAAATATTAGAAAATACTGAATGAAGCTTTGCCATGTTCTATAAGGACAAAATGTATCTCACACAGTAAGAGAAGTGAAGATCTTTGAAAAGAAGTTCATGAATTACATACAAACATACAAAATTTGCCAGCTGATAAAGGCCTAGTGGTCTATCAAGTCTGCTCGAATGTGCAGCTAGCACCCATTATTCTGCAGCTGCCCATGAGTGAGACTGGGGTACTGCAAAGTGAGTCAAAATGTTACTGCTTTATTTTTTTTTTTATTTACTATTCTTTTTCTATACTGAGTCATCAGTAACTCAACCCTTGGTCACGGCCCCTCCGTATCCCCACCTCCAGCAATGACCGAGCTCTCCACAGTCACCCTGGCTTGCCCCCCAGAGGGCAGGGTTGTGGAGCTGTTCCCCTACAAATAACTGGTCAGGAGAGCTGGTATCAGAGGCTAATCGGGGCCCAGAGGGAAGGGCACCATGGAGATGAGCCAGCTGCATTTTTCCCCCTTTAAGCAGGGTGGGGACATGCAATGATGGCCGGTGCCCGCCAATGTTCCCTCTAATTTTTAGTCTCTGTGGGTGGGTGACTGACATGTGTATGAGGCACTTTGTGCAAAAAAATTGATTCATGTGCGCAAATTGGGTGGCCCAAACAAGTGATATATTTTATTGCCGATAAACACTAGAAAACATAACCAAACACTCAAATACTCAATGCAAAGTATAAATACACATTCTGACACAGTCCAAAGCTTGGATGTGCATTGTGCAACATAACAGTATGAACTGGAAACATGTGTAAACTATGTACATTTTAAAGAATCTTGCATGCATCTAAAAGGGGTGCTGATGATGATGCATTGCTAAGAAATCAACATTTACTGTTTTTCTCTCTCCTGTCTTTCCCATTCTTCCAGTGGACATATATTTTATTAAGAGCCATTGTTTTCCACTAGATGCTAAAAACAATTTTGTTCACATCAGCATATCTAAGTGTCTTTCTTCCAAGCAGTTTCTTTGTTTGCTCTTAATGCAGTTCAACAGGCTGAAACATCTTTCACAGTCAGCACTAGAAGCTTGGAATGTAGTAGTAGTAGTAGCAGTAGTAGTACTACAGTTTATTGTTCGGCATAAAACAGTTACAATATACTAAAATCAGGACAAAATACACAGTAAATATAAATAGGCAATAAATAAATCAACAAGGAACTTAAATATCTTTATAGTACAATTCAATTTAACAGTGTCCCTTGAGTACCTTTTCACATAAAAAAAACCTCCACGTGACTGCAAGTCCCCCTAATAAACTTTACAAATGAGTTGAAATTAAAAATCTTGCAAAGATCTCTACCATGTTCTTCTCTTTCATAGTAAACAAATATTCCAAAAGATCCTCCAGGGGGAGGCTGAGATCCCCTAACAATCCACCTAGCAGTTTTTTCCTAGTTGATTTGTACCTAGGACACAAGAGTACCACATGTTTGAGATCATCTGTAGTCCCCACTCCATATTTACAATATGGAGAAAGTACCCCCTCTCTTTTTTGTCTGAAATGAATGCATTGAGCAGTATAGTTTTCAGTTCTGAATCTTGTATAGATTCTCCTTTGTTTAGGTCAGGTTAAAAAAGAAAGATAGGGCTCATATCCCCATGAACTATTTACTTTTTTTATGAAACCCATATAGCTTAAGCTTGGAGAGTTGAACATAGCAAGAGTTTATGTCTAAGTCAATAAGCCTCAATTTGACATCCTGCCGAATCTCCTCAAATGGTCTCATGTCAATTTTATGTAAGAGGTGGCCCAATCCAGCCAGCATTATTGTTTCCTTAATAAGTTGAATAAAGGGATGTACATATCTCATGCTGGCCAATTTGATGGCTTCCTCTACTCACATTCTGGGATATAGTTATTGGGGAAAATGAAAAAGTTTCAACAGAAAAAGAATATGTCATTCACAGGTGAGAGAAGTCAAGGAATGTTGTCCTAACTCCAAGGCAACAATACAGCTTGGAGTTCCATTTGGCAACATTTAGTTGTATCTATAGAGTTTATTCAGAATTATTTCTAATTCTCTAATCTTAGTATAACCCCCTATTTCAGAGACATATAACATGTTCATTCTTATTTTGACATTAACAACTCTTAATACCCCTCTGACTGATGTCTTCCACATGCTGTTAAATATTTTTAGGGCATTTACCAAAAATCCCATTTTTAGATCGAATAGCCTCCAGATGTTTGGTCCAAGTTAGGCTATAGGCAAAACGGACACCTAAATATTCATAACACTTAACAGTGTCTATATGGTTACCCTTTAGCCTAAAGTCTACCATATTCTTGGTTTGAGAGCCAAAAACTACAGTGTTGGTCTTGCCAAAATTAACTTTTTAGTTTCCTTTGAGAACACAGAGATTCAAAGTGATCCAATTGTCTTTTAAGACCTAGGACTGAAGTAGAGAGTAAGACTAAATCATCTGCATATGCTAAACATTCAATCCTTTGATCATTAATTTTTGGAGCATGAAAATCAGGGTTATCAAGCTGATCCAAGACTGTATTAATGTAGATGTTAAAGAGAGTGGGGGCCAAAATACAACCCTGTCTGACCCCCACATTTGTCTCAAATCTATCAGTTAGATGTCCATACTGATTATACTGGACCCTTGCTCACATGTTTTCATAGATTCTAATAATAACATCAAGAAGTGAGGCCGCCAACTTCAGATCCCTTAATGTAGCCCAAAGGATTTTTCTACTAATGCTGTCAAAGGCCAAGAAGAAATCCACAAAACAGCAATATAATTTGTTTTTTCTCACTTTAGTATACTTCCAGATCAGGTGCTGAAGCACATGACCATGTTGTACTGTAGAACGGTCCTTCCGGAAACCATTCTGTGCCTCATTCAATACTGAGTTCTCCTCAACCCACAACAGCAATCTGCCCAAAATTATCCTAGAGAAAATCTTATGTGAAACATCTAGCAAACTAATAGGCCTATATGTCCTTGGGTCATTCGGATCCTCCTTTTCAAACATTGGGAAGATACCACTACCTGCCCAACTGGCAGGGCAAGAGTAACCCTGAACCAGGTCATTAAACAGCAAAAGAAGAAAAGGAATCAACTAGTTGGGAAAAACCTTATAGATATCACCTAGAACACCATCCAGCCCTAGCACTTTATTTGCCTTAAGCCCAATCAGTGTCATCTGGATTTTGTCCTCTGTGAGCAACATAGGTCTTGGAAAAATTCCATTCTCCTGTATTTTGAAAGCATCAGGTGTCTCCTCCTCTTCATGAGAATAATAGAGCTTGGAGAAACGAGATGCCCAAACTTGAGGTGTAATATAGGCTTCAATCACATTGGCATATCTGTTATATCCCTGAGCAACAATATTCCCAAATCACCTTCCATTCCTATCCAAAACAGCTTGCTGCAGTTTTTCCCAAAGTCCCTGAGTATGTTTATGTCTCTCCCATTCGATAATTTTCCTATATTTTTCTCTTTCAGTCTTTAGCAATTTAAAATCTGCTGCAGACTTATTTCTTCTCTTCTTATGCTGTCTTAGTTTTCCTCCAAACTCTTTCTTTGCCTGTAGGTATACCAGATTAAACCAAGACTTTTTATATAGGGACCTAGGATGGTACGTTGTTTTACATCTAGGTCCAAGTAAAGATTGAATAGTTTCCTAATTCTTCAAAATATTGAAGGCCTTACTTTTGTCCAGGACCAACTTGTGAATATCACCTAAGACTCCTACACCAAGAATTTCTTTGAAACTAGCTTGATGAATTGGCCCCCATTTAATCCTTCTCTCGTTTATGACTTCCAGACTCTCTTCCTGCTGTGCCTCACTGCTTAAAGTCCCAAAAGGGCATTTTATGTTAATTACAATAGCACAGTGTGCTGATTCCAATCAATCCATGACCTCGTAACTTTTGGATCAACTTTACTGCTTCCAAATTGGTCCAAACCTGATTAAGGATTGAAGAGCCAGTAGCTCCTCTATACTTTAAGGATACAACTAGATATCCCTGAGTTCTCCCATTTAAATTACAGAAATTTCTACTGGCCAAACCCACTAGCAATTCCCTACCTCTGAGGTTAGATTTTAGATCCTGAGCAGTCCTAGTATATGACACATTTGGATTAATTATAGATATTGTATGGATCATATCTGAATATACATCCTCCAAAAAAAGAGAAGGAATTCTGGCATTAAAGTCTCCCAAAATAATTATAGGACAAGATATACCCTTATCTGACAATTCGTCAAGTGCCATTTTCAGATCCTATATGAAAAGGTCAGTGGGATTAGTAGCTCTATTGCAAGGGGGAATGTATATATTGCAGAGAATGATCTTCTCTTGTCCCTTGCTAATCATTAGAGCCAATATACCCTCTGACTTAGTAGAAATGTTAGTGATCTGAAAATTTAGCAAAGTTTTGATAAAAAAGGAAATGCCCCCTTTAAACCTTCCAAACTTTTTATCTTTAGTTACTGGCAGAGTAAAGACAGAATGTCCAGCCAATTTGGGAGATATATTTTCTGTACACCATGTTTCTTGCAGTCCAATAATATCAAAATTATCCAGAAATCTCTCTACTTCAGGGTCAATTATTTTAAGATGGATGCCATAAATATTCCATGAAGGTATAGACGGGGCATCCACATCTCAATCCCCAGCTCCCTTATTCAAATCTAGCTGGCATTCGGAATTCATTTGTTTGATATTATAAACAGGCTGCATTTGTCAGTCTGAATCAATAACTGTCAGCGGCAAGTAGGTATTGGAGTCACTTAGGTTTCCAAAGTCAGTCAGGGGGTTATCTGCCTCTAAGATTGATTCTGGACTACCCTTAGTCTGTGTCAACCTGGAAAAGACTTTTCCCACATCTAAAGTGTTAACTAAACGTATTCCCAAACAATCCAGCTTGCTGGCCAGAGAAAGCAAGCTGCTAATTGCATGAGGATTTTTAAATGTAATATCAATCTGTGTTGTGGGTTCAGGATCTCCATATAACTTTATGGACTCCACCATGTTTCTGGAGATATAAAATCCTAATGCTCTTTCCAAGAGCAGCAACAAATCTTTCGTAACTTTCACATGAGAATCCTTGAGTGAAACCTTCCACCCAAAGATAGTTATGGTCCTACTCAGCCATACTTCTCTCTGCTTCAATACATGATCCTCTATCACTCCCAAGATTTTTCTCTGTGCTATCATATCCTTCTCACTCTGCACCTCCCTATGGAGAATCTCTTCTGGGGAAGGATAATACTGTGTAGGAGCATCTATACATGATAGCTTCATGTTTATCTTGGAATGTAGCACATACATCAATAAGTTTAGTTACCATGCTGTACTGCACATTAGTCAAAGCAAAGTGGATCATGTCAGTAAAGGATTTTAATGATCTTCCCTTTATTTTTTCAGCAACTATAAGTCTGAAGTCATTGTACTGGCTAACAATTTCTGCCTGGTCCACTGATGAAAATAAATAGTCCTGATATTTGCTGTACAGTCTCCCAATATTTGATAAGCCAAACTCAAAGCTGCAATGTGGCATTGCTGCAAAATCAAAGGCAGATCAGTCAGAAAGTTCACCTGCAGGAAATCAGCTGTCCAGACGGTCACAACAGGCCAACAAATTGCAAAATTGCTGTTGTGCTTACTTCAGCTGTGCAATTAGCCAAAAGCAGTTTTACTGGTTGGCTCCAGTAGACTGTTTCACCCAGGTACTGGCTTCTGATCTTTTTTAATTTTTGCCCTAGCAATCTGTACAGCTTCAGCTGTTGTTAGACCACTTTTCTGAAACATCTGAGACAACTCTGCCAACTCCAAAAGTACATCATTTAATACTGTTATGGCAATGTGGTATTCAGGGTTAGACAGCTTCTTAAAGCAATACTTAGCAATGGGATCTTTGATGGATGCATACATAATTGTATGTGATGTTATATACCCTATATTACAACAAGTATGATGGGTATTGTCAAACTCAGTGGGGGTTTTAAAATGTATTTTTGCAATGTAGTGAGTGAGTCTGTGTGATATGAGAGAGGAGATGCATTCAGGAGACTGTATTTCTCTTCCATTCCGGATCCATACTAAACACAGTCTGAATTTATGAAATTAAATGAAAAGGAATTTTTTTGTGTTGCCATTTCTTGCTGTCCACTTTAGAATTGCTATCCCTGTGTAGCCAGCATAGGTAACCTTTTACAAGCACTGATTCATTGAATCTCAAACGTGTATATAATATGAGACCCCGTTAAGTGCAATCTCATCTCTCTAGACATATGCACAGTCAGTGTCTCAGCCTGCTAATTGAGAAGGTTATGCCCATCCTGGCCCACAACACATACATAAAAAAATGACACAGAAACAGGCAGTAGGTTGCTTTGATGCTTTTATTGTAAACAAAAACTATAGTTTTCCAGTTTTCTTGTACTGAAAAAAAAATGAACATGCTTTCAACGGTGATGCTTTAAATCCATTATCAACACATTTTATATGTAAGATGCTGCTTGGGGGGGAGGCAGAGTACACTGAAGTTGTGCAACTTTAAAACTGAAATAATATAATATACACCCTATATCAGAGGATCTCTCGCACTGCTTTGTTGGGGGGCATCTACTAAACAAATAAAACATTCCATTTCTGTGAACAGCAGGGGAATACTGTTCATTATCACGTTCTGTCTTACTGAAAAGAAATGTCAAGCTGAAAACATTGTTGTAACTGCAAAGCCGATTGGTTGGAATTTTGCAGATCGGTTCCTTTGTTCAATAAGTGGAGCGAGAGCGAGATGTCTGACTTGTTAACTGCTGGCTTGTTAAAGTTAATGGGTTGTGGCCTTGGGGGTGGGCATACAATGTTTCTTTCACATTCACTTTCATGTCCTGCTGTCTGAGTCTTAAATCTGAGTGGCTGTTGTCGCTACTTCATGAACATGAGGATCTCTGTCAGCTGCTTTGAGCACTACTACTGAAACAGTGTGCGGGTTATTTCTGACTGCTGTGCAGGCGTACATGCGCACACCTTAGGGGGAACATAGATTATGACTGGTAATTTAAAAATATTAGGGATAGAGTCTGGAGCAGTCCAGATGGACGTTGAGAACTGGGATTTGAAACTTGAAATTGGCAAGCAGATGGTTCATACCTGGAGCCAAAAGAAAATGAGTTATCAGAAGAAAATTAATCTAATTAAAACTTACCTTATGCCTGTGTTTTTATATGTAAGTGCAGTGTTTCCAGTGCCTAAAACAAGGGAAGTAACGCTGTACAGGCTATTCTTCCAATCCTTTTGGGGGAGCAGACTAAATCCTATTAAATGAACCATACTATATTTGCCATTAAAAATGCGAGGACAAAACATGGTAAATCCTGTACTTTTCTTTTTTTGTCAGTTCTTACATACTAATTTGAAACCCATATTAGTGTATTCTAATAAATATTGGTGCAATTAATTTTTTCAAACAGTGTCATCCTGGTTTCAGGATTGGGAGACAGGCAAATTAAGGCAAATTAAGCATCAAACATCTACACCAGGAAATCTCAGGGAGCTTTTAGTAAAACTAAGGTTGTGGAGTCTCTCAAGCAGTATGCTGCTAACAAAAAACTAAAAGCAAATATACACTAGAGCTATGTATGGTCCAAATAGTATTTCACGAATACCATGAATAATAGGCTTGCTGAATATTTGGATGGACATTCTGAATAGTTCACTGTTCGGCTACTATTTGGGACGTACTATTCGGTGGGTGAGATTTCAAAATCTCACAGAGCTTCGCTGGCCAATCAGAGGCTGTTTTTGGAGCTCAGAGCCAGGAACACCACGTGGTCTGCTCACTCTGAGTGTGTAAATGAGAGGAGACAGTTGTTTCTCAGAGAGCTTGCTCTCTTTAGTTTACCACTTGTAACTTTTATAACTGTTTAAAAAATGTTTTGTGTGTGACCCAGTTTTTGCATCTGATCACCTTGTGACTGCATCTGACTGCAGTTTTGTTTTTCATCCTTGAAACTGGGCTCAGTTTCAAGGAAAAGGAGAGTCTGTGTGTGAGTGAATCTGTGTGTGTGTCCTGCTGCATGATGACTCCCCTTCCCCACTGCTTACAGTTTCACAGTTCAGCTGAAGCAGTGTGGTTTGATTTTTTGCTTAAGAACCAAATAGTTCTTATTAGGATTTTTTTTTGTCAACAAAGTCCAGTTTGGCTTATGCATGTAGTGTGTAACTGTTACTGGGCTCAGTAACAGTGAGTGGCTCAAGCTTTTTCTGACTGCCCATCCCCACTGCTGTGCTTGCTTAGCTTTTTGTTCCAAATCCAGACACAGCTCCTGTAGTATTTTCTATTTCTTTTGTGAAGCAAATTGGTATTTTGCTGTACTCAGGTTCCGGGCTCAGTTCCCTGCATAAGTAAGGTGTGATTGTCATCTGACTCCCTCTTATCTGTGTTGCAGCTTACCTCAGCACATACATCATCCTTGTGTGCGTTGCATTGTTGTTCTTATAATCTGTGTCCTGCAAGTGCATGCACAGTTGTCTACGTGCATTTTTTTTGTGATATATAAAGCAGCATATTTTTTTCTCACTGGGTCAGGCTTGGCCCATTGAATTGTTGCTGACTGTAGTCTGGTTCTTGGCTCAGTTCCCTGTACAACTGAGTAAGGAGGGTATCGCAGGTGACTCCTCCCACCACAGCTCACTGCACCTGAGTGGCCCCTGTGCATGTGGGTTTTTCTTTTTTTGTGTGTCTTTGCTCCCTGTGTGTGCACACTGTGAGTGTGTACATGTAAATTTTCTGTGAACTGCTTTAGTATTTCTGTGTGTGTCAGGTATGACTCACTGGGTTCTGTGTGTTGTAAGTTGTTTGGTGCACCTTCAAAGCTTGAATTTCTGTACTGTATGACTGCACAACTGACACCGTACAAGTAAGAAGTTGTTTGCTGACTCCATCTCCCTCTAGTATCAGCTTGACTTTATTAGCTGCTACATACGCAGTGTTGCTATTGTTGCTTTCTGCAAGAAGCACCAACATAAACAAAGACTCTAATCACAAATAATATACACAGTAAGTTACGGACCATGTCTCCTCAATCCCGTAAACGCGCATGGTCCATCCCAAGCAAGTCATCTTCACCACCAGTTGTAAGTAGTGAGGAACAGGGTGAGAGAAGGTCTGTTTGTATTCGCTGCTCTAAAATAGTTTTCTCCTCTGATAAACCTTCAGGTTCTGGTGTCATTAAGATTGAGGGTAGTACTAGTACTACTATAACTTCAACTGCTGCCACTACTATTACGAGTACTGCATTTGCAGCACCATCATTTTATAAAAGTAGGAGGGCTTTACAGCTGACATCTCCAATTACACAAGAACAAGAACCCACCCCCACTATCAGTGGTAGTACTATTCACACAACTGCCCCCATAGAGGTAACATCTCCTATCAGTGTGCTCCTCCCCACCACCACTAGTGCCATGATTTCAGCAACCAGAGCGAATCCTTTTTGTACTTTTGACACCACCACTGCCATAACAGTGTGCACTGTTATTTGTGCTCCTTGCACAGCCACTGTCATCACAACCATTGCCTCCATTGGTAGTCCTGAGTGTTCTGCTGTCACCATGACTACTACTGCCAGTATTACAACTAGCTGTAACATGATGCCAATTTCTTCAACTGTAACTCCTGATTGTAATTCTGGCAACAGAACTATGGTCGACAGTACTACTACCTTGCCAACTGTGCCCATGACCATAGGTACTGTGACTAGTACTGCCCATTATACTGTTACAATGACTGCACCAATTGTGTTGCCAAAATGTACTGTTGCTCAGCCTCACAGGTTTCCTCTCACCACATTTCCTTTTGCTGATGTGGAGGATTCCAAAGAAGAGCATTCATCTGGTTCTGAATATTTACCACAGCCTCAAGACTTGCTAAGTACATCATTGGACAGTGATACCCACCTAAGCAAATTTGGCAATGAGGCTGAACATGTGGCATATCTGTGTGAGAAGCATGAATGTGCAGCTGCCAAAAAATACAGTGCTTCTTGCCATGGCAAGCAGGCCAGTCAGGGTCACTCTCCTCCTCCTCCTAAAAAAAACAAACAGTCCACCCTGTCCTTTCAAAGAGTTGTGTCAAGTTCAACTCCATCTGATACACAAAGTAGTTTTACAACTACATCTGTTGCGGAGAAAGAAATGGGTAGAACAACTGCATCCACTGCACCCAGGTCTGATAAGGGGAAAGGGGCAAAACATGCCCATGGTCGCTCTATTGAGGCCTGTACTTCCACTGTCAGTGCAAGGAAAAGTGTGGTGTGGCTGTACTTTAGTGTTGTAAAATAAGCTCCAACAAAGGCAGTATGCTGTGTGTGTGACAGTACTATAAGTCATGGTAAAAACCTTTCAAACCTCACAACAACATCAATGATGAACCATCTCTGAATGAAACATTCCAGTGCATTTCAGTGATCCACAGCTGTTCCTCCCCCTCCACAAAATGTGCCTGTCAGCCCCTCTTCTGTTACTGGTCCAGTAGATGCACAAAGTATCGTTAGTGATTCTATTACTGAGACAGACAGTGTGCCCTCATCTCCCCCTACACCACTTATAGCGCATCCCCGTACAGGAGCATCACCCATTCTGCCTTCTTCTGCTCAATAATTTATTATTGTAACATCCTCCACCATGGGTTCAAAGTCAAAATCAATGCGATGTGGTACCGCTTTGACTACACCCATCATGTAAGCCTTCCATGCCCGCACTAAAAACCAGATGTCACACCCAACAGCACAGCAGATCACCAGTTTAATTGGTGAGATGATGGCCTTGGATCTTCAGCCATTTTCCATTGTGGAAAACACAGGTTTCCATAGGCTGCTGCAGCATTTGCACCCTAAGTATAATATACCATCATGGACCACATTTTCACGTTCTGTAGTACCCAACATTTACCATGATTTGAGAAGAGAAGTTGCTAGACTACTAGCACAGGCTGTTGGTGGAGTTTTCCACTGCACAACTGACATATGGACCAGCATGAATTCATATCATAGATGTATGTCACTAACAGCACACTGGTGTGCTGCAGATGTGGTAGTCTCTGATGGTGATGGTGGTACTGGTGCTGGTTCTGCCTCTTCCCCCTCTCCCTGCAGGTCTGCTTTGCTAAATGTCAGTGTTATGGAAAAGGATCACCGGGCTATAAACATACTGTCATTCCTGCAAGAGATGGTGAGCCCATGGATTGATGGCAACAATTTGCAGGTAGGGTTTGTGGTCACAGACAAAGCCACAAATATGATAAAAGCACTTCGAGATGGCAATTTTGAGGGGACACGCTGCATTGCTCCTACACTAAATTTGGTGGTGATAAAGGCTTTGGGAAACACAGCGAAGGCAGATCACACAGTCAAAGTAGCCAGAAGCATATGCAGCCACTTCCATCATTCTGTGAAAGCCACAAACTGTCTGCACCAGCTACAAGAACATCTTCAAATGCCGCAGCTTCATCTCATCCAGGATGTACAGATCCAGTGGAATTCCACCTACTACATGCTGCAAAGGCATCTGGAGCAAAAGCAGGCCTTCATGAGATGAGCATGGAAACTGATATGGGGGAATCCTCGGACATCAGAACTGGGCTGAGATTGAGGGTTTGGTAAAGGTTTTAGCCCCATTTGAAAGGACCATGCGTGACCTTAGCTCTGATTTTGCACTGCTAAGTCAGGTAATTCCTGCTGTACAGATCCTGAAAAAAGCCATGAGGAGATTCAGTGAAAATGCTGAGAAAGATCCAAACCAGACACCAGGAATAGTGATATCCCTCGTGGAAAACCTCACCACAGAACTAGAAGTTAGATTTTCTGATCTCTGTTCCAATAAAAAGCACGTATTTGCCACTATGTTTGGATCCACGTTTCAAGTGTGAGGTACTACACCTTATAATGCCCACTCACAGGGTTACAGACATTCAGAAGCAGATGTGCTCAGAACTTAGTTTCTGTACCCTTGGGTTGATGAAACCAGCAGAAAACCCTATTGATGAGCCAGTCTCAGAATCACAAACAGAAAGCAGTATGGAAAACCTTGAGAAGGAGGATGACTGTTGGGCTGAACTCAGCTCATCACTACAGGTTGAACAGTGGAAGAGAACAGAACAGCAGCCACAGTTTCACCCAATCTGCTGAACAGTTATTTCAATGAGCCTCTGAAGTCATTCTTCATAAATCCAGTGGAGTACTGGATCAAAAGGATGAAAGCATCTCTGCACTTGGCATAGTTGGCCCTTAAATATATCTGTTGCCCCCCTACCAGCGTACCATCTGAATGAATGTTCAGCACTGCTGGGGATGTGGTGGAATGTCACCAGTCCTCACTTGACCCAGCACATGTGGAACAACTTGTGTTTATAAAAATAAATCTACCTCACCTTGAGTACACATATGGCTACTAACAATTGCATTAAATAATTGTCTTGTACTGGATACAATATTTGTGTGTTGTACCATTGGCCCATACACAAGCCATTCTGTGTTAACCATCATTGTTCTGTTAGCAAATAAGCAAATGTAACATTTATATTCAAAGTCATACTAACACAAATCTGTGACCAGCACCCTTTTCCTTTATTACTTCCACTGTCATGGTGTATTCTTTTGAACAAGCATGCCCTGCAGTTCCCAGTGCCTAAAACTGCCACCCACCTATTGATTGCTGTTCCCAATACAAAATCCTCATCTGGTGTTGCTACATCTCTCATCTCCTGTGTTGCTCATGCCCATATTCCATCAATCCCTTTAACAGCTTTCCAGGTGCCAGTTACCAGTGTGGCATCACCAGTCTCAAGTATTTCACGTGCATAAAATATGGCAGCTAATAGTGTGTTATCTCCAGTCTCAGTGTTTCCCATGCCTGAAATATGGCAGTTACAAGTGTGGCATCTCCAGTCTCAGTGTTTCCCATGCCTGAAATATGGCAGTTACAAGTGTGGCATCATCAGTCTCAAGTATCTCACGTGCATAAAATATGGCAGCTAATAGTGTGTCATCTCCAGTCTCAGTGTTTCCCATGCCTGAAATATGGCAGTGAACAGTGTGGCATCTCCAGTCTCAGTATTTCTCATGCCTGAAATATGGCAGTTGACAGTGTGGCATCTCCAGTCTCAAGTATTTCTCATGACTGAAATATTACAGTTATGAGTATGGTATCACTTGTCTCAAGTATTTCACATGACTGAAATATTATGGTTATGAGTATGGTATCACTTGTCTCAAGTATTTCACATGAATGAAATATTCCAGTTACCAGTACAGCATCACATGTCTCAAGTATTTCACATGATTGAAATGTTCTGGTTACCTGTATGGCATCACTGTTCTCAAGTATTTGACATGCGTGAAATATTCCAGTTACCAGTATGGCATCTCCAGTCTCCAGTATTTCACATGACTGAAATATTCTAGTTACCAGTATGGCATTACCCATCTCTCAAGTATTTCCCATCCCTGAAATACTCCAGTTACCAGTGTGGCATCACCAGTCCCAAGTATTTCACATGCCTGAAATATTCCGGTTACCAGTGTGGCATCACCAGTTTCAATTATTTTCCATGACTGCAAAATTATTGCAAAGTGTTGCAGTATGCTGCAAGGAGCAGTGTAATTCAATGGCAGTTAATCTCTAGTCATCCAGTATTTTGTGACAGCACTGTACTGTAAAGTATTGAATTGCATCTCGTCTTGCTTCACTGTATACTATTGATACATAATACAATTCCAGAGAAGGTGGTGAGATAGACTACATGGACATTGACAGACACATGTCTCTTTATTAGACGGTCTCAAATATTTTTCTCCCCAAGCAAGCCTTTTAGATCTTGTAGCATTGGGAATAGTACTACTACTACTACTACCACCGGCAGAACTATTACTACTACTGGTGTCACCACCTGTTCCATCTATGCATTCACTGTCACATCCTTTTGTGGAGTAGTAGAAGGGTATTAGTGCATACATGCTTTGTTCAGAAAGCAGGAGACACCGCCTCTAGTGTTCCCATTGCTATCACTATGGCTGCTACATCTACAGTCAGTGTGCTTCCCACCACCGGTGCCATTCACGCAGCAGCCACCCTTTCAGCTGCGACCACTATGGCAGCTACTGTTACCACTATTTTTATGCCCATGGCCAAAGCACCATCTACCCCATGTCTGTGGATTTATGTGATAACCACAAAAGTGCAATCACGATAGGTGGCAGGGCAAGTATATATATCACAGAAAATCTATTTCAGTGATGTACACCCACACCACACAGGAAAACAGTGCCAGGGACTTAAATTTTGATTGTTCATGCAGTGGGCTGTGCCTCTTGCATTGCCCCACATCCCCCTTACTAAAGAATTCTTAACTACAGGGGGGTGCATGTCGGGGGAGTTCAAGATCTGGAGAAAAGAAATTGGGGGACGGGCACACAAAAATGTAGGTGTGCCCGGACCCGAACCTGGAACCCTTGCACTTTTAGGCTGACAATCACCAACCACACTATGGGGCCAGCTTGGCAGCCCCACACCAACCACACCAGACCAACCCTTCCTCCTTTCCATCATGCTGGACCCCCCCGCACACGCACACATATAGTGATGTCCTGTCACTATATGAGCCCACCTCCCCCATCCGGTCACCTTTCCTCAGCAGTAGCCCCTTCGACATGCACCAGGACTGAGTTGCCATTATTGCAAGCACTCAATCACCAATGCCCATGTCAGGGGCTACTGTGTCTGTGACCACAAACACCCTCCAGTGCTGACCCAATGCAATGCTTGATATTGCTTTTGGAGTGCTATATGTGTGGTGTGGTGGATCAAGTGTGCCTCATGAACCTGTGTTGCATTAATGAGAGCTCTGCGTTGGTGGTTGAAGTCTCATTGAGGTGTATATGCTACACCAGGTTTAATGGGTGATTAATGGTGTTGTTAAAGTGCTTTTTTAAAGTTTCCTCAAAAAAACACCTTTTCTGACCGAATACTGAATACCGAATAATGAATATCAAATAACTGGGACCCGAATACCAAATATTCGGCTGACTATTCGGGAAAAGGTATTCACACAGCCCTAATATACACATACTTGATAGAGACTCATTTTAGGGAGATAGACCCCTTTCCAAAATGCCCTCCAGAAAGTCAAACTGCTTTGATGAATTTTCTTACAGAAAAGAGAATTCATGTGAAATTTAAAGATATACATTGTAAAAACTGCCATGAATGGTTAAATATTAAGGCCAACCAGAAACATGAAAAAGTAGAGGAAAGAATATATTCTAGATTGTTGTGTGTTAATCAGTTGGAAACTATTGAGCATCTTTATTTTACCTGTTCATATATTTCAAATTTTTGAAAATTTTTATTCCAAGAATCTAAGGCTTCCTTTTTTCCAAAAGTTTCCTTCCCAATTTTAATGTATGGCTAGTATCCACTCTCGTGGGCTAAATGGGAGAAAAGTACTTTATACATCATTTTTATAGTGATTAAATTGCACATCTGGAACTCCAGATGTTTATTCTCCCTCCAACAGAAAGAGTTTACATACATATAATTATTTGAGAAAGTTCTTAAAGAATTACAGGATATTTATTTTCAGGAAGCAAAGCAGAAGGAAGAAAAATGGTTACAGAAATTATGGAAGAATTTACTGTGGATCACTGATAGTGATGTCCCTGTTACATAATGGTTGGGATATTCAAAGCAGTTGTGCATGGTGCAACTGGGTTGCACATGGGCATCTGAGGAACTATGCCATGGAGCGATATTCAGTGGGAGACAATGAGCAGCGCAAGTAGCAGAGCGCCAATGCACAACCCCAATGAATGCATGCACAAGGGCAGGGGGCGTTTCCATGAATATAGAGCACAGTGCAATATTCAACCCATGGCCCATGGTGCAAGTGTGGAGCAATGGCCAGATGCACAGAGCAGACTTGAGCCTATAAATACAGGGAGCAAGCAGGGGGATAGCACTTGCACCAGAGGGGAGTGGGACAGAGAGAGACAGAGAGACAGAGAGAGTGAGAGAGAGAGAGAGAGAGAAAGCCACCAGACCCTGGAAGGAGTGATACAGGCATCCACAGGAGTGCGGGACAGAGGTGACAGTCTTGTACAAGCCAAGGGCAGGGGTCACAAGAGGGAGCCAGGCAGAGTGACAGGCACTGCCCCATGGTGGCAAGTAGACCATTGGAGCTGGATGCCCAGGGGGAGACAGGACAACAGGGCCATGGCCAGTGCAGCCTTCCAGATGGAGGCCCTAATGAGGGGTGTGAGGAGGCAGGAGGCAGAGTGACTTGGCCGTGGAAGGGCCCATCGGTGGTATGCCCAGAACAAGTGGTACCTTCCCCACAGCAGCTTCGAGAACCACACTGATATGGAGATCATGGGTCAGTATCGCCAGAACCAGATGATTCTGAGGGAGCTCTGTGAGCTGTGCAGTAAGGAGATGCAGGCACCCTCTAGACAGAGCCTTGCCCTGACAGTGGAGATGAAGGTGACAGCCGTCATGTGCCTGCTCACCACGGGCACCTTCCAGAGACCAACAGGGGACACTACAGGCATAACCCAGTCAGCCAAGTCACGCCTCCTCACACAATTCCTCAATGCCCTGCTGCCAAATGCTGTGGAATACATCTATTTCCCCACCACCCAGAGCGTACAGCAACCATGCAGGAATTCCACAAGGTAGCATGAATGCCTGACATGCTAGGGGCCATTGACTGCACCCATGTGGGCATCCGCATGCCACCTAGCCCTGAGGGCATAGCATATTTGAATAGGAAGGGCTACCCCAGTGTCAACTGCCAAGTGGTGAGCAATGCTAGGGGGCGCATAACCAATGTCTGTGCCACACACCCTGGGAGTGCACAAGATTTATTCATCTGTTACAGCTCTGCACTGTGCCACAGGTTCGAGAGTGGGAATATCCCAATGGGCCTCCTAATGGGTGAGTATGGGATGACCATAGGGAGCTGGGAACAGCAGTGCATGGGACGAGGGTGAGCGGTGTGGGTGCACTAGTGGGAGCACCAGGGATGGGCAAGGGGCACAGCAACAGAGGACACCAGGCTAACCATGTATCTGTCCACACAGGAAACAGTGGCTACCCACTAAGGCCCTGCTGCTCACCCACTACCAGCACCCATTGTCCCCAGCAGAGGGCCATTACAACGAAGCACATGCCAGCACGCAGAACATCATTGAGCATGTGTGTTTGGGATGCTGAAGACAAGATTCCATTGCCTAGACAGGTCTGGCGGTGCCCTATAGTACAGCCCCTCGAAAGCCTGTGGCCTATTCCTGGCCTGTTGCATACTGCACAACATGGCCATTGACACTGGGATAGCTGTCGAGGCTGAAGAGGGGGACAGCAGTGGGGACGACAAGAGCAATGGGCTGGGGGTGAGGGCAGCCCCCTCTGGGTGGAGGAATCCCTGGCTCCTCAGGATGGCACTCCAGCACTGGGACACGATTGCACAGGCGCACTTTGGTGCATGCAGGTAGGTGTAGCAACACCCATGCAGTGGACAGGCACAATGGCACAGCACACAGGCATGGGCAGGCATAGCTATGGGCAGGGGTGGGGATGGCAGTGCCACACAGCCACACACAACACCAGACAGCACTGTACAGCAATGCACACACAGACACACACACACTGGCACATGCAGGCACACGCTCAGGTGCTACCATGTGGCGTGGATCAGATGCAGGGTGCCGGTGCACAGATGCAACCAATGCTGTGCTGCTATCATCACGCACATGCCACATGGGCCAGTGGGTGACCACACAGGCAGCATGTGGCATGACACACAGTTGCAATGATTGTGTCATGCACCCACACACATCGCCCATGTGCACACAGGGCAGTGGCAGCAGACAGGGCAGCACGCACATCAGTCGGCAGCCACTGGCTTCTCAATGGCCACAGGGGTTGAACTGCGGGAACATGACTGGGTCCTTTCAGAGGTGTGTAGGCACCCAAACAGGCCTACCCCAGGTATGCCTGGGAAGCCAACAGCAGAGCCCAGCATTGACATGGAAGGAGTCACTCAACGCTGGGTCTGTGGGGTGGAAAGTGCACTCTGCGGTATCTGTGGCTGGTTGCCATGCCCTGTGGCAGCCAGTGGTGCAAGACCAACCGAGATTGCATTGGCAATGCCATCCCAGGATGTGGTTGTGTCCTCCTGCAGGTGCTGTATGGACTCCAGGACATGTGCAGTGTCACTCTCGTGCAGCTCAGCTTCCTGGTGCACCTCTGCGCAAAGTGCATGCACCCCAGCTACAAGTAGTACCTGTTGCTCCACAGAGGCTCACAGCAATCAGGTGTGCTCTGTCAATGGGTCAGCACCCAGGGGTGCACAGGCATGCCGCCATCCCACCGGTGGTGTATGACCATGCTGCATGGCCCCCCGTTCAGATGAACGCTGCACAGCAGGGTGCCCATGGGGTTGGTCACTGTCTGGTGCCCTGGCAGTGGATTCTGTGTCCGGCCACCCAATGTCCCCAGTGGTCCACTGCTGCTGCCTGTGTGGCTCCTATGCACTGGCCAGTGCCTGAGCAGTTGCACCACCACCACCCAGCACCACTGTGGCTGTGCACATGGTGGCACTAGGGGCAGCAGCAGGCATCTGTTCCACCACCGACAGGCCACTGGCCATGCTGCCATTGATGATGGTAGGTATGGGTGTCTCCCCCATGACACCACTCATGCTGTAGGGATAATGGTCATGTCATCATCAGTGTCAGACCCCACCCTGATCTGTGCCTCCACGCGGAGCATGCCATGACTGGCATCCTGCTGGAACACAGCTAGAGCCTCATCCGACACCAAGCCCAGGACATCCATCTGGACAGCAGTGGTGTGCTTCAGTTGATTGGGTGCCCGGATGCCAGTAGAGGTGAATGGCTGGTCCTCCAGGGCTATGCCTGCCACCATGGCTGCCACTGGTGCCCCTGCCACTGCATGCAGGCATGCCGGTGCTGTAAGAGAAAACAGATGTGCTAGTGCTGCCATACCTGAACCCCCCGGGGCATGACATACATACCATGCAGTGATGGGCTCCCTCCTGTCTGGAAGCCACCACCCAGCATACCCTCAATGGTGTTGCACTGAATGGTGGCCACCACCAGCTCCTCTTGTGCTATGAGCTGTGGCACAGCAGCATGGCCCCCACCAGTGGTTGTCCTGGCAGCCCGTATGGCCACCACCTTCTCCTTAATCTGGTGTTTTTCAGTGCTCACCTTCTTTCTGCACTTCTGCACAAACCACTGGTGGCTGCCCTGCTGGTTCACAGCCACTGCCACCTCCACCCAGGCTGCAGCCTTGACCTGTGGTGTGCAGCCTGTCGAGGTAGTCCTCGAACAGGGCATCAGCTTCTGCCTTCTTAAAGCTGGGCCTGCACTTGCGGGCAGGCCCATGTTCCTCAGTCTCCTCATGCTCTAACATAGTGCTACCTGTGGACATGGACATGTGTGTTACTGCCTGCAGATGCCTACTCCATCCACCCTGCTGTGCTGGATGTTCCCACAGCAGGCGCAACTTACCTCACATGGTTGCAATACTGGTCCATGGCCTGTGCTGTTGTGTGGCGCCTTTATAGTGCATCGCATGCAAATGAGCTGTTGCGCAACAGTAATGACATGCTAATATCCCCAGTGCACCGTGCATTGGCTGATGAGCTCATTAGCATGTGACAGCTGAATATCGCGCACTTGCTCCTTGCACAATGGAATTGCCCAGGTGCATGTCATGGTGCAATGCCATGACATGAGCAGTGTACTGCCCACAGTACGTATATGTCGTGGCATGTGCTACTGCCTATTGTGCACTGTGTGCACAGAGCGCTATTTGGGCCATAGTGCATAGTGCGCCATGAGCCCCATTGCGCTCAGGCGCTATAGGGTCCATGGTGCACTATGCACTATGGCCCCTATAGTGCTCCTGCACACTATGCACTGGGTGACCCCTGACCCCTGGTCTGACCCTATAACCTCTTGGGACTCCCGCTTCATGTGCAGAGTGGGCCACACCCATGCCACTCATCCACAGCAATGAGTGATTGGCGGATGCTGTGCAACCCTCCATGAGATGCACATCCATTGCACATTGTGCACATGCACTACTGGCTGCCATCTTGTTTCAGCAAATTGTATAGGAAGCATGGTGTGGAGAGGGGTGCGACGTGCTTGCAATTGGAGTGAGGTAGAATTGGTGAACCTCGTGGCCCAGGTGCAGCCACATGCACCTGGCCTGTTTGACCAGGAGCCCCTGCAGCAGGCCAGGACTGACATCTGGCAAGCCATTGCTGCTGGCCTGGTCCAGGACACTGGAGTGCATCAGACTGGTGAGCAGTGCCGCCACTGGTAGTGTGACCACAAGCAGAGGGACCCCAAGAGGCTAAGGATGCTGCAGGCACATGTCTGCGGGGGGGCCGTGTCACGGTCAGGTAAGTTGGTACATGCTGCTTCTGTGCCCAACTGACCTACCGTGGTGTTGGTTGGCCTGACATGCTCTATGGGGGGGCACTGTCTGCATGTGCCATGTGGTGTTGCATTGCCGGCCACTGGGTGTGCTGCGCCACTGCCCTGTGGGTCATGTCAGGCTGGGGCGCACACTGTGCATAGGGGTGGTGGTGGTGGGCGCATGCTGTGGCTGTACTCTGATGTGTGCCTATCTGTGTTCCATTCCAAGGGTCTGAGGATCGGCACCATGCCAGGGTGGCAGGGGTGCCTGGCAGGCTGCAGCAGACCGCTGCAGCACATCCAGCCGGGCGAGCGAGCCCAACTGGTGGAGGTGGAGTGACTGCAGGACTGGCACGTGCAGTGCCTCAGCAGGCAGGTAGACACTGTTCTCTTAGAAACATGGAAACATAAAAACAGAGACTTTGACGGCAGATAAGGACCGCTTGGCCCACCTACTCTGCCCATTTCCCTACCTACATGATAAGCTGCAGATCCTAGTTAATCAATAGCCTGTTTCTTCCTACCCCCCACAAAAATTGCCTTATGACTGTCCTATGCATTCTTGAATTCTCCCACAGTTTTAGACCCTACAACCTCCTCAGGAAGGCTGTTCCATGCGTCCACCACCCTTTCTGTGAAAAAATACTTCATCACATTGCCCCTGAACCGCCCCCTCTATCTTTAAATTGTGTCCCCTTGTTCTTGCACATCTCTTTTTCTGAAAGATGCTAGCCTCTTGGACTTTATTGTTTCCACTGAGGTACTTAAAAGTTTCTATCATGTCCCCCCCCTTCCTCCTTTCCTCAAGGGTATACATATTAAGCTCCTTTAGTCTCTCCTCGTATGGCTTCTCTTGCAGACCATACACCATTTTAGTTGCCCTCCTCTGGACTGCCTCTATCCTGTCTATGTCCTTGCAGAGATGGGTTCTACAGAATTGGACACAGTACTCCAGATAGGGTCACACCAATTGTCTGTACAGAGAGATAACAACTTCCTGTTTTCTGCTGGCAATTCCTCTCCCTATACATCCCAGTATCCCCCAGCCCTTCCTACTGCCTTCTCACATTGATTGCTAACCTTAAGGTCATCTGATATGATTACCCCAGGTCCCTTTCTATTTTTGTTGTTGTTACTACCCCCCCCCATTGTGTAATCGTCCCCTAGGTTTTTATTTCCCAGGTGCATTATTTTGCACTTCTTTGCATTGAATCCAAGCTGCCATACTTCTGACCATTCCTCCAACCTTGCCAAGTCCCTTCTCATCCTTTCCACACCTCCTTGTGTATCAACCCTGTTGCAGATCTTTATGTCATCTGCAAAGAGGCATACTTTTCCTTCCAGTCCCTCTGCAATGTCACTTATAAAGACATTAAAAAGGACTGGATCCAGTACTGAGCCCTGCGGTACCTCACTAGTAACCCCTCTTTCTTCAGAGTGGACTCTACTTACAATTACCTTCAGTGTCCTGTTGTCCAGTCTATGTTTTACCTAGGCTACCACCCTGGGACCCACTCCCAGGCTGGTTAAGTTGACTATTAATCTTTTGTGTGGGACTGTGTCAAATGCCTTACTAAAGTCTAGGTAGGCCATGCCCACAGTCCCTCCCTGGTCTATTACTTTGGTCACCCAGTCAAAGAAATCAATTAGATTTGCCTGACATGACCATCCTGCTGTAAAACCCATGCTGCCTTGGGTCCTGTGCCCCCCTGGCCTCTAGGTACTCAACAATTCTTTCCTTCAGAAGTGATTCCATCACTTTCCCTACCACAGAGGTCAAACTGACAGGCCTGTAGTTTCCTGCCTCTGTCCTGGTCCCACTTTTGTGAAGGGGAATCACCTCCGCCTTCCTCCAGTCCTCAGGTACCACACCAACCTCCCATGATTTGTTAAAAAGTGTAGTCAGTGGTTTCACTAGTTCTCCCCTTAATTCTTTTAGTATTCTGGGGTGAATTCCATCTGGCACCATTGCTTTGTCCACCTTTAGTTTTAGGAGTTCTTTCAGAACCCTTTCTTCTGTGAAAGGACTGGGATCGACTCTCTATCCAGAGTGCTTCTGTTAATTGTATAGGCACCTCCCTCCTCCTCTTTTGTGAATACTGAGCAGAAATATTCATTCAGTAGCCCTGCTTTTTCACTGTCCTCTCTGCCCACTCACCATCCATTCTATTCAGCCTCACTATCCCTCCCTTTGTCTTTCTACGCTCCTGATGTACCCATAAAGGTTTTATCCCCCTTCTTAACTGAGTTAGCTATCTTTTCCTCAGTTTGGGCCTTTGCTATTCTGACTTCCCTACCTGCTTCCTTCTGCATTAACTGGTACAGCTTTCTATCCTACTCCTTCTGTGTTTCCTTATACTTTCTGAATGCTATCTTTTTCTCCCTGACCTTCCCTGCCACCTCTTTTGAGAACCATAGTGGCTTATTCTTTCATTTTTATTTGTTTATTTGCTTCACAAAAAAGCTTGTTGCCTCTGTGATGGCAATTTTGATGTTTCCCCATTGTTGCTCCACCCCTCCTCCTAGCCTGTTTGCTAGTGCTTTTCTAAGGCACTCTCCTATCTTGCCAAAGTCAGCCCTCCTGAAGTCCAGTTCCCTCACTTTTGTATGGCTTGACTCTGTAGCTGAGTTTTATCGTGAACCGCACTGTTTGGTAGTCACTTGTTCCAAGATGGCTACCCACTTCTAGATCTGAGATCCTCTCACTGTTCCCATTTGAGAGTGCGAGGTCTAAGATTGCTCCCGCATGAGTGGGTTCCAAAACTAGCTGTCTGAGGTGTGCCACCTGTAGGGCATTGAGAATGACCCTACTCTTGGATGTGGCTGCAGGAAATGTGCTCCAGTCAACAGCTGGTATATTACGGTCTCCCATCAACAGTATCTCCCCTTTCTCTGCCATCCTAAGAATGCCTTCTATCATATCCTTGTCCAGTCCCTTCCCCTGACATGGGGGTCTGTATACAACCCCTGTTCAGTTTGTGGTACCATTTCCAGTCTCTAAGGTGACCCACAGTGCCTCCTCTCCTCCCTGTTTACTCTTTTGTTCAGTTGCTTTTATCTCTTCCCTTATATAAAGAGCTACTCCTCCCCCTCTTCTGCCCTCCCTGTCTCTCCTGTAGGTTGTGTACCCTGGTATGTTAACATCCCAGTCATGGTTCTCTGTGTACCATGTTTCTGTGACTGCCATGGAGGGTCAGCAGGGCTGAGGGTGTGGCCATGGCCACCTGTGCCATGTGCCATGTCAGCTGTGTGAAGCACACTGTGCGATGTGCATGCCACTGTGGGGCAGCTATTGCACATGTGTACCTGCTGTTGGGATGAGTGTGTGCCTGGCTGCCACCAGTGCTGCTGTAGCCTTGTGCCACCTGCCTGTCACTGAGTGGTCAGATGGCCCTTTGGAAGCAGTGTCCACCCCTGTGCACTGTCATGGCTTGCTGGGATGTCAGCCAGAGTTGGCCCACCCACTGTGAGTGGCCAGGGTGCCACTTCAGGGGTGTGTGTTCCCACTGTCCACTGCACACAGTTGGAGGGCATGGTTTCTATGGGCTTGCACTGATCACCTGTCCATTCCTTTGTCATAGGCATCTAGAGGAGGTCGCAGCTGCTGCTTTACTGCCGGCTATTGAAGCAGATAATTCTAATCATGTCAATGAAGTTGGAAGTGGCCCAGCAGACACGGAGAATGGTGCTGCATGACAGGCAGCATTGGAGGTGCCAGGCAGCGGCAGGCTGTGGCCACCCTTAGCTGACCCCCATGCATCCCTCTTACCCTGTCATCCTTTCCCCTTCCTTCCCCCATCCTGCTGTACAGTCCCTGTCCCCTTTACCCATCCCTCACTCTCCTACCCTTTCCCTCCATTTTACCATATACATAGTTCTTTTAATACAGTTTACTGGCTTAACCGCCTGTGTCCATGTTTGCTTTGCAGCTGGCGAGTGGAGTCAAGCTGCAGTGGCATGGTGGGTGTCTGTGTGGTGTGCCTGTGTCATTGTGCGGGCCGTGCATGGTGGTGTCCTGCCCCTTGGTCAGTGGCAGTGCCTTGGGGTGGCCATGGGCTGGCTGTCCAGGATGTGTGGCATGTGTGTTGGGTGCTGTCTACCACGGTGTGGCTTGATGTGGTCTGGGTGGGTGGAGGCATGCCATCCAGTGGGGGTTCCAGTGGCAGCTCACCCTTGGCTGTTGGTGCCACCTGTTCCATGCGTCCACTGCCCAGGTGCCAGAGGGGGCAGGTCTATGTGATAATGGTGAATGCCTAAAGGCTATCACTGTTATTGCTCAGTCAGAGTGCCAAACACATTTTCGGCACTCTGACAACTCCGGTACACTAGAACAACAGCACCAGGACAGATTTTTATTGCTTTCTGTGGGGGGAAATTGCCTCCCTCTGCACCCCCTACTTAAGGTTTCTCAGCTCCAGGGTGGTGCATGTTGGGGGGGTGAAAGCAGTAAAAAAAAGGTTCAGGCCGGGTGCAATAAAAAATCGCACCAGCACCCAGATCCAAACCCAGTACCTTAGCCAATCCCTGATGCCACGACACAGCTCGATCAGCAACTGCAGAGCCACCTCCTACAGTCTCTCCACCCTCTCCCAGCCCACGCTTACCATGCTCGCTCCAACCACCCCCACAAGTGTACATATAGCGACATCCTGTCACCTAATTTGCCCACCCCCCTCATCCGAGCGCCCTACCTTTCCATCACCGTGAGTGGATTGCCCAAGGAAGGAGTCACCATAACAGATGGTGCCCTTCCTCATGTGCCCACTTCATGGGTTACTGGGGGGCGGCTGCCTGTCTGCACCCTGCAGGTGGTGGACACCTGTCGCCCACCACTGTGCCTCCCTGCCACTGTCCCCAGCTGGGTTCCACTAACTCTCTGTGCTGTCTCCCAGCTGCTTTGCTCCCACCAATGCCTGGGGCTGGTCCTTCTGTGCCTTGGTGCATCTCCCTTTACTCCGTTGCTCATCTCTGGTTGTGCTATGGCACAGGTCTGGTTGCTCCCTGGTGCACCTCTGGCTGCACCATAGTGCATCCCTGCGATATTCTGCCATGTTGCACTGATGCATGTCACCATGTGCAACCATTGAATATTGCATTCACTGCACCACGGCACATTTGTGTTATGTTGTGCTGTGCCGGAGTTGCACCGGCCTTTGGCACATTTCTGAATATCTGGCCCCATGTGTATAAAGTAAGAGAAATAGGGTGTGTAGCAATGTAATTATTTCTTTGTATGGAATGTATCAGACCTTTGACAGATTTGTCTTATTTTTTTTTGTTTCAAGTGTATGGTAAAGTATGGCCTGGAATGTGTATATATTGTTTCTTTTTCTTTGTTCTGGTTTCTATGATTTCATAAATAAAAAATTCCCCTACTCTTTTCAATAAGTGCCATGGGATCTTTAACATCCACCTTAACAGGCAGATGGGACCTCGGTTTAAAGTCTCATCTTAAAGATGCCACCTCGGGAGTGCAGCACCCCCCTCATGCTACACTACAGTGTCAGTATTGGGATTTATCCTAAGTACCTGATGTGGGGATAGAACCCACAGTCTTCTGATCTTTCAGCCTCAGAGGTGAGGGTGCTACCTGCTGAGCCACTGACACTGCTAATGCCTGCCTATTCAGATGACATGGTTGTATGTCTGCAAGATGAGGAGTAGCGAGAGGAATTGAAAATACTGTTAGAAGAATATAATTTATATTCAGCATCTACAATAAACTACCATAAGAGTAAAGGATCATCACTCGGGAATCAAGTACTGCAAGCTCCTTTACACATGCAGTAGCAGATATACCAGTAGATTCAGAGGAAAACAATATCTAAGGGCTGACATTTAGAACACAAGATATTGCCAAGACAAACTGGAATAAATGTATGAGTGCAGCAGAATACAAGATAGTGAATTGGAAAGGGAAAAAAAATGTCCAAGCAGAAAAGATTCATGTTAATAAAAACAATATTGTTGCCCATTTTTTGTATACATTAGTTATATCTTCCCCCCACCCAAAGTATTGGAGACTAAGTTACAGTATATAGCATTTTGTTCCAGGCTTTGTGGGGAAGCAGGCTGAATCATGTAAAAAGAAATATATAAAGAGAAGAAGAAGAAGAAGAAGAAGAAGAAGAAGAAGAAGAAGAAGAAGAAGAAGAAGGGAGGGCTGGGAATGATAAATCTGGTGGTATTTCATTATCGTATTTTTTATATACTAACATAGGAGCTTATCTGTAGACAACACAAACCAGAGTGTTGTGGCGGGGTTGCATTAAATCATGGTGTGCATTACTATGGCCAGAATGGATAAATAATAGGCTGGTGAAAATTAAGAAATCAGGCTATCAGTCAGACTATATCTTATTTATTTATTTTTATTTATTGAGGATTCAGAAAATATCTTTGAGTCAAAGACTCTTTTTCAATGGTTCCACGTCAGTACAGATAAACACAATAGGAGAACAGTACAGCTCAAATACAGAAATAGTAACACAAGCAAGCAAAACACTATACAATAATACATTAAATTGGCTAACATTTTAGATACTGGTTATACCTGGTGCTAGGCACAAAGTCCAGGGAACATTTGAAAACTCAAGTGCAGGGCTAACAAAGAGAGATTCTAGGGTTTGTGGGGGGAACTTATGTCCAGTCAATTGATATTGAGTGGAGGGCAGGTTCGGTGGCAGTCACAGAAATTCGTGGACTGCAGGTGGTTCCTAAGGTGGGTTTTGTAGCAGCCTAGTCTATTCAAGTTTGTGAGGGCATTAGGCAGGCTATTGACCAAGGATGGGGCTCAATAACTAAAGGACCTTTGGAATTGGGAGGTGCGGCATCAGGGGACAATGAGGAGTTGCCTTCTAGTTCTATGAGTGTGCTGCTGTGACAGGACCCATTGTATTAGGGGGGAGAGACCAATGGGGGCGAGACCAAGGGAAATCTTTTAGGCCATGAGGCAAGTGTGAAACCTGATTCTGTTATCTAGGTTAAGCCAGTTTGTGGTGTTGTAAAGGGAACATGTGTGAGTTTGACTATCACAGCCCAAGGTGAGGCGGCAAGCTTGTTGAGGGAGAGCTGAAGTCTGGATAAGGATGAGGAGCTGGCAGTGCTATAGATAAGAATGCCATAGCCTAGAAGGGAGAGGACTGAGGAGGAGACTGCAAGGCAGAGGGCATCAAGAGTGAGACAGTGTTTAAACAGGTAGAGGATGCCCAGCCAGATGTTGAGGGCTGTAGACAGTAGGTGAATGTAGTGGTGGAAGTTGAGGGCTTGGTCAAGAGTGATGCCCAGGTATTTAAAGGAGTCCACTTGCTCAAGAGGGGTCAGGTTGGCTGTTGGTAGTGGAGGACAGTGGTTCTTCTTGAGGCTAAGTGGGTGAGAGAAGTACATAACTTTAGTCTTTTTATAGTTTAGAATAAGGTGCTGTGAGGTGAACCACTTTTTGGCATCACTGAAGGAGGACTGAAGAGAGAGGTGGAGCTGAGTGGGGTCATGGTTGAAGAAGTATAGAACAGCATTGTCCACATACAGTAGGATGTTGCCTGAACAGGGCTTCGGGAAGGGAGTTGAGAAAGAGGCTGAATAATAAAGGTCCGAGGATAGACCCCTGCGGAACACCAGAGCAGACAAGCAGCTTGCTAGATAAGGTGGTTCCAACTCTTACTTGCTGTGAATGGTCTGCTTGATAGTCAGTGAACCAGCAGAGGGCATCATGTGAGAGACCATGTTTGGAGAGGGTAGTTAGTAGGAGGGAGTGGTTGATAGTGTCAAATGCTTTTGTGAGGTAAAGGAAGAATGCACCGGAGAGCTGACCACTGTCGATGGCCGTGTGGAGGAGGGTGGTGAACTCGAGTAGGGTGGTAGTCATGCTGTGTCCCTTGCGGAAACCATGTTGCTGGTGGCAAAGTATTTTGTGTTTGTTTAGGTGGTCGGTGAGCTGATCAGAGACGATACGCTCTAGTGCCTTAGATATAGGGTGATAGTTGTTGGTGGGGGTACGGTCTCCATTCTTAAATATGGGTGTGATGGAGGCAGATTTCCAGCAAGAGGGGAATTTCCCAAGACACAGAGATTGGTTAATAATCTGAGTAAGGGGGAAAAGCACCTCAGTGAGAGTGAGCCGGAGAAGTCTCAGATCTAAGTAGTCACTACTGTATTGGGAGTGGCTTATGGCTTTTTTAAGGTAGGGCTCTGCAGACTTAGGGGAGATGCACCATAGGTGAAATGGAGGGTGTTTGGGGGGAGGAGGTGTAAGAGACAGGGGGTGAGACAGGGGGTGGGTCAAAGAAGTGGTGAGGGAGAATGTGGCTGAGGTCAGTGAAGGCACAGTTAAATGCGGTGGCAGTCCGAGTGGAATCAGAGGTCAGGCCCTCTTTGACCAGGATTTGCGTAGGGGGCAGGGTTGTGGTCTTTGCCAGGTGTCCTTAATATTGTCCCAGAATTTTCATCCCACGCCCCAGGTAGAGGTTAGGACAGATTTGAAGAACTCGGCCTCGGCTTTACACAGAGCCCATGTGCACTGGTTACGGGCCTCTCGGTACTTCTGTCTGTCAGTTGGCAGGCCAGTCTCATTGGTTAGGTGCCATAGGGAATCCCTGGACTGCATCAGGGCCAGTAGATGATCCAATATCCATGGCACCAGGTTGCCTTTGACCATCCTTTTGGCCAGAGGGGCGAACATATCACAGATAGCATTATAGGAGTGAATGAAAAGGTCAAGGGCTCTGTCATGGTCAAGGGTGTTAGTTATGAATGACCAATCCATCATACTAAGATGTGCTATCAGGAGTGTAAGTTTACCAGGGCCAAACTTGCATCAGATGATAATTTTCTGAGGTGATTTGGGGGTCTTGCACGTCCAGGAACAGGGGACAGGGGAGTGGTCACTGATTGTGTCAGGGAGAATAGTACTGCTGGTGATTTTGTGTGGGCGGTTTGTGAAGACTAGATCTGTGAAGCCTTCACTAGAATAAAACAATGGGAAAAATCTCACCTCTTCATGACCACATGTACTAGGAAACAGCAGTATCATGAGATAATGCGGACAAACTTTGAGGAGCAGGTGGTGTTTCCTGGTTGTCCAGAATCAGATAGCAAAAATGTATTAAGCATCTTAAACTGTAAAAGGGTACCAGAATATGTATGGAATGTGCTTTGGATGAGTATCCATGGGAAACCGGGGGTATGAAATGCCTATAAACACAAGTCATTAACAGACAGGTATTACCCTCATCCAGGCTGTGGGGATTCCGTAGAAACTCAGGAGCATTTGGTTCTACAGTGTCCATATGCCACAGGATTTTTGACTAATATATCTTCAATCTGGCATACCCTTCTGTATGTGGGAATTACCTATCAGGAGCTGGTACTGGGAATATATTGGGGACGATGGGTGGCATATCATAAAACTACATTGCAAGTCATTGGGATTAGGATGCTATATTATTTATGGTAGTCCAGATGTGCATGGTTACTTCAACAAAAATATGTGTTCCATCAAGAAGTGATCCAAGATGTAGGAAATGCATTGCAAATTATATATCAGAAAGATACACAATTGTACAGTCAGAACAAAGTATGAGTCTTATAGAGAAATTATTACTTTCTCACACCATGATGTTACAAGGATGAATTTGATAAGACTAACAAATAAAGACTACACCTAGCCAGCAGGCATCACTTGTGACATGCAGAATATATGATATATGTTATACATAGGGATAGGGAGCTTTTTTCATAATACATGGATTCAAATTGTAAGGATTATGAGGGGAAGGAAGTTGTTGAGGTAGCTTGAACAAGTACAGTATGTGGCTAAATAAAGTAGGGATTAGAGAAACACTGGAAGTTTTGTTATATAAGCCAATCAACTGACTATTTAAACTACATATTTCTATAGTATTATTTATGACAGGAGGACTGTATTTGCATTAAGTTTGAAAATTATGTTTTTTGTATGTATATTTTTGGAATTGTTTTGAATTGTATGTATTTCTTTATCAAATATCAATTCCCCTGCTCTTTTTGAGAAGTGCTATGGGATCTTTAACATCCACCTGAACTACCACCAGAACAGGCAGATGGGACCTTGGTTTAATATCTCATCCGAGGTACTGTGAGGGAGGGGGGTAGAGGAGTCTAAGTGTTGTGTAATGCATTTTGTGTGTACCGATTGTTCTTCATGAAACCTATCTCTTATGTTATGTATACTTTATAAAAAAAAAAAAAATCTCATCGGAAAGACGGCACCTCGGGAATGCAGCACCCCCCTCATGCTGCACTACAGTGTCAGTACTGGAATTTAACCCAAGTGCCTAGTGTGGGGAAATTACAGTAAGCAGGAAGATATTTCTTCTTTCCCTTTGTAGTAATTTCTGGATTCTGTTACCTCCTCTTACAGATGCAGGAAAATGATCAATGCCCGGTAAATGGGTAGTATGATGATCACAGTTATAAAACTGGCACCAGTGGGCACCAACTGGAGCATCATATTAGTGGTGATACAGCGAACATGTTCCTGTAGACATTCTTTCAAAGGATGCACAGTACGTTCAATAAACAGAAGGACAATTGCACCAAATGGCAGAAACAGTGAATGTAGTTTTACAGTTAATAAAATGGTTAATTTCATAAGACTGATTATTAGTGGGACCAGTAAAAATAACTCCAGTATTTACAAATTTACAAATGCTAAAATTACCACAACAATGCATCCCTTTGAGGAGTGGCAGAAGACCAAAGTTTATTTTTTGTTTGTGTTAGCACATTGGCTATGAATAATCATATCACGAATATTAAAAGCCTTTCTGTAGTCTACTTCAGGACAATCACTAATAGTGCCTGCTAAGTCCATTTTTAAGACATGCCAGCGTTTCTTCATAGCACCTGCAACAAGCAGACTTACAGAGTTAAATTCAGTTATGAAATTTACAGAAGTATTATTAAGTAAGGTTTCGGTTTTAAAATAAGGTATGAATGACTATCTGGACAGAGAGCATATGATCTGGTGTTGTCTAAAAGTAAGGGATCATATCCCCTTTGCACAAATCTGAAAATATCCTCAGCTTGCCTTAAATATGTTTTATCATTAGAACAATTGCTAAAGAGCTGCAAAAACTTTCCCTTAGAAATACCTTTTTAAGATGACTTGGATGGACACTATCAAACTGCAACAGGGTATTTCCTGAGGTGGGTTTACAGAATGTTTCAGTGATAATGTCTCCTTCTGAGTCAAATTTCAGTGTAAGGTCTAAAAATGAGATGGCACTGGGTTTATACTGTATGAAAAATGAGATTGGTAACTGGGTTCTGTATGTACAAAAGGGTATGATCTGCATACAAAGCGATGTGCACCTCCTTCCCATTGACACATATCTCATGTATGTTCTGGGCTGCCCTAACTACAGCTGCCAATGTCTCTATGCTAAAACTGAAAGGGAGAGGAGAAAGGGGGTATCACTGCCTAGTACCTCTTTGTATCAGGAATGCTTCTGATAAGACCCCATTCATCTTTATTCTGGATACCAGACTGTTATACAAAGCCTGAATACTATGTAGGAATTGTTTGCCTACCGCAAAGGCTATAAAGGTTTTTTTCTAAAAAAAAAAGCCAGTCTAAGCAATTGAATACTTTTTCAACTTCCACTGGTAAGATTATATTGGGTTCCTCACTCCCTGCTTGCAAATACAGGACATTTAACAATCTCCTAATGTTGTCATGCAAATGTCTCTATGTTATGCACCCCATCTGGTCTTGATGTACCATAGTTCCTACCACCTGCTGCAGCCTGTCAGACATTACTTTGGTGTATATCTTAGCATTCTGGTTAAATAAGGATGGGGGGGGGGGAGACTGATGGTCACCAAACAAGAAATGTATTTGGGAGTAGTTATATCTGATGACCTAAAGGTGGCCAAACAATGTGCTAATGCTGTGGGGGAGAACCAGTGGGATGCAGGGGTGCATAGGGAGAGGCATCACCAGCAGAACAAAGGAGGTGGTGATGTTACTGTACAGATCATTAGTGAGGCCTCATTTGGAATATTGTGTCCAATTCTGGAGGCTGCATCTCCATATGGACATAGACAGGGTGGAGGCAGTTCAAAGAAGGGCAACAAAGATGGTGCAGGGCCTGCACCACAAGTCATATGAAGAGAGACTGGGATATGTATATCCTGGAGGAGAGAAGAGACAGGAGAGATATGATAGAAACCTACAAATACCCAAAAGGCATAAATTGGGTACTGGAGGGTAGCATCTTTTAGACAAGGAGATGTCCAGAAACGAGGGGACATGACATGATGTTGGAAGGGGGTATACTAAGGGGGTAGCATGAGGAAGTATTTCTTCACTGAAAGGGTGGTGGATGCATGGAATAGACTCCCAGCAGAGGTGGTGAGGGCAAACATAGTGGGGGTATTCAAGCATGCATGGGATAGGCATAGGGGAACCCTAGCAATGGGAATGAGAAGGTAAAGCTAGAGATCAAGTATGGTCTGCAGCTTTTACAGGAGGCAGGGAAAATGGGCAGACTAGATGGGTCTAGCGGTCCTTATCTGCCATCAAGTTCTATGTTTCTATAAAGGCTGGTAAGAGCTGCAACTAAAAGAGTCTTTCCCAGGTTTTAAAAGTACAGTAATATTAGCTTCTTACCAGGAATCTGGGACTTCTCTTTTTTTTTTTTTTTGCACAATGTTAAAGAAATTCATCAGTGTGGATAGTATCTCAGGGTCAGGTCAAAAATCTCTTAAAATTCTGCACAAAACCTTTCCAGGCCTGGTGATTTGTTCTCTGGGAGGTCATTATTGACCAGGAGAACTTCATCTACAGAGACCAATTTCCTCAACATACTCTTCTGTTCGTGTGTTAATTTTGGTAAGTCAGCACTGGTCAAGAAAAGTCTAACTTGTTCCTCAGCTGTTTGTGCTTGCTCTCTCTGATAAAGTTTATTATAAAAGTCTTTGAATTCAGGCGCTATGTCTCTAGAGGCATAGCACATGTCAATGACATTGACCCCTTTCCTAAGTTTAAGAATATGTCTTTCGGTTTCTTTTTTCCTTTATCTAAAAGCCAGAGCCCTCCATATTTCCAAACTCATAATATTTTTGGTTTAGAAAATTCAGCTAAACCTCCACTTTAATTTGGAGTAATGTATTTAATTTCCATCTTACTTCTATAATGCTCTTAAGAAGTTCTGGAGATCCCTTCACTTTGTGCTGTTTCTCTAGTCTGTTTAATTTTCCTGTGAGTTTGTTCTGCAACTCTAGGCTTTGCTTTTTTTTTTGTTGTTGTTTTGTAATGAGATGACTAGGAGGCAATGTAGCCACTTATAATCACATTTAAACCATCCCATAAGTATTTAATCCCAGAATCACACTCTGTAGTAACAGAAAGGCATATTTTAATCTCATCTCTAATTTTGTTTCTTTTTTTTTATTTTATTTTTATTAGCTTTTTATCACAAAATCTTTACAAGATGGGTAACATTTGGGCAACCAGAAGGATCACCCCAAGTGCAGTAGATACAATCACTTGAATCAATTATCCAGATATGACATGTAAAGAATAAAGCATATGTAAGAAGTGAAACCTCTATACCCCCTCACTACCCATGACCACCCTCATAAACCCTCCCTAACCCATCCCATACCAAGTGTAAACCATAATAAAGCTGAGCATTGATAGATACCAGGACTAATTCTCAATTTAATCATTTAAGGTTTCCATACAGACAACAGGGCATCTAGAGAACCCCATTTAGCTTGATAAGCTTGTAACCTATTACTCATAGATGAAATATGTTTCTCTAATTGGAGTGCAAGCAAAACTTCCTTATGCCATTCCAGAATGGAAAAAGGTGCACTATCTTTCCAATGTCTCAAAATAATTAATTTAGCAATGGTGGATATCATTGCCAAGTGCATCTTTTTAATTCTGGGGGTACCCAATGGGAAAACATTTAGTAAGCAAGCTTCCGGAGTAAACAGGGGATCAAGACCCAGAAATGAGTCAAGAGTTTGTCAAATAGACTGCCAGAAGTTCTGTACTATATGGCAGGTCTACAACATATGGTACAGGGTTCCGGGGAGGTTGCTGCATCTTGTACAAGCGGGCGATGCTACCTGACCCAATTTATAGAGTTTAACAGGGGTTAAATAAAGGTTGTGCATGATATTAAATTGAATTAAGTGCAATCTAGCTTGCTTGATAAATTGATATGAATTTTGCCAACTTCATTTCTAACAGGTAAGACCTGATACCAGTAATAACATACCCCCTGAAGCAAGTTAGTGTTCATTAATTGCACTGCTTTGTAAGCGTTTGAAACCCCATGGGGTTCGTGAGCCAACTGTAGGAGCTTAGAAAGGTTGTCCACAGGCAGTGAGGACAACGCCCCATGACCCAAATGAACTGTGATGGCTTCTTTAAGTTGCCAGTACTTAAAGGGGGGTACAGCATATGCGTTGAACCTGAGCTGGAATATGGAAAAGGGAACCATTGTGCCATCCACAAACACATCTGAAATGTTCTTATGAATTAAGAGGGGGGAAAAATGGGTTCATGGCCAATTCTGAAATGAGGATTGCCCAGGATTGGTTGGTCCAAGGAGAGATGCCAATTGTGGGAAGTGTGTTTTTGTAACTGATGTAAAGGTTTAATCGACCAACCTAATGGGGTATTTCTCAGTGGTTTAGAGGGTACAGAAGGGGATGCGTATATCATAGCAGGGAAGGAACAGTGGTATTTAGCCAATATAGACCTCTCAATGTCTAACCAAAGGGGACATAGGTCTGTGGCTCACCCGTTTATACTTCTGTTGTCCAGTATGTGATACGGGTAAGGTGTTGAGCACAATAGTAAGTGAAGAAGGGAGGGACTGCAAGACCACCTTGCAATTTTGGCACTGAGAGTTCAGTATAGGACCTTCTAACTCCCTTGCCTTTCCACATGAATGCATTGAATATAGTTTGAAGCTTAGAGAACCATTTTTTAAGGAGGAAAAATCCTAACTTTCCCAACGGATATAGCAAATGGGGTAAGATATTCATCTTGACAGTGTTTATTCTCCCCCACAAAGAGATAGGCAAGCCACCCCATCTGTTAAGGTCAGCTTTGAGAGCATGCAGGAGATCTGAAAGATTAGATTTAAACATGGTAGGTATATCTCTTGCAATTTTGATTCCCAGGTAAGTAAGGGAAGAGGGTTCCCATGAGAGTGCATAATTGGCAATGACTGACTGAGGGGTTTTATTATTTAATGGAGAGACCTTAGTTTTAGAAAGGTTAAGTTTATAGTGGGATAGCACCCCAAATTTGTGAATTTCCTCCAGGAGAGATGGAATACCCTTCTGGGGATCTTCAAGGTGTAGGAGGAGAACATCTGCATATGCAGAGAGGATATAACATGTGTCTCCTATTTTAATCCTTTGGAGGTTCGGGGAAGCAATCATTTTCCTGATCAGAGGCTCAAGATAGATATTGAACAGCAGGGGGGATAGGGGGCATCCCTGTCAAGTGCCCCATTGAAGCAGGAAAGGATCTGACAGTATTCCGTTGCACCAAATTTGTGTAGAGGGGCAGAGTACAGTAACTTTATCCATTTAAGGAAACTGGAGGGGAGACCGAAGTGGGTCATAGTAGCATAAAGAAAGTCCCAAGAGACTCTGTTGAATGTTTTCTCGGCATCCAGGGATACAAGAACAGTAGGTAGAGGTGAATCCCTGGACGCCGAGAGCAAGTACAGGACCAAGTGGACATGATCCATTGATGATCTGCCCGCTATAAAACTGATTTGTTCTCTGCTGATGAGGGAGGGCAAGAGGGGACTCAGCCTATTGGCCAACACTTTGGCAAGGATTTTCACATCAGTGTTGATAAATGATATAGGCCAGTAGCTTTCAGAGTATAAGGGGTATTTGCCCTGTTTAGGGATAAGGATAATAAGAGCATTAAGGAAGCACGCTTCCGAAAGTCCATTAGCATACCAGTACTTATATACCTCAACAAGTAAGGGGCCCAATTCTGGAAGGCATGTTTTGTACAAACTGTTGGAGATGCCATCCAGGCCAGGGAATTTATCCAATGGGAGCTGTTCAACTGTGTTTCTTACTTCCTGAATGTTAATGGGATTACCAAGCGGATCAGCCAAAAGGGGGGAAGACTAGGGACATCAATGGAGCCAAGGTACTCCGTCATTGCAGTGTCAGTAGGTTGGTCAGGTCTGGTTTCAGTATAGAGATCCATATAATAGGATCTTAAAATCGCAGCAATGTCTCTGGGAGAGGTGACAACCGGACCGTGTCTGTCAGACTTAATACAGGGTATGAAATGAGAGGTTTCAGCTTGTCTGAGCCGAATTGCAAGCAACTTACTAGCTTTCTCTGCTGTGTCTAAGTATTTAATTTTTGTCCGTTTCAGAGAGAGTTCGGCTTTCTGGAACATCAGAGCGGAGTATTGGGCCTAATTTTGTTTCTAAAGATGTTGTAATTCAATAGACTACTATTGAACCTCCATGTTGTGTCCTTCCTTTCTTCCCCTACTTGCAACATGATTTAAAATTCTAGATAGAATTTCGGACTGGTAGACATACGGCAGCTGTACCTTAGATATAAAAGCTCAAGTCTATTTAGGAATAACTGTTACTCAGTTGGAGATGCAGTGAAATTTGATTTATTTGACGAAATTCCGGCAAAATCGCCAATTTTGCTGCATCAAATATTTCATGAAATGTGTGCATTCCGAGAAATATTTTTCGGGTGCAAAATGCAGAATTTCACCGGCGAAATGCGGAATTTCACTTGCGAATGGCAGAATTTCACCCACAAGTGGTAAAATTCTGCCATTTGTGGGTGAAACTGCATTTCACCAGTGGAAATTCTCATTTTGCACCCGCGAAATATTTCTTGAAATGCTCAAATTTCACAAAATATTTTGTGGAATGAAATTTGTGGATTTCACTCATCTCTGTACTTGACGGGGAGTGAAAAATATTTTTGTCCTTTGGGATTAACTCCCTCCATATATTAACAAATTGCAGCTCTTCCTTCAGCCTTCTCAACACTCTCCCTGCTCCCTTATTCATTGACCCAGAGCTGGAAGATCTGTCCATCCCTGGGTCCTCGACAGAATTTCTATCACTCCACATTATTAGAATACCTGCAGGCAGAAATGCCAGTTTTTGGAATGCATGTCTGAAGAAGGTTGGGGAAGCTGGTGTTGGACCGTAAATATTAATGACGTGCTGTTTGATTCCCCCACTGTAGTGAAACATGCACCATTCTCCCCTCTTTATCTGCATACAAAAACATAGTAACATAAATTTTGATGGCAGATAAGGACCGCTTGGCCCACCCAGTCTGCCCATTTTCCTACCTAATGGATAAGCTGCAGATCCTAGTTATCCAGCAGCCTACTTCTTCCTACCCCCAACCCCTAAAATTGCCTTATTACTGTCCCATGCATGCTTGAATTCCACCACTGTTTTTGACTCCACAATCTCCTCCGGAAGGCCGTTCCATGCATCCACAACCCTCTCTGTGAAAAAATACTTCCTTAAATTACCTCTGAGCCGCCCCCCTTCTATCTTCAAATTGTGCCCCATTGTTCTTGCACACCTCTTTTTTTGAAAGATGCTACCCTCTTGGACTTTGTTGATTCCCTTGAGGTACTTGAAAGTTTCTATAATGTCCCCCCTCTCCCTACTTTCCTCAAGGCTATACATATTAAGCTCCTTAAGTCTCTCTTCATATGTCTTCCGGTGCAGACCCTGCACCAATTTAGTTGCCTTCCTCTGGACAGCCTCCATCCTGTCTATGTCTTTGTGGAGATTGGGTCTCCAGAACTGCACGCAGTACTCCAGATGGGGTCTCACCAACTGTCTGTACAGAGGGATAATAACTTCCTGTTTTCTACTGGTGATGCCTCTCCCTATGCATCCCAGTATCCCCCCAGCCCTCCTTGCTGCCCTCTCACATTGCTTGCCCACCTTTAGGTCATCTGCTATGACTACCCCCAGGTCCCTTTCCATTTTTGTTGTTGTTAGTATCTCACCCCCCATTGTGTACTCTTCCCCTGGGTTTTTGTTACCCAGGTACATCACCTTGCACTTCTTAGCATTGAATCTAAGCTGCCATACATTTGACCATTCTTCTAACCTTGCCAAGTCCCATCTCATCCTTTCCACCCCACCCTGTGCATCAACTCTGTTGCAGATCTTTGTGTCATCTGCAAAGAGACATACTTTTCCTTCCAGTCCCTCTGCAATGTTGCTTATAAAGACATTGAAGAGGACCGTCCTAATACTGAACCTCATGTACCCACTAGTAACCCCCTTTCTTCAGAGTGGACTCCATTTACTGTTACTCTCTGTGTCCTATTCTCCAGCCAATTCTTTACCCAGGCTGTCATCTTGGGACCCACTCCCAGGCTGGCTAACTTGTATTTTAATCTTTGTGTGGGACTGTGTCAAATGCCTTGCTGAAGTCTAGGTAGGCCATGTCCACAGCCCCTCCCTGATCTACTACTTTGGTCACCCAGTCAAAGAAATCTATCAGATTTGTCTGGCATGACCTTCCCGTTGTGAATTCATACTGCCTTGGGTCCTGAGCCCCTCTGGCCTCTAGATACTCAACAATTCTTTCCTTCAGAAGTGATTCCATCATTTTCTCTACCACTGAGGTTAAACTAACAGGTCTGTAGTTTTCTGCTTCTGCCTTGCTCCACTTTTGTGAAGGGGAATCACATCTGCCCTTCTCCATTCCTCATGTACCACCCCATCCTCCCATGAATTGTTAAAGAGGGTAGTCAGTGGTGTCACTAGTTCTACCCTTAGTTCTTTTAGAATTCTGGGATGAATCCCATCCGGCCCCTTTGCTTTGTCCACCTTAAGTTTTAAGAGTTCTTTCAGAACCCTTTCTTCTGTAAATGGGCTGGTATCAACTTATGTATCCAGGGCTGCGTTTGTCCCTACTATCCCTCTTTTTGTTAAAACTGCCACTCCTGCAACATGTTTGGAGTCATTGGAGGCAATCACCAATTCATTCCATTGTCTATGCAGCTTCTGGTGTTCTACGGTCAATATCCTATTCTCCTGCAGTAACCCAGAGACACACTGTGGATCCCTTCATTCTTTAAGTACTCTGGCCCTTTTGACCACTGAGCCTAGCCCTTTTAAATTAATAAGAGATAATCTTTAGGTCAATTCCCATCCTGTTACTGTTAGCCATGACAAAAATAGTCATCCTTGCCTCAGCCTCTTGTCCCATGACTGAACTCTAGATCCTTGCTTGGAATTTTTAAAGCAAATGGGTCTGTGGTGCTGGTTCCAATATGGGAAGTGGCTTTGTGCCTTTCCCAGGTGCTTTTTCCCCTTACCCCTCTAGATACCTTACATTTGATGCAACATTTTTCTGTACCCCATATATAAACACAAAAAAGTAAATACACATTTTAAGTCATTGCCAAAAGTGGTAACCTGCAACTGTGCACCCCTTGAATAACTAGCTGGGGAAGCAAAAATTAACTGGAACAACAAAACTTGTAGCATGCGTAGATCTAGCACTAGCAGTTCTCTGGGTACATTAGTTCATACATTAAGCCTGAGCCTGCCAGCTCACAGAGAGATCAGTCGACAAATTAGTTGTCAACTGACATTACAGCGACTCCCTTATGTCGACTGCATTTGTGGTCAGCATAAAGGGAGTTGCAGGACAGATTGTTTTCTTTGGGGGACTTTGCCCCCCAAACCCCCCATGTAGGGGTCTCTGCCCCCAGCACACCCTGCTATTAAAATAATCAACTCTGAGTCAAAGTTGTTTTGAGGAGGGGGTGCAATACCCCCGGAAAGCAGTGGCAGGGTCCCAAGCCAACATTACAGTGACCTGGGACTGTTGTCACTGAAGTGTCAGTCACTCTCAAATTGTCGAGGTAACATCGTCATACCTCTGACCAGGAGGTCCACTACTTAGTGTGGAGTCTTGTCCACTCAGGTTCTGTGCCTAGTGGCACATGGCCTCCAGCTAGTAGGACAGTACTTTTAAGAGTTCAGTGTCTACAATTGAATGTGCGATTGAGTAGGTTGTTGCTCCTCCCCTTCACAGCTCATCACTATTTGCCTGTGTCTGTCTTTTAACTCCAGAACCACCCATCTGATTTTGTAGTCAGTCTGCACAAAGCCTCTGTCACCAGGATGCAGCCACACATCTGGTATAAATTTTAAAAGACATCCTGCTACTTGGTGCATAGTGTAATACTCTCTTATTTAGGCACTTGGTGATCCTGGAACCCCATATATCAATCCACTTTCTCTCCCTCAAACCTTCCCCCCCTTCACATTGAGATCCATTCCAAGAAGGGTATGTGCATCCTTGTTACCACCCTCATCTTGTCTTGAGCTGCTTTTTTCAGTACTTTCCCTCAAAGGAGAAACATTTTTCATTAACTAGTAAGTTACATTCCCTCTGTTTGCATCTCCTCCCCTCTACCTCCACATTCCCAATTCCATACCTCTCTGTTTACAAATTAGCATACAACATGAATAAAGAAGGTTGTTGACCTATGGGATATTGCCCTGTCATACATTGTCTCTAGAGGCCAGGTTTCATCATCTGGGGTAGTGTGAAATAATCACACCCATGGTATTTTTTTACATCACTTGTCACTAACACAGAGTAAGTTGCAACCATGCTGTCTCTCTTGCTGTCTTCAACATTTCCCACCTTTATTACATGCTCAAAACATGACAGGGATTCATTACCAGCTATGTCCTTCAGGAAGAGTCTTTTTGGCCATTACCCTGGCTTAAAGTTAATTTTCCAAGTGGCGTGGGGGAAGTGGTACAGGTTGGAAGGGAAGTAGTCAATGATCATGTCAGCTAGATGGTCCAGGGCAACCTCTGATCATGTGATGCACCTTTCTTGGTTTTTAGAAACACATACTTCTGCAGAGAAAATGAAAACAACCTCTTTGATTTTTTTTTTTTTTGTAAAGAGAAAAGGTATCCTCTCATACTCGCTTTCCTGTAGTTAGGCTATCCACTCCTATTCACACACAGTCTGTGTGCCCTTCTTCTGTATACCTTTTTCAAGTCGAGTCACAAATCTATTGGTGGTCCCCTTCTGCTGCCATGACCATCCTTTACCTTTGCTGACCAAAGCCCATGACATCTGCTGTACATCCTTTTTGTAAGCTCCTCTGGCTGTTCTGGCATTTTAATATTCAGTGATTCTAGCAGCTTGCTCACATGTAGTAATATTTCATAGGTTTTCACCCCATCTTCTCATGTACAACCAGTTTTGTTGGATAATGTATTTAGACTTTTATTTGTTTTTTTTTTCAACAGTTTGATGACCCCAAATACTGGTTTGTATTTCCCATCATGTCTTAGATAAGTCCTGATCTAAGTAAACCCTTTTGCAAGTAAAATGCAAGTCAGGTTTCACCCATGCTCTGTGCATGATGTCTTTCATCATGGGTTATCTCGGAAATTTAACTATAACAGAGTGGGGGCTGAAGTTGATTTTGGCTCTGAATCAATAGCTTGGTATGCCTTCTCAATTTTTATTTTGCAATAGTCTGGTAACTTAAACTTCTGCTGGAACTAGGTCTCCAGTGATGCACTGAGGTCCAGGTGTTCCAAGTCCTCAGGGAAGCCGAAAAGCCATAAATTTTTCCTGAGGTCATGACTTTCAGCATCTTCAGCCATGTCTGTCAATTTGCACGCCCTCTTGTACAAATACAACACTGCTCTTCCCAGACTGCTGCTTTTGTTATGGAGTTCTGAGACCTCTGATTCTACCACAACAGTTCTCTGTTTCAGTTTTTTAAAATCTCTTTTTAATATCTGCCACATTTGGGGTCATCAAACTGTTGAAAAAAAAGTCTAAATACATTATCCAACAAAACTGGTGGTACATGAGGAGATGGGGTGAAAACCTATGAAATATTACTACATGGAGTGAAAACCTATGAAATATTACTACATGTGAGCAAGCTGCTAGAATCACTGAATATTAAAATGCCAGACAACTAGTATTGGAGCCCACTCGAGAAGGAGCAATCTTAGACCTGGTTCTTTCAAATGGAGATGGAGAGAGGATCACAGATGTAGAAGTGGCTAGCCATCTGGGAACTAGCGACCATCAAACAGTATGGTTCACAATAAACACAGCAATAGAGTCAAGCCATACAAAGGCAAAAGTAATGGACTTTAGGAGGGCTGACTTTGACAAAATGGTGAGTGCCTAAGGAATGCACTAGCAAATGGACAGGAAGGAGGGGTGGAAGAACAATGGGGAATAATAAAAACTGCCATCACAGAGGTAACAAGCCTTTGTGTGAAGCAAATAAACAAAACAAAATAATGTAAGAAACCACTATGGTTCTCAAAGGAAGTGGCAGTGAAGGTTCAAGAGAAAAAGAAAGCATTCAGGAAGTACAAGGAATCACAGAAGGAGCAGGACAGAGAACTGTATCAGTTAAAGCAAAAGGAAGCTGGGAAGGCAGTCAGAACAGCAAAGGCCCAAACCGAGGAAAAGATAGCCAACTCAGTTAAGAAGGGGGATAAAACCTTATATAGGTACATCAGGGAGTGAAGGAAGACCAAGGGAGTGATAGTGAGGCTTAATAAAAGGGATGGAGGGTGGGCAGAGGGTGACTGTAAAAAGGTTGAGATACTAAACAAATATTTTTGCTCAGTATTTACAAATGAAGAGAGGGAGGTACATTAAACAAACAGAAACACTCTGGATACAGAAGTCGATACCAGCCCATTTACAGAAGAAAGGGTTCTGAAAGAACTCTTAAAACTGAAGGTGGACAAAGCAATGGGGCCTGATGGGATTCATCCCAGAATTCTAAAAGAACTAAGGGTAGAACTAGTGACACCACTGACTACCCTCTTTAACAAATCATGGGAGGATAGGGTGGTACCCGAGGACTGGAGGAGAGCAGATGTGATTACCCTTCACAAAAGTGGGAGCAAGGCAGAAGCAGGAAACTATAGACCTGTTAGTTTAATCTCAGTGATAGGGAAAATGATGGAATCACTTCTGAAGGAAAGAATTGTTGAGTATCTAGAGGCCAGAGGGGCTCAGGACCCAAGGCAGCATGGATTCACAGTGGGAAGGTCATGCCAGATGAATCTGATAGATTTCTTTGACTGGGTGACCAAAGAAGTAGATCAGGGAGGGGCTGTGGACATGGCCTACCTAGACTTTAGTAAGGCATTTGACACAGTCCCACACAAAAGTTTAATATACAAGTTAGCCAGCCTGGGAGTGGGTCCCAAGATGACAGCATGGGTAAAGAATTGGCTGGAGAATAGGACACAGAGAGTAATAGTAAATGGAGTCCACTCAGAAGAAAGGGGGGTTACTAGTGGGGTACCTCAGGGTTCAGTATTAGGACCGGTCCTCTTCAATGTCTTTGTAAGTGACATTGCAGAGGGACTGGAAGGAAAAGTATGTCTCTTTGCAGATGGCACAAAGATCTGCAACAGAGTTGATGCACAAGGTGGGGTGGAAAGGATGAGAAGGGACTTGGCAAGGTTAGAGGAATGGTCAAATGTATAGCAGCTTAGATTCAATGCTAAGAAGTGCAAGGTAATGCACCTGGGAAACCAAGACCCAGGGGAAGAGTACACAGTGGGGGGTGAGATACTAACAACAACAAAAATGGAAAGGGACCTGGGGGTAGTCTTAGCAGATGACCTAAAGGTGGGCAAGCAATGTGAGAGGGCAGCAAGGAGGGCTGGGGAGATACTGGGATGCATAGGTAGAGGCTTCACCAGTAGAAAACAGGAAGTTATTATCCCTCTGTACAGACAGCTGGTCAGACCCCATCTGGAGTACTTCATGCAGTTCTGGAGACCCAGTCTCCACAAAGACATAGACAGGATGGAAGCTGTCCAGAGGAGGGCAACTAAAATGGTGCAGGGTCTGCACTGGAAGACATATGAAGAGAGACTTAAAGAGCTTAATATGTATAGCCTCGAGGAAAGGAGGGAGAGGGAGGACATGATAGAAACTTTCAAGTACCTCAAGGGAATCAACAAAGTCCAAGAGGGTAGCATCTTTCAAAAAAAGAGGTGTGCAAGAACAAGGGGGCACAATTTGAAGATGGGGGGGCAGCTCAGAGGTAATTTAAGGAAGTATTTATTCACAGAGAAGGTTGTGGATGCATGGAACGGCCTTTCAGAGGAGGTTGTGGAGTCAAAAACAGTGGTGGAATTCAAGCATGCATGGGACAGTCATAAGGCAATTCTAGGTGGTGGGGGTAGGAAGAAGTAGGCTGCTGGTTAACTAGGATCTGCAGCTTATCCATTAGGTAGGGAAATGGGCAGACTGGGTGGGCCAAGTGTTCCTTATCTGCCATCAAATTCTATGTCTCTATGTTGCATCAATGTGCTGCAAGATCATTACAATCATCTCTATGCTACCGTTGTGGCTTGCCAATCCTGCCATGGTGGCCCCCTCTTCATCTTCAGCCCCAGAGCCCATAGTGAAGTCTGAAGCCTGTGATGGTGAGTTGCTGGGACTCCGACATCTTGCCATGGGGCTTTGCTATTTCTTTGACTGGGAGCCTTGCTTTTGTGCTCTTCTCAGTTAGCCCACATGGAGGTAAGAGTGTTGAGTTAATATTAATGTAATTTTCCTGCAATAATCTTCAGGGTGGTTTGTGATTTCAGTGAAGTTGAGGAGGGAGCTCAAGATTAAGCCACCATCTTGGCTGAAAGTGGAACCAGAAGTCTACCCTGTCATTCAGAGTGCGTATTATTACACTACGCTAGCTTGGCACAGTTCACTTGGTGGCTGGCCTTGGTGGTGAACGGAGGGCTGTGCCAGCCAATGGCGAGGTATTGGGAGGGTTGGGGGCATGCACTGTCGGGTGGGCTGCTACTAGACTACCAGGGAGTTATGAGAGTGAAGGGGGGGTATTCTAATAAGGGGGTTTGGGTCTGGAGTCCATACCCAATGAGGACCAATCGGGGCAGACATGAGGGGTACCACAACACCTTTCTCTGGGAGCATCAGCTGCCCACCCCATTCTGCATCTTGCAGCACACAAGGGGGCTGTGCCCTACCATGCACTGCTACTGCAAGTCGAGGGATGCAGGATCCTAGACCCTGCTCCTTTCAGCATCGAGTGCAGGGTCCAGGACGCAAGGGGACATTGCTGCAAGCTGCCATCGTTGCAGCTTGCGGCACATGTCTGTGAATCCAGCCCATAATGTCTGCCTTAGTGATTCCATCACCACTGCTACTGACTGGATGAGCTGGACTTCTAGTGTAAAAAGAGGAGCAGATGGGCAGATAACTGGGGGAAATGACTGATGATGCCTACACACTGGGATATTCCAGAGTTAGGTAACTAACCACTGATGTGGTGGAAATGTTTGAGATGCATTTCACGTGGTTAATAGTGCACCGGCACAATGACTATTTTATTTATTTATTTTTATTCATTTATTTATTTATTTAATCAGATATTACACCTTTGTGTTGCAACACTCATTTACAAAGGTTCCTCATCAACAGTGGTACACATAAAGTTAGGGCAAGTACAAAGAGAAGATCCAAAGGAGCTTTGTCAAAACATATTGTATTTCAGAGAAATTCAAAGGTGGATGAGAGATGCTGTAGGTCAATAGTACACAATATAATTAGATATTGTTTAAGAATCTCAGCCTTTTAACATGAGGCAAGAGTTCTGTTATGTCAGATCACAGTCACGTCTAGGGTCAGGAAGAGGACCTTTTATAGTCCTATCTTGAATCTGGCAATGCTTTCATTTCATTTCATTTTATTTTTTTATCCTTGTAAGTCTGATGAGCAAATTGCCCATTTTCACAAAAGACAAGCAATACATTAAACAAGGACAATAATATATACAGTACAAAATACAGTTCACATATACACATTAAACAAGTACATTCTTGAGTATACTGCAAGTACTTTTTCAAATTTGATTTAAAAGAAAAAACAGAATTACAAATTGAAAAGTCACATGGGAGTGAATTAAAATAACTAGGTACCCTATATAGCAATGAACGTTGTCCAATGGTTCTCTTGAAAACTGGAACATGAAATGTAAACTTAGACTGAGTTTGAGTGCAATTAGGATTAACATATTTAGAAAAAAGTGAGCTCACAGAATTAGGTGAAAGACCAGCTTTGATTTTGAATAGAAACATGCACATTTTAAATTGGATTCTATTTATAAGAGAGAGACAGTTGGAAGACTTTAACAACAAACAGTAGTGAGTTCGAGCAGGAGCTGAAAGCATAAATCTCAGTACTGAATTATATGTTACTGTCAATTTTTTCCGGAGTTTAGCACTCAAGAGAGCATATACCACCAAACCATAATCCAAAACAGAAAAAAGGAAGCTATGTACTAGCAACCTCCTTGATTCAGTTGTTAAATAGTGCTTAACTCTATAAAGACATCCAAGTCTTTGATGTACTGTTTTATAATAGAGAACACATAGGGCTGGATATTCAAACTGCGCTATTTTGTGGCGCAAGCCCTTGCGCTGCACAAAATAGTTGCGAAGGGGTGTGGCCGAGGCGATATTCAAAGGAGTTGCGCTATTGAGCAACTCCTTTGAATATCACCCCCCAGCCACAGCCACTGTGCATGGCGCAGTGGAACTTGCACCACAGCAAGTGGTCAGAGTGGAGCATTCAAGTTGCGGTGGTGAAAGTACCATTGCGCCATGCGCAGATTTCCGATATTCAAAAGGTGACATGCAAATGGTGCCATAGTTCATGCAAGGTACGGGGGGGACATTTGCATCTATTTATGGCTCCATTTGCATGCCATTAGCATGTAGGTGCGCCGATCCCCGAGAACTTGCGCCTGGCGCCCTGCCAGGCAGCAGCCATCGGGAACCGATGCCCCCTGCAGCCTGATCACAGGCAAAAGTGTAAATCCCCACCTCCCAACTGGCCCGATCTGGCAAAAGCACAAAACGCCTCCCCGGACTGGCCTGATGGTGGGCAAAAGCTTAAATAAACCCCCACCAGCCCAATCATGGGCAGCAACAGTCGTCCCCAGCATATCCTTGGTGGTCCAGTGGACTGCAAGCCCGATCGTGGGCTGCAATAGTTTAAACCTCCACCCCAGGAAATATCTCTGGTGGTCCAGTGGACCGCTAAGCTCGATCATGGGCTGCATAATGTGGCGAAACCCCCAAGACCATATCCCTGGTGATCTAGTGTCCCCCCCATCACGGCGCCCACCACCGCCTCCCCGGGCAGCCATTCAGGCAGCATCCACCACCTGGCCCGCCGCCTTGACTGACTGCCTGGTGGGCTCCATGCCCATTGGTGCAGAGCAAGAGCATCGGCATGTAGCCCATAGCACAGCAGACAGTCCAGATATGTGAATGAATCTATTCACATATCTGACTGGCTTGTAGGTGAGTAGCTGCACGCCCATTGGCTCTTGCCTGCACCAATGGGCGGCAGTCCCACCGGCAGTCAGTCAGCGGAGCACGGAGCAGCAGGCGGTGGGATGCTGCTGGCTGCTGGGGGAGTGTGGGTGGTGTGGGTGGGTGGGGTGGGGGACACCAGATCACCAGGGATATGGTCTTGGGGGTGTAGCCACATTATGCAGCCCACGATCGAGCTTAGCGTCCACTGGACCACCAGGGATATGTTCTGGGGTTAACCTTTTCAGCCCGCGATCGGGCTTAGCAGTCCACTGGACCACCAGGGATATGTTCTGGGAGGTGGGACACTTTGCCTTGCTTGATCGGGGCTGGTGGGGGTTTATTTAAGCTTTTGCCACGATTGGGCCAGTCAGGGGAGTGGGGATTTTATGCTTTTTGCCCGCGACCGCCAGTCGGGGTGGGGGCTTTTTACACTTTTGCCTGCACCGGGCTGCAGGAGGCACAGGAGTAGGTTGAGGGCCAGCCACAGGTGGCAGCTGCTGTGTTGTGCCCTGCAATGCGGCAGCTCACCTGTGGGTGGCCCTCGACTTACTCTTTTTTTTGGCTCAAAGTTGTGCAGGCGCAGGTTGGGGGTTGCACCTGCACAACTCTGCACAGTCCGCTGAATATCGGGCTGTGCAGTTTATGCATGGTTCCTCCCCCTTCAATTCAGCATGCATTCATTTACATTGCACTGTTGCTCAGCTTGCCTTGGGGGGGCGCAACTGCCTCCTGCTGAATAATGCAGAATGGCGCAATTTCAGACTTGCGCAGGCGCAACTCTATTGCGCATGGCGCAACCCTTTTGAATATCCCACCCATGCTGTTCAAAAGTGAAATTAACATAAAAAATAACCCCTAAATATTTAAATGTGTTATCAAATTCAATGGCGTTTCCCTTGACGTCACAAATAGAAGGAAGTTCAGACAGATACATTTTTTTGTTCGAGAAAAGCATTATTTTAATCTTAACTGAGTTAAGTACAAGAAAAGTTGCAGACAACCAGGTTTGAAATGAGTCAAAAGCATCTTGAAGCTTAACCAGAGCCTCCTTAGGATTGGAACTTTCCTCATAAATGACTGCGTCATCCGCATACATTATAACAGGGCTAGATGAACATGAGGAAGGGACACCATTAATAAGAAGAGAAAAAACAAGCGGGCCCAGGATAGAGCCCTGGGGGACACCACATTTAATAATCTTAGAAGAAGACAAATGACCCTCAGTTATTGTTGCATGGGATCTATCTACGAGGTAATAGGAAAACCATTTTATTACATCATGAGAAAAATGCATTTCTTCCATAATGCGTGGAAGCACATTGTGCTCTACTAAATCAAAGGCCTTGGTGAGTTCCACAAAAAGAGGAGCAATTAAGTGCCCTTTATCTAGAGCTTTCTGGATGCCACTAGTGAACCTCACCAAGGCTGTGTCTGTATTCTGCCCTATTTTAAAGTCATGCTGGCAGGATGATAAAAAAGTAATTTTTCATGAGGAAATCCAAAGTCTGGCCTAAAATAATTTTCTCAAGAATCTTTGACAAAGGGGGCAAGAGGGCTGTCGGACGATAATTGAGTACCAAAGAAGGGTTGCCAGCTTTAAGTATTGGTCCAATAATTGCATATTTCCACAACTTTGGAAACACACCATGTGTGATTGAAAAATTAAATATAGTAGTTAACGGGAAAGAAAAAGTATCAATACCCAATCTCAAAACATGAATATCTAAAGAATCAGTTAACAAAAAGGGTTTAGGATCATTACTAAGTATGTATTCCCCTGACTATCTCAGGTGTCACTTCACTGAGAACAAATTTAGGAACCAATTCAGCATCAACTTCAATTTTAGTAGCAGGTTCAGGAAGTACATTAGAACCAGAAACCCTTAGCTTCTCAAGATCTCCAAGGTAATTATTGAAACTTTCTGCCACCAAATTAGGACTGGAAATGTGCAAATCATCATTTTGAAGGGAGATCAATTGATCTTTCTTCCCCCTACCCATTAAGTTATTTAAAATCCGCCAAGTATGTCTTGGATTGCCAAAAGCTTTTTTCTGTTGTCCCAAAAAAAAATTTGCTTTTAATTTTCAGATTTCTGATTTACACCTATTTCTTAGCACTTTATAGGCCAAGAGGGAATCAACATCGTTATTGCATTTATAATGTTTCCAGCTCCAATCTCTTAATCTGCTTGGCAGGTTCAGTAGAGGTTCCAGAAGCTCATTGAACCATAGGGGTGCTTAGTAGGCAAAGGAGAGTTAAGCCTTGCTAGTATGTTGGAAAGGTAAAGATAGCACTTTCCTAGCCATGCTCCTGGCCGTGTGTAGGTTGTTGGCAGGGTGCAGAAGAGGTTGTATAGAGGGGGAGGAGAGCCCCAAGAGCACCTTCATTCCTAGCAGGCATACCTGGTACTTGATTCTATCCTACAGTGGGAGCAAGTCTGATTGGGAGTATAGGGGACATGTATGCATGAGCCTATCAGCACCCAGGATGAACTGGCTGGCCTTATTTAGTACCAATCTGACCATATTTAGGACCTTGTCGATGGCTGCACTGTACACAGCCAGGCCATAGTCTAGCATTGAGAGTATAGAGCTAGATATTACAGTACATTTTGCTGCAGGTGTGAGGTAATGCCTATGTCTGTAGAGAGCACCTAATCTTGTGTGAGCTACCTTTACAACAGTGTCCGCATGGGGGCAAATCATTTCCAGCTGTGGTAGTTAGATGGACCTGTAGGAGGTAACTGCTGGGGAGTTTTACTAGATTGTGAAGTCTCTTGTTTCATGTATCTGCAGCCCCTGTGCTTCCTCTGATGCTTTCCCTGCCTGTGTTGTTTTTCCAACCTATGCTGCACTCTCCCATTCTCACCCTCTTCAGTCTATTCAAATTTCTATTCTCCTTACTCTGCTGAACTTCCTCCTCATTCTCCCTGCCAGCTTAATCTAACTCAGCTGAGCTCTCCTATTGCTCTCTGTAAGTTAATTTTTTTCTCACCCCTCCCATTTCTCTGCCTTATATCCCCCCACCCTTCTCCTCTTTAGATTGAAACTGTTGGCACCAGTCTACCCCCCCTTAGTTAACTGCTCTGCCTCTATTGTTGCAGCCCCTGCCCCCAATTTAGCTCCAATTCTGTCTCCATTGTAAAGCCCTATTTTACTAACACTTCCCTCTTTCCAATCATCCCCTCCAGGTGTGGGTTAGTCCCAGGCTGGGTGCTCCACCGATTTCTCTGAGGTGCTGGTGGCAGAAAATCCAGCCTGGCCATGCCACCTCACTCACCCACAGACCTCCACCGAAACCAGGTATACAATACAGGATTCACCAATACCCTAAGCATAGACAACGATTGGCTCTGCCTTCCAGATCTCGCCCCCCTATTGGCTGCCAAACTTTACGGCTTTGCCTGTGATTAGTCCACACCCTGGAAGCAGCCTTCTGCACTTGATGGCTTGCCCTGAGAGCTACTAAGCTGCCAGTTATCTCTTAGATCTATATTTTGTCCCACTCACCCACCCTGACCCTGACCTCTGTTAAATGCGCTTTGTCTACTGCTATTTTTGCCTCCCTTACTGCTCATTGGCTTAGAATTACACAGTTCTTGAATGAAAGGCATACTCAAATAAATTACTTTATGCTTCCTCTAAGCTCCTCTTACACTTCTATTATTGTTTAGGGGACCATTCCTTGGTGTCTCTCCTTTCTCTTAGCCTCTCATAAAAACTTGTTGCTTCTGGCAACTGTTACTGGTAACCACTATAGCAGATCTATACTTTGGCCAGTGCCACTGATCTGCCTCATTCTGCTGCACGCTTATTCAGAACTATTTAGCTCCTTCGACTACTTACAATGCATACCTCTCTTTCCGTGCTTCCACTACTTGTAGTTCTACTCTCAAATGTATCTACCCCAACACCACAAGCTCCCCAATCTAAAATACCTATCTCTCCTTTCCCCCGCTCTCTTAGCCCCTACCTTTATTCTTGCCATAACTCCAACAGCTTCTCTAATACTCTGGACTTGTTTCCTTCCCCCCCACACCACTTTATTCCCAGTACCTAGCCATATTGCTTTCCTTTGCCTCCTGATTATCCACTCACCTAGCAACCACCCACCCCCCAAATACTTCCCAAATACTTGGGCTATCACAAATGTCCCATACTCTACTTCCTCATAATTGCTCTCCTCTTACTTGCATCAGGCAATGTTCACCCTAACCCTGGTCCCAACATACCCACATCTGCCAGCTGCAATCTAACCACTAACATACATACTTCCCCCATCCCTTCTGCCCTCCCTAAGGGCCTGAAAATACTTCACTTAAACATCTGCAGTCTTATCTCAAAAACTGACCTTTTTCAACCTATGGTAATCTCCCTCACTCCTGACATTCTAATTTTAACAGAAACTTGGTTAAATGCTAAAATACCTGCTCTCCTTATAGATAACCCTGGTTACTCTTTAATCAGGCAGGATAGGATGGGCAGGGGAGGTGGAGTAGTCATGTATATCTTGTCCTCACTTCAGCATTCAACCATTCTCTCATCCTCTCTACCCACTGCCTATGAAGCCCTTGCAGTAAACATTGCCTTGCCTTTCTCATCCCCTATCTTCATAGCTGGTATCTACCGTCACCCCAGATCCAAGACATCTGACACTACAGATCTCACTACCTCCATAATGTCTGTCTCACATAAAGGCAAGCTATACATTTTGGTAGCTATAAACTTAAACTGGCTGTCTTTGGTCACTTCTGAAACATGAAATGGCATCACTGCCCTCAGTCTCTCCCAGCTCATCCTGGAACCTACCTGCCTAAATCATAAAACCTTTAATAATTCCCTAATAGACTGGGCTCTCACCTCCCACCACCACTGAGTCATTAAATCAGGCATCCTCCTGCATGCCCTCAGTGATCATCACCCAATCTTCACCGTCAGGAAGGTCCATCAACCAAAACTGCCACACAAAATCCTGCGGCTCTGCTCCTTCAGCTCCCTAGACCTAAATCCCCTTCTAAATGATCTGGCCAGCTCTGATTGGTCCCCAATTGCCTCCGCCCCATTTGTTGACCAAGCCCTTAGCTACTTTAAAGATAAGTTTCTAGCTACCTGCAAAACTCATGCACTATTTCAAAGTCATTCAGATTCTCATTCAAACCCTCTAGAGTACGTGGCAACCATCATCCCGGGGTCACCCCTGAGTTACTGACCTGTCTCACAGAGCGAGACAAAGCCTGGAGGAAACATAAGATCTCCCAGCTTCCATCAGACTATGTTAAGTATCGTATGCTAAGAAATTCCTGTACAAAAGCAACCAGACTAGCCAAGTCTGAATATTTTAAAACATCTTTCCTCAAAAACATCAACTCCCGCTCCAAATTCTGGAAAGTGGTCCATGCCCTATTCTCCCCCCTTTACATCTGCCACCCCCAGTGCTTAATATAAACAACATATTGGTCACCAAACTGGCCTCAGTTGCTCAAGAGTTCAATGCCTATTACGCCTCCTGTACCACAGTCCTTTTAAAATCCCTCCCCTCAAACCTCCCCCCACCCTCCCGCATCCAGTACTCAAACCCTCCACACTAATCCTTCCTTCTCCTTCTCTGTTGCCTCCCCTAATGAAACACTAATGTCCTTTCTCTCACTCAGTCCTTCCAAAGGCTCCTCACTGGATGACCTTGACGCTAAACTCTTCTACCTTTCAGCTTCTGCTATAGCCTACCCTCTCTCCTTAATCATAAATCTTTCCTTTAGGTCCGCATTAGTCCCATCACCTGGAAACATGCAGTGGTCCTCCCTCTCCCAAAAGGTGGTGACTCCTCCTCCCCTGTCAACTTTCACCCAATCTCCCTCTTCCCTGCCCATGCCAAGCTCCAAGAACACCTGGTCCTCTCTCAACTAACCTCCTTCCTCGCTGACTCTTCCTTTTTCACCCCGTTACAATATGTTTTTTGGAAGAATCACTCCACCACCACCTCCTCTTCAGGCTCACTGACTCCATCCTCACTGGGCTGGACAATGGCCTCATCACCTCTGCCATCTTTGTCGACCTCGCCTAGGCTTTTGACACTGTCTCCCATGCATTGCTCCTTGACTCCCTTACAGCTGCTGGTTTGTCTACTTCTGCTCACAATTGGTTTAAAGCCTACCTCTCAGGCAGAACACAATCAGTCAAGATCCAGAATGTCATCCCCCCCCAATTGCCACAGGAGTACCACAGGACTCCGTGCTGGGCCCCAATTTCTTCTCCATCTTCCTTAACAACCTGCACTCAATATGCTCCTCCTCATCTATTAATATTCACACTGATGACACCGTCCTGTTCTCCTCAGGCAAATACCTCCTCCAATGTAGTTACCACCCTTCAGCATGACTTTAACCAGGTTCAGCTGTGGTTTGCCTCACATCAACTATTCCTTAATGCCAAAAAGACTGTCTCCATGACCTTTGGCACAAGGCAGAGACTCTCCAGGCTGCACTCCTTACCTTCTTTCTACACCCCGATGGGACAATCCTAGAGGACACCTCCTCATTCAGATACCTTGGCATCTCATTGGACCAACACCTCAACATCTCTGGCTACATTGATGCCATCATGAAAAAAACCTGTGCCTCAAGCTTGGTGCTTTATTTAGGAACTGTAGTTGCATCCCTCCTACGCCGTGGCATGAACTTGTCCAGAAGATGATCCTCCCCAATTTTGACTACTGTGATGTAGTCAATGGTGCCACTCCCAAATCCTCCCTAACCAGATTGGACACTCTCTTTAACTCCTTCTGTCACTTTACCCTTGATGCTCCATCACGTATTCATCATTGTGACCTTTACCATGCCCTGTTCTTTTCTCCACTTGCCAACAGGAACCTTGCACATTGTGCCAAACTCATTTCTAAATTCTGGCTTGGAGAACTTCCTCCCTACCTCTTATGTTCCCTCTCCCCCCCTTCCCACTCCCTCAGAGCCAGAGACACTCATACCTTGATGGTCCCCCATTGAACCACTCTCATTAGACAGTCAGAATTCTCCCATCGATTCCCAAAAATCTGTAACTCCCCTCCCCAAATACATCACTCCTCCTCCTCCCACTCCCTAGCCTCTACCTTACATAACTTTCTCTCATCTAGCTGCTCCTGCTTTAATTTTTCTTAACCAGACTCCTATGAGTCTGCTGCTCTGTGCCTCACCATCCCTACCAAACCTTTCTCCCACTCTGAGCTTGCTCTCTAGCATGCTCCCCTTCCCCTACCACTTACCACTCTTGCTCCTTCCCCAGTCCTTGCTTTTAACCCTCCTCTATCCTCCATTATCAACTTGCCCTTGCTTATTTTTCCCCCTGGCTGGGTTCTCAGCATCCTGGAGGGGTCTAGTAATGGGCAATCCTCTCCCTTCTCTCTCTCTCCCACCCACTCTATCCTTTCTACCCAACTTATTCTCACCTGATTCTGTCACCTGACAGGGTTCTCAGCATCCTGGAGAGGCCCAGACTTAGGCAAGCTTCTTCCATCACCTCTGTCCTTTATACCTAACTAATCCTCACCTGATTCTGCCCTCTGGTAGGGTTCTCAGCATCCTGGAGAGGCCTAGATTTAGGCAAGCTTCTTCCCTCCCTCCCTCCTTCACCACTTAAACCTGCCACCAAACCTATACTCACTTTCCTAACCTATCTTTCCCCACCCCCCACTCCCTCGTCCCCCCCCCCATTTCAGAGTCATCACCTCTTTCTGCCCCTGGCAGGGTTCTCTGCATCCTGGAAGGGCCAGCTTCTAAGCATGACTTGTCCTTCCTACCCAATCCCTCATCCCCACATCTCTCCTGCCCCTCCTCTCTACCGCTTTGCACTTAAATAGGAATTAGTTCACTTGAGCTAATTACTTGCACTTTTGTTTTGCCTGGGCTGCTCTCTGCTTGCACTAGCCCTGTGCTAACCTGCCCCTCACAACAGGTTTTTATTTTTACTCTGGCTATGCTACCCCATCTTATTAGACCCTCCTTCCCTCAGCTGGCATCCCCTTTAACCCCTCTTGGATGTCCTTTTCACTGCACCCCTTTCGCTATTGCTGTATCGTCTCCCTCTTAATTTGCAATGCAATCCTACTAGATGTTGGCTACAGTGCTATCAAAATTCTGTATCATAATCTTCAGGTATGCCAAATGTATTGTGTATATACTCCACACATATATTAAATAATAACTGTATGTGAAATATTAACTGTTTGTTATTTCACAAATGTAAATATATGTCAACTGTATGTTTTAGTCAGTCATCCAATTGTACCCACTCCCCCCAGGATGCACCGGAAGATGAGCAACTTGTTGTTCAGTGTGCCTTCCTGGTGAAACATTTCAATAAATAAAATGTAAGTGACTCATCCAGGGTTATTCCTAGGTACTTAAAAGTGGTAACATGTTCATATGCATCATCGGTGCCATTCTGGATGGTGAGTGGAAGGGTTTTTTATGTTTCTTTGAGGACCAGTGAAGATCATGGTTTTCATTTTTATAGTTCGGTAACAACTTATTCTGATAGACATACCTTTCAAGTGCCCCGGAACTGCCTTTGAGTTCTTAAGTAAGGGACATTTGATCAGGGCTGCTGGCATAGATGGTCACACATCTGTATAAAGGAAGACCTTTGATGGGCAGGCCATGGGGGGGTTGTTAACAAATAGACCGAATAATAGTAAACCCTATATTGACCCCCTGAGGCACACTAATGGAAACACTTCTGGTGTCAGACAATGAGCCATTGATCCTCATACTTTGGGAGTGGTTGGACACATAGCTTTTAAACCAAGATACTGTGTCTAATGAGAGGCCAAGGGAATGGAGTCTGGATAGTAGGTGAGAGTGGTTTACAAGGTTAAAGACTTTTGTCAAATTGATATAAATGGATCCAGCCAGATGACATTTATCCAAAGCTTTATGCAAGTATCTGGTGTACTCTATCAGAGCAATGGTGGTACTGTGCAACTTCCTGAAGCCATGCTGTTGGGGGCATTGGATATTATATTTCCATAGGTGTTCAACCAGTTTGTCAGGTACTATCCTCACCTCTCCAGGGCCTTGGATAAGGGGGAAAGGCTTGATATAGGCAGACAACTGGACACATCTACAGCAATAGCAGTATCAAACATTTTGTGAGTGAGTCATTTCTCTGTTATTGATAAGATGTCCAATTGAACCTGTGCTATCCAGGCTTTGAGTTGTGTAAGTTTAGGTAGGAGGCTTCATATGTTTAGTGTGGCTATTCTTAGGCCACCATGCTGGGTTTTGCTGGGTCCTGCCATATTTGGAGGCCCAGGCTTTGGGTGTGTGTTGTCTGACATGAGTAGTAGAAGTTGAGTTTGTTTTTTGATCAAATTCCATCTGCTCATTGGGATTGATATCTTGTTATTGGATAATTTTATTTTTGAGGGGGATTTGAGAGTCATCAGGCCTACATAGAGGTGAGCACATAAATGAGGAAGGTCCCTTATGTCAGGTTTATGCATCAAAGGCTACTTATAGGGTGGGATGTGTAATTGTAGTGGTACAGGGGTCCCTGTTTCCCATTAATATAGTTTTATACATTTTCTTATTCACACCATCTTTGGCAACGTGAAATGGAGCCAGACTGCGTGCCTGTAGACACTAGCACTACTTGTCTCCAGATTATGGTCATGACCAAAACAAAACACTTTTTGGCATTGCCAAATTCAGGTATAACACCTTTTTCTTGTTCCAAGCTAACACCTGGTACCCCACCCAGATGTTGTTATGGAGCATGTGGAGACCCCAGAAAATGGAAGAATCCATTGCATGGTTTTCTTTGGGGGAGTAGGGTCACTAGCCTGCTTGCCCCTGCCTTTGCCATTACCTTTCTTCCTTTCTGTTGGCACTCATTCCCATTTGTTTTAGTGTATAGGATGCATATTCCGCCTTGTCACCAAACTCAGAAGGGTGGGTGACAGACTCTGAAGATAAGTGAAAAGTCAATGACTGTTGAGGTCTTAGCTGATACCCAGTACCAGAAGACTTCTCAACTTTATCCGCAACATATGCGATTGAGATATCCTTGTTATTATGAGCACCATATGGGGGGTCAATAGTAGGGTTGGTTATAGGCTTAGGAGTAGTAGCTGAGGTCCTGGTCATAGCCACTGCAGCTCTGGTTACAGTGGCTTAAAATCATGCAGTGGCAGAGGTGTCAGTGGTATCTGTTGTGGCTCTGGTGACAGTGGCTTTAGTGTCTGTGACTACTATAGGAATGTCACTTGTGGCAGAGACAGCAGCAGATTTGGCGATAGTGACAGTGTCTGAAGTCACTGACTGTGGGCATGGCAGTCATGGCAGTGGTGACAGTGGCTGCAGTAGCAGCATTACTGGTGATGATCACAGTGTCTGTGTTTGTTGTACCAGTCATTCTGGCGATTGTGGGAAAAAATATAAGTAGTGGCTGCATACCGAATATTGGAATTCCCAAGCCCATATGCCTTCCTACTACTCACAAACACAAAATGGAGCTGAAAATGTCCTGGTGATACTAGTACTGTATTGCAGTGTCTTTATTAACATTCCTAACTAGCTTATGTCACATACAACGTAGGAATAAAGGCAATTTTATTTATTTGGAACCTTTTCTCTGGGGCTCAGTGCCCATACAAAATAAGGAAACAGAACATGAAATATGATAAGTAAAATTACAACAATAAATAAATAATTCCACCAAACAACATATTCCTTGCTAGCTAGTGCCATTTTAAAGTAGTAAAATAAATAATTAAATAAGTTAATTAAATTAGGTCAGGCAATAAACAAGATTAAAAAGATTATCTTTCAGGGTCCCTTTGAAGGCCCCCACTATGCTGCCTTATTATGGATAGATAAAGAATTCCATAGAACAGGCATGGCCACCAGAAATGATCTGTCCCCTGAACACTTCAATGGGGCTGTGGAACCAACAGTAAACAAGCAGTGGTGAAACAAAGAGGGCAGACTAAGGTAAGTGGGTCTGGAGATTTTTTTGGATAGCCAGGACCCAGGCCATGTAGGGCCTTTTATACCAACAAACGTAGCTTAAAGCTGACATACCACTGAACAGGCAGCCAGTGCAGTTTGCCCAGCTCTGGAGTGATGTAATCACTACGGGAGAAATGAGCAGCAGTGTTCTGGACTAGCTGCAGATGGTGCACCAGACTCACAGATAACCCTAGTATTGTAGTAATCTGTCCTGGATGTGACAAAGGCATGAACTATTGTCACCAGATCACCAAGCACTGAAACAGTTTAATCCAGATGATGTCTTGAAAATGGAAAAAGCCACCATGAATGACTGCTGACTCCTGGCTATTCAAGGTCATATGATGTGAGATTATCATATATTTTCCTGTTTAGTGTATATACTGTTATTGTGCAATTGTTCTGATTGTCTTGTTCCAAAGGATGCCATTAGAAATTAGATTTAGTGCAATAGTTTGCTCCTAACTTCAATAAACATATAAACAGCAACAGCAACCTCAACAGAACTAGCCTTGCTAGGGAGAAATAAGATAATCAGATGGTGAAGATGCTCAGACCACCTGTCTCACTCTCTTTCAACACTGGCTTGAGCTGGTGTTGCATATGATGAGCTATCTGGGCTGGTCCAAGCACATTTGTGGAGTTTATTAGATAAGGTTGACTATGTGTCTGCCATTTGTGAAACACAATTCAACACCTGATCTGAAACCTTAGCAAATTAAATTAGCAGAAGCTCTTGGACAAAAAGCACACAGCTACTTAAGGGGAATAGCCAGACAACTGCCCTCTCCAGCTGCATTGAACAGAATCTTGAGTAGAATGACACAGAAACCTGACACTTCAGTGAGTCAAGCCTAACCCAATTGAAACTGCAACTGCATCAAAGACTGTATGAATTTAGCCATGCACACACTGGGAGCAGCCTTTCAAAATAAAGCAAGCACATAAGCAAGCAATAATGCCCGACAGGGTGGGTGGTATTGGGCAATACCAGACCGGCCAGGGGCATAATGAGGCCTGATGCTGCAGGCGGAGGGCCTTATAGCCTGGTCGGTCTCGCATTGCCCATACCGCCCGCACCCGGAGGGCATTGGCTGCGCAGAAAATGGGCATCGTTGTAAATTTTAATTAAGTACTAAGAAAAAAGAAGAAATTCGTTTGTAAATAAACACAAGGAGTAAAAAAATACATATTTTTGATGAAATAGTCCCTCAAATGTTGTGCTGTTCCATCTGCTGTTGCACCCCCCCAGCCATTCCCTTCTAGTTATCGTCTCCCCTTCCAGTACCACATCAACAGATGGAGTTCCTTGTAAACTGTAATAATTTTGTTGGCTGCCATGGGTTTTTGCTCTTACTTTGAAGAATGGCAGTTTTCTTTTTCTGTTTTTTTTTTTTTCTCCCCGGTCGGTAGTGCGGGTTGGAAGGCTGTCACGTAACCTTGCGTGACCCTGCATCGCATAACCAGGAAGTGGAGAGTCAGAAAATGCGCCGACCGAGGGTGAAAGCCGTAGGAGTTAGAGCAACAAAAAACACGTAGGGGAGAGCAAGGGACAGAGGATTGAAGTAAGAATTTTGTTTAACTACTTTTGAACCTCTAGACTGGCACGGCAGGTGGGGGACGGTGGCGCAATACATCTCTGTCAGTTAGCGAGGGCAAAAAATGGCGGCTCGACAGATGCCAACTCAGGGTGCCCAAAGATATTTTTAGGTAATGGGGCATCTCGAATTGGCACGTCTTTCGACGCGGGCGTCTATCGATAGTTAATGTACCCCCATGTGAAGGCTCTCAGCCAATGAGAGTAAACCTAGTATCTAACTCATTTTCTAAAGGCAAGTCTTGCTTGATGAGCTGTGGGAGTAGGGGAATCAGCTGCCTGCCTTCCTCAGTCACACACAGAAGTGAGACAAGAACCAGACAACACATAATAATACACAACTCAGGAAGTCAAGCCTGAACCACTCAGAACAGCAGAAGTTTGAAAAGCTGCATGCACACAGCAGTACACATGCAAGGAGCAGCCTTACAAATAAGAGCATACATGCACAAGAATGTCACACTTGGTGAGCTACCAGTGGGAGTTCAGCCAACTACCCTCCTTCATTGCATATGGAACTGTGCCCCAAACCAGGTGACAGTAAGAAAAACAACAAACACCCTCCCTTACACCCCCCCCCACACACACACACACTGGATCTGTATGTGAGTTGTGAGCAGAGTGTAACAGGGAAGTCAGACTTCCTCCTTAGTCATAAAAAACAGTCAAGCCTGGGAAGAGATGACCAAAAAATAATACACACACCTGTAAACCAAACCTGACATACTGATAGCAGCTAGACACACATCTGAACAAAAAAAAGTAGTTCCTTTGCACTTCAGAGATGGCCTCTGATTGGCCCAGGAAGCTTCATGTGATTTTGAAATACCACCGGGTATTTTTCCCAGAAAACCACCAAACAGAGCAAAATACTGGGTAGTCAGGCCCAAGCATGTGGAACTCATTTATTAACTGTACAGTATTCAGGAATAAATATTCAGGGCATGCACACCCTAAATGTATTGAGTAGAGTATCACTTGCTGAGTTCACTGTTTTTTAATATATTCAGCAATGACCTGGATAAGTGAGTCAGTAGCAGGCAACTAAACTTTGCTGATGATACAGTATTGACTGTAATAGTAGATACAGCAAAGGAAGGGGAAATACTGAAGTGGAAGATGTACACACTGAGAACATGGGATAGAAAATATGGGCTTGGATTTAATGAAGGTAAGTGAATGGCAGTTCAGTTAGGTCTGAGGAAACCAGATCACACATACATCCTTTGTGTTGCAAGACTGGGCAGCACAACTTGAAGAGAAATATAGGGGGCAGGTAAGGACTATAAGTTGAAGTCATCCCGGCAATGCACTGCCAGTCAAGAGAGCAAATGTAATGTTGACATGCACTAGGAAGGGGTAAATAGCAGTTTACAGGAATGGATACTCCCCTGTACAAGGTCTTGGTGGGAATATGCCTGAAGTATTTTATCTAGTTCTAGTCAACACAGTACAGAAAGGACATAAAAAAATGTCAAGAGGGTCCAGTACAGGGTCAAAAGGACGATGTGTGAATTGGGTCACAACAGATGTTCATGGTACGTGCCCCCTGCCTTATGGGCTCAAATAAGGCTAAGGGTCTGGATTTGTAACTGCCGCTGTGATTCTTTACTCAAAGATGTTAAGCTGAAATAAGTTGCACAGTGCCTCCAGCCAGGCAACAGTAAGTGGGCCAAGTTATATGTTATTACTACTGCCAGATATGCAGTATCAACTCACTGTGGTCCTCACTTATACGACCAACCAAATCCCCACACAGTGAAATAACAGTTTACCCAAAATTTAAGTTTGCCAAATTACAAATAGTATGTCCATGCTCAAAATAAGTATACTTACGACACAGATATGCAAACAATAAGATAATTCATTATGTATAAGAAAGTTCAATACAAGTATGGCTGCAGAATCGAAGCACACAAGGGCAAGGTTCCTAGACTTCAGGAAGGCAGCTTTTATAAAGATGAGTGAATGTCTCAGGAATGACCTGGCACGGGGGGGCTAGCCTGGGTTGGGCAGAGGAACTGTGGGTAAAGCTAAATAGGAGCATAGTAAAATCAACAAGCCTCTGCATCAAACTAGTGAGCAAAAGCAACAGGAAAAAGAGACCACTGTGGTTCTTGAAAGAACTGGTGGAAAGGGTAAAAGTAAAAAGGTAATATTCAGAAGGTACAAGGTGATGCAGAGCGAGGGGCATAGGCAGGTGTGTCAGGTGAAACAGAAGAAAGCAGGTGAAGTAGTAAGGAGCACAGAGATACACACTGAAGAGAAAATAGCGCAGGAGGTAATGAAAGGGGACAAGACTTTTTTTTAGGTATATAAGTAAAGAGAGGAAGACCAGGGTTAAAAAGGGAAGGGAAGGATTGTGCAGAGGTAAACCAGGAAAAGACATACATCCTTCTGCCTGACTATACTGTTGGCCCTAGCTATACCCCACAGGTACCAGTGTTGTTGCCTCTCACCCTAGGGAGCTCTTGTGGAAACCTGGGTACCCAGGTGTAGAAATATTACAGACAAGAGGATAGTTAATAGAGATGCAGCTAAATTTAATTTTGCCGACAAAATTCTGGCAAAATCACAAATTTTGCCATGCAAAATATTTCATGAAATTCACGCATTCCACAAAATATTTTGCAGGTGAGAAATGTGGAATTTCACCTGCAAAATGTGGAATTTCACTGGCGAAATGTGGAATGTCACCTGTGAACTGCGGAATTTAGCCCGTGAGTGGTGCTGGAGGAATTTTGCATTTCGCCTCTATGAAATATTTCTCAAAATACGCAAATTTCACAAACTATTTCAGGTAAAAAGATTTACTGATTTTGCCCATCTCTAGTAGTTGTACATGACTGGCCAGCAGTAGTGCACTTAAACAAACAACAAATGGTTGGCAACGAACTGAAATTGCAAACCTGGCGAGGCTGCCTAGTCCATAATCTTAAACCCAACTCTGTTTCTATATAAACTATTGTACAAGGTGAGTTGTTGTAGGACCCAAAAGCCCTGATGAGTTATTCATGGTATACCCTTAATGGAGGCAGCCTCTGCTAGTTTCTATAGTCCTGGCTAGATTCACGGTCTGTCATATACAGACTTTGTTACACACACCATGGCTCATTCAGCTCTCCTCTGTTGGTCTGCTCTAAATCTGGTACTTTCCAGGTCATCTGAACTACTTTCATCAGTTGTTGACTGGTTTTTAGCAAGGTATAGAGCACGGATATCAAAACAGGGGTAGAAGTACAATAATGAATGGCAATAAAAGATTGTTGTATTTATTTAATTATTTATTTATTCATTTGTTAACTGGGTTGGTGCACTGGTCCAATGACCTTTTTCAGGCGTGGCATGGGCCAGAAACTTGCACAAATAATAGTAAAATATAGTGTAAAATGAACAGGAGTGAGTCATTCATAAGCAATTTTAGAAACCAGTGCAAGTCAGGCTAACATACAGAGGTGGGCTAATAATAAATACAGGTACACAGTGCATGATACAGCAGTCAAGGTGGGTATAATAAAATACATATATAAAATGCATACATACAGAGCTATGTAGCACCACCCTATAGCAATAGATCAGAAAAACATCAGCAGAGTCATTAGCACAGTAGCATCAGATAATGGACAGAGTCCAAAGCAAATAAACTTCAAGGTATAAGCTCAGTTGACCTCAGGATAAGAAAAGTTGACCAGTGATCTATTTTCAGGGTGGGAGAGAAAGGCAACTAGTGGGGGGGGTAAGGGAGGGCAGCATTGGAGGCACAGCAGTGCTAGTGGCCGGACGAAGCACGCATGTCTAGGAGGACCAGAAGTGGGTTCTTGGCAGGCTATTTAGATTTAGATGTGAGTCAGAGGAATGCTGGGGGGGGTTGTTCTAAAGCGAGAGTCCAGCACTTGAGAAGGCTCTTTGATCCATCCTGGTGGTAATGTATGGATGGACAAATTGGAGATAGGAAGACTGCCAAAGATTGTGGCAGTAAGTTCTGGGTTGGATCAGAAGAGATACAGGGAAGTAGGAGGGACTGTGCAAGGCATCCCTGACTGACTGGGCCAGCAGGTAGGAGCATTGGACTTAGGATTGGAGCCAGTTTAGGGACTGGTAAAGAGAGCAGTGATGAGTGGAAAGAGTGGCCAGGGGTGTTGGCAGGCATACGCACTGTACTCAGCAGTGTACAGTGAAAAAAATCAGGCAGGGGCAACAAAAAGAGGAAAGCAAGGACATTGTGAGTCACATTGTGTCTGTGTTGCACTGAGCCCTTCTGCCTTTGTTGTTTGCTCTGGGGCACTGATGCCACCAGACAAATACACAAATAAGAACTTACCTGGCAGGCAGAAAAACAAAGGATGGAGGATTACAGTAAGAAACAGATTATTTTAACTCAGACATGGCAAACGGGGGGGAGGGGGGGGGGAGTTCTATTGTTGGCGTGGCGTAGCAGCGCATATTTTCAGTTTATGTTTACATAACTGGGGAGTGGTAGAGGGGACAGTGCATCCATTTTGAGTACAGGTTTAAAATTCCTGGCTACACCCCTCTGAGGGGTGCAAAGGGCAAAGCTGCATATCCTGTTGTAGGTTGTCTCCAGCCAGTTTAGGTTGGTAGTGGAGGTCACTGAGTACACCGGACACCCATAATTGAGGAGGGGCTACAGCTAGGTGGGCTTTTGGTGTGAGATGGTCAGTTAGGCAGTAGAAGAGCCCCATCTTCTGATTAATATGATGGATCAGTGAAACAGTGTGGTTGGAGTAGATAAGGGACACAACAATTATTTTGATGGAAAAAAAAATAGGGCGGCGGTGAAAAATATAGGGTGATGGTAAAAAATAAAGAGTGGTAGTGAAAGGTGCAAAAATATACATAGAAACATAGACTTTGATGGCAGATAAGGACCACTTGGCCCACCCAGTCTGCCCATTTCCCTACCTATTGGATAAGCTGCAGATTCTAGTTAACCAACAGCCTACTTCCTGCAACCCCTCACTATAATTGCCTTATGTCTGTCCCATGCATGTTTGAATTCCCCCACTGTTTTAGACCCCACAATCTCTCCAGGAAGGCTGTTCCATGCGACCACCACTCTCTCCATGAAAAAGAATTTCCTCACATTACCCCTGAGCTGTCCCCCCTCTAACTTTAAATTGTGCCCCCTTGTTCTTACACATCACTTTTTCTGAAAGATGATACCCTCCTGGACTTTGTTGATTCCCTTGAGGTACTTAAAAGTTTCTATCATGTCCCCCCTGTCCCTTCTTTCATCAAGGGTATACATATTAAGCTCTTTCAGTCTCTTTTCATATAGTTTCTGATGTAGACCCTGCACCATCTTAGTTGACCTCCTCTGGACTGCTTCCATCCTGTCTATGTCCTTGCATAGATTAGGTCTCCAAAAAAAAATGAACGCAGTACTCCAGATGGGGTCTCACCAACTGTCTGTATAGAGGGAAAACCACTTCTGTTTTTCTACTTGTGATGCCACTCCCTATGCATCCCAGTATCCCCCTGGCTCTCCTTACTGACTTCTCACATTGCTTACCCACCTTTAGATCATCTGATATGACTACACCCAGATCCCTTTCCATTATTGTTGTCGTTAGTACCTCCCCTGCTATTGTGTACTCTTCTCCTGGATTTATATTTCCCAGGTGCATTACTTTGCACTTCTTTGCATTGAATCTAAGTTGCCATATGTATGACCATTCATCCAACCTTGCCAAGTCCCTTCTCATCCTTTCTACCCCTCTTGTGTACCAACTCTGTTACAGATCTTTGTGTCATCTGCAAAGAGGCATACCTTTCCTCCCTGATCCTCTGCAATGTCACCTATAAAGATGTTAAAGAGGACTGGACCCAGTACTGAGCCCTGAGGTACTCCACTAGTAACCCCCCTTTCTTCAGAATGTGTTCCAATCGCTATTACCTTCTGTGTCCTGTTGTGTAGCCAGTTTGCTACCCAGGCTACCACCCTGGGACCCACTCCCATGCTGGCTAACTTGATTATTAATCTTTTGTGTGGGACTGTGTCAAATGCCTTGCTAAAGTCTAGGTAGGCCATATCCACAGTCCCTCCCTGGTCTATTACTTTGGTCATCCAGTCAAAGAAATCGATTAGATTCATCTGACATGACCTTCCTACTGTGAGTCCATGCTGCTTTGAGTCCTGTGCCCCGCTGGCCTCTAGGCACTCAACAATTCTTTCTTTCAGAAGTGATTCCATCATTTTCCCCACCACTGAGGTCAAACTAACAGGTCTGTAGTTTCCTGCTTCTGCCTTGCTCCCACTTTTGTGAAGGGGAATCACATCTTCCCTCCTCCAGTCCTCAGGTACCACCCCATCTTCCCATGATTTGTCAAAAAGTGTGGTTAGTGGTGTCACTAGGTCCACCCTTAGCTCTTTTAGGATTCTAGGGTGAATCCCGTCAGGCCCCATTGCTTTGTCCACCTTGAGTTATAGGAGTTCTTTCAGTACTCTTTCTTCTGTAAATGGACTGGTGTCAACCCCGTTATCCAGAGTGCTTCTACTGTTTGGTTTAGGTAACTCCTCCTCTTTTTCTTTTGTGAATGCTGAGCAAAAGTATTCATTCAGTATCTCTGCCTTTTCACTGTCTCCCTCTGTGCACCTCCCCTCTCCTTGATTAATCTTCACTATCCCTCTCGTAACCTTTCTATGCTCCCTAATGTGCCTATAAAAGGTTTTATCCCCCTTCTTAACTGAGTTGGCTATCTTTTCCTCGGTTTGGGCCTTTGCTTTTCTGACTGCCTTCCCCACTTCTTTCTGCTTTAATTGATACAGTTCCCTGTCGTGCTCCGTCTGTGATTCCTTATACTTTTTGAATGCAGCCTTTTTCTTCTTAACCTTCTCTGACACCTCTTTTGAGAGCCATAGTGGTTTTTTATTCTGCTTTGTTTTCTTTATTTGTTTCACACAAAGGCTTGTTGCCTCTATGATGGCAGTTTTGATTTTTCTCCATTGTTCTTCCACCTTTCCGTTCTGGCCATTTGCTAATGCATTCCTCAGGTATTCATCCATTATGCCAAAGTCAGCCCTTCTGAAGTCCAGTATCCTTGTCTTTGTATGGCTTGTCTCCATGGTTGTGTTTATTGTGAAGCACACTGTGCAGTGGTCGCTTGTTCCCAGATGTCTACTGACTTCTAAGTTTGTGATCCTCTCTCCATTTGATAGTACCAGGTCTAATATTGCTCCCTCCTGAGTGGGTTTCACCACTAGCTGTCTAAGGCATGCTCCCTGTAGGGCATCGAGAATGACCCTGCTCTTGGATGTGGCTGCAGTCCATGTCACCCAGTTAACATCTGGCATATTCAGGTCCCCCATCAACAGTATCTCCCCTTTTTCAGCCATTTTGAGAATGCCATCTATCATTTTCTTGTCCATTTCCTCCTCTTGAGATGGGGGTCTGCATACAACCCCTTTGCGGATTGTGATGCCATTCCCTGTCTCCAAGGTGACCCAGAGTGCCTTTTGTCCTCCCCCTTTACTTTTTAGTTCTGTAGCTTTGATCCCTTGCCTTATGTAGAGAGCTACTCCACCTCCTTTTTTACCCTCTCTGTCCCTTCTGTAGATTGTGTACCCTGGTATGTTGACATCCCAGTCATTGTTCTCCATGTACCATGTTTCTGTGACTGCCACAATATCCAAGTGTTCCTCTTCCATCAGGGCTACTAGCTCTGGAAGCTTGTTTCCCAAATTACGGGCATTGGTACTCATTGCCCTCCATTTAATGTTGGCATTATCCTTTTTTACCCCATCCCTGCTCTTATTGCCCTTGTCCATTTTTCCATTTACCCCTGTCCTCCCTCTGTCAACCTCTGTACCTCAGTGTTTACCCTACTACCTGCCATGTTTTGTGGGGGAGGCTTGAACTTTCCTGTTTGCTATCAGCACCTCCCCCCTTGGCTAGTTTAAAAGCTTGCCAAGGAAGCCTTTAAACCTGTCACCTAGGAGCGTGTTTCCCTTCCTGGACAGTGGCAGCCCACTGTGCTAAAACAATGAATGGGTAGGCCAGCCCATTGGCACAGGGGCAGGGTGCCTGACTACAACGCTGATGACCCGGGTTCGGGAACAGACCTACAAATTTTTTTATTTTAGTGTTTGATAACCGGATAAAGCCCACTAGGCACAAGTGTCTGTTTTCAGGGGTGACCTGGGAGCACTGGGCAGTTAAGTGACTTTCTCAGAGTCACACAGTATGCAAGTGGAGGTTGTGAGAATCAAACCCAGGTTTGGTCAGTTGTATCTACCAAGCTCATTCACAGCTTGTTACTCTAAATTCTAGGCTATACTGCCAGTCCTAATGTTGGAGGGCTAGCCAGGAGAAGAAGGACTGAGCATCCTAGGGACTACTCTCCTTCTCTGGGAGGGAGTGGGTAGAGTATCCAGCACAATGTGGATCCCTGGTAGAGGCTGGGGGTACCCTCGTGCTGGTGTCATTATTTGTGGACATGGCCTACCTAGACTTTAGCAAGGCATTTGACACAGTCCCACACAGAAGATTAATATACAAGTTAGCCAGCCTGGGAGTCGTTCCCAAGATGATAGCCTGGGTAAAGAATTGGCTAGAGAATAGGACACAGAGGGTAATAGTAAATGGAGTCCACTCTGAAGAAAGGGGGGTTACCAGTGGGGTACCGCAGGGTTCAGTATTAGGACCGGTCCTCTTCAATGTCTTTATAAGCGACATTGCAGAGGGACTGGAAGGAAAAGTATGTCCCTTTGCAGATGATACAAAGATCTGCAACAGAGTTGATGCACAAGGTGGGGTGGAAAGGATGAGAAGGGACTTGGCAAGGTTAGAGAAATGGTTAAATGTATGGCAGCTTAGATTCAATGCTAAGAAGTGCAAGGTAATGCACCTAGGAAACAAAAACCCAGGGGAAGAGTACACAATGGGGGTGAGATACTAACAGCAACAAAAATGGAAAGGGACCTGGGGATAGTCATATCAGATGACTTAAAGGTGGGCAAGCAATGTGAGAGGGCAGTAAGGGGGGCTGGGGGGATACTGGGATGCATAGGGAGAGGCATCACCAGTAGAAAACAGGAAGTTGTTATCCCTCTGTGCAGACAGCTGGTGAGACCCCATCTGGAGTACTGTGTGCAGTTCTGGAGACCCAGTCTCCGCAAGGACATAGACAAGATGGAAGCTGTCTAGAGGAGGGCAACTAAAATGGTGCAGGGTCTGCACCAGAAGACATATGGAGGGAGACTAAAGGAGCTTAATATGTATAGCCTCGAGGAAAGTAGGGAGAGGGGGACATGATAGAAACTTTCAAGTACCTCAAGGGAATCAACAAAGTCCAAGGGGGTAGCATCTTTCAAAAAAAGAGGTGTTCAAGAACAAGGGGCACAATTTGAAGATGGGGGGGCGGCTCAGAGGTAATGTAAGGAAGTATTTTTTCACAGAGAGGGTTGTGGATTCATGGAACAGCCTTCCGGAGGAGGTTGTGGAGTCAAAAACAGTGGTTGAATTCAAGCATGCATGGGACAGTCATAAGGCAATTCTAGGGGCGGGGTAGAAAGAAGTAGTTTGCTGGTTAACTAGGATCTGCAGCTTATCCATTAGGTAGGAAAATGTGCAGACTGGGTGGGCAAAGCGGTCCTTATCTGCCGTCAAATTCTATGTTTCTATGTTTCTATGTGGAGGGCAGGGTGGACATGGGACATCATTGCATGCCCCCCCCCAAGGGAAAGACTAGAAAAATAGTGTCTGCCACCTATGATGCCCATGCACCCTGGCTCCGATTGCATGCCACAGCACTTCTGGGATCCCAACCTATCCCATCACCTGCTATGTCCAGTAGGATTCTGCATGACACCTTGTGGGGCAAGCCAAGGAGACAATGCCATTGGGCTGCCCTGTCGACACCCTTGTCCCGTCATTGCAGGAGTCCTACTAGTGCAGTGGCCCCACCCTGGGGGTTAATATAGGGGTATCAGGGGTACTGGAAGGTAAGTCCAGGGGTGTGAGGAGAGGGCCAAGGGCTGACAGGGGCTGAACCACAAAGGTGGTTTGCCCCCCCCCAAAAAAAAACATTGAATGGGGAAAACTAATATAGCCACTGTTGCGTATCAATAGATGGACAAGATGGACCCTGATTCAATTCCACCACTGCAACATTAAGCTGCTATGTTACTATTTCTATCCCTAAGGTGTCCCTATAAATCACTAGTACTGTACATGTTTGCATAGCACATAGTACTTAGTAATCCTGCTTATGAAGCAGAGGATGACTTGATGGACCTAGAGTTCATTCTAGTCCTACATTACTGTGTTACTAGAAGCCAATGGGCACACCAGGATGTTACCTTCTAACAGGAAATAATATTAAAAGAAAGTATAAATGTTAGTAACATCTTGATACGGCAATTGTGTGGTTTAATTTACATTAGTCTAAGATTTTATATAGCATTCATGTTTCTTTTGAACAATCTTCAGCAAAACTGAAAATGTGTTTATTTTATGTTCCATGCACTGTTTAGAAAATTAGTTGCCAAGGTACGTAATGTACAATTCAACATTCCCAACAATTCCTTTTTAGTTCTACTATTCTTTTGTCATGGGTACTTGTTTAGCTTTCCAAAGAAATATGTGTTATGGTCCATTTTCCTGCTGTACAGCAACATATCCGGCAAAGATGTATACTCCTGGATTTCAGTCTGTCTCACTTTATTTTATTGGTCACACTGGTAAAATGGTACAAAGGAGCTCTTGCTCAGCCTATTAGTAAGTCCGTTTTTCAGTGTCAGCAAGTGCCTGTCCAAAACTGTAAAATGTCATTTCAGAAGGCTAAAACTGATTGTAAATCAATACCATTAATATAGAATTTTAAAGGAACTTGTTTTCTGTTGCGTACTCACTAAAGGGCTCTTCTCAGCTTGGTTATTTACTGGAAAAATCCCTGGAAGTACTAGGGGACAGAGCCAAGGTATATACAGTATACAGTAGGAAAGAACATTATTAAATGTAATCATGCTCTGGGTATCACAGACAGCAATTACTGTAAGTGAAATACGATTTAAGATGCTACTGCTAGTAGAAGCACTTACTGCTTCAAAAAAGGAAAGGAAGATGATTAATCTTCAGATCTATTACAGCACTGTAGCAACCATTATTGTTATAATAAACTTTTTAAAGTATCAGTCCAAAGTGCTACATTTCTGTTTCCTGAAGAAAGTTGTGCTCAGATAACATTTTAGGTCTCTATAAACACAAAAGTCAGTTACATTACATTTAATTGTGAATTTTACTGATTTTTCAAATTTCAATTATAACCCAGTTTCGACTGATGATTGGACCTTAATAATAACAATCTTTATTAATTTGGAAAATCCGAAGAAGAATGTAATTTTTATATGTTATTTACTGATGCTAAATCTTCATCTTATTTTCAGCAGGATCATTCTTCTTCCCTATTTAACAACTAAGTGGACTTTCAAGTCAGGCAGACAAGAGTTGGCACAGTGAAGGGTCATCAAGACAATTTAGGGCTAGCAGGGCAGAATCCTAAGGGAATCAGATGGAAGCCCTTAATATGTACTTGGTGGAGTCCAGGAAGGAGCAAAAGGACGTGACTGAAACATGTAAGTTTCTCAGGGGAATAAACAAGGTCAATAGTGAGGACCTATTTGGAAGGAATATGGATGCAGTGACTAGGGGCATAACAGGAGGTTGGTGTGGGTAAGTTCAGTAGACATTTGAGGAAGTTCTATTTCACTGCGAGAGTGGTGGAACCATGGAACAGAGTTCCAGTAGAAGCAGTGGGGATTGCTACCCTAAGCAGGTTTAAACATAGTTGGAACAGGGCAAGGAGACTCATAATCCCCAGAGGAGCTGCATAAGGTTGAGTGGAGGGGGACGGAGAGGGGGATAGGAAACAGCCCACCAGCACAGTAGGTTGGTAGCGGTGAGGCAGTATAGGAAGAGCAGACACAAGGTTTGGTCTCCTTCTGCCATCAAATTCTATATTTCTATATTTCTACAAGTGACTTGCATAAGGCCATACAGTAGACCAATGGCTAAGGAGAGACATATGATCTTATTTCATAGTTCAGTATCCCAACCAGTAGTTCCCTTCTTGCTTGATTCCTGATCTTAGTAGCCTCTAGAGGCAAAATTTTACCTTCCAAGTTGAAATTTTGTCTTTCTGCAGATGAAAGTTTGCATTATGCCTCTGCGAAAAATTATGCAAAGTGGATGAAATTTGCGTAATATTACGTGTAGTGTAGTTTAGGCACTTTGCCAATCCCTAGTGCCAATGAAAATTTCCACATGTAAAAAATATGTGTTTTAGTCACCACCAGGCAAAAAAATATGCATTATATTATTTGAGATACAAACCATTTTGCAGCAGGTTCCTGATCCATATCCCCTTTCTCTGCCCCATTCTCAATTTCATTCAGTATGGCTCCACTCTTGTTTGACTCTGGCAGCCCTTCGTAAAACTAAGTTATATCTTAGACAAGATAAAAAAATTACTTTCTCACAAATTCAGATACATTTGTCCTGATGAGATAAAACAATGTCATGATCAGGGACACTGTAATCTCATGTTTGGCAAATGGAGATATTAAACATTAAAGAAATATTCCAAAAGGGAATTGAGCACAACTTTGCTTCAAGCAGATTATTCCAACCCCTGTCACTGTCATACTTTGTATCTGGAATTTGTGATTCTGTGATTCTTCTCTAAATTGTATTATTTTGTTTATAAATTTGTGTAAGTATTTACATGTTGTTGACTGAAAAAATGTGAAAAATATTGGACTACAATATGCTTCACAGTTTTGGAAGAGCTCTCAATGGAAGAGTATTAAGGACAGTAAAAAGTTACTCTCGTTCATTTATGGACATATATTATGAATGCATTTAAAATAAACTTTAGAAGTGTTATTTATGAATAAGATTAAGACAGCAAATAGTAAAATAATGTATTATTATTACAAGCTCTCTCCCCTTCATTCACTCACTCTGATTTTTTAGGCAAAATCATTGAGATTTCTGAAAATCAGAGATGGTTGAAAAAGCCTCTAGTCATGTTCTTAGGTTGTGTTTACTACTGCTGCTGTTGCTGTTGAAGAAGAGGAAACACACTGCCTATTACCTTTCTTTGAGAAGATCTGCCTGGAGAGTGACAATGACCAGGAAATCATTAAATGGATCTCTCTAGACAATCATAAAATACAGGGCAAAACTCTTTAATACTACCAGGCAGCAGCAGCAAAATGCTGAGAAGCAGAGAATTTAGATAGTACTAAGTAATGACAGAAGCAGGTTTATTTTATAGTGGTTAATGTGGGTTCAGCTTAGATCTGTAATAGTCTTTACCTGAAAGCACTTGGAAGCAATTCAGTTGCAATGGCTCACCACAGATCTCTAAACATGATGATCACTAATGTTATTTGACTTACAAGCAGATCCTTTCTCATTTACAAGATGATAAAAATGTAGCACATAGCAGATATCACACTGCATATTGCTCAGCTTCCCCTGATTTTGAGGGAGGGCCCTGATTTTGCTTCAGAAATTTCTTCCATCCCTCCTCAGTTCAGCATGTCTGTCACTGAAGAGTATGTGTTTAAACATAATTTCAGTCATTAGTGCTGCTGTCTAGTTTAAAATAAATAAAATGCTGTTTACACAGAGCAACTTATTGGAGCAGCTTCTTGAGCTGATATTATTTTTCAGATGTGTCCAAAATTTTGTTCATTTTTCTCTGATGTTTTAAGCCTTGACCAAGCTGCATGATGTAGGAAGTTGAGGGTTATGTATTTCAGGCCAGATCCTTAGTGCAGTCACAACATTGTTCCTTGTGACACCAGTGACCACAGTTTTGGAATGAGCATCTGTTGTCTGAGGACTGTAGGGGAGAGGACGCACAAACAATTTTTAGGATAATTCTACTTAGGAGCAAGCAGGATGTGCATTCTGCTGTAATACTGCCACCCAGGTGACCTCGAGTGGCACTGCAGCTGTGAGAGCAGGGGTGCAAGGGTGAGGAGCATGCTGGGACACTTGTCCATTCCTCTGCCTGGTGCCTTATAGGTGTAATAAATGTGCTTGCTCAGGAGGAAGAAGGGGTAAAATATATGTTGCAATACAGACAGATGGAACCCTGCCCACCCACCCATCATCTACTTTGTAGGTTCCAGCTCATTGACTCCCCTGAACCCTGCTACCAGGATTTCCCCTCATTACTCACTTAAAAGAGAAGCCAATGCCCATCCCAGTAACTGCAAGTTACAGTACTTAAAAAAATAAAGTACTCCAAAGTGTTCAGAATCAGTCTTTATCAAGAGGGATCTAAAGAACAGTGAATCTTCATTGGTTCACAACTGTTCCATCCTGTGTATCTAAAGTATTTCTCAATAACTATATGGGTTATCTTTTTCTTAGGCAAATGAAACAGAAATATTAATGCACTCTCCCCTACAAACAAAAAATGAGTGGCACAAATGGCATATTTTTTTCTGCCAAATGATTGATTTTGTAATTTTTTATAATTTCTTATGGGAGACCCATTTTATGAATGCAGTAGTAATAAAAAGTTAGACATGTCACATGAGGGTTTATATTGGATGACCTAAAGATGGTCAGGCAGTGCAAAAAGGCACTAGGGAGGGAGAGTGGGATGCTGGGGTGCATAGGGAGAGGTATCACCAGCAGAACGAGGGAAGCAGTGTTGCCTCTGTATAGCTCACTTATAAGACTCCACCTAGAGTATTGCGTCCAGTTATGGAGACCACATCTTTGGAAAACATAGATAGAATAGAGGCAGTACTGAGGAGGGAAACAAATGGTGAAGGGTCTGCCTCAAAAGCCCTATGAGGAGAGACTAAAGGGCCTCAATATGTATACTTTGGAAAGAGGATGGGGAGGGGAGATATAAAAGATAACTTTAAATACCTCATGGGATAAAAAAAGTACAAGAGGGGAATATTTGTCAGAAGAAATGGTACTCAAGAACAAGAGGACATGCTGTGAATATGGAAGGAGTAGATTCGGGAGAGATGTGAGGGAGTACCTCTTCACAAAAAGAGTGATGGATTCCTGGAGCAGCCTTCCAGCAGAGGTGGTGGGGGCAACCACAGAGGTGGGGTCCAAGAAAGCATGGATTAAGCACTAAGAAATTATAGTGGAGAGGAAGGGAGGGAGGAAAAGTCTGCCAGGTCAATATAGTGCAGACAGAACCGCACATGAAATACCTCCCTGTCAAAAGTGTGAATGGTACTACAATGACAGGGATCCTATAAGCATGTGGTAAGAACCGCTACCCCACCACTGTAGTCTCTCTTTGTGAAAGGTGAAGAATGCTGCCGGGGTGGTGCCTTGGTGAGCCACTCTTTTGGTGGAGTGGCTAGAGCACCTGTCCCTCCTGGTGGCATCGGGGACCTGAAGCTGTGATTTGATTCTTCCCAGGTCCCAGTATGATGCTACTGTTTTTTTATTGGTTGGGAAACAAAAGAAAATCTGCATTCAGATTTTTTTTGTTTCCCTGAACTCCAAGGCCTCCCAGAGTTGATTATATTTAGTCAGGTGTGTTGGGGGGGGGGGTGCAGGGGGCAGAGCCCCCTGCAAAAACAAAAAGTATTGCTTTGGTGTGTGTGGTGGTTCTTATGGTCAGTGTCTTGTGCCAATGCTGTTATACCGCATGCTGATATGCATGTGGCATTCTGGGTATGCATGGTTTTCACCATGACATTATGACCCCGTGCTGAGGAAAAGCTGTAGGTCAGGCACGGTCTGATGTACTAGAGTACATAGAGAGAAATGGGCAGAATGGATGGGTTATGTGGTCTTTATCTGCCATCAAATTCTGTGTTTCTGTGTTTCCTGTACAGGATTAAGGACTTACTACTGCACGTACATCCAGTGTGGCCAAGTTTTAAATGGCAAAACACGTGCTTCTTCCTACACTGGAATATGGATCCCATATACAGTATGACATAATCAAGGCCCCTAGAATTCTGCGGCCGCAGAATTTTGCGCAGAACTTGCAATCTACCACAGAACTTCTGCGATGCCGAAGAATTCACTCTTCTTGGTGATTTTTTATTAATATTTTTGTTTATACATAGAATCTGGTTCCCTTCCTTTCTTTTTATATCCAAAACCACCCTATATGTTCAGAATGTGATGTTATCATTGCTATAACATCATACATTAGCTAATGAAATGGCTGCATTCTGCAACAGAAATGAACAGTCACTTATCTACCACAGCTCCCACTGCCAGAGACGGTGGCACAGCACATCATGCATGGTGATATTTGCTCAACCTGCACTACAGCCTAATACAATTTTCAGTCTTACATTGTTGCACTAGGGCCAACTTAAACAAAACCTTCTCAATAGCACAGACCTGTTAAGTCCATACCTCACTTTGTACAAACATATTTGTGCCTTTAAGGTATAGAGACGCTATCTGAAATGAATAACTAGTAAAATTAATTTAACTGTCTAAATTTTTTAAGAAAAATAAAGTAATTATGCCCAGAAAAGTGAAATATAATAATGTGTAGACCTGTTGAAAGAATAGACCTGTTAAATAAATAATTGCGCTGTACACATTTTTGGTCAGGGTTATTGATTACATATTGTCATTGGTTGATAGAATCACTTAAAAGTTATTGAGAAATGTTGTGTGCAGGGACAGCTGTTGGGCCAGAGGGTAGCATGCTGTGTTTCCGTGCTGGCAACTCAGATTCAGAGATTAGCTCTGGGAGCTGGCTGGGCAGCACAAGGATTGGTGGAACACATCATTGCTCGGAGCCTGGGAAGGTATGGTGCAGTGTTCTGTCACATGGTGGACACACTGTGATGGGCCAGAGAGCTGTATCTCACAATTGGTTCACATGCATGTCATGGCCTGATGGTGTTATGCAGTGTGTCAGGGAAAGCAGGTTGACATGAAAAATGAGTTTTGCAATAACTCCTCTATTCCATTTCCAATGGGACCTGTATGAATGACGATGCAAGTTCATGGAAATTACAAAATAACTGTAGTGTGTGTGTGTATATATATATATATATATATATATATATATATATATATATATATATATACACACACACACACACACACAGTATCTCTGTCTCTCTCATCACACACACATATGCATATTTGTATGTATGTTACAGATTGCACATAAATATATTAAAGTGATACACAGTGGGAACCTCTTGAGTGGTGTAGAAAGCACATACAAATATATAAGTGATAAGACAGTGGAAACCTCATTAGTGGAATACATAGCATGCATATAGAAATACCTCATTTATCACATAAGATCCCCTCTACATATGTCATTTATGCAACAGGCTATGACCTTAAGGGAGAGACATTTGTTTTGCCTTTTTAGGCATAAAATTATTTTTATAAGTCTGTTATTTTTTGAACTAGTGTTACTGTGCTTTCCACCACCCTGATTGCTATAACCAAAGCCATGAAAGTGAAGTCAGGATGACAAGCGGACACTGTGATGTGGTAGTTTGTTAGTGCCGCAGAACTTCCGCAGAAATTACAATCCACAGCCGCAGAAGTTCTGCGGCAAATGGTAGTCTTGCCACAGAACTTCGTCCCACTGTGCCGCAGAAAAGTAGGGACCCTGGACATAATGTGCCAGACTACCGCTTAGTGTCTCCAGTCTGTTCTCAAAATTCACCCCCTCCCGCATGACTAGAGGAGCTGTGACTAATGTTTTCACCACCCCATTTTATCACACCACTCTGGCGCAAAACTCTGTCACCTACACTGGGACTAAGCTATATAACCAGCTTCCCCCCTCACTTCTGGTAAGTAACTCTGTCAATGCCTTTCAGTGCTCCCTCAAAAGCTTCCTACTTGCTAAACTAACCTGCAACTGCTCTCTCCCCATTGGAGACAAGTGATGCTGACTCCAGTTCATCTGTACCCTGAACGATTACCTCCCCCCTGCTCTCCACACCCACTCATTCCCCCGCTCCACCACAAGTAACCTTCCACTCCTCGCAGATAACTGTATGTCTCCCTGCTAGGCTTCTCCTTACCTGCCCCTGGTGACAGGTAAATTGGGGGTAACATGGGGCCCTGCTTTACATTAATCATTATTTTACGTTATACCCCAGTTCTGTCCTATTGGAAGTGGACTCAACCTTCTACACCCTGATGTTTAGATCTAATATTACCTGCATTAGTACAAATTGTTTGACCTAGTGTCCCATATCATCTGTTAGTGATGTCTCCCTGTATATACTCATGTCTTTTTACTTGCAAGATATCTCAAACCTTTACACCCTTATGCTTATATCTACTGTTTTCTGTATTTGTACAAATTAATTGACCTAGTTGTCCATATCAAATGTTAATGATGTCTCCCTGTGTATAATTATAAGGTCCTGTATTTGTATCTATTATCTGAAGTTTATCTGAGGTTCACTGTTCGAAAACTGGATGTTTGTGAAAACTGGCATTTTTGCTCACATACCTTTCCAGTATAAAACAAATAAACTTGAAACTTGAAATACTACTATTCTAACACATTAGTAATGTACAGTAACATTTGTTGTTGTTCCCTAGTGGCAACACATAGGACCCACCGATGATAGTTATACAGCAGATTTAATTTGTTATCCCCAGTGGCAAAGATCCAGTCCAGAAATATCATCTTTTTTGCACCAGATTCGTAACGCTCAGAAACCAGCTTCAGTTGCTGGATAATTGGAAACAGTCATCACTCACACACTCTAAGAAACTTGGAGCTTCTTCAGCCACACTTTATGACACAACATACACACAGGTGTGAAAGCATAAGCACAGGCTCCTGCAGCAGCAGATACAGATTCACAAATGCAGCACATCAGTGCCACTGCATTTGTGTCATCTAAACACTGTTGTGTTGTTTATCTTTCCTAATGATGGCTCTCTGTGGTTGCTTGTGTGGTCTTGTTGGAAACCCTATAACCACATTTTCCTACTTTTGTGGAATTAAGTTGAACCATAAGTGGTGCATTATTGCAGTCTTTTTCAAAGAATATACATATATGAATTGCAAAAAAAAAAAACATGTTAATGCAGACATTAGGATTGAAGAACCAAAGTGCACAAATTAGGAATATGAAAAACATTAAGGTTTTTGGTCTCCAGAGCTTTGTTGAATCAGTATTGGGGTCTTCCCTGGGGTTGTCAACCCTAAACTTACCCCCTCCTCAACCCATAGCCTTCTGTCTGAAGCACAAGGTACAGTTCCAGCTAAGCCGGTGCCTCATAGTGATACAGTCTTCAGAGGTAAAGAAGTGTGGCTTGCCACATGTTGCCAACACAGACTTTTTTTTCCAATTGTTTAACCAGGTGAGACACACTAAGCTGAAAGCATGTTTACAGGTGCAATCTGGAAGCACAGGGAAGTCAAGTGACTTGCTCAGGGTCACACAGAATGTAAGTGGGAGCTGTGGGACTCAAACCCAGGTCTCCAGATTTGCAGCTCAGAACCTTAAACCACTGCACTATACTGCCTCCCACCAGTCTGTCATAGCTTTTTTCACACAGGACCTGTAGAGCCCCATGCAAAGGAAAGAGGTCATTTCTGACCTTGTTTGCTCAGGGGAGAAAGTGGGATCTCGAGTTGAGAATCCCAAGGAAGACCCCACCACTGATTTGCCAATACTCTGGAGACCCAAAATCCTAATGTTTTGCATTTATCTACTTTGTGTGCCTTATGTTCTTCAACCCCAATGTCTGCATTAATGTAGTTTTTTGAAATTAATTTCCCTTCTTTTTCTGATAGTTGAATCGTATCTTCATTTGCACAGATCCCTTTAGGACCTGTGCAAAATGAAATAAATAACGTAATAGAGGCAGTCCTGACCCAATGCATGGGCCCACCAGGCCTTGACACACATGTCAATACTTTGTTAGGAAAGGTTCCCTGGCCCACCACAAGGTGTCATATGTGTGTGTGTGTGTGTGTGTGTGTGTGTGTGTGTGTGAGTGTGTGTACTAAAACACCATTTTGTCCCTTCCCAGCCTGGGGCTGGCACTGATGCTTTTTGCTGCAGCACCTTCCCCACCAGCCTTGGCTCATTCAATTGGTTCTCTGAGCTCACACACAAACCAGATTTTGGTGACTGTCATATTCAGCAAACTCTCTGTGTCCCCCTCCCTGAGGTCTTCCCCTTCCAGAGTTGGTATATTTAGTAAAGGGGAGTGGAGGCACAGCCCCCCCCACAAAGCAGGGGTTCAGACCCTCTCAAATAGAGAGGTCACCGAATATGACAGTCACCAAAATCTGGCTTTGTATTAACGTGGTGTTGTAAATGTATCACTACGATACCCTGGAACTGGTCACTAGCACTGGAAGTCAATACGGTTCCCACTGGGCCAACAGACATCACTGCAAACAACGTTAACTCATAATTTTTTTGTGGTTGTTGTTGATGTTGTGACATTCTGACCACATAGTTTCAACAGGGTCTTTTTATGACCCCTACTTCTGAACATGACAGGTGTCATTTACTATCTTACTAGTCGAAAAGTAACTTTGCACCAGCAGTGTGAAATCACATGTTTTCCAAGATTTGGAAAACAGCAATTGCCATGTTCATGAGGTGGTGTGAAAAAATGGCTATGCTGAAAATCTGTGGTATAAATATCAAAAATTACCAAAATTACATCATGTATTCATAACTTGGTTGTTTTTCAGAATTTTTGACCCTAAACATTCAATATAGTCTTCTTATGATCCAGCCTCATGAACCCAGTAGGTGCAAATTTTCAAATCCCCACCAAAATGTAATTTTGTGCCACAGTTGTGAAAACACATTTCACTGAGAATATGAAAAATGACAGCTGTAAGGAGGTGTGAAGAAATGACTATGTTGAAAATTTGGGGTCAAAATACTGAAAATTACCAAAGTTATGAGCGTGTGTAGTAAAATTTCCATGTAGTCTCATAACTTGGTCATGTTTACATATTTTGTTTGGCCCAAATTTTCAATATGGCCTTTTTGAGACTCCTCCTGGTGAACACTGTAATGAAATTATGTTAATCTGGCTTAAAAGGTGATTTCAAGCAGTGACTGTAAAATCACCTTCTGGGACTGATCAACATAAGATCGCCACAGGTGCTCATGAGGTGGGGGTCTTAAAATGTTGAACGTTTGGTGAAGAAAATACATAAAAATGACCAAGTTCTGAAGAAAAGTTCAAAACGCCATTGAATTATATTATATGGCACTTTAATGTGTTCCTGGTTTGGCATTGTAGAATGAAGATGTGTCTCCGGTTCAGAGAGGATTATGGCGTTGGACCCTGGCTGCGTAATTATTGAGTAAGGGGGTGTGTGGAGAGCTGGGTGCTCAGTGGGGTATTGGGATGGGTGGGGATGGGGACAGCAACAGACAATGAGGGACCATTTTCTTTGTTTCAGAAAAAAATATATCATGGGATGTTATTTTTTTTCTTTACAGTGTCGAATCTTGATGAAGACCCACCTGGTCAAAGAGCCAGGCCACTTGGTCAGTGAACCTTATTTCTGTGCTTGCATCTTGTGATGTTTTTCTCATTAAACTGAGTATTTTTGCAGCAGTTTGTTGTGTGAACTGTTCCTTACTGTGTGCTGCTTCCCATCTTTTGCCTCCTTAGTGACAAACTCCTAAAAATTGCACATTTCTATGTCTACAATTATTTGTGGCCTAAAACAAGTTAAGTTTTTCTAATTCTTCCCAAATGGACTTCCCCAAAAATTGATTTAACTCTTTCCATTAACAGAATCCCACTCAATAAAGCTAATTAAAGAGAAACTGAAATGAAACTAAGAAGAAAGGGGACAAATAGCAAGACTGATTAATCAATGGGTCCATTGTGCCTGCCTTAGCTTTTCTCATGCACTTGGAATTTTTCTCATGAAATATCCCCGAGTAGACATTAAGTCCTAAGGTAGGACAGGGTAAAACTGGACAGATTGGATGGACCTATGTTCTTTTTCTGCTGATATTTTCTTTGTTGCTACATGTACAGCAAAATTGCAATTTTTAATTTTCTATACCCACAATCTCTTCGATGCACCACATCACTTTCACAGCTGTTCTGCTGTGATGTATTTGCCTCTTGAGTGCTAGTAGGCACCTCGCTACTGTGCCTCTGTCATACCAGTGGCTATCTGCAGTGCAACTACAAGGAAGGTTACTTTTGTTGCTGAATGTCTGTCTCACCTGCAAGTTATTACAGCAGTAATAGCATATCTAGACACAAATTATGGAAATGATTGAAATGCACACACACACACTCACCAGCAGGAACCTTCCATGTATTTGCACTGCAGATGGCTGTAGGTATGACAGAGGAGTGTTTGGTGCTATCAAGGTCTATAGCAATAATGAGGCAAATACCAAGTGGCAGAACAGCATGCAACACAACACAACAGATCAGATGCAAAAAGTCCATGGGGCATCAACGGGATTATGAGTGCATTAAAAGTAAAATTACAGTATTACATTTTGTGAGAACAATTCAAAGTTCTCATAAAGAGCTAAATTGGGCAATAAAGGTCCCATGCACTTTTCTTGCACTTCCTGAGTTAAAAAGCTGTTTCTCAACTGTCCTCAAAACCCATCAACCTCTGGTGTCATCTTTAATTCCCACAATAACCAAAGTCTGGTTTCATCTCCAACTCAAAATGGCATCTCCCTTCCTACCATGCAAAAACAAACTTAGGGTTTTATATCCACACACAATTCAGGATTCAAGAAAAATGAGGTAGTGAAAGGATAAATAATAAAGTAATACAATAACTATGGGGTTAGCAGAATCCCACAAGCCATCTCTGTCCTATTCCTTCAAACTGCAAGAAAAAAACAGAATTTGGAGAGAATTAAGATTCTAATTATATCAGAATAGTTAAGCATTCACTATGGCTGCATTTTTTAAATGTTTAGATTGTTTTAAGTAATAAAAAACAATAATGATTTCTTTGGAGTTTGTTGGGCCCCGTATTCTGAGCCTGCCAGCTGTGCACACACAAAAATAGGGCTAGCCAGCTCTGGTGCCATATTCAAACAGAAAGCATGATCTGAACTGACTGCACTATCTCTCTGAATATTGGCCCAGAGTAGCATGGGGCACAGCAAGTGGTTCTCCATGTTCGGCACAGTGCCACCAGGGTGCGGGGCTGAAGACCACCCATAGAGGTACAGCATGGTGCACACTGGTTAGCACCATGGCCACATGGCAATAGTCAGCCCAAATATGCAGATGAGTCCATTGGTCATGCACATTGCTATGGGGCCATTTGCATGCACATTATGGGCTCATCAGCATGTGAGCACCCGATCCGAGTGCACATCCCCCAGCATGAGTGCACTTCCCCTCAAGCCCTGATCCATGTACTAATAATAAGAAATCCCCAATTCCCTGGTAGCCCACTGGTCCCCTCCTCTCCGAACCCTGATCCATGCCATAATAATAAAATAATTCCAATTCCCTGATAGTCTAGTGGTCCCTCCCCCCTTAAGCCCCAATCTGTGTCAGAATAATATTATAATCCCTGATTCCCTGATAGTCTAGTGGTCCCCCTTCCCTGAGCCCTGGTCCCATTCAGCATAAGTAAATTTCCCACATCCATGGTAGTTTAGTGGCCCACACCCCCCCATCCTAGTAGGCGAGACCCACCACCCTCCACCCCAACCTGACTGGAACCGATGACTGGCACAGCCCTCCTCCACACCACCACAGTAAGCCACCCACTAAACTGTACTGGAGTGCCTACAGTATACAGTACATGCTCATTGGTTGACTGGTCAGCAATGTGCATGTACTATGATATACTCAGTACCAGAATCGATCAACAGCTGGGCGTGAAGGTGTGAGGGGCTGTGCCGTCATTGGCTCCTGTCGGGTTGGGGCAGCGGGGTTGTGGATCACTGCCAACTGAGTGGGGGAGTAGATACATAGATTACCAGGGATGTGGGATTTATTTATGCTTAATGGGTTTGGGGCCTCGGGAGGACCACTAGCTACTAGGAAATCAGTGATTTTTTTTACTATTCTGACACAGATCAGGGCTTGGGGAGGTGGGACCACTAGACTACCAGGGAATCAGGGATACTTTTTATTATTCTGACATGGATCAGGGCTTGGAGAGGGGGGATTACTAAACTTCCAGGGAATAGGGGAGTATTTTATCATTTTGACACAGATTGAGGCTTGGAAAGGGGGGACCACTAGACTACAGGGGAATTGGATAGTTTTTAGTATCACACCGATCGAGGCTATGGAGGGACCGCTAAACCACCAGGGTACTCACTGGGCTAGGTTTTCACTGTTATGCAAATGATATCCTGCTGTACCTGTCAAGTGTACCCAATTCTCAGGTGTTGGACTCAGTATTTAATAGCTTTCTCAAGCAAATCGAGTCATGAATGACTCAGAATTGGCTTAAGCTCAACCCAGACAAGACAGAGGTATTGGTGGTGGATCCGGGTTGTCGTGGGGGAAGGGGTGGGAGTTTACCCCCCAGTCTAGTACTGTGTGGGGTTCCTCTTGCCCCTCCAGGCAGGTGAAGGATTTGGGTGTGATCCTAGACAATGGTCTGACGCTCGATGCTTAGGTGTCAGCCGCGGTTAAAAGTGGATTTTACCGTTTTAGGAATATTGCCAAAATCTGAGCCCTGGTTCCCCCAATGACCTGGCCACTGATACCTGCATTCATCACTTCCAGGCTGGACTACTGTAATGCCCTATACCTTGGGTTATCTGGAGGCAACCTCCGTAGGCTGGAGCTGGTGCAGAACGTGGCAGCGAGACTTCTGACTGGAGCAGGGAGATGTGAACATATTTTCCTGGTCCTCTGCGGACTGCACAGGCTGCCAGTCAGTTGGAAGGTTGTCTTCAATATAGGGCTCTTTACCTATAAAACCCTGCATGAAGGGGGTCCCACCTATCTGTAAGAGCTCCTTATCCCCTACCTACTCTGTTCTGCTGAGGGAGGCCTTCTTGGGGTTCCCAGGCTTAGGTTGCTGCACTCTGGGGATAGAGTGATTGCTGTGGGAACACCTACCCTGTGGAACTCCTTGCCTGACAATCTGAGGAGGCCTTCCTCAGTAGAAACCGTTAAAAGGGGATTAAAAACATATCTGTTCCAACAGGCTTTTATTGATTGATTCAGACATTCAATTGAATGTAGGCTGTTTTATTATAATTTTTATTATATGTGTTGTATGATTTGATTAGCGGTATGGTTATACTGTTGCTTTTATTGTACAGCACTCAGTCTTATGAATTTAGCATTTTATAAATAAAATATCTCTCTCTCTCTATCTATCTATCTATCTATCTGTCTACTCAGCCCTTGACGGTGGGCAGATGGTTCTGTGCACTGATAAAAGCTGGGTTTCAGAAGCATTAAACTGTGCCACTGCTGGCAGCCATTTTGCATTTCTGAACACTTTCAATATTGTGCTGTACCGCATATGCATGGGGAACCCTAATTTGCATAGGCACAACACAATATTGTGAGTGATGATGCTATCAGGGGTGTGCCACGCATGTGTGCCCTTTGAATATGGGCACACAACCAATAGCTGATGCTATTCCTGGTTTGTGCTGCGCTAACCTTCTGAAAATGGGACCCATTGTCTTTTTTCCTCTTAGGCTGGTGTAAAACTGGAAAAGGGTAAAAACTATGGTGTAAACAACTAAATGATGATGAAGTTGAAAAGCATGCCTCTGTCTTCAGCAAATACCACAACTTTGTGTGGAGTTCCCTTGTAAAGGTCAATTAGGTGTATGCCACTTCCACAAGAGTTGCACCCCCCCCCACACAAAGAAGCTGAGCTCCCTTTTCCCATCCCCAGAATGGAGGAACTGTGCTCCCGTTCTCCATCCCTGGAACACAGGAGCCGCACTATCCTCCCCATCTACAGAATGTAGGAGTAGTGATCCCTCTCTCCTATCCCCAGAATGCAGAAGCCATTTTCCTACCCTCATCCCTGGAACACAAGATCTGCAGTCCCCCCTCATCCCCAGAACCCAGGAGCCGCACTATCCAAATCCCGAGAATGTAAAAGCACTGATCCCTTCCCCATCCTCAGGATCCGCTCTTCCCCATCCCCAGAATTTCGAAACATAGAAACATAGAATTTGGTGGCAGATGAGGACCGCTTGGTCCACCTAGTCTGCCCATTTCCCTACCTAATGGGTAAGCTGCAGACCCTAGTTAACCAACAGCCTACTTCTTCCTACCCCAACCCCTAGAATTATTTTATGTCTGTCTCATACATTCTTGAATTTCCCCACTGTTTTTGACTCCACAACCTCCTCAGGAAGGCCGTTCCATGCATCCACAACTCTCTTCATGAAAAACCTACTTCCTCACATTATCTCTGAGCCATCCCCCTTCTATCTTCAAATTGTGCCCCCTTGTTCTTGCACACCTCTTTTTCTGAAGGATGCTACCCTCTTGGACTTTGTTGATTCCCTTAGGTACTTGAAAGTTTCTACCATGCCCCCACCTCTCTCTCCTTTCCTCTAGGGTATACATATTAAGCTCCTTAAGGCTCTCTTCATATGTCTTCTGGTGCAGACCCTGCACCATTTTAGTTGCCCTCCACTGGACTGCCTCCATCCTGTCTATGTCCTTGCGGAGAGTGGGTCTCCAGAACTGCATGCAATACTCCAGATGGGTTCTCACCAGCTGTCTGTACAGAGGGATAACAACTTCCTGTTTTCTAGTGGTGGTGCCTCTCTCTATACATCCCAGTATTCCCCCAGCCCTCCTTACTCTCCTCTCACATTGCTTGCCCACCTTCAGGTCATCTGACATGATTACCCCCAGGTCCCTTTCCATTTTTGTTGTTGTTAGTATCTCACCCCCCAATGTGTACTGTTTCCCTGGGTTTTGTTTCCCAGGTGCATTACTTTGCACTTCTTAACATTGAATCTAAGCTGCCATAGATTTGACCATTCCTCCAACCTTGCCAAGTTCTTTCTCATCCTTTCCACCCCACCTTGTGTATCAACCCTGTTGCAGAACTTTGTGTTGTCTGCAAAGAGACATACTTTTCATTCTAGTCCCTCTGCAATGTCACTTATAAAGACATTGAAGAGGACCAGTCCTAGAACTGAACCCTGTGGTACCCCACTAGTAACCCCTCTTTCTTCAGAGTGGACTCCGTTTACTATTACCCTCTGTGTCCTGTTCTCCAGCCAGTTTTTTACCCAGGCTACCATCTCGGGACCCACTCCTAGGCTGGCTAACTTGTATATTAATCTTTAGTGTGGGACTGTGTCAAATGCCTTGCTAAAGTCTAGGTAGGCCATGACCACAGCCCCTCCCTGGTCTACTACTTTGGTCACCCAGTCAAAGAAATCTATTAGATTCATCTGACATGACCTTCCTGCTGTGAATCCATGCTGCCTTGGGTCATGTGCCCCTCTGGCCCCTAGGTACTCAACAATGCTTTCCTTCAGAAGTGATTCCATCATTTTCCCTATCACCGAGGTCAAACTAACAGGTCTGTAGTTTCCTGCCTCTGCCCCGCTCCCACTTTTGTGAAGTAGAATCACATCTGCCCTCCTCCAGTCTTCAGGCACCACCCCATCCTCCCACAATTTGTTAAAGATGGTAGTCAATGGGGGCATGGTCTGTCCACTGGGACGATGGCAGCCTAAGAAGAGAGCTCCTGCCTGGATAGTGGCTATCCATGCTTGATCACCGTGATCCCGTAGAGTCCTGACAAAAATAAACAATTTTATGTATGGGTGACATCTGGCACTCCAGGAGGCATACATTTTAAATGGATTTCAGCTGATTCTGTTTGAAATATCTGGCGCCGTGCTTTTGAAATCTCCTTACCCTCCAGTAGGCCATGAAGGCCCTGACTGCATCACCAGATCCATCGTGGTGGCTATCAGAGTTCCCGATTGAGTGTAGTAGAATATTTAACTGGGAAACGTGTCTCTTTGGGATCCAACCTTGCTTCCTTCCCTCCGTCAGACAAGTATGAGATCTTCAACTCCCACCACTGCTCCAACTGCAGCCTCTTTAAGCGGGGACATGCCTAAGGCTGTTGGTGAATCCCTTCAGCATATCACTTACTTGTTTGAGGCCTTAATCTCCAGAGTGGATGGTCTTAGTTTATCTCTGTCTAGCACAGTCACCAAAGTCAAACAGCTCCAGGACAAAGTCAATGTGCTGGAACAAAAGGCCAAAGCTAATGAAGACCAGCAGTCACAAATGTGGCACAAATTAAAACAGCATGAAGAGTGCCTGGCAGCACTCTGGGATAGAGCGGAGGACCACGAAAATAGAAATTGCCGCAATAACCTGCGGATTATCGGTATTCCAGAGGGGGTGGAAGGGCAGGCCATGGAGAAATTTTTGAACCATATTATTCCGCTTATCCTGGGGGAACGTTGGCAAGGTCCCATAGAAATTGAAAGGGCCCATAGGGTGGCCACTCGCTACAACAAATAATCCGACAATCCATGCCCTATAGTAGCTTATCTGCTTCAGTACTCAACCAAAGAAAGGATTCTGAGGGCTGCTAGGGATATCGGCGAACTGAAATGGCAAGGAACACCAATCCAAATCTTCAGAGACTTTACACAAGAAACAGCAGCAAAAAGAAGGGCTTTTAGCACTATCAAATGATTTCTTTATCAAAATGACTTTTGTTTTCATTTCAAAAACCTTACCAGGCTTTTCGTCAACAAAGGGGGCCATGAGATTGTTGTAGACCACCCAGTAGAACTGGAAAGATGGTTGGCTCGACTTTGGCCTGGTCTGTGTCCTCAAACTACCACATTCATGAAGCTTTGGGAGCCCCATGCAACTCCGCCTCCTCTTAGGAACCTTTCTGCTAGTTGAGATATTCATGGGGGCACAATAACGACAGGACCTGTGCTCCCATCTGGTAATTTCCCTTACAAGAGAAGCAGCAGGCAAATGAATATGCCCAGCCTGATGCCCACACCACAAAGGTCGGAAGCTGCTTTTGCCCACTCTTGACAGTGGGCAAGAAGTAGACCCCAGTGCTCGCCCACTAAGGTCCCTCCCGCAAAAATTCTGAGGGAGAACCCCCCCCCACTACATCTGACTATAAAGACTTGGAACTCTCTACTAACTCAGAAATGGAAACCAAGATCACAGGGGACTGGGCAGATTTTCCAGATTCTACTTTGCTCGAAGTGGCAGAAGATTCCCAGTTGGCAAAGCCTGGCTTCCTCTCGTATGCTGTGGCTATAGCGAAGGTCGTCAACCCTGGTACACTCCCTCGGGGTGCTCCCGAGCTGGCCCGAAGGACTGAATACATGAACATTCCGTATGGTTTGCAACCCTGGATAAGCGTTGTTTAACGTTGGTTTTTCCTTAACAGTTTACCCTCATCCCTCGCTTCTAATTTCCGCGTACAGTACGTATCATGCAAGCGGCGTCCTGTGTTACTGTCACACAAGGGGGATGGACTGTCATTACCCCCGATGTTAAGGGGTCCCTGCCATCTCAGCCATACACCCCTGGTTGACCCATATACGGATAGGCTGATTCCCCCCCATGTGTATTTAGCCTGCATGAATCTGGTGCTGTGGGGCTCTGTTCACAGGGCCCTATTGGATTATAAGTAATGAGCAAATCTATGGAGTGCAGTGGATGTCCCCACCTTCCCCCCTCTCACAGGACCCCCCCCCACTACTCTGCATATAGGCACCCTATTTGGCTTGCCTTAAACATTATATGGGTGGGATTTATACCCTCCCCCACGGAGTCTGGACGACCGACTATGGATGGTCACCTGGCAGGGAATATCTCTGTCAGTTCTGTTTGTGTAACCACTTGCTTTATTTGCAACCCCGTACTGAGAGCAGGAGCTAGCATAGCTGTAGGGTGATATCACAACCCTCTTGTGCAGCAATCTCCACTCTCATAGTTAAGTTCTAATTGGTGTCCTTTTCAGGGACACTTGGAGGCTTATTAATACCTCCAGTTGTTTGTTGGTATAATATTCTTTCTTAGTTAAAGTGAAATTGATTGTTCTCTCTCTCTCATCTTATAGCAGCAGTTTGAAGTTTGACAATTAAGAATTCTGATTCTCTCCAGGCAATGCTTCCACCCCTGTTTACGCTATTCCTGAGTTGGTTTGTACTGTTTGGTTTAGGGTATAATGACAAGTTGCTAGACACTCCTAAAAGTCTCCCTTCTCCTCTACACATTGCAGTAAGTACACATCCTTTATTCTGTATGAGAGGAATGATGGGGTTGAATCCTTCCCCATCCCAGACCCATAGATGGGTATCCTGGAATGTTAAAGGGCTCAACCACCCAATTAAAAAAACAAAGGTTTTACAACATCTAAAGTCTCTGAGGGCAGAAGTGGCACTACTTCAAGAAACACATCTCATAGCCAAATCCAATGCCTGGCTAAAGAAATCTTGGGTGGGTGAAGTGGCGGCTAGCTTCCCCCCCTCAAAATTTAAAGGAATCGCTATTTTGTTGAGACGTTCTTTAACCTGGAAAATTGACAGAGTAAAAAAAGACATGCAGGGCAGATGGTTAGTAATACGGTTATCTTCACTGGAGGGAGCTTTGATATTAGGCAATCTGTATGCCCCCAACAATAACCACACAGATTTTTTCCAAGCAGTGAGTCAAGCAATCTCGGAACTCCAAGTAGACGGGCCCCCTCCTTCCCATTATACTGGGAGGAGATTTTAGTCTGATGCAGGACATTTTCCTGGACAAATCATCACCCATCCCATATGCCACCCCTAAAGCAAGGGAATCCTTGGCAGACCTACAGGAAGAGTGGGCCCTAGTAGATGCCTGGTGGAAGGAGCACCCTACCGATAGGGATTATACTTTTTTTTCTACCCTGCACCACTCACACAGTCACATCGACTATTGTTTGATGAACGACGCTGCAGGGAGAGGGGTTACAGATACTGGGATAGGCTCAATAGTGATCTCGGACCACTCTCCGATCTGGCTCTCGTATCTCCCCTCTGTACAACCCTCCCATAAAGTCCAATGGCACTGTAATCCACTGCTCTTTAAGGACCCAGACTTTGGCTGAATGCTGGCCTCTGCCACAAAGGAATATTTCTCTCTAAACTCAGACTGTGGCGTTTCTCCAAGCATAGTGTGGGATGCCTTTAAGGCGGTTCTACGGGGACGCATTATTGCTTTCTCAGTAGCAAGGGATAAAACCAGCAAAGCCAATCTTACTTCCATGCCAGCTGAACTTGCAAGCCCGGAGCGCAGGTTTAAAGCTAATCCACAGTCCAATATTAATAAGAACCTACATCATAAAAAAACTTAACCTTGAATACCAGATCAATGTAATACTGCATCAAAAAGCCGAATGGCATTTATTACGTTCCAAACAGGAATTTTGGGCCAAAAGGGAAAGGTCTGGAAAGCTCCTGGCTTACCGCTTGAGTAAGCAACAGACGGCTACCAGGATATAAACTCTCTGGACTGCATCTGGGACGATAGCCTCTACCCCAAGGGATGTGAACCAAACAATGTGGCTTTTCTACGAATCCCTGTATCAATCCCATTCCTCCCTAAATTCTGCTGATTTGGGTCAGAGGCTATTGGACTTTTGTCAATGAGCACAACTTCCCTCCCTATCTCCTGAGCATGTGACCATGTTGAAAGCACCTGTGTCCTGCGATGAGTTAAAGCTCGCTCTAGCTAATATGGCCTAAGGGAAAGCACCCGGCCCTGATGGTATGTCAGTGGAACTATATCAGGCGCTCTGTTCGGACATCATCCCACCACTACTGTCGGCCCTTCTAGCCTCACATAAAAAGCATATTCTCCCACCAACCATGAGAGATGCTATCATCACTCTCCTTCCGAAGAAGTCATCTGACCCATTGGACTGCGCGAACTTCCAGCCAATATACCTACTGTCGGTTGATATTAAAATCATGGTGAAAGTGCTCACCACTAGATTGAGTTTGGTGCTCCCCTCTATCATTCACCCTGCGTAAGCTGGTTTCCTTAAAGGGAAAACAGGGATGGATAATGCACACCTTCTACTCTGCCTTAAATGGCTGGCCTCCAAAGCCCCCCACCCTGTGGCTGCTTTGGCCATAGATTTTGCCAAAGCTTTTGACTCTTTGAAATGGGCATTTTTGCACGAAATCCTTAACATGTTCGGGTTTGGGCCATACTTTAAGCAGTGGGTACACACATTGTATGCCTCCACGATGGCAAGTATCCTTACAAATAGTGATATCTCTTCCCCATTTTCCCTCCATAGAGGTACCAGGAAGTGGTGTCCGCTTTCTCCCCTTTTGTTTCTCATTGCTTTAGACCCATTGATAAAGGTTATTATCACAGACCCTCGGATACAGGGCATTGAGAGCAAGAGGCATACATATGTTGCCATGGCATATGCTGACGACCTCCTTCTGACTTTGACCAACTCTCAACAAGCAATACCCAAGATATTTCTGCTTCTGGAAGAATTCGTCATACTCTCAGGTCTCCAGATAATACAAAAAAGACTATTCTGGCCCCTTTCAACTTATTGTGTATGAAGGATTGTATACAAGGCACCAATCTTACCTGGGTGGAACACAGTTTCCGTTACCTCGGGGTCCAAATCCCTTTTAAATGGACAGCCTTGTAAACAGCTAACTTCTCTCCCCTGTGTACTCAATTAGCCATAGAGCTGGAACAATGGCACAAACTCAAACTGTCTCTCCCAGGCAAAGTTGCGGTGGTACGCATGCTGCTCTTGCCATGGGTTCTGTTCCTCTTAACTAATCTACCCATCCCCCTCTCTGCAAAACTCTTTCAGCTATTGGACAAGTTAGTATCCAGTTTCATATGGGACTATAAACCACCAAGATGGAGCAGGCACAAGACTAAAGCTCATTGGACCAGAGGTGGACTCGATGTGCCTTGGTTTTATGGCTACCACCTAGCATGTTTGGTGACCCAGGCCACCAGGTGGTTTGTGCCGAGCACACTAGCAACCCCCCGTTGGGTTCATCTAGAAACTGATTTGGCATGCCCTCATACACTCTATTATCTCTTAACACCTCATTCAAGGATTGATTCACAACTCTCCCCTATAATCGCATGTACTGCCTGAGCTTGGAAGTTATTATTCTCCAAATCCCATACACCTAAGATGGCAGGGCACCCACCAATACTATTTGCCCCCATCTGGCATGACAAACTAATCCAGATTGAGGGGGAAGGAATATTTTGGTCTAGTTGGCAGCAATAAGGTATCAGGACAGTCCAAGATTTGGTTGTTCCCGGAACTCAGCAGCTGCTGTCTTTTGAGCAACTGAAGAGTAAATACTTTCTACCAAACAAGGACTTTTGGTGTTACCTACAGATCCGCAGTGCCCTAACTCCCCATCTCACTAGAAATACAGATTACAAGCAATGGCAGTGGCTTACTAACCACCGGGTGTTGGATACCCGGAAAGGTCTTATGGGTCACTTTTATAGTACTTGGAGAAACTCTCAACCTAATCCCACACAGACCTGTAGGGCTCAGTGGGAAAAACTTCTGGGGGAATTAGTTTCGGAAGTGCAATTGTTGTCCTATTGTAAAAGTATCCATTACTCTTACAGGGACCCTAATAGTCATTTTATACAACAAAAAATACTGTTGTTTTGGTATCGTACCCCAGAGCTATTGCACAGGAGAGGTTTGTTCAACCACAGCCTCTGCTGGCGATGTGCACAACCAAATACCCACATCGAACATACTTTGGTCATGTCCTTCTCTAGCTCACTTTTGGACTACGGTGGCTAAAGACCTCTCTAAGGTACTGAAGGTTGTGATCACCCTGTCTGCCCTCTGGTGCTTTTAGGGGATACAAGCCAATTGGTAACTCTCTCTAAACCCCTGCAGTATTGGGTTCTATCCACCACACTGGAAGCTAAATGTCTCCTACTCATGCACTGGAGACAATCCATTACACCTAGCAGATCTATATGGCACGTGGCTATCGCATGCCTCTCTCAGTTCGAACCGCTCTATTCACTGCAAGGATCAAACATGCATTCATATTATGCCAAATGGGGACCCTATCTTCAGTCTGACTTTTAGAAAACTCCAACCCAGCCCAGGATCTCTCCCTGAATTCCCAAGAGACTTTGAGATCTCCCCCCCAGCCTAACTATGCGGGCACGGGGATGCTTTAAGGTTGGGGTGAAAGCATTGACCTTTTTTTTTGTTGAGTATGATAAGAGGTGCACAATGTATGCTTATGACTTGCACTTTTATATACCAATATAGAGTTAGAGAATTTTTCATAGACCTATAGAGTTTATGTTTACTACTGGTGTATCAATACAGTGTGGATCTCACGTGATTGTATCTTTATATTTCTCATGATACTGTGAACTGTAGTATGTATGTAAACCAAAAATGAAACTCAATCAAATACATTATATGATAAAAAAGATCGTAGTCAGTGGTGTCACTAGTTCTACCCTTAGTTCTTTTAGAATTCTGGGATGAATCCCATCAGGCCCTATTGCTTTGTCCACCTTCAGTTATAAGAGTTCTTTCAGAACTCTTTCTTCTGTGAATGGGCTGGTATCAACCCCTCTATCCAGAGTGTTTCTGTTGTTTGGTTTGGGTACCTCCCCTTCTTCACTTGTGAATACTGAGCAAATATATTTGTTTAGTATCTCTGCCTTTTCACAGTCACCCTCTGCCCAACTCCCTCCCCTTTATTAAGCCTCACTATCCCTCTCTTGGTCTTCTTTCGCTCCCTAATGTACCTATAAAAGGTTTTATCCCCCTTCTTAACTGAGTTAGCTAACTTTTCCTTGGTGTGGGCCTTTGCTGTTCTGACTGCCTTCCCTGCTTCCTTCTGCTTTTACTGATACAGTTCTCTGTCCTGCTCCTTCTGTGATCCCTTGTACTTCCTGAATGCTATCTTTTTCTCCCTAACCTTCCCTGCCACCTCCTTTGAGAACCATAGTGGTTTTTTACATCATTTTGTTTTGTTTGTTTGCTTCACACAAAGGCTTGTTGCCTCTGTGATGGCAGTTTTGATTATTCCCCATTGTTCTTCCACCCCTCCTTCCTGCCCATTTGCTAGTGCATTCCTTAGGCACTCACTCATTTTGGCAAAGTCAGCCCTCCAAAAGTCCAGGACCTTTGCCTTTGTATGGCTTGACTCTACTGCTGTGTTTGATGGTCGCTAGTTCCCAGATGGCTACCCACTTCTACATCTGTGATCTCTTTATCACCATTTGAGAGTACCAGGTCTAAGATTTCTCCCTCCCGAGTGGGTTCCAAAACTAGTTGTCTAAGGCATGCCCCCTTTGGGGCATCTAGAATGACCCCGCTTTTTGATGTGGCTGCCGCAAATGCACTCCAGCTAACATCTGGCATATTCAGATCCTTCATCAACAATTTCTCCCCTTTTTCTGCCATTCAAAGGATACGTTCTATCATTTCCTCCCCCTGAGAGCCTGTATACAACCCCGTGCAAATTGTGTTGCCATTATGTGTCTTCACGTTGACCCACAGTGCTTCCTCTCCTCCCTGTTTACCCTTTATTCTGTTGCTTTGATTCCTTCCCTTATGTAGACAGTTACTCCTCCTCCTCCTCCTCTTTTAACCCTCCTGTCCCTCCTGTAGATAGTGTACCCTGGTATGTTTACATCCCGGTCATGGTTCTGTGTGTACCATGTTTCTGTGACTGCCACAATATCTACATGTTCCTCTTCCATCAAGACCACTATTTCAGGAAGCTTGTTACCCAGACTATGAGCATTGGTACTCATTACTCTCCATTTTTTGATGGCATTACCTCTTGTAACCCCATCCCTGCCCTTACTGACTTTGCTTTCTCCATTTACCCCAGTCCTGCTCACTACTGGCCTTTCTACCTTGGTATTTACCTCATTTAGTACCCTGTTTTGGAGAGGAAGGCTAGGAATTCACTGCTGCTTATCAGTGCCTCCCCTCTTGCTTGTTTAAAAGCTTGCCAATGAAGCATTTAAACTGATCACTGAGGAGACTGGTTCTTTTCCCGGACAGATGTTGACCATCTTGCCAGTATAGGTGGGTATCCCTCCAGGTAGAACCCCAGTCCCCAATGAAGCCAAAACCCTGTGCTCTACACTTGTTTTTCAACCATTCATTGAATTGCATGGTGCGGAGTACCCTTGCTTCACCCACGCCATAGACAGGCAGCACCTCTGAGAAGGATACTGTCTGAGCTACTTGCCTAAGGCCCCTTCCCAACTCCACAAACTCCTCCTGCACTGCTCTGATCCCTTTTCCAGCCAAGTCATTTGTCCCTAGGTGGACAATGACATCCAGCACTGTCCCCTGTGCAGCTGTTGTCATGATCCTCAGAATCTGCTTCCTGTCCCTCCAAGCCATGGTGCTAGGCAGGCACCTTACTTCACTTTCCCTTACTCCCCCAGTTCTAGTCCCCTGATAAATGAGTTCCCAGGAGCTGCTTCCTTTCCCTGCTGTGTCCTGTGCCACCTTCCTGTGGGCCTCCCTTGTGATGGTTGCCAGTAACCTCAGTCTCCACTGTGTGTGCCTCCATAGGGGAACTATGCTCCACTAGAATGGCATATGGATTGTGGAGTGATACATCTGATGTAGTGCGCCTCTGTTCCACCATCCTCACCCTCCCTGAGCCCACTGTGGTCCAACCGCTGCTCCTTCTTGGCAACCTCTGAGGCAGAGGTGGTGGCCCTGGTGTTCCCTGTGGGGGGTTCCTGTACTCCTGTCCAGTTTGGCCTGGAGATAGGCAACATCCTCCCTCAGAGCAGAGAGTTGCCTGCAAATAGGGCAACATCTGAGCCTCCAGAGAGAAGGTGCCACACCCTCCCAAATGTAGGAGGTGCATTCCCTCCCTTCCCTCCCCCAATGCAAAAGCTGCACTTCCTTGCCCTCAAACAAAGGTGCTTTGCTCCCGCATCCCAGATGCAGGAGCTGTGCTCCCTCCCCCCCAAATCACAGGAGCTATGCTTCCTCCAAATGCAGGAGCTGCACTCCCTACCCCCCAAAATGCACGAGCCTTGCTTCCTCCTCCCCAAACACAGAACCTTCAATCCTTCCCCCAAAGCAGGAGTTGTGCATCCACCCTCAAAATGCAAGAGCTGTGCTCCCTCCCCCAAAACACACAGGCTGTGCCTCCTTCCTCCAAACATAGGAGCTGCACCTTTTGCACTCCAAGCACAAGAACTGTGCCACCTTTTCTCAGATATACAGGCTGTGTCCCATTCCCACAAACACAGAAGCAGCTCCCCCTTGGGGAGTGATACTGACAATGACCAAGCAGGAGAGAGACCTGGAGGTAATCATATCAGATGACCTAAAGGTGGCCAGGCAGTGTGACAAGGCAGTTGGGAGGGCTAGTGGGATGCTAGGGTGCATACATACTGTAGTGGTATCACCAGCAGGAATAAGGAGGTGGTGTTGCCCCTATATAGATCAGTGGTAAGACCCCACCTTGAGTACTGTGTCCAGTTTTGGAAACCACATCTCAGGAAAGACATATACAGAGTGGAGGCAGTCCACAGGAGAGCTACCAAAATGGTTCAGGGTCTGCAAAAAAAGTCCTATCAGGAGAGGATAAAGGAGCTTAAAATGTATACCCTGAAAGAGAGGAGGGAGAGAGGATATGATAGAGACCTTTAAATACACCATGGCAGATAATTGGGTACACTTGGGGGGTATTTTTCAGACTAAAAGGTGTTCTAGAACCAGGGAATCCACTATGAAGCTGGAGGGAGGTAGATTCAGAAGAGATGTGAAGAAGTTCTTCTTCACAGAAAGGGTGGTGGATTCCTGGGACAGCATTTAAGTGGAGGTAGTGGGGGCCAAAACTGGGGTGGGTTTAAAAATGCCAGGGATCGGGTCAAGTGAATTGTCAAGATAAAGAAGGGGGGAGATAGACAGTGCCATAGATCAAGTAAGGTCTGCAGCAAAAATAAAGGTAATAAAAATGGGAAGACTGGGTGAACCTCGTGACTCTTATCTGCTGTCAGTTTCTAAGTTTCCATGTTTCCCTTCTCCCCAAAACATAGGAACTTTGCCCCTTCCCTGCAAACATAGGAGCTGCATCTACCCCCAAAAACATGGGAGAGGAACACCCTCAAAATACAGGATCTGCGCTCCCCATTGCACTGCCTACCAGAAATAATCAGTCAACCTCTCTGTTAATTTTAAACAGCTTGGGCACCTTCCTGAGCCCTCAACAAATCTGTGTAGGGCTTTGTCTCATGATATGTATCTGTAATGTGTTGTTGATTCCTTCATGCTAAAGCTTTCATGAAAAATTCAATAAACTTTGAATTAAAAAAAAAATCTGTGTAGGGCTAGGGTGCTGTTATCTTTGTGAGAACTGGGGAGAAGGGTGGACAGACGTAAAGGTGAAGGGAGGCAGCAGGCAGCGAGCATAGAGGGAGGCCTTGACCAAAAAGAAAAACTTTGCTTCTACACGGTATTGGGACAGTTTCAGTCTGTGAAGCTATTACTGTGTGAGAAGAAAGGAGGAGAGGAAAATGCATAATAATCTTTATATATTAAACTTGGACACAGCAAGAGGAAATGAGACATATTGGCTCAGGACTAAGAATCCAGGATTCCAAAACAGCTGTAGGTTTCCCCACTGTAAAGCAAGTTTTCACCACTAGCTAAAACTGCAACTAAGACCATCTTGCATTTTTCACCCACTCACCTTCTGTATGTTGGCTGCCTGGGCCTGTGTGTGGTGGCAGTTCTTGCTTTCCTGCTGCTATTTCATTAGTTGCCCTTCATTGTTGCTTTCAACTGAGTCATCACTCCACTAATGCCTCTCTTCATGCTGCCATGGTGGAAGTGATGGATCAGGAGCTAGAGACCTGTGCTGGAGGGGAGCAGGAGCCTGAGGCCACAAATGAGTGGGATTTGTAAGCATGAATGCAGGGCCTTGGGTGGGTGGGTGGGAAATTCGGGGTAACATGCCACCTGTGCCGGGAAGGGGGCCTGGAAGATTGCTACTAGAGCTGAGAGGCTCTGGAGACTGCTGCTTGGGCTAGGGATGGAGTCTTGGGTACCTTTAGCCCATGACTGGTAAGACTAAGGAGTATACCGCTATGACTGTTGGGGAGGTGGGGTAGGGAGCATGTTGCCATGGCTATGAGGGAGCTTATGAGCATGAGGCTGGGACTGAGCAGGGCTCAGAATCTAGAGGTCTGGGATTCTGACAGCTTATGCAAAGTTTTCTATATTTTGTAACAATATCTTTTCATACTACAAAGCCTTTGTTTTTCTTGAATGCATGGAACCAGCGGTGCAGTTATAAAACCAGGAAGCGAGGCTCAGGAACCTGCCTACATGGTTAGGTTAGGTTAGGCTCAGAGAGCCTACCACCGGGGCTTAGGGGTCCTCAAGAGTCTGCAGCTATGAGGATGAGGGACAGGAGCCTGAGGACATAACCGAGGGGGCTTGGTGTCCTTCACTACAATTGTATTTGGTAGTTTGTAACCTATAGTGATTTTTGGGTCCATGGCGGCTAATGCATCATGTTTTGACACCCATTATTACTGTTCTCTGGGTAGTGACAGCTTTGTGGGGAAGAGGAGTGCAAATGAGTTTTCAAAGAAAAAATATAGACATTTTTTTGAAAGAGAAAAAAAGGAAAGGTTCCTGCCTCCAACAGTGTGCTGAGAGGTATGGAGGATTATGCTGAGATTGCTGCTGAATGGATAAAAGCACAAGAGGTACTTTTGTATACAAGAAGTTGTTTATAGTGATTTTTTTCTGCTGCTGTACACATATCAAGTGTGCTGCATGCAAACCTGATGAGCTTTTTAGATACGGGTTACTTATGTTCACTTTCTGTATGTGAAAAACTTGCAAACACTGAACAATTAAGCATGCGACATGCATTCTGCTTGCATGCTGCACACATGTATTTCTGTAGGGGTACAGCTGAACAGATTGAAACAGATGACATGCTTTGGAGAAAATGACCACAGCCATGTTTTTATTAAATGGTATGTAATGAACAGTTATAGCCTGTTCAGAATGAGGTGTGCAGCAAGGCAGTCATGGCAAGTCATTCATTTAGCCAACAATCATCACAATCATCACAATGACTTTCACCTTACCCTCAGCGGAGCCAACTGAATGGGTACAAGCCACCACAAGGGGAACCAGCATCGGAGCATGAGGGATGGCTCTCAGCTGGGTGCCAATGCTCCCTTCTCCCATCAGAGGGTGCTGCACCCTGTGGGCAATGCTCAAAGAGTCTATCCCTTCAACTGTCCCTTGAAAAGGAGCCCAAGCCATCTGGCTCCTCATCTCTTGCCAGCCTTAGGGGTGATCCATCTGCAAGGATGAATGAACCCCTGCCCCCCCTTGTACAAACCATACAAGACTACCATACTGCCACTTATATGACTGTGGCAATCTAAAACTAGTCCTACCTAATCACCTAATGTTAAGTCTCTCTGCAAAAGAAGAAAACTAGAAAATCTCATGGGTAAAATAAAAAGACAGTAAAATTCCTTCTCAGCCACGAAGGTGATCCTCCCCCTAATAGGGACAGTGAATTCACTAATGCACTACACAGTTCTATGCCCTGCATTTATGAGGATCGGCTTGGGTGGGTTCTGGTTGCAGCTCAACAAGCTAGTAGAAAAACCTCATTTTCACCTTGAGACTTGATGAGTCTAAACTCCGCCCCTTCTGCCCTAAGCTGCCCTCCCCTAGGGAACTTTTCCCTGTCTACCACCCTACTTCTGCCCCTGGTTAGCATCTACCTAACTACCCTGCTAGCTCAGGTGTCAGGGCTGTTTCACAGACAATACCCCTCCCACTGCAACTCTTTGCAAGCTTCTAAACTGTCTTATAAGTCAGTAACCCTTCCCTCTACCTGCACAGACAAAGTGCTCAAAAGAAAACGTTCACAGCCATGTTGTATTAAACAGTATGTAACAAATGGTTACAACCAAGGCAGTGTAATGTTCACAGCAAGGTAGTCATCTCAGATCATTTATCAAGCAAATTATTATCATCATCATCGAAACCGCCATCCCCTTACCCCCAGGGTAGCCATCTGAATGGGTACAAACACCATGAGTCTGAACTTCTGTCTTTTGTCTGAACTCAGTGGTCTATTGTACTTGGGGCATTTTTTTTTTTTTTTTAGCTTTTTTTCACTTAAACCCACTAATTAACCATAGGCAAAATATTATTTTCCTGGTTTGCTGCAAGCATTTTGAATAGTGTGTTTGATTTGGTAAAATCTGCATATAATGTTATGCACTTTAAACATCTTTTAAAGAAGCCATATTTTGCAAATTTTGAATGTTCTTGTTGATCCTTATTACTGTCTATAATGTTTGTAAATTATTTATTTACTGCTGTTGTCTGAATGTTTTATGTCAAGCATGGCTGAAAAAGGGCTGTGCCCAGTTTACTTCCTGGTTAAACAGAACAAATGAAAGTGAAAAATTAAGTGAGGGAGACAAACTCCAGGGCATGAGGGATGGTCCTAGGCCAAGTGCCTATGTACCACTTTCCCGTCAGAGGGCATTACGTCCTGTGGACAATACTCAAAGATGCTATCCATTTAACTGCTCCTTGAATGGGGAGCTCAAGCCATCTGGGTCCTCATCTCTTGCAAGCCTCAGGGCTGATCCACCTGCAAAGATGTGTGATTCTCAGTTCCTTCTCTGTACAAATCTTGTGAGATTACAGTGCCTCCACAGGATAAGCCTGTCCACAATGCTCATTCCCCCAAAAGCTCTTCCCAACACTTCTACCAAACCACTTTGTAGGTCATCTGAAAATCTACTACAGTTGAATCCGATTATAATGGACACCTCTGTGCATGTTGTTTTTATCTGATATAGATGGTATCCATTAAATGTTGCATAGCCAGGTTTCATCATTGTTTTTTTTTCTACTCTCCCACACCAATGCTGAAAAATTTCCTTCCACCCATAGCTGCAACTTGCAAAAGTTCAATACAGTACAGTAGCTTCAGTCTCATTGTGTAGTGCTCTGCGATCAGAGTTGCCACAGCTGAAGTACAGACATTTAAACCTCAGATTTGTTTTCCACTCTTCCACTTGTTGCTGCAACTCCCCCTTCACCCATAGCTGCAACTCACAAAAACACAAATTCAATGCAGTACAGTAGCTCTGGTCTCAGTATATAGTGCTTAGAGGAAAAGATAGCCAACTCAGTTAAGAAGGGGGATAAAACCTTTTATAGGTACATCAGGGAGTGAAGGAAGACCAATGAAGGGATAGTGAGGCTTAATAAAGGGGAAGGGGGTGGTCAGAGGGTGACTGTGAAAAGGCAGAGATACTAAACACATGTTTTTGCTCAGTATTCACAAATGAAGAGGAGGAGGTATCTAAATCAAACAATAGAAACACTCTGGATATGGGGGTTGATACCAGCCCATTCACAGAAGAAAGGGTTCTGAAAGAACTCTTAAAACTGAAGGTGGACAAAGCAGTGGGGCCTGATGGAATTCATCCCAGAATTCTAAAAGAACTAAGGGTAGATCTAGTGACACCACTGACTCCTCTCTTTAACAAATCATGGGAGGATGGGGTGATACCTGAGGACTGGAGGAGGGCAGATGTTATTCCACTTCACAAAAATGGGAGCAGGGCAGAAGCAGGAAACTACAGACCTGTTAGTCTAACCTCAGTGATAGGGAAAATAATATAATCACTTCTGAAGGAAAGAATTTTTGAGTACCTAGAGGCCAGAAGGGCACAGGACCCAAGGCAGCATGGATTCACAGTGGGAAGGTCATGTCAGATGAATCTAATAGATTTCTTTGACTGGGTGACCAAAGTAGTAGATCAGGGAGGGACTGTGGATATGGCCTACCTGGACTTTAGCAAGGTATTTGACACAGTCCCACACAAAAGATTAATATACAAGTTAGCCAGACTTGGAGTGGATCCCAAGATGGTAGCCTGGGTAAAGAACTGTCTGGAGAACAGGACGCAGAGGGTAACAGTAAATTGAGTCCATTCTAAAGAAAGGGGGGTTACTAGTGGGGTACCGCAGGACGGTTTCAGTACTAGGACCAGTTCTCTTCCATGTCTTTATAAGTGACATTGCAGAGGGACTGGAAGGAAAAGTATGTCTCTTTGCAGATGACACAAAGATCTGCAACAGTGTTGATACACAAGGTGGGGTGGAAAGGATGAGAAGGGACTTGGCAAGGTTGGAGGAATGGTCAAAAATATGGCAGCTTAGATTCAATGCTAAGAAGTGCAAAGTAATGCACCTGGGAAAACAAAAACCCAGGGGAAGAGTACACATTGGGGGTGAGATACTAACAACAAAAATGGAAAGGGACGTGGGGTTAGTCATATCAGATGACCTAAAGGTGGGCAAGTAATGTGAGAGGGCAGTAAGGAGGGCTGGGGGGATACTGGGATGCATAGGAAGAGGCATCACCTGTAGAAAACAGGAAGTTGTTATCCCTCTGTACAGACAGCTGGTGAGACCCCATCTGGAGTACTGTGTGCAGTTCTGGAGACCCAGTCTCCGCAAAGACATAGACAGGATGGAGGCAGTCCAGAAGAGGACAACTAAAATGGTGCAGGGTCTGCACCAGAAGATAACATGAAGAGAGACTTGAGGAGCTTAATATGTATAGCCTCGAGGAAAGTAGGGAGAGAGGGGGACATGATAGATACTTTTAAGTACCTCAAGCGATTCAGCAAAGTCCAAGAGGTTAGAATCTTTCAGAAAAAGAGATGTGCAAGAACAAGGGGGCACAATTTGAAGATGGGGGAGATGGCTCAGAGGTAATGTGAGGAAGTATTTTTTCATGGACAGGGTTGTGAATGCATGGAATGGTCTTCCTGAGGAGCTTGTGGAGTCAAAAACAGTGGTGGAATTCAAGATTGCATGGGGCAGTCATAAGGCAATTCTAGGGGGTGGGGTTAGAAAGAAGTATGCTGTTGATTAACTAGGATCTGCATCCTATCCATTAGGTAGGGAAATGGGCAGACTGGGTGGGCCAAGTGGTCCTTATCTGCCATCAAATTCTATGATTCTATGTTTAGAGTTGACTCCGCCCATTTGCTCTCCTGTAGCTCCAACACTTATCCACTTTATTCATTCAGACAGTCAGTTAAAACATTTTTCCACTCTTTCACCTGTTGCTGTAACTCCCCCTTTTACCCATACCTGCAACTCATGAAAACTCAAGTGCAGTAGCTTTGGTCTCAATATGTACACTGCAGTCTCAAACTTACTTCTGCATCCTGGGAAAATAAACAAGGAGGCTATAACAAGGTACAGCGTATTTTGGCTACCCAGTTGACTGCCAGCATGGGGGGTTTTAGACATGTATGTTGGCTACTAGCTGGTGGGAGGTGATAAGAGGCAGAAAGTGTGCATGTTGGCTAGCAGCGGGGGGGGGGAGGTGGTAAGAGGCAGAGATAACGACGGCAGACAGAGTGACAGATTGATAATTGGGACATTAGTACCCTCAGCGTTCACTGTAGATGGACGGCTTAATATGTTATGAATTAGAGGATTACCATTGTCACCTGTGACAATGGCTTTGGGCAGACAGATTTTGTCCAGACAAAGCAAGTGTCCGGTTTAAGTGTGTCTGCTATAATTGGGTTGTACTGTGTTACCTAGGCTAGACAAGTGCACACCATCCTGGGCATACAGTTGGGGTACCTCTATCATAATGTCATTATGCCATAGGACAGACCCCCACTACAGTGTCCATAAATGGCCACATTGCCATGTTGATGTATCTGAGTAATCTTTCAATTGCTCTGTTGGCCTGGGGCAGTTAACAATGCCTTCTTTGAATAATGTGAGATGACACAGTGTGCACACAGGGTTAAATGTGCTTCAACAAGACCAAGCCTAAGTTTACTATTCACAAAGTTCCAGTGATTTTTCAGCTCCCAGATCATTGCCTTCAATGTGTACCACCAGAACACTGGGTGGACTCCAAGCCTGAGCTTCAGCTAAGATCCATGCCAGCAGAGTGTTTCTTCACATCCCATGCTGTCCAATCCAACATACCTGGGCATACCCGGGGTTCAAAAACAGGTGTTTTGCTTTCCTGGAACTGCCTTGCTCTAATGGCTGCCCTATGAATATATGAGTGCCCAGAAATCCACTCCTGCTTGACCCAGGAACTGTCACCAGTTAACAAACAAGAGTTACAACAAATGCAATCTCACTTATCACTCAAATGCCTGCGACATAATGGCCAAGGGACTCAGTTTGACTGTCCATAAACCCTTCTGTTCTGGAAAATGAGGCAGCCCCAGTGTGGAAGGAGTGGATATTGAACTCCTTCCTGTCTCCCCCACACATCTCATGGCCTTCACTAACACATATCAAAAGGAAAAGGCCGTCAAAAGGAACCCAGCCTTACAGTGAAAAAATGTCAATCCTGAGGAAGTTCAATGGGACACATAATCCTGAACCCATGCTCTGATGTTCCACTGTTCCCCAAGGGAAAATGTTCATGCTTCATCAACACACCCCAGCCCTCCTGTCTGTCTTGCTTCTGCACAACTGGACACACACCCCATCTACCATCACCATCACATCATTGACCCCCAATATTGGGAGGCAGTATAGTGCAGTGGTTTAAGGCTCTGAGCTGCAAATCTGGAGACCTGGGTTTGAATCCCACAGCCCCCACTTGCATACTGTGTGACACTGAGCAAGTCACTTAACATCCCTGTGCTTCCAGGTCACACCTGTAAATAAGCTTTCAGCTTAGTGTGCCACTCCTATTTAATCAATTGTAAAAATATATATATATATATATATATATATATATATATATATATATATCAATGGCAATCCCATCATCTGACTTGGCTGCACCAACTAAAATTCTCTAAAGGCCCCACAAAATGCTACCAAGAGGGCTGTTGTAAACAACCACAACTCTGAAGGTGTTGTGCATACCCTCAGAAGCTCTTCTCAAACTCACTTCATGAGTGCCAGTATAATTGACTACTTGTCATCCTGTTGTTTGGGACCCCGTGGCCCACCCTTCTAACATTTTTTTCAGAGGAAAATGCCTGCATGGTGTCAACCCTGCTAGGTGTTTCCCCACTGCTGCTGACATAGACCATTTCTGTCTCATGTGGAGGACATGCAAGCACAGCTCATTCAACAGGATGGGCCACAAATTCCTCCACCCCTGGGCCTGTCATACACTCAAGAAATTCTCCACTCCCTCTCATATGCCACCTGTGTGCTGGGCATTAAAGAAGATCTGAGCAACTCCCAGGCTTTTGCATCACCAATTTCTGGAGGTAGGCTTGGATTGAGCCAGCTCCTGGAATCTCCTCCAATATGAATGAGAAATAGTATTAGCAATATTGTTATCAACACCTGGCATGCGTACCACTCTAAACTGTCTACTGAGAACCAGATTCTTTAGTACAAAAACCCACATAAGAATGCCTAGTGGGCCCTTGCTACCCAGCTGACCATTTGTGGTATAAATTTCCCCAGTATTGTCTGTACTGAAGAACACCTTCCTGTTCCTCAGCTGCTCGCACCATATGACTAAGCCTCCACAACAGGGGAAAAATTCAAACAGCATGATCTGGGTAAGGTGTCTCTCTGCTTCCCATGGCTTGGGCCACTGGCCAGTACACCATTTTCCTTCATAGTAAGCCCCAAAACTTAAATCTCCAGATACATCTGTGAACAGCTCCAGCTTCTGACTGGTGGCTGATCTGGCCAAATGACCACATCATTGAAACAATGCAAAATGCCAACCACACACCCAGGTCCTCTCTCAGGCCTTCTGTCATCCATATCATGTGATGAGGCTTGGTGCAACCAGAGCCCACCTTTGCTACTCACCACATGAACATCCTACCCATGGAGATGACCATAGGAGAAAAATATGGTGCCCAACCACCTGTTGCAATTCACATAAGATGTTCTTGTGAGCCTTGACCACCTGCTCAAAAAGGGGTCCTAAGGTCTCCCAATTTACCTTGGGGCAGCCAGAATTCCATGGCATCCATGTCCATCTCTATGCCCAAAAAAGCAGAGCCTCATGCATGGCCCCTCTGTCTTCTTGTGGGCCAAAGGCACTCCCAGATCATTGCAGACCTCTACAAAGGCCTCCATTAACTGGCCACAGTGCTCAGTACTGGCCCTGCCTGTGAACAAGGTCATCCAAGTAGTGGACTTCTTCCATTTGACGTGCCCTATCCATGGTAGCCCAATAGATAGATGTGCTAAACTGTTGAAAAACAACAAACCACACTGCACACCCTATTGGCATGAAATTATTGATGTAATATTGACTATCAAATTTCATAACCAACAAGTGCTTATCATTGGGGTGCACCAGTAACAGCCTAAATGCAGACTCTATGTCTACCTTTGCCAGAAGAGCCCCCCCACCTTACCCCTGCACCACCTCAATTGCCCTGTGAAACAGTGCGTATGACACTGACATGTGGACTGGGTAAATATTGTGGTTGACCAAGTCTCCCTGTGGGTATGATAAGTAGTTTATGATCCAGTATTAAACCAACACCTTCTTCAGAATCAGCCCAATGGAGAAAACACAGATGTGTGGTCAAAGGGGCATCACAAAAGGCACACTTAACCTACTTGCTGCAACCCCCTTGTTTAACTTCTCCACATCATACACTTTGTACAGACTCTCACACAGTATCCAAAAGCCAACCCTGAAACCTTCTGCCAAGGGGCGAGTGGCCACCCTGTTTCGGCATTGGTCAGCAATCTCTCAACTTACTGGTGATGGGAGCCTTGATGTGCCCTTTTAGAAAGGGACAAAAGGAAATTGTCTCCTTCTTGCAATGGCTGAAAGGGTGTGGGAGATCACACACTACACATTCATGCTTAAACCTACATAACTCTGGCTTTCAAATTCTGTGATCATAACAGTGCCCTCCCTAAACCCCCCCACCAGTACCCTTCTTCCATGATGAGGTTCTTCTCAGCAGAAACCCAATGTCTGAATGTTTCACTCCCCTCAAAATCAATCACTTACAGCAGAGGCAAATTCAGCAAGTCCCATGCCCTGCTTAGCTCATTCTGTTAACGCCGTTCTATATCCTCGTAGTTCTCCAGTCATGCCCACCCAGACTTGCCGGTGTGCATTGGCATGACCTGACTATAGTAAGTCCACAGTCCAGATGCTTTTGTTGAGCTTGTCTGTGTCAACAGCCCCACAAATATTGAGAAACCAGCCTACCAGTTTTCCCATGTGGGTATAATCACAACATTCCATTTTTCTCAACCCCTTCATCTTTCTCTTTCTTGTCCTTTTCCTCTTCTGGGTTCCTGGGATTATTTAACAATGTAAAAATGTTAAATACACTTCTAACCCTGCCCACCTGCATACTCTCACTGCCCCCTCCTACCTACTGGCTCATTTCTCTCAGGACTTCCTCCTCTTACATACATAGCGTATTTCCCCTCTTATTACATTTCTTGGCCCGCAAATCGCTCACAATCCACCTGGACCCTACGGCAAAATGGCCCCCTGCCCACTGTTCCTTCCCCTCCTACTCCTCCTTACCCTGCCCCCCTTTTGTCCCTTCCAAGCCCCAACAAACCATGTCTGCCACAATGTAACACCTCCAGTCTCCTGCTACAAATCTACTGCTCCCAGGGAACACTCCACAACAGACCCTGCCCACCGCATGGCCCACCCACTCGATCTGAAGAGTCACTCATCTACCCTGTCAAACCCCATGCATGGGACTGTCTACACTCTATGTACTGTCTAGTACCACACTGGGATGCCTCACTGACCACCACCTCCTACCATTACCATAATAAATGACATAGATTATCCCCTAGGGGGTTATGCCTATACACCCTAAAACACCTCCTTCTTCTCTTACTCATCTCAGGAAATGTCCACCCAAACCCTGGCCCTCTCAGCACCTACCTACTAAAAACCTCAGGGTCTCTCATCCTGGCTACCCTTAATATCTGCAGCTTGCTACCAAAGATCGACACCCTTCAAGTTTTCATTTGCCAACACAACCCTGATATCTTGGCACTGGTTGAAACTTGGCTGACTCCAAAAGTACCTGACCAGGCACTAACCTTTCCAGGCTACAATATTCTCAGGCAAGACAGGGTCGCTAAAAAAGGTGGAGGATGCACCATTCTTATCAGAGACACTCCCACGTGGCACCCCCTAGGGGCTCCCTTGTGGACCACCTCCGCACAAATCCTGCCAATAAAAATTATACTTGGCGCAAACCAGAAAGCCTTAAGTATTGCATCCGTATATATTCCACCAAAGGATCAAAAACTTGGCCTCAACGAAATTCTAAATTTCATTGACTCGCAGCCCGCTGACTCTGAACTAATCCTACTAGGAGACTTCAACTTTAACTGGCTAGGATCAGAGGCAAGTGCCCATAAAGACTCCATTGCTGCAGCCAACTTTACACAGATGGTTTCATCCACTACCAGAACCAACTTCAAAACGGGTACCTGCACCCTCCTAGACTGGGTACTCACCAACCATCCCACCAGGATCTCCCGCAACACAGTTCTCCCGGATTCCCTCAGCGACCACTCACCAGTTACCTGTGTATGGTCAAATAAATTCCTTAAGCCACCTCCAAAAATCATCTCCAGCAGAGTCCTCCCTCATGGCAAACTCATTCATTTCAAACATCACCTGCTTCAGCAAGTCTTGTCACCCATATACATGGTGACTGATGTTAACCAGGCCCTTGATTCTTTCATTGCCACTTTCAATAGGGCATGAGACCTCTTTGGCCCGATCAAAAAACGGAAATGAAAAACGCTCTGTAATCCATGGATCACTGGAAAACTGCTAAATCAGCTAAAACTGCGGGATCACCTCTGGCTGTTGCCAAGGAAGCCAGAAACCAACTGGATATTTAAAAATACAAGCAAGTCAAAAATGCCTACACAAAAGCCATCAGACTTATGAAAAATACTTACTATAAAAATGCTCTCACTAACACCTGGGGGAATGGTCATGCGTTCTGGGAAAACATCAAGGAAATCATGGGGAAGAAGCCAAAAAACTTCCCGGCTATGTTATCTGTTGATGGATCAATCACCCTTGACACTGCTGTCATAGCTAACTCCTTTAACTTGGCTTGTACAGACCTCAGTGCTGTCCTTCCCACAGATTACTTTGAAGATAAAGCTACCTCAGCTGATCCCCCTCAACCCAGATCGGAGCACCCCCTTTTTTACTTTAGGGAGGTCAGCCTAAAGGATGCACGCCGCTGTATCGCCACTGCCATCTCTAAATTCAGAAGTAGTGGTGACACTCTGGATTTCAAGCTCCTGTCACTTGCACTAGATTAAGTTCTTCATCCCCTTACAAAAATACTGAACCTCTCTCTCTCAGCAGTGGGAACTTCCCAGACAAATATAAAACTGCAATAGTGACCCCAATCTACAAAGGTGGTGACCAGACCATCCACTCAAACTACCGCCCAATATCAATATTGCCCCGACTCTCTAAGGCACTTGAGCGTACTGTGGCAGACCAATGCATCAATCATCTGGACAAATACATTTTATGTGACAAGCAACACGGCTTCCGGAAAGGTCACAGTACCACCACTGATCTCCTAGAGTTCATCGGAGCGGTTCACAATTCTCTGGACCACGGCAAACTAACAGGTGCAGTCTTTATTGATCTCTCCAAAGCTTTCGACACAGTCCACCATAGGCTGCTTATTGACCAGCTACTAAATACCGGACTGTCACCAGACTGTGTTCTATGGTTTTGTAGCTACCTCGAAAACCGGATGCAAAGAGTAAAAATTGCAAACACTCTTTCTGACACTTTGCCAGTCCACTCAGGTGTTCCCCAAGGTTCCATACTGGGGCCACTCCTGTTTAGTCTTTTCCTAAACTCACTACCGCAATCTTGTCCTGAAAACATCATCCTGTACGCTGATGATGCAGTGGTATTCTCCTCCCATAAAGACCCCCAGGGCTCTACAGGATAACCTCCAGCATGGTTTCAGCACCACTGAGTCTTGGTTCCACAATCACAAACTAGTACTAAATCACAAAAAAAACAAAAACCAAGCAATTTCGAAGTGCTCAAAATCCATACAAACAACACCACTTGTCGATCTCCACTGCACAGGGAAACACCTTGGAGCAGGTGCAATCTTTCAAATATCTTGGGATTCTGCTTGACCCTAGCCTCTCCTACGGGGCACACATTGACTATGTTGCAAAAACTGCAAACATTCGACTTGGTCTTCTATACAAAAACAGACAAAGTCTTACTCCGGAAGCACTAAAGATTGCCGTACAGAGTTCTGCGATCTCAATCATTGACTATGGTCTCATCATTTACAGCTCTGCCACAATGACAGCCCTCAGACGGGTGCAAACTACCTTAAATAAGGCCTGTCGACTTCTGACAGGTGCACACCGGCTCACCCACACCTGTGACTTATATGCACAATCTGGATGGTTTCACCTATCAAATTGTATAAAGTATCTCATGTGTACCTTGGCAAAGCAGATCTGTCTGCAGCATGCACCCCAGGTGTCCCTGCTCTTCTGCAGATAAGCCCAAACTGTTGGAGCTCTAGGAGGTCGAATCAGCAGCTTCTAAAAATCCCCTTCTGACACACCTCCCAGGCCCAACGATCATTTGCCTACAGAGCATCACTTTGGCTAAATGACCTTAACCCCACCATCTCCTCTGCAAACACACTGGGTGCGTTCAAAGCTAGTCTCTGGTATCATCTCACTGCCACTAGCTCCTGTGATTGCTACATCTAATTTCCCTGTTTTCATTGTCTCTGCCACCGTGATATGACACCTATCACTCCCCCCCCCACAATTTCTCCTTTTAGACCCCTGATCTTACTCCTGTCTTAAACCCTCTACTTTCCCCCACTTCCTTCTGTACCCCTACTTTCCCTCACTTCCTTCTGTACTCCTTAAGTTCCTGGCTTTCCCATCTGTACATACCCATCTTCAAGCCAACTCCTCGGGATCTCTCTCTTCTCATTTCCCCAACTACATGCACTTACCAGTTACTTACTAGTTACTCTCTCGCACAACAAATGCCTCGGGCTGCCTACGTCCTCACACCACCCCATCCCCCCACCTCCCCCCCCTTATTGGTTATTGCTATTTTTTTATTATGTCATAACCATTTTGGGTTGGTTTTCCTCGCTTTTTTTTTTCTTGAAATGTTGTCTCTGATGTGGAACCTTTGTAAAAGAACCTTGGCTCAAAGGTATTGTAATCCTAGACCTCACAAAATAAATAAATAAACAAAATTAAAAAAAAACCTCACCCACATACTCTCCAGTCACAATTTTCTGCCAGACCTTTTCTGACAGATGGGACCCTTCCAGCTCACCTAGGCTCACAAAGCTAATATATGTCAGCTGCGACACCCCATGATGTGGCAAATTAACAATGGCTGTACCACCTGAGGACTGATCCCCCCCAGTCCCTTTGCTGGCCATGCAGCATCTACCTGCTTTTGATCCTGCTCTGCTATGAATACCAAGACCTTATCAAGATTATGCTCAAAGGCAGGTGGATCAATCAGCAGGATGAGGGCTGGGAGTTTAGGGGATGGTCCACCTGGTGGCTGCTGGTTTCCTGGATGAGGAAAAGCCAGTGCCAGTGTTGGGGGTGGAACTGGACCTTGAGACTGGGGCTTAGGAAACCCCAGAACTGGTGATAGACACAGCGGACCAGGTGTAATGGGCAAAGCTGGTGTCTGAGGTACTGGCAAAGGAGATATCAGGACTGATGTCCACTGATGGGCCAGTTCTGGGGGTGCAGGACACACTGGTATTGGGAGCAGGTTACCCCTGTGCCTCATTGAACTGGTGCCCCTCCTCTTGGCATTTTGTGGCCACTTTGGTGCACCTGATGAAGACTCTCCAATCATCCTATGCAGTAACTGCCTCCTCTTCTTTTCGTTCATATATTCAAAGTCAGGCCTAGGTGATTGAGGTTCACTGGAGCTTCCTGTCTCGGCTTCCTGGACCTGGTCTTGTTAACTGGGGGAGGGGGCACTGCTGGAGCATCTAGACTTGAATCTCCCAGAGTCTATGGTTGTGGTGGTGGCTCCAGGTTTAAAGTACCTACCAGGCATGGGAAATCTGGATTCTGAAACACCTCCCACTGGGCCTTCTGTTGTGATGGAATTGCATCCACCACCTACTGCTTGAGTTCTGTTCCAGCAGTCTGCTCTTGTCCTGCCATCTCAGCTCACAAAGCTGTAAAAATACAAGCAGAAACAAGACAAGAAACCCACCTGTGGTCTTACAGTACCCTCTGCTGCACTGAACTACATGGTATACTGTACAGAAAACAGGGGTTAGTGATGTCCCATTAATAAATTAATCATCTTGGTGAGGTGCTGCCCTGTTTATAATCAGAAGCTGACCTCTGCAGCATTATGTGAAATATAATTATTAAGGACCATTACAAATTAAAAAGACCCTAATATGGATAGACTGAAGTATGAAATAACAGTTGTGTTTGGTACAATTTGTACAGTTTAAAAATATTGCATTTTATTTTGCATCTTCATCAATAACAGAAATCAGATGGATCTGGGGTTTTATACGGTTCTATGTTAAAATTGCGACTAAAAAATCGTGACGTTAATGTGGGCGACTACACAATGGCGACCACAGTTTAGGCGACATTACAAAATCGCGATTGGGAAAACGGCGCATCCAAATGTGTTCTGCCTGAGTTAAGTCATCAATGGCATGCCCAAAGTTAACGAACAATGCTTGATTTCATTCTGGCTTCTAATTTCAGAGTAACTCACAAATCGATGTTATATGCTGCAGCCCTTCCAAATACACAACTTCCAGAAAACCGGTCAAAAACACCAGATTTAAATGCTGCTGATTTCCCAATAACACTCGTTACACAAATCGGCAGTGATCAGTAGGATCAGAAGCAAACTCTCCAAAAACGCTTGTTATCAATGCTACTGCTTTCCCAATAACACTCATTACACAAATCAGCAAGGATCGGTAGTATCCTAAGCATCACATTCGCACTGACAGAACTTGTGCTCAGTCTGAATAAAAGCCTGCCCAGTTAACAATCAACCTGCATCTGTCAGGGAAGCATCAAAACAGTGACTGCTAAACTTAAAAAAAAAACAGGCAAAGCCAGGAAATCCTTTATTGCTGTCTTGCAAGTCTTCACAGCACTGCGCTGCACTTTCTTCCTTTATTTCTTCAAGGCTTCTTCATGCTGCCCACTGTAATCGACTTGTTTCTTTAATGCTTCTTATTGTTTAAACTGAAAATTGTAGGCTAATCCTTTTAAATACTCATATGTAGTATGAGACTCGTATTGGCCCACAATAGCAGCTATACAGATATTTTGGTCCTTATATTTCCGTTTAGTGCCACTAGATGCAGCTCCAGAAATTAGCTGCTGCATTTTAATTTCACAAAGCTTTTGTTCTTCTCTGAGCCCATCGATCAGTTTCCAAATACTAGGATGACATGCACCTAGCCTACAGTTAAATCCCCTGTGCCATCCCTCAAGCACTGGCTGTAACAAGTCAAAAGTAGAAACTGTACTCCAGAGCTTAGAACACAGAAATCAGGAGGGATAATTAAGTCCTCCACCATGGTAGGAGTTGCAGGGCATCCACGCTCATGTTGCCGAATATGCTGCACAGTACGTTTAATTAAACTAATACCTGGTAGCCTACCAGTCACTGCCTCAGGTGCAGATGCAGTACACTCGACCACAACCTGAGCAGTTGTCTCAACTGTAAAGTGTGCTCTTGTCCTAATGTTACCCATCACACGCCTAACATCAATTTCTGCAGCATCAGGGACGTAGGTATGTTGCTTGACAACAGCAACAACAGTTTCCCCTGTGGTGTGCAGTCGTGCTAGGCAAGTATATTTTTGAGCGTCTGCACATCTCCAGTATACTTGTTCAGACTTTTCCTTATCTCTGCGATAAAGGTAGCCCTATATAGCGCAAGTGGCTTACCTTTTTGGATGGTGAGAAATTCGACTGCCGTAGCAATTTGGATGTTTTGCATAGTTTTGCTGCTTGGGGTGGAGGTGGAGGTTTTATGAAGTACAACAGAAAACGGGGAAACAGAACTGGAATTCAAGGGAACATACGTAATGTCAGAATACTATTGCACAGTCGCTATTTTTGAAAATGAAGTCGTGAATTCTGCTGAGTCATTTAAATGTACTGGTCGCTTATTTGGTTTTCGTGCATTTGAAGTCACTTTTTATTAGTTGCTATTATTGAGTCGCTGTTATCACGGGGATACCTTTTACACACACACACACACACACACACACACACACACACACATATATAAATACACACCACACACTTACTGTGAAGAGGATCTGCAAAACAAAATCTGAGTGATAGGCCATCCAGTGTCATTTCAGAAGTTGCAATCTTGCCATTGCAAAGTATTTACTTGTGCATTAGTAGAGTCATCATGTCTGAGGACTTCACAAACAATCTGCATGCTCAATATTAGCACAAAAGACGATCTCTATTTTTATAGTGTGGCAGCCTTACAGGAGTCACAAATGAACATCCAGGGAAGGAACAGCAGTGAATGAAGAGGCGGTTGCTATCTTCAGGAAAGGGATAGTAAGTGCAACATAAAGTCCTTTCATTTTTACCTGTTTGCATTGGTGTTTGTTCCAGATTCTGGGGGGCTATGTGTATAGATGGGGAATTTTACTTTGGTTGCTGGTTTTTTTCTGTGGGAGCAGGGGGCAGCAATGCAACTTTGCCCCTGCTGAGGAGACAAAGGGAATTTCCCCTACTTTAATTAGTCGAGAGGGATTTTCTCTACTTTAAATAGCTGAGGAGGCAAAGAGAAATTCTCTACTTTAATCAGCCAAAAGGGGTTTTCCCTAATTTAAATAGCCTGCCTAGCAAAAGAGCTTTAAGGAGCTCAGCAGCCTTACAGAAGTCAGAAGTGGCATCCAGGGAATGAATGGCAGTGAGTGAAGAGGTGGCAGCTATCTTTGGGGAAGGGAAGTAACTGCAACATAAAGTGCTTTCAGTTTTACTTGTTTGCATTGGTGTTTGTTCCAGATTCTGGGGGGGCTGTATGTATAGATAGGAATTTTACTTTGGTTGCCTGATTATATTTTGTGGGAGCAGGGGACAGCAACCTAACTCCCACCCTCCCCTCAACCCACCCACTGAGCTCATTATACCTGAGTTATACAACTTAAGATGGTACCTTAGTCATAGAACTTCCTGCATTTTCTTGAGGGAAAGCGCCTTCTCCTCTACATAACACTACATAACACAGCTACTTCACATTAATTAGGGAGGGTCCATGATGCAATAGATGGATATTACAGCCAGGAGCAGGCACTAGCTTACCCTGGTCATCCCTGTAATTAAAGGGTAGATAACACAAGAAAAAAACCTACAACATAAAAAAAAAACAACAACTATAAATAGAAACAGGCGATGTAATTGTGTTAGGTTAACGCCAACAGACTCATCTGTACAATATAAGGCACTGCAGTGTAGGGGGGATCCAGTACAGAAATTAGGAGTTCCAGTATGAGGACTAGAAGAATAACAATGTGGCATACTAGTGAAGGTTACAATAGGGGTGGAAATATGGCTGCAGGAGAGGGGTTGGCAGCAGGGAAAGGGGGACTGGTTCTGGGGCAGGAGGACCTCAGACAATCCAGGACAGGAAGAACAGTAGGTTGGCTATCTGGATGGACACATTATGGAAGCTAGGGGGGTCTTCAATTTGTCACAGGCTGAGGAGTCTGGAAACAGAAGAACAGTGGCTAGGAAGGGAGTTGGTAAGGATTGGGGGATGAGAGGGCTGACTGCTACAGGATGGCAACCCCCTCTGGGAATCAGGAGTGAAGAACCAGTGGAAACAAAGAGGATAGGAAACAGGGTAAACAATTACAGAAGCAGCAAAGGGGAATCTAGGGACAGCACAAGGGGAGAAGCGAGCGGTAAAAGCGCTGGGTCCAGCAATAGGTTCTCATTGCTGGCCTCAATTGTGGATGATGAGGATGGGTCTCTCCAAGCAGATGCAGGCAGAAGAGAGGGTAATGTAAGCCCAAGGGGCAACACTCAAACAGACAATGGAGATAGGGGAAAAGGGATAAGGGTAAAAGCGAAGGCAAGGGGGATAAGGCAGAGGAGGAAGAAGGGGAAATGGGGCCCTGCAAAGTATGGAAGGAGGATGATCAGGGGAGGGCATTGATGGTGGGGGCAAGTCAGATGAGGGGAGGAATAGGGGACTGGGAAGGACTCGGGTAGATGCTGGGGGTAAAGCAAAAGGGACAAATTGGCAAGTAGAGGTGGGGGGGCAATGCAGAGGGGGCAGATCAAGCCGTGAATATGCACGACAGGGTGGGTTCTGAAAACAGGTGCAAAGAAAGTAGGATGGTGCGGGGGCACAAAGGTGAGAGGCGGTGTGGTTTTAGTCCTGGGTGACTCAATCCTGAAAGTAGTAAGGTGGGGAAGGAAAGGGGAGTGGTATAGTCGAATATGGGTAGAATCAGTACCTGAACTGACAGCAGATAAGGCAGGACAGTCTATTCTCAAGTGTGCAAGATGAGGAAGGGAGAAACAGCATGTAGTGGTGCACTTGGGTACAGATGGCTTGGTGGGCAGCATAGTCGGGTTGATAAGGGAGAGGTTTGAGGAACTGGGAAAGTTGTGTGAGAGGCATGGAGTAGTGATGCAGCAAATTTAAATTCCGCCGGGGAAGTGAACGTGAAGTGGGGACTTCGCATTGCCACTCTGCTACACGGAGTGGGCAATGCAAAGTGCTCACTCCACCTTGTCATTTCCACTTCGCGTTAAGGCGGAATGGCAATGCGAAGTAAGGCGAAGTCATTGTTTTAATGGACTTCGCATTCCTCATTATGATTCTAAGTGATCCACTTGGTGTTTCAGATTTGGCAGCCCCCACGCACATCACATGGCTTACAGTACTGTAAGCCACATGCTCTTTAGCTAGGCATGAAGGAAGTGAGGCATACAAGCAGACACTTTTACTTTCTCTTGTGCAGACGGAGGGAGAGGAGTGTGTTTTGTGACTGCTGATACTTTGAGATCAGAGCAAGGAGGAGATTTAAACTTTGATTTAGACCCCTCAGCTTTTTTAAAAGCTACATTTTTTTGTCTTTTCTGTACTCTTTTTTACTTCATTTGTTCTTTCTGTAAATTTTATTTTTCTTACCTTTATAAGTAATTAGTTGTTTGCCCCCACCCCCCAGAAGCAGGACCAGCACCGCCTCCTGTTCTGACTCTGAGGCAGTTGAACCACCACCACCAAGTCCAGCACCAGGTCCTCTGGAGCAAGATGTGCCTGTTCCCCTGGGCCCAGGTGTGGATCCCATTCCTGTTCAGCACTGTGACCAGTCAGTTGCCAGTTCATCTGGCCCTCCCCTGCCTGTGCCTGGTTCTCCCTACACCTCTGTTGTTTGGCAGTTTTTTGACTGTGTCTGGAGGGACAGCAGTGTGGTCAGGTGCTGCCTATGTGAGGTGGAGGTGCACCGTGGCCCCTGGGGGACTCACCTTGGGGCTGGGGTCCAGAACACCCATATGCTCAATCACCACCAGTTGGAGTGGCAGGCTGCCACAGAATGGACCATGCCTGCACCTGCTGGCCATTCTGTGACAGAGGGTTCAGCTGTGCATGGTGGCATCCCTAAGAAGAGGAGGGCCACAGCAGTACCTGGTGCTCCACCAGGATCGCATAGAGGGACATCAGTTGCAAATTATGTCAATGCTGGGACTGTTGCTGGATCACCATGGGATCCCACATTAGTTTTTTTTTTCCTCACATCATGTGCCCCCCACACCTTCCTTGCTGTGTTATAAAATGTATTCCTCCACCACCCCAACCCTTGTATGTAATTATGCGTGACACTTTGTACTCAGAGCAGTGCAAGTATACTGTGCTAAACTGCATGTGTGCAGTCAGTCTTCTTTCCAGTCTGTCTATGTACTGCATACACTGTCCAAATCCCTGACTTAAAAACACTTATTAATGAGTAAAACGGTGAGATAGTGAAGCCTTGAGAGATACTACAAAACAGGCTTACAATACATCCAAGTAACTAGTAAAAAAATTAATGTTGTGATTCGTGACGTAATTGTGAATCGTGATTTGTAACCGTGACGATGAAGAAACACGAATGCCTACGGCTGTACTTCCCCGGGCTCCAATGAGGCATGGCACAAAACACCCCGACTTAAATACACTCCTTAATGAGTACAATGGTGGGGTGGTGAAGCATGGAGAGATACTACAAAACAGGCTTTAAATACATCCAAATAACTATTAAAAAAAATTAATGTTGTGATTTGTGACGTGATGGTAAATCGTGATTTGTGACTGCATTCATGACCGTGATGATGAAGAAATGCGAATACCTACAGCTGTACTTCCCCAGGCCCCGATGAGGTGTGGCACAAAACTCCCCAACTTAAAAACACTCTTTAATGAGTACAATGGTGGGGTGGTGAAGCATGGAGAGATACTACAAAACAGGCTTACAATATATCTAAGTAACTATTAAAAAAGATTAATGTTGTGATTCGTGACATGATCATAAATCGTGATTTGTGACTGCATTTGTGACCGTGATGATGAAGATCGTGATTTGTATCACGAGTGACTCGTGATGATGGTCCTGACTTAAAAATGCATATTAATGAGTACAATGTTCATGCAGAATTATGCACCACACTAGTCCAGTACTCTGAAGGGAAGCCAAAAGAAACAACTGTGTCTTAAATTAGAGATGGAGATTGGGCCCTAAAGAGATGCAAATGCACAGACAGATTAAGATTGCGCTGCACACTGAAGAGATGCAGATGCAAAGGCCCAACACCTAACCAGTGCTCACCATCAAAAAATCAAATCTGGAAAAGAATTCCTTTGCTGGCTGGGGCAAACCGCGGGGGGAGGGGGGGCAGTGTCCGTCACTGCTGCAGTAACAGTCACTAGTACTATTAAGATACCACAAAGAAGTACAAAAATTACACAGCTGCAGTGGATAGCAGGTTCACATTGCTGAAATTATGTGGCACAATAAAAGGTGTCTGATTTGATGACACGTGTCCCACACATACTCACACACACAGTACCACGTAGAAAATTAAAAACTTCAGTAATATAACCACATATTTTAAACAAACTAAAAATATGCACTGCTGCACCACAACAATCAGCAAACAATGGCAAGAATTATTGAAAATATTACTGTGTGTACATTAACACAGTTATACAAGAAAAATATCACCAAAACAGAAAGCACTGTCTTTTTCTCCAAGTTAATCTACCTATACCAGAGATACACCCCTCCCCCAAAGCACACTTCCACTGTCTCTCAGTACACAGAGTGAATATTGTACATTAACATTCAAAATCCACACACAAACAATAAACGCTCGATGATATGAGCACAGGAGGGTTTCCTATAATCAATGAACTAAAGTTTCAGCAAAATAAATGGCCCCAAAAGGCTTTTTAGCAGCTTTTAGGAGGTTTGAATCACAGAGTTCTCAGAGCAGATTGTCTTCTACAGCTTCATACACACACTACCCCAAACGGTGACTGTGCAGAACAATCTAGAGCCCATGTGACCTGAATCCCATGAATCACTGCAAAATTCACCTTTGGAGCTTACAAACAAGGCGAAGTAAGGTGGAGTACATTGTTTTCAATGTACTTCGCCTTAAGAATTGGTGAAGTAGTGGTTTGGGAAGGCGGAGTAACGCAAAGTCATTGTTTTCAATGGACTTCGTGTTACTCATTAATAACGTGAAGTACTCCGCTTTGCAGAGCACTCGTAATTTGCCTTCACTCCGCGGATCACTTCACAGAGCGAACTGGGGCCACTTCGCCCACCACTAGCAGGGAGATCAGTGGCCTTCTCGGAAGTTCTCCCAGTACACAGGGCAAACACAGAGAGGAAAGTAAGGATAGAAGAATCCAACACTTGACTGGGAGAGTGGTGCTGAACCAAAGGGTATGGGCTAGTGGGGGCTAGAGTAACATCTGGGACAGCAGTGATCTGTTCGCAGAGAACAGGTTACATTTGAGTAAGGTGGTGCATTGGGTATTAAAGCAGAGGCTGGGGGGAATACACAGCAACTAAGGTGGATTTAAACTAGGTGTGGGAGGAGGCGAGTGTGCAGCAGGAATGCAGAGCAGCCAGAGAGGGGAGCCGAATGAGCTTACTCACCAAGCTAACAAGTATGGTACAGTACCAGGGAGGGATCACAGGAGGTGGTTAAGAATGGAGAGAAACAGTTTAAGGAAGGGAAGGGAACAAGCTGGATGATTGTCTCTCTGAATGCCAGAGTCCTGGGGAACAAAGCAGCTGAGTTACAGGCTCTCCTGGCAGTGGGGTGGTGGACATTGCGGCCATCACAGAGACTTGGACGACCCAATACCAGAATTGGGATCTGATGATCCCAGTGTATAGGATGTACAGAAAGGATAGAGGAAAGGGAAAGGGGGTGGGGTGGCAGTTTAAGTAAGAGAGCGGATAAGGTGTGTAAGGGAAGAGGGGGAGGAGGGTAGGACTGAGGTATTATGGATGCATTTCCAGGATTCAAAAAACAGGATGCTTAAGATGGGAAAGGCCACCAGCTCAGGCTGAGGAACTTGGACAGGGAATTAGCAAAACAGATCAAGAGGGTCTGTGCGAAGAGGAACTAGGAGTGGATTGGAGCACCCCAGCCACCTCGATTGCAAGGGAACAGGTCCTACTGGATGCATTCCAGGACAGCTTCTTGGCACAGATGATTAACGAGCCAACTCGGGAAAAACTCTAGAGCTAGTACTGTCTAATAGAGAAGCTGTAAGGGATCTGGGGGTGGAAGACCCACTGTCTAGGAGTGGCCATAGCTTGGTGTGGTTCATGCACAACATGGGCAAGGATGCAGTACGTACAGGAACTAGGGTGGTTGACTTCATAAACGCTGACTTTGTTAAGATGGGCTAAATTTTGGAGAGGCGCCTGGCAGGAATTCATCAACACCTGGATGCATGCCAAAAATGGGAAATCATCAAACTGGGGCTAGTGGAGGCTACTGGATCATGTACCAAGGCACAAAGCAAGAAGGGTAGGGCCAAGAAACCAATCTGGTTGAATCAGGAGGTCTTGGAAAGGGTGAGGGCAAAAAAAGCAGTATTTAGGAGGTTCAGGGAATCCAGGAGGGGAGAGGACAGGAAAATATATGTGAAGAAGTCCAAAGAGGTAACCAGACTAGTCAGGGCAGCCAAGACTTCCAGAGAGCTGAGGCTGGCAAAGGGCATCAAGGATGGAGAAAAGGATTTCTTCAGGTTACATAAGGGAGAGAAGGAGCTACAAGGACCAGATAGTGAGGATTAGGAAGGATGAGTGGGTGGGTGGAGAAAGGGGTGGAGCAGGCAGAAGCACTAAATGAGTACTTCTGTTCTGTATTCATGAAAGAGAAGGGCAGGCAGCTACCTCAGGGGATGGGGAAGGTGGGCAAGGGTGGGGAGGGGGTGACAGATGATGTAATTACAAAAGCAGAATGCTGGATGGTCTGAAGGCTCTGAAGGTGGATAAGGCACCAGAACTGGATGACATTCACCCTAGGGTGCTGAAAGAACTGGCTGAGGTCCTGGCCAGGCCATTGGCAGGCCTGCTCAATACCTACCTGGACACAGGATGCGTACCACAGGACTGGAGGATGGCTCTCGTGGTGCCCCTCTACAAAAGTGGCCCAAAGGATGAACCAGGCAATTGCAGACCAGTAAGTCTCATATCCATTGTAAGAAAACTAATGGAGACAATTCTGAAAGAGAGGCTGATGACCTTTTTGGAAGACAGTGGACTCCAGAACAGTCAGCAACATGGGTTTGTCTCACGGAAATCCTGCCTGACCAACCTAGTTGAGTATTACAACTGAGTGATGAGGGAACTGGTCAAGGGCTATGCAGTGGATGTCCTCCATTTGGACTTCAGCAAGGCCTTTGATTCGGTGCCTCATGGGCAGTTGAGGGGAAAGTTGGAGTATGTGGGGGTGGGGACAAAGATGGTGAACTGGATTTTGAACTGGCTGAAGGGGTGGCAGTAAAGAGTGGTGGTGGTGTGGGGGGGGGACTCTCATCCCCAAGGCCTGTGATGAGCAGGGTTTCTTCAGGGACTAGGTACTGGGCCCGGTAATGTTTGGGATTTACATATCAGATATCTCTCATGCCACCAAGAGTAAGATAAGTTTGTTCGCTGACAATACCAAGATGGAGGCAGTGGTGGACATCATAGTAGGGTGGAAGGGACTACAAGGTGACCTAGCTAAACCGGAAGAATGGTCAGAAATGTGGCAGTTGGGGTTCAATGCTAAGAAGTGCAAGGTACTGCACTTTGGAGCAAGGAACCCTGGGAAGAGCTACCAGTTGGGAGTTCAGTTAGGTACCACCGAGGAAGAAAAGGATCTAGGGGTGGTTATAATGGGGAATATGAATAACTCAACTCAGTGCAGGAAGGTGGCATCTAAAGCCAACAGGATGCTTGGGTTTATTATGAGAGGAATCTCCTCCAGGAGGGATGTGACCCTGGCTCTGTACAGGTTACTGGTCAGACCACACCTCAAGTACTGCATGGAGTTCTGGCACCTGTTTCTGAAGAGGATGTCAGATCACCGGAGGGGGTAGAGTGCAGATCCACAAAGATAACCCAGGGTTTGGAGGACAGACCCTATGAGGACAGGCTGAGGGAGATGAATATGTATTCACTGGAGGAGAGAAGGGATTGGAGGATATGACTGAGACCTCCAAATGCATAACGGAGATAAACAAGACAGGTACAGAAGGGGTATATAAGTTGAGGACGGGGAGGTAGACAAGAGGGCATGGTCTCAGATTGCAGGGGAAGATACAGTAGAGAGATAAGGAGACATTTTTTCACAGAGAGGGTGGTGGCCAAGTGGTAAGCTCTGCCTGAAGAGGTGGTATCCTGTGGGACTGTGGGCAGTTTAAAAGGGATGGACTGGGTGAGGGGGTAAATGCGAGGGGTGGGAGGGGAAGGGGGCAGCTGCAATGTAGGGGGCTAGCTGCACATTAGAACAGACTTGATAGACCATGCGGCCTGTTTCTGCTGGCAGATTAGTATGTTCGTATCTAGTTTTTATAACAAGACAAAGAAGAGTCAGGAACAAGTAATCTGTTTTCATCAAACGTGCACATGATTTTTTTCTATAGCCAAAGTTTTTTTTTTTTTTCTGTTTTTGTGCAAATCCAACATTTCAAGTTTAATTCCTGATCTCTTCTTCATGGATTGACTGTAAATAATATATAATAACATATACCAGATATATTTTAATACTTAAAAAAGTAAACCATGGAATGAATATCCACACCTTTAATTTTTAGAGGTTTTTTTAAGTTGAAAGTGGGATTGGAAAAAGTTCAAGTTCCCTAATATTCTGTCACAATGTATGCATGTCTTCTTACTTTGATGAACTCATGGTCTCTTCTATGAGCTAAATATCAAAACAGAAAATGAAACTCTACTTCTTATGAAACATTAACAGTTTTCAAATTAATATATATAGTGCTACTTCAACCATTCTTAAATGTTTGTAAACATCATTCAGACATATACTATTGCATAAAATACTTGCTGAAGTATACGTTGAATGCAAAATATGTACATTATAAATCAGTAACATAGGCCGGCCCATCGGTGCAGTGGTTGGATTTACGCTTGCGACACCGGTGACCCGGGTTCGGGAACAGACCCAGATCATCGGAGGGCCGGCTGGGGTGAGGATGGAGCATCCCTAGGACTGCTCTCCTTCTCTGAGAGGGAGGAAGAGTCAAGTGCTCAGTGCATGAGCAGCACCCAGCAGAGGCTGGGTTCACCACAATGCACCAACACCAGCAAGACTTCAGTGCGAGGCGGACACCGGCCGTCATTGCACGTCCCCACCCTGCTTAAAGGGGGAAAAATGCAGCTGGCTCATCTCCATGGTGTCCTTCCCTCTGGGCCCTGATTAGCCTCCGATACCAGCTCTCCTGACCAGATATTTGTAGGGGAACAGCTCCACAACCCCACCCTCTGGGGGGCAAGCCAGGCGTGACTGTGGAGAGCTCGGTCATTGCCGGAGGTGGGGGTACAGAGGGGCCATGACAAAGGGTTGAGTTACTGATGACTCAGTATAGAAAAAGAATAGTAAATAAAAAAAAAAATAAAGCAGTAACATTTTGACTCACTTTGCAGTACCCCAGTCTCACTCATGGGCAGCTGCAGAATAATGGGTGCCGGCTGCACATTCGAGCAGACTTGTTAGACCACTAGGCCTTTATCAGCTGGCAAATTTTGTATGTTTGTATGCAATTCATGAACTTCTTTTCAAAGATCTTCACTTCTCTTACTGTGTGAGATACATTTTGTCTTTATAGAACATGGCAAAGCTTCATTCAGTATTTTCTAATATTTAATGATGTAGTATTAAATACCTTTCTCATGAATTGATTACCTGCCATCAATGTAAACCATATTTTGCAGCAATACACTTTCTACTGGTTGGTTTGTATTCTTCCCTATATTCTTATACAAAAGTGCTCTTTTTAAAAAAATATACAAGGAGTCATATTCATTTCAAAGCTGTTATGCTGTTATAATAAACAAGCTGTAGCCAGAGCCAATAGGGCTGTGAAGAGCTGCCAAGTGACCAAAGTTACACATGTGCATAGAAATTATTCAATGCCTGGGTGTAACTTGACCATTTGTTGGAGGTGTTGCACCAAATTTTCAACATGCCCTTTTTGGGACCCCTCCCGAAAGGTGATTTCACAGAGTGAACACACTATTCTGTGCCAGAGGTGTGAAAACATGTTTGGGGCAAGATGTGGAAAATGACAGCTGTATTGTTTTGAAGCAAGTGTGCAAAAATGGCAATGTTCAAAATGTGGAGTGAAAATATTGAAAATTGGCTAAGTTTGGAGCTTGGGTAGAAACTGAGCAGTTCACGCTTGTAACATAGAACATAGACACATAGAAGCTGACTGCAGATAAAGACAGCAAGGCCCATCCAGTCTGCCCATTTCTTTTTCTGCCTTATGAATGTGCCATCGGTCTTTGCTCTGTCAATGGCCTATCTATTCATACTCATCTGTATTGCTCCCTTATGCCTATCCCATGCCTGTCTGAAGCCCTGCACTGTATTCATATCCACCACTTCCTGAGGTAGGCTGTTCCATGCATCCACCACCCTTTCTGTGAAAAAGAACTTCCTCACATTACCACTTAATTGGCCTCCCTCTAATCTCATGCTGTGTCCTCTTGTCCTGCTATTTTTCGTATATTGAAACATGTTAGACTCTTTCACCTTGTTAATGCCCTTAAGGTGTTTGAATGTTTCTGTCATATCACCTCTCTCCTCCTTTGTTTATGGTATACATATTGAGCTCCGTTACTCTGTCCTTCATTTTTCTTTTTTTTTTTTTTCTCTTTTCCCCTCCTCGTGCCCCAGAGTTACTCTCTCCTTCAGGTTAGGACCCGGCAGCATTCTACTATCTCCCCTTAGCTACCTACCTCATATTTGCAGCCTTCCTCGGGCTAGTCCGTGTAACCTTTGCACTGATGGGTCCCCTCTCCGAGGGAAAGGCACCAGCGGGGCAGAACCAGCACACTACTGTTCTCTCGGACCCTCGGAGCTGCTGAGGCAATTGTGGCTCTCAGGGAGTCTTCAGGGATGCCGGGGCGGCGTCTCATCATCCGTAAATCTCCGGAGCGGATTTTTCCTGCTTTTCTTGTTCCTCCTTACTTACGCCGCTACATGCATTGCTTCCAGTCTCCACTAGGGGCCTCTGCATGAGCGAAGATGCTTCCTAACCCACCCAGGACAGGAGAGCAGTCCATCGGACGCCGATCCTGCCTCTTCCCTGCCGATTCCCCAGACCCGAGTCCTGCCTCGACCTCGGTCGCGTGTGATCGAGGTAAGGCGCCAGCGCCAACCTCACGCCACCGGCCGCCTCTCATATGTTTTCTGATGCAGTCCCTGCACTATTTTGGTTGCCCTTCTCTGGACTGCCTCAATTTGGTTAATGTCCTTGTAAAGGTGTGGCCTCCAGTACTACACGCAATACTCCAGATGGGGCCTAACCAGTGTCTTGTAAAGAGGGATTATTATCTCCCTCTTACGACCTGTGATACCCCTACTAATACCCCACAATATCCCGCTAGCCTTACCTGCTGCTTTAGTGGTCTGCTGGGATGATTTCAGGTCATCTGTGATGATGATGGCCACGTCTGTTTCTTCCCTTGTAATTGCCAGCAACTTCTCTCCTAGCCTATAGGTGGCTACAGGGTTTCTCTTCCCTATGTGCCTGATCTTGCACTTCATTGCGTTAAACCCCAGCGCCACTCTTCTGACCATTTTGCCAGTTTATCCAGATCTTTTCTCATTCTGCCCATCCCTTCTGGATCATCTACTGTGTTGCAGATCTTGGTATCATCTGCAAACAGACAAACCTTACCCTCCAGTTTTTTTTGAATTTTTTCACCAAATTTGCAACATGGGCTTTTTGGGATCCCATCTCATGAACAGTGGCAGTGACATTTTATGAATCAGTCCCGAAAGGTGATTCTGCACAGTGACCACAAAATCACCTTTTGGGACTGCATAACAAAATGACAGTGCCATTTTTCATGAGGTGGGGTCCCAAGAATCCCTTGTTGAAAATTTGGTGCAAAAAAAAAAAATGGCTGAACATAAGTTGAAAACCCCATTGAATGACATTGTAGCACGCTTACCTTTGATTCTTTAGTTTGCTGTTCGGCCTTGAAGAGTGCAGACATGTCCTGGTCCAGAGAAGAAGACAGTGCCAACCTCCAGAGGTAAGTATAGGGTAAGGGGCAGTGCAGGGAGGTAGGTGCTCAGTGGGAGTGTGGGGATGAGGGAGGGGGACTGGAGTGATGATGAGGGACCGTTTTCTTTTTTTACAGAAAAAAAAACACAGGAGGAGATGGTTTTCTTTATTCACAGGAAAAATTGAAAGAAGACACATTTTGGCTCACTGGGGTGAGCTCCCAGTGTACCACATGAGTGTGGAGGGGTGGGTACATTAATGCAGCACATCGACTGGGAACCCCAATGTCGGTGGGGGAAGAAAGCAAAAAAAAAAGGGCAAACTGTGGAGGGCTCCCAGTGTGCCACATGAGTTGGGAGGAAGTGCACATAGTGCCAACACGGTGATTGGATACCCCAATGTCTGTGGGGGGGATAATGATAAATATTTGGGCACCCTAGGGTGGGCTCCCAGTGTGCCACATGAGTTGGGGGGTGCCAAATAATACTGACATGGAGACTTGGGGACCCCAATGTCAGTGCAGAGACAGGAATGGAGGGATTGGGGAAGACAACAACAGTGGGATGCTGTGGGAGTTTTTTTTTTTAACTTTGTTTTCCAGTGCTGGCAGCAGCCATGCAACTGTGCAAGCACTTAACTCTTGCATGAACAGTTGAGGCGAATGGCATTTTTCCATTCACAACATGGTGGTGCCAGCAGAACTGTGCATGCACATGAGTTGTGCATATGCAGTTCATGCACCGGAATGCAGAGGTAACAGCCGAAATAGTGCGGCTGTTATTCCATAGCGGCCGATCATGGTGGAGGGTTTTAAGCTCTGTTGGACATTCAGAAGGATACTTCCAAATGTCCAAAGGAAGATTCCATGATCAGCCAATTTTTAGAGCTATGATCTGATCCCAAAAGGGCTGTAGACTCCACCTACAGCACTAAAAATGATTACATTGAACTGGTTAAAACACTTTCTTTAACAACACTCACTTTCTGCAAGCATGCTTTTAAAAGTATGCAAATGATTACAATAATTTCAAAGTTGCTAAGTTGTTTTTAGTGAGAAACAAAGAGGTTGCCCAATTAAAGGGGCAGACGCCATTGTCCAAAGGCACAGACCAAGCTGTGTCTGGCCTGAAAGGCTGGATTGGCAAAGGAAGAGTTAGGAAGAGAGGGGGAGAGGGTATGAGAGGAAGAAAAATGAAGTCACAAAGGGGGAGGGTCTATGAGGTCAGTGTAGTAGTGAGGTGGGAGACAGGGATTGGCTAGGCGAAGGGAGAGAGAAGGGTGAGCAATAGGAGTAATAAAGGATGAGCACAGGCTCAGGAAGCTCACAATTTTGCTTTAAAGAGGATTTTCCACCCGCCTGCCCTTAAGACAAGGATGTTTGGTTCTGGTGTGGTCACTGCGGGAGGTGGAGTGCAGTGGACCATGTACTGCCGAAGGTGGATGGCAGATACGCCGGAGGCAGGGGAGGAGAATAGGGGAAGGGGGAGAATAGGATAGAGGGAATAAGGGGAGATAAATAATAAATAGGACATAAGACAACACAGCAGGAAGCACGGGTACAGTATGTATGCCCATACCCCTTTGGGCAGAGGAGGATGAAGGAAGTTGGCCCCCCATGATGTACATCTGGGGAGAAGAAGATAAGAGAATAAAGGAGAAGGAAATTAAATAAATTAGGAAATAAATTATTGCATGATAAAGTGGATTTGAAATATATGATGTATATAGAAATATGCCTGATGTATGTATATCTATGGATTTATTGGTGGAAATGGGTACTTGAAATCTAAGAATTAAGTAAATTATTTGCCAAATCTGAGCACCCACACATACTTGTCTGTGTTGTTATTGGTAAGCATCTGGGGAACAATTGCTCAAAACTAGGCAAAATATTTGTTTAACAGCACTGACTTTCTGCTAACTTGCTTTTGAGTTTGTTGTATCTTTCTGAATGCTTCTCAACTGAAATGGCCAGAAAACCTCATTCATTGTTTTAAACATTAAAATGAAATCAAGTAACACATTTTTTTAACGATAGTTCCACATATTAAGATTTTAAACTTCCCACTGCCAGATATTTTTTATTTCTTATTTTAGGCTAAAAGAAGCAAAAATTAGACATTCTGTGTTATGCTGCTCTGCTTGCTATGATTACTTATTTAAATGCTCTCATTTTTCTCTAACGTTTATTCATGCTACCTTGTGTCCCAAGAGTGCCGCGTTCATGGTGTCTTCAAAACACCATTGTTTAACTTAGGATACCTCATTCATGTTCCTTTATGGAGCACCCTGGGCAGGAAAGGTGGAGCTAACAATGTGGTGATGTAATCTGCTCCCACGTCATGTGATTTTGCACTTTCCTGCCCAGTCCAAAACAATGGAAACTCACCCAATAGATCATGGTAACAATTTTTGAACACAAAAAGTGTGTAAAGGAGAATCAGTGTGCTATCTGGTTACAACAGCATAAAGTTCCAACAGAAATTATGATAAAAAATCATCCGTGGCCAGACATTTTATGTCAGCAAGACATAAATTAAAATAAATAGTGGCAGAGTTTGTTGTCAGCCTGTCTGCTTGACAGTGTGTTTGCTTAATAAATGGACCACTAAGTCCCAAAAAAAGCCTGAAGACTGGTGTCTGCTTTATTTTGAGGTGGTGAGTGCTCGACCAAGATATGTGTTATTGTTCATAACAAAAGTTCCCTGAGATTTATGGGTTGTAAAAAGGTTTAAAAACCACAAATAGGTGGAGTCTGGGAAAAGGCATTACTAAAGTAGGAAGATTGGTGGATGGATATACTAAGCTGTATAAGCTCATGGAATGGTCTAAATGAAGAAATAGAGTAGACAGGATTTATTTTATAACATGTCTAAAGTAATTACAGGTGTTGCCTTCTTAAAAATCTAAAAATAAATATCCCCTCATTTAAAGTAAGATACAATATTATGTCCAAATTTATTTTCCCACTACCCACTTATTTCTCAAATGGTTTCAAAACAGTAACCACAATTACATCTGCAATTCTACCTCCAAATGATATGATCCAATTTGGATGCCACAGTATTTGAAACTACACTCCCCCCCTCCCCATTTTGGCAACCTGATCTCTGCAAATAACCTATTACCTGTGCCACAAAGACTAAATAATATTTCAAATAAATCATTAAAAACATTAGGAATCCATTTGAGATGGTTTGGCAGTTGGGAACAGATGTAGACAGTGCAGAAATGTGCCTTGGTTGTAATCATATACAACACTGACTCTCCTTTGCATACTTTGTGTGCTCAAAGATTGTTACCATTTTCTTTTTGGGGAGTTTCCATTGTTTTGGACTGGGCAGGAAAGGGCGTCATCACTTGACGTTGGAGCGGATGATGTCACCACGTTACTTGCTCTACTTTTCCTGCCAGAGTATTTTTCTCCAAAAAGGAGCATGAAGGAGGTATCCTAAGTTTAACAATGGTGATTTGAGGATGCCATGAATGTGGCGCTCTTAGGACACAAGGTAATTAAACATTAGAGAAAAGGATATAGCTAATTCATCATAGCAAATGTTGTAGAATAACACAGAGGGTGGGATATTCAAAGAAGCTGCACATGGCGCAACAGGGTTGCACTATGCGCAACCCACTAATGCACCCCAGTGCGATATTCAAAGGGGAGGGTTGCACTGCGCAACCCCCGATGCACCGGGGCACACCAATAATGTATGCAGTGCAAGTGTGGGGGGCATGTCCATGCATATGCGACACATCCCAATATTCACCCCGGGATGTGCGGTGCATATGCAGGCACAACCCCGCCTTGTACCACCCAGGGAGGCACAGAGTTGTGTCCATTAAAACAGGGAACAAGTCAGGGACACCCACAAGCAGGCTTCCATATTGCAGGGAGCAACACAGCAGTCACCTGCCATGGGTGGCCACCTAACCTTCCTAAACACTGTCCCAAGCCCCCTGCCCAGGGGCGTTGTGTCCCCTCACCCCATAGCTTGATCGTGGGCTCAAGTAAATGATCTCCCTGGTGGTCCAATGGACCACTTTCTATATCCTGATCGTGGGCATAAGTTCTAATCATCCCTGGTGGTCCAGTGGACTGCGTTCCATCGCCCGATCATGGGCATATGTATACAAATCCCTGGTGGTCCAGTGGAACCCCCCAGTGCCCGATCATGGGCGGAATCACCGTGAAAACCCTGGTGGTCAGTGGTACCCCTTCCCACCCGCCCACTGAGGCCACCACCACGTGCACCCCGTCAGTGGTGGGTGGCAGCACACCGCCTGTGAGCTGCCCTGCCATCCTCTGACTGACAGCATACAGTAGGGCTGTACACCTGTTGGTCACAGTGTGGGCCAATGGGCATCTGACCATACTGTGCTACACAGTCAGTTGTGAATGAGTGTTCATTCACAATTCGAGACACGTAGTACAATTATGGTCTACACACCACTAGCCCATGCAGTGGACCAATAGGTGTACAGTCCTACTGTACTCTGTCAGTCGGCGGATGGTCGGGCGGCTCGTGGGTGGGGTGCTGCCGCCTTCCACTGATAGGGGGTGCAGGGTAGGGGGGATCTCTGTGGGCAGGTGGGGAGGGGTACCACTGGATCACCAGGGTTTCGCTACAGTGAATCCGCCCACAATCGGGCACTGGGGAGGTTCCACTGGACTACCAGGGATAACGTACACCTAAGCCCGTGATTGGGCATTGGAACACAGTCCACAGGACCACCAGGGATAATTAGAGCTCATGCCCACAACCAGACTATAGAGAGTGGTTCACTGGACCACCAGGGATATTTCAACATATGCCCATGATCAGACAATGGGGATCGGTCCACTGGACCACCAGGGATTGATTGTGAGACGTGGTTTACCAGTAACCACACTTGGGAGACTACAGTACCTGGCTATGTACTGTTCAGAAGAGACCAAGGTGCAAAAAGGGGGGTGGAGTGGCCCTGTATGTCAATGAAAATATCAAAGCTACAGAAATTCAGAATACACATTAGGAGCCAGAAGAACTGTGGGTCACCCTGGAAACAGGAAATGGGACAGCCATAAGAACTGGGCTTGTCTACAGACCCCCAGACCAGGGGGAGGACATAGACACATTACTGTTAGAAGATATACAAAACATGGCAGCTAAAGGGGAGGTTCTGATAATTGGATACTTCAACATGCCAGATACAGGTTGGTCAATACCAGCATGAACATCTGCCAGAACTAGACACATGATGGATTACCTGCAGGAGGAGGGCCTCAAACAACTGGTACAACAACCCACAAGAGACAGGGCTATCCTAGATCTAGTACTGACTAACAGGGAAGGGATCACAGATCTCAAGGTAGAAGGTCACCTGGGTGCCAGTGACCATCACATGGTATGGTTCAATTTGGCCACTACATCTAAATCATCCCATTCCAAGGCAAAAATATGGGACTTCAGAGGAGCTGACTTTGATAAGATGGCCAACAGAGTTAAGCTCGCCCCTGGCAAAAAGAAACGCAGGTGAGGGGGTACAGGCAAAGTGGGCAAACATTAAGGATGCAATACTTGAAGCAACATCCCATTGAGTTAGACAGAAAAGGAAGTGCAAAAGAAGAAGAAAACCAATTTGGTTCTCAAATACAGTAGCAGAAAAGGTCAGAGTCAAAAGGCTGGCCTTCATGAAATATAAGGGAACACAGCGGGATGAAGATAGGGAGGCAAACCAAACTGCCTTAAGGGAAGCAAGGAAGGCAGGCAAAGTCCCAAACTGAGGAAACACTAGAATGAATAGTAAAAGAAGGTGACAAGACTTTCTATAGATACGTTAGTGAGAGGAGAAAGTCCAGAGGGGGTATTGCTAAGCTCAAAGGAGAAAAGGGGCATGTGAGGAGGAGGACCCTGTAAAAGCATCTATCCTAAATTGATACTTTTGCTCAGTATTTACTGAAGAGAAGGTAGGGCAGGACCCACAGCTCAGCACCATGGACAAGGTGGGAGGGAGGTGAGCAGTGCTCCCTTCACAAAAGAAAGGGTATGACAAGAGCTCACTAAGCTCAGGGTGGACAAGGCAATGGGACCTGATGGCATACATCCCAGGGTACTTAAGGAGCTAAGGGTGGAACTAGCAGAGTCATTAGCAGAACTGTTTAGTGAGTCTCTGAGCACAGGACAGGTCTCAGAAGACTGGAGAAGGGCTTATGTGATCCCGCTCCCCAAGAGTGGTAGCAGGAAGGAGGCAGGGAACTACAGACCAGTCAGTCTTGCCTCAGTAGTGGGCAAGATTATGGAGGCACCCTTAAGGAAAGGATAGTGCAACACCTGGAATCCATAGAGGCACAGGATCCAAGACAGCATGGGTTTACAAAAGGAAGGTCCTGTCAAACTAATCTCATAGATTTCTTTGACTGGGTAACCAGAGTGATGGACCAAGGGGAAGCAGTTGATGTCACCTACCTTGACTTCAGCAAAGCTTTTAACACTGGTCCACATAGAAGATTGATAAATAAGCTGGGTAGGCTCGAGGTGGGTCAGAAGTTGGTCAACTGGGTGGCAAACTGGTTGACGGGCAGAAAATAGAGAGTGGTGGTAAATGGTATACAGTCAGAAGAGATGCAAGTCACAAGTGGGGTACCTCAGGGATCAGTCCTGGGGCCAGTCCTCTTCAATATCTTCATTGGTGACATTGCAGATGGACTAGAGGGTAAGGCTTGTCTGTTTGTAGATGACACCAAGATCTGCAACAGAGTAGATGATCCAGATCGGGTGGGCAGAATGAGAAGAGATCTGGATAAACTAGCAACATGGTCAGAAGAGTGGCAACTGGGATTTAATGCAAAGAAGTGCAAGATCATGCAAATAGGGAAGAGAAACCCTGAAGCCACCTATAGGCTGGGAGGGGAGTTGCTGGCAGTCACAAAGGAAGAAAGAGACTTGGGCATCATCATCACCGATGACCTGAAATCATCCAATCAGACCTCTAAAACAGTAGGTAAGGCTAGGGGGATGTTAGGGTGTATTAGTAGGGGTATCACAACTTGTAAGTGGGAGGTAATAATCCATCTTTACAAGACACTGGTTAGGCCCCATCTGGAGTACTGTGTGCAGTACTGGAGGCCACACCTTCACAACGACATTAACCAAATTGAGGCAGTCCAGAGAAGGGCAACCAAAATGGTGCAGGGACTGCATCAGAAGACATATGAGGACAGATTAATGGAGCTCAATATGTATACCCTTGAGCAAAGGAGGGAGAGAGGTGATGTGATCGAAACATTCAAACACCTTAAGGGCATTAACAAGGTGAAAGAGTCTAACATATTTAAATATAAGAAAAATAGCAGGACAAGAGGACACAGCATGAGATTAGAGGGAGGCCAATTAAGGGGGAATGTGAGGAAAATCTTTTTCACGGAAACAGTGGTGGATGCATGGAACGGCCTACCTCAGGAAGCGGTGGCTATGTGCAGGGCTTCAAACAGGCATGGGATATGCATAAGGGAGCATTACAGATGAGTATGAATGGCTAGGCCACTGACACAGCAAAGGCCAATGGCACATTCATAAGGTAGAAAAAGAAATGGGCAGACTTGATGGGCCTTGCAGTCCTTATCTGCCATCAACCTCTATGTTTCTATATTTCTATGAATGCATGTCCGCGATCAGGTGAACGAGAGTCGAGCCCGAAGAGGGGCAGCAGAGTGTTGGTCCCCGACAGCTGCAGCCTGGCAGGGCACCAGGCTCAAATCACCAGGGATCGGCACATCACATGCAAATGGGGCCATAATGACAAGCAAATGGCCCCATTTGTGCCTTTCATGCATAATGGTCTCATTTGCATGGCCAGTACTGAATATCACAGCTGATGCACCTAGAGCAACCGCTCTTGCGCTGGCACATTCCCTGGCTCCCCTCCTGCCACATTCGCTGATGCAGTGCCACTGCACCATGCGCTCCACCTGCACCCTCAGTGCCATTTTCAATGGTGCTGAGCCCCGGTACTTGCCCTGGCACAGCCCAGATGTGCAGCACCCCGGCTTGTGCCCCTGCCTGGCGGAGTCTGAATATCCCACCCAGAATGTCTTAGTTTTGCTTATTGTAGTCAAAATAAGGAAAAAAATCAATTCTGGCAGTGGAAAGCATAAGTGGTAAAAAATGTAAGATCTTAATGGCCCTTCTGCATGAAAGAGCAGAGTGGCTACGTGCCACACATCCATGGTGCATAGCCACTCTGCACTCATTGTGCCCCCCCATGCAGGGATGCACAGAATGGGGCGTGCAGCCCCCTATGCACCCGATCCTCCAACTGCATGGACAGCAATGCACCAGGGTGGACAGGGGGTGAAGCATCACTACCAGCAGCAAGTGTGCAGCCCCCCAACCAGCAGTGCCCAAGCCCCAGAGAGCAAGGCAGTCCCCTCAACCCTGCACATGCCACTGGGTCCCCACAACAGGCACTACCACCCCCTCACACAGGCAAGGCAACTCCGGCAATGCTGTGGTACATGAACCCCCCCAAACACAGATGTGACCTGGGCCCAATGCACTGTGCTCCCCCTGCAGAACTGCCCTCCCCTGTGCCTGCATGCTGGTGCCACTTCCTGAGACAGCCATCAGCATAGGCATCCATGACAGACATCTGACATACACAGATGCAAGCAGCTGATGCATGCCCACATATGTCAGATGCCTGGCAGCCATGGGGGTGTGTGGAGGGCTGGAGGGTTGTGCCACTGGTCTTCCTGGGACATAGCACCAGCACACAGGTACAGGGGCTGAGGGGTGGGTGTGTGTTGCAGCGGTGGGGCCCACCGGCCAGCTAGACATTTATAGCAACCACATGCCATGGTAGTGGCCACTTGCTGGAACTAGGTTAGGGGTCAGGCTGCTGCTGAATGGGCCATGTTGAGAAGAACTAAAATCATGGGATGGGGACCTGCATTGTGGCATGTTGGGGGCCTCTGACCAATGGAACCACATGGGGGCATGGGGCACATGGCTGGGTGCCAGCGGTAGGCATTCAAGCACCCGGACCCGCTCCACAGTGCACAAGGGATCCACTTTCAGCCAGGATGGTCATCCAATTGAATACCTGCCTGGGACCACAACCCTGCCCTTGGCCATCCTGCAGAGTCCTGTGCACCAGGGGGGCATTGGAAAGGTGCACATCAGTCGTGCATTCCCTGGGTGCTCACCTGTCTGCAGGTGTGGACCTACATGGGTGGGATATGCACCTCCGGTGTGTAATTCCTCCCTGTTCATGCATAGGAGCCAATGTATGGAGCTAGCATTAAAAGAATGTGGTATTTGATGTCATTTTAATGTTTAATGTTTAAGACAATAAAGCAGGTTTTCTGATCATTTCAGAAAAGAAGCATTGAGAAAAATTCAGCAAACTCAAAAGTGAGCAGAAAGTGAGTGCTGCTGAAAAAAAGTTTTATCTATTAAATTTAATTAATTATTTACATGTTTTGAGCAATAATTTTGCATTAGAAATAACTTAGCAGCTTTAAAATTATTGTAATAGTTTGCATATTTTTAAAAGTAAGCTAGCAGAAAAGTAGTGTTGTTAAAGAAAGTGTGTTAACCAGTTCTCGGCAATCATTTTTTATTATAGCAGCATAAAAGCTTTTAAATGAATATGACTCCTTAAATATTTTTTTTTTAAAGAGCACTTTTGTGTAAGAACATAAAGAATAATATAAATCAATCAGCAGAAAATGTATTGCTGCAAAATATGGTTTACATTGCTGGCAACTAATCTATTTCTTGAGAAAGGTAATTAACACTATCGCCCGGGTATTCAGACTGTGCCAGGCTGTGGCGCAAGACTGGGCACAGCGCAACTTGGCTGCGCAAGGGTGTTGACTGGGCGATATTCAACGGAGCTGCGCCATGGCACAGCATTGTTAAATATCGCACCCTGGCCACCCACAGTGTGCATGGATCCATTCACATATCTGGACTGTGTAGTATGGTATGGGCTGCATGCCCATTGGCTCACGCTGTGGACCAGTGGGCGTACAGCCCTACCATACACTGTCAGTCAGTGGGTGGCGGGGCAGCAGACAGGTGGGGTGCTGCCACCCACCACTGACCAGGGGGAGAGGGGCGGTGGGGCCCAGTGGGTGGGTTGGGAGGGGGATACCATGGAACTCTCCTTATTATTACATATGCCCGTGATCGGGCTGCGAGCAGTCTACTTGACCACCAGGGATATTGAACATATTATTTCATACTGAAGCCCACAATCAGGCTGCAAGCGGTCCACTGGACCACCAGGGATACTGGACTTATATTTTTATACTGATGCCCGTGATCGGGTATGGGGGGGCACCGCCACGAAGGTGCAGCTGGAGCTCAGGTGACCACCCACAGATGGAGGCTGCTGTGTTGTGCCTTGTAATATGGCAGCTCACCTGTGGGTGGCCAGTTGTTGTTCTTTTTTTCTTTGGCTCACCTGTGTGCAGTGCAAGTAAGGGTTGCGCATGCATGGACTCAGCACAGCCCGGGCTGAATATCAGGATGTGCGGATTATGCATGGGCACGCCCCCCCCACCTGCTCCGCGTACATTACTGATGCACTCCAGTGCTTCGGGATTTGTGCCAGGCACAATCCCCATTTGAATATCACGCAGGGGTGCATTAGTGGGTTGCGCATGGTGCAACAGTTACGCCATGCGCAGCCCTTCTGAATATCTGGGCCTATGTATTTAAATATTAGAAAATACTGAATGAACTTTGCCATGTTCTGCACAGGCAAAATTTATCTCACACAAGAAGAGAAGTGAAACTCTTTTAAAATAAGTTCATGAGTTACATGAGTGAGACTGGGTATTGCACAGTGAGTTAAAATGTTACTGCTGTTTAATATATGGATAGGCGATTTAATATTATACAAAAACATACAAAAAAATCCCGGTAATAGCACCAGACAGCAACTGGTAATACCACAGTTCCAAAGTGATAATTCTATCGTTCACAGTTGAACAATAGTATTATCATAGCAACCACACAGCGCAAGCACTATAATATTAGTAGCTGTGCAGTGCGAGACACCCCGAACTGAAACTGCTCCACACAGAAAAATTCAAATGACTGCAACGGCTCTGTAAAACTAAAATCAGCATTTGTTTGCTTTCCTGTATGAAAAAATGTCACTATCCAAACCAATAAACACATCCGAAGACAGGCTACGTTTTGTCCAAGAACAGCAGAATATTAATACTGTAAAAAAAATAAATTTCGATCTTTGTCTCCTCAACGCCCACCTGAACAGAACTGGTGAGTCTAGACAAATTGAAAATATACCGGTTTCTGAACTAGACCCTATTCTGGCAGACCTTGTATTTCAATTAAAAAAACAGGACAGCTCAGAGTATGAGCCAACAACAATTCGAGGAGTACTTTCAAGTGTAGATAGGCACTTAATGAAACATAATTATGGAGCATCAATATTCCAAGGTCCTGCAGGGACTTTTAAACAAACTCAAGAGATTCTACTAGCCAAACAAAAGTATTTGAAAAAAATGGGACTGGGAAACTGATCCTGACAAGTGCAACCCCTGTCAGAGGCTGACATAAACCTTCTTTACAGCACAGGCACACTGGGCTCCCAGTCCCCTAGTTCCTTGCTGCACATGATGTTTTTCAACATTGGATTACACTTTGTTTTCAGAACCAATAAACAATATCAGTTAAGATGGGGAGACATAATTCCAGGGACTGATTCTAAAGGCAAAGAATACTTACAGTACCAAGAACATCAAACTAAAATGAGAACTGGGGTAACTGTCAGGGATATACAGCCAGTATCTCCAAGAATGTATGCAAATCACCAAAACCCAGACAGAGACCCCATCACAGCATACAAAAAGTATGCCGGTCATAGACCACCTGAAATGCTACAAGCAGATTCCCCATTTTACCTAGCACCAAACATCAGACTAAAGCCAACCAGTTACTGGTGTCAGGGCATGACAATAGGAGAAAACAAAATTAGATCCATTATGAAGCTCCTCCAAAAGTCAGCCTGCATACCAGCTGAAAAACGAATCATGAACCACTCCACGAGGAAAACCGCCATACAAATGCTCATAGACTCAAATATCTCCCCAACAGACATTGCACAGCTCTATGGGCACAAGAACATCCAAAGTATAAATGCTTACAGCACTTTTTCAGAGCAGAAGCAAAAACGGATGTCTTCCATCCTGTCTTGCGACCCACAGCAGCCATCCACCTCTCGGGATCAACAGCAAACAGGCAGAACTGTACACTAAAAATACAGAAACCGCAGCTTCTACACACACCATTCTTCCAAAACTTCAAGAAAATGCTATGACTTCTTCCATGGAGCACCAGGAAATTACATCACACAGCACATTCAACCCTACAACCTCCCAAATTTCTACGACCTCCGGAAACATATTTGGAAGTCACTGCTTTTTTTTCAGAGATGTCTCTATCAACATCTCCTCAGCCACCCAAGAAATGCCACTATGTTATGTACTGGGACAGTGACACAGAATAGATAGCAGTACAAAAAAAACAACTTTCTGTTGCCACAATCATTGGCACTCAAGCAGTTGCCACAAATCATTGGCTTTAAAAGAAAAACTGAAAAGCACCTAATTCTCCATGTTTGGACAGTTTTCTTTGTAGTGTTCATGATACTTGCAACATGGCATCACCGGACCCACCACAACCACCGGACAAACTATCAGCAACTAAAGGTAAGAAATGCAAACCTGGATCCATATATTAAAAAAAACAATGGACAGTTTAGAAAGTATTGCTGGTCACAATACCCATCTCGAGGTTCAGGACATGTAAGAACCTCTCGATGGTATTACTGACCAGTAATACATTCTAAACTATCCATTATTCTCTATATAATGTATCTATTTTGCATTTTAAAGTAAACTTGAAGCAAGCATGTTTTGCAGTGGTATATTTCTGAAAAGTGTTTTCAAACATTTAAAAATAGTTGAAGTAGCATTACATATGTTAATCTGAAAACTGTTTAATGTTTCATAAGAAGTGAAGACTTTTATTTTAAATGCTGATATTTAGCTCATAGAAGAGAAAATGATTTCATTAAAGTTAAGAAGATGTGCATACCTTGTCACATGATATAAGGTAACAAGGACTTTTTTCCACTCCCACTTTCAACTTAAAAAGTCTCTAAAAATTAAAGGGTTGGATATAACACAGTTTACTTTTTAAGTATTAAAATATAACTGATAATATGTTATTATATATTATTTACAGCCAATCCCCAAAGAAGAGATCATGAACTGATCTTGAAATGTTGGATTTGCAGAAAAACAGAAAAAAAAAAAAAAGTTTGGCAATAGAAAAATAAATCCTGTGCACTTTTTGTGAAAGCAGATTACCTGGTGCTGACTTTTCATTGTCTTGCTATTTGCATTCCAGTTTTTCTGCAAGGACCTGTCTAGCACAATCATTAAAAGGATAAAGGATCTCCTGGATTTTGTGGCTTTTCTATATAAATTGTTTACCAGAGCACTGTTTGCTTGATTTTATTAAGTGGCTTGAGTGGTTAGCTTGTAGATTTATATTGACAAAGTAAAATAAGATGCAAAACCATGGAAGACTTAATGCTTGTGTGTACACCAAGGAAGACAAAAATAATTTCAAACTGGATTGCTACTGAAAAACATCCATACAGACGGCAGAAGCTAGATTTAAGTTATCTCCATTTAATGCTGAGATCAAACTAAAGCTTTTATCTGAAAAGAAGAAAATATTCTCTTCAGTCCTTTGGGCCCCAGAATTCTTCATTGTAGCATAGAATTGTATTTAATCTAGCTAAGGTCACCATATTTCAGAGTAACATACAGTATTTACCATCTACCAACAAAAAGTAGGTTCATGAGAATGGCCCTTACAAATGCTTCAAAAGGAAACAGATTTATTCCAGTAACTGTTTCCTTTAATGTTCTTAAGGAACAGACAGCCATACTGCTATTGACTTTTACAAGGCAGAAGCTTAATGGTTCTACATTAACAGCCTCAAGTCAAACAGAGGGATGTGTGTGAAAAGACATGGAGCTCTGCAGGTGAGTTATCATGCCTGGAGCACTGCTTTCTGATATTTACCTCTCAGATATAACACAGTCAATTAAATTATATTCTTCCAGGGACTCTGCTTTGATTAAGAGAATGGTGAACAGCTGGAGAGGAGGTGGGTAGCTGCCATGTAGCAACTGGTGTTCACTGCCAACCACCACAGCCAAGACCCCAAAAGGCTTCTTTTCCTGTTTCTACAGAAAATATTTTAGGTGCACTGTCTCTGAATCTGCCCAATGCATGTTATATGGACAAGCCCTCTTATTAGGTAAGCAGCTAAGCCTTGAAGTCCTCCATTTAAAAGTTGTGCAATCCATTTGATGCAGCTTAACCAAATTGCCACAGAACAACATCAATTAGCTGCACATAGTTGACTGATACCTTTTCAACACATCATAAAAATGGTGCCAGGATTTCAGAAAAGTAATAAAGAATGCAGTAATAGCTGTACAAATTATACAACAATTCAAAATACAATCACAGTAAAGAATGAGAATATTTTTTTTCTCCAAAGGACAGGATTTGGTAACCTCCTGAAGTGTGTGTTAAATACACACCAGCTAACTCAGAGAACAATGGAGGTTGGGGGGTAGATTCACATTGCCTACCATGTGAAGATCAGCATTCAATGCCAACTGTACTAACTACTGCTTTTAGTTAAAAAGAAAAATACTAAGTCAGTGTCCTGGAAGATGGAGCCAACCTTCCCCACCAGACAGCATTCTGCAACAGCCCTGATCATGGACTCCACAAGAAGCTGCTCCAACCCCACACAAAGGTGATGCTGCTGACCGCCAAGTCCCCAGCATTAGCAATACCCAACTTTGTTTTTTGTACTCTTGCCACTAAACATGAGGTTTACAAAACTGGGGTGACCTACAATGCACTGAATAGCTGAGCACTGTGAATTACATCAAACAAAAGGCACACCTGCACAAATTTCTCATCAGTCCATTGAAGTGAGCCACCCCCGATGAGTGGACTCAGCAGCCCCAAATTCATATTCCCAACTGGAGTTCAAAGCAAACAAAAACACAATGTTTGGTATCTATGACTATTATTTTTTTATGTTAGGGTTTCTATTAAATTTCAACTGTGTGGGGGTCAAGGGCAACCACCAATTAAGATGGAGGCTTGAATCTCTCTCTAGCCAGTTATGCTAACTTAATCTTTATTATTCAGAAAATTGGGAACAAAAGTTCTGAAAATAACCATCAGAACTGAAGTACTCAGCTCCTACACAACATTTAGATACCAGACTTGAAACTGTAAACAACAAGATTGCTGAAATTGACAAAAGCACCACTGGGCCTGGTACATGGGAAAGGAGCATCATGCCAGCTTGTCAACAAACTCCACAATGAGCGCTGCAGTGCCAGTAGACACAGACAGGCAGCAAGAAATGAAAATGCTAGCTCAATTGTTCAAGGATAAGGCAGAGCTCAAAACTGCAGCAGTAGACACAAAAACAGAATTTGCCCAGCTAGGGCAGAGAATTACCAGAACCAAAGAAAACCTTAACCACCTAGAAGACACTGCCATAGACCAACAGGCCCAAATCTGAGAGCTAGAATCATCAGTTACTTATCTTCTGGAGAAAGTGGATGATCTAGAGAATAGGTCCCAGAGAAACAATATGAGGACAGTAGGATTCACAGAGGGGGTTGAAAACCCAGACATGACCCAGTTCCTGCAGGCAATATTGCTGGTGGTCCTGAATGCTCCAAACTACCCACCAATCTAAATAAAGCAGGTGCATCACAGCCTGGCACCGAGGCCCTGACCTGGACAACCCCTGAGGCCCATCATTGTAAAACTCCTCAGATTTCCTGTGAGGGACAATGTTCTATGGCTAGCTTGAGAATGGGGTCCATTAATCTGGCAAGTTCACACAATCAGACTTGGAATTGTTCAAAATTATTCAGAAAAATTAGACAAAGCAGGCCAAAGATCCAATTAATTGTCTCCTACTCTACGTGGGTGAATTTATAGTCCAGACATCGATAGATACTTGTCAAGACCATGCTTAAAAGATTCAAAAGTGCTAGCATTGATCACTTCCTTAGGAAGTGAATTCCATAACCAAGCAGTTCTGAAAGTAAGAAAGTAATGTATTTTTATTTGTATTAGCATTAGAGACAAGCAGTTGTTTATAATGTGACCTTAATAAGCCAGTTCTGTTTTTAAACTTTAGACCACACCTATCCATGATTGATTGCTTTTTTACAATATTGATTAATAAGAGCAGGTCCCCTCTTATCCTCCTTGTCTCTAGGCTAAATAGGTCAAGGCGGCTGAGTCTGTCCTCATAACTTAAATCCGATAAGCCATGGATTGATTTTGTGACTCTTCTCTGAATTTTCTTCAATTAAATTAACATCTCTTTTCACATATGGGTTCCAAATAGGAGATCCATAATCCAGATGAGGAATGACATACAGTATGATTTGTAAAGCCTCATTATACAATATCTGTTCCTACTTAAGAATGATTTTTTTATAACGTGAATCAGTCTATTAGCTGTTCTAGTTACATGTTGGCAATGGTCTGTAGAATTTAGATTGTTACTTATTAATATCCCCAGATCTCTTTCAAAAGTTGAAATTTTTAGAGACTCACACCCTAGTTTATAAGTGTATTTGGGGTTATTGTTACCAAAATGGAGAATAATACATTTATCAGAATAGAAATTAATTTTATTTTTATTGGTACTTTTCATACAAGTCCACCCCACCCCCTACCTTAGTATCATCTGCAGACTTAGCTATGGTACTCTTAATATTAACACCTATATCACTAATAAAACAAAAAGCACAGGGGCCAAGACAGACCCCTGAGGGACTCCACTAGACTCATCTCCCTGATCGAAAAAATAGCCATTAATTCTCACTACCTGAGATTGTTGTTTAACCAATTTTTAATCCATTTTACAATAAACAAATTAAATCCCTGGTTATTTAATTTATTTACTAGCAAATCGTGGGGTACTGTGTTGAAGGCTTTTCCTATATCTAGTAGTAAGACATCTACAGGCTTTCCAGAATCAATATTCTCACTTACTTTGTTGTAAAAGCAAATGAGATAAGTTGTACAGGATAAGCCCTTTGAAAACCATGCTGACGGGAGTCTTCAAGTCTTCAATCAATCATTCAATCTATCAAAATCTTTATTTATCCAGGTGAACATCATTGAGCAGAGCTCTTTTACAAGAAGGACCTGGTTAGAACAGGGTCGGGTAACATCCATCATAAAAACATATAAATACATGTAAATAAGAATATAAACACAAACACAATGGTGCAGTAATAGGGGAGTCAAATGATAAAAGGAAGACAAGGCAAGCCATAACAGAGGAGAATTCAAATACAAGGGGGCAGGTCCACCATTGAACCATGCAACTGTATATAAACCATGTTCTCTGTATAGAAGTACCAGTTAGTTCATTTACCAGGGGCAGTCACTAGTACTAGCCTTTAAAATAGCTTGGAGAACCACCAAGTAATGGCAGATGGGGTACCAGGAGGCTATGTAATATGTAACCGAAGGATAAACATTGTGAGAAGTGAAGTCCCAAGGATAGGTCGGTAGAACTGATGCGGCGGTGGGGGCCTACGGGGAGAGGGAAAGGTGAGTTAGGACTTTTATAGTATGATTGCATGTAGATTGTGGATGAGTGCAGTATAGAGTATGTGAAAAGAAGGCTGGAGAAAGCGGGAAGATAGACCAGTATCAAAGGGAGGACAGAGTCATCAAGGTGTTACATGAAAGCAAGATGACACACCAGGGCCAAGGAGGAGACAAGCACTAGAAGTAATTTGTTCATGGTTAAATGGTACAGGTTAGCATGATGACAATTCATGGTCATGGGAAACAATTGCACTAATCATTTCTGAGACTTGAATATAAGAGCTTGAAAGATGAGATGCTGATGGGTGACCTCAGTTTCAGTTTTTTTTGCAATTTATTCTACAAGGACGACCGTGTAAAGCTTATAGCAGCCCTTCCAAAGTAAGAGTTAACTTTGGGAACCATCAGTAGGAGAGATTTGCAACTTCTTAGGGTGTAATTGCCTATTGTTTTTATAGGAAGACAGTCTGTAATGTACTGGGGCAGTTTTTTGGAGATGGATCTCAGGGTCCATAAGGCTACATTTTTATCATGCCTGAATTGAAGAGAACTCTACCCCACTGATTGAAGCAGGGAGCAGTGGTGAGTGGAATAAGGCAGGCCTGTGATGAACCTCAAAGCTCTATGATATAATGTGTCAAGTTAGGTGAGGTAGGAAATGGGACAGTGACTGTAGAGGATGTCAGCATAATCTATCAAGGATAGAAAGGTTGATTGTACCAGCTGTAGTTTGGCATCTCTAGTTAAGAAGTGGGCTATCCTAAAGAACAGGCCAAGTCATTTTTTGAGTAATTCTTCAATGTGCTCTATAAAAGAGAGCCTATGGTCCAGCCATACTCCTGGGTATTTGAATTTAGGGACAAATTCTAACTTCTTACCAAGAATTGTAGTAATTTGTGGTGCAGGATCTGATAGGGCTAAATTTACCATTTGGGCAGAGGGAGAAAAGAGCATTGCTTTTGTTTTCTTGACGTTAAGTAATAGTGTTTTGTTTAGGAGTTGGTGTTGCAGCAGGTTGAACTCAGATTGAAGGTCATTACATGCAGATTGTAATGACGGGCGGCTTAAGTGAAGAACTGTGTCATCTGCAAACAGATGAATGTTGGCCTTAGTTATGCTTTCGTCAATATTGTTGATGTATATTGCAAATAAGATCGGTCCTAAGATGGAACCCTGGGGAACACCTCTTAGGAGAGGTTTGAGAGTTGAGAGATCTCTTTCCGCTTTCACCTGCTGGAAATGATCAGAGAGGTAGTTGTTGAACTACTGTAAAGATAATAGGTTAGCACCTAGTGAGGTCAGAGAAGAGAGTAGCAGAGGATGGTCAACAGTGTCGAAGGCCTTGCTCAGGTCCAAGAATACAGCGCAGGTGTAATTCCTGTTGTCTAGTTCTCTTTGCCAGTCATTAGTCACTTTGGCAAGTGTTGTGATGGTGCTATGTTTAGCTCTAAACCCCGATTGTACTGGATTAAGCAGGTTATTAGCTTCTAGATACTGCCTCAGCTGGTTACTTACGACTTTTTCCAGTAATTTTGACAAGACCGGGAGAATTGTATTTGGTCTATAATTATTTAGATCACAGGGATTTCTGGACTTGAACAGGTGTATGATGTGCGCTGCTTTCCATATTGAAGGAATGGATCCATGAGTTAATGATAGGTTAAATAAATGGGTTATGGGCACGGCTAACACATGGATGGCCACCTTCAAAAAATATGGGTCGAGGGAATCTGCATCAGCACTTTTTTTACATCCAGTTTTAGCACTAGGTCTTCAACTTCTTTCAGAGTAGTAGGACACAAGGAGAAGACTGAATCAGTGATGCTATGATCTGCACCTTTATTATCCACCTGATAGCGTATCAAATTTGCAGGGGAATTGTCGAAGGCTAAGCCTGCAGTCGCACAGTGATTATTGAAGGCATTCAGAACTTCCAGTCTGTCACTAATGGTGTTATTGCTTAAGGAGATTTCATCAGGTAGTGAGCAACCGGATGTGTGACTAGACAAGTCCTTGACAGTTTTCCAAAATTTTGTAGGATGTTTGGAGGCAGAGAGTAATTCAGAATGATAGTATGCAGCTTTTGTATCTCTAAACATTCTAGTACATGAGTTTCGTGCCCTTTTGAACTTGTACCAGTCCGCAGCAGACTGGATTTTGTATGTTTTTTTCTATAGAATATCTCTTTAAGTCAATGCAGGTTTTAATAATGGTGTGAACCATCTACATGCATTTTTTGCTATTCGCACCTTAACTATAGGGGCATACTTATTTAGGGCATCTAGGATAATTTGCTGAATATGTCAAATGCTGATTGCATGTTTTTTGCCAAATAGAACTCTTGCCAATACAAGGAGTGTTTCAGTTCATTTATGTAGGCAGTGAGATCAAAGTGCCGTCTAGATCTCTTGGCAGCAAACTTCGGTGAAGTAGTAAGTTTGTTGCTTGATCTTATGCAAACAATAGATGGATGATCACTGATATCACTGAAGAAGGTGCCGGCAAAGGAGAAGAGATGTGGTTTATTCACTAGGATAATATATAGCAGGAAAGTTAATTGCATTTTCAATTTCCCTTTTTAGTAATTTTTCCATTATTTTGCAGCAATGTAATGTAAGACTTATCAGACGGCAGTTGGAAACATCACTTCTGTTTCCTTTTTCAAAGATAGGAACCACAATAGCATTTTTCCACTTTGCCAGTACATATCCAGATTGCAAAGATTTATTAAATAGAATCTTCAGGGGTTGGGCCAGATGGTGCATTAGTTCCTGTAATGTAACTTGATGAATGCCATCTGGTCCTGGAGTGGTCTTTGTTTTTAGATTTAATAGCTCACCTAGTACATCTGTTGCCTTAAATTGCATAGGCTCTGAATTACTAGTATTTATATTAGTTTCAGAATTAGGGTTTATATTGAATACTGAACAGAAGTAAGTATTAAAACAGTTAGCTATCTCATGGTCATGTGTTATTAGCTCACCAGAATTGACTATTGGAGTAATCTTTGGCCCCCGATGTTCAGAAGTGCATCTGGCAATGGCGTATGTGGTGGGGCAGCACAACTGAGTTGTGCTGGTGCAACTCAGGGATATATTCAAAAAAGATGAGCCATGGTGCATCTCCTCTGAATATATCAGGTAATGCACACGGTGCAAATATGATGCTCTGGTGCATCCCCCCCAGACTGGGCTGAATACCAGGAATGGGAATTGCGTCAGTGCAACAGAGTTATGCTGTGTGCAAATTCTTGATATTCAGCCAGCAGTATGCAAATGGAGCCATAATACATGCAAGGCACAAATAGGGCCATTTGTATGTCATTATGGCCCCATTTGCTAGCACTGTGCAGGGCAGGCCAGCGAAATGCGCATGGCACCCTGTACAGCATGCAGTGCTGCCAGAGGGGGTCTCGTGGCACCCCTACCCACCCCATAGCCACAATCCCCATTAAATAACATCTGCATCATTCCCTGGTATTCTAGTTGTCCCCCCACCCATCCTGTAACCCAGATTCCCATAAAACATCATATTCATATTTCCCTGGTAGTCTAGTGGAACCCGCCACCCCTCCTGATGCTTCAATCACCAATCGTAAGAGAAAGTCACTTCTCTGGTGGTCCAGTGGCACCCCCCACTGCCCCACCCACACAGGGCCTCCTGCCCACCCAGCTCCCCCCAGTCATCGGCGGGCAGTGCAAACCCCACCCGCATACCTCCATGGCTGCCCACTGAATTACAGAATACAGTATGGGCTGCAATCCCGATTGGTCTACAGTGTAGACCAATGGGCTTGCAGTACATGCTGTAATAGTCATTCACAAATATGTGAATGGAGTCAGTCATTTACATATTTGTGAATGACTATTATAGCATGCACTGTAAGCCCATTGGTTCACACTATGGACCAATGGGATTGCAGCCCATACTGTATGCTGTCATTCAGCAGGCAGCCACAGAGGTATGCGGGTGGGTTTGCTGTTGCCTGCTGATGACTTGGGGGGGGAGCTGGGTAGGCAGGGGGTCCTGTGTGGGTGGAGGGGTGGGGGTGCCACTGTACCACCAGGGAAGTGATTTTCTCTTATGATCAGCCATCAGGGTTGTGGGAGGTGTGGTGGGACCACTAGACTACCAGGGAATTATAAATATGTTATTTTGTGGGGATTGGAGCATCAGGAGGGGCAGGGGGTAACACTGGACTACCAGGGCTATATAAATATTTCATTTTCAGCAATCGAGGCTATGGGGAGGGGGTACCACTAGACTACCAGGGCTATATAAATATTTTCTTTTTAGTGATTGGGGCTATGGGGAGGGAGGGAGCGGGAATCCACTGGACCACCAGGGACATTATGGGTGCTTGCATACAGTGTACTGGGGGGAGTGGCCACCCACAGCTGGCAGCTTGCATTATGGCAGCTTACCTGTGGGTGGCCACCATTTGAACCTTTCTGAGCTCAACCTTGTATGCAGCACATCTCAGAGCTGGGCCAGCATATGCGCTGAACATCCTGGGCTGAATACTGGGATGTGCAGCATATGTATGGGCACGCCCCCTGGAGATGTGTCGCATACATTATCTTTGTGCCCTGGCACATCGGGAATTGCGCTGTGTAATCCCCTCTTTTACATATTACCCTGGGGTGCATTTCTGGGGTTGCACTAGTGCAACTCAGTTGCTCCAGGTGCAAACTCTTTCAATAACTAGCCCTTAGTTAAGTGTTTATTTGAGTTAATATATGCATAGAAGCTTTTTGGATCCTTACTACGGGAGAGACAAGCAGTCAGAGTGCCTGACAAACAGTGTTATAGATTAAAATTCAAGCAGGAATGAGCAAAAATGGCAGATACCCACCAATACTGTCTCACCACCTTAGAAGCAGTTGCACAGCTTTTGGATAGGTATAGCCTTAGGTCCCCTGTCCTCTTTTCCTTGCCTGTCACACCAGACACGTAGACTGTTTCAGGACAGGCTTACACTTTGGCCAGAAAATGATTTGCTCAAATGGGTATTCAATGTTCAATGAGATACCCAGCCACACTGTTAGCTACCCTCAGTGGAGTTCAGCACCCCTTCCCCTCACTTTAAGAGGTGGAACGGCAGTGAACCACATGGAAACTCTCCCCCCTCCAGTGACCAGAAAGCAGCAGCCCAGAAAAGAGAGTCAGGAGCTTCCCATGGCACAACAACCGACAGAGGACCCTCTGTGGCAGCTGGTTAAACTAACCTGGAGGAGACAACAGCAATGACGGAGTGTAAAAAAGGAAATCCAAGTGGTCATGCACAGAACCAGAAGCAGAAGCCACAGCTCTGAATCTAATGGAACTCCACAAGACCTGCTGCAGTTCTCTGGCACAAACCACTATGAGGCAATAGGAGTGGAACCGATGACACGCACATCTCCAGGCAAAGTGTCCAGGGTCCCATCCCCTGCAGAATCAATCACCGCCGGGGCAGACAGAGCAGCAAAGATCCCGCTACCACTATTGCCCGCTTCGGGAACGGATGACCCAGTCACCCTACAGAAAAAAGCTTCCAGCCACTGAGGTGCTGTTTTAGCTACGCTGGTGGCATTCTTTTTCTTACTTTCTGACCTGGGGTTTGGATTAAAAGTAAGCCTTGGGGTTTGGCAACCTATTAAGTTGCCTGGTTTCAGCCTCTCATCTGTTGAGAAGAGTCCTACTGTTGTTCTGTGTTTGAACCACTTAATGTATCCTAAATTAACATGCTGAATAGGGCCATTGACTGTCTAACAAGGACCCAGTCAGCTTGAACTGGTAGGCCAGGCCTACACCCACCTCACAGCTCAGAAGTGTTAATTGCACACAGGAACAGGGGCTCTGAGCTTAATTAGATATCAGCAAACTTGATTCTACTGAACACAGAGACCCCAAGAGGTGTCAGTGCAACTGGGCCAGGACTCAGTGCAGGTAGCTGCCTGTCATAATCAGCTGTAAAAAGGCAGAATCATTGAGAATTTACTGCAATGCTGTTTTAGTAATGCTTATTGTCAGTCGGTCTCCTTGGTTAAAAAGGGACATACAGTGGGTCACAATGTTTGTTGCTGAAACTGACGCAGGGTTTGTTCATTGCAGTTTGTCAGTCTCTGATATTTGCAAGAAAGCACAGCTAAAACAGAGACTAACCTTGCATTGCAAGAAGGGGATCCCTGTCCGCTGCCCTTTCTAGCTGGCCGGCATTTTCTCCTACAGCTAACCCTGAGCAGCTGAAGAGCTTCTTTAAGACAGCATAGCAATGTATACAATGTAAAATTTGCTTTCACCCGGACACAGGGAACTAAGCAGGAATTTTGTTTTTTAAACAGGTAAACAGGACTCCCAGCAGCCCCCCCCCCACCAAAGATCACATCTGCTAAGAAAAGATGGCAAAAATCAGCCAGAGAAAGGATCATTCCCAAATAACTGTTATATTTTAAAGGCCCTTAACTCTGATTTAAAACATAACCTTTGACCAAGGAGCCCCTCTGGAGGGTCCATGTAGCCAGCACCTGGAGTAACTCAGCAGATGGCAACAGGCCAGTGATTTGGCTATGTAGTTGGAATAAAAAAAAATAATAATAATAATCTGTTGTAAAACTTGGGCCCCTTGAGTGATCCTCATACGAGGAGGCACATGCTTTTCTCTGATCTTTTGTTTCATTTTTAACCCAAGGGGGATGCCCCTATGCAAGGACGTACACCCTATAGCACAAAAATAAACCTGGCTATTCTGGGCTTGCATAGGAAAATGGGACAAACTAGGAATACTGTATGTGCTGAGCACACGATCAGTAATATATCTCCCCAGATCTGGGGTGAACTTGGCAAGCAGGAAAATGGTGCCTAAAACTCTGAGCTGATCAGCAGTGAATCTGTCAGTTAATGCTGCCCCGGGTGTGATACCCTGGCCTTTTGGTGACAGGTTAGTTACCGGCCATATGGAGTATAATGCTCTAAAGTTAAAGCGGATCCAACAAGTGATCCTCCTGTGCTGGTTAATGTGGTTTACTATGTTGAATACAGATGTTAATCTGTTTAATATTTCTTCTCTAAATTACACTAGCAATAAATGTTTGGTGTGCTATCAGCCATTTCTAGCTTGTGTAATCTGACTATGTTAACTAGACTTCCTACTCATAAGGTTACAGTTACAGAACCACCTTTACAGGCTACCCTGAACCCCCTACATCCTCTTCCTGTCTCACCTCTTAACACTCCAGCATTAAATATAGCTTCCCCACCCTCAGTTCCTGTGACAGCTATACTTTTAAAATAATGGATCTACCCATGACTGATCTTAAATGTGACATGTGGACTGTGCAGGGCTGAACTCTCCCACAAAAAGACAACCTCTGGTCAGAGCCGATATGGCTGTGGAAAGCTTTTGGGATGCCTTTACCCATTATTTCTAATGAATTTGCACAATGCAGATCTTTGGAGAGACAATGCGGCCTTCCTTTTACACATTTTTACAATGTGTTTTCCTAGAATATGCCTGCTAATTGCTATATATTTAGCTTGGATAATTCACAGAAGAAATAGCATCTTATTTTCAGTGGGGCTATACATCTACACAATATTATGCTGCAATGCGTAAAATCAGAACACACTGAGAGCAATATTTTACATCAGAGGGGACATATTAAGTGCTGGACCAATGCAGAAGCAGAATTTGTGCAAAGAGGGTGCACTGGTTGGCACCGATACAATATTCAAAGAGAATGTGCCACCTGTACAGGGCGTGCACACTGTACCTGTTGAAAATGTGACCCTGGTTGGGAGTCGCAGTGAAGGCGGCCACCAAGACAGGTGCATCCAGGGCACCCCTGACTGAATACCTTAAAGTGGGAATGCCTGGCACATACTGATATGTGCCACAGCCCCCATGGCTGATATTCAACCCAGGAATGCAAATTAGCTAATTGAACATGCAGGGTGCAAAGGTGGCTTATGCATGCTCATTACCAGCCCATTTGCATGATGGTCCAGGGATGAATGCACTGGAGCAGCTCTCGCCCCCATGCCCCGACCCCAATCGTTCCCATGTGGGGCATGTTCTGAAGTCTCTGGTGGTAAAGTGGCAACCCCACCCATTCCACCAGCCCCGATCATACTGGAGTCCAGGCTCTACTGGTTCCATACTGTAGGGACCCCACTCCCATCACTCATAGCACCAGAATACACCTACAGTTCATGTCCATAGTGTAGTGACCTCCACCCCCCTGAACGGTGTACAGACACCCTCTCCTTGCCCCTTAACCCATCCCATTGTGATGACTGGCACTGCGATGGGATCGTACCACTGTATCGGTGGGTGGTGGAGCACTGACAGTAGGACACTGGAATGTGTCATACACAGGCATGAGCTGTGTGTGGGTGATAACGCCCAGTCGCCATACACCTCAGGTGCTCACATGTGGATACATTGTCCCGGTGCCATTGCACTTCTCAGTGCAGGCACTGGCTGATGCTGTACCCACTCACACAGATCAGATCCCAGAACAAGCATACACACAGATCCCAGAACAAGCATGTTACAGCTGACCTCCCATTTATTTGTACAATTGGGAAACCACGGATGAACTATCCATAGCCTGGAGTGTGCATTGCAAATGGCATTGCAGGATACTGCACTCCATGGCACCCAGGATGCCTCAACAGTCCAGAGGGTGGCATGTTACACAGGGGAATGGGGGAAAGTGTGGACCTGAAGTGGTTTATGACAGCAAGAAGATACAGCATCAACAAGGCATGCATTGGAGGTATGTCAATTCCCTCTTATGGTTTGCCAGGGACATACACATGGCTGCATACACCGGTGGATCTGCAGCTTGCATCGTGCCCCAATTCATGGTACAGCCACTTAGGTCATTCTGGAGTGCAGTTCCTTAGCCTGAGTTTAGTGCAGTTGGCATCTGGCCATGGCAGGGTGTGGAGGACACTGCCAGTCTCTGCAACAGGTCAGGTATGGGGGGGAGCGAGGGTGTCTGTATACCTGGGTGGTGGGTGGGGGGTCATCTAAGCTATGGATATGGACCAAGGTTTCCTCTAGTGTGATTGGGTCTGAGTAGCCCTACTTTATGGAGCTCTTCAGGGTTGAAGTTGGATTAATTAGGGATGGGAAGGGGGTGCCTCTAGTCCACCAGGCCTTCCAGGCTGCTGTGCACCTGGGTGCACATCCGCAACTTGCCTGTGGGTGGCTGGCCAGGTTAGGCCAGCTATTCATGGTCTGACTGTGGGTCATGGTGCTCTGGACTGTGAGGGGTAAATTCCCACTGAATATGCCACAGTACAGCATATGCATGGGAAAGCCCCTCTACTTGCATAGCATAACATTTGTGTGCACCCTGGCTCATTCCCTTGTGGCTGGTGCATCCGTATGTTTGAATATCATGTTGTGGCACATTGTTGGACTTGCTCAGTACATCTCCCTTTTCTGCTGGGATGTGCTGGTCAGCTCCTTTTAATATGGTGGACCCTGCACTAGGTACCCTGAATAAATACATTATAAAAATGGTAAACTCATGACCCCACAGAAAACAAGATATTACATCTAATCTGGGGCAGCTTGAGTAAATACAGTGCAAAAATGAGTAAATGAAGATCCCTATGACAATGAGATGTAGCACCTCCCCTGCACTATCCAGGATACAAAATATAGGATAAGAAATATTCAGTGCTCCCAGATCCAAATAACCATTTCCCTGTAACAAGCCCTCATGTTTCCTGTATTTTCCCCACAGAGGCAGAATCAAATCCGTGTATAAATCCCTGTAGAATTTTCCCTAAGCCACTGGTTCCTTATTTGTGACTTTGTTCTTTATTACATCAGCAGCCTTCTATCAGGAAAAGAGCTCTGATGTGCTGTTCTTTATTAATATTATATGTCAAGATGGCCTTGGAATGATTTGGAATTATATGGTATGCATAAGGCATAATGGGGGACTATATGAAATAACAAATATCACACTCATTATTTCATGAACTATACTCAGAATTAGTATTCACAAGTTGGCTAATCTTTCAAAAGATTCTAGTAGTGCCTGTAAACAAATTTATTGCAAATAAATTGGAGACATTTCCCCATATACATATACACAGATGCTATTTTTTGCATCTTATATTTGTTAGTTTTCAGACAAATTCTTATAGACTTTTTTTTCTGACTGCCTGATGGAATCTTGACTAAGTTAAGCAACTGTTATTATTTTCTTCAAGGACCTGATCCAGCAACTCAATAAATATACACTCAGTACATCATATTATAAAATAACAAAACACAGTCTTCTGTTTCCAGTTGTTTGATCAGGATCTTCCAACCACAAACGATATATTTATGTTACACAGCGTAGAGTTGGAGGTCCAAAACATAAGAAAAACTTTACTGTTGTGCCCTACAAATTTTTTTCTCAGTTGTTTTGACTAACTTTTTTATAACTCTATGTGGGAACATAAGGAATCAGATAATTATACAGATGAAGTTCTCACTGTTTTGTTTTGACAGCAGTTAATTCATTAGTTGAGGTCTTCCTTGCCAGGAGTTTGACTGTTTCTCCACCACGCACATGCACACGCACATGCACACACACACACACACACACACCCCTACATCAGTAATTGGCAGGCTCTTATCTGTTATGTTTGGAAAGCAGTTCACTGAAGACCTGACATACTGTATATCTGAGAGTGCTTAACAGTGTCTTAAAATGTTAAAAAAAAGCAGTGTAAATCATTTGCTGGGAAAGGGTGACATTTATGAGGTATGAATCTTTCTTGAAAGTCAATACATGCCAACTGAAGTTAGTAGCAAAACATGATTAAATGCCAAGTGTTTAAATGTGCAAAGTTGTTTCATTTCGAAAGGGGTAAGTACATCTCCAGTTTAATAGGCAACCAATATTTTATAAGCTGTTTCAATTTCCTAATGGCCATCTGATAAGCAGCTTAGAGATATGTCTCCAACATTCTAAACAGAAAGAAGGGATTATTTTATGTTAGTCAGCATAGTGATTTATAGATGTGGATGGATACATTGAAAAGCCCAAAAAAAGTGTTCCACGATACTCTATTTTCAAGCTACAGACAGGAAGATAACTGTAGGCTCCATCCACAGCCACAAAAAAAGGGCCTATCCCACCTGAAAAAACTTTAAGCAAACATAGCGTTCCTCCAGGAGACCAAATTGGTATCCAAGGAAGCCATCCAGCTTTGCAGGGAATAGGTGTGGCTGGAGGCGCACAGCTGTGCACCAACATCCAAGGGGGGACTCCATATTGATACTCAGATCCTTACCCAAGAAAACAGTGAAGCAGGAACAAGATTATGAGGGCTGATGGACACTCGTACAACTCTTGACACCACAAGGTTCCATTATTTTGGGCTCCATCTATGGCCCCAACTCAGACTCCCCAGCTTTCCATGATGCCCACAGTCAAAAGTTTCTGGAATTTATCCCCCTCGAAACACCCTTTCTGATAGGGGGGGACTTCAACACAACTCTGGTCTCCTAAATGGACAGTTCCCTTCAGTCCAGAGAACCCCACCTTAGAACATCCAAAGCCCTGGCAGGATTGATGATCGAGCACTCCTGTACAGATCTATGGAGGTCCATTAACCCTACAGTGAAAGACTTCACATACTCCCCCCCCCACAGGGCTCAGCTAGCAGGCTGAATATGCTACTGGGGTCACCACACATCACACAAAACATGGTTACCTGTGATATTGAACCCCTGGTGATCTCAGATCATGCCCCTGTGTCCTTGTTAATAATATGAGGGCCGAACCCCCCCACTTCTCCTAGTAGAGATTGAACCATTTACTGATGAAGGAAGAGCCATTCCACAAATGGATCTCAGAAGATTCCATCAGATACTTTATAGAAATGACATTGGGAAAGTATCAACAGCAACTCAATGGGAGGCCTTTAAGGCAACGATCTGGAGGAGGGGGCATCATGGGCTTCACAGCACAATGTAGAAGGGAAAGGGAGACAGAACTTAAAGCTCTGGAAGTATCCCTGACTCAAAAGACCCCAGCGCTATAATCAGCAAAGAAGCCCACACAGGCTAAATCCCTGCTAGCTAAATTATCTGGGATCCACCTTCAAAAAAAACTCCCTAATGGCTAGAAAAGCAGAACTTGCCTTAATTCAGACCAGACATAAGTTCTGGGAGGCCGGGAAAAAATCTAGCAGATTACTCCCATATTGGCTGAGGAAGCAGCAAGCAGAGCATTGTATCCCGATGTTGAAGGACCCAATAGGTGTCCCTCAACATAACCCAAAAAATATTAACAAGATCATGACACAGGTCTATGCTAACCTGTACAACTCCTCAGCTGAGGCCAATGGTCACCAAATATATTCTTTCCTCTCTACACTACCACTCCCCCAGCTTAACTCATAACACAGGGAAGCTTTGGAGGCCCCTATATCTATCATAGAAATCCAGACAGCCATCCACTCCCTAAATAAGTATAAATCTCCAGGAGGAGATGGTATTCCAGTAGACCTGTACGTCCACCTAGCTCCTATAGTTGGCCCTTATCTCTATAAAATGTTTTCTGAATCACTCAAGACAGGTTCCTTTCCCTAAACCCTCCAAGAAGCAACATTATGAAATGGGTACTAAGAATCTTGGGTCCCGATTGGTGGACAGCTGATTTCAGCTGGGTCATTATCCCAACACAATAACCTTTCTGAAAGTACTTCTAGACAAACTGACTGATCACTGACCTTTCGAGCACTCTGCCTCTCAACTGACCATCGCCCACTGCCTGCCACACAGACAGTGGATCATGCCTTTGTTTTCTTAAATTATCATGTGCCACTCTTTTACCATGGTGGAGGATGAAGGGGTGGAGACAACAGTACCCTATAGGCAGAACTGCTTAACCCTCCTTGCCCCAGTCAACAAAAACTAAAATGTGCACAAATAACCTTTCAGCTCTGATGAATTCAAACATCCATAGTTGCTGCTCATGGCAGCACAACTCTTGTTACCTCATTGCTGTGCAGCTACTCTTTCCTCCCAGGTGTCATGGACAAACCATTTCCTTTTTTTTTTCAATAAAACAGCAAAAGCCCGCTGTGCCCTTGAGACATGCTCTATGGCTTTTTACCAGACCAACTCTGCCCTGACCTGATGAAACAATCTAAGGTCACTGCTCAGTATGTCTATTATTTGCAGTGAGAAAAAAAAACAATGCTGCCACTTGCTGGCAAAGTGGCCACAACACAGTGACCAAAATGGGACTTTTTTCTTTGTTAACATTTATTCAACCTTTTTTTTTATCTTTTCTTTGGCAAATAAAATGGATTTTAGAAATGTATTTATGAATTAATATACTACTAGTAAGGACCCATTTCATAATCACAATGAGGCAATTCAGTCGGGGCGTTATGGTGGGCTAACAGCCCTTCACAAGTGGTAGAAGCACTTGGCCTCACCTCATGCTTCAACCCACATGAGGTGAGCTGTTGTCCCACCATAACACCCTCCCCATCATGCTTTATTGCTTAAATCATAGTACTACCTAAAGAAGGGAAAGATCCACACCTTCTGGCCAGCTACTGCTCCATATCTTTTATCAATGCAGATGTGAAGATACTCTCAAAGGCCCTGGATCTCCATCTGGATAACATCCTCCCTCAGATTATTCATCCAGCCCAATCAGGATTTACAAAAGGCAGACTAGCCTCAGATCATCTGCAGTTCCTGGTGTCTATCACAGCTACAGCTAATAAAATGCAGGTCCCAGCTTCTGCAGTCACAATCAACTTTGAAAAAGCTTTCAACTCAGTAGAATGGAATTATCTGTTTTGGGTCTTACATCACATAGGGTTTCGGCAATACTTCTTCTGGGTAGAAACAATATACAATGCCCCCAGTGTAGATACTGACAAATGCCATTATGTCCCCTTCATTTGAACTCCACAGAGGCACCTGTCAGGGTTGTCTGTTATTCCCCATGCTATTTGTCTTGGCCATTGAGCCTCTGGCAATTGCTATGTGGAACCACTCAGATTTAAGTAGGATCTCCATCAAGGGCTTGGACGTCCATACCACCCTTTACACTGACAATCTGCTAGTCTTCCTCTCAGAGTCTGCAGTGGGCCTCCCTCATCTCATGTCACTCCTGCAGATATTTACCCTAATCTCAAATCTCAAAATGAACCAAGGGAGACAGACGTTCTCTCCTTCAATAGTTCCTGTACCCTTGATCCATTCAAAAAGGTGGGCCTTATGTGGACAGCAGGTTCCATAAAATACCTTGGCATTAATCTAACTGGGGACATCTCCAAAATATCCGCCCTCAGTACTGCGCCCCGCTGAAAAACTTAGTATGTATTTTGAACACTGGAAAAAGCTAAATCTATCCATAGCAGGGAAAATAGCAGCAATGACGATGCTGACCACCCCCCAAATTTTCCACTACTTGTCACACCTCCCTTTCAAACTGCCCTTGGGTTGGTTTGCAAAACTAGATAAGCTTATGGGCTCCCTCATATGTGAGTGTAAGGCCCCATGCCTCAGTAGGCTGAAACTAAGGTCACACTGGAACAGAGGAGTGTGGAATCTCCCCTGGCTCCAAGGGTACCACAACTCCTTTATCAGTGTGCAAACATCTCAGTGGTTTGTACCCTCTGCAGCTCCCATTCCAGTCTGGCTCACCACTGAGTCCTTCATTTTGTTCTCCTACCCCCACTAGTGTATCTGTATCACCTGTTGCCAGGGCAACTTTTGACAACATACCGCCATCCTCACATTGATCCACGCATGGCATTGACTGGCCAAAAATATCATAAACTCCATTACCCCACCTCAGTAGTTCCCTTACTAGAATAATCCACTGATCCATATATGTAGCTAGACAATACACTGGCTGGTGTGGGAAAAGAAAGGTATAACCCACCTGAAGGATCTCCTGATTACAGGACAACTAATTCTTGAATCCTTTGAGAACCTATGTGCCACCTACTCCATGGGCAAAGTAGACTTCTGGAGGTTCCTTCAACTGTGCAGTGTGCTGTCATCTATCTTAATGGAGCCACCAAACCTAGCCAAACAAGAAATGGCCCTGGATATTCAGCAGTGGATATCAAAAGGGAAAGGGAGGGCAAGTGTAACTGCTGCACAAATCAGGAAAGCAGTCCCTGATCAGACTCAGCCAGATAAAGCATATTGGGAGGCAGCCATAGGTGAAGCTCTCACCCCACAAGGCTGGGAGATATCCTGGAAAGCTTCACACACTGCTTGCCAAGAGGCAGAAGCTTCCTCATCCAGAATAAAATATTACATAGAGAATACAGGAGACCAGTTAAACTCCATGCAATGGGTCTATTGTTACATAACTAACACTGGCATTGTACAGTGAAGTTCAGCAGAATTAAACCAAATTCTGCAGTATGTTACAGCAGAGTTACACAGTAAACAATGCAGTTTCAATGGGAATTAGTTATTTTTGTCATGCAGGAAACTGTGACACTGTGCTTCATACTGGCGGGCTTCACTGTACCTCGGCTAGAGGCGACATTCATCATATCCTGTGGAGTTGCCCAGCAATCAAAATTTACTGGAAGGACACCCTGGCCACCTGTCAGGAGGTGGCAGGACTTTCTCTACAGTTATCCCCTCAGCTCCTACTACTGAGTTTATCCCCATCCTCATTCCACTACTTAGACACTTGTAAACGATTACGTCAGCTTACAATATCTTCCACAACATTCTATCAAGGGCCCTTAATAAGTATGCTCCCCTTATTAAAGTTCGAACTAGGACTAAAACCTGTAAATGGTTCACCCCTCAGGTCAAGTTCTTGCTTCTAGAAAGAGATAAGCTCTGAAAAAGCACGCAGGACTGAACACTGCAGAGGATTGGAACCAGTTCAGGAGACTACTAAATTTATGTACCAAAACAATCAGAGAATCAAGGCCACCTTCTTCAAATCCAAACTCGACTCTGCCACAAAGAGCCCAATCAAGCTCTGGAACACAATCAGTGATCTGCTAGGCCACTCCCCAGGAAATTCACTCCCGACCAAGATTACCTCTGGCAACTTGACTATAACCGAAAAGATGGATATACTTGACGCATTCAATAACCATTTTGCTACTGCAGGCAATGCATTTGATAACTCCCCTGCAAACATACTTCGCTCCCAGACTGCCAGCCAACTGTCTGAAACTCCGATAGCTTCGCCGCCTTTCTCACTTCAACCTGCCACACTGAAAGAGGTAGAGGACCTCTTGCTTCAGTTGGATACTAGAAAAAGTGCTGGGGCCGACTCCCTTGACCCTTACTTCCTAAAAATTGCCTACCATGTACTAGCAATACCCGCCACCCACCTTTTAACTTATCCCTGTCTCAGGGCACCTTACCACCTATATGGAAGACAGCACATGTCATACCACTGTTCAAATCAGGTGACCGTGGCAATCTCAATAACTACAGGCCAATTTCCCTCCTTCCGGTCCTGTCCAAGCTCCTAGAGAAAATTGTAAATGCACAGCTGAGGACTCACCATGAGTCTAGGGAACTGCTAAATCCTATGCAGTCCGGATTCAGAGCTAAACATAGCACTATCTCAGCCCTCACCAAAGTTACTAACAACTGGCAGCGTAATCTTGAGAGCAAAAACTTTATTTGTGCTGTTTTCCTTGATCTAAGCAAGGTTTTTCGGCTAACACGACCATAGTCTGCTCCTTCCCGCCTTCAAACCATAGGTGTGGGGACCTCCTCCGCGCGCTGGTTCACTGACTATCTTACAGGGTGCCTTCAACAAGTTAAAGCCAAGGAGGCCTGTCCCCTTAAAACTCTGCAAAGAGGGGCACCTCAAGGTTCTATATTAGGGCCCTTACTTTTACAATCTACATTAATAACATCGACTACTGTATAAAGAAGCCAACATCCATCTGTTTGCAGATGATACAGTTCTCTACATGAGTCGCCCAACACCTGAAGCTGCCTCAATGACCCTACAGTCAGAATTCAACCTTTTGCAAAGCCAACTCCTCCAAAAAAGCTACTCCTTAATGCCAAAAACTAAGCGATGGTCCTCTCCTTTTATCCATACAGCTAACCCTGTGTCCAGTGGGACAGTTCCCAAATTACCACAGTTCTAGGTGAAAACTAGAATTTGTTACAAAATTCAAGTATCTGGGAGTTTGGATAGACCAAAGACTCTCCTTCACTGAACATATCGAGGACTTGCTAAAACGACTTCAGCAAAGGCTTGGACTGTTTTTTAGAATCAGCCAATTTCTCACCAGAGATGCCAGAAACAACTGGTCCAATCCATTTTCCTATCATTGGTTGATTCGCTGACTTCCTCTGTAGCCAATGCCCCAACTCTTGTGGCTAAACTGGACACACACTCTACCATCGAGCACTGAAGTTTATAACAGGACTCCTTGACACACATCACTGCACCCTATATGCGGCAGTGGGATGGACATCACTAAAGTTCAGGCGCCACAGAAATGCCGCTCTCTGAACCTATAGAGCCATCTCTAATAAACTGCCTTACTATATCTCCTGCTGTCTTCCCTGAGTATAATTGGGGAAATCTGGCGTTAAGAAGTTACTCAGCTATTACACTTCAAGTACCACAAAGCAAAATCCGGCCAGGGCAGTCATAAACCGTGCTACCTACCTTATGGAACGATCTGCAAAAAACCCTCAAATTAAGCACTCTAATCAGTATAAATGCTTTCAAGATGCTTTATTTCCATACAATCAGAGAAGTATGTAACTGCTTCACCCACTCAGATCCAGTACCGGTGTCTGCACTGGTATATAGCCATGCCTAGACCCAATTTTAAGTACTGACCCCCCCAGCTTGCTCCTCACCAGCCTAATTGTTCTCTCTCTTATCCCCCTGTCTTATCAACACTAGGCCCATCCATCCCCTTATTCTTCCTTTCCCAACCTCCGATAGGAGCTCACTACCCTGGGTTGTGACATCCTACCATGCCCCGTACTTTATAGCATTCAATCCCGGGGCTCACACATACTCCTTTTCTCCATCCACCTTCTCTACATCCAGCTTTACCAACTCCTTTCTGTGCACCATGCCCTCCTAGCCTTTCTCCCCCTACTTCCCTCCCTCTCTTCCCCCTACCTTCACCTCTACCTGGTGTATATTTTTATTTTATTTTTTCTTCCGTACTTCCTCCTGCAACCTTAGATAACCTGCTTTATCTTCCTATAGACACTCCTATGTATGTAAATACCGTAATCTGTACAATATCTGTATAATTCTATGTACATATGAACTTCTTTTTCTTCTTCTCTGTAAAGAGTATTATCTGTATTGCCTTGTAAATACCTGTGTTGACCTGTATATACAATTGTTCATGCTCCACCCAGGTCCATCTTGCAAATGAGCTTCTGCTCAACGATGAACGCCTGGTTAAATAAAGACTTGATTGATTGATTGTATCCATTGGTGTATCCAGGCAGGAGTGGAAGCCCAAATGTCTCCTACTTCATAAGTGGCACTCCAAAGAAGTCCCAAGCTTACAAGAATGACTCCAGTCGATTCATCAGGTAGCCACCCTTTCTAGGATATCCCACATTGCAAAAGGAACAAAGCAATAATATCTGAAGGTGTAGGGCCCCTACTTCTTCTCTACGTTATGTCAAATGGATCCCAAATAGGCTTTTATCTGATGCAATGTGATAGTTAATACTGGTGGAAAGTAGAAGGCTCTCTTTCTTTTTGTCGCTCTCTAACTGTCTCTCTCTTTAGCTCAGAGACATGTAGGGCTAGATTCACAAACTCTCCGATATAGCAGCAGCTGCAGGAACAACTGAGCACAAGCCGGTTGCCACTTGTTGCTCTGCAGGTTACCCGCAGCTGTGGATATTCACAAAGTGGAGCCGGATTGCGACCGGCTCAACAATTTACAGCAGCTTGCAGGTGGTGTTGCCCAGGAAATCTCCGCAATCGTGGAGATCTGTTATGACTGGTCAGACAAGCCGTATCTTCTGCTACAAGTGTTGCAGCTATGAATTTGAATCTCTGCTGCTGCAGGGATTTTGGTCCACAGCTGCTTTTGTGCTGGGACTTAGTCCCAGGGGCTTTTATGAGTCTAGCCTTGTCTGTAAGTAGTGGTAGAATGTGACCTCTCCATAACTGACTAATGTATTTACCTGTGTCACCTAGTTAGGTTCTTTTGTTTTTGTAAACTTTGACCCTCCACTCCTAAGCCACCCTTCCCCATGGAACATCCTGCTGCCTACTTGCTTACCCTCCATCCCTGCTGGGTGTCTACCTACCTAACTAACATGCCGGCTCACGTATCAGTCATGGCTGTTCCCACAGACAATACCCCTCCTGCTGCAATTTTTGCAAGCTCCTAATGACAACAAGAACAATGTGAAGGCCTCTGTGGTTTTCCAGGAACTCCAGTTGAAGTTAATGGATGAAAATCATGCATACAATAAGTGGAAAGATTCTGGTGAAAACTGATCAAACGTGAAGCACAGTGCATCACAGAAGAAATTTATGGTCATGATTCTGTAAGGCCAAGCCAGGTCTGAAAGACAAGATTATGAAAGTGATCAAGAGGAATAATGTGGTGACAACTGTGCTCAATAGATACATCAGTAAGTGTGCTGTTTCACGTTTCAGTGTTTCATAGAGATGGGCAATTTTTTTCTTCTGCCAGCAGAATTCTGGAGAAATGCTGATTTCGCTTCTCTGAAATTTCATGGAATTTCCAGGACAATTTAGCAAAATGTTGCCAACATTGTGTTTTTGGTTATTTCCATATGATTTAAAACATATCTGTGCAAATTGCAACAAATATGGAACATGACTGTCCCAGTGCCCATACAGATATTTATCATGTTATAGGACTCTGTCTTTAAAAATGACTGAGTAATAAGCCTCCAAACTTTCAGAAATTTTTAAATTACAGTTAGCAACTATGTAAACTTAAACTGTTTGTGCAAATTGCATTATGTTTGATATGGTGACATTACCCATGCCCATACATATGTGTGCCAAGTTGCCAGTCTCTAGCTTTAAAGGAGACTGATGTATAAGCCTACGAACATTCAGAAATGTTAATATTACATTTTGTAATTACATAAACTGCTGAATTTTAGGCCCCTATAAGTTTAAAGCTAGAGAACAGAATATCACCAATGTTAAGTTCATTGACTCTAAATATTAGACTTTAAGGTAACCACCATGGTCCAGCATCAGAACTTCATGCTGCCATGCTGACAACTCATGTTCGGAAGCGAGCCCCTGGAAGTTGTGTCTGGAGGCAGGTCATGGTTAAACCTTGCAATCTCTATTTTGCAGTTTCTATGAATCTTCCAAGAAAGTATGCATATAAATTTTCAATTATCTACCTCCAAAGGAGACTCAGGGCCAGATATTCAAACCGTTGTGCCTAGAGCAAAGCTGTAGCACTGGAATAGCACTGGTTTGAGCGAGGTTGCAATATTCAATAGCCTTATTAGTGCCGGTGCTATGTGGTAGCATCGACGCTAATAGTTAATGGTATGCAGGGGCATTGGATAGGGGAGCGCCCTTGAATGCCAGCAGCACGGCATATTCAAAGGTATAGTGCTGGGCTGCAGGTATTAGCGTGACCTGTAGCATGGTGCTAGATACCACCAAAAAAAACTGGCATTAATGCAGTGGTGCCCCCATCCCCCCAGCACGAATCCCTTCCCAACTCCCATCCCAGGTTAAATAAAAGAATTCCCCAGTAGTCTAGTGGCCACCCCACACCCCAGCATGATTCCCAACCTTGTTTGCAGTGAAATAAATGATATCCCTGGTAGTCTAGCAGTGCCCCACCCCCCTGCACAAATCCTGACCCCCGTCCATGGTGAAAGAAAAGATTTCCCGGTAGTCTAGCAATTCTCCACCCCAGTATTAATCCCAACCCCCATTCATGGTGAAATATATGATATCCCTGGTAGTCTAGTGGTCCCCCAACCCCCTAGCATGAATCCTGACCCTGTCCATGGTGAAAGAAAAGATTTTCCCAGTAGTTTAGTGGTCCTCCCACCCAGCAGTGCACCTCCCATTACCCCCAAACACAGCATACCTTTGGAGCCGGCGACTGGCTCAGCCCTCCTCTCTCCATCATGACCAGCCACTGACTGTGGTATTCAGGAGTGCTACTGTATTGAATAGGCACACCTATTCATTTCAGTAGCACTCCTGAATACCGCAGTCAGCGTCCGACCATGGTGGAGACAGGAGGGCTGAACTGGTTGCAGGCTCCAGAGGTATGATGTGTTCAGGGGTAACGGGAGGTGCACTGCTGGGTGGGGGGACCACTAGACTATTGGGGAAATATTTTCATTCACCATGGACGGGGGGTCAGGATTCATGCTGGGGGGGTTGGGGGACCACTAGACCACCAGGTTATTCTGTGCTGTGGGGTCAGGATTGTTGGGGGGAGGGCTGTCATATCTCTCAACCCTGTGTCACTGAAATAAGGAATATGGACATATTTGGATGCTCAAGTTGAGGGACAATGAGGGACACAGACCCTCAGAATGAGGGACCTATCCTCAATCATGGCAATTAGTGGTGGGTAAAGTGGGCTAAATTCGCTCTGTGAAGTGATACGTGGAGTAACATAGAATCTGCGAAGTGCTCCGCAATGCGAAGTGGAGTACTTCGCGTTATACTGGGGAACACGAAGTCCATTGAAAACCATGACCTTGCATTACTCAGCCTTCCCCAAACCACTTCTCCGCCAATTTTAAGGTGAAGTAACACTGAAATCAATGTACTTCACATCACTTCGCCTTGTTATTGAGTTCCAAAGGGAATTTGCAGTGCTTCATGGGATTGCAGGTCACGTGGGCTTTAGATTGTTCTGCACAGCCTCAGTTCTGTGTAGTGTGTGTGTGTGTGTGCAGTGGAAGATGGAGACAGTTTCCTCTCAGAGCTCTGCCATTCAAATCCTCTAAAAGCTGTTAGAAAAGCCTTTTTGAGCCATTTTCTTTGCTCAAAATTTAGTACATCGATTGTAGGAAACCCTTCTGTGCTCATATCATCGAGTGTTTATTGTTTGTGTGTGGATTTTTAATGTTAATTTAGAACAGTCAGTCTGTGTACTGTGAAGTGTAGTGGGAGGGGCTTATCTGTGGTGTAGGTAGATTAACTGGGAGAAAAAGGCAGTCTTTCTGTTTTGGTTATATTTTTCTTGTATAACTTTATTAGCCCTTTCACTGCCAGGGGTATTTTACACTAATGGGCCAGGCAATTTATGTTATTTTTGCACAATATTATATAAAATTAAAATATCACTATGTTCCATTCAAGGAAAAGTAGAGAAACTGTGGATGTTTTTTATTGTCAGACTCTGAGCTTTTTATAGGTAGCAAGGTTTTGTCAATATCAGGTCATGTGGCCATGAAACACTGCCTGAAATGTAAACAAAATGCTATTTTTACTCAAAAATGTTGCAGAAAACATCCCAGAAAACATATTATTTAACTGAGAATTATGGAAAGTTATATGGTGCTGAACTTCTTAGTGTCTGTGCTATATACTCTCTAAAAATCTTTTTTATAGGCAGAAACATATTGTACTTATTATATTGTACTCTATTTAATTTCTACTTGAAGTGCCTTAAATTCTAATTTAATGCACATAATTGCTTCTTTTGCTTGCAGAGACCAAGAACTTCATGTTATTTTAGGAAAAGTATATATTTTTTGAAACTACACAAAATACTGTTTTTAAACATGGGTAGCATAGCCCACTACCCAAATATATACTACACATTATTATTCTTTATATGTCTTGCAAAAGTCAAAAATTATTTAAATTCACAGAATTTTCATGTTCTAACAAAGTAAATGCCAATGTAACATAAGAGGCAGGTATATAAACATCCCATTTTTGGATTCTGTGGAGACCACTGGTTACATCAGTACCTAATTTATGTACCTTTACCAAAGAAGTCTAGAAGAAATAAACCCTATATGCACAGGTTGCTAAGTGCATTTTAAAGTGGAAATATATTTGTCCATAACAGTAAATGCCTAGCATTGCTTCTCTGGCCAGTAGAAATTCAGGACACCTTGTCACCATAGAAAAAAGTATATATTTTATGAATCTGCACAAGAGACTGTTTTTAAAAATGTATGACACTGTCCACTATCCAAATGTTTGCTACCCATAATCTTTCTTTGCATTTGGTGGATCTATGCAAAATGATGGAAATTCACATAGTTTTCACACTTTAACAAACCAATTGTCTATGTCAAATTGGATGGAGGTACACAAACTCCACATTTGTGGATTCCACTAGGAGTACTGGTTATAATGATATCACATTTATGTACCTTCACCACAAAGATTTGTCTGATAATAGGCTCAGAATCTGTAGAGTGCTATGTGTATTTTAAATGGGGAAAATATATGCCCACAGTGAAAAATGCACAACATTGATTCTTTGGCCTGTAGACACTCAGGACACCATGATATCATAGAAAAAGTATATATTTTCTGAAACTGCACAACATACTGTTTTTAAAAATGTATGACACTGCCCGCTATCCAAATGTTTGCTACCCATAATCCTTCTTTGCATTTGGTGGATCTGTGCAAAATGACGAAAGTCACATAGTTTTCACACTTTAACAAACCAATTGTCTATGTCAGATTGGATGAAGGTATACAAACTCCACATTTGTGGATTCCACTAGGAGTGCTGGTTATAATGATACCACATTTATGTACCTTCACCACAAAGATTTGTCTGAAATAGGCTCAAAATCTATAGAGTGATATGTGTATTTTATATGGGAAAATATATGCCCACAGTGAAAAATGCACAACATTGATTCTTTGGCCTGTAGACACTCAGGACACCATGGTATCATAGAAAAAGTATATATTTTCTGAAACTGCACAACATACTGTTTCTAAAAATGTATGACATAGCCTCCTGTCCAAATATTTGCTACCCATAATTGCCCTTTGCATTTGGTCAAACTATGCAAAAGGATGAACATTTGCATAGTTTTCACAATTTAACAAACCAAATGTCTATGTAAAATAGTATGGAGGTACACAAAAACCAAATTTGTGGATTCTGCTGAAAGTACTGGTTACAATGATACCACATTTATGTACCTTTACCACAAATATTTGGTTTAAATAGGCTTGAAACCTATAGGGTGCTATGTTGTATTTTAAGGGGGAAAATGTTGGCCCACAGCGAAAAATGCATAGCATTGTTTCTCTGGCCTGTAAACATTCAGGAAACCATGGTACCATAGAAAAAGTATACATTTTCTGAACCTGCATAAGATACTGTTTTTAAAAATGTATGACATAGCCTGCTATCCAAATGTTTGCTACCCATAATCCTCCTTTACATTTGGTAGAACTATGCAAAGGAATTTGAAATGTTTTCATCATTTAACAAACCAAATGTCTATGCAAAATAGGATGGAGGTACAAGAATACCACATTTGTGGATTCTGATGGAAGTACCAGTTACAATTATACCACATGTATGTACCTTTACCACAAAGATTTGGGTTAAATAAGCTTGAAACCTATATGATGCTATGCATATTTTAAAGGGGGAAATTTAGGCCCACCCTGAAAAAATACATAGCATTGCTTCTCTGGGCTGTAGACATTCAGGACACCATGGTACCATAGAAAAAGTATATATTTTCTGAAACTGCATGAGATGCTGTTTTCAAAAATGTATGACATTTCCTGTTATCCAAATGATTGCTACCCCTAATCCTCCTTTACATCTGTTATAACTATGTAAAATTATGGAAATTTGCATAGTTTTCACAATTTAACAAATCAAATGACTATGTAAAATAGAATGGAGGTACAAAAATACCACACTTATGGATTCTGATGAATGTACTGGTTACAATAATACCACATTTATGTACCTTTACCACAAAGATTTGGTTTAAATAGACTTGAAACATACAGGGTGCTATATGTATTTTAAAGGGGATAATTTAAGCCCACAGTGAAAAATGCATAGCATTGCTTCTCTGGCTTGTCGGCATTTAGGACACCATGGTATCATAGAAAAAGTACATATTTTCTGAAACTGCATAATATACTGTTTTTAAAAATGTATGAAATTGCCCACTATTCAAATGTTTGCTACCCATAATCCTCCTTTACATTTGGTAGATCTATCCAAAATAATGGAAATTCACAATGTTTTCACAGTTTAACAAACCAAATGTCTACGTAAAATAGGACAGAGGTAAACAAATATCACATTTGTGAATTCTGCCGAGAGTGCTGGTTACAATGATGCCACATTTGTGTACCTTTACCACAAAGATTTGATGGAAATAAGCTCAAAACCTATATAATGCTAAGAACATTTCAAAGAGGGAACATTTTTGCCCACTGTGGAAAATACACAGCACTGATTCTCTGGCTTGTAGACATAGAGGACACCATGGTACCATACAAAAAGTATACATTTTCTGAAACTGTTTTTAAAAATGTATGAAAGTGCCCACTATTCAAATGTTTGATACCCATAATCCTCCTTTCCATTTGGTAGAACTATGGAAAATGATGGAAATTCACCTAATTTTCACAATTTAGCAAACCAAATGTCTATGTAAAATAGGATGGAGGTGCTCAAATATCACAATTATGGATTCTGCTGAGAGTACTGGTTACAGTGATGCCACATTTATATAGCTTTACCGCAAAGATTTGGTGGACATGGGCTCAAAACCTATATAGTGCTAAGAACATTTCAAAGGCGGGAAATTGTGGCCCACTATGGAAAATACACAACACTGGTTCTCTGGCTTGTAGACATTCAGAACACCATGGTATTATAGAAAATGTATTATATTTTCTGAAACTGCACAAAATACTGTTTTTAACAATGTATGACATTGCCTGCTGTCCAAATGTTTGCTACTCATAATCCTCATTTACATTTGGTAGACATATGCAAAAGTATGGAAATTTGCATCATTTTCACTGTTTAGCAAACCAAATACCAATGTGACATATGATGGAGGTAGACAAACACCACATTTGTGGGTTCTGCTTAGAGTACTGGTTACAATGATGTCACATTTATGTATCCTTACCACAAAGATGTGGTTGAAAAAGACTTGAAACCTATAAGGTGCTATGTATATTTTAAAGGAGAAAATGTAGACCCACCATAGAAAATCTACAGCATTGATCTCAGGACACCATGATATCATAAGAAAAGTATATATTTTCTGAAACTGCACAAAATGCTGGTTTTAAAAATGTATGACATTGCCTGTTGTCCAAATGTTTGCTATCCATAATCCTCCTTTACATTTGGTAGAACTATGCAAAATTATGGAAATTCAGATCATTTTCACAGTTTAGCAAACCAAATATCTATGTAACATAGGATGCAGGTACACAAACACCACATTTCTGGATTCTACTTGGAGTACTGGTTACAATGATACCACATTTATATACCTTCACCACAAAGGTTTGGTTGAAATAGGCTTGAAACCTATAGGATGCGATGTATATTTTAAAGGAGAAAACTTAGGCCCACAATGGAAAATCCACAGCATTGATCTCGGGACACCAGGATACCATAAGAAAAGTATATATTTTCCGAAACGCAATAAAATACTTGTTGTAATCATTGGTAAGACTGCTTGTTACCAAAGTATGTGCTACCCATAATCCTCCTCTACATTTAGTACGACTATAAAAAATAATGAAATTTTGCATAATTCTCTCATTTCAGCAAGTTAAGTAGGATTTTGTTCAGAGAGCCTAAGAGGTAAAGGATACCTCTTCCAGCTGCTTGCTACCTGTGTGGGGTGTTAGCCCGACGACGCTGCCCCAGCATACTGAAAAAATTTGATTCCCTCCAATGCTGGGTCATGCTGCATAAACCAGATGTCATAGCACAGGTGGAAACCTGGCTTTCAAAGTCCACCCCTGACTACTTTGTCTCACTCCAAGGTTACACCCTATACTGGGAGGATCATGTAGGCAAACGTGGGGGTGGCTGTGCTATTTATACCAGGGACTCACTTACTGGACAAGCACTCCCTGCTCCGGCTCTTGTAAATGGGGCGCAGGCCCTCACCCTCAAACTTACTCCGGACCCCTCCAGGGGCCCCCTATATCTCACTGCTACATACATTCCCCCAAAGAACCAAAATCCGGTGCTGTTATCCTTAACAGATTATCTTGCAACCCGCCATCACAAGGCTGATCAAATCCTTGTGGGGGACCTGAATGTGAACTGGCTCAGCGCCTCCTCCTCCACCACCCAGGACACCTTTGTGGCTATTGATCTGACACAACTCATTTCCCAACCCACTAGAGTAAACACTAAGAGAGGTACCAGCACCCTTCTAGATGTAATCATCACAAACCGCCCCCAAAAAATCCAGGATATCCAGGTCCTTCCTGACTCATTTAGTGACCACTCCCCTATCCTATTCTGCTGGGTGACCCTCACGCCCCAACTCACAGCCCAGTCCACACTCAGCAGGAGCCTCAGACCAGGTGGACTAAAAAGCCTCAAACAATTTCTTGCCCAGATAAACTGGTCACCCATACACCATGCTCCTGACATAGATACTGCCCTTACCCTCTTTACTCAAACCATTAACAAAGCCTGTGATCTCTTTGCACCCCTCATGGGATCCCGAACCAAAAAGCATAATGTGCCCTGGGTTACCCCTGCCCTACTACAACTGCTCAAGCACAGGGATAACCTATGGCACCTTGCCACAGAAACAGGCCGGATGGCTGACAGACAGGCATACAATGCTGCATGGAACAAGTGCACCTGGGCTATCCATAAAGCAAAGGCTGACCACTAACAGGCCATGCTCACCTCCTCCTGGGGGTGTGCATGAACATTCTGGGACAACGCGAACAATTGAAATGGGAGCACACACTTCATCCCAGATCACCATTGATGGCTCTACCTCTACTGACCCTGCCTGCATAGCTAATCTTCCTAAACATACCTTCACGGACCTTAGCTCTGTCCTCCCCAGCAATTTCTTTGACCCACCCCTCCCTACTGGCCCTAGTCATCCAACTCCCTAGTTTCCACCTATGCAGGGTAACTGACTAGAAAGCCAGACCGCACCTGCTCAAAGAATTAAAGAGCAATAATCCAGGCACCGACTACCTGGACCCCAGCATTCTCTGTCGTGTGCTGGATCAGGTCCTTGCTCCACTCACCACCCTTCTCAACAAATCCCTCTGCCTGGGGCAATTCCCATCTGAATGAAAAACTGCCATAGTTACACCCATACACAAAGGAGGTGACAGGTCCTCTGCCGGGAACTACAAAACTATCTCCATCCTCCTACCCCTCTCCAAAGCCCTAGAAAAACTGGTGGCCACTCAAATCACTGAGTACCTAACCAAATACAACATCCTCTGCCCAGAACAGCACGGCTTCCGTGCAGGGCACAGTACCAGCACTGCACCAATTGAGTTTTCAAACTTCATACACTCCTCCCTGGACACTGGCTCCCTAGCCGGAGCAGTGTTTGTTGATCTCTCAAAGGCCTTCGACACTGTCTCCCACCCCCTCCTGCTGGATGCTCTCTGCCACACTGGCTTCTCTATTGGGCCACTCTCCTGGTGCACTAGCTACCTATCTGACTGCTCCCAATGTGTCAAAATCAATGGGACACTTTCCAAAACCCATCCCATCTGCTCAGGTGTTCTCCAGGGCTCCATCCTGGGACCACTACTCTTCTCGCTCTACCTTAACACCCTGCCCAATACATGCACTGGTAGAATTCTGCTGTATGCAGATGATGCCATCCTCTTTGTCACCCATTGCAACCCCATCTCCCTTCAGAACACCTTACAACTATCCTTTAATGATGCCAAAACCTGGTTGTCATTAATCTCAAAAAAACCAAAACAATGCTCTTTGCCCACCCCCAAAACAAAGCCAGCAACTTCTCACTCCACATCCTCCCCAGCTCCAAACAACCCCTTGAACAAGTCCACTCTTACAAGTACCTTGGGGTTTCCTTCGACACAGCCCTCACCTACCACACCCATATTGAAGCACTTGCTTCAGCTATTAGTGTGCGGCTAGGTATCATCTACTGCTATAAAAATTGTCTCCCCCCATTGCCCTCCGACTAGCGGTTATATCCTCAATACTGTCCCTGGTGGACTATGGCCTAACTGTATACGGTGCTGCTGACTCAACCGCCCTCAATAAAATCCATCTCACCCTGAATAAGGCATGTAGGCTAATTACGGGGGCCTCCAGGCTCACTCATACATGCCAGCTCTATGACAAGGCAATGCTGCTTAATCTAGACGAACAACTATGATACCAAACCTGCCTCATAATGAAAAAAAACTCTTTTTGGGCTATCCCCTCCCGGGCTGACAGTCTCCATCCACCAAGCCCAACCCTTGGTTTGTACTCGATCCTCTTGCAAGGCCACCCTTCTGATCCCAAGATCCAGGACCACCCATGGACAGAGGTCCTTCTACTATAGAGCTCCATCCTGGTATAACGCACTCCCTACCCCCATCTCTGACACCCCCACAATCTCCAACTTCAAAACTGCACTCTGGAGCCAGCTATTTAATATACGTAGCTGCACCTGTCTCTAATTGAGGCATAGCCCACCATGCACTGACAAAGCTCGCTTGAGCAGCACCTCTCCTCACCTCCCTCAACCTGCCCATTTGCTCATTGAACTATTATCAACATGCTGTTTCTGCACGTTCCCTCGTGCAAGAATGTGCCACTGTAACTAAGCTGGTTTTCTCTGTACAAATGATTGTAACTACATGTTTTTTGCTAAAATTTGTAACCGTATGATGTAACAAAGAGTTTGTAATGTATTTGTCCTCAATGTGATGAGGTACCTTTGGAAATGAGCCTCTGGCTCAAAGGTTGTAAACTGATGTACAAATAAATAAATAAATAAGATGCTGGTATAGGAAAACTTTTTTTTATTCTAAAGGGGGTACTGCTTAATGTGGTATTAAATTTATGTTTCTTTACCAGAGTCTGGCAGATGTAAGCCTAACACACAGGCTGCTAAATGCATTTCAGATCCATTGAATGTACAGTGTTAGCAGGTTTGGAGTATTTTTAGCTAGGGTCCTTTGGTGGAGGTGTAAGTTTGTGGTACCAACACACTTAGTACTCCCCAAAGAAGCCCAACATGGTAGGAGTTTGTACTTGATAAATGAGACAGCCAAATAATTAGGTAGAAAAGGGACCAAAATATTGCATTTTATTTAGTATTTTTAGCTGTGGAGCTTAATTCACTAGAAGATTATAGATAGTGAACATGTGGGTAGGATACTTTCTCAGACATCCTTAAAATCTTTATTTTGTAATCCTTGAAGCAATATATATTATTCCCTGGGTAATACAATGCATTGAAGTTTTCTGGAGGTGGGAAATGCAGGCAGGGAGGGAGGGAAGGGCTGCATGACAAAGGTTTCTACAAAAGCATATTGTAATAGGCAGGTCTGGACAGAATGCCATGGTAAGATTGCATGTGTTTCACATTTGCATTACCAAAATACTCTGGCAGAATCAGAAATAAAGTGAGTTTGCCCATACAGTGTAAAATATAATTATATCCTAAAGGCCCTTGAATAAAGGTCTAACAATATAGCCTAGTGGTTAATGTAATGAGCCATAATCAAGTTTGGTACAGCACTGGGTTTGATTCTCACCTCCTCCACTTGCATACTATGTGACCCTGAGCAAGTCACTTAACATCCCCAGTGTTTCCAGGTTGCCCCTACAAATAGGCATTGTGCTTCGTGGGCCTTACTTGGTTACCAACAGAGTAAAAACAACAGTTTGTGGGTGCTTAGATAAGAAAATAACTTTTCCAAAAATATTTTTAACCTAATAACTGCTTTGGCCTCATTGTCCTATTCAAGATGAATTTTTACACCCATCAGTCATTCCAGTAAATGAGCTTGGTGTGGTATTTCTCAAAGCAGTTCTCCAGGCACAGCCCTGGCTCTGTGAAACAGTGTGGACAGTAATATCTTGAGTCTCTCCTAAAGTCTTTTTTGTAGCAGACTCTACATCTCCTCTGGGGACTAGCCTTCTTTTCAGTAGGTGGCAACGTTTTGCAGAAATGTCTTTCACTTAGTCTGGCTACACCCTCATTTCTTTCTATTTCTGGTATTTCTGCTGAATCAAATAGAAGACTTGAAATGACATATGTTTGGAAGTCTAGGAAGGATTTTAAATGACCAGATGACTTTGCCCAGTACAAAATAAAACCATTATACATAGCCAGCTGAAATAGGTTAACAGCTAATTTCTTGTACCAAGCCATTGTTTTTCAAGTGGCATCATAGGGCTCAAGCATCTGATCTGTTTTGTCCACACCTCCCATATGTTTGTTATAATCTAGGACACACTGAGGCTTGCTTATTAATTTGTCCTGACCAAGAACTGGATCTGCTGCTGTGGATTCATCATGAATTGTACTAAGGAGATACACATCTTTTTTATCTGTGAAATTTACATCCAGTAGTTCATTACAACGGAACACACTGGTCTCACCACATTTTTGCTTTCTGGCTACCAATTCTTTGGGAAAACGTTGCCTGTTAGGTCTGATGGTGCCACAAGCTACTGTATCAAACTGATACAGAATATTAAACAGAGGAATCCCAGTATAGAAATTATCAACATACAGGTTGTAGCCAGAGTCTAGAAAGGGAAGAATTAGGTCCCACACAATTTTCTCATTTGTGTTTAGACATGGGGGGCAGCCTGCAACATCCTGTGTGGCATCCTTTCCTGTGTAGATTCTGAAACGGTATGTGTACCCAGTGGAACTTTCACAAAGTTTGTACAATTTAATTCTATATCGGGCACATTTCAGAGGACAATACTGTTTAAATATTATTCTACCTTTGAAAAGCAGAATAGACTCATCCACTGAAATGTTTTGGGATGGGGTATACACCTCAGAAAACATTTTAAAAAAGATGATCAATAATAGGTCGCAATTTAAAAAGCCTGTCATTATCTGGATGGTCCCTTGGCAAAGCCTTAGTGTTGTCATTGTAGTGCATAAATCTCAGTAGAAGCTGAAATCTGTTCCTGTTCATTATAGCTGGAAATAGAGGGGTAGAATGAGCAGGGTGGGTGGAGCAGTACATGCTGATGGTGGGCTTTTTCACAATCCCCATTAAAAATGTCAAACCCCAGAACCTTTTAATTTCCTTTAAGTTTGTGGGAGTCCATTGGAGAGCCCTTGCATATGGTTTTAGCATGTCCCCATACTGAGCTAAAAACTGATCTGCATATAAATTTGTTTGAGTCACTATGTGAGAAAGTATTTCATCACTAAAAATAAGAGAAAATATTCTAGGGTGGTAAATTCCTTTGTGTCAACCTGAACACCTGCATTTCCAGTAAATGGTGGAACCCATGTTTTTTCCATATTTGGGGAATTCCATTGGTAAACTGGAGTATAACCACTATTGTGCCTGCTATGGCCTGTACCTAGCACTGGGGCAGTAGTTTCAGACTCAGGCATTGGCAAGGGATCAGCTTTTTCTGAAAAAGTGGCACTGCAGGTGTCAGGCTCAAACAGTGCATTATGCTCAAGTTGAGTGTCTCCCTCAGGTAAGATGCAGGACTTGGGAAGAGTGTCAGGCTCAGGCAGTATGTCAGGCTCAGGCAGTATGTCAGGCTCTGGCAACATGTCAGGCTCCGGCAACACTTCAGGCTCCAGCAACATGTCAGGCTCAGACAGAGTGTCAGGTTCAGGCAATGCGTCAGGCTCAGTCAGAGTGTCAGGCTCCGGTAAAATGTCAGGATCAGACAATGTGTCAGGTTTAGGCAGGGCATCAGGCTCAGGTGGGGAGTCATGTGCAGGCAAAGAATAAGGCTTGTCGAGGGGGTCATGCTCAAGCAGGGTATCTGCTCTGGGCAGAGTTTCAGGCTTGGGTAGTGTGCTAGTGTCAGACAACTGCTTGCACTTTAGCTGACGCCTTTTGGGTTGAGGTTCTTGCCTAGGCTGGGGCTCTGATTCTGGCTGAGGCAGATGTTTGCACTTTTTTTGTGCTTTTTGCATTTACCCTCATCCTGTGCTGTAGGCACCATAACATGAGTAAATAGCAGGTGTTTCTGCTTACATTTATGCTTCATGTGACTTCCCTCTGCCTGCATTGTGGCATCCAGCTCCATCAAAGGCACACACGGGGCCTCTTTCTGGGGAAAGATCTCTGGCTCTGGTATCTGCACAGGCTTAGGCAGATCCCCATGCTTCTTTTGCTTTTTATGTTTGGATGCTTGCTTGGGCTGTGAATTCTGCTTTTTCTCTTTATGCTTTGGCTGGTGCTTGCTGGTGGGCACACATATGCGCTTGCATCCACGTGGGGACTTCAACTTTGTCTTAGAACTGTACGGACCACCGTCATCGGCATCACTCAATATTGTATCATCAGTAGTACTGCTTGGACAGTAGTCACTCCCAGACTCTGGATCAATAAAATCATCCAACTCTGAATCAGAGCTGATAATATATTTTAAGATCTCCTCTGCAGTGTATTTCTTTGGCATGATTAGCAGCCAGTATGTCTTAGTGGCAGAGATACTCTCTCTCTCCCCTCTTCCTCTCCTGTATTGTAAAGCACTTTGGGATAGTGCAAGTAAAAGGCACTAAATATTTTTGTCTAGTGCTTGAAGCACACAAGTAAGAACCAGAGGTCAAGGTTTGAATCTCACCAGAGACACTTAAATTGTGGCTGGTTATAATTGCTGTAAAATATCTGGATTGTTTTCTGAATTTTATTTATTTTTTGCTAACTATGTGAGAACCTAGAGCCCTAGGTTTGTATCCCACTACAGATACTTCCAGCGTTGCTGTATAATAGCTCTGATTCTTTTATGCTATTATTCGGGGGGTGTATCTAGAAAGGACAGCAAAAGAAGGGTTGTCTCAGAGTGACAGTGGTGTATAAGGCCCCAAACAACCAAAACTATGTAAAACAGAAGGCTCACACTCTTCACCAAAAGCAGTAAACTATATACAACTTGTCACAGTATGAGTACTTACAGCGTCACTGTTCACTAACTCAAAACTGATTTATGCTATTGTTTATAACTAAAAGAGATCCTAGAGCCCTAGGCTTGTATCTTACTGTAGACAGAGTGACACTTTTTTTTTTACTAGGAAAAAGCAGAATAGACTGAAAGCTTGTTTACAGGTACAACCTGGGAGCACAAGAAAGTAAAGTGACTTGCTCAGGGTCACACTTTTACTGCAATGTATACTAAATATCAAATTATTTATATGTATATATATATATTTTTATTTATTATTCCTTAGTAACTGGGTAAGACCCACTGGACACAAGGCCCATTTACAGGGTTGACCCTGGAGCACTGGAAATGAATACAAATCAAAATAAAGCAAATGGAAGGAACTTTATTACACAAAACTTATTTTCAACACACCACAAAACAGCAGTTAAAAACTAATAAGTTCTAAAACAGTTGTCTGCAAAAAAAAAAGTAAAAAAAAAATGTATTGCCAAAATACAAGGCAAAGGCTGGTGAAAAAGAGCAATGAACTTTTAACTTTTTTTATTTCTACTAAATTAGTCTGCCTTGCACCCACACTAGCTTCAGAAACACAATAAATCTCTTCCAGAACACTGCAGGTCCTTGATTTACAACTTAAAAGCAAGTTATCAAGTAGTTGTATTAGCAACTGTAGCAACCTCCGTATGTTCTGATACACTGCTGCTTCTCAGAGTGGAGCCCAAGAGAAACTGAAAGCAGATGAACCCAGACAAGCCACGTGTTTGCATGCTTCTGCAAACATGTGATGTCTGCTGCCTTCCAGACCCCCAGGATCATAAGACTGCCATCTGCTCTTGTGACCCCAGGGGTCAAAGGTTGTAAATCTCATCAGATCCCCGGTGCACTAGAGGGATTTATGGCCAGATGTACAAAGAACATCTTTATGGCCATGTGCAGTTGTGCCCTGTGTCGTACACAGTACGACATAGGGCACTAAGGGGGTTAATGTGCACACAGTAATATTTTCAGTAATTTTTGGCATTTTTTTGCTGATTGTTGTGGTGCAGCAGTGTATAATTTCAGTTTGTTTAAAACATTTGGTTGTATTACTAAAGGTTTTCAATTTGCTAAGCATTACCTGTAGTGTGTGTGTGTGTGTGAGTTTGTGTGCGATGCATGCATGCCATTAAATCAGATACCATTTATTGTGCCACTGAGCAATTGCAGCAGTGTGAACCTGTTATCCACTGCACCTGCATGAATTTTTTGTACTGATTGTGGTATCTTTACTGGTAGTAGTGAACTGTTACTGCCGTGCACTGCCCCCCCAAATGGCAAAAGGTATTCTTTTCCAAATTTGGATTTCTGATGGTGAGGACTTGTTAGGTGTTGTTGTTGTGCCTTTGTTTCTGCATCTCTTTAGTGCACAGTGCAATCTTAATCTGTCTGTGCATTTGCATCTCTTTAGGACCCAATCTCCATCTGTTACTTAAGTCACAGTTGTTTCTTTGGCTTCCCCTTCAGAATACTGGTGTGGTGCACACAATTCACGATCACATCACGAGTCACAAAATTAATGTTTTGTAGTATCTCTCCAGGCTTCACCACTGTACCCATTGATATGAGTTTTCAAGCTGGTGAGTTTTGTGAACAGCCAGGTCATCAGGGAAGTACAGCCATAGGCATTCGCATTCCCAATACGCTCGTCAGCTCCAAGTCCGAGCAAAATAAATTCATATTTCACGGTCATGAATGCAGTCATGATTTCTGATCGCATCACGAATCACAAAATTAATTTTTTTTTACTAGTTACTTGCATCATGTAAGCCTGTTTTGTAGTATCTCTTCAGACTTCACCACTGTACTCATTGATATGAGTTTTCAAATTGGGGAGTTTTGTGATACAGGTCATTGTCATTAGGGAACTACAGCCGTAGGCATTCGTGTTCTGTATAACATGTGAGTTACAGTACTGTAAGCCATGTGATGTGTGGGGGCCCGGGGGCTGCCAATATTGTTGTCACTCCTCCTTACTTCAAGTTAAGGCGGAATGACAATGAGAAGTCACAATCACAATAACAAGGTGAAGTGGGCATTTCATGCTAGCCACTCTGTGTAGCAGAGTGATAATGCAAAGTACCCACTTCACGGCACTTCACTGGTGGAATTTTAATTTGCTGCATCTCTAAGATGGGAGACATTACATGTCTTGTTACACTTTCATTTCACTTCGTCAGCAGTGGGGAATTTTCTGGACACAAGACAGTATCATTTTGGGGATGAACACTAATTCTGGTGACTTTGTCTGGCAACTGCCCTGATGACTGAGTGTGCCATTAATTCTGGGAGACTTTGCATTTATTGTTACTCTCTCATTTCACTTTGTCATCACTTGGGAATTTTATGGAGACAAAACAACAGTAGCATTTTGGGGATGCACATTAATTCTAGTGACTGTGTGTGTGGGGGGCTGCAAATATTGTTGTCACTCCACCTTACTTTGCCTTAAGGCGGAATGATAACGTGAAGTAATAATAACAAGGCGAAGAGAGCATTTCATGCTGGCCACTCCCGAAGTGGAGTGACAACATGAAGTATCCACTTTGCGTTCACTTCGCCGGTGAAATTTAAATTCACTGCATCTCTAATGGCAATACAGGGTCAGGACACTGTGACACCATAGTGTTGACCCATACAATATATAGTTACGATATAGTGCTGTAGACTGTACAGTATTCATGCAGTATAGTCTGAATACACAGCACATTCACTGTGTGGGCAGCACCTTTTCCATGAGGGATGGAGCAGTTTTAAGGGGCCAAATAAGGAATGACCCTCGTAATGACGGACACATGAGGGGAATGGGGACTGTCATCCAGGGCATGTATGGCCTCAGGCAGTGTATGTGTATATGTAATAGATAAACCACTCTGAGGTGTGTGGTCGCGCTGTGATATATGCACTCCTTGGTATTGTATGCATACAGACGCAGGTCGAGTGTATCAACCACCCAAGGAGTGCGATATCAGGGCATGACCGCACACCTCAGAGTGGTTTATCTATCTTATAAAATGTCAGAATTGTTTTTGAGGGGGTAAAAGTGCAGGTGTGGTTGCACTTGATATACGCGACGGCATGTGGTGCTCAAGGTCCAATAAATGAACAGCAATTTCCTACCCATTTTTATATATATATATATATAGTACAGTATATCTATATATGTATATATACAACACACACATATATCTGTGTGTGTATATATATATATATATATATATATATGGCTATATTGCTCTGTAGACCATTCTGAACAACAGGGGATGCTATGGGCATGCCTTGGCCTGCAGCGTCCAGCCTGTACTTCCATTCCAATCAAAAGGTGGAGCTATGTTCACCATGCAGTAGCACCGGGCAAACTGCGTGGTAATATATGATAAGCAGCACATAATGAGATGCAAATGTGACTGTTTGCCCTCGGATTACCTAAGTGGGCTCATTTGCATGTCACTTTTGAATATGGCAAAGTTAAGCAGCAGGCAAACGTTTTTGCACTGGGCAAACAGCTAAGCTCCATGCAAAACCCATGCAAATGTGTTAGCGTAGCTAATGATTTGGGGAATATTATACAGTTTAGTACACTGTACTGTCCCATGTGCTGCTGCCTGCAGCTGTACTGGGTCCTCGCATTTGCTGGCACACACATTGGCCACATAGTTCACCTCTATCTAGCTTCACATTGCTGTGCACTGTGTTGCTGCTGTGGTTTGCACTTCTTGGTTGCTGTATTCAGAGGTGTCTTATTCCAGGGCTATGTTGGCCCTGCACTCCCAGCCCAATTTGCCCAGTCTCATTCCCATGCTATATTCAGCAGTTCTTTGCCCTGGACTATTCCTTTTGAATATAGCTTGCCTTTTACTCTGAGCTAAGTTTGCCCACCAGGCAGTGCTAATTTAGCCCCAGGGCAAAGTATTGAATATCTGGCCCTCAGTTCTAAGCATAGAAATATTTTCAGAAATGTGCACATGACTATTACATTGCTAGATTTTGAGCCACTATAACTTCCCCACCTTTCACACAAATGTTGTGAAACTTGGCATGCTTTTAGGGCATGTGCATTAAAATATGCATGCCACTGTGGAGATGCCTAGCTGTAACATGAACTGAATTATTGCCAATTAAAGAGGTTTGGAAAATTCCAAAACATTAGTGAAATTTCAAGAAAATTCATGGAATTTCAAAAACATCATGGAATTTCATGAAAATTCCATGAATTTAGAATTTTCCAATTTCACCCACCTCTAGTGTTTCATTACTCATTGAATATATTTGTTTTGCATTAGACTTTTCTCCTATTCGGGGGCAAAGACAGGTATGAAAAGTAGTTTGTTCAACTGAGATCATGGTTGCATTTTTAGTTATTTATTTGAACACAGAAATGAATAAAATGTAACTGTAAAGTGAGATCAAAAGTAAAGCATGGGATTTACATACTGCAATTATTTCTAATTGTCTTAACTTCACTTTACATATTTGTTTCTTTTTCTGTTTCTGTACTCTGTATTTACAGTATTTTGAAGTATGTTTGTCGTGTACCCTGTACTTTTATGTATAACTGGTCAATAGTGAAAAAGTGCTATGAAGTTCATCTCACTCTCCTGTATAAAAAAATGAAAAACAGTAAATGAAATCAATGTACGAAAATGTGATTTTAATATTTCTAATGTAAACATTTATGAAATACATGCAAGAAGCACTGACAGTATGTCCGTAACTAGATCAAAAATGAGTATATGCAAATACAGAAAAAGATCCTTTTATAACGTGTCTCCATCAAAACTGGTATGAATATTCTAACTGTAGAATTGTGTGAACCATTGCATTTTCGTTTTGAAAGATAACTAGGGTCAGACAAAGTACCAATGGACTGGACAAAAACTGTGGTAGCACACATCAAAAAAAAGTGTAAAAGCAAGGTGCCTCAATATAAACCAACTAGTCTAAGCACTGTGGTGTGCAATATCATAGAGTCACTGAAAAAAAAATTCCCATAAATGGAACTCTAGCTTGAGATAGCAGGTCTGCAATACATCAAACAGCATGGCTTTGTAAATAAAAAATCTTGCTGATCAAATGTATAACCATTTTATGAGCCAGTGAGTAAAGCCTTAGATCACAGCATGCCATTTGAGATTCCAGGATTTCATCAAAGCATGTAATGCTGTGCCACACCAGGGACTATTGGATAAGATTACATGCTTTGATGAAATCCTGGAATCTCAAATTCAGAGCCAGTCTAAATGCAAAGATCATTAAGTGGATTGGGAACTAGTTGCACTGGACAATGCAAAGTGTACGGTGCTCCATCAGAACAAAGGACTGTGTCCAGTGTTTTGCCACAGCATTCAGTGCTGCGACTTATTCTATTTCACTCTATAGAAGAATAAAAATATGAAGAACTTGCTGATCAAGTTCACTGATAACAAGCTAGGACTGATTACTCTGTTTAGGTGCTTTCTCAAGCTAATAATGTCTTTCTGTTGTGATGATGTAAATACCGTCATCCAAATACTGTAAATAATGTCTGTAAATATCTACATCCAAATACTTTAAATAATGTCTGTGACAAATGTCTGTAACACATGCTTAATGTAATTGTTGTTATACCCTGTCTGCATTAGTTTCTGTCTTACATGTGACGAGGTACCTTTGTAAATGAGCCTCTGGCTCAAAGGTTGTAAACCTGATATATCAGATAAATAAATAAATAAGGTTCTGTAGAAAAAATGCAAAAGTGTAGGTTGCTACAGTTTAACACACATGAAATACAACTTGCAGTAGGAGCAAAAACTGAGGAACATCCCTAAATCCAGACAAGTGCACGATTATGAATCTGGGAGTGAAATATCTAGGATGGGGCTTTCTTCCCTGATGGAGTAAGGCTAAAGGAGTTAACTGAGAAACATGATTTGGGGGTCATAATCTTGTCAGATTTCTCAAATAGTTCTAACTGCATAAAAGCAGCCATTAAAGCTAAACATTTTTTAGAGTGCATTTGTAGATATTTTTTCAACTTATCATGTGCAGTGCTGTGCCCACAGTACAGGTCCTCAATAAGACCACTACTGGACTACTGTAAGCAGTTATGGGCTCCTTATCAGAGCCAGAATACAGACTACTGTATTTATAGTGACCCTGTCAACCCCATCAAGACTCAAAATGTCCTAAGTTTAAAGCAACAAATTTTTTGATTGGTCACATTCTGTAAAGATTGTTTGTGTAAATGGTAGTTTCATTCTGATTCCTTTTTTCTTTTAAAAAGTGAAAAACAGATGACCCGCCATACTGGTAAAAAAACAAAACATTTGTTTACATTCCCTATACCAACTTCCACTGCATCTTTCTTGTATTTTGGAACACTCTCAACAAAGTCTAGCAACTCAGTATACAGTGGGAGGACAGTAGCCTATTGAATCATGAGTGACTGTACTGTTTGGGAATTTTTCTAATGTTCTGGAAGTAGGTAATAGAGTACATAGTGGATGTGAAATGAAACAAGGGTGGGTATAACTATATCATTAGCATTTATTTCAGTTCTACTAAGAAAAGCAGCTAAAACAATCAGCAATATCAATTAGTTTTACAGAACATAAGGAATCATAGAACACAGCATTTACCTAGAAATAACATAATGCAAAAAAGTTTGACAGTGTCCTTCTAACTATTTTGAATTGGCCCCTTTTAGAAGCTGACCCTAAATAAAAGCTGCAGCAGAAAAACAGTTTATTAATAAAAGCCCTTCAGTTTGTAGCCAAAGCTTCTAAAGGGGGTTGGCGTTGAAACAGTGGAATTAGCAGTCTACTCAGTACATTTCTCTGTTGCCTCCCTGATAATCAGATAAACCTAAATTTCTGAGAAAAAAAGCAAGAAGCACAGGTACCTGTACAGAACATGGAGCATGTGGCATTTCCAGTCAGTGTGGACCACATGGTTGCTTTCCACCTAAGCCGCATTCTAAACTCTCTTACGACTTCCCTGCCAGTGTTCCTGCCAGTCTTCACTTCTGTTATCTGGCATTATTTTGGCAGAGATGTGGTAAGGGGTAGTATTTCTTGAGTTTTTCAAGACCAGTGTGACTGAGAGAAATGTTGTGTGTGGGCAGGATGGAGAGAGTAATACAGCAAACCAAGGAAATGGGCGCCTAGGATTGGGATCGACGCTGATGTGTTACCTGTCTTCCTGTCTAATGTAAGTATTAGTAGTGCAACCATAAGCATTATTTTGGCAGAGCTGTAACACTATTTAGGCAGAGCTGTGATAAGGGGTAGCATTTATTGACTTGATTGAAATGTGTGAATGAAGTTTATTGTTCAGTCAAAAGACCATTACAATACACACATATATAAAACACACATAATTACAGTTTTGAAATTTTTGGTCAATTTTAAAAGTTTGAAAACATAGGAATACATTTCAGAACAGCCAAATAATTACATGTGCTTTTACAAATCATTATTATTTCCACATTCTTAACTTGTTATATATAAGGTCAAAGTACTACTATGTGCAATATTGCATGACGTTATTACTTAAAGTGTCCCAGGAGTGTGCACTGTCTTAGACAACACACTCTTCTGTTGCATATTTTTGCAGCTTTATTCACATTTTGGAGATAGCCTCCAAATAGGCAGCTACTCCTTTGATGATTGTTTCATCATTGGTTGTGAATAACATTTTCAATAATAAATCTTGGTCATTTGTTTGCAAAGTGGACCAATGTGGGTGCAGTCACTTTGCTCTAGGCCTGCCATATCACTTACAACTAAAAATCACATGCTTAGAATGTTTTACTTCATGAAGATTTCAAGCCCAATGTCGGGACTGAATATTGATAGCTCTGCTATACCTTGCATTTAGCACATTGCTTTGAAATAGTTTCATGCGTTATTTGGTATATAGTTTTCTTTTCTTACTATTCATCAGGACATCTAACTAATATTTATAATGATAGAACACATCATTCTGTATTAGCCAATATGTGATGTGGAGCTTGCCTATGTAATTTAAGTCCTGAGCATTGAAATGACCTGTTATTTTTTTGTGTGACAAAATTATGATATTTATAACTTATAGTAATGCCTTTATCAACATAGTTTTCAAGAAAGTTGAGATCATTTTCCTTCAAAATATACAGTACCCTTTTCAGCTAGCTTGATTGCAACAAATTGCTGCATTTCTACCGATATTTTTCTCTTAAACATATCTGAGGAATATAATGTTTTTCTAAGTGCAGCAATTTGATTCCAATAAATCACTTTTTTTGCATAAGAGAAAGTGATAATACTGGATATTCCTAGTTCAGCTCTTATCAATGGTGCAGGCACTGATTGTCCCAGACATAAACTGGTTCTTAGTAATTTAATAAGCAGGATTTCCAGAGCATCAAATTTATTAGTGTCTCAAACTTTTATATTGTAAAGAGCCTGTATATTGTATTTGGTCTTTGCCACCATAAGAAGTGACTTGATTGTGCTACCACCATATTTCTTACTGAACAGATTTAGAGAACTTGCAGTCTGTTTTAATTTGACTTTCAATGAGTTAATGTGTTTTAGCCTGCTGCCACCAGATGTAAAATTAAGGCCAAGATAGTTGTACTGATTTACTGTTTTCAGTTTCTTGCTACCAATATGCAAGACTTTTTCATTATTTCTTGATTCAAAGATCATTATCTGACTTTTTGTCTCATTTATTTTAAGTTCATGTTCAGTTTCATAGTTATGTAATGTCATTAGTTGTTTTGATAGTCCTGACTGTGTTAAAGAGAAAAGTACTGTCATCTGTATATTCGACTGCAGTGCGATTCCTTGTGAATATTTTTGGTGAGTCAGTCTCTGAATTTTCAAGTTGCATTATCAGATTGTTTATATACAAGCAAAAGAGCAAGGGTGCAAGCACACATCCCTGTCTGACAACCCCATTGGAAGGAAAATTCAAAGAAAACTGTCCGATGGTACCTGTCCTAATCTATGCCCACGTTCCTATATATAACTCTTTTATTATATATATTATGTGTGTTGATATACCCCAGTTTTTCATCTGAGTCCATAATATTTGATGTGAAATCATGTCAAAGACTGAGCTGAAATCTATAAAAGCAACATAAATTTTCTGCTTCCTCAATTTCACATATTTCTCATATAAATGACTGACTATAACGCAATTGTCGATGGTGCTTTTTCCTCTACAGAAGCCTGCTTTGTATTCTGAAAGGCCACTTAATGAGGTTAATTGAAATGTTGTGTGCAGGTGGGTGGGAGAAAGAAAAAGAGAGAGAGATAGAGAAAGAGGCACTGTGTGTGTGGGCAGAGGGAGACAGGAAGGCTTTGTATAGCAAAGACTGCAAAAGAGTATCTTAATTGTTAAATGTGCTTGTTATGGGGTTCATTCACCCTTCACCAGGAATAGCTGGCCACCAGAAATTCGACTTGTTAATTCAAGCCACCCCATTTAGAAGCCCCAACTGAAAACTGAAAAAATTTAATAGATTCTGTGGCTTCTAAATGGTGAAATACAGTATTTGTAGAATGTCCAGAGGAGTGCTACGGGGATGGTGTCAGGATTGGCAGAAATTGAATAAACTGACAGACTGAAGAAGCTAGGGCTATCAGTTTACACCAGAGACAAATCCAGGGAAACCTATTGTTGCTGTATAATGTTTTGATGGATGACCAATTGAAGTCTGGATCAAGATTATTCATCAAGCAAGTGGAAACATTAAAACAAAAAAGAGCACATGGGCAGCAATTACAAAAACAGCTTTTCAAATGAAAAAAAGTACTTTTTATATACAAAGGGTGGTGAATATCTGAAATGGCCTCCTATAAGAGATTGTAGAAATCAAAGACTTTATTTTTTTAAGTCAGTATTAGACAGATATATGAGTTTGGGAACTCTAATGGACTACTACTACTGAGCAGAGGCAAGAAGTTGTAGATTCTTGCCTCCTTCCTCCCTTGAATCTGCTGTTGTATTCATTTGAAATGCCTGTGCCATTCAACTTCAGAGTGAATGATTTACAAAGAATGACTCAGTGTCTTATCCACAAAGATATCCATGACCACAGAGGGATGCCTACACACACCAGGGGTGCATAGAGATCCTACTTCATACATGTGGAGACCTCTGTGTATCCACTTTCCTGACTGTTCGCCACCTCCATACACCAGGTTCACAGTCACAGGCAAGATGAGAACTGACATGGACCACCTTATACTAGCATCCCCTTGCTACAGAGCCAATCTGGTGGATACACAGCATCCAGGATAGCACATCCCCCTTGCCACCTTCTGCCCGAGCATGGGGCTCCACACATACAGGGCAAGGGGGATGGGGCTGTGGATCCTGTCCTTCACTTTGCATTGGGGTGCATGGAGGCATTGCTAGGATACCCTAAATTCATGCATACCCCAGACACTTTTGTAGATCAAGTCTTACTGTATAGTAGTAGAATGACAACAAATGTGGGATCCCCTCCTCCCTAGGTTGCTATTCCCAATATCTCTTCACAGTGCTCTTGTGAATGTGAAGGAAAATCTTGTTCTATTGCAGCTCTCCTCTTTCTTAACATTTCCTTTTTCATCTGTCCTCTGTAATCTGTCTTCAACAAACATAACCATTGTCTGCTCTCTTGTATCACTCACTAATTGCATCCTTCAGGGGGATAGACCATGGCTGTTCACTGCTGCTATGTCTATTTGGGGATGGGACACCCTACAGAGTCCCAGTTAGTGACAAGATTACTGTTGCCCACAGGCAGTGTCCATTAAAGAGTCTATGCTAGGCTGAAGCCTGCTGAAGAACAGTTCTTGGACAGGATAGGGCCTGTATTGTAATGCAATCCATGGGAAGAGTCGTTGATGAAAATTAGAGTTCCATGGATAGACTTTAAATGTAGGATGTGTTATGTGAAGTCAGTTAATGTAAATAAAAAGTTGTCTTACCAGTTCCTTGAAGAACAAAAACAAAGGATCACCTTACTCCTAAGAGCTGAATACCTTCTCCCTTCAGACCAGTTGGCATCTGTGGATACTGCTAGGCTAAATGTCCTCTGGAAAAACAAATTATGACACAGAAAAAGAAGTGCTGGGTGATGTCATCTGGTAAACCAAATGTTGAAACAGTAAAAGTGCAGGACTGATGAATCTGGATACACCTGAAGAATCCTGGAACACCAGAAAAGATGCATCTTCCTCTATAGATACTGCTGCAATGGATGACAGACACTGGCCTGCCACTGCTTGCTTCCTTGAAGCATGCTGGGCATATTCACAGGGAGTGGCACCTTTAAGGGTAGTACCACTCAAGGTGTGAGGCGAGAACTATGACCCCATTTGGGCATTCAAAGTTGATGTTGTGGAATGTCTCATTCCCAACCCCATCTTCGATTCACAGTGTCCATAAACAGAGTCTTGCCAAGTCTCCAGAATTTAAGGTGATCACTTATAGCTTTGTTCCTTATGCATTCTGCTGCACCAGAGTACAAATTTTTGCTTGCCTCTTCCAATAACCAGGATTACCTGTTGTGTTCGATCTCTTCCCAGACTTGGCAAGAAAAGGTAGGAAAGGACTTTCCATATGTGACATCAGCCCTCCTACATATCAGTCTCTCCTTTTTACTACTCTTTACTAGTCTGTGGCCCATGTCCTGGCTAGGGGGTGTCTATTCCTGGTTGAGCCAGTGCTTCAGACTTAAAGAACAAAAGAACTTGTCCCCTATTGTCCCTGTGGACAACTTACTAGAGCCTTCTCCAACTGTCTCTGGCTTCTCTGAGGCAAGAGCTTGAGGTGACTCACTGGAGCCATCAACATGAAAATACACTTCTTCATCCTCCTCTTTCTCACTCATTATCTGTGTCCAAGAATGAGCAAACACCCTCACTTCTGAGACATTCCATTCCACACTGTGCATGGAGGTAGATACCTCCCAATTCAATGTCTCTTGCAATTTGTCCTCCTCTGCTAGACTAGGACTCAGACCCTGGTTGCACTGGTCCACTGATCCCCCTGTTGCACTGTCTATCTGGGACACAGATGTGGAAACCTCTCTCTGTTCCTGCCCTTGCAGTGGATCAACATCAATTTTACATTCTCCTTCTGTAAAACACTCTGTAGAACTTTTCCCTACAGGTTAAACCTAGTACTGTGTGCTGCTGCAGGTAGGGTCCCCTATTCAGGTCTATGTGGGAGCCAATTGAATTCTTGCTGCCCTCTCTGGTGCTGCACCCCTGGTCATTCCATATTTCACAAGACAGTCTGAGCAATGGGGAATCAGAAAAACATCCCTTCCAGCCTTTAGATGCACTATGCACAGTCTCACTGGAAAGCTAGGAACTACTTCATCTGGAGGCATCCTTTCACCATAGAAAGCTCTATCTATCTCTCTTAGTGTTGCCTCCTCCTCTGTGATCATAGGTCTGGCATGACCCAGGTATTGGAGGGTTCCCAAAGCCATGTCTGAAAGCAAACATACAAACTTGTTGTTACTGAAATGCTGACTAGTCACATATTGTCTCATAAAATGGCTCCTTACTGCTGTGTTTACATTGCTGGCCCCGCCCTGTAATGGCATTGGTAACTTTTCTCATCCATCAGAGTCTGTTCCTTGCTCAAAACTGTGTTTCCGACCTTTCTGGCTACTGAATTTATTAAAACTGCAATTGGTTTCTCTGCTGGTACATTTCAGCATATTCATATAATTCTTTAACTGGTACATGACATTGCAATCAGCATTAATTCAGGAAAACTATTTACACATGCTTAAAGTCACTTGTAAGCCCCACAGTCTTTCTTTGAACAGGATTGCCTGTTTGCTGCATCCTCACCTATACAATGCACAATCCCTTTTGCTTAGAAAAATTTAGTGCTGCTGAAACCATTATCGTTGCTCACAGTCTATGCTCAGAATTTCTGTTTGTTGGTGTGATTTACAATGCACAGTCCTTCTTTGCAAAAAACATCACACTGCTTGCACACAGTTTCAGCTGGCTTGATAATCACAAACAATTTGTTTTTGCACAGTTAATTGGTTTTCTCACTGAATTCGGTAGCTCATTCTCTTAAATGGAATTTTTCGGCCTGGTGCGGATCCTAGGAAGGCCTCTGGGATGAAACAGGCTGGCAGTTCCGCTGATCGTAGCCACAAACACCTTGATCACTCTCCAGTCAGTCAGACAATGGGTTGAACCTGACATTACACAGAGCCAGTCTGTTTACTACACTTTAGAATGCTCACAAGCCCCTAAATGGTTAATATGGGTGTAACCAGCTTGCACACCACTCTCTCTTTCTCTCGCTCCTCCACAAACACTCTGCAGTGCACGGATGTTGACCAAAGGGCGGGACTGGATACAGCCGCACCAGTCACCCGATGCCATACAAATGAACCTCTCTCTCTCTCTCTCTCCCTCGCTTGCTCTTCCTTCATGGTGATCATCAAGCAGGGAAAAATTTAAACTGCAAACTGTAACATTTTTTCTCAGCTGCAATTTCAATGGTGGGAGCGCTGATTTGAAAATGTTTACCACAGTTTCTGGACAAGTTCTCCAGTGACTCCTCCAATTTGCACACAAAGCACATGGAACTTTCAGGGCACATATCTGAGTCTGTTCTTTAAAGTCCACACTACTTCTGGCATTTGAAAATTGCATTTTAAAAGTTCTGAGAGCACTTTCTGATTCAGAGACTAGGACACACACTTCAATGCTTTACTGTCCATTACATGTTGACAATACACAAGCAGCACTCTGTTCTTTTCTGTACTCGAAGGCACAAAGCAGCACATTTGGATGGCACTTTTCTGGGCAAATATCCTCTTGTCCAAAGCTTCCTTTCTGTTTGAGCTACATCACTACCAGACAGAAAGATGTTAGATACACCCTCAGCAAAAATCTCTGGTTTGCTCCCCAAATTAAACATCACCAGACGAGCCCCCATTTTTTTTTTGTAACCACCACCCCCCTTCCGCTATTTTACACAGTTAGCTACCCTTCACTGGGCACAGACACTCATACACACATTTAGAAATGGTACCATCCATAGCTTTAAGAATGTGTAGCATGCTCATTACTTCTAGAGATCAAGGAGTAGGGGTGTAAAAAAGCAAAACTGACCTATGAAGTATTTACAAAACCAGGTACTGAGGAAAGAACTTTTTGCTAGGGCTATGTTAGACCTATACTTTTGGAGGGGTACTCAGTAAATCCATACAGGAAGCAAACATGTAACTGTCCAGACCATGTGTAACAAGGAGCCCCGTGTTATGTGTTTAAACCCCTGTCATAAATATGAATGTGTGCAACCTCCCCCCTTTTTCCTTTCACTCTTTCCTTTCTTATTTTTTCTGCTTTTTCTTTAAATTCTTATCAGGGTGGCCAACCTGGCAATCTCCACAAACTCTTTGCTGTCCCTTATTCTCTTGATCCCATTTTCATGCATACAGCATTATGCTCCAATTGCAGAGATAGGAATTAATGCATGGCACTATATTTAATAAAGAATCTGGTGTCCTTGGAAGGATAAAGGAACCGATGCCCCAAATATGGTTTACTTACGGCTGTTCCAAAAGTGTTGTGCTCTTAAGCCACAGCTGTTAAAGTTGATCCAGTGCCAGTATGAGCACTAGTCGCAGGGTGCAACTGGAGACTGCTAATGCTACTGTTCCGAAGAGCCACTAATGGCAAGATCAAAGTCACTTGAATACTTGACTGCCGGCTGGTGAGACACTATGGGCAAGGGTAACTATAAGCCTGTAGTATCTAGAATAAAGTGCACCCTGTGCAGAAGCAGCCGCATAGATGTTGTGATTGAGGGCTGCATATGAAATAGAATAATTTGTGTGCTAGTGGAGCAAATAAATAAAAAAAGGTCCTATTTGTATGTTTTGAAGCCTGTAATGTTCTATCCACACTATCTGGCCTATGGAAACTCCCCAATTATGTGATGTCATAGCCTATGGAAACTCTCAATTATGTAATGTCACTGCCTATGGAAACTCCCCAATTATGTAATGTCACGGCCCATGGAAACTCTCCAATTATGTAATGTAATCAATAGGAGCTATAAAAAGGGCTCACTGCTAGGGGAATGTTGGATAGTAGAGCCAGTCTAGTGCTGACAGTGAGTAGGGTAAGATCCACATTTGGTGTGTGTGTGGGGGGATTACACACAGGTTACTTGAGAAAAGTATACATTGGACTATCTGGGCTGAAGCAAAGCCATAGACTCTGCTGAAGGAAGCAGAGGAATGAATTTCTTTGTGCAGGACTAATTATTTGACTTTGTTTTTCATTTTTGCATCAATGCATTTGTGCATTTTTTATGCACTTGGTCCCTGCTTTGTTGTGTCAGTTATTATCCCACATGTTCACACTGGTGTCAGAAGTTACCTTACTGCCCCTGACTCTAATGATTACAATTGGGTCATGGAGGAAATTCTCCATTGGTATGATATCAATACCGAGACCTATAGGCAATGATTCAGGTCCCAAGAGGTGGTGGGTCAAGATACCCCTCGAAATACAGTACTTTTGCCAGGTTAAAAAATTTCTGTCTGAAATGGTTACAATCAATGGTCAAAACCCTTGATCAAATCCTTGAATTGATAATTATAGAGCAATTTATCCAAGTATTGCCCCAAGACATCTAGGAATGGGTGATGGAGCACAAACCCAACACAACAGAGAAGACTGTCACTCTGGTGGAGGATTACCTGGAGGCCAGATCATCAAAGTCCAGAGGATACCAAGACTCTTCACCCCAATTTATGACACTGATAAGATGATTTGAAAATACTTATTCCACACAGTTAAATGTTGGGGGAAAATAACTGGTGAGGGGACCGAAGGTGAAGGCCCTATTCCACAGACATCATTTGTCACAGCTGTTTTGGAAAAGGACACATAGCCCATAATTGCCCCAATAGAAGAAACAAAGCTGCCCACTTGGCAATGGCTAATTAGGGGTATGTTGCCACAGTGGGGATCAGCCAGGATGAAATAGTGGGATTACTGAACTCAAGAAGCAAACAAATCTTAGTGAGGGAGGACATTGTAAAGAACTACTACAATAAAGTGCTGGAGGCAAAGGTAACCTACATTCATGAGGATGTCCACCAGTACCCTATCACCACAGTGGAAATGATGGTAGGGCAGGATAAACAACTCATCTCTGCTGGTTTAGTACCTAGACTGCCAGTTCCCATTATTATCAGCCAGGATTTTCCTAACTTTGACCAGCTGATAAAAAATCAGCAGACCTGTGACAAGCTTGTGACAGTAACCACTCAGGCCCAGGCTAGACATGAACTGTCACAGAATATTTTTCCATTTGATGAGGAGGCATATAAGATACCAGTGAAAACAAGGAAATCAAGAAAGGAGATGAGGGTCGAAAAAAAGAAAATGGAGGGATATCCATCAGGAAGGAATACCTAATGTTGAGTCTGATTTATCTGGGACTAATACAAAAATGGAGCAAAAGTTGGATGAGACTTTGAATCCCTTTTTCTTACAGGTGGACCAGGTGGTTGCAGAAGGGCAGCGACAGTATGTCATAACAAATTATATTTGATATCGCATGTGTACTAACTCCACTACAGGGGAATGTATAAGACAATTGATGGTGCACCAGAAATATAGCGATAGACAAATGTACCTAATCCATGATATTCCTATGGCTGGCCATGAAGGACAAGATAGGACATTAGGCAGATTGACTAATTGGTTCTTCTGGCCTGGGATATATGAGAATGTGGCTGAGTATTGTCACACTTGTCCTGAGTGCCAATTCATAGCCAAAGGTGAAAAAGGAGATAAGGTTCCCCTACAGCCAATACCCACAGTAATGTCACCAATTGAGAGACTAGCTATGGATGTGGTAGGCCCCACTAACAAAAAGTTCAAAAGGTAATCAGTATATTTTGGTGATTTGTGAGTATGCGACCAGGCATCCTGAGGCGATACCCCTTTGGACTGTGACAGCCCCTCGGACTGCTGAGGAACTAGCTACAATTTTTATTTAATTGGGTATCCCTTAGGTCATTCTCATAGACAGTGGTACCAACTTTACCTCAATACTCCTCGAGGAGTTGTACAGATTATTAGGGGTAACTGCAGTGAGAACATCTCCCTACCAACCCCAGACTGATGATTTGGCAGAGCATTTTAATAAGACTCAAAAACATATGCTCCAGAAGTATGTACAAGAAGAAGGGCATGATTGGGACAAATACCTACCCTGTCTCTTGTTCAGGTACCGGGAGGGGCCCCAAGTCACTACAGGGTTGTCACCCTTTACCATCTTATATGGAAGAAACCCAAGAGGTCCTTTAGATGTGGTACAGGAACATCGGAAAGAAGGGAAGGATGTCTGCCATACAAATATTGTAGACTATATGGCCAATCTTAGGAAGAAATTGGTGAAATTTGTTTCTCTAGTACACCAGAATGTTGTCCATAGGCAAGCAGAACAGAAGGAATGATATGATGAAGGACTGAAGAGTAAAATGTATCATCCAGGGGATACAGTACTGTTTTTGTTGCCATCTACCAAAAACAAGTTATTCATGAAATGGCAAGGTTCATTTGTAGTTAATAGGTAAATTAGGAAGGTAAATTTTGAAACTGAAATGTGAGGAAAAAGGTCCCAAAAGAAAATTTACCATGCCAATCTGCTGAGGAAATGAATTGAGAGGCAAGACCCAGTACCCAGTCTTTTCATATACCCTGAGCAAGAGAACACAGAGCTTGAAGTAGCCTATGAGAGATTGGATAAAGGCACAAAAGTGATGGGGGTTCAAATCAATCCTGGGTTTGATGCAGCCCAGGGACAGGATTGAATACTACTGGAATATTATGGGAAGATCTTTACTAACACCCCAGGGAGAGCAAAAGGGGTAGTGCACACCATAAAGGTAGTACAAATGAGACCCATACACCAGAAACCCTACCGACTGCCTGAGAGAGTTAGACAAGAAGTAATTTATGAGCTAAGGAAAATGGAACACCTAGGGGTTATAGTGCCATCAAGAAGTGCTTGGCCCTCTCCGGTGATAGTAGTGCCCAAAAAGGAGGGGGGTGTTTGGCTTTGCTTGGATTTCAGGAAGATTAACACTGTCTCCACCTTTGATGGGTATACCTCATGCCCGTTGTAGATGACTTATTAGACAAAATAAGTAACACCAAATACTTAAGCACCCTTGACTTATTGAAGGGCTATTGGCAAATCCCTCTCTTTTCACATGCATAGGAATTGACTGCCTTCAGTACCCTGATAGGCCTTTACTGGTTCACCACCATGCCTTTTGGACTGCATGGTGCCCCTGAAACCTTCCAACGCTATATGGATCAAGTATCGCATGCCCATACATAGTATAGTGCTGCCTACTTAGATGATGTTGTTATGTTCAGCTTGACTGGCAGACACACCTAGAACATCTTAGTGCAGTCATTCAGTCCATTCAAGACTCTGGACTGACCATAAATCCTACCAAATGTGCCATTGCCAGGACTAAGATCAAATACTTAGGGTTCATAATTGGGGAAGGTACAGTCAAACCAGACATCAGCAAAATCGAGGCAGTAGCTAACAGTCCCATCCCCCTGACAAAGCAACACATACGTTCCTTTTTGGGACTAGTTAGTTATTACCACTGATTCATACCTGATTTTGCCATCATAGCAAAACATCTTATGAATCTGACCAACCAAATGTCCCAATAAGGTGCTATGGACTAAGGAATGTACTGAGGCCTTTCAGAACATTAAAATGACCCTACGTTCATCCCCTGTTTTGATCAGTCCTGATTTTTCTCTCCCATTTGAAGTGCATACTGACACCTCTGATACTGGCATCAGTGCAGTCCTTTCTCAGATGAGAAAGGTGAGGAGCACCCAGTCATAAACGTCAGCCGCAAACGTCATGAGAGGGAGAGGGAGAGGAAGTATTCACCAGCGGAGAAGAAATGCATAGCATTAAAATGGGTAATAGAGGCCTTGAAATATCTGTGGGGTGCAAAGTTTAAGGTTTTCACTGATCATAACCATCTGTGCTGACTCCAACAGATAAAAGACAAGAATGGCTGGATAATGCAGTGGTATTTGGCTTTACAGCCTTACCATTTTACCATTCAGCACAGAGCAGGGTCAAAACATCAGAATGCTATTTTTTTATCTCAGTATGGGGCCCAGGCTGATGAAACTTGAGGAAACGTGTTGATACATTGTGTTTTTCTTTCTGTGAAGATGTTGACATGTTTTGCTAATGATATACGAGATAGGGGTTTGTATTAAACCCTTGCTATTATGCCTCAGGGAATAGATCGGTATCACAGATATGTTTAGGTGAGTCTGATTATAGATACCAATTATTTGTATAAGAATCCCTGAGGTGTAGTTTCTGAGGGTGGGTGGGCAGAAAGTCAAACCCTCCTAGGCTTCAGGCAGGGTATCTGACAACAGTGATACTATTGCCTCTTGGTGGGGGCTGTAACAGAGAGACCCCTGTTATGTGTTTAAATCCCTGTCATAAATATGAATATGTGCAATTGCCTCCCTTTTTCCTTTCACTCTTTCCTTTCCTTTCCTTTAATTTTTTCTGCCTTTTCTTTAAATTCTTGTCAGGGTGGCCAGCCTGGCAATCTCCACAAAATCTTTGCTGTCCTTTATTCTCTTGATCTCCTTTTTATGCACACAGCATTATGCTCCGATTGCTGAGATAGGAATTAGCGCATGGCACTTTATTTAATAAAGAATCTGGCATCCTGGTAAGGATAAAGGATCTGGTGCCCTGAATATGGTTTACTTACAGCCGCTCCAAAAGTGTTATGCTCCTCAGCCGCTGCTGTTAAAGTTTATCCTGTGACAGTGTAAGCGCTAGTCGCATGGTGCGATTGGAGACTGCTAATGCTACTGCTCCGAAGGAAAAGCCAGCTGCCATGCTAGCAGCAACATCAAAGTCACTTGAATACTTGACTGCTGGCTAGTGAGTCACTACAGGCAAGGGTAACTGTAAGCCTTATAGTGTCTAGAATAAAGTGTACCCTGTACAGAAGCAGCCCCAGAGATGTGATTGAGGGCTGCATATGAAATTGAATGATTTGTGGGCTAGTAGAGCAAATAAATAAAAAAAGGGCCTTATTTGTATGTTTTGAAGCCTGTGATGTTCTTTCCACACTATCTGGTCTATGAAAACTCCCCAATTATGTAATGTCACAGCCTATGGAATCTCCTCAATTATGTAATATCATGGCCTATGGAAACTCCCCAATTATGTAATGTCATGGCCTATGGAAACTCCCCAGTTATGTAATGTAATCACAAGGAGCTATGAAAAGTGCTCACCACTAGGGGAATGTTTGATAGTCGAGTCAGTCTAGTGCTGACAGTGAGTAGGGTAAGACCTACAGTTGGTGTGTGTGTGTGTGTGTGTGTGTGTGGATTTCACACAGGTTACTTGAGAAAAGTATTCATTGCACTATCTGGGCTGAAGCAAAGCTGCAGATTCTGCTGAAGGAAGCAGAGGTCTGAATTTCTTTGTGCAGGACTAATTATTTGACTTTTTTTTTCATTTTCTGTACATAAGTGTATTTTTTCTAAAAATAAATTGAACTCATTTGTGTGTTTTTTATGCACTTGACTCCTGCTTTGTTGTGTCAGTTATTATCTCACATGTTCACACCATAGTTAGGGTTCTAGAATGTGACTTTATTCCAAAAGATGTTCTCTAAAGCAAAGTTGTACTCAGAGGCCCAGATATTCAAAAGGGTTGCGCCATGCCCAATAGGGTTGTGTCAGCGCAAGTCTAAAAATGGAGCCATTCTGCGATATTCAGAGGGATGCAGTTGCTCCCCCCAAATCACGCTGAGCAATAGCGCAATGATAATGAATGTATGCGAAACTGAAGGGGGAGGAACCATGCATAAATGGCGCAGTGCGATATTCAACAACATGCGCCATCCGCAATAGGGGAGCAAGCGGAAGTTGCGCGATAGCGGAAATGAGCCAAAATAAAAAGGAACAAGGGAGAGGCGCAAGAACGCTACAGGGAAGGCACATGTTGCTGAACTATAGCCAGCCACACAGGCAACACACACACACACACACAGGGCAGGACAGAGAAAGGGCACCTGGAACCCACAGGCTCAGGGAAGGTATGGGGAGCCACAGCCACAGTGCAGAAGGGGGAAGAGCCACACAGCACTGAGGCCAGCACAGTTAGGTGTTCCGGTGCAGGAAAGTAGAAGCCAGGACAGTGGGGGAACACAGAAACAGCTGCCGGGGTGAACACAAGCCAGAGACATGACCAGTGCCACCATCCAGATGGAGGCAGTAATGAGGGGGGTGAGAAGGTGGGCAGCAGGGGGGCTCGGCTGTGGAAGGGCCCGCCGGTGGTATGCCCCCAACAGGCAGTACAGAGCCTGCACCAGCTTCGAGCTGTACAGTGATACTGAGATTGTGGGCTGGTACCGCCTGAATCGGGCAATTCTGAGGTGGCTCTGTGAGCTGTGCAGTGATGTGATGCAGGCACCTACACGACGGAGCCATGCTCTGTCATTGGAGACTAAAGTGACAGCTTGCATGTGCTTGCTCACCACGGGTACCTTCCAGAGACCAACAGGGGACACCACAGGCATAACCCAGTCAGCCGTGTCACGCCACCTCACCCAATTCCTCAGTGCACTGCTGCCACATGCTGCAGAGTACATCCATTTCCCCAGCACACCGGCGGAGTGCACAACAAACATACAGGAGTTCCACAGGGTAGCACATATGCCTGGCATGCTAGGGACAATAGACTGCACCCATGTGGCCATCTGCACACCACATGGCCCGAGGGCGCATACATTAATCACAAGGGCTATGCTAGCATCTATGCCAGGTGGTGCGCGCCAGGGGGCGCATAATCAATGTCTGTGCCACGCACCCTGGGGGAGCACACAATGCCTTCATCTGGCACCAGTCGGCACTGTGCCACAGATTCTAGAGTGGGGACATCCCCACTGGCCACTTAGTGGGTGAGTATGCAAACCACATGGACAAACTTAGGGCTTGGGAGAGACATGGTCAGAGGTGACATGGGTAGTGGCCTACATGGCCTGGGGCAAGGCGATGCTGATCACCAAACTAACCTCCACCCTCTACACACAGGTGACAGTGGATACCCACTCTGTCCCTGGCTGCTCACACCATACTGGTGGCCTGCAACCCCATCGTAGCAACGCTACAGTGAGGCACATGCCACCACATGTAATGTAATTGAGTGGGTGTTTGGTATGCTGAAGGCACTTTTCTGTTGCCTGGACACCTCCGGCGGTGCCCTACAGTACAGCCCCTCAAAGGCCTGTGGGCTATTCCTGGCCTGCTGCATCCTGCACAACATGGCCAATGAATGTAGGATAGCCATACAGGTCAAAGAGGAGGACAGCGATGGGGACGATGTGGACGCCGGTGACAATGGTGATGGGCAGTCCCCCCTTGGGCGACAGGATCTCGACTGTTCCGGCTGGCACAGCTGCACTGAGCACCATCACAGAGGCACTTCAGCCAACCCAGGTAAGTCATGGGGCCATGTGCAACCACCAGTGGCAAAGGCACAACCCACAAACACGCATGGACACACACCAGGGGTGCATGCCGTCAAGGGAAGTGGCAAGGCATGGAACCACATACACCACCAGGGATGGGTGAGGTCTAACATGGCATGTGGACAGACACACACACACTCACACACACACACAACTCACCAGACATGCACAAAGGGTAGGAGGAATGCTGACCCAGAACGCCACCCCCTAGCCACACACATGTCCACAGACCACCATGCCCACTGCCTGTCATTGTGCGTGTGTCAGACGCTGGGCACCATTGCACATTGGCATACAGCACAATGCAGGCATCATCATGCACACGCAACTGCAGACAGCAGCCGGGAGGGTGTGCAGATGGACTGTGAGTGTTCGTGCAGGGCCGGGTACCCACCTGTGCATTGCCCACTGAATGACACAATGCACACAGGGCAGCATCAGACAGTAGCCACGCTGGGAGACAGGTCAGTCACGCGCCACAGTGCCTCAGCTGCCGCGGATGAATGGGCAGCCCCGCCGAGACCTACCAGCAGTGACAGGCTGACCACTGGCCTCATGGGCTGTCACCGATGGTTCCCCAAGGGTTCCACTGCATGAACACAAACGTGCTCATGCAGGGGTCTGCAGCACACTGAACATGCCTGCCCAGGCATGCTCGGGATGCCCACAGCTGAACCCAGTGTCGACAAGGATGGTGTCGCACGATGCTGGGTACGGGGGGTGGACATTGTTCTGTGCGGTGTCTGAGATGCATGGACAAATACCTGTGTGCCCCCGTGACCATGGCAGCTGTGATTGTCTGTGTCAGCCTGTCAATGTCAGCGGTCACATCCTCCCACATCCGGTCCATCCCTGCCAGGAGCAGAGCGGTTTCTCTGCTGCGATGCTCCTCTGCCTGGTGCAGAGCCGCACTCAATGCATCCACTGCCATCACAAGCCGCATCTGCTGATTGACCAATGCTTGCAGTAGGCGGGTGTGCTCATCCAAGACGTCATCTGCCTGATCGGCATGCTGTCCCTCAGGGTGTTCACAGCCCTGATGCTCATCACCCCTTGAGGGTGGGCGCTGCACACCAGAACCAGGCCTGGGCACGTTCACAGGTGGTGCATTGACGCCACCTCCGACACTGTACCCCCAAACCCATTGGCCGACTGCTGATGCTGACCCTCTGGCTGCCGATCTCCAGGCGCAATGGTGCTGCCACAACGGCCGCAACAGTCCCACTGTCCTGTACACACACCAGTGCTGCCCCACTGGTGCTGACAGGCACAGGCTGGGACTGTGATGACACGCAGGCCTCCACGGCGGCACCACCCACAGCCATGGCAGTGATGTTACCTGCTGTGTGGCCATCCTGTGTCACACACATGTCACTGCTCATGACGTTAGCGACATCATCATCGGTGATGGACCCGGCACCAGCCCAAGTCCCAGCATGCTCTCATCTGTGGATGCTGCATGCTGGGACACAGGCAGGGCCTCCTCTGCACCTGCTCCACCAACCTCAGTCTTGACATCCAGGCGGGCCCACTGTCGCCCTGAGCCACGTATTCCTGTGGAGGTGGATGGGCCCTCCTCCATCTCCATCTGACCGGCCTCAGTAGAGAAGCCCACCACTGCTGACCCATGCAGATGCTCAGGAGCTGTAAGGGAAAACAAATTCGCATTACTGCATGTGACCTACCCTGCCCCCCAATAGACAGACCATGACCTACCATGCAGTGACGGGCTACCACCCATCTGGAATCCACCACCTGGAACACCCTCAATGGTGCAATACTGCATGCTGCCAGCAACCCTCTCCTCCTATGGGGTCAGGCATAGCACCTCCGGCTGTCCCCCACCTGTCGCAGACCATGCTGCCCTGATGGCAGCCACCTTCTCCTTAATCATCCACCTGTCTGTGCCCATCTTCTTCTTGCACTCCTGCACGGAGTGCTGGTGGCTGCCATGCAGGTTTACAGCACACGCCACCTCCTCCCATGCAGCAGCATGGGCCTGTGGTGTTCCCTGGCATCCACTGAGAAGCAGCTCCCGGTCTAGATAGGCCTCAAACAGGGCATCCATCTCAGCCTTCATGAAATTTAGCCTCCTCCTCCTCCCACGACTCTGTTCCTCTTTCTCCACAACTTGCTTGGTCATGATTCAGCCTGTGAGAATGACAGGTGTTACCTGTGACTGTGCAGCCCCACGCATGTCCCAAAATCCACAGTCCACACTCCCAAACAGCATGCAACTCACCAATAGACTGCAGTAACCGACTATGGCCAGTGCAGCCCAATGTTGCACTTTTATAGCTCAACCCATGCAAATGAGGCGAGGCGCATCTTTAAGTGGATGCAAATGCAGTGACTGCACCACTGAATGGCTGATTAGCTGGTTTGCATATGCTGGCTGAATATCGCGCTGTTGTGCTTTGCGCAATTGTGTTGAATGTGCTGAGCCAAGGGCGCAGTTCTGTGACATGAACAGTACACACCTAATTGTGCATGCTGGGGTTGATGACACAGGCACCTGCCACGCTGCTGACATGCTGTGCATGGGAGGCAATGCACGGCATGGCCACCATTGTGCCAGTGGCACTACAGCTCTGTTCACCTATATGGCGCTGTGGCATTGGGGCGTATTAGGTGCACTGGGGCAACAGCGCGGTAGGCCGCTACAGGAGGTGGCACACAGGCATCCAATCACGCTAGACACATTGGGTTCCAATCACACTGTGGCTGTCTGTGCACCAGAGACCCATGACCCTGTGCCCGACCTTTGCCCCCTAGGCGCCATGCCTCAGGCATGGGTGCACCACTATCGCACTGTTCAGTGACAGCACAATAGAGAATGGCAGCGCTGTACTGCCCAGCATCTGCACGTGGCAGAACCATGCTGCAGAGCGCCATTTTGACTTAACTGAGCAGCAGAGATGGCGCAGAGGAGAGCTGTGCAGTGGAGCCAGGTGGAGCTGGAAAACCTGGTTGCCATTGTGGAGCCACATGTTGGCCCACTATTTGGGGAGGCACTCCTGGACAGGGCCAGGAGTCAGGTGTTGCAGGATGTGGCCAACACCCTGGAGGAGGCCACCGGTATGGGGCGGACGGCAGAGTAGTGCCACCACCGATATGATGACCTGAGGCGGAGGGACCCGGACCCGCTTGCCCACCTGCAGGCACATGCCAGGAGGGGCACGGTGCCATGACCAGGTAGGTGCAACATCCATACACTTTTATCTTCCATACAGGTATCACGGTTGCATGTGTCTGGCACATGGGGGGGCCTCCAGGTGTTGGCCATGGTGGTGTTATCAGGATGTGAGGTGGGTGGGTCTGGCTGTGTGGGATTGCACACACATGGGGGTGGGGAGACTTTGCTACAGGATTGTACTGATGTTCCTCTCTCTATGTTTGCACCTTAGGCCCAGATGAGTGCAGGCTGGCAAGGGAGAGGAGGCGCCGCCAGGAGGACCATCAGGCTGGGAGGGGCGAAGGTCCGAAGAGGCGCAGGGACCAGCCTGATGATGGTGAGTGCCTTACATCCATGATTACTATTGCATGCTGTGTAACGGGGGGGCAGCGGGGCATGGCCACCATCCATTGACACCACTGCCATGCACGCAACTTCTTACAGTCAGCACTGTCCAGTGGCACTGCATGTCTGGGAGTGCGTCAATGGTGGTCCATGTGTGCACCGGGCACATGGCTGTGCCACTGCCTTCACACCACATAGCCAAGTCACTGTACAACCACGGTGGTGCTGTGCAGGACATGAGCGATGGGTGTGTGCAGTGGTCCACGTGGCTGTGGCTGCCTGGGTAGGCAGGTCTTGTGGACATGGTCACTGTGGGTGGTCACACACCATCACAGGGGCATGGCACATGGCTGTATGCCATGCATAATGGGTTTGATGCAGGGGACTGGACAGTCACATGTATTGACTCTGCTCCCTTGTCCTAGGTGGACAATGCTGGATGGCCCTGGAACGGGCCATACAAGAAATACTGCAGCTGGCATGGGTGTCCCTGGCAGCATTGGAGAGGTCGGAGTGACATGGGGTCCAGAGGAGGAGAACCCGGAGGCACCACAGGAGTGCAGAGCAGGGCAGAGAATAGGCCCTCTATGACCCCCTGACACCCATATCCCCTGGACACACCCTCACACCCCTTCTTCCCTCTCCCATTTGTGTACCCCACCCCATGCCTGCCCCCACCTGGTTTGAGGCTCTTCCCCCCACCCTTGTATATATTTGTAAATATGTGTCATAGTTCTTATATTTTAATACATACATTTTGTTATAACAACTGTGGTGGTCTCTGATTTGCAGCGGGCTACAGGTGCTCAGCTGCAGTGGTGTGCATGGCATCAGGGGTGGTGCATGCATGGGCGCGTGTGTGTGTGTGCAGAGGTGAACCGCCTATGGTGTGGGCAGGGGGATCAGTCACTGTCTGTGGTTTGTGTGTTGTACTCTGTGCACTGGATGCCTGTGTGCAGTGGTCCAAGGGGCCTGCACTGTGTGCATGGCACCCCTGTCAGACCATCCATGGCCTGTGCAGCTGACACCCTTGCACGTCTGTGATATGCACGGTCTGCTGGCGTGTCAGTGGTGGCTGCTGTGGCCAGTGCTGGGATGGGATGGGATGTGTCCTTGGGAGGGAGTGCAGGGTGCTGTACTGCTGGAGGTGGGGTCCGGGGCATGCCCTGTTGTATGTGGGGTACCTTGTGTGCTGACACATGGTCGGTCTCTCAACTGTACCTCGGGGGGGGACGTGCAGGGTGGCACTGTGTATACATCTGTTGCATCACTGTCTGCTGCTGCCCACTGCAGGGTGTCCATGCTGAGGCTGCCTTGCATGGCTCCATGGTGCACAGGGTTGCATTGTCACAGTGTGGGTTGTGGCATGCATGGGTTGTCCTGCACTGTTGGGTGCTACTCCTGGGTAGGGTGTATGGGGATCATGGTGCAGGGTGTGCTCTGCATTTGTGGGATGGTGTGGTATGGGGTGGTCGGCCATCCTTGTGTGCCAGTCACGGCTTGCCAGGGGGTGTGATGGGGCACCATGGCCCGGCTGTGGGTTGGGTGCTGGTCTCCATGGGCCAGTGGTTATTCCAGCCCTCCCCCAGTTGTGCAGTGCATGGGGTGTGGGGATGATGTCTGTTCTGCTGTGTGTTTCTCTGCCCATCTGTGGCATGGGTGGTGGGCCCCTGCATCCCTGGTTGTGCTGTTGCATTGCTGCCCTGCTGATGGGGGGGTGTCCCTGGTTGCGCTATGGCGCATCTGGACTGCTCAGCTGAACATCCTTTGTTGCGCTATGGCGCATCAAATATGTTCAGCTTCACCTCCCTAGTTGCGCTATGGCCCAGGTGGTGTGATATTCAGACATCGGCCGTAGGTGCATCTTGGCCTGCGCAGTTTTTGAATATCGCGCTTCTTGCACATGGCCGCAGTGGACTTGCGTTTGCTCCTGCTATTGCGCACTTTTTGGGTGCAGTTTGAATATCTGGGCCAGAAGGTTTACACATCGTGTCATTAGGAGCTTGCAGAACAACAAAACAACTGGAAGCTGACAGAAACGCTATGTGTGCCTATATTTCATAGGACATTGTACATCTCGCATTGGCATTCCCATATGGCATAGGACTTTTACATACTCTCTCAGTGGCACTGACCACAACATGAACATTTCTTCTAGTGGCACTGGCCACAACTGAACACACATTTACTGACAGAACTCTTTCACCTGGCTTTCCCATATGGCATAGGACTTTTACATTTCTTTCAGTGGCACTGGCCACAACTGGGAATACTTCAAGTGGCACTGGCCACAAGTGAGCATACATATGGCTAATAACTAGCACATCCCACTTCAAGGGGGTAAAATTCTCTTCAGATATTGGCCACTATGACTAAAGTAACCAGGCACCCTTACTGAATCTGTAGTCCTGAACTGGTTACTCCAGATGGGGGGCTGACCACCCTTGGACCCAAATCCATGCCCAGCCATTCTTTCAGAGTTACACCTTAAACATCTTGAAAACACTTGGTAAATGCATCACTGAATGAACTTTGCATCCATCATTTAAGAAACACTACACTAGTAGTGTGAGAACTAAAGTCCAGAATAATGTGAATTAGTCATACATTTGGACCTCACACTTGTCAGTCAATGTTAAACTGAGAACAGACTCAAACTTCTGAACAGAACAGGTGTATATTTCCCTCTTCATCAGAGAAACACCACAAAATAGGTGCTTTCTTTGGGCAGCACAAAGTCATATCTTACTCACTGTTAGAACATTACAGGCAGCTTCAAAATATCCTGGATCAAAAAGGGGTGTTTCCCCGAGGATCCATCCACTAGCAGTCCTTTTCACCCCTCCAGAGATGAAAATCAGGGGATCCTGCTGTAGACAATGGTTTCCTCCACTTCTCTTGGCAGGTTGGAGAATACCAGAACTAGGATGAGAAAGTAGGCTCTCCTCACACTTCAAACTCCAGCTTCCACTCCCTGCACTGACTCACTACAACTGACTACAACATGACTGACTACTGACTACCAGCCCAAGATTCTAAAACTCTCCACTCAGAGTGGCTATGACTTGTGCTGATGTGAGAGTTCAAAATGAGCTAATTTCTCTTATCTCAGCTGAGGCCAAGTAAACAAGAGAGTGAGTAGGTGAAAAAAAAACATTTAACTAGTTATTCACCAGCTGCCTTTCTCTACCTAGCATGGACACTGAGGGGATTCTAGTAATCCCAGGGGACTGGGTGGTTACATTAGCTTATGTCACTCCTATCTGTTAGTCCAAGTAAGCAATGCCCTCTCCCCTCTACAAATGACCTCAGCAGACCACCATGGCTGTACCTGTCCCCATCCTGTTCCATCACTACGTGTCTCTTCATGTATCCACATTTATGCTGACATCAATACATGTTTTGCTTCTGAAGCCTCAGTTCTCCGAGTTAGAATTTACAGAATTATTTTGACAACATTCAGAGCACGTTCTTCTCTAATAAACATTTTCTTAATGCTGGAAAAATGGTCAATGTCTTTGACAGTAAAAGTATTCCATCAGATTACACACTACCCATGCACTCCAGATATTTAATGAAGTCCCTTTGAAGATGATCCTTACTTCAAGGACTCTGCTTGGAGTGTGACTGGATCAAAGCCTCAACTTTTCCTACCACATTGACACCATCCATAAAACCCTCCTCACCTAATGTGGTGCACTACACTTCAAAACATCCTGGCTTACACTCCCTGTTAGAAGATCATCCATAACATTATCCTCCATATGTTTGAGTATGTAGATGTGGTGTACAGTGCTGCTCCTTGATCTGACCAGGCTGGATTCTTTTTTCCACTTCTTCTACTTTTGTGACCTCAACTGCCCTCGTGGCACACACTAATGCTTCCCTGCTTCTGCTCCTCCATTCCCTCTCATTCCCATCAGTCCTCTTACTCCCTCTGCTACTATGATTATGACTCTTTTGCTGTCCCCTGCTCCAAAACTGATGTTAGCCAATCAGCCTTCTCTTCATGCCTCCTCCTCCTCCTCTATGGAAACATTTCCCACTTCACTCTCCATCCTCCCCCCTCTTCCTAACCATCAATGTCCTCCCTTGTGATCTCTCCATCTAACCCTGCTGCTGTAACGAACCCACCCCCTTCCTCTGCCCCTCTATAATTTCATCTAAAACTGTTCCCCCTTTCCCATCACCACCTTCTGCCCATTTTGTCCTTTTTGGACTGCTACTGGCTGCCCAGTAGTGCTTTTCTTGGTGAATATGCACATTCTGCTCCATGTTCTTGGGAGAGCACCAGTTCCATAGTTTACCTAAGACAAAAAGCAGCACCTAGTTCATTGATTTTGTTGTGGTACTCTGTTTATTTGCATGCTCCTGTCTTATTTACTTATGTGCCCTTTTAATTATTTTATTATTTTATTACTACACTTTACTCCTATTGCAATGTGTTACTGTACATTTGTTCCTATGTTTTCACTGCAATAGTTATCGGTGAATTGTTATAGTACTCTTCCTCTGTAGCACCCCCTTGAAATGAACCTTGCCTTAATGTGCCTTTCCATACAGAAATAGATCAAATAAATATATTGCATATGCCGAAGACAGGCAAGACCATTAACAGAGGGTTTGATTCCAAGTTTTAATGAGTTCTTCTTGATATATTGGTAATAGTTAAGTAAATATGTCCATAATATTTAAATATTCCCATACAACATAGAAACATAGAAGTTGATGGCAGATAAGGACTGCAAGGCCTATCCAGTCTGCCCATTTCTATATATACCCTATGAATGTGCCATTGACCTTTTCTCTGTCAATGGCCTATCTATTCATACTCATCTGTATTGCTCCCTTATGCCTATCCCATGCCTGTTTGAAGCCCTGCACTGTGCTCATATCCACCACTTCTTGAGGATGGCCGTTCCATGCATCCACCACCCTTTCTGTGAAAAAGAACTTCCTCACATTACCCCTCAATTGGCCTCCTTCTAATCTCATGCTGTGTCCTCTTGTCCTGCTACTTTTCTTATATTGAAACATGTTACAGTCTTTCACCTTGTTAATGCCCTTAAGGTGTTTGAATGTTTCAATCATATCACCTCTCTCCCTCCCTCCTTTGCTCTAGGGTATACATGTTGAGCTCAGTTAATCTGGCGTCATATGTTTTCTGATGCAGTCCCTGCATAATTTTGGTTGCCCTTCTCTGGACTGCCTCAATTTGGTTAATGTCCTTGTGAAGGCATGGCCTCCAGTACTGCAAGCAGTACTCCAGATGGGGCCTAACATGTGTCTTGTAAAGAGGGACTATTACCTCCCTCTTATGACTTGTGATACTCCTACTAATACACCCAAACATCCCTCTAGCCTTACCTACTGCTTTAGTGGTCTTCTTGGATGATTTCAGGTCATCGTTGATGATGTCGCCCAAGTCACTTTCTTCCCTTGTGTCTGCCAGCAACTTCCCTCCCAGCCTATAGGTGGCTTCAGGGTTTCTCTTCCCTATGTGCATGATCTTGCATTTCTTATCATTTCTTTAGCAAAGATGATACTCCAATGCACCCTATCTCCTCTGCCTCCTCAAACCGCCCTCCTTTTATTTTAAATTGGTCAAGATACACCAGGTCCACAGCTATGTCACAAACAACAAGTCTAGATCCAGCAGCGACTCTCTTGACCTCAAACTTCTATCCCTAACCCTTGAAGAAGTACTCAGACCACTGACCAAGATCTTCAACCTCTCCCTCAGCCTCAGCCAATTCCCGGACAAATGGAAGCTGGCTACTATGACCCCTATATTCAAAAGTGGTGAATAAACTGCCCATGAAAATTTCCACCCAATCTCCATTCTACCTCCTCTCTCTAAGGCCCTTGAACGTATTGTGGCCAGCCAGTTCACAGAGTTCCTGGACACTCACAACATCCTTTGCAAGTAACAAAACTTTAGAAAAGGTCACAGCACTTCTACAGCATTACTTGAATTCACCGGAGCCATTCACTACTCATTGGATAATGGTAAACTAACAGGGGCTGTGTTCATCGATTTAACTGAGGCCTTTGATACTGTCAACCACCATCTCCTACTTGTCCAACTTCAGAAGGCTGGGCTGTCACCTGACTCAGTCAACTGGTTCAATAGCTATCTAGGCAACTGGACCCAAAGAGTACAGAACAACTCTCTGATGCCAGACCAGTCCTCATTAGTGTTCCACAAGGGTCTATCCTAGGCCCCCTCCTTTTAGCCTATTCCTGAATGCACTTCCAGACTCAAGCCCAGAACAGATAATACTCTATGCGGATGATGCTGTTACATAGATACATAGATACATAGATAGTGTCGGCAGATAAGGGCCTATGGCCCACCTAGTCTGCCCATTTGAGCTTGTAAGTTCAGTTTGTTTTCCTAGAAGTCTATTTCCCCTTACCCCTGACCTCTAGAATTCCTTTATGTCTATCCCATGCATTCTTAAATCCCGTGATTGTTTCAGCCCCCACCACTTCCTCTGGCTGGAAGTGTTCCACCTGTCCACCACCCGTTCTGTGAAGAAATTCTTTCTCATGTTTCCTCTGAATCGTCCTCCTCCAACTTCATCCCATGCCTCTAGTCCTGAAACATCTTTTTCGCTTAAAAATAGTGTTTTCCTGCCCTGTTCCTCCTGTAAGATACTTGTATGTCTCTATCATATCCCCTCTCCCTCCTCTCCTCCAGGGGTACATGTTCAGTTCCTTCAACCTGTCTTCATAGGATTTGTGATGCAACCATGCACCATCTTTGTTGCCCTCCTCTGAACCTTCTCTACCCTGTCTATGTCCTTACGTAGGTATGGTCTCCAGAACTGTACACTGTACTCCAGGTGGGGGCCTCACTAGTGTCTTGTATGGCGGAGTTATGACCTCCCTTTTCCTGCTGGTGATGCCCTGCCTATACATCCCAGCATCCTATTTGCTTTACCTGATGCCTTGTCACACTGTTTTCCTAATTTTGAGGTCATCAGAGATGACAACCCCAAGATCCTTTTCCTGTTTGGTGCTATATCCTCACCCCAACTGATATATTGTGCCAGGGTTTTGTGCCCATATGCCGATTATCTTGCACTTCTTGCATTGGAATTTCAACTGCCAAACCCTTGACCATTCTTCAAGTTTCTGCAGGTCCCTTCTCATTCTGTCTACACCCTCTGGTGTGTCTACTCTGTTACAGAGCTTTGTGTCATCAGCGAACAGTGAAATTCTGCCTTCTATATCCTGTGCAATGTCACTGATGAAGATGTTGAATAGGACCAGTCCCAGCACATCCCTGTGGTACCCCACTGGTCACTCTTCCCTCTGTGGAGTGACAGCCATTTACCACCACCTCTGTGTCCTGCCACCCAACCAGTTACCTAACACCCACCACACTACTGTCCTGCTCCACACCCATATTCCCAGTTTGTATAATAGTCTTCTATGTGGCACAGTGTCAAAGGCCTTGCTGAAGTCCAGATAGGCCATGTCCACTGCCTCCCTGATCCACCTCCCTAGTCACCCAGTCAAAATTCAATGAGGTTGGTCTGACATGACCTCCCCTGGTGAAACCATGCTGCCTTGGGTCCTGTAGTCCATTGACAACCAGATGTTCCACCAATCTCTCCTTCAGTAGTGCTTCCATGATCTTTCCCACTCACCGAGGTGAGGCTGACTGGTCTGTAGTTCCCTGCTTCCTCTTTTGTTCCCACTTTTGTATAAGGGACTACATCTGCTGTCCTCCAGTCTTTGGGTACCTCCCTGTTTCCAGTGATTGGCTGAACAGGATAGCCAGAGGAGTTCACGCCACCACCTCTCTTAGTTCTTTAAGGACCCTAGGGTGCACCCCATCTGGCCTCATTGCTTTGTCAACTCTATTACTTCAGTTCCTTCAGACCCTTTCGTAAAGGACTTGTGTCCATTTCTGCACCATTCTCACCCCTTGTACTCCTTCAGACCCATTACCCACCTCTTCCTTAGTAAAGACTGAGCAGAAATACCTGTTCAATATGTCAGCTTTACTGTTGTCATCCTCCATGCGGCTCCCATCCTCCCCTTCAGTCTAACTATCCTCCTTTGTCCTTCTTTTTTCACTTATGTACCTGTAAAAGGTTTTGTCCCTTTAACCACTGATTTTGCAATGTGTTCTTCTGTCTGAGCTTTGGCTTCCCTTACTGACTTCCCTGCCTCCCTTTGTTTCTCCTGGTACTTCTCCCTATCCCCTTCTGCCTGTGTCTTTTTGTATTGCCTGAATGCAGTCTTTTTGGCTTTCACTTTCTTTGCTACCTCTTTGGAAAACCATAATGGTCTCCTCTTTCTTTTCCTCTTGCTGTTATCCTTGCCTCCCATCACGATCCTGTAGAACTGCAAGGTAACCTGTAGTGGGGTTTCACATCAATTGAAAACTGGCTCTTGCAACACAAGCAGTTACTAAATCAGAAAAAACTAAGACCATGCTCTTCAGCAGCTCGCAGAACAAAAATAAACAGTACCACCTCACAGTTAACACCAAACTCGGAGCCACCATTGATCAAGTTGATACTTTCAAGTATCTTGGCATCACCCTTGACTCCAAACTCTTCTATGCCACCCATATCAGTAATGTCACCAAGATGGCCAACACCAGACTGGGCGTACTGTACCGTCACCAAAACACCTAACCTCTGAAGCATTGTCTATTGCCATTCAAAGCTCAGTTGTGAGTGTTATTGACTATGGACTCGTAGTCTATGGCTCTGCCACTACCTCCACACTCAAATGAATTGCCACCTCCCTGAATAAAGCATGTCATCTCACCACCGGAGTTCACCGTCTCACCCATACCTGTGATCCCTACTCCAAAACTGGATGGCTTCAATTAAAAAACAAATTCAGTATCAAATCTGCATCATGACCAAGAAAATAATGATGGGCATTGCCCCCCAGGAGTCTGCTCCCTTCTTAAAACCAGAGTAAACAACTGCAACAGCAGGAGCTCAAAACCACAGCTACTGCGAATCCCTCATTGTCGTACCATTCAAGGTCGAAGGTCTTTCTCTTACAGGGCCCCCAGTTGGCTCAATAACCTTGCCAGTGACATCAATGCCTTGCCAACTCTGGGCGCCTTCAAAAAGAAGCTCCACAAATCTCTGGTAGCTTCTAGTACCTGTGATTGCCTTAGTTAAGCACCATCATTTCAGCAGCTCCCATACTCACCACTGTCCATGCTAACCCTGCTCTTCACCCTTCTCTATACCCTACTCTTTCCCTTGCTCAACCTTATACTCAAATACTCTGTCCTGACAATGCCCTCTAGACTGCAATACCCTATTCCACCCCACTCTCTCCCTTTCCCCTCACTTATGTTGTAATACACCTCCTATTGGTATTGTAATATGTCCTGTTACTTGTACTTGAAATCAAGTTGTTATAACCACTAGGCATTATGACTGTCTTACTCTGTAATTTCATAAACTATATTGTCTGTTCTTCTGACGTGGAACTTTTGCAAAAGATCCTCGGCTCAAAGGTATTATGTAATCCTAGATTTAAATAAATAAATAAATAAAAATAAAACCCCAGTTGCCACTCTTCTGACCATTTTGCTAGTTTATCCAGTTCTCTTCTCATTCTGCCCACCCCATCTGGATCATCTACTCTGTTGCAGATCTTGGTCACATCTGCAAACAGACACACCTTACCCTCCAGTCCATCTGCAATGTCAGTGATGATGATATTGAAGAGGACTGGCCCTAGGACTGATCCCTGAGGTACCCCACTTGTGACTTGTATCTCTTCTGACTGAATACCTTTTACCACCACTCTGTTTTCTGCCCAACAACCAGTTTGCCATGATGTTGACCAAAGTCTGACCCACCCTGAGCCTACCCAGCTTAGTAATCAATCTTCTATATGGAACAGTGTCAAAAGCTTTGCTGAAGTCAAGGTAGGTGATATCAACTGCTCCCCCTTGGTCCACCACTCTGGTTAACCAGTCAAAGAAATCTATGAGATTAGTTTGACAGGACCTTCCTTTTGTAAACCCATGCTGTCTTGGATCCTGTGCTCCTATGGATTCTAGGTGTTGCACTATCCTTTCCTTAAGGAGTGTCCCCATAATCTTGCCCACTACTGAGGTACGACTGACTGGTCTGTAGTTCCCTGCCTCTTCCCTGCTACCACTCTTGTAGATTGGGATCATGTGAGCCCTTCTCCAGTCTTCTGGGACCTCTCCTGTGCTCAGAGACTCACTAAACAGTTTTGATAATGTCTCTGCTAGTTCCACCCTTAGCTCCTTTAGTACCCTGGGATGTATTCCATCAGGTCCCATTGCCTTGTCTACCCTGAGCTATTGAGCTCTTGTAGGACCCTTTCTTTTGTAAAGAGACTAGTGCACACCTCCCTCACACATGTGTCCATGGTGCTGAGCTGTGTGCCCTGCCCTACCTTCTCTTCAGTAAATACTGAGCAGAAGTATCTATTTAGGATAGATGCTTTTACATGGTCCTCCTCCTCACATGCCCCCTTATCCCCTTTGGTCTTAGCAATACCCCCTCTGGACTTTCTCCTTTCACTAATGTATCTATAGAAAGTCTTGTCACCTTCTTTTACTGTTCATGCTAGTGTTTTCTCAGTTTGGGCCTTTGCCTGTCTTACTGTCTTCTCTGCTTCCCTTAGGGAAGTTTGGTATGCCTCCCTATCTTCATCCTGCTGCGTTCCCTTATATTTTCTGAATGGCAGCCTTTTGGCTCTGACCTTTTCTGCTACTGTGTTTGAGAAAATAAGTGGTTTCCTTCTTCTTTTGCACTTCCTTTTCTCACTAAAACAGTGGGTTGTTGCTTCAATTATTGCATCTTTAATGCTTGCTCACTTTAACCTGTACCCCCTCACCTGTATGTCTTTTTTGCCAGGGCTAGCTTAACTCTGTTGGCCATCTTATCAAAGTCAGCTCCTCTGAAGTCCCATATTTTTGTCTTGGAATGGGATGATTTTGTTCTAGTGGCCAAATTGAACCATACCATGTGATGGTCACTGGCACCCAGGTGACCTCTACCTGGGATCTGTGATCCTTTCCCTGTTAGTCAGTACTAGATCTATGATAGTTCTGTCTCTTGTGGGTTGTTGTACAAGTTGTTTGAGTCCCTCTTCCTGCATGGAATCCACCATATGTCTTGTTCTGGCAGATGTCCCTACTGGTATTGACTAATCTGTATCTGACATGTTGAGGATCCCATTATCAGTACTGCCCCTTTAGCTGTCATGTTTTGTATATCCTCTAACAGTAATGTGTCTATGTCCTCCCCCTGGTCTGGAGGCCTGTACACAACCCTAGTTCGTATGGCTGTTCCATTTCCTGTTTCCAGGGTGACCCACAGTTCTTCTGGCTTCTTATGTGTAATCAGAATGTCTGTAGCTTTGATATTTTCATTGACATAAGGGGTCACTCCACCCCCCCTCCATTTTGCACCTTGGTCTCTTCTGAACAGTACATAGCCAGATACTGAAGTCTCCCAAGTGTGGTTACTGGTAAACCATGTCTTGCTAATGGCTACTATGTCCAGTTTAGCCTCTGTCATTATTGCCTGCAGGTCTGGGATCTTGTTTCCCAGACTGCGAGCATTTGTGTACATGATTTTCCATTGGCCAGATTTCAGTGTGTTAGTTGTTGGGCAAGGCCCGGCATTTCCCCTGTGCATCATATGGGGAGCCAGACCTTTTTCTTTACCTGGTGATGCAAATGAACTACAAACATGCTGAACTCCTGTTTGACCACTATCTGAGGGGGGAAGGGTGTTCTTCCCATTTGACGTATGAGGTGCTGCACCCCTCTCCCCATTTGATAGCTTAAGTATTCTGCAAAGATTTCTTTTTTTTTTCCATTAAGATTTTATTAACAGCTTTTATACAGAGAATGTATCCGCTAACACACAGAACCTCCATGTGAAATGTACATACATGCACAAAACATATAAGATATGATACATCCTCTGCCCCCCCAGACCACCCCCCTTCCCCTAACCCCCCACAAGGCTCTGAGGTACCTACCCAACTCTGTAAACAAAACACAAAGAAAGGAAAAACATCTCTATATTGTGTAACAAGTATAAAGGGGGCCCATATTTTATTAAACCTAGGAGTTTATTTTGAAGAATGGCAGTCATTCTCTCAATTCGAGATTAGCAAGAAGGTCCTCCAACCATTCGCATAACTAATCACAACAGAATCCTTCCAGTGTCTGAGTACCACTTTTTGAGGGATGCCGAGATTAATAATATATGAAACCTCCTACTTTTAAAGGAATAGAAGCTACATCTCCCAACAAACAGATTTCGGGAGTGAAAAGGTCTCCCAGCCCTAACAACGGATCTACCCCATTCTTGATACTTGTCCAGAGTGGCACTATCTTTGGACAGTTCCAAAATATGTGTAACAAATCTCCCACCCTTGCTGGCACCCATCACAGGACGCGCTGTAGTTATTCTCAACTTCGCCAAATTCTGAGGGGAATAATAAATATTATGGAGTATTTTGAACTGAATCAATCTCAGCCGGTCTTGGGAGATCAATTTATGACAGCTATGCCACAATCCTGTCCAGTCCAGATCCCTACTAGGAAACACGGAAGCCCAATAAGAAGATGGGCTAAGTTCTGGGAATAGGCCCAATTAAATAACATAGAATAGAGATTTGAGACAGCATGTGGTAGCCCTGCCAGAGGTCAGAAGTCTCAGAAAACTCAAATTTCGAATCTGTATTGCCCTATGACCCAGCTTGCTAACTACGAGATGACGGAGCTGGTAGACCTGAAAAATCGCCGAGGTTGGCAACTTAAACTTGCTCATAATCTCAGATGCAGGAAGCACATATCCGTCTGCTGAGATTAAATCCCTTATACAGCACTCACCCCCCTGCACCAACCAGGCAGCCTTCATAAATCTACCTTCAATACGAAACCTAGGATTACCCCTTATGGGCTGGGACGGATCAGTAGCATGAGAATATTTCAGGAAACCACAAAGCTGCATGTGAGCCCTCACAGAGACCCCAATCGGGGATTTCCTGACAGCCCCTGGTAAGAGATTGGGATTAATGTACAACAGAGCCTCAGGAACCAAACCCGCTCCTTTAATGAGGGCTAACTCAATCTGTAACCATACAGGAATATACGAAGCCTCCGTGCCCTGCACCCACCTCAGATACTTGTTAGCCTGGCCCGCCCAAAAATAGAGTCCCAGGTGCGGTAATCTAAGTCCACCTAATAGTTTGGGGGCAGCCAGCTTGTGATAGGCCATTCTAGCTTTCTTGTACCCCCACACAAAGTTGGCGATAAGCCCATGAATCTTTTTGAACCATGAAAGGAGCGAAATATTCAGAGCACTAAGGGGATAAAACAGCCTAGGAAACACATTCATTTTAACCAAATTTATCCTCCCCCACAACGAGATCGGAAGTTTGGCCCACCTTTTTAAATCTAGGTCAATTGTATGAACCAGAGAGTCCAGATTTAGCTGCCGTATACGCCTCGCATTTCTAGATAAAGTAAGACCCAAATATCTAATGGCATCCGAATTCCACTACAGGCCCATCTCCGTTATCTCCTGCCTGAATACCTTTCTATTAAGAGGATAAACTGCAGTTTTACCCAAATTTAATTTATAGTTAGCCAGAGAGCTATAGTCTTGTATCGTTTTCAATAGAGCAGGAATAGAGTCATTCGGATACGAGATATATACCAAGAGGTCATCCGCATAGGCTGTTACCTTTACAGTACTTTCCTGAATCTTAATCCCTTTTATTTCATGATTATAAAGTATACTCTTAATCAGGGGTTCAAGGTATAAATTAAAAAGAGGGGACACGCATCCCTGACAATACCCACATATAACCTGAAAGGTCCGATGTCACCCCATTACGAGAAATCCTTGCTGTGGGATTAAGGTAAAGAGATCTAATCCATTGCAGAAATAGCTCCTGGAAACCAAATTTTCTCACTGTAGTTATTAAATACTGCCAGTGGACCCTATCGAACGCCTTCTCTCCGTCCAACGAGACCAAAACCATGAGGTCATTGCTCTCCTCGGACGCGGAGAAGACATGCGCCACTGTTCTCAAATGATCATTTATTGACCTTTCCTGCATAAATCCAACCTGCTCCACGCAAATCAAATCAGGTAAAACCCTATTTAAACGATCTGCTAACACCTTCGCCAAAATTTTTATATCATAATTGAGCAGAGAAAACGGCCTATAACTAGCCAGTTGTTTGAGCGGTTTATCAGGTTTCGGGATTAAAACAATAAGTGCCTCAGACAGGGATTGATCTGAATCCTGACCACTAAGAACATACTGGAACAAGGACACCAGGAGTGGTGACAGTTGTTTGGAAAATACCTTGTAAAAATTAGGCGAAAAGCCGTCTGGCCCCGGTGTTTTGTCCAAAGGGAGCCCCTTGATAACCTTCTCCACCTCCTCTCGGGAAATACCAGAGGTAAGAGCCACCTGCTGATGCTCCGCCAGAGAAGGAAGGTTTAAATCCTCGAGAGAGGCCCATATTTCCTCCTCTGAGGGGGGTTTCGCCATTGGACTATAAAGGGAATCAAAATAACTTCTAAATTCCTCCACTATCTCTGATGGAGAAGTCTTAATCCGACCATCTTTTTCGGACTGAACCGCCTGAATTATACAGGAGGCCTCAAATTGTTGGATACGCCTCGCCAGCAGTTTACCCGCCTTTCTCCCCTGATCCAAGTAGCTAGCTTTAGTTTTGATTAACGCCAATTCAGCTTGCTCCCCTAATAATGTGAGATAAAAACCTTTAATTTAATTAATTCCTGCTTATCTTCCTCTGAAGAATCATGGGACAGGCTGATCTCCCTAACTCGTATCGAGCCAGTACATCCATCATGAGTCTCTTTTTCTTTTCCTTTAACTGTCTGTCCTATCAGAACCCCCTAATGAACGCTTTAAATGCCCCCAAACCATATCTGGACGAGCATCTTTCTTTCACATTGTTTTGAACAAACTCGCTATTTGAGAGGAAATATATTTAACTATATTATGGTTTCTCAAGATTTGGTTGTTGAATTTCCATCTGTTACTACCTTTAGAAGGGAAGCGGTAAATCACAAGCATACATTACCGCGATGGTCCAGGGAGGCCTCATTGTATTTCAGAGCCTAATACCCCAGAAAGGAGAGTACGCGAAAAGCCAAATGTAATCGATACGGGAGGCCGTGCGTGAGCGGAAGAAATAAAAGTATACTCCCGATCCCCGGTGAAAACCTCCACACATCCGATAAACCAAATTGATCCACCCAATCCCTCATGGCTCTTGAGCGGTGAAAGTCCTGACTTATATGCTTGGACCTGTCCAATAAAGGATCCACCACCACGTTGAAATCCCCACCAATAATAATAGGAACATTAACAAAGGGTGCCAAAACTTCCACTAACTGCACGAAAAAATCCTGTGTATCCGAGTTGGGACCATAAACTGAGTCAATCAAGATCTCTAAAGTCTGCAGTTTCCCAAGAACCAATATATATCTACCCACTTTATCCTGCAGTATCTGAAGGGGAGTGAAGGGCACAGCCCTGTGAACTAAGACCATAACCCTCTACTTGGGAGCTCTCGTGAAGCTGAAAACTTGTCCAACCTGAAGACGCCATATTATTACACTGCATCTAATAAATGTGTCTCTTGCAAAAAACTATATCTGCTCCTAAAGCATTTAAGTGTTTCAAAATTTTATATTGTTTGGATTTTGTCTTCCCCTTAACATTCCAACTTAAACACTTAAAACTTGTGAGATACCATAGATCCAAACCAAAAACCAGAAATCAACCTTAACGTATTTCAAACACATTCCCCATCTATTACCTCAGAGCCTTGTATGAACCACCTCCCCACCCTCCCACCAAACATCCCAAACCAAAAACTAGACCCCATACCCCAAAACCCCCATTAGACCCTCCCACCACATCACGGCCCATGATGACAGCTCGCTCTGCCGCCTCATCCACTGCCCTGCCATCCCCCTAGCCCAATATCAGACTGGTCTACATCCATAAGCCCTCCCCAGCAACGTTCCAAACCAAATACCTGGGTGAGCCTATCCTACACCTAACAACATTATACCCCATTATAAACCGTCCAACCTTACACTCATGCCATATTAACCAACCCCCGCTCCCAAAAACTAACCCGAAACCACTACACTGACTCACCCACAAAACTCAAAAAGAAAAAAACTTGCAAAATTCTGTGTAACCACAACCACCCCGGTATTCCCCTCCCCTTCCCATAGCCCTGTCTAATTAGTTCAAGTGCAGGTAGAAAAAAAAGGGGAGGAAAAAACCTCAAAGTCCCCTTCCAACTAAAGAAGCCTAAAAAAAAACATAACCAAAATATGCCTGTCCTCCTGCACCTTTTAAAGATGTAACCCAGAAATATCTGAATAATCTCAGCACTACATATTGGCCACTGAGTACCGCGCTGGCCTGTTTCAGTTCCCAGAAAAAAAAAAAAAAGATATGCAGCAGAAGTCCATCGAGCAGACCATCCTCAAAAATGTCCAGCATCTCCTGAGAGCATCTCCCTTTATATCACCGAGCACCTTCACATTCCAGATAGGGAGTTGCAGCTTCCTTCGGGCCCTTAAACGATCTGCTTCCTGCCTCCGGCCTCATAAGCACCCAATAAGTCCTTGGGCATAGAATCTCCCGGGTTACTACATCAACCAGCAAAATGACTGGCAGATGATCCAGTACTCCCAATGAATAAAACTCCACAAAATTAGACAGGCATTTTAGGAGGATCCACACTCCCTTAAATAAAAAGACGCTCCAGCTTTCCTTACAAACTCTCAACTGGATAACTCCTTACTCCTGGGGGAACCAAGTATCCCAGTCATTTAACTTTAAACAAATTAGGAAGGATCTTCTTAAGCACATCCAGGGCTGACTCCACATCCTCAAAGACCTTCCAAATATCATCCACCAGGACATGTAGCCTTGAAGGGTAGGTCACCCTAAACTTAATGCCCGCCGCACTAACTTTGAAACCAGGGTGAAAGGTCGCCTCCGCTGAACAGACAATGGCAAATCTTGTGTCACCCAAGATTCGCACCTCCCACTGCAGTGACTTGACTTCTTTTACCTTCTGAGGAACAGTTCCCTTTCTTGATAGCTCAGGAACTTAGCCATAAAGATACGGGGGGGGTGCACCTGGGGGCGGAATAGGACGCAAAGCGCGATGTGCCCTCTCAATGTTGTAACAGGCACTGAAGGGTGAGGGGCCTGCTATTTTCTCCACAAACCGCTGGAAAAATTTGACTGGGTCCCCTCCTTCCTCTCTCTCCGGTAGGCCAATTAAAATGATATAAATACGCCGGCTTCGACCCTCCAAGTCCTCGGTCTTCCTGTCAAGCTTGGTAATGTGCAGATTAATGTGTGTAAGCGCCCCCTCGACCTTGTCTGCTCTGCTTTCCAATGACTTCACCTGGACCTCATTATCCATCATTCTTATTGTGAGATCATTTAAGGCACTCGCAATACTTTTAAGTTCTGAAGCCAATTCCGCCATCTCTGCTCTAAATGGACGGAATTCATCGAGAAACCATGAGACCGGCAGCTGTTCATCCCCTCCGTCGCCTGGGCTACAGGACTGGGAAGGTTGTAGCGGCAGGGCCCTTGACTTCTTCGCGGCCTTCTCAGGCGTTGAGGGTGGTGTGCGCTTCGGCATCTACTCCTCCATCAGCGACCCAGTAGCTGCTTCCTAATATCCACAACCTCAGCAAATGAACCAGGTACCGTTTTGCAATTAAAAAAAAAATGAATAAGCTTAAATTAGGCAGGGGTTAGGCAGAGCGTACAGCGAGTGCAGCTAGCAAGGAAACAGCATCACGTGACTATTCTGCAAAGATTTCAAGCTTCTGCCCCAATGCACTGACTCCCTCCTTAGTTAGATGCAGTCCATCAAATTTAAAGAACTTTTGCTCCCAAAACTGTTGCCAGTTCACTACAAATTTGTGTCCTTTTTCCTGGCACCAGCCCTTGAGCCACATGTTTAGCTCCCCTATCTCCCATTCTCTGACCTTTTGTCCATCTGTCCCCCCTCTCCCAGACTGGCAGGATCGCAGAGAAGGAGATGCCAGAAGAAATGGATGATAGTTTGTCACCCAGCCTGGTCAGGTGTTCCTTGGACTCCACAGCTGACTGGCTGGCAAGATCATTAGTCCCTATGTGTACCAGGATGTCAATGTTTTCTCCTGCTTCCTGAACAATTTTAGCAATGCGGTCAGTGTCTCTTCATGCTGATGTACCTGGGAGACATCTGACCATTACCCCTGGCTGGAGATACGTATCAACTCCCCAAATCATGGAGTCTCCTATGATCAGAAGTTTTTTGGATTTCCTTTTGTTTTTTTTTTGTTTTGGTTCCTGTTTTGGGTGAGTTTTGCTGTGCTAGCTCCTGTGCTGCAGTGCCTGGCTCTGCAGTGTCCTTTGCCCCTTTGTTTGATTTCGGAGATAGAGGCAGATACTTGTTCATAGTTTTTATATGGTTTGTGGAGGTGATATGTTGGAGATCACCGAGTGATGGGGCACCCAATTTTCCCCTCCTAACCACTTGCCAACCTCCTGGACCAACTACCCTCTGTGGTCAAGGTGCTTCTGTTGGATGTTGAGATAATGGCAGGTGGTTCTTATAATATATTTCCTCTTGAATATTCAATTTGAGGCGTGTAATCTCTGCACATGCTGCCTGGAGCTGAGCCCTTAGATCTTCAATGGCTCAGCATGTAGGACAGCGTCCTAGATCCTGTAAAACTGCCCTTCTGAAAAGTGTTCCACAGTACCTGATATCCATTCCAGATAAGTTGCTGGGTTTATAACCTGGTCAGAGTAATTAGAAGGAAGAAAATGAAAGCAAAAGTTTGATTTTGTGTTTTGTTTGTTTGTTTTTGTATAACTTGTTATAACAAATTAAATTACTAGTGCCCCTGTAAATGAGGTCACTGTGTGGCTACCCCTCTGATCCACCCCTTCCTGCTTTGCTATAGGAAATGTCATGACTGTGCTACCCTATAAAAGAAGTGCAGTGTGGGATGGTTGGGGATGGGGGTGGGTGGTTGGGCCCTTCCCCTGCCGAAAAAGAAGAACCACAGACAAAAGAAACAAGGAGATAAGAGCAGAAACAATCAGCCAACAACAAATGCAGTATCCCTGAAATGTTATCCTAATGATAGATAAAACTGTTAAACCTGTAAAGCACCACCTGTAATAATGTCACAGAAGATATACCCTGTAAGAAACACTTTGCTACAGAGAAATATAAAACAGTAACAGAAGATATACCTTAAAAAGACAATTTGAATCAGATTATTACAGCAGTAATCTGTAAGCACACACCTGTAGGCACACCCTGTAATAATGCAGCAGAAGGTATACCCAGTGACAACAATTTGATCAGAGAAAAATAAAGCAATAACATTTTAGCAACAAACAGTAACAATCCCTGCTAGTACAAAATAAAAATAGCAACACACAGTAAATCTACCTAGCCAAAAGAAGCCTTAATCCTTATCCTTGCTCTGGTAAGGTTCTTTGCTGTGTCCTTTCAAGAAACCTAGAAGAAAAGAGCTCAGGTGAAGCTAGGTGCCTTGGCCAGCAAACCTAGTCAACCACAAGAGTAGGCAAACCATACTACAGTAGTAAATGGCTGTGTAAGATGAAAGAACAGCAACATTTATTGTGTATGCTAATGTAGTAAATGTAGCAGCCTGTTTTAATCAATATATAAAACTACACTGTTCATTGATTTGCATCTGCATGACATTTGAGCTTAAACTACAAATGCAGAACCACTGAAGGGACTGCAAACGGTCAGTGCCAATACATACTTCCAGTAATTGGAGGTAATGTTAAGAAGCCTTAACAGTAATTTTAAAAAGCAGCAGAACAGGTCACTGGTACAAGGGATACCACACAATAGAGTTTTTGGTTTTGGGGGAATACTGTATATAAACACCATGGATGGACCCCTAAGAACTGCATATAAAGTATTCCCTATGACTGCACCCTCAAAAGTGCATTATGTTTCCAGAATGAGTAATTCAGAAAGAAAAACGTAAATATTAAAATGGGAGTTGGTGGTTTTATATATATTTTTTAAGAAAAATCTGGTTTGGAGAGAAAATATGTTCTGGTTGAAGTGGCTGCTGCTGTCTCATTGCTTGTTGCTTGGGTTAGGAGTGTGGCTGGATGAAAATATTGACACCCTTATGTGACATGTTTAAATTAATTAGGTAACCAGATGTTCCCTTCTCATATTAGAACACTTAAGTAACAAGCTGGGGTTGGCACCAGGCACAGCTCTTGGACATGAATACAAGACATTGTTATAGCCATAGTCTGTTGGCTTAGGAGTGACTAGGCACTATCCAGGTACTGCATTTTAATATTTACCGTTAAATCTTTATATGAGTAATTTCATACACTTTTTTGAGGTAACACTTTTTATTAGACTAACCAAAGAATATTTACACAAGCTTTTGAGGCATCTATGATAAATTTATTAGATGAAAAGGAAACTAACCAGTTATTCAAAATAGATACACAATTTTGTGGCTCACAGGTTGTTTAAAACAAGGTGGAGGGTTGTAGAGGAAGTAATTTAATACAGTACAGTGGACCACTAGAAGATAGACCTCATATAACTGTGTCACTGAAAGATAAGACAACTGACATGCAAATGGTTAGCTACATGAAAGAGATTCCATAAGAAAAGGATCAATTGCCGAAAGTTCAGTTAAGTATGCAGGATGTGTGAGGCTGGCAGTTCAGAGAGTTAATTGACTGTTTCTGAATAGGTGGCTTTTATAAGTCAATGATGTCCCAAAAAGAACAGAGGAATTTATAAAATAGCACTGTAAATGGCAGGGCATAGCACTACAGTGTAAATTGCCAAAACTCAGTACGGCAATGGGTAATTTCATGCTTTTTGGTGTGTTACATACAGCTGAGGAGCCTCAAAAAGAGTTTCCAATTTTGTCCTCTAGAAATGGCCTAAAATGCCAATGTGCATGCAAATACATTATTCTGGATGCACCCCATGGACTCAAAATACGTTATTCGTTAATCCCTATGTCCCTTCAAGAAGACTCTTTGATAATATCCTACTTTTATCTCTATACAAAAATATCACAGATAAACACATAAAAACATAGATGTTTATTGTCAGAATAAGACTTGTGGTCCATGTAGCCTGCCTGTTTCTCTCGCTCTTGATGGAACTGAAAGTAGTGTGCTGTGGGATCCAAAAACTACAATAAATCTCAAGCAATTTTAAACAATATACAGTCAGTTCAACAACCTAACCCACCGACAGAAAAAAAACAAGTTCTAGCCAGAGCCGATAGAACTTTGAAGAGCTACCAAATGACTAAAATTACAAATGTGCATAGAAATTATGCAACACCCTGGTGTAACTTGGCTATTTTTTGGAGGTATTGCACCAAATTTTCAACATGACCTTTTTGGGACCCCTCCTCATGAAGAATGCCAGTGTCATTTTGTTCACTTGTCCTGAAGGGTAGTTTGGCAGAGTGAAAGCACTATTTTTTTAATATTCAGACATTGGGAGCAAACTTGGTATAAGGTTGAGGAACTTTGCAAAGCTTCGGGAAGTGCGACATTCCCAGATTTTTACCAACATCACTGGCAAAATATAAATTTACAACATCTCAATCTCCAATACAAATTCCCTTTTTGAGTTTTTCTTCTGAAAGAGATTTTTGCTGTTGTACATGACATGGTCATAACAACAAGTACAAACAGTATTTAAAAGTTAAATATTTAAAATGCACACTACACACTGCAGTAATATTATATAACTATTAAGAAGCAATGATCAAATATAGAAAACATATTTTATTAAAAAAATTGCTCCATACTTTCACTCAAATATTATTTTGGAGAAACATTTCAGATAGCAATTTATTATTTTCTTGTTGGTGTTGTACAGTGCCGTTCAGTCACAATCATCAAAAACTGGCATGCTGCTAATTCAGTCTTCTTGAATTTATTTAGTCAGAGTACATGCTGGTGTGTGTGTGTGCATGCAACCTGTAACTGTAGATAAAATACTATAGTCCCCAGTTCTGGCAGTCTCTCACCATTCACCAGGCCTAAATGCAGTGTGGAAACCAAGCACTTACCCTGCCACCACATTGTAACCATCTCTGTGGATTATCCAAGGGTTTAAAGCCCAAGTGGTGTGAGTTCCTTACCTCTTACCAGCACTAAATCCACTACAGTGTGGGTAAGTTTGCTCTGAGCCTGCCCCACATGGTATTATACCTGAGGATAAACTGGGGGCATTATCTACCTTTTACCAGCACTAAATTCATCACAGTGAGTGAGTGGGGGTTGGGAGCTGCACAGTACCTGTACCTGTGGATAAACAAAGAGCTTTAGTTTACCCTTTAGTGCTATCTCAATTTATAATTTTCTTGTTGGCACCGTATAATGCTGTTCAGTCACAATCATCAAACACTAGCATACTGCTAATTCAGTCCTCTTGAATTTATTTAGTTAGAGTACATGCTGGTGCATGTGTGTGTGTGTGTGTGTGCATGCAATCTGTCCCTGTAGATAAACAACATGCTATAGTCCCCAGTTCTGGCAGTCTCTCACAATTCACCAGGACTAAATGCAGACAGTGTGTAAACCAAGGACTCGATTCCAAGACAGTTAAGCCAGGCATAAACGCAGTACACCAGTGCTGACAGTGCAAATCGCAAGTTACGTCAGTGATCTGCGACTTGTGATTCAAAGAGAACACTTACGTTGCACCCAGCAACTTCTACGAGCACCACAAGTTACGAGGCAGATATGACAGAAAATGCATACGCCACTGCATAATGCCGCCTACAACAGGGGTAACACTCCAGCACCACAGAAATGTGATTTCAAAACAGATGGTGTACAGAGATACAGCAGATGATGGCCACATAAGTTAGAACAGGCAAAAGCTGTCTTAAACAGAGCACAGGCCAGTGGAATACCCTCCCCCCAAGACAAACAGCACCACACCACACAAACAACAGTGCCCCAAGGTGGACCACACTGCAAACAGTGGAACACCTAAGCTAACACACCCAGTAGACACAGGACATAGTGAAAGGGGCAGCAACACATGTGCCAATGGTGCAGGTGGCACAGAAGGCAAAGGGTGCACAGAGGTCACAGACACAATGCTGGGGCGATGGCTCCACCAGGCACAATGCCCCTGCTATGGCCACTGATACATGTAAACAGTGCAACCATGACACAGACACAGCATTGGGTGGCACAGATCTGTAGACATATGGCAGTGAGACACACCAATGCCTGTGCCACTAGTGCCACCCACAGGGTACACTGGACCCCGGGTTGAAGGGTGCCATACAGGCCCAAGGCCACCACATAGCCATAATTTGCAATGAGTGGTAGCATGTGGCCCAGACCTGGCATGATGCACTGCTGCAGACAGGGCACCATGCAACCCTGGCCACCCGTGCACGCCAATGGCTGTGAGGTGCACAGCTGGTACACAGCAACCATGTGCACAGTGGAGATGCACAAGTGATGGTGCAGTACCACCACAGGTGCACCTGCATGTGCACAGGGAGACACATACAGACACACTGACCACAGACAGATGCGCAGAGACATGGGTGAGTAAAAGGCATTTAATGCAGCACCATGGGAGGAACAGTAGGCAGCAACAACAACTACAACATCAACAAAAACAAAAATAACGACAACAATATGAACAACAACAATAACAATGGGAAACAACACCCCCCAGTACTCAGTACAGACAGCAGTAGTGTACGATACAGACTGGGTCCACATGACCCCCCCCAATGGCAGTCCCCCAGCAACCACTGCCACCCACCCAGGCAGGCAGCCTGACTCAGACACCCCATACATGGGTGTCCCCTGGTCCCAGGGAACACAGCCCACAAGCCCCCCACCCTGCAGATACATGCCAGGTGCCTCACCTTGCCCCAGTTGACACACAGTATGGTCTAGGCCTCCACCGCAACAGTCTATGTACACAGTCCAAGCTCGTACATGTCTAGTGCCTCTGCAGCACAGATAGGAGAGTGCCGAGCAATCCATGCAGGCATGCAATGTCAGCCATAATGGTGGACATGAGCACCACCAGGTGCTGGTCACCAGGCACTGGCTGCCCTGGGTACAGGTTCACCTGCAGTCCCACCTGTCCACCAGGTGCCTCTGCAGTAGCGCTATGGCCAACCTGCAGCTGAGGGGCAGGGTCACTGTACCTACAGTGGTGGACAGCACCGGCATCCTGGGGCATGTCATCAAGCCCCTGCACCACCACAACATGTGCTTCGACCACCGGCACCCCTCTGGCCAGCACTGCCACCTCTGGCTCCCCTGTAGACTGTTCCACCACCACCAGGCCCTCCTCGTCCTCCTGCATAGCATTCACAGCCACATTTTCAGCACCCAGATCTGCCACAGCCAGCTCCCACATGGACACCACCACATGATGCCCCTCAGACTCCTGAGTCCCACTATCACAGGAGTCCTCCTCTGCCATCATGTCCCCCTCCTCCTCCTCCTCATCCATTGTGGGCAGTACTGGGTGCAACCTGTGGCACCGGCATGTAGCGCGGTGGTACACCTCTGCATCCTGGGCCTTCAGGTCAGCCATTGCCTGCAGCAGTGTCCACTGCCATGGGGCAAGTCGGTTCCCACCACCTGCAAGGGAGAAGTGCATGGGTCACAGCAGGAAACACAGTACAGATTGGCACACATTCATGCATACCACAGCACACACTGCAAGCAGTGCCAGACACACACACGTACAAACACCATCCAGAAAATGTAGCATGGTGGCATGCACACTGGTTTAGCACAATGCCCACTGCAGATGCACATGGCTACACCTAGGACATACGGCAGAGCGCAGCTGGCTGCCACTGCACATGTGACCATGTCCATGCAATGCAGGCCCTTACCCCCCTGCAGCCACCTTGCTGTGGGTATGCTGTGCGGTGGGCCATGATGGCACCTACCTGACCTCTAGTGACCATGACCACTGGGATTGGTCGCCTTTGGGGGGCCCCGATCCAACAGACATATATGTATAAATATTTAGGTCTTTGGATTGATAGTTCATTAAGTTGGAATATACACATTGAAAATTTAATAAAGAACTTAAATAAAAGAATAGGGGCTCTTTATAGGGTTCGATCATTAATGAGTAAGGAGGCAAGGGAAAATGTGGTAAACATGATGGTTATCCCCATGATTGATTATGGGGATATATTTTATTCTTGTGGGAGAAAGCAGGATTTAAGGAAGTTGGAAGTAAGTTATAATAACCTGGCCAGATTTATCTTGGGGGTTCCTAGACTAACTCATAGATGCTTACTTTATGATCAATTGAAATGGTTAACACTTTATGAACATAGCAATGCACATGTGCTAGCCTTTATTTACAAAGGATTGCAGGGGACGCATCCACAGTATGTGGTAGAAAATCTGATATATAGGGATAAATTGGCTTCTTTGAGAAATTGTAAAGCACCTAGTTTGGAATTGCCTAGTTGTAGTTTAGAGATAGGACGACAATCTTTGTACTATAGAGGAGCCATGAGTTGGAATGCAATCCCTGAGTCTTTGTTTATGTCTAATGTGAAAAATCACTGGTCTTTGATTCAACACTGGTATCATACTAGTTTACGACAAAAAAGGCAATGTTGTGATATATAAAGGTTTTTTATATTCTAGGAGGTTATTATTTATTATTCGCATTGTGTAATTTAAGATGTATTGTATGTATTTGTGTATTGTATGGAAAAATTAGTATTGTCTGTGTTGCAACATTTTCCTTTTTATTGTATATTAATGTTGGGACCTCGTTGAAAATGAGCTATGCTCAATCGAGATTATCCTTTATTCATTTCTCTTATGAATAAAAACATTTTACTACTACTACTACTAATATGTGTTCCCCACCGCTAGTGGCCATGCACTTGTTCCAGGGCTGGATGCTCCTGCTGCCCATGCTGGCCAGAACCTGCACCTGTGTGGGGGAAGAACAGTGTCATACAGGTACACCACAGCAGGGAAGTGCACTGGTTGTGGAGTAGTGGTTGTGGCATGCAACATGTCATTGTACCCACCTTTGGTGCTGCCACCGCCAGTCCTCATCTCTCTGCCCTTCTGCACCGCCATGTCGAGCTGGCAGTTTAGTACCTCTGGCTCCTACCTGGCCAGGTTCTGCCACGCGGGTGTGCAGCTGATGCATACTGCATGACACCCCATGGACCGCACTGATGCACGCTGCAATGGCATGCCATGCCCTCTCCCGCTCAGCAGTTGTGCAGCCCCAGCAGCCAGGTGAAAACAGTGTGGTGCACCACTGCTGCACCTGGTTCATGAGCTGTGCCATCTCCTCCAGCATGTAGTTCAGAACACGGCCACTCAGGCTGTCATCCTTGCTGCATGACATGGTGATCCATGACCTGCAACATAACCATGACAGGGTCTCCAGCTGCGGCCATACACGGTGCAAGGCACAATCACCCTGAACAAGGCACCTACCTTCACCATGTTCCATGTACACCCCTGATGGCAGGCCTGCAGACAGATGTTTGGCACCTGGATGGGGAAATGGAAGCATGGCAGTGAACAGAGGTGACATCGGTTAGTGCTGCATGAGTGGTGGTGCTGCCCAGGACCTCCACCTCCCACAGTTCCATGTGCGCCACACCTGAGGTTACCACTGGGGGTCCACAGTACCGACTGCATGTACCACATGCTGCAAGAATACTATGCAGCATTTAAGACTGTGCAATGGTCCCTCACCCATCCCAGAGGTGCAGGTACTGCACTGTCATTGTATCCACCAATTGCCAATGTGTGTTCCACGTGCTGTGGCATACATGCACAGTACAGTGTCAATTGCATGGGGCACTGAGTGCTGTACATGTACAGGCTGTGTGATGCCCATGTACCCACCCATACCCCACCATCCCACAGCATCAAACACCATAGCACTGGCCTGCATATTTCACAGCACAGAGCCAGTATGTGTGGCACTGTCCTATACTGCACATTGCCATGTTTACAGATAGTGGGTTCCACATAGTTGGTGATCAGGACTGTTCCCCATCAATGTAGGACACAGATGTGTCATGGAATGTGTGTCCAGAATGGGCCTTTCCATCCTGAGGTACATCCTCACACCTATGCAGAGCACAGGTGTATATGTGTGTGTGAATCCCAGAGCTATGCAGAATCCATAACATTTGAGAGGTTTATACTCACCAATCAGTTGGCTGTGCTGTGTGACAACAGATGCCAGTCTTACTGTGCACCCCATGAATGCCCAGTCTCGTTCCACTGCTGTTGGGATCTGCTGTGTGTCAGGAGAGTGAGTTTTGTGGCCTAGCACCTTCTGATGGTGTCCTCACACGTGTTCCACATACAAGCTACATGTGCGGTTAATGAATGACACCACACAGAGGAGTTGTTCAGTGTGTTGTATTAGTGACAGGTGGGTACAAATGGGTGACACTGTGCAATACAGTCAACTACTGGTGACAACCCCCACACACACCATCACCCAGTGCCCATGCAATGCACATTCGTGATCCCACACAGTGCCCCCACATGGCCCCAGACACATGCACATGCACACCCCTCACACACAGCTGCCACATGTACCCTGTGCCCACCCCATGTGCAGCCCACACCCGCAGCCAACCACAGGCAATATTGTGCCATGGGTGCATGTCTGTCCTGTGCCTGTCACTAGTGCCCAGTCCTCTTCCGCTTTGTGGACTGTGTAGTGGCACTTGTCCCACCCTGGACATGCTGCACACCAGTCATGCCACCACTGTCATTGGGTGCCACTGGCACCACTGTCATCCTGGTCCTGCTGCATCTCCCCAGTGCAGGTGGCGCATATTGTGGTGCTATCCCTTGGCTACTCCCCATTGGTGCTTTGCTGTCTGTGGCCTTCCTCCATGCCACTGCCTGTGCCACCTCCTGCCATGAGCCAGTGGTCCTGTGCCCTGTACCCAGCACCTTCTTCCCCATTAAGCTGGCAGAGGGTGTTGCTGCTGCCTTCTTGCCAGGTGACCCTGCAGCCCATGCTGCCACCGGTGTATGTCCAGTTGCCTTTGGTGGCCAATGATGCCCCACTGCTGTAGGTGTTGGTGGCACAGAGGGCTGCAGTGCCTGTGCTGTGGACAGTGGCACTGGTGCCGGAGGTTACGGTGCTGCTGCCACCTGCTGTGTCACAGCTGTAGGGGGTGGTGGGGGTGGTGTTGGTGATGGTGGTGGTGGTATTTGTGCTGTTGGGGGCAGTGGTAGGGGTGCTTGTGGCACTGGCTTTTGCACTGCCCCTGGCTATGGCGCTGTGGACTCTGCACCTCTGTCTGGCACTATTTGCAGGGTTGTTGCTGGCTGCTCCTCCGGTGCCACCTGTGTGGATGTGTCATGCCCAGCAATGACCCATTGGTGCAGGTCTGCTTGTGTAGCCTGCAGCAGAGCCATAAGGGCATCGGCCTGCTTTGCCTGTTACATCACTGACTCCTCGATGGCCATGGCAAGGTGGGTGATGGCACACGTCTGTGCCTGTGCACTGGACTGTGCTGTGGCCATGGCCTCCATGATCCATTCCATGGCACTAGTGGTGGTCTGCACCCCAGTCTCCAGCACCCTAATCAGTGCTGCCATCTGCTCCTACTGTGATGCTTGGTGGGCATCCATACTGAGCCTTATGCAGGCCAGCATCTCTGCCTGCTCAGCTTGGGCAGTCACAAGGGTCTGGCAGAACCATGCATAGTCAGTCAGGGTCCGTGGCCTCTCCTCATTGAGTGATATCATCCCATTCAGGGCCTCCTCCAGCTTCTGGTAGGATGTTGGGCTCAGGTCCTGTGCTTCATATCCCCCAGGCTGCCACAGCTTAGGTAGTCACTGAAGTCCATCCCTATCTCCTCCTGCCACTATTCTCCCTCTGTTTGCTGCTCTCCCACCACTGGTGTCTCCACTGTGTCCTGCAGGGCCTACCCTGTGGTGTCGGGTGCACCGTCCACTGCCACTGTGTCCACTGCTGCTGTGCCTGTGGGGACACATCAATGCATCAGTGATATAACCAGTGCCATGCCTGCTACCATCCCGTTCCTGCATTGCTCTCCCATGTCCTTACCTGCCCCATTGCCATCTGCTTCTACACCTGTGGGAGAATGTGAAGGGATCAGTGTTGCTGCACCATTGCACGATGCCTGTGCCTGCCATGGTCCACTACCCTGCAGCTCCATCCTGCAGGGTGGCTGCACAGAAGGCCATTGGCTTATCTTCCCCTGTGTCCTCTGGCTCATCACCTGTAGATTTAATGACAGTGCTTTAGCGCTACAACACTCGTCAATGCCCAGCATGTATGCCAAAATCCACACCACTGTGTCACTGTGCACCTCATGCTGGGCAGTGCGGGACACCATCTTACCTGCCCCTGTGTCTGCTGCAACTGCACCTGTGGGGGGGGAGTTATAGTGCAACAGTGTTGACTGCCCCTGTGGTGGCTGCAATGTCTGCTGTTCATAGGGCCGTGCACCATGCCAGGCTACATTCCCACATTGTCCCTCCATCTGTGTATTGTTCCACTTTGCATTGCTGTGCCCCACCTTCACGGTCCCACTGTGCTGCAGCACACTGTGCTCACAGCATGTCACATCCCCTCCTGACCATTGTTACTTTACATCTACATGTGACATTTGCTATGCTTTGCACATCCACTTACCCGTCCTTGCATCCATCCTGAACGTGTCCAGCTGTGAGTCCCCATGGAAACTGTCCTGGCTCACAAATGCCAACACCCTCTCTTCGAGTGTGCTTAGGGGTCACACATCCTGTGGTCTACCTCCTGCAGCCATTGCCTGCCGCTTGTTGTATGCCTCCTTTGCCTTGGCATGGCACTTGAGGTCACTGTACCACTTCTGCAGGTCCCACACGGTGTGGTGCGTGTGTGCCACCACATTCACCATCTGCACAGCTACATCCCATGTCACTTTCCTCTGTAGCCATTCTTGTCACTTGTCCCCCTTCCCCAGCAGGTCTGGATTTGCTTCCAGCACTTCCAGGAGAACATCGATCTCTTCAAAGGTGAAGTTCCTCTTTCGCTTTTTGCTAACACCTGCTGCCTCTCCCCCGCTACCTGCCATCTTGTAGCCCCAACGACATGCCTGCAACTTATGCACAACTTTATGGTCATAGAGTTGTGACATCTGTAGTGCTATGCCGCTTTTGCAGGCTGCGACATGCACTAGCGGTGTTAGCTGAGACATGCGTATACTGGCATTTCTTGGCGTATCTTGCCGCTGTCTTGGAATCTGGCACAGCTCACATGTCATAGGGATTTTGGCATATCTTGTGCATTGATATACTTTGCTCACTGCTTTATCCATTGTCTTGGAATCTGGCCCCAAGTACTTACCCTGCCCTCACACTGTTGCTGTCTTTGTGGATTATTCAAGGGTTTAAAGCCCAAGTGGTGACAGACTCTTACCTCTTACCAGTACTAAATCCATCACAGTGTGGGTAAGTTTACACTGAGCCTGCTCCACATGGTACTGTACCTGTGAATAAACAGAGGGCTTTATCTACTTTTTACCAGTACTATATTCATCACAGTGGATGAGTGGGTGGCTGGGTAGGGGGGTGCACAATACCTGTCCCTGTGGATAAACAAAGAGCTTTAGTTTACCTTCTAGTGCTATCTCAACTGTACCTTGTATGAGCATTGAGAAGAAAAGTCAGCAGTGAACCTGATTTTGTGAATAAACAGAAGTGTTGTAAGTCTTCACCTTTCACTAGCACTAGATAGCAAATATACAAAGATTGAATACAAAAATATGAATAGAAAACAGAAGAAAATGGTCTCAGATCCCAATAAATGTCCATATGAATGAGAGAAATAACAAGGCTGCAGCTGGACTGTCTGTAATCTGACAGTGTAGTCTGCCTGACTGTTTCAGAGCTTCAATAAATTCCAAAACAACAGATAATGAGTTAACCCTTAGGTTGCAGAAAAATATAGAATAAATCTAGTAGACTGAGCTGGACAGATGCTTAATCTGAAGCCCTGCAAAGGTTCAATTGAGGGGCCAGAAACAGTTTAAAAAGTTTTTTTTTTTGGTTAATATTCTGTGAAATTCAGAGGTACAATGCAGTAGCACCCCCCTCCCTTCAAATGCCTTTAACATAGAGCAGCAAATAGCAAAAATCAGAGGGGGAGTGCACTATTTTGCAGCTGTGGAGGAATACTTCTAAAGGTCCAAAAAGGGAGTTCCACGATCAGCCATTTTTAGAGCTACAATCTGATTCCAACAGGGCTATAGGATCCACCCACAGCCCTAAAATCTAGATCAAGCAGTACAGTGGTAGTGATGAAAATGTTTTCTTCTACTTTAGTATACCTCAAGGTACAGTACCTTGAGAAAATTGGATCAAATTACCTTTGAAAACAATGAAGATGCAGCAGCATGCTTGCCTCACTTACTGCAGCATGTCAAGGCAATCAAAAACTTATGTGTGGCCACAAAAGTACATTCAGTAAGAACTTGAAGTTATTTGAAACCGAGTTTCAATTGGCTTGCAGTGTGTACTGTACTCTGTCATTTACAAAGATGTGAATGACAGAATGCAGTACACACTACGAGCCAATTGGTCATCAGGGTCCACCAATGGGCTGCAGGGTGTACAGTAGTTGTCATTCATAGACATCTCTATGGGCAGGCAGCCGTGATGGTATGCGGGTGGGTTGTGCTGCCGCCACATGTCAGGACCTGCTGGGATGGGGGAGCGGGGTGGGAGGAGGGTGCCTGAGTGGGAGGGGGTCCACTGGACCACCAGAGGTATTAGGGTAGTGCATAACACACTGTGATTGGTTCAGGTTGGGGGTGGTCCCACTATACCAGTAGGGCTGTCTATGTGTGTTTCACTGCTCCTTCAGTGATACGGTCAGGGAGTGGGATACTGCCATACCACCAGGGCATGTCACAGAACACTATCATCACAGTCAGGGATATAGGCAGGGAAAGGGTGACACTAGACTGACAGGGTGGGCAGGCTGCCATGCTGCTGCTGTCTGCAGTATGGCAGTCTGCCTGTGGGTGACCACCCACTTAAATCTAGTAGAAATAGACTTATTTTTGGGATTCACATCTCTGGACTTGGTCCGGGGATGTGCCTCCAATTTGGGCTGTGAATGGGGCTGTGCTCCACATGTACGGGCATGCCCCCTTCACAGCACCTCCAGATGCACAGCATATCATTATGGGTGTATGCAGTACATCTACGATGCATTGGTACATCAGGGATGTGCCAGCACAGAATTGCACCAGTTCACAAACTAGGGTTACGCTGGCATCTCAGATGCATGGGTGCATCCCTTTTGTGAATCCTGTCCCTGATGTTTAAAAAATTATTAAACCACACATTGTACATTGGGGTTTTATTTCTCTGATGGTCCCTAGCATTATGTTCCATGTGTCTGTGGTAAGGTTTTTTCTACTTTTTCTTGCCAGTTTTATGGCCCCTAGGGGTAGCTTTTATTGCCTTTGATCTGTAAGAATTTTCATAGAATGCCTTTGGGAATTGTGTCAATTAAAGGTCTAAGTCCATTAAAGGTGTATTGGCTTTTTTTTACCCAATGACAGCACTTTACAAGGAAAATTGCATTACATCCTCAATAACAACAGTTGTCACTTAGAGAAATTTTACTTCATCTGGGGAGGGAGGATAAACACTTTTTCAAAGCTGTTAACTTTCACAAAGCAGTTGCAGTTAGATGTTGTGACTAGCTCATACACATAAATAAGCTAATTATAAATAAGTAATAAGTAGTAAAAACATATTTAAGAACTCTGTGGCTAGTCTGGAAAGGCATGTTTAAAGAGATGAGTCTTTAGGCCCCTCATAAATATCTCCACTGATAGGGTCTCCCTTGCAGAACTAGAAAGTTAGTTCCAGAGGACTGGGTTGGCAACCTTGAAAGCCCAATCACCAGAGGTTTTCAGCCTGGCACTCAGAACCACAAGGAGGTCCCTGGTGGAGGAGCAGAGGGAGTGGATCAGAGTGGTAGGGGTTAGAAGCTGTCAGGTTGCTAGGGTTTGATCCCTACAGGGTTTTGTAGGTGAGCATGCCCACCTTGAAGATGATCCTACACTTGACAAGCAGCCAGTGCAGATCTCACAGGACCGGGTTCACATGACATGATCTAGACAGGCCATTCAGTAACCTGGCCTTTGTGATCTGCACCTGCTGCAGTCAGTGGAGGGTCCCTCCACAGACCTTGAAGTATAAAACATTGCAGTATTCAAGCCTGGAAATGACAAAGACATGTACTAGTGATGGTAGGTTCTCGGGCAGAACTATGGGTTTGATCCAGGTTACCTTCCTTAAGTGTCAAAAATCACTTTGGACAACAGATGACACCTGAACATGATGTGTCAATCTGTCTTCCTGGAAGATGCCCAGACTTCTCACCCTAGAGGGAAGCCATCAATGGAGTGGTTCCCAGGACCAATACTGTTGCCACTCCAGAGGCTATCCCATCATGCCTATGACCAGGCTCAATCACCAGGAACTCCATCTTATTGGAATTTAGCCTCAACCAGTTGGAGGCCATCCAGTCCTGAATTTCAGCCAGGCAGTTTTTAAGCACTTCCATGGTATCATTTTTTCCATGGGCAAAAGACATGTACAGCTGGGTATCCTCTGTATGGCAGTGAAAACCCAAACTGTACCATTACAATGAGACCTCCCAGGGGTAGCATGTATACCACAAATAGTATTGGTGAAAGGATCAACCCCTGAGGAAGTCCACATGGCAGGAGCTTCAGGGAGGAGGAGAAATTCCCCATCACCAACCATTGCTTCCTGGACTAGGACTCAAACCAGTTGATGACAGTACCGGTGAGCTGACAGTATTCTCTAAGGTAATCCAAAAGCGGAATGTGGTCCACAGTGTCAAATGTTGAGGAGAGATTAAGGAAAATGAGAGCTGACCAGTCTCCTCTGTCTCTTGCCCTGAGGATGTCCTTTTGCATCCTGACCAATGCTGTTTCAGTGTTATGCCTAGCCCTGAAACTGAACTGGAATGGCTCATACTGTAGAGTAGATTTCATAGGCTGTGATGTGCACCTCAAGCTGCAGTGTCACTATTTTCTCAACAACTTTCCCTAAAAATGGGAAGTAGGAGATACAGTAGGTTGATATTTTGCCAGGACATCAGGGTCTAATTGACATAATTCCCAGAAATATTCTGGGAAATTCCAGCAGCAAATGCAATAAAAAAACTGCATGGCTACCCCAGGGGGCCATGAAACTGTAAGGGAAAAGTAAAAAGAAAACTTTCCACAGGCACAGGGAACAGAATGCCAAGGGCAATCACAGAAACAAAAAAACTCATGCACAACATGTGTATTTATAATTTTTGCTTGTAGTTTTCATTAAGGTTACATTCAGTGTGAGTGATCTGGTTGCATAATGTTGTTTATGATGTCAGTGACAGGGCTTTCAGGTCTTGGCATTTCAGACATACATAAGCCTGTGCTTGATCTCCCATATTGCACAATTTTTTCTTCCTCACTACATTTTTTGTTGTATGATAGAAACTCTTAGTTGTTTTTTTCAAATTCAATAAGCTTTATTTAATGAAACTCTTAGCTGTCACTGCAAATGCAGTTAAGAAGAGCTAAACAGCAGACTTTCCTATAACTGAACTTAGTTCTATAGTATTTTGTAGTCAGTTGAATTAGCCCTTGCTTAGCCTTATGTATGTTTGAATACAATTTGAGTCACCTGTTTTGAAGGTTGTGATATAACCGCTCCACCATAGGAAGTGCAACTCAGTTATCTGTAGTGCTGTTACATACTGAATATGTGTTTACTTAACAGGCAAATGATCAGTGGTATAACACCTAGGAGGAATTTAAACATTCATTTGTAAGATGTAGACTCACTTGAGTAATGATTCATGGTGGCCTGGAGATGGAATTGTAAATTAAATGAGAAGTCAATTTAGCTAAGAACAACAATTTGTAAAATCCCCACTGATAAAACACCTGGTGGGATTATAACACTAGTCATCTGTTTTGCAGGTTGTGATATAATCTCTACACTATAAAAAATGTAACTTGCTTACCTGTAGCTCAGTGGCACACTGAAGGTGCGCTTGGTTAATAAGCAAGGGTTCCATGGTTTATGTTCAGGTAGGTATAGTTTAAGTCCTGGCAGGGACTTAAACATGTTTTCAACTTATTTTTGTAAGATGGAAACTCACTTGAGTGTGTTTATGGTGGTGTGAGAAGAATAGTTATTTAAACAAGACGTAAATTTAGATAAGAACAAAAATTTGTGAAGGTAAATTGCCTGCTGGTATTAGATCCCAAGTCACTCGTTTTGCAGGTTGTGACATACAGTACATCTACACCACAGAAACTGCAACTTACTCATCTGCAGCTCAGTGGCACACTGAATGTATATTTGTTTAGCAGGACAATGATCCATAATTCAAATCCAGGTAAACATACTGTAGTTCAAATCCTGGTAGGTACTTAAATATTTTTTTCAATTTTTATTCTTGTAAGATGGAAACTTACTTTAGGGGCAATTAATGGTGGTGTGGAGATTGCATAGTAAATGATATGAGAAGTAAATTTAGCTATGAAGAACAATTTGTGAAGGTAAATCACTTGTTGGGATTAGAGCCTCTGTCACTTCTTTTCCAGGTTGTGACTTAACCTCTAGTGCACAGAAACTGTAATTCTCATACCTGCAGTTCAGTGGCACACTGAATGTGTGTTTGTTAAGCAGGCAACAGACTACTTGTTTAAATCCAGGTAAGCAGACAGTATATTTGTTTTAGTACATACTTTGCAGTTTACAGTTATTATTTGGCACCTTTTGTAAGGTGATCTGTGCAGCTGAAAGTTAGACCAGAGAGCTGCACATGGCACCAGGAATTGAACTGCCTGAAATGGAATAGCACTAGAGCCACTGTGTGCAATATTCCACCTGGGCATGAAAATGAGCATATTAGGCAGGCAAGGTGATAAGGGGTCATCTGCATGCCCATTATGGGCTTGTTTGCATGAGGTGCTGCAGCCCCTTAATGTTCAATCCTGTGGAAAAGGGAAAGCTCTGATGGTTCAGCAGTTCCCTCCCTCTATCTACTGTTGCCATATAGAACAGCATCTCTGGTGGCATAGTGGTTCCCCCTAATCTCCCTTGCCATATAGAATAGTACACTTGGTGGTCCATTGCATCCTCAGTCTCCCAGTATATATATATTTTGAAAGTCCCTTGTGGTCCAGTGGTCTCACCAGTTGCCTAGTAGATATATTTTAAAAGTCCCTAATGGTCCTGTGATTCCCACTGATCTCCCAGTAGATAACAGGTGGAGATTGTGGACAGTTGGGGGCAGGGGAGAACAACTCGACCATGAAGGGCTTTTAAAATATATCTACATGGGTGACTGGAGGGGAACCCTGCACCACCAGGAACTTTTAAAATAAGACAAACAGAAAAGGCTTGCAAAACCCTCCACACTGACATAGGACTAATTGTTAGGACTAAAGACCTAAAGACAGTCAAGCATGTCAGAAATTCAAGTTTTATTTTACCCACATGCTGTGCAAGAAAGCTGCAATAAGATGCTTGGCTTACTTTTAAAATATATGTACTAGGTAACTGGTAAGTAACCAATGAACCAGCAGGGACTTTCAAAATATATTGACTTTGCCATGGGGAAGGGATGTGACAGGTTTATCTTCTTACCCCTGTTTCCGTGTTGTCTAAAGAGAAACCTTTCTTTAGTATACTTTCTGTGCCTTTCATTACCTTTCTGTTATTTTTTTTTTTTGGATTTAGTACGCTTTATTGACATTTTTTAAAAACACATCTTCCTTAAATAGCATACCAGATAGCCTTAAGCATGTCAAAACTAATCACTCTATTCATCACCCACCCCGACCCTCCTCCCCAACCATTCAGTCTATATCTTATTCAGCTAATAAGACCCCCCCACTACAGTACCTTCACTCTCCTGGAGAACTGGGACATAAAAGTCTAGGGGTAACCTGATAAATAAGTATGACTATCATTTCATATACTACTTCACGTATATTAAATTTCTTATCTTCTTGAGATTCATGCATATCTATCTATCTATAAATCCTTATATCTCTCAGCCAAAAATCATGAAAACTTCTCCCATCTGTTATTAAAAGTATCTAAAGTATGGAATTGTGTTGCAGTTGTCTGTTCAGCATAGTAGGATATATTCAGTTCCTGTAACCATTCCCTGATGGGAGGTGGAGATTCTCTAATCCAGTACCTTATGATTACAAGCAACGAGACTGCTGAGGTGAGGGCCATATAATACTGTGAGGTCCAATTCTCTATAGCTGAGAGGTTACCAAGCACATGTCTCAATATTAAAAATGTCTCCCTTTTCAAAGGCAGCAAAAAGCTCCTTACTTGCTGCCAAAAGTTCTGAATACTGGGACATGTCCATATCATATGTAGAAGAGAACCCAGCTCTCTTTTACACCTTTGGCATAATTTACTTAGTGTCCTATCCATATAATGTCTCTTAATCGGTGTATAATATAAATTGCGGAGTACCTTAGATCTAACCAAAAGTAATCTATCTTGTTTTACCAATTTATAATTATTTTTCCAGACTGATTCCCAGATGGACACATCATAGGATAACTTTACAGCCTGTTGCCAGTAGAAAGCTATTGGGGATAGTATCTCTTCTGCTCTATTAGTCAGCAATTTATAGATCAGAGCTATGGTTTTGGCTGTATGGCCCATTTATATACCTCCTTAAAGAATTCTGAAGCCCGAGCCAACCATGGTGGTTCCCCAAGTGCTGCCTTTACACATTGCTTAATTTGTAAGTATTTAAACAAGGGGAAATCTGTCAACTGAAAAATAATTTTCAGGTCTTGGGGGGTCAGGATTTTGTGATCTTTAACTAAGTCTGCGACTCTAGCTATGTCTAACCTTTCCCAAAATGTAGGGGGACTAGTCCTGTTGCCTATTTGGAAATTCAAATTACAAACTAAGGGTTGGCCTAAATCTCTCTTACTATCCAATTTAAAATAGTTACACAGTTGGGAATGAGCTTCCATAGTCCATGCTAATGGCTTATACTGCCAGGATTGGGGTATCTTTTTACCTGCCGTATAGAGTAATGATGCTAGCGAGATGTTATTAGAGGAGGCGATTTGTCTCTCAATCCTATACCATATCAAATTTGGGGGGACTGATTCCTGAGGTGCCAGCCATAAGAAATATTTAGAAGTCTGGAAAGCCAAATAGTATAAAAAAAGGTTAGGAATTCCCAGCCCTCCCCTCTCTTTCCTCTCCATTAGTTTGTTTATCGTCCTTCTAGGCTTTTTGTCATTTCAGAGGAAAGCAGACCATTTTGAATTGATTTTTTTAAACCATGTCTTAGGGAGGGCTAAGTTCAGCATAGACAGGGGATACATTAGCCTGGGGAAAACAGCCATCTTGATTAGATTAACTCTACCCCAAAGGGATAAGGGTAAGGTTTGCCACCTCTTTAGGTCTTGCTGCATCTGTGTTACTATCGGATCTATATTCAAGGATTTCAGCTTATTGATGTCTTGTGTAATCTCTAGACCCCAAAACGTAAGTGAGCCAACAGCCCATTTCAGTCCCATCTCTTCTACTTCTCTCTTAGTACATGTACGTGTCAATGAAAGTACTGCTGTTTTATGATGGTTCAGCCTATATCGTGACACAGAACTAAACTCCCCTATTAATCTCAGAACTGCTGGTACCGATTCACGCCACGAGGTGAGATGCATGAGAATGTCATCAGCGAACATCAAAATTTTATATGCGCCAGGACCAATATTTATTCCTTTAATTGCCATAGATGTATTTATTTTTCTAGCTAAGGGTTCAATATATAAATTAAAAAGCATGGGAGAGAGCGGACAGCCCTGTCTGGTTCCTCTTGATAACCTAAAATTGTTGGAGATAACCCCATTACATGCAACTCTTGCTGAGGGGGTTGCATATAAAACTGCAATCCATTGACTGTATTCTTGGGGTATTCCATACCTAGGTAAAAATCAAACAGATATTTCCAACTCACTCAATTGAATGCCTTTTCTGCATTGAGGGACACAAACACCTTTTCAGTGTCTGCATCCCCCGACACGGAAAGAAAACAGCATATCTTTCTAAAATGATGCTCGACTGCCTCCCTGTGACAAAACCCACTTGTTCTGGCCCTATCAAGTTTTCCCATACCCTTTTAAATCTGGTCACCAATATACTGGCTAATATCTTAATCTCAATGTCTAATAATGAGATCGGTCTATAATTCTCCAGACTAGTCTGATCTTTCCCCGGCTTAGGTATAACCATGATTCTAGCTTCAAACAATGCCAGTTCTTTTGGTTCGGCTGAATACAGATAATTGAATAATGTCTGTAAATATGGCATCAACTCCTCTTTAAATGTTTTATAGAAAGCTGGAGGATACCCATCGGGTCCTGGTGCCTTGTCTATCGACAGCCTGTCAATTGCTTCTCGAATTTCCTGTAGGGTAACCTCCCCTATTAATGTTGAACTTTGATCTACTGTGAGCTTAGGCATCTGGATGTCCCTGAAAAATAACTTCAATTTATTCTCATAATCTATCTCTGTATGTTGTGCTGTATACAGTTCTGTATAGTATTCTTGTAAGATTTTAACAATTTCCTCTGGATTAGACTTTAACTCTTCTGTTTCACTGTCTCGTATGGCAATTACCCATCTCGCCTCTCTTTGTTACTTTATTCTGTTCACTAATCCCTTTCTGTTACTTTCTTATGCAACAGTATCCTCTCTTTTATGTCTACAGGATGGTCACCTGTAGACAATCCTTCTAACCTTACATTCTTTCTTCCTTCTTTATGGTCTTAAAAACAGTTATAAGCTGTGTAGAAAAATACTAGTGATTTTAGGCTGCAAGAAAGTTAAAACAGTTATCATTGTTACAGATTTGTTCTGCCCTATTCTTTCACTTTAGATACAATGGGCCCAATTCTCAAAGGCCTTAGAGGGACACAAGGTGCATACATCAAAGTTTTCTGATGCAAGTGGCACCTTGCATCAACAGATGTGACAGGAGCTCTTCCACAAAGAAGCCTGCATGAAACAGCAGGCTGCATGCACCAAGGGGACTTGATCCAGCCTTGCACACAAAAAGAGGCTCCAACATGGCACAAGGGAGCTTGCGGCAGATGAATCCTGCCACATCCACTAAATAAATAATCTAACATCTTTCCCAGAGGACAACTGTCTAAGTACCATTAGACCAGCCGGGGTGCTTTCAATGTTTCATTGTTTCCCTGCGGTTATCGTGGCCTCCCCCAAACCCCAATCCTTGGTAATATGCAATAAAATACCCTAGTAATTGCCTAATTATTCCTCATAATTAATAAACATCCTCTGGTAGTCTAGTGCCTAGCAACAAGCCCAATCTCCTATAATAATAAGTAGAATAACCCGTGTGGTTTAGTGTTCTACTGGAGCCCCAATCCCCCATTATATCAAGTTTGAATAGCCCTGGTAGTCTAACGGACCCCCCCACCCCACAGTGCCATCAGCTCGCTCCCCTTCAACTTGTGATGGAGCTGGTGACTGGCACAGACCAATGCTACTACTGTGGCCAGCCACTGACTGAGCTCTATATGAATGTATACTGTATACAGTATGCGTTCAGTGATTGACAGCTGCTGTCAATCACTGGGTGCATACTATATACAATACGTGCTCATTCACAGCTCAGTCAGTGGCTGACTGTTGTGGTGAGCAGTGAGCTGTGCTAGTCCTTGGCTCTGTTACTGGTTTGGGAGGAGGGGGTGGTGGACACTGCAGGGTGGGGGTCCACTAGACCACCAGGGGTATTGAAACTTAATATAATGGGGGATAGGACTCTGGTGGTCCAGTAGACCACCAGGGTTACTATACATATTATTATAGGTGATCAGGGCTTATTGGGAGGTGGGCACTAGACTACCAGGGAATGTTTATTAATTATGAGAGTTGATCAGGCAAGTACCAGGTTGTTTTAATGCATATTACAAGAGATCAAGGCTTGTTGTGGGAGGCACTATGGTCTGCTTATGCATATGGTCGAAGGCTTGTAGCATCCTGCCCAGGTGCGCCCACTGTTTAGCACACTGCTGGGGCTGCCACAAGCCACTTTGCCATGGAGACCCTGCTCAATAGAGACACAGACTCAGGGTCCATGGTGCATGGGCAATCAATGCAAGCCACCTTTGGTGTGGCTTGCACCGAGTTTTGAGAGTCAGGCCCAGTGTGTTCCATTACATCTGCATCCTGTCTTCTGGGTAGAAATGTATTGATAGAAATGTTACAAAGTAAACATTTATAGAACATTTTGTACTGCTGTGTTTAACACTGTTCTTTTATGTTTTTAAAAATCAAGTGTTTTGTGAATTCAGAAGATATATATGAGACCCATTCAGGCTGAACTGAGGAAGCCCACTCATTTCCTAATTCCTCTCAAGTCAGAAAAAGGAAAAGGTCTTTGTTTCAGGAGACAGGGTCTCACTCTGTCTAATAGTGAGAGAGACCTTCTAGGGAAAGAAGCTGCCTTGTGAATAAATCCCCAGAAGAGATACTAGAAATATTTGTTGTCTTGAGACTTTCTGGTGTTACGGGCTGTTGCAGTTCCAGTTTGTACTGTGTATATGCTGTCCTGCATTTAAGGACTAGTTTCTTATTTTTGTATCCTGAATTATCATCTGTCTTAATAAATGGCACACATAATTTAGTGTGTTAAATGTAATTTCAAAGTTTATGCATCCTACCTTTCTCACCCCCTTCATAGGGGAAACTGCCAGACCACTAGGGATACTGTTCTATATGGCAACAGGAACTTGGGATAATGATTATGTCAATGAAAGCAAGAATTGCTGCTCACAAATTAAGGAGTATACTGCTGTAAGTAGTCACTCTCATAAAGTGTAGATAGCTTTGTGTCCATCCAGTTTTATTTGTGTGTATACAAAACACAAGACATCAATACAGGCAGCTGCAGCACTGACCAAGCTAGAAATTAAACATCATATTGCTACAATGTTACCTGGGCTGCCTCTCACTCCAGTAAACCCCAGTGCTTCGACTCTACCCAAGTCTTTCTATGCCACCAGGAATACTATTCTATAAGGCAATGGGAGACTGGGGAAAGCACTATGCCATCAAGCATACTATTCCATATAGTGATGGGAGATCAGGGGGGCAGCTTAGTACAGGGGTAGCTACAGTACAGTCATCCTACCTTTGGGGGATGGGGGTGCCAGCTTAGCACCCAGTTGAGGGGTGTTTATTAGTAGTGGTATACAGCATGGCTCAGGCTGTTTACAGCTGCCACTAACCTTTGAATGTTCTTCTGTGCTGGTATGCATGAGGGGACCTCATAATTTGCATAGGCCCAGTGGTATTTTAGTGCCCTGTCACTGCCAGGTTTGGAGGGCGATCGAGGGCCTCTGAATATGGCCACATCCGAAGCTCTATCCCAAACTAGGGTTAGTGCAGTTGTTAAATACCATTTCACCGGTGCTAACCTTTCAATATTGGGCTCTGTTTACCCAAATAAATATCAAATTAACACATCAATAATCAGCCAACCAAACTAGTTAACAAAGCTTAGGTCACAGTCTGAACCCTACAAAAAGAAATACACTTTCCCCAAACACTTCTAAAACCAAGAAATCCCTCAAACCCTTTGCTGCACTGACCACATCCCATTCCCACCTTGCTAAAGGAATCCTTCAGCATCCAGTTGCCATGATGACTTCACTACATTTCTCACACATTGCTCCCATGCTAAGGCCACTCCTGAATGCAAATGGCTCTCTAAACAGCAGCATGGAACTGAATGCCACACTACACCAATGAGGGCCCTCGAGTATGCTCCTCTCAGTCCATACCAGCGCTCAGCACTGCCACACACCTATACCACTACTCCACATTGCTGCACACCCATACTACTGTTCCACATTGCAAACTAAAGGGACAGGCACCCCTGCCATGTCACCATATATAGGGAATCATTTCACCATGGAAAACAAAACCCAATGTGCACTTTTGAAACACTTTATGGCCAAAACACAAAAAAGCAAACAAGGAAATTATTGCAAATTCAATCTGCAACAAAATAGCCATCCTAATGTATTATATAATAATATTAAACAAACAATTGGTAAGTTCATTATACTCAGAAGTATACCCATCTTGGGTTCTAATTAGGACAATTAAGCTATTTGCCTGTTGGGCTTGTGGCCTTTTAGCCATAATTAGCCCCCTTGATGGGTATTCATCATTGTATACCATCCTTAACCATTGTTTATTCTATATACACACATTAATGGGACTTTTTTCTTAAGAAGTAATTAGCAGTTATTTCCCTGTATATCCTTTCCTTGTATACACATTTGTAATCAAGACTAACAGTACACAACATAATGTATTATATACTGAAAAATAAAAGAGCTATAGTTCCACAACACTTGGAAATAAACCCATTGATGGATGTTAAACACACCATAAGGTTACTCACCCTTCAGGTTTGTGGCCTTATGATCTTATTAACCCTCTTGATGGGTTTATTTCCTTGTGCACCACATTTACCCATCATTTATTCTATATTAATACATTCTTTGCAAAAACCTTTGTTAATGTGTCAGCTAGAGTTCAGATTAAACAGCCAAAAGTAGAGAAATGTGGCATTAGGGCTTCTAACCCTAACACCCCACCTGCACCCTGCAAGCATCAAAAGGGAAAACACATTATGGGTTTGCCTGTCCTGAGTCTTTTCAAATCGGGCTTGTGGTCTTCTTTGGGGTTATCAGCCCTAAGTTTCCCCCCTTCCATGAGCAAATAAGCTGAGATGCAGACTATATGAGAATGGGGTGAGTGTTAGAGCTGATAACCCCAAGGAAGACCCCAGGCCTGATTTGTGAAGAATCAGGACAGGCAAAACCATGTCTTTCCTTTTGCTGCTTGCAGGGTAGGGGTGGAATGTTAGGGATGGAAACCCTAACACCACATTTCCCTATGTTTGTCTGTTTAATCTGAGCCCTAACTGGTGCATTAACAAAGAGTTTTGCAAAGCATTTCCTTATTTTTTGAGACAGCAGAATCATATCCTCATTCACGCAGGTCCATTTGGGACATGCGTGAACACATCCATTTGTGTAAGGAAGTACAAAACCCTCTGGGTCCCATGCTTCCATCCCTCCATAGATGCACTCATCCATCTGGCTGTGGAACTGAAGTGCCAGGGCCCTCCAGGCCCTGCACATCCATGCCTCAAAAAAAAAATGCATGTAGTTGTAATAGTGTTTTTTGTGGGGTGCACTTCAAAGGGAAAATTATATTAAGTGTGCCTCTTAACTCCCAGCTCTTGATTGCATAGGAGCAGAAATCTGTTTCTTAGATTTGTGCCCATAAATCACTAAAGTTTTGTTAGTTTATTCTGGAATTTGGTATGGTTGTATTGGAAGACAAGATGCACCATTGGTGCATTTTTGATGATGCTTGAACTTTCATTGTGAATTTGGCATCATGGTTAAGATTGGAGGTTACTTTTGGGTGCACTGCATACCCCAGAATTTTTGAGGGGGGATTATGTGTTAGTGTTGTAAACCTCATTGATATCTTTTTTTGATATATACATTGCCCCTTTACTCGAATTATTGATGAACATATGTGTTTGTTAAAGTTGCAATGCTAGCCTATAGGAATTTTGATTTTGTTATTGTTATGCTTTTTTTTGTATGATGCCTAAGTTTTTGGGAGGGTGTTATGTGTTAGTCTTGCATTACCCATTAAGACCTTTCTTTTGACATCTAGAATGTCCATTAACTGCAAATATTGATGGAGTTAAGGCTTGTTAATGTTGAAATGTGGAAAAAACTAAGTGCAAGTTCTTTTTCGTACAGTATGAAGTATTTTTTTTCATGAAAATGACACAACCACATGAAAAAAGAAACCTTCATACAAAGAAAAATGTGAAAAAAAAACAAAGTCCAAATACCTTTTTCATATGAAGGAATCGTTGTTTGTGAGAAAGACACAATCTTATTAAAAAAAAAAAAATTCTTTCATATGAGAAAAGAATGTGAAAAAAAAAAAACAGTTCCAAATTCTTTTTTCGCATGAAGACAACCTTATTTCATATGGCCACTTCTTGTTTTGTATGGACATATGATAAAAGAAAATTGTCTCACAAAAATTTGTTTTAAAATGTCAAAAACACTTTTATGAAGCAGTTTTGCAAAAAGTAATTGCAGAATCCACCTACTAGGATCCTGATTAGCAAGATACATGTGTTGGTGTATTTCCATGATACTATTTTTATGAATTCTGAATTTTGTTAAATGGAAACAAGATGGTGGCCAAGTTAAAAAATATTTAATTTTTTTCATTAATTTCATTATTTTTTTTCTTTTCTCATTAAAAAAGATTACCCCTCCCTCATATGAAACACAATCTTCATATAGGTCATTTTTTTGTATGAAACAGCTATCCAAAAGACCCTACTCAGAGCATACTCAGAATAGAAATTTAAAATCCTTGTAACTCTGGAAAGCATTCATATTTTTTTGCCAAACCAGTGAAAAGCATGACTCAGGCCCAAGCCCCTTCTACCATGAACATTTTGGAGCACAATTCCAAACCATCTGGGTGCTATGTGATGACAAATAAACTACAAAACTCCAAATGTTCCACTATTTTCACTACTGAAATGCCAGAATCTGCACATCTGACCTGAACAAAACCTAACAAGACAAGAGACATAGCACCCAAGACCATGCATGTAAACTTTTATGTAAATCTGTTGAACGGTGGTGATGCTATTAAAGGTCAAAGTTAGGGGTTTATCATTAAACAGACTACTGAACCCTAACTATAGTGGTGCTACTGTGCCACTATAATACAGTATATATGTTGTATCTATCTATCTATCTATCTATCTATCTATCTATCTATCTATCTATCTATTACAGTGCCATGGTAGTGGAACTATAGTTAGGGTTGAGTAGGCACTTTAATGTTAAACCTCAAATTTTGCACCTTACTTGCTTTGCCACCATACGACAGATTTGCATGAACTTTTGCATGCACAATCTGGTACCATAGATCTCTGGATCTGGCAAGATGTGTTACAGTCAGATGTACAGTTGCAGAGCTGCAGAACACCAAAAAATGAAAAAAAAAGGACTGTTTGCACATTTCTTTGCTTACACCCACAGCCGGCACAATTTGTCCATTTGGTCTGAAATCTTCAAGGAAGATGCAGTCTGGGACATTGATGTGCCTTTTGAAGATTTGATGAAAAAATATTAAGCTGTTCAAAAGTTATTCAAAAAACAAAATTCCTATTATAGTCAATGAGAAAAAAATATATGCATCTCACAAAAGCTGCCACTGGTACATTTTCCTTTGGCAAATGGCCCTTTTACTTTCATGCTGCTGTCATCTTGTTTTCAGTTAGCAAGAGAGAAAAGTGGCTGGCATTTAAATTTTGGACCACCTAGGTAAACACTAACTGTTGGATTTACCTAGTCGGGTCCTGGGGATGCCAACCCTATCTTTTTTGGGGGGGGTAAAACCCCTCAGAAGTGCCATTTTAAAAATGAGTGCCCCAGTACTTTTGCAAATTGTTAAAGAAATGGCCATGACACTTTCACAAACACAAAAGTGCTGTGCTGTTTTCTGTGAAACTTTCACAATTTATGAAAGAACTTTGCCCCAAATCTGCAAATCTTTGTCATCCCCCTGCATCAAAACAGTTGAGGCTTTTGGGCTGAAATTTGCAGAGTGGTAAGCCCTGGTCCCACAGATGTGCCTTCAGGTGGTTTGTTGCCAAAACATTCAATGGGCCCAAAGTTACAGCATCCTGAATTCAAGAAATTTCCCATAGTATAACATTGCAGCATCTGTGATGCCTTTCGGGGTCCATATCTTGAAAACAAAGCAAGATACGGAGTTTTCACTATGTGCAACTTAGATCACCTTTAGGTGTCTAACCTGTAGAAACAAGTATGGAAATCATAGATTACACCAGCAGTGGAATTTTGTTCCTACTTGCTTTGGTTATGGAGATACTGTAAATTAGTGTCACAAGGGTTCCAAGGGTGCCTTTTCATTGCATTTCGGTGCACATAACTTGTAAACCATGCAAGATACATACTAGGCTGACTTATCACACATGGAGGTCTCTCTGTCATGATTACAACAACAATTTTTTTTTGTAGCTGCTACGGTTGCTGAGATAGTGGCAAATTACTGTTACATGGGTTCCTTGCCATTTAGGGCTGCTGTATGGCTTCGTAGTTACAGTATGTGTAAGTGGCAGTGCAGGGACTGGAGGGTGCACGCTCCCACATACACATTCCATTATGCAAATAATGGACAATATGAAGGGAGCACAGGGCCTAAAGGGCCTGCGCTCCGACTACTACATATCAGTTAACAGTTACATTACACATTATGAATTGTCATCATGCTAACCTGTACCATTTAACCATGAACAAATTACTTCTAGTGCTTGTCTCCTCCTTGGCCCTGGTCTGTCATCATGCTTTCATGTAACACCTTGATGCCTCTGTCCTCCCTTTGGTACTGGTCTATCTTCCCACTTTCTCCAGCCTTCTTTTCACAACTCTATACTGCACTCATCCACAATCTACACGCAATCATACTATAAAAGTCTTGACTCCCATTTCCCTCTCCCTGTGGGCCCCCACCGCTGCATCAGTTCTACCGACCTATCCTTGAGACTTCACTTCTCACAATGTATATGCTTAGCTTACAAATTACATACCCCTCCTGGTACCCCATCTGCCATTAGTTGGTTGTTCTTCAAGCCATTTTCATGGCTAGTACTAGTGACTGCCCCTGGTAAATGAACTAACTGGTACCTCTATACAGAGAACATGGTTTATATACAGTTGCATGGTTCAATGATGGACCTGCCCCCTTGTATTTGAATCTTCCTCTGTTATGGCTTGCCTTGTCTTCCTTTTATCATTTGACTCCCCCATTACTGCACCATTGTGTTTGTGTTTATATACTTATTCACATGTATTTATATGTTTTTATGATGGATGTTACCCGACCCTGTTCTAACCAGGTCAATCTTGTAAAAGAGTTCTGCTCAATGATGTTCACCTGGATAAATAAAGATTTTGATTGATTGATTGACATTCTCAAAAAGAAGGGAAATTCATTGTAAAAAATCCTTTAATACATCAGTTAGGGTTAAAGGCACAGTGACAAAAGTTTGGAAATGTGATGCTAGGGTTCAAAACCCTAACTCCGCATCCCCCCCCCACACTCACACACATGCAAGACACATGCAAGATTGTAAGACACTATACGAGTCAATCACATCTGTAAGCACAATAATCACAACACTGTACTCATTTCACATTAACACTAAGTAATGAACAAACAAATAAAGTATGATCAACTCTATACTGCCAGCACAGTATGATGACACATTACTGCTGGCATATCTTCTTCATGCAATGAAACTTAGTCTGTATACATTTTCTAAATATTGATTTCTATGTGTCATAATTCAACAATTGGCTCACTGCAGGTATCGCTGCTACCACATAGGCATGATGTGGCAGGAAAGATAGAGTTGACACATACATAGTACTTTTAAGATTCTTCTCAGGTATGAAACTAGCACCATCACTTGTTGTTATACTGCTGTGTTACCTGGAATACTCATTATCAGCATGTTATGGTTAGCTTTGGATGTTACAAATGTTGCTTTCACATGTTACTTATAAACTATACTACAAAAAAATAATTTTATTATTACTATTGTTTGTTATTAGGACTGACTCACTCTATCAAAAAAAAATGCAAACATCCAATGACTGTTGGTAGGGTTATACAAACTCTCATTTCCAATTTAGGTGTCTGTAGATAACATACTGTGTGTTTCATCATTTGTTAACTATTGAAATATAGGCATCTGCTTAAATCTTGTTATTGATGTTTGTAACACAAAAATGCTTACTGTGGTCCATCACCCATGGTTGCCCAGCATGTGTGTGTAGCCCCAAGGCACTTGAATGGCAGCAGAACTCATACAGTTGGTGGACCATGATGATGGATGTGTCTTGTAGTACATTTAGAGAATTGTATGTTACTTCTGTTACTTGAAGCTGGTTGTCTCTGATTGATTGTATTGCATTGGCCCTTCCTCTGCTTGCATGTGTGTGTGTGTGGAGGGGGTTGGGGAATGTGGAGTTAGGGTTTTGAACCATAACAACACTTTTCCAAACTTTTGTCACTGTGCATATAGATAGATAGATAGATAGATAGATAGATAGATAGATAGATAGATAGATATATTCATTGCAAAAGTTAAGGTTGATAGCACAGTGACAAACATTTGGAAATGTGATGTTAGAGTTACCCCCACAAACGCCACACCCACACTTCACACACCAACAGACATCGAGGTGTGCCATGGGGTCATCAAAACCAACTCTCACCACATTCCATGTGTAAACAGGCTGATATGCTACAGTAAAGGAGAATGGGGTGAGAGGCCTGATGACCCCATAGCGCACCCCAAAATTGGTTGATGTGTGGAGTGTGGGTATGAGGGGGTGTAGGGGGGTTAACCCTAACATCAAATTTCCAAACTTTTGTAGCTGTGCTAGCAACCCTAACTGATGCATTAATGAAGACAGAAACATAGAAACATAGAAGTTGACTGCAGATAAGGACTGCAAGACCCATCCATTCTGCCCATTTCTTTTTCTACCTTATAAATGTGCCATTGGCCTTTGCTCTGTCAGTGGCCTATCTATTCATACTCATCTGTATTGCTCCCTTATGCCTATCCTATGCCTGTTTGAAGCCCTGCACTGTATTCATAGCCACCACTTCCTTATGTAGGCCATTCCATGCATCCACCACCCTTTCTGTGAAAAAGGATTTCCTCACATTCCCCCTTAATTGGCCTCCCTCTAATCTCATGCTGTGTCCTCTTGTCCTGCTATTTTTTTTATAGTTAAACATGTTAGTGTCTTTCACCTTGTTAATGTCCTTAAGGTGTTTAAATGTCTCGATCATATCACCTCTCTCCCTCCTTTGCTCAAGGGTATACATATTGAGCTCTGTTAATCTGTCCTCATATGTCTTCTGATGCAGTCCCTGTACCATTTTGGTTGCCCTTCTCTGGACTGCCTCAATTTGGTTAATTTCCTTGTGAAGGTGTGACTTCCAGTACTGCATGCAGTACTCCAGTTGGGGCCTAACCAGTGTCTTGTAAAGAGGGATTATTACCTCCCTCTTATGACTTGTGATACCCCTACTAATACACCCTAACATCCCCCTAGCCTTACCTACTGCTTTAGAGGTCTGCTTGGATTATTTCAGGTCATCAGTGATGATGATGATGCCCAAGTCTCTTTCTTCCTTTGTGACTGCCAGAAAATCCCCTCCCAGCCTATAGGTGGCTTCAGAGTTTCTCTTCCCTATGTGCATGATCTTGCAGTTCTTTGCATTAAATCCCAGTTGCCACTCTTCTGACCATTTTGCTAGTTTATCCAGATCTCTTTTTATTCTGCCCACCCCATCTGGATCATCTCCTGTGTTGCAGATCTTGGTCTCATCTGCAAACAGACGAGCCTTACCCTCTAGTCCATCTGCAAGGTCACTAATGAAGATATTGAAGAGGACTGGCCCCAGGACTGATCCCTGAGGTACCCCACTTGTGACTTGCATCTCTTCTGACTGTATACCATTTACCACCACTCTCTGTTTTCTTCCTGTCAACCAGTTTGCCACCCAGTTGACCAATGGCTGACACACCCCAAGCCTACCCAGCTTATTTATCAATCTTCTATGTGGAACAGTGTCAAAAGCTTTGCTGAAGTCAAGGTAGGTGATTTCAACTGCTCCCCTTTGGTCCACCACTCTGGTTACCCAGTCAAAGAAATCTATGAGATTAGTTTGACAGGACCTCCCTTTTGTAAACCCATGCTGTCTTGGATCCTGTGCACCTATGGATTCCGGGTGTTGCACTATCCTTTCCTTAAGGAGTGCCTCCATAATCTTGCCCACTAGTGAAGTAAGACTGACTGGTCTGTAGTTCCCTGCCTCCTCCCTGCTACCACTCTTGTTGAGTGGGATTATGAGCCCTTCTCCAGTCTTCTGGGACCTCTCCTGTGCTCAGAGACTCACTAAACAGTTCTGATAATGGCTCTGCTAGTTCCACCCTTAGCTCCTTAAGTACCCTGGGATGTATGCCATCAGGTCCCATTGCCTTATCCACCCTGAGTTTAGCAAGCTCTTGTAGGACCCTTTCTTTCATGAAGGGAGCAGTGCTCACCTCCCTCCCCCCTGTGTCCATGGTGTTGAGCTGTGGGCCCTGCCCTACCTTCTCTTCAGTAAATACTGAGCAAAAGTATCTATTTAGGATAGATGCTTTTACAGGGTCTTCCTCCTCACATGCCCTACCTTTTCTCCATTGAGCTTAGCAATACCCCCTCTGGACTTTTTCCTTTCACTAATGTATCTATAGAAAGACTTGTCATCTTCTTTTACTGTTCGTGCTAGTATTTCCTCAGTTTGGGACTTTGCCTGCCTTACTGCCTTCCCTGCTTCCCTTAGGGCAGTTTGGTATGCCTCCCTATCTTCATCCTGCTGTGTTCCCTTATATTTCCTAAAGGCCAGCCTTTTGGCTCTGACCTTTTCTGCCACTGTATTTGAGAACCAAAGTGGTTTCCTTCTTCTTTTGAACTTCCTTTTCTGTCTAACACAATGGGATGTTGCTTCAAGTATTGCATCCTTAATGCTTGCCCACTTTGCCTGTACCCCCTCACCTATGTTTCTTTTTGCCAGGGCTAGTTTAATTCTGTTGGCCATCTTAGCAAAGTCAGCTCCTCTGAAGTCCCATATTTTTGCCTTGGAATGGGATGATTTAGATGTAGTGGCCAAATTGAACCACACCATGTGATGGTCACTGGCCCCCAGGTGACCTTCTATCTGGAGATCTGTGATCCCTTCCCTGTTAGTCAGTACTAGATCTAGGATAGCCCTGTCTCTTGTGGGTTGTTGTGCCAGTTGTTTGAGACCCTCCCCCTGCAGAGAATCCACCATGTGTCTAGTTCTGGCAGATGTTCCTGCTGGTATTGACCAATATGTATCCCACACGTTGAAGTCTCCCATTATCAGAACCTCCCCTTTAGCTGTCATGTTTTGTATATCTTCTAACAGTAATGTGTCTATGTCCTCCTCCTGGTCTGGGGGCCTGTAGACAACCCCGGTTCTTATGGCTGTCCCATTTCCTGTTTCCAGGGTTACCCACAGTTCTTCTGGCTTCTTATGTGTATTCTGAATTTCTGTAGTTTTGATATTTTCATTGACATACAGGGTCACTCCAATCCCCCCCTTTTTGCACCTCGGTCTCTTCTGAACAGTACATAGCCAGGTACTGAAGTCTCCCAAGTGTGGTTACTGGTAAACCACGTCTCACTAATTGCTACTATGCCCAGTGTAGCCTCTGACATTATTGCCTGAAGGTCTGGGATCTTATTTCCTAGGCTGTGAGCATTTGTGTACGTGATTTTACATTGGCCAGATTTCAGTGTGTTAGTTGTTGGTTGAGGGTTTGGCATTTCCCCTGTCGTCAGTGCGGAGGGCCAGACTTTTCTTACCTGGTGATGCTAATGAACTGCAAACATGCTGAATCCCTGTTTGACCACTAGCTGAGGGGGGAGAGGTGTTCTTCCCATTCGACGTATGAGGTGCTGCACCCCTCTCCCCATTTGCTAGTTTAAATATTCTGCAAAGATGTCAAACTTCTGCCCCAATGCACTGACTCCCTCCTTAGTCAGATGCAGTCCATCAAATTTAAAGAACTTTCACTTCAATTGTTGTAACAAATTTCCTTTCTTTTTTAAAAAGTGTATTTTGAAAAAGTGCAATCTAACTAGTAAGTAGTAGGTGGTAGTGGGAGCACAGGCCCTCCTAGCCCTTCGCCCCCAGTTACACATAAGTACAGAATCATACAGCAGCCATATAGTACTGAAAAGGAACCCTTGTAGCAGTAATTGGGCAATATCTTAGTAACTGTAGCAACTATTAAAAAAAAATCCACTGCATTGATATTCATGATTTTGAAACCGCCACACGAGCTTAGTCCTATGAAGAATGAAAAATCCTTATCTCTCACCATTTCCAAGATACGGATGTCAAAAATCACCACGGGCACTGCAGTGTTAGCCTATGGGGAATTTCTCAAATTCAGAGCACTGTAAGTATGGGCCCATTGAATGTTTTGGGACCAAACCACCAAAAGTCACATCTGTGGGACCAAAGTTTGCAACCCTGCAAATTTCAGCCCAAAAATCCCAGCTGTTTTGATGCTGTGGGGTAGCAAAGAATTGCTGTTTTTGGGAGATGGTCTGTTGCAAATTGCAACAGTCTGGCAAAATTTTGCAACAGAATGGGCACGATATTTTCATGATTTATGAAAGTGTTGTATCCATTCTGTCACAATTTGCAACACTACAGGGCATCTGATAGCCAAAACAGCATTTCTGGGTTTTTTTCCACAAAAAAAAAGATAGTGCTGTGAACCTCAGTGCCTGACTAGGTAAACACAACTGTCAGTGTTTACCTAGAGGGTCCCAAATTTAAACGGCAGACATTTTTCTCTCTCACTTACTGAAAGCAAGATGGCCACCGCATAACAGTGAAAGGGCCATTTGTGATGTGACAGTAAAATGTAGTGGTGGCAGCTTTCAAGAGGCAGATATATTTTTTGCCTTTGACTATAATGGGAAACTTGGTTTTTGACTAATTTTTGAATGATTTAATATTTTTTCACCAAATCTTTGAAAGGCACATCAGCGACCCAGACCACATATTCCCTGAAGATTTCAGACCAAATGAACAAATCGTGTGGGTTGTAGCCATGAGCAAAGAAATGTGCAAAAACTCTGTTTTTGCATATTTTTGGTGCTTTGCAGCTCTGTAACTGCTCATCCATCCACACTACAACTTGCCAGATCCAGAGATCCATTGTACAAGACCACACATGCAAAATTTCAGGCAAACTTATTAAAGTGCAAAATTTGGGGTTTAACATAGAAGTGACTGGGCAACCCTAACTGTACTGGCACTACTGTGCCAGCATAATATAATATGATTATATATATATATATATATATATATATATGGGGGATATGACATGGCCTGACTGAAGATATCATATTTATCTTCACGAGGAGGCCGTAATGCCATGATATCTCACGGTGGCGAGAGCCACGGTGAACCTGTAATCATTAACCTCGGTGAAGATAAATATGATATCTTCAGTCAGGCTCATGTCATGTTCTGTTTATACTATGTATGTTTTGGGCTGCATTCAACAAAAGCTCCAAATGTGCACTTCATACATTCCCCTACATAGAGGTGTTAGCTGTTTCAACACAGATCTGCAGTATCTCTACCAGCAAAACAGATGCCATATGTTGTTTAAAAAAATATATGAAGTTGATCCTGGTGCTTTAAAATTATTATACAAAACCTTGTCTGGCTTCTGACTGACCTAGCCTTGGCCACCCCCAACACAACTCTCTATGTCTCCTCCCTCAAAACAGCAGATTACATATATTGTTAAAAAATATCTCACCTTGCCACTCTAAAGTTATTGAATAATACCTATCTGGTTGATCCTGCCTGCATCTTTTAAAAAAATAGATGTTTAAAAACATACATTATCTGGTTGATCCTGCGACTTTGTTTTATCCATGTGGAACTCTGATGCAGCATGATCGAATACTATGATCTCAAATGTAGCGTGAGTGTGCGCTTGCAAGATTCAAACGTGAGACACAGTCAGAAATTTCTAATTATGGAGGCTGTGCTGTAAACCGTAGAAAAGTGTGACCCTTTCTTAATGCTGCCTGTATTTTTCTGATAAAGCCGCTGCCGACAGTACTGAGAGAAGAGTGGCGAGTCGCAGCTTCACAACACCAGGCCGGGGCGATGCGATCATGTGTTTGCTATGGCAACAGAAACTCAGCGCTTCGGTCTGGAGGTAATAACTACCATTTCCACCAGCTCTTCTCTCGACCTCTCTTAACCTCTATCGAAAATATGGTAACACGTAAAAAAAACATTTCTCTGATAGCTGAGCTCCTCAGGCCCCTCTGTGATATCTCATGTTTAATTCTGGCATCCTCACTCGCGCATTGAATCATAGTGTTCGATAATGCTGCATCATCCCGTGAATAAACAAATCACGAGAGATCAACAATATATTTTAAAAATAATTTGGTTAAAAATGTAGGAAAGATCAAGCAGATCCGAGAGATGTGTGTGTGTTTTTGGGGGGCTTTCATCTAGAGGGACACAGTGAAGAGAGACAGCTGGACGATGAAAAGTGAAAAACTTTCACTTTCATTATGACGTACAGGAACGTGGAGATAAATGTATGACGTATAGGAACATGAAGATAACAATGTTATCTTCAATGGCCATCTCAGATATAATTTTTTATACTCTTATTTATCCCAAAACATACATTGTATAAATATATATATATATATATACACATATATATATATACACACATGCACACACATATATATATATATATATACATATAATAGATAACTCACTACAGGATGTGCAGTCATGCTCTGACATACGCATCCTTTGGTTTGTGTTGTGATGCATGAGGCCGCAGTCTGAGTGTGATCAACCACCCAAGGCATGCATGTATCAGACCATTACTGCACGCCCTGTAGTGGGTTATCTATCTTACAAAATGGCCATAAGTCTTGGGGGGCCAAAAGTAGTCCCTGTGTGGCACAAATAAGTACTTGAGTTGCAGTAGATGATCTGATTGATGCTGTCCTAATTGTGATAGGTTTAAGTAGCAGGTAATACTTTTTTAAATTAAACATCATTAAAAGTCCTAACTGGTTGATCCTGCCATTTTAAGAGAGTGTAGGAGGAGGTTTATTTGTATTACTGTAGTGTAGTGTGATCAAGTGCTGACAGTACTGGTAAATTAAATCCTGGCAGACATTTAAAATAAGCCAGTCTCTATTAGAAAAGTAAAAAAAAAACCACTGAATTTTGTGGTTAGCTGAGATTTGTTTGAAAAAAGCTGCCATTTCTATGGAGAGGAAAGCAAGTCCAGAGCAGTTTCACTTTTATTGTTAAAATGTAACGTGACCAAGTGAGTGAGTAAATGACCGTAAGTGAAATGCTTGCAGTAGTTTAAAGTAACCCCCTCTGTCTTCAGAAAAGAAAGAAAAGTTTTTATTTTGTTCTAGTTCTTCTTTCCTTTCAGTGAAAGAAGCTGCTGACTGTAGTGAGTGCAAAGTGAAGAAAAGGACAGAGTGGGTGCTGTGCAGAGGGAGCAATTGAGCAGTTTCTGATGTAGACACAAGCCTGAGTGAGCATTGCTATAGCAACACACGCTCATACTTGCGTTCTCTCTTATGAAACTGCTCACTCACTCCCTCTGCACAGCATTCGCTCTGTCCTTTTCTTACAAGCAAACTAAGGATACACTAAAAGATAAGAGACAGACTTTTGAGAGTATGTGTACATAAAATGATGTATTTTATTTTGAATTTGTGTCAGGATATCAGCACAGTCACAGCGCTCGGTCATGCTACAGTAAAGACAGTAGTGGAACTTTTTGGGCAGATAATGGTTGAAGTCAGCAGAATGATTTGGGGGCAGATTGAACATGTCAGGACCAACCAGATAAATGTTAAGATACAAAACAGATTTTCTTATTATTTACACAGATTGTATCTTGTTTTAAATGTATGTCAGCATGTTAGTAAGCTGAATTAATAGGGCTCGGTCACGCTGCATTAAAGAACAAAAGTGAAAGTTGTTTACCGAATGGCAATGTAAAACTGGCAGCATCAGTTTCAATATGATGTATAGAAGTGTGGAGATATCACAATGACATATAGAAACATGGAGACATCAATGATATCTGCACTAGCTCATTGAGATATCACTTTTCATTCTTGCATTTATCCCAAAACACATAGGGTGGGATATTCAGAGCAGTTGTGCCATGCGCAATAGGGATGTGCTCACACAAGAGCGGATATGCACCAATGTGCGATATTCAGCAGGAGCTGGTTGATGGCGTGTACCACCTCGCCCCACACCACCACATGGACCTGTGGTGTGCCCCTCTGTCCACTGAGCAGTGGCTCCCTGTCGAGGAAGGCCTTGAACAGGGCATCTGATTCTGCCCTGGTGAAGCTGGGCCTCCTCTTCCACACCCTTCCCTGCTCCTCATCATCCTCACGTTCGGTCACGCTTGTGCCGGGGGGGATGGACAGGTGTTACCATGGACTGTGCAGTCCCATACAGCCCTCCCAGACTACTGTCCCCATGTCTCCGTAGCATGGCACCTACCTCCAAAGACTGCAATACCGAGCCATGGCCTGTGCATCCCCAGGTTGCTTTTATAGTGCATTGCATGCAAATGAGGGCATGCGGAACTGTAATGGGATGCAAATGCAGTGGATGCACTGTGGAATGGTTCATGAGTTGATTAGCATAACCTGGCTGAATATCGCGCTGTTGCACCTTTCGCAATGGTGTTGAGCATGCTCAGGCTGTGGCGCACCACTGTGACATGCGCAATCGGCACCGTACCACGCATGCCCGGGGTGCTGATGCCTACGCTAGCAGTGTAGCTGATGCCTTGTGCATGGGAGGCAGTACAGAGCACTGCCACTACTGTGCCTGTGGTGCTCATGCGCTATATGTCCAAAGGGGCACCGTGCCATGGTTTCATAGGCACCATAGTTGCTACCAGTGCGGTGAGCCACTACACGGCATTACACACATGCACCCTACTACACTCCATGCAGAGGCCTCCCAATAGTGCTGTGGTGCTCCGTACACAAACAGACCCTTGACCCTGTGGCTGCCCTTTGCCCTCTAGTCACCATGCGTCCGCATGGCTGCCCCTCTATTGCGCAGTCTGGTGCCATTGTGATTGTGACTGGCAGTGCAGTACCCTGCTGCCTCTGCATGTAGGGCACGTGTGTAACTGGGTGCCATTTTGAGCTCACCAGTGTCTGCAACATGCTGTGCACCAGAGCACCAGTATGAACCTCAGTGGAACTGGCATACCTGGTGGCTCTTTGGGCTTGTTCCCCTCCTGAGGTCATGCACAATGGTGTAGCAGGAGGTGGCAGAGGGCCTTGAGGAGACCACAGAGAGCAGCAGAACAGTGAAGCAGTGTCGCCACCACTATAGGGACCTCCAGTGGCGTGACCCTGACCACTTGGAGAGACTGCAGATGCATGCCCTGTGGGGAGCCGTGCCATGGCCAGGTAGGTGGTCCTTCACCACACTAGTAATATCTATCTATCCTAGTGGCACGGTGATCGGCAGGCCATGCCACTGGGGGGGTGGGAGCTGGAACCTGTGTTGCCAGTTGTGGGGGTGCATCGAGTACACCCTGTGCCACCACGGCACAAACGGTTGTTTGGGGAGGCTATGGGTCAGACATGTACTGATGGGACTCTCTCCATGTTTTCACACTAGGCCCAGAGGATCACCGTAGGGCCCAGATGGCCCAAGAGCGTTGAGGACAGGATGTCACTAGTGGTGTGGCCATGCAGGCAGAGCACAGTGGTAGTGCTGGGGGTCAGCAGTGCCCTGCTGACTGGGACACAGGTGAGTGCCAAGTTTCTCTTTACAGCTGTGCATGGTGGGTTGCAGTGGAGGTGGTGAGGCATGGCCCCCTGCACATGACCCCTACAGCTGTGCACATCCTACAGTGCCCTCCACACTGTCATGTGGGTCTGCACTTGTGGGTGGGTGTTGCAGGTGGGCTGTGTGTACACTAGGTGCCTGGCTGTGCCACTGCCATCCCACTGCATTGCCATGATGCTGAATGGCCATGATGGTGCTGTGCAGTGAATTTGTGGTAGGTGTGTGCAGTGCTTTGCATGGCTGCAGGTGCCCGGGTAGGCGGATCATGTGGGCACACCCACTGTGGGTGGTTGCATGCCATCCCGTGGGCGCAGGTCACTGATGTATGCCATGCACATTGGGTGGGCTGTGTTGGTCTGGCCAGTCACTCATACTGATTCTGCTCTCTTGTCCTAGGTGGACCACACTGGACAGCCCTAGAGAGGAACATCCAGGAGATCTTGCAGGTCACCGGGCCACGCTGGAGCTGCTGCAGTGTATGTATAGGGGTGACCATCGGTGGCACAGAAGGTGCCACAGGGAGGACAGGGATGACAGGGGCCACCAGTAGGGTCTGCAGCACCTGCACTGTACCATTCCATCCCTGGACTGTACCCCACTCTCCTATGTCCCCCACCTTTGCCTTTCCCATGGTCCCCTGCCCTTCCCTCCCCTTGTTTTGGCCTTGCACATCCCCTCCCTGACTGTATATAAATATCTTTGTACATAGTTTATGTTGATGTTTATTGTTGCTTAATACATGCTTTTCCATCTATGTCTGTGTTGGTCTCTGTTTTGCAGTGGGTGCATGGTGCTTTGCTAAAGTGGTGTGCATGGCAACTGTGGAGTGATGCTGGCCTGGCTGCGGGTGTGTCTGCCAGGGATCCTCCACTGGTGTGGGTGGGGGCCATGGGCTCTGTCTGGGGAATGTGTGGTGTGCCCTGCGCATTGTTTTCCTGTGTGCAGTGGGCTATGGTGCATGTGCTATGTCCCAGCCACCCCTGGCAGTGTGTGCTGTGCCCATGCAGCTGTGCCCCTTGCATGTCTGTGGTTTGCATGGTAGTGCCGACCCCACCCTTACATGCATGGATGCTGACATGACATCAGCGGCAGTCCATACCAGCCATCTTCCAGGCACGGCACCCTGGCAGCTGGCATCCCAACCCCTGGTCTATTGCATCTGCCTCTGTTGCCACTGCTGGGCGGTGCTGTTGTAGGCCCCCTCCATGCAGTCTATGGTGTCTGGGGTGGTGCCTGTGGTCTGGTGATTGTCACATGGGGTCCTGCTGCACGTGGGCAGTGGCCTGGTTCATGGTGCGCACACCACACGGCAGGCTCACTGGCACCATGGTGGTGTGCAGGCCTTAGGTACTGTACATGGCACCATGGGACTCACAATGGAAGCATCTGTTGCTCCGCTATTTGTGGCTGTTTGATGGGGTACCCTTGAGACTGTGTTGGGGGGCTTTGTATGTGCCCTGTGTTGCCTCCTGTGTGATGCATGCCTCCATCCACCATAGTAGGTTGCTGTGCTGACTGGTGGGGCCAGTGCTGGGTCAGAGTGTGTGCATGGGTGGGTGTTTGGAGTGCCTTCCTGTTGGTGGTGGCATCCGGGGCAGGCCTTGTCAAGTGCAGGGTCTTTCGGTTACTGATGCCTTGTCAGCCTCCTTGATGTGCCTCTGTGGGAGCCATGCAGGAGGGCCTTTTATGTGCTGTGGTGGCATCAGTGGATGGTGTCACCACATATGGGGAGGGGTCACAGTGGGGATGTTGTTCATGGTGCCATGGGGCAATGGGTTGTATTGTCATGGTAGTGGTGGCATACCTTCAGTGTCATGCACTGTTTGGTCATACTTCTGGGCTGGGTGTCTCAGGATCACTGTACTGGGGGTGGTCGGCATTGGTGTGGTGCTGTGGCATGGGTGGGTCCTAGCCATTCTTGTGTTCTGGTCTCTGTTTTCCAGGGCACAGTGAAGGGGTGCCTTGCCCAGTGGGTGGGGACTGCTGGCCCATGTCTGCTGTTGAATTGGTGCCAGGGTTCATGGGCTGGCGGTCCATTCTGCTCACATCTGGTTGTGTAGCTCATGGGGGCCTTGCCCTGGTGCAGGTTGGGGGGGTTGGTCTGTCTGTCCTGCTGCATGCTCCTCCACGCATGGCGCATCCATGGCTGGTGCACAGCTGCTTCCTGTCTTTGTTGCTGCGCATCCCTAGGGATGCAACTGTGCATTGGCCCTGCCCTATTGCGCAACCCTCTTTGCGCTATGATGCATCAAGCATGATATTCAGCTACATTGAGCAGGCGCACCTTGGCCTGTGCATGATTTGAATATCGCACCAGTTGCACCATGGCGCACTGGACTTGCATCTGCTCCCGCTATTGCGTATCTTTTTGGTGCAGTCTGAATATCCCACCCATGTTGTATAAATATACATAAATTCATATATATATATATATATATTCTATGCAAAAAACTGTGTTAATGCATCATTTAGGGTTAAAACAAAAAAGGCGGGAAATGAAAAATCTTTAGGGCTGCCCCTCCCCCACCCACCAATCATCCCCAGATTGACAGATGACGGGGTGTGTCACTAGCGTTGTGAGACCTAAACGTCACCCCATTCCATGTGTAATCATATTGAGAAGGGACAGCGAAAAAGAATGGGGGTGACTGAGCAGATTGGCTTCATGGCTGGATTCCTGTATGAAGACAATGTCAGCACATAAGTGCCTCAGGTGTCGTAATAACATATCTCTTTTAAACCTCCTGGGCACCTTTAACATTCCAGGAAACAAAAGTTTAAGTTTTACTCATGACAAGTACATGCAGTGAAATGAAAAGGCAAGGCAGGCAACCAAACAGATAAAAGAACAAAATGGCATCATCACCCCAGTTGTCAAGGGGGAGAGGGGGGTGAGACAATGAGTTCAGGAAAACTATGAAAATGTATTCCCCCAGGCTAAATCCATAGTCAATAAGATCCCAATACACGAAATCTAACAAAAGGCTCACAAAAAGAAATGTAGCTAAATACATAAATAAGTAGAAGAACAAAAAAGGAAGGGGGGGGCTGCAATGAATGCAAAAATAAGAACTGTACAATTAAAAAAAGGCAAATAAAGAACAAAGGATGGCCAAAATGATAACAAAAAATGTTGAGAGGTAAATCAAAGACAGATGGCCAGTGGATAAAGAAGGAGAAAAGAAAGGAGAACAAGACAAAACAAAAAAAATGGTGGCGGGGACAAGGAGTTAACCATTTCCTATACAAAGTCAGGCCCCAACCCATATAATAGACATGGAGAGAATATAAACCCACCAAGCCTCCTTTCTCTAGCATGGTTACCAAATCCCCTTATGCAACACCCCAAAAGAAAAATGTGAAAAATACACATCAAGCAATCAATACCAATCAATATTTTTTTTATATAGCACCCATCTCCATTTGGACTCTGGATCCCGCACAATAAGAACAAATTCAAAACATTTAAAATACAACAACCAAATTTAAAACAACAATAAAATATTTACTGATAACATAAACCTCTTCTCTACTTAAAAAAATACTTACTGCTTTATATAAAATTCAGTTAAAAGCATGAGCAAATAAATATGATTTGAGACCCTTTTAAAAGGCTTCCACTGAGGGGGCCTCCCTCAGATAATCAGGCAAGGAGTTCCACTGGGTAGGCATGGCCACAGCAAATGCTCTATCTCCTGAGTGCGGCAGCCTAACCCTGGGAACCCCAAGAAGGCCACCACTGGTAGAACAGAGGGCCAGGGCCAGACAGTAGGGCACAAGGAGCTCTTGCAGATAGGCTGGACCCCTCCCGTGCAGGATCATATAGGTCAAAAGCCCTATCTTGAAGACAACTCTCCACCTAACCGGCAACCAGTGCAGTTCACGGAGCACCGGGGTGATATGCTCACATCTTTTCACCCCCAACAATAGTCTTCCTGTCATATTCTGCACCAGTTGCAGTCTGCACAGGTTGCCTCCAGATAACCCTTGGTACAGGGCATTGCAGTAGTCCAACCTGGAAGTGACAAAAGCATGCACTAGTGTGGGCAGGTCCTCAGGCAGGATCAGGGCTCGAATTCAGGAGATATTCCTGAGATGATAAAGCCCACTTCTCACCATGGCCGACACCCAAGTATCAAGTGTCAGGCTGCCAATCCAGAAATACTCCCAAGTTCTTCACCTGCCTAAAGGGGGCTAGTGTCACACCCCCCAACACAAGGTCGGGGGTAATGCCCCACACCCCTCTCCACCCTGATGACCTGGCTCCACCACCAGTACCTCAGTCTTATCAGGGTTAAGCTTAAGCCAATTGTGGGAAATCCACATCTGGATCTCCTAGATGCAGCTGTTAAATACAAAGTCTGACACCTGGCTGTTGGGTGCACAGGAAAGGTACAGCTGGGTATCATCTGCATAGCAGTGAAAACCCAGCCCATACTTCCTGATAATGTCCCCCAGAGGCAGCATATACACTGTGAATAGCAGAGGCAACAAGACCAACCCCTGTGTAACATCACAGTACAGAGGATTAGGATTTGATGAGAAAATCCCCATGGTCACCCTCTGCTCTCTGTCTGTGAGGTATGATCTGAACCAGTTGATGACATTTCTGGACAGACCACACCAGAACCGCAGGTAGTCCAGTAACACCTCATCATCTATGGTGTCAAACACCACAGAGAGGTCTAGAAGAACTAAGATGGTATGGTCCTTTCAATCCCTCGCCATCAGGAGGTCATTAAGCACCCTCACCAGGGCCATCTCTGTACTATGCCCCACTCTGAATCCAGACTGGAATGGCTCCTAGGTAGAGGAGGCAGCAAGACACCCCTCCAGCTGAGTGGCCACCACCTTTTCTATAACTTTCCCTAAAAATGGAAGGTTCGAAACAGGTCTATAGTTGTCGAGGCAGTCCGGGTCCAAAGATGTCTCTTTCAGGAGTGGTCTAACCAAAGCCTCTTTCAAGGCTAAAGGAAAAACCCCACCTTAATGGACTCCAGACTACCTCAGCAATCACAGGACCCAACAGGTCCAAACATTCAACCAAAAGGCAAGTTGGACCTGGATCTAACTTACAGTATGTCGGCTGCAACTTAGAGGTTATCTCTACCACCTCCTCTACCTCAATCAGCTCAAACTCATCCAAGACAGGAGGAGTGCTCCACCTCAACACAGGCAAAACCCTGCAGCCCTTTTGAGAGGCGTTCAATGAGACCTCAACCCTGATAGAGAACACCTTGTCTGCGAAAAACAGAGCCAGTTCTTCACACCTTACATTAGACTCTGCTCCCCCCATACGTAGACAGTCTGGATGTAAAAGTCTGTCCACCATATGGAAAAGCTGAGTTGGCCTGTTTCCTGCTGCAGCAATCTCCCTAGACAGAAATTCCACTTTTTTATGGGAGATTGCCCCCGATAGTCCATTTAGTGTGACCTCAGGGCCAGTTTGTCCCCCAACAGACCAGATCTCCTCCAATGCCTCTCTAACCTCCGGGCCCTAGTCTTTAAACCTCAGAGAATCTCATCATACCAGGGAGATCTCTGATGAGTAGACAGGGGATGGACACTCAAGGGTGCGATTGAGTCAAAGACCACACCAACCACCCCATTATAGGTCGCTACTGCCTCCTCCAACCCCATCACATGAGCTGCTCCAACACCCGATAGGTCCAGCACCATCAAAAGGTCCTCTGAAGATACTCCCTCAATGACCACTACTGGACCATCTCCACAGGGGCTGGACCAACTGGGGGGGCTGTAAATGTGAACCCTATGTTTCTATGATCCGACAATCCACTGGATCTACACTAATGTCCATAGGGCCGGAATTTCAAAGGCCTTAGATTGATGCAAGGTGCTTGTGTTGAATAGGTCTGATGCAAAGGCACCTTGCACCAAGGGCTGCACCAAGTGTGATTTTCAAAGGCAGCCTGCATCACCCAGCAGGCTTCCTGCACCAAAGTATGCTAGCACCAGCCTTGCACCATGAAAGTGGCTGTGGCATGGCGCTAGGGGACTTGTGGCAGACCCAGACTGCCACAGCTCTCAGATCTGGATTTTTGGAGACCCCCCTCAGGAACAAAGTGCCAAGTACCCAAGACCAGTGAGGGACTGGTCTAACATTACTTAGACAGCTCCTGGTGGGGTCATCTAGTATGTACCACTGTGTGGCTCACCCCGATCCATTCCTGATGGGTGATCCCTGGTGGTCCAGTGGTCCACCCCTCACCCCATCATGATCCCCAGCACCCACATCCATGCATATTGCCACCCCCCACAGGTAGTAGCCATCTCAGCACTCCCACCCCCCTCCTATGCCTTGATCCGGTGACTGGCACAGCCTTGCACACACTACCACAGCCAGCCACTGAATGAGTCATCATTGTGTGTACTGTATACAGTATGGGCACTGACAGTTCATTCTGTGGCTGACTGAAGTGGCATGTAGAGGGCTGTGCTGATCACTGGATCAGGGTATGGGAGAGGGGTGGGAGTGCTGAGATGGGCACTACCTGAGAAGGGGCAGTAGCCCACCAAAGTACCAGTGTGTGTTGTGGCACAGGTGCCGGTGGTGCGGTGGTGTTGGGGGTCTGTGTCTGGTTGCCAACCCCTGTCTGTGGGTGCTGCATACTCCCCGCTGCCATTGTGGCATTCTGAGTGGGTGAGCCATACATTTGGCACAGCACCCCCCCTTTGCCGCAAGCCACTGGACTCTGGCGCTGGGACCCTGTAGAATTGAAATTCGGGCACAGGGTCCCAGGTGCACCACACTCAGTGCAAGCTGCCATTGTCACAGCTTGTGTTGGAGTTTTGAATATTTGGCCCATAATATCTAACTCCAAAGAAAAACAAACCCAATGTGTGGCAGCCAAGTGCCGTCGCTGTCATTACTTTTGTGTCAGGCCCAATGCCCCCATGCCCTCAAGAAGTTCATAATGAGAGAAAAACTGAATGATAGAAATAGAGGTACCCCAAGAAATATACTGATTCTATGAATCCCCAGGATGGTGAAAAAAAGCAAAAGGCAGATAAAAGGGAGAAAAAGAAAAGAAAAAATGCATCATGTATGAGAATAAATTGTACTACTCTGCAAAGAAGCACACTCGCCTCTGAGGCTGGGAGATCAGAGGGCTGTGGGTTCAGTTCCCACATCTGTCACTTGGGTTAATATCCCAGTACTGACACTGAAGTGCAGCATGAGAGGGGTTCTACACTTCTGAGGTGCCGACTTTCGGATGAGACGTTAAACCGAGGTCCCATCTGCCTGGATTGGTGGTAGTTCAGGTGGATGTTAAAGATTCCATGGCACTTATTGAAAAGAGTAGGGGAATTTTGTTTTTATTAGAAGTCAAGAAGCACCATCAAAAAATACATACAAAGAAGAAAAAAAAAGAAAAAAACTAATACATCAAGTAACTGGCACATCAGAATCTGTAATCCAGACAAGATTTCTCCAAACATTATCTAGAAATTGACAAGTACAATTCTGAGATTCTGAAAAAAAAATTCTACACAATTCAGTAATAATTTTACCCAAAAGTTCAGTATAAAAAAAGTCATTTTGCTGTAATGTAAACAAACATGGGGCATTCCAAATGTACCATTTAAGAACAGCAAAAATAATATTCAAGGTACCATGATGCCAGTGACACCGTCAAGAAACATAAACCCCATAAACCAATTCCTCAAAAGAAACCCCCCAAAAAACAGAACCCAATTTAGTAGCTTAAAAGGACCAAAAAGGTATAATATAAGAGCAAGTAAAAAATAAATGTCTCAATGTCTCAAAAACAGCTATACAGTCAGTATGAGCACAAATCCGTTCCTCTACTGACTCATGTTTTTGATTAGCCTTTACATTTAAACGTTCATAACAACAAAGCCACAAAACATCATGAAACCTTTGAGGAATTCGTTTATCAGCTATCAGTAGAGTAACAGACTGTTCAAATTCCACGGGGCATAAAGGAAAGATTCTGGGCTCAGAAAAATGAGAAGAAAGGACCTGTAAATATAATTGCTTTTTTGTCAAAGAAAAAACAGCAGTATCTGTAATACCCCATCGCCAAAATAGACAAAAACTTCTTGAAAATAAGGAGGTGGAGAAAGGTACAGATTTAAAGGCCTTTTGAGTATTCGCCCACCATCCAGGAAACCATGATGACAATTTCTGCTCCAAGAAGGGAATTCAACGATAGTCAAACCGACGACATAAAGGACGAACATTAATATACCAAAAATGAAGAAAGAAAAATAAAACAGGGTTCACCATATTAAGCCCACCAGACACCACAGGCAAATAAAGAATATTGTTTAATAGGGTTTAATCTGCTACCCCAAATAGCCAAAAAAATAAACCCAGAAGTACAAAATCTCTTTCCTTAGGAGGAGGAAACACAGAACAAACATATAAAAAAAGAGGGAGAAGATAAGTACGGACCATATAAACCCATTTCAATTTCCCCATAGAAACTTTAGTCCATTTGTCTACCATAACTTTCCCTTGTTGGAGCTTAATATCCCAATTATATAAATATTGATGATCACCACCAAAAAAAATACCCCAAATAATCATAGGTGAGGTAACAATCAGGATCCCAGAAATAGAGGTATGAGGGCACAGAGATGTACCTAAATACATACCCCAACTTTTATCCGTATTAATATGAACCCCCAAAACTAAGCCATACAAAGAACAAAAATCAGCAACACGTGAAACAGCAAGAGTATCCTTTAGAAGGACACATAAGTCATCGGCATAGGCAATAGCTAAAGTTAGAAGTCAGTAATGTGGTAACAGCAAAGGGATAAAAAAACGAACATCATTCAACAACCATAATAGCGGGTCACGGGTAAATACATAAAGAAGGGGACTAAGGGGACAACCCTGCTAAACACCACGATTAACAGAAATCAAAGGACCCAAATAACCATTAACCAGAGGCTGTACTATGGCTGTACTATATGCTGCCTGAATCCAAGAAATAAAGGAAGAAGGCACCCCATACCATGCCAGAACAGTCCATAAAAAGTCATGACAAACCAAGTCAAAAGCCTTCCTTTGATCCAAGGAAAGAACAAAACCAGGAACATTAAATAAGCGACCAGATTCCACTACCTCTCTAAGCAGCAATAAGTGATCTGTAATAGACCTACCTGGGATGCCACAAGTCTGTTCAACAGAAATAACAGAAAAAGCCATTTTCAACAATCGATTATGAAGGACTTTCATCAGAATTTTAAAATCTACTATGAGGAGACAAATCGGTCTCCAATTATTTAAATCTCATCTATCACCTTTCTTAAAAATATAAGTAACAATGCCCAAAGACATCAAGGGGAAAAAGGCATGTATGTAAAATATAATTATAAATGGCAGTCAATTTCTTGGCAATCATAGGACACAACAATTGATAAATTTTGGCCAGGATACCATCCTTCCCTGGGGTTTTCCCTTTTTTCAGTGCAAGAATCACAGAAGTAACTTCTTCAACAGTCAAATCACAGGAAATCTCATGCAAAACATCTGGAGGACATTCAGGAACAGAAATCATACTAAACAAATGAAAAAAAGGAAGCATCCGTACTATGAAATTCAAGAAGTTGATCACATAAATAGGAAGAAACCACATCCATAATAGCAGTTTGTGACATATGAACAACCCCATTGGAATCAAAAACCTCAGAAAAAAAATGTTTCTGGACCTGGTCAGCACAACTCAAAAAAGGGCAAACAAAGGCTGATTTGCCCTGTGTCTCAAAGGATTGCTGCATAAGTAATGAAGACATTTGTTTAGCATGAAATGATCTCATATCAGCCTGTATGGTAGAAATTTGACCGGTAAAATCATGTAGAGAGGACTGAGCTAAACTCATCACATGCTGCAACTGTTGACGAAGTGTCTGATACCGAACACGATCCACATCCTCATGATGCCTACTTAAGGATGACAACAGAGAACGTAAATCATATTTCAAGCTATCCCACCATGAGGAAGCATTATCAAACAACTCAAATGACGTTTTCTTACCACCAACACAATGCAAAACCTGTTGTCTAAAGCTAGTAGTACTCAGGAGAGATGGATTAAATCTCCACAGACCAGGTCCCAGAAGCTTATCAGTGGCGCCAAGTACAAGCAACAACTCCTTATTATCAAAAAACTCAGTAGATTCCAAGCAAACTCTTTGAATCACCAAATGCTTACTAATAAAAAATAAATCTATAAGAGTCAAAAAACAACCACGTTGAAAGGTGGGACAACCCTTACCATGCTTAGATTTAAAAGCATCAACTAAGGCTGCTAAATGAACCATAGAGCCAAGGAAATGCATATCACTAAAAATCTTAGTAGTCTGAGTAGTACTGGTACGATCCACAGTAGACAAACCACAGTTAAAGTCACCACCAAGAACCACCGACTGGGCAGAAAAAAGATAAGGACGTATCACAGTAAACAGATCCACCCTGTCAGCTTTAGACTGGGGGCATAAATATTAATTAAACAAAATACTTAGAGTCATACTAAATGTCTAATAACAAGGCACGTCCAGGTGCCAGGTCTAAGAGCTTCAACACCTGAACAGGGATAGTAAATAAAATAGCAACACCTGTACAGCATTCTAAACCCACAGACCAGTAGGAGGCCCCATCAAACCATTCATTAGAAGCAAGTCAAATTTCTCTAGTAGTGTGCAATCTAGTATCTTGAAGGAATAGAATGTCAACAGGAGTAAATTGAAAATGAGAAAAAAAACATTCCACATGTAGAAACATTCTGGATACTATTAACACTGACAATAAGAAAGGATAAACAAAACATGACAAAATGCAAAAAAAACACTTAATTTTTTCTAAACAGATTTGTGAGATAGGTCAGTTTTACCCCTTGTCGTCGTCCGCTGCCTGGTTTTGCCCAAAATCTGAACCTCATCCTCCAATTCACTAGACTCAGAGTCAGACAAGGCACCAGACATACTGAGAGCATCAGATGAAACACCAAGATCAGGATCAGACAAAGCCTGCAGAGGCCCAAATTTATTAGATAAGGGCACAGCAGAAATCTTTGGAACTTTGGATGCCGGCTGCAGCCAGGCCTGACGGCGTCGAGTGACTCACATACCCACCTCGGTAAATGAAACAGGAGGAGGAGGGGGCGGAGGAGGCATGGCATCAGGTTCAGAGACTGGGTCATTAACAGGAGGTACTGGGTCAGAAACATCAGGGAAGGGAAGATGAAGGTCATCAGGAGGAGGCATTGAAGAAACCTCAAGGACATCTTCCTCATCAGGAACAGGACATGGGGCCATGGAAGGGGCAAGGACAGGAGGGACCATCGAAGATGAAACCCCAGCAAGTCTTTCTCAGTCCCGTTGGGCCACAGCAACCAATAAGCATTGTTCCTCTGAATCAGCAGACCCACGTTGTTTATGAGCAGTATGGGTACAAGCTGGGAAATAATGCCCTTGAGCCCCACAAAGAGTACACCTCACCTCATTAGTACATTGGCCTCTACCATGCCCTAGTGAACCACATAAAACACATTTAATTTGATCACAAGAGCTACTAATATGACCATGGGCCCCACACTTATAACAAGTTTTAGGTTGTCCAGGGTAAAACAGAACACCCCATCACCTCCCAAAAAAAAGGAATTAGGCAAATGTTGTAGTACCCCATCCACTAATTTCAAGGAAACCTGAATCTTCCACCCCCCAGTCTAAATATTCTCATCATCAAAAATAGCATCAGGATGTCCCAAAACAGTACACCATTGACGTAGCCAAAACAGATCAGCAATGCTAATACCCTCATTTCAGAAAAGAACTGTGATAGTTTTTTGGGTAGGTTTAGAAAAAGGAATAACCTCAAAGGGAGACCACAGAGGGGAAAATTTGACTTGCTGATAGTGCACCCAGAATTGTTCAAGACCATGTGCCAGCTTGAAACTAACATCAAAATTACTTTCCCCAGACACATGAATCAATGCATATAATTCCGAAGAATGAAATCTCAAGGAATCTTTTAATAAAACACAACCAACGTATGACCTGTCCAGAAAGGTATCTAAACCCCTTTTATACACCAAATGCACAGCGTTATGCCTCTTGGCAGTAAAAACTTGCTGAAAAAAAATGGATGCATAAGACTTTGATCGACTATGAGACCCTCCAGCACCACCCTCCGAGTCACCAACACCAGGGTCCCTGTTAACATGAACATCCGAGTCACTGAGCACAGTCTGTAAAGAGGGATCCCCAGCAACAGAAGGTAGAAGAGTAGGGTCAGTGGAAGGCAGAAAGGCCAGTTTAGGATTTTGAGTCAGTGTTAGGTCTGGGGGGAGTTCTAGATCAGGGACTGGGGGCACCGAAGGAGCAACTGATACTGATTTGGTCAGAAATTCAGGAACAGTCAAAGTCTGAGAATTTAAACAAACCCCAGGAATTTTAATAGGGGAAAATCCAGATGTCCACTTACTAGTAGTCAGGGATTTTACCCAACCAGCCACCCGTAGAGAACTGTCCACCAACCAGGGACCTGGAGGAGCAGCCGAAGTATCAGCCCAAGAAGCAGGCACAGAGGCTTTTTTAATAATACGATCAGGGGAAACATTAGCTGAGAAGGAAAACACAGTAGCCTTCCCCTGATCAGCAGCGTCCGAGACAAACACTGGAGCGGCCGTAGCTATAGCAGCCGTAGTCATGGGAACAGGTGTATTATGGGAAGCAGCCTGGCAACTCCTGCCACTAGGTACAGAAACAGGTATAGGATCAGTAGAACGAGCAGAAAATGATACCGGAGTAACGCTCTTCAAAACAGTGTATAAATCCTCCTTTTGCTGATGGAACCTGTTTTCCGTATCATGTAAATCCAACAATAGCTTGTCAACTGAAATAGTAGCCTCACCTGAAGTTGAATACAGAGCCACTGAAGAACCTTTAGTACGGAAGATCTCCGCTCCCTCAGCAATTATGGGCATAACTGAAGAAACATCGGTAATAAGGGAAGCAAAATCCAAAGGCAGATCACCATAGGGAGACTCCCACTCCACAACTGGCTGAACATCCATCTCCATCGCTGCTCAGAGGGAAACTGAACCGAGCATGAACACGACGGCCCCCCTACCAACGAGTAGGGGAATTTCCCCGGTGTCCTGGCCAAATTTCCCTCATTCACTAAAAATACCACCAACAGCTTAATCTGGTTCAAGGGCAGTTGACATTCATCTGTATCCCCCTTCCCCGGGTTGTGCCTAAAAATAGGCAGGATTTGTCTAGTGCACTTACCCGGTCAACAAAAACTAAATAAAATAAAATAAATAAATAAAAATAAATAAATAAAAATAAATAAAACTGTAATCACAAGTTGTTCCAACTGCATCACATCAGTATGCACCAAACTATATTTACATAAAAAAGAGAACTGAAAGAAATCATCATTAAGAAAATCTAAAAAGAAATAGTGCAACAAATTAAGCAAAGAACAATTCAGCTTGCTAGATTGATTTAGTATACATGTCCGATACTGATTTCTGTTTCTGAAATGAATCTGGAGCAGTAAATTAAACTTTGTTCAGTTCAGCTTTTTGGATCAATACAGGCGCAGGTTCAGTTCAGCTATCCATATCTGAAACAAAACTACAGCAATGAATGACACAAAGTCCAAATAGATTTTCAAGAGCAATTCAGCTTCCCAGGTCTCTTCAAATTCCTGCATCTGAAATTGAGTGGTGCAATAAAGTAAACTAAGATTGATGCAGCTTTCATAATCAATTCGGATTTCTAGTTCAATTCAAGTAGTGCAGAAAGCCAAGTACATAAAGTCAAATCCAACCCACTCAAGAAAATAAGATCCACAACACCACCCATGCAGAAATTTTAATTAAAAGGAAAGCAGAGAGTTAATTACTAAGGATGTCTGTGCCAAACTGGTACAGTGCATACTTTAAAGGCAGATTGGCTTTCCAGTGAGCGGATTCAATTACTAGTTTCAGGTGCTTGTCAGTATGGATCTCTGAGACAAGCTGGTGCTAGTGCTGTACATTAAACATAAAACATTTCAGCTTGCTGAAGTAGTTCTGCTTGCAGGAATGATACAGCTTTCTGCATCAGAAATAAAGTGAAGTGATGAGGTGAACTAAATTTGATTCAGCTTTGTAAATCGATGCAGTTTCAGGATATCCACATCTAAAAAATTAAAATAAAACTAGTGTGGTGAGTTATACAAAGACTGAGTAGGTTTCCTACATTGATTCAACTTTACGGGTTGATGCAGCCTCCTATGTCTGAGACTGATTGGTACAGTGAATTAAACAAAGATTTATACAGCTTCCAAATTAGAGTCAAATTTCTAGTTCGTAGCAAATTATGTGGGAAGCCAAATACAGAAATCTAGATTAAACCCAGTATATTAATATGGTCCATAGTACCGCCTCAGATAAAATGTAAAGAAAAGGAATGCAGAAAAATCAATAATTAAAACATCTGTGCCAAGCTGATATAAAGGATGCATAGACTGGCCTGGTGGTGCTGAGGGTTGAGGCACTGGATGTCATACCTTGCACTAAGGCCGGCGACCCGGGTTTTGGAATGAGCCTGGGTTGTCGGGTGTCAGAAGAGGATAGGGAGTATTGAGTGTCCGTAGACTGCTCTCCTCTCCCTGGGGAGGGATCCAGGGACTGCCTAGTGCAACAGCAGCCCTGGTGGAAGCTAGAGGGACATGCACACATCTGGGCACAAAGTAGAGGGGTGGAGTTGCAGCAGACATCTCGAGATGCCATTGCATGACCAAACTCTGGGGGAGGGTGGGAAAGGGACGAAACAAGAAAATCCTCACCTCCAATTGTGGAGATGAAGGGGGCTCCAGGGATGCAACCCACATCCCAACATTGGCACGATGCCTCAGGGGACTCCACTACCGACCAGGCACCCAGGTGAGGCCTCATTAATCTCAGCTGGCTATCAGGGGAGAACGGACCCACCACAGGGGTGATCTGGGGGGCTAGGCCTGCTTGGGTGGCTGGGGGAGTCCAGCCGAGGATTGTCTGGTTCAGACAGGGGAGTAGAGGCTCCAGTCGAGTGAGCACCCTGGAAGGATGATCGGGCAGAGGAGGAGCAAAAATAGAGTATACAAAAAAAAAGGATGCATAGAAGTCAGTTCAGCTTCCCCTATAACCTGATTCAGTTATCAATTTCATGTGATCTTCAATGGAAACCTCTGGGACAAGCTGGTGCAGGAAACAGAACATAGGAAGTTCAGCTTATTGAACTAATTCAACTTACTGGACCAGTATGTCTTTCTGTGTCTAAAACAGGCTGGAGTGGCAAATTGAAGGAGATTCAAGTCAGTTTCTTAGATGTAGTTTCAAGCTGAGATCGATTGTCTACATCCAAAACAAAACTATTTCCGTAAATTATTTAAAGTCCAAATCAGATTCCCAGTTCGATTCAACTTTCCAGGTCAGTTCAGATTTCTGCATCTAAAACTAACTGATGCAGTAAATTAAATAAAGATCAATGTAATATTCTGAATCGATTTAGCTTTCCAGATCGATGCAAATGCTTGAGAAAATAAAATACAGGGAGTCTAGATCTCCACACAAATTGTGAGATAACAGTCAGTCTGTACCGCTATTCACAAATCCTAGAACAGGTCACTTAGCAGATCAGCTTCCTCACCACAAGTAACTGGTGTTCACGAAGTCGATTTGAACAAATCAGGTAGAAGTTGCAGCAAGTCTAGTTTTGCCTAATCCACAGACTCAAAGAATTTATGCATGCCATCCCTAAAGATTTGGAGGCGGGCATGATACTGTAACTTGAATTTATTGCCATAGGCTACTAGCTTGGATATAATAGGGTGAAATGCAGCATGGCACTGGCAGGTCTGAAATGGATTGCTCTAGAACATGAGGACTCCTATGCCCTCCCAAAACAGTTTAGGCTGGTTCCAAACTGTAGACAGAATGAGTTGTTTGTCCAGGAAATTAAGTAATTTGAACAGTAGTGGCTGGGGTCTCTCCCCTTCACCTGGCATGGGCTGAAGTGCCCAATGTGCCCACTCCACCAAATATTGGAGGCCATTTGGAAAGGGTCCCACTGTTCTATTGCAGAATTTCTGCACAAAGCTGAGAAAATCCTTGCCCTCCACTTTCTTGGGAAGGCCAATAATGACCAGGTAATTACGCTTGGATCACCCCCTCAAGATCTTCCACTTTCAGTTCCAACTTAGATATCTTTTGTCACAATCCCACTAGGATGGGATTGGTCTTATCTCTCCAGGTGTCTAGCAAGGCAATACGGGTCTCCGTGTCTCTGACCCATTCAGTAAATTCAGACAGGACCAGTTTAAATAATTGGACTTCTTCAGTAACACTAATAATGAAGTTTTGTAATGGCACTAATTCTTGGAGAAAAACAACCACTGTGAGTGCCTAGGACCCCTTGGAAGATTCATATGTTGGTTGCGGTATTGGTTTAGGCTACTTTGGGCCTCTATCTCTTTCAGGCATCGCCGGGGGCAAATGGCATACTGCTGCAGGAACATCAACGATTTCCATTTTCAAAGAAATGTTGGGTACAGGCAAGAAGCACCAGATAGAGAATGCAGTTGGTGAGTCAAATATGCACCTAAAGTATAATAAAGTAATTAAATTATTAATTTGACAGATCAGGAGAGTGGAGCTGCACCAGAAAACAGGTTGCTAGTAGCAGGGCATCATGTGACTCCCAGCATAGCCTTCTTGTTAGCCCACCTCATTAACACAGTAATGACAATTTTGAAATCTCTGCCAAAACATGATTCTTCATCACTGCAATGCCATTATGCATCAGAGATGCAAAAACACAGTTTGGCCAGGGTTTGAAAATGACAACTGTCATGTTGATAAGGTGGTGTAAAAAGATGGTTATATTGTCGGTCTGGTAAAAATGAATAATCTTTTTAGTCTTTTTTACCCACTCAACCTGTTGAATTTATTGCTGCCCCTTTCATGGATTAGGAAAGTTCATGCTATCCTTCTCCAATTTTATTTGTCTGGGGAAGCCCCTGAGAAGAGCATATCACAAATTTGCAGCTCCCAAGACCTGAGGAGGTCTTAGACTCACACACTTTGGGATGTGTTATTGGGCAAGTCAGGCCAGTAAGTATTTTCTATGGCTTACACCAGTGGAAGATTTGGCCTCACTGTCATATGTGCCTGTTTGGCTTATCATAGAAAAGGAGTTAATAGCTTCTGATGGGGTGTCCCCAAGGGCCCTTCTGCATATTAAACCCAGGGACCTTCCTCATGAATTGTGTAACTCATTGATTGAGGTCTTGGTTTAGATTCATTCTCAGCTATACTCCTTCCTAAAACATGACCATAACTGGGACCTCACTCAACCCCTTCTCTGTAATCCCATTTTTTGAATAGGAGGCAGATCACTACCTGTCTCCTGGATTCTGCAATTGGCCTCTGCAAGGGTATGTGACTTGTTACAGGATGGGGTCTGTCTCACTTCATATGAGATTATGTGGGCTTGCAGGATACATGGGGCCCTCATTTTTAAGGTATTTCAGCTCTGCCACATGTTATTGCATACATTTGGGACCACTTTTGAGAACATAAATGCTGAAGAATTTTTGCAAGTACTTTTTAATTTGGCTATCTTGCTCCATGCAGTGTCCAAGACATATGCTAACCTTTATGACAGAGCTTTCCCTATGGTATATGTTGCCTCCTAATATTGGGGCTCACAATTCCTGCAGTTGGAATTTGACTGGGGTAAAGTATGGAAAGATTGTCACACTTACATTATGCAAGATCGACTGGGTATTATGCAATTTCAGCTCATCAACAATATGTACCTTACCCCAGTCAAACTTTGCAATATGGGTAGAGTGCCATCCCTCCAGTGTGTAAGATGCCATAAAGTGGAGGGCTCCCTCTTCCATATATTTTGGGAATGCCCTAAAGTGGCTCCTTTGTGGTAACTTATAAGACAGGAGGTGGACCCACTGTTGAGTATTGTGGCCCATTTCTCTCTGACAGTTTGCCTAGTGGGTGATTATACTGGTGTTGTTGTCTGAGTGCACAAGCATTATTTAGCTATAATCTCCCTGTCTGTTAAGAAATTGATGTTGCGCCCCTGGCAAGATTCAGAGACAATCACTTATATTGAGTGGCTGCAAGAGCTACTTTTCAATCTTCAAACCGAACAAATGATTGCCAGATTGTGCAATCATCTTGCAAAGTTTGATAAACCTGGGGCAAGCTGTATACTCTTTACTATCTCCAAACAACTTCAAGTACTGATACTTAATTTAAACAGAACTTCAGTATTAGATCTGCTACCATTCTGATGCCAGGGTGGGTGGTAGGGTGGTGGGAGGGAGAAGGGAGTGGGTAAATAATGATTGTCTGTGTTTGGTCATTGTTTGTTTCTTGTCATTTTGTATTTAACTGGAAACTTAATAAAGTTGACTTAATTTAAAAAAAAGATGGTTATACTGAAAATTTTGAGTCAAAATATTTTAAATTGCCAAAGTTATGAGGGAGCATACCAAAACTTCAATGTAGTCACAGAACGTTGGCATTTGTACATATTTTGACACCAAAATTGTATCACTGACTTCTTATGACCCCACCTGATGAACAAGGGTGGTGGAAATTTTCAAATCCAGCCCAAAGGTGATCTGGCCAAGCAACCGTGAAATCACATTTCCAGCTGGATTTTCATAATTCCACCAACATTGTTCATGAGGTGGGGTCCCCATAAAACCATGTTCAAAATTTCTGCTCGGAATATGAAAAAATGAAAAGTTTTGCCATAAAGCTAAAAAATGCATTGAAATACATTAAACTGCATTTACCTTAGTTTTTCATATTACAGTCAGCGATTCCAGCAGCAAGACATGTTTTCCATCTGAGAGTGTACTGTATCTTCATCCTGTACTCTGTTCAAGTGAGTAAGGGGGTGTAGGGAGTGTGTGGGGTGTGGGGTGCTGGGTGCTCAGTGAGAGGTTGGGGTAGGGGTGGATTGGATCAGATATACTATGTTATCCCTTAACTCAATATTCTGAGTCTCAGGAAACCGAGTTCATTGGCCTAAAATACACACTCCTGAATAAATCAGTTTTCTGACAATACAGTGTTGAGCCTCTGACTGAAAAATACAAAATGCAATTTGGCGGGCTTGGCAACCCGGACCCCCCATGTGGGGGGTTCCACCCCATACCCCCGTAACTAAAATAACAAACTCTGAAGGGGAGAGGACCTCAGCATTAAACAAAATTAGTTACCGGGGTAATAAAATAAATGGACTCAGTGTGGACCAGAACCTGGCCCTCCGAGGGCACACTGGCTGAGCTGCCAGTTTTGTAGCCCTCAACACCACCAGGGCAGCTTGGCCAGCCTCTGGATCCAATCAGGATTTTTAGACCATCAGCAGGAGTAAGGTAGCAACCCATCACATCCGCTACCTTACCCCTGAAAACGTTCATCGGGTTTACTATTGCCGGGATTCTCACTATCGGATACTGCACCTGTCAGGCAATACTGCATGGGGTAGGTCAGTGTCAAGGTAATGAGTCTTGGCATAACATAAGGGTACCGTTGGATCAGTGAGGGACCATTTTCTTTTTTGCAGGTTAAAAAAATGACATTGAGGGATCATTTTCCTTTTTGCAGGCTGGCAGTATCCGAGGGTATGAAGGTGCCACTAGACACCAGGAAAATGATAAATTGAGATAGGGATGGTGAAGGAAGGGTTGGGGGTGCCACTAGACACCAGGGAAAACAACAATTTATTTTTTTTATTTATTGAAAAGTTTCATCAGGAAGGCCTGCTGAGCAAAATGATCATTTCCAGATGTATTCTGAGGAAGATGGGAAGGGTGGATATTTTTACAATATGTTGTAAGAACATACAGTTTATACACTTACAATGTTACATTCAAGCTTGTAAACACAATACATTATTTACATTTTCTACAAATTACAGCCGTCATCAAGGAAGAGTGGGTGAGCAACAATGAGTCAATTTAGATTGTCTTAGTAATGATGGAAGCAATGTGAAAAAAGAAAATAGAAATAGAAATATCAAGAAGTGTGGCTGAGAAAGGAACAGAAACAGTAGACAAAACAAGGCAATGGGAATTAGAAGGAAGAACATAGTTCATAGGCTTTTGGAATGTGAAGGTTGAGTGAGTTTGGGACATGAACAAGTTAATGACAAGCACAGCCTGTGGAGGTATGGTGTTTAAGTAGAGAGCAAAGAGAAGTGAGGGAGATAGCACTACAGATGGTGAGGGGGAGGATATCCTACAGCTTAGGGCATCAATATGAGAAGACAGATTGTCTGGCTGAGGTGAATCTATGGGGGAGGGCAAGAAGTCTATAATTGGAGGTACAGAGAGAGTATGGTGGAAGGGAAGGGGTTGAGAGTGTAGATGTGAGATAGAAGGGTAGTGTCCTGAACCAGTATTTGGGCATAAAACTAACAGTGTGGAAGATGCATCTGGATTACAGTGAGGGAAGGGCAAGGGTTTTATCGAGATCACAGAGGTGATTTACAGTAGGGAAGAATAAAGTGAAATGCCAGAAAGAGTGAAAGATGGTATCTAGTATGGTTACAGTAGACTTTATGGTGGCACTATAGACTGTATCAGCATTGCCAAAGGTGTGGAGGATCATTTTCTGTACAATAGCACGGCGTGCTGGAATTGGAATACAATCACGGTTCCTACTGTATGTAAAGCACCAAGCTTTTAGTGCAGTGTCTTTTGGATTGCATTCATATGTACTGAAAAGTGCAAGTGCTAGTCTAGCCAGACTCTGAGATATCCGAAGGATGTGAGAACCTCAATAGGTGTACCGTTCAATGTATGGTAGGTAGAGGGGGGAGGGTTCTAGAGAGTCTCTGCCTAGTGCTAAACGTCATGGAGACAATCTTTTTGTCATTTAGGAACAGATGGTTGGATTGGAACCGTGGCTGGACCTTGTGAAAATCCTGCTGAAGGTTATCTATGACAACAGATTGCGAAGAACCGGAGGTGTGACAATATTACAGGGACAGTGATGGCAGGGTGGGGGGCACCACTAGACACCAGGGAAATGAAAAATAATCATGGGGTGGTGATTGGAGGGTGGGGACTGCCACTAGATGCAATGGAAGGATACTCAATTATAGAGGTGGCCACTAGAGTGCAAAAATGGCAAAGTTATGCCATAAAGTTGAAAACCCCATTGAAATACATTGAACCACATTGATCTTAATTTCTCCTACTGCAGCTGGTAGTTCCAGCAGCTCGACGTGTCTTTCATTGAAGATTGTATCTTCATCCTGTAACCTGTTCCGATGAGTGATGGTATTTGGGGAGTGTGGGGGGTGCAGGGTGGTGGGTGCTCAGTGGGAGGTTGGGGTGGAGGCGGTTGGATAGGCGAGAGACCATTTTCTTTCTTATGAGTAAAAAAAAGACATTGCATTTCTGTTTTCCTTTTTGCAGGCCGGAAGTATCCTATGGTGTGTGGGGGGGGGTGCCACTAGACATGAGGGAAACAATAAATTGAGACAGGGATGGTGATGTGAGGTAGGGGTGCCACTAGACACCAGGGCAAATAATATTGCAGGACAGTGATGGGTGGGTGGGTGGGGGTGGCAGTACACACCAGGCAAGGATACACAATTATGGGGTGGCCAACAGAAGGTATGGGTGCCACTAGACACCAGGAAAAGATTCTGTCAGAGAGAAAAAAAAGCAGGTTTTCCTCACAAAAAAAATCTTGTTTCATCACTCACAACATGAAAAAAAGAATCTTTTTTCGTATTGCGCGATACGAAAAAAGATTTATAATGCTAAAAAAACATATTTTAAGGGCATTTCTGGAACAGATCATCATGGAATCCAGCTAAGGGGGTCCCAATATGCAAGCTACATGTGTTGGTCTCTCTCGGGAATGTCATTTTTGTGGGTTTTCAGATTTGAATTTTATGGAAAAACAGACAAGTTGGCAGCAAATGAAACAATTATTTTCCCCTCATGAAAAAGATGATGTCAATACGGCACAAGAATTATTTTTTAGTCTCTTGCAGCTATTTAAAGTTCTTACTGAGCATGCTCAGAACCCATTTTTAAAATTTCAAAATTAAATAACTTTGAAACACATTAATATTTTTTCTACCAAACGATCAAAAGGCACATATGTGAACTAGAGTCCTTCTGCCCTGAAAATGTCAGACCAAAATTCCAAACTGTTTGGGCTGCAGCCAAATTCAAAGAAACCCCATTGAAACCAAAGGAAAACAAACCATGATAAATTCACTTTTTTCACTATTTGGGTCTTGGAAACGACATATCCAACCAGAGCAAAACCTGGCACATCCAGAAAGCTAGCACATGAGACAAAGCATGCAAAAACAGAAACATCCTGGAATACCCATGGGGGCATACCGAAGACAGCTAGTGACAGAGTCCACCCGAGAGGGAGCGACTTTGGACCTGGTACTCACCAACGGGGACAGAATTACAGACATAAAAGTGAGGGGGCCATCAGGGATCAAGTGATCACAATACAGTGTGGTTCAATGTGAGAACAGCAGAAGAGTCAAACCACAGGAAAGTAAGGGTCCTGGATTACAGACAGACCAACATTGCAAAGATGGGGAATGTCATAGAAAATCACTGGCAGAGAAGAATAAAAGAGGGTAAGTGGAGGAAGAATGGGAGAACCTTAAGGGAGCCATAGTGAAGGCAATAAGCCATTGCAATAGTCAAGTAAACAAAACAAAGAGAAATATAAAAGCACTATGGTTCTCAAAGGAAGTGGCCAAGAAGGTAAAGGCGATAAGAGTGGCATTCAGGAGATACAAGGAAACACAGGAGAAGAAGACAGGGAACTGTATCTGGAAAAGCAGAGAGAGATGGAGAAAGCAGTTAGGAGTGCAAAGGTGAAAACAGAAGAAAAAATAGCACAGGCAATATCAAAAGGGGACAAGAACTTTTTCAGGTATGTTAGTGAAAGAAAACAGACTAAGAGTGGGATTAAGAGACTAAAAAGGAAAGGATGGAAGTGTATAGAGAGGGACCACGAAAAAGCAGAAATTCTGAACAAGTATTTTTTTTTCATAATTCACAGAAGAAGGGGAAGGGGAGGGACCAAATTTAGGCAAAAGAAGCACCACTGGGAGGGAGGTGAACACCAGCCCATTTAAGGAGGAGAGAGTATTAAAGGAACTCACTAATCTGAAAGTGTCCAAGGCAATGTGTCTGGATGGGATACATCCCAGAGTATTAAGAGAACTCAGGGAGGTGCTGGCAGAACCACTGACAGCCCTGTTCAACAGTTTGCTGGAAACAGGTGTGGTACCAAAGGACTTGAAGAGGGTGAAAGTAGTCCCTCTCCACAAAAGTAGGAGCAGGGAGGAGGCTGGAAATTACAAGTCAGTCAGACAGATATCAGTGGTGGGGAAACTAATGGAATCACTACTAAAAAGAAGGTTTGTGAGATATTTAAAAGCCAACAGAGCACAAGATCCAAAGCAGCATAGATTCACAGTAGGAAGATCTTGTCAAACAAATCTGATAGATTTCTTTGATTAGGTGACTAGGAGGTGAATCAGGGAGGGGCAGTGGATGTGGCCTACCTGGATTTCAGCAAGGCTTTCAACATCATCCCACACAGGAGGCTATTAAACAAGCTGGGCAGCCTAGGAATGGGTCCCAGGGTGGTACACCAGGTCAAACATTGGCTGAACGATAGGATACAGAGGGTGTTTGTGAACAGAGTTCAATCAAAAGATCGGGGGGTCGAGTCACGTGATGCAGACCCAAGAGTAGCAGCTTCCACTGACCGCTCCTTCTCTACCTTTACTAAAAATGCTATTTTGTAGTCTTTTCCAACTGACCTTGCTCCCTGTGTGCACATGATCATTGTGAGATGTCTACCTGCACCACAAGAGAAGATTTCTGGTCTGGGTCCTCGCGACTTATGGACGAGATGAATCAAAAATGTGCCAAGCGCCCCTGTTGCACACTCCGCCATTGACCCTGGACAAGAGTTTGAAAAGAATGAAATGCCAGAGCACCACTGCTGTGAAGACAGCCACCACCACCCTGGCACTGGCCCTCCTTACAGAAGCTAAATTTCTTGCCGAATTCCAGCCATTCAAGTCAACCCTTCAAGAGCTCACTTTAGAACTTAAATCCTTATGGGCCGACTTGGGGGAAGCAACTAAAAACATCTCCAATATTGCTGCACATACCTTCTCACTGGATAACTGGAAGGAGAAGATAGAGCCCTATGTGAATGCTCTCCACCAAAAGCTCTCAAAATTCGAGACAAAACTAGAGGACCTGGAAGGCCGAAGATGACGGAATAACTTGATTCATTTTCAGCCTTCCTGAGGAAGCAAAGGAAGCTTCTTCTATTCTTTTTTCCCAGAAGCTACTTGCCAAGATTTCAGGACCATCTCCAAATAGTACCTGCTACATGATAGAGAGGGGACATCATTTGCTACAGCTCCGACTGCCAGCCAGTTCCCCCTCCCCACGACCTTTCATCCTAAAACTGCTCAACTTCTTAGATAAGCAGCACGTCATGTGAAAGGTACAAGACTTTCATGAAATTCTTTTGGAAGGCTCCAGACTATGGATCTCTCAGGACCTCCTGGCTGCCACAGTCACAAAACGTGACACCTACCATCCCTTGGTCTCTAAACTAATTGCGGCAGAAGTGCGATACTGAGTGCTATATCCTGCTCACTTATCGGCCTTCCATCAAGGCTCATGGAGAACTTATGAATCCGACGAACAAGCTGCCCCAGAGCTCATGAAACTCTTTCCCAACCTATTTATAGACGGCTGATCCACTGGGGATGATCTCTCTCCCTGGTGAGTTTCTGAATGTGTGAGATAATATGGATCATTCTGCCTATTGATTTATATAGTGGCTGCTTTTACCTTTAATTTGACTTTTTTCTCCAGATTTATACACAGGGCCTGGTGTTTAGCACTGTTGGTCTTGTCCTTTTCTAGTTGCGCCCCCATCCCTCTACAGCCATACTGCCCTAACTTTGCCCCATATGGACTTATTGCCATCGTAATTGGATATGCAACTTTCCTTTGCCTTCTCACTGGTATGGCCACTACGACCCCACTCCTCTCAACGTTGGCAAGTGTGAGACAACTGAAGACGGTGGATAAGCTCTTCAAGTTGTGACCACAGCTGGCTGGCCTGATGGCACTGAGGGTTGAGGCGCTGGACACCACACCTCATGCCACACCAGTGACCTGAGATAGGAAGCGAGCTCGGAGCACTGGAGGACACCAGGGGCGGGAAAGGATTCAGTGCCCGCAGAGCTGCTCTCCTTCCCAGGAGGGGGGAGGTCGGCAGGGACACTGGTTTACTGGGACTGAGAAAGGGCAAATTTCATTTTGCACATTGTAAAAAACAGTATTGTCACTGGTGTCTGCTAAGCCAAAATCCGGTTTGACCAGTGTTTGGTTTTGTGTTTTTTATTTAACAATTTGTAACTCTGCTAACATGCATTTTAACAATTTAAACCTCCACTATTGTACATCCTTGTACCATTTAAAGTTATTTTAGGTACAAGATGTGATGGCAGCAGCAGCATTACAGCCCCCATCCCTCAGGTGCAATGGCAGCACCAACAGCACTATGGTCCTCATCCCTGTGGTGTGATGACAGCAGCAACAGCACTATGGCCCCCTCCCTCAGGTGTGACAGAAGCAGCAGTACTGTGGCCCCCATCTCTTAGGTGTGATGGCAGCAGTACTACACTCCCCATTACTCAGGTGTGATGGCAGTATTAGCATTATTATTAGCATTATGGTCCCCATCCCTCAGGTGTGATGGTAATAATGTATTTGCATTATGGGCCCCATTCCTCAGGTGGGACATCAACAGTGCTATATTCCCCATCCATCAGTGGTGATGGCAGAAGCACTGTGGCCCCCACCCCTCAGATGTAATGGCAGTAGCAACAATGCAGTCCACATCCCTCAGAGGTGATGGCAGTAGTGACAGCACTATGATCCCCTTTTTTCACACCCACACCCCTCATGCACAAGTTACAAATTACTTTGTCTGTTTGCTTGTTAGAACTCAGATGTGAATTAATCTGAACCACCACCACTAAGGTGCTTTTTCCTATCTATAATTTAACTCATTGCCTCCACAGGAGCTCTCTGAAGTTGCACCACTTGTCTCTTGTATACCGTTAACAGTAAATCCTGGGCCTTTCTAAGCAAAATCAAGCTATAGTCAGCATGCCACAAACAAATCCGAATAGCTCAAGAACCGTAAGTGCTTGACACAAAGTATGAGTGGCCAAGTTATTCTGCGCAAAATTACCTTCCCAATGGTGGTATGCAAATAATAATAATATGTAATTTTTTTTTTTTCTATGCTGGTTGAAACAGAAGAAAAAAATATTTTTTCACCAAAGCAGGCAACATAAGCCATACACACCATACCATAAACAAATGTGAATAACTCCTAAAGTATACATGATATACACAAAATATCAGTGGCAAAGTTGTTCAGCACAAAATTACCTTTCCAGTAGTGGTATGCAAATAATAATATGTAATTTTTTTTTTATCCTGGTTAAAACAGCAAAAAAAAAAAATGTTTTCACTAAAACAGGCAACATAAGCCATACACACCATACCATAAACAAATACAAATAACTCCTAAAGTATACATGATATACACAAAATATCAGTGACAAAGTTGTTCAGCATAAAATTACCTTTCCAATGGTGCTATCTAGTCAAATATATATTATATTCTGTTACACTATATATTAAAATATATAAGTGACTTCTCCAGACATTGCAAAGGGCACTCTGGGAGTCAGTAGCCGACTTCTGCAGACGTCCTCAGGACACACCAGTGTATTTTACTGATGACTACAGGCATCTGCTAGGAGACAATGAGTTAAATGCCTGAATTGGATTTCTACCTGTAACACCACTGACCAGGGTTCGGAAACAGACTTGGGTGTTGGAGGGCCCACTGGGGGCCGGTGAAGGCTTGAGTGTACAACAACCACTCACCTTCTCCTGGGAGGAAGGGTGGTCTCACAGCTTAGTGTTTGCTGGTCCCTGGTGGAGGCTAGAGGCATGGCAACATGTCAGCCTTCACTGTGGGAGGGAGCATGGCTGACGTCGGCTTGTGTCTTGACATCATGTGGCCTGTCATGCTCCAAAGAAAATGGGAAAACACCTACTGGCCAACCAGAGGATGGCTGCTGGTCCCTCCATAAGCCCAAAGCCCCAGACTCAGATGTCTGTTCTGACCCCTGCCATGCCTGGGATACACAAGAAGCTTTTTTGGGATGATTTCTATCCCCTGGTAGCCTCCCACAGAAGTAGGGACCCACCCAATGAAGGGTTACTTTGGGTTACCTTGTAGCACTGTCTCTGTATCTCTGACATGCAGCCTTTGTAAATGAGTCTCTGAATCAAAGGCAATTTTCCAAAAACTCAGTAAATAAATAAATAAGGGGCAGTGAATGGTGGTCGGGACTCAGCAACAGTGGTAGGGGCCTTGCAGGCCTGAAGGAATGGATGGCCAGGGGGTTGGAGGAGCCAAAAAAACTGCCTGAATTTGCTTCTTTGAAATAAAGTATCTTCACCTAAAAAATCCACAAGTGACTAGTGGAGGACCTTCAAATGGAAAATCATGCATCTCCCAGACATGTTGATGTGTTTTTTTACTTGGTGTCCATGAAAAGGGTATCTCTAAGTTTTCTTGACTGAGCTGAGATGTGAATTGAGTACCACTCTGCCCATCAGCATTATACAGCCCCTTAGTGACAATCTAATTTGCCCCAGATTAAAGAATGAGTTGGCCTGCTTTTGGTTTATCTCCTGGATGTTCATTTTTCCTTCATGGGACATTCAATTTCTGCCCTCAGGCTATTCCTGGTCTGGAGGGTCGGTTCACAGGTAGGAAGGGGGGGAAGGGAGGATCACAGATGCACACGGACATGGCTCCTTGGATCTCTACTAACATAACTGAATGTAGTTATTGTACATTGTTATAGTTTTATTCCATATTGGATTTGTCTCGTTATTGACTGCCAGCTTAATGTGCTACTATGTTATGTAACTTTTACGGCCCTGGGAGGCCTCCTCTGTTGAATTGTGTACTAATTTTTACATTCCATTTCTCCTGCATAAGTTCATAAGATTTGCTTGAAAGCTAGAAGTTGGGACAAGTCTGTATTATGGGGATGCTGGAGTGGGAGCGACTGAGGGTTTGATTTTTTTTTTGCTGCTTAAGGGTCAACGGTCATGGTCTGATTTCTGGGTGGGATTCCCTTTGCAACTGGTTCTTGTAGTACTTCCACCTATGGGTTCAAAGGTTTACCTTATCAGGACCTGAAAGCAGTTACTGGGGTTGGGTTGGGTGGGACTCTAGGGATGGGGCAGGTAGGTGTTTATTTGTATTATCATCTATTAACATACTGTGTTGGGACCATCTGATATATTATAGCCCTTTGGCTAGCCTTATGTCTGCTCTATGTTTTTCATCCAGGTGGTTTGGAGGGTCGATGGGGGGAGTTTCTGATTTGGGTTTGTTTCAGTATGTTGCTTGGGAGAGGTGGGTGGAAACATCATCACCGAAGGCTTATAATCTATTCAAGGGAATGTTTATTTTGGTCTTAACTACAATAGTGGCTGTTCTGACCCATGGCGTCAACCTTTAAATTTTATTCTTGGAATGTAAAAGATGCCCAATCCCCAACAAAAAGAGCCAAGGTTTTGCTTCACCTTCACAAACTTGAAGTGGATGTTGCCTTTTTACAAGAGACCCACCTGCCTCCATCTCAGATCCTACAGTTCAGGAGTTCCTGGGTGGGGCAGGCCTTTGGTGCCAGTGTTGACTCATGCAAAAGAAGTGCAGCCATCCTGGTGGCTCGAAGGTTGCCCTTTCACCTACTTCAAGAAATAGTGGATCCTCAGGGAAGGTTTCTACTGTTGCAGACCCTTCTTGGTCACTCAGAAGTTATGTTAGTTACTGTTTATCTTCACTACACTAATGGCCCATTTAGCACCCTGGACCTTTTATCTATACTTTTAGGGGGGATTGGAACCTGGTTTATTGTAATAGTCTTGATAGATCATGTGCCCATCACTGTCCCCCCCCAACCAATTAGCTCTTCTTGATATGATGGATGCTGTGGGCCTCAGCGGGAATTTTTTTTTTCATTAAGCATACTTTATTAATTTTCATAAGTACAGACATCTTACATACAGGAGACCATACCATATCACGTATATGTTTGTTGAACAAGTCATCCGATCTCCATACAATAGTACATAATCACATTTAGTGTCTGTAACCCCCCATACCCCCCATCCACCCCTACCATCCCCCTTCCCAATCCCTCACTGCCACAAATACTATCTTGACAGTCATAAATACATACCAATGGAAAATCCTGTTAAAACTGTAGGTTGGATCATAGAAGGGCATTAGAATTAGCCTTTACTCTATTGGGTTGGATTAATAACAGGTTATAGAAAGGGTCCCAAAGCTTTTTGTATTTCCCCATTCTTTGGGTTAGTCCCGCAATAACCCGTTCTGCCTGTATCGTAAGCATGATTTCTTTATACCATTTGGTATAAGTTGGTATTAGGGTATCTATCCAATGTCTAAGTAATACTTTTTTGGCACAAACCGATATCAATGCCATATGTGCTCTTTGGGTTTTGCCTTGGAGAGCCGTGTAATCCCCTAAAATACATATTTCCAGGGTAAATTTGTCTGAAAGAGCTAATAGCGGGTCCAGCCAGGACCTAATACTGTTCCATAATGGAAAAACTTTATCACATGACCATAACATATGCAACAAATCTCACTGAGCTCAAGAACATTTGGTACAAAGATTAGACTGCAGGAAACCCATCTTAGATAATTTAACTGGGGTATAATACATGTTATGTACAATTTGGAATTGCATGTATCTATACCTGTCCCACTTGATATATCTATATAGGTGTTTCCCTATTCTTAACCAACATCCTGGGGGGTCAGAAGATGGAAGAGATTGATCCCACCAATAAAATCTCTGTCCTTCTATTCCAGCAGTCGTAGTCTGTAGAAATTTGTAAGTGTATGAGATTAAGTGAGTATACGGAACTGACTTGAGATACGGGGTTAATACAGTTAGAAGGGGGGTAGTCCATCTCCCAGTACCAAAATACTGTGTTAACATGTGACTAATCTGCAAATATTTAAAAACATCAGTAGTGGACCAATGATGTTTACTATTGGCTTCCTGGAATCGCATCAGTATCTGATTAGTAATCAATTCCTCTACTCTTTCAATCCCCATATTGGGCCAAAAGACATTAAGTTTTATTGGTTTACCAGAGATTGACAAATTAGGATTATTGAAAAGAGGTTGTGTTACATCCTTACACCCATTAGTCCTAAGTAGCGTGTTAAGTTGGTAATGTGTAGCCAAGAGAGCATCAAGCGGGGATCCCTTCGGTTTATTTAGAAGATTTTTCTTATTCAGAAAGGGAAGGACTTCTGGATCCATATCATATAGTGCACACAAGGATTTCTCAATTCCAAGCCATAGAGGGAAGTACTTCGAATCAGATGTGTGCTCTGACGGGAGCATCCAGTGCCTAAGTCTAGTTAGGTGTATTGCAAGATAGTATAAATATAGATTGGGGGCCTGGAGACCACCATCATTTTTAGCCCGTGTGAGTTTACTATAGCCTCTTCTTGATTTTTCCCAGCCCACAAAAAAGCATTAATAAGTTTATGTACCTGCATAAACCAAGATTTGGATAAGTCCCAATTATACATTTGCAATGGGTATAATAAACGGGGTAACACATTCATTTTTATTATACTCATACGACCCCAAAGCGATAAGGGTAATAAGGACCAACACTTAATATCCTCTTGTATGTGATTTAAGGTAGCATCAAGGTTAAGTTTTTTCATTATTTTAGGAGAGGGGTGAAAGAAAATCCCCAAATATTTAAATTTATCTGGTTTCCACTGTAGGTCTAATCTGGATATTTCTACTTTCTGAAAGTATTGATTAAGAGGATGCACTTCTGATTTATCCAGGTTCAGTTTGTAATTGGAAATCAAACTAAACTGCGATATTAATTCAAGTGCTGCTGGAAGGGATTGTGAAGGAGATGAAATATGTAATAAGATGTCATCCGCGTATACGGAAAGTTTATATTCCGACAGCCCTATTGTGATCCCTGATATTAAGGGTGAAGAATTAAGTTTCCTAATAAGGGGTTCAAGAAATAAATTAAATAAATATGGTGAGAGTGGACAACCTTGACGAGTACCTTGACTCAAATTAAAAGGTGTGGAGAGTATTCCATTACAGTGAACTCTTGTGGAGGGAGAAGAGTACAACATTTTAACCCAAGTGAGAAATTCTGGCGGGATACCATATCTGGGAAGTAGGGAAAACAGGTATTCCCAGGAGACTCTGTCAAAAGCCTTTTCTGCATCCAAGGAGACTAAAGCTGCCGGGGAGGATGAATCCTTGTAGACAGAAAATAAGTATGCCAACTTCCTAAGATGGTCTGATGAAAGTCATCCCTTAACAAATACTACTTGTTCTGCACTACTTAAAGAGTCCCAAACCCGTCACAGCCTTGTAGCCAAAATCTTGGCCAAGATTTTCAGGTGCATGTTAATGAGTGAAATAGGCCTATAATTATGTACAACTGAGGGATCCTTTCCAGGTTTGGGTAATACTATGATGATGGCTTGAGATAAGGATTTATCTGAGATACCATACTCATAAAAATATTGAAAGGTATTTAAAAGAATAGGCACTAATGTATCTTTTAGAGCCTTATTAAAATTAGATGTAAACCTGCCTGGACCAGGAGATTTGTCCAGTGTAAGCGAATCAATAGCTTCTAGTACCTCTTTTATTTCTATTGGGGCCTTTACTATAGAGGATTGTGCCTCCGTAAGTATTGGCAATTTAACATCATTGACGTATGAATCCAACACTTGTTGGGAAAAAGAGACGTTAGTAGGAGTATACAACCTCTCATAATAAAGTTTAAAATTTTCACAAATATCTTGGGGTGAAGTCAGAACTGTACCAGTAGGTGATTGAAGGGAGGTCACTATTCTATCAGTTACCTGAGCTCTTATTCTAAGTGCTAATAGTTTCCTGCTCTCTCCCCCTGATCAAAATAAGTTATTTTAGATTTGAGCAAGAGAAATTTGGCCTTTTCGGCCAGCAGGTGATTGTACTGGGCTCAAAGGGATTCAGCTTTTTCCCAATCCACATCAGGGGACAGAGCTGAAAGATTCTCTTCCGCCAATGTAATCTGGTCGATTAAAGAAGAAAGGGCTAGATCTCTTCACTTTTTGCATTTGACAGCCAAACGTATTAGCTCTCCCCTTAAAGCGCATTTGAGTGCGCACCATAAGATATCTCTTCTGGGCATTGATAGAGAGTTATCTGCTATAAAATTGGAAATGAAGGATTGTAAATATTGTATTTGATCATCTGATTTTATAATCTGGTTATTAATCCTCCAAAGTTTATCTCGCTGAATATTAGGAGCAAGCTCTAAAAATAGTTGAACCATTTGATGGTCCGATATAGTTTTCGAGGAGTAGAAAACTGATGCAACACCAGGAAGATAGTCACTGCTGACCAGGAAATAGTCAATAAGAGAAAATGTATTGTGAGTAGGTGAATGAAATTAATATTCTTTCCTGGTTGGGTACATAATTCATCAGGGGTCTGCTAACCCTACTAGGTGCATTAGTTCCATCTGGGCTTTTTGACCTGGAGACAACGATATTTTAGGGGGTCTTGTTCTATCCTGGCTATTTGACAACACTTGATTCCAATCCCCCCCACAACTATTGGAATCATGGACAGTGGAGCTAACATAGACATAAGATTTGTAAAAAATTTAGGGTCGTCCAAATTTGGGCCATAAATAGAACCAAGGATAACTTCAGTATGACCTAATACTGCCCGTAAAATCAATGTGAACGCCTTCTGAGTCTAAGATCTCTTGTAATAACCGGAATGGGATTCTACGGCATTAGGATTGCAGTACCCCTTTACGTGAATTAAAGCCAGACCCAAAAACTTGTCTCACCCAAAGCCTGTGAAAGTAATGCACTTGAGTGGATAAAAGATGTGTTTCTGCAAAAAACTACATCTGCTTGTATATTATGGAGATGTATCAGTATTTGCATACATTTTGCTGGGTTTGTGCCTTTAGTGTTCCATGTACAAAATGATATCCTAACATTTATAACTATCTGTTACATTATTATGTCTCACTTTTATGACAACCAGTAACACCATTGAGTGATATTATTACATCACTTGTAATATTTGTGGAGGTACCCTCCCTTCCCAAGAATATTTTCCCATTCTCACCCCCTCCCCATCCTCTTGAAATAAGACCCCCCACAACATACCCTTTTGAGCATTGCAACCCCCAACCAACAAATTAGTTACCTTGATCCTAAAATACCCCATTGAATGTGTATGCTCAATGCCCCTTTGCCAAGACGTGATGTTCCACCCAATTAAGCGTGTCCTGACTCATTCCCCCTACCCCCAAAAAGTGTAGCATCAAATATTTAATTAAAGAATGTTCTTCCTACCCTATACCACCTTCACAGTAGATACACCTTTGTAAAGCCCCATGTTCTTATTAGCTTTAAAATTCAGAAATGTGTTTATCCTTCCAACAGTAAGCCCCAATCTACATTTTTATTTTTTGTGTAGTAAATTTACCCAACTTCCCGATCCCCCCCTTAGTGAACTCAAACAACTATTCCCCTCATATTTAGAACTTAACCCTCAGATCATTGAAGTCAAACTGTTATGTGGCCCATAGAATATCTTTTGGGTCTACAATGAAACATAATACAGGCCATTGCATCCCCAATTTATATGCTGGAGGATAGCATAAAGATCAGCACAAAGTCTACAAAGAAATAATGGATAAGCTGCTAAGCTTTCCCTCTTCAATGTCCAGGTATTACCCCTCCCTTGAAATATAAAAGGTGACCCAAAAAAAAAATGCCGCTTAGGTCTTGAGCAGAAGGAAAAAGGAAAGTGAGTCCTGATGTGTTTGGCGCGGTCAGTCATAATGCTCACCCATGATTTGGGCTGGATCCTCTTGTTCGTTAACAGATTCCCTGACCATTTGAATCTGCACAGAATAAAAAAAAAGGGGAGAGAAAAAACAAAGAAAAAAAGGGGGAAGGGGAAAAGGAAAGGACTTCCAGCTGCTGAGCCATACTAAATAAGGGATCCAAGAAGAGATGTGCGTAATATAATCAGTTAAGAAAAAAAAGAAAGAAAGAGTTATCTTCTCCTCGGCAAAAGCCACTATGAAAGTAGCCAGACTGTTGATCCTTCCTTCGAAACTCAACGATGAGTAAACAAATTGGGATACATAGTGAGTAGTTCTTCAGTTGCTTGGTCTGCATCTCCAAAACTTCTCAAAGTATCCTGGCGCTGCACCATTAATTTAGCCGGGTAAATCATCTGGAATTGAATTCAGCTGCTATCAACTTTTAATGCAACTATGATAGGCTGCCCATTTCTGTCTATCACTAACTGGCAGATCTCGGGAGAATCTGAGCTTGGCATCTTCCATTTAATCTCTTGGAGCTCTTTAACTTTCCCTAGGATATGCTGTCAGTCAATGTAGCTCAATAGTTGAATAATGAAAGGTTTAGGCTTAGCCCCTTGGGGAGGTTGAGGTTTCAGTGAGCGGTGGGCCTGTTCTACCTGGTACACTGTGGATTGTGGTGGAGTACCTGCTATTTTAGCTAAAAGCTTCTGTGTAAGCTGAATTATGGCTGCTTCTTGAGCTTCTTCAGGCAGCCCAAACACCACAATATTATTCCTCCTATTCTTCCCTCCAGATCCTCTAGCTTGCTTTAGACTTTGTTCAGCCTTTGTCTTAATGTTACCACCTCTGGCTCTAATCTTATCTGCCAATTTTCTAGTGAAGATGTACGGGCAAAACATCCGAGATTTTCTTGTTCATTTCTCTCAGTTCCGCTTGAATATTCTTCAAGTCCAGGGCAAATTCTTTATAAGACTTAATGCCAGCCATTTCTGCCAAAAACGTGTCTTCCGACAGGGGAACAGAGTTGCTAGCTGACGCCGCTGCCTTATTAGGGGTTGCTGTCTGTGTTTTGGTTCTCTTCTACGATTTGTCTGGCGTCTGCGGTAGTGTCCGGGCCAGGAGAGCCTGCTGCATTTCGGCATCCATTTTCACCTCTTAAGTATTGAAAGCTGCTCCAGTTGCTTCTCTCAAATCCTCTCAGTTTCGAACAACTATTGGTAATGTTTGAGTGATCAATCTTAAGTAGAACCTTACAGATTTTTGCAGTTTTGGAGAGTTCGGGGGGAACTGAGTCGGCAAACGTCTGCTCAGGCTGAAGACATCACATGATCTTCGCCTCAGCGGGAATTTTCAGTTCATTCACTTCCCCATAACACATCTTCCATTATTGGCTACTTTCTGTTGGGGATTGAGCACTTTCTAGGTGTTAGATCATGTCATTATCTGGCTAAAGTTATCTCAGATCACCATCCCACTTTGCCCCACTTGTCTCTCTCTTCCTCTCCTGAGAGAGACAAAGTCTGGAGATTCAGTGCCCAACTACTCAAGTCAGACTATCTGGTTAACCACCTCCAAACTTTTATCTCTTTCTTTATGAAGATTAACTCTTCCTCCATGCCCTGGTCGGACTTTTTGTGGGGCGCCCTGAAATGATCTTTAAGGGGTGAAATTATTTGCTTAGCCTCCAAAAGAAAAAAAGTGGCTTCTCAGGAGATGTCTTCCCTTTTGGAGCTAATTAGAGTGTTTGAAAAGAGTATTTCTCCAACCTCTTCCACCTCCAATTTGAAACGCCTAGAAACCTATGGTCACGTAACCATTCCCTGCTGGGCGAAAAAGCAGAACATCTTATTCTACATTACAAGATAAAATATTTTGACCAAGAAGAGAAAGCTGGGAAGCTTCTTGCCCTGTGCCTGTGAGCCCAGACTTTGGACAAAATAGTTTCCTCTCTCCGTAATTCCTCCGGTCAGCTTCACAACTCTCCCTGAGAAATTGTTTCCCGGTTCTAGGAGTATTACCAGGCTTTGTACAACCTGCGTTCTGTCTCTTTTTGCATGAGGCCTTCTTGCAGGACATTCATTTGCCCATTTGGATCAATCTAAAATAGAGGTCCTACAGGCCCCCTGATCCTATCAGAAATCTTGACGGCTATAGATACCCTTGCAACAGGCAAATACCTGAGCTCAGATGGCTACACCTCCAACTTTTACAATGCCTTCAAACAGTTGTTAGTCCCTATACTTCTCAACACTTTTAAATACATTTTCCAGCAGGGCCTTTCTCATTTTCCTTTACAGGAGCCATCATTGTGTTACTTCCTTAACCCAGTAGGGACTCCTTATTAGCTTCAAACTATCGTAATATCGCTGATTAATGTAGATATTTTGTTTATTTGTTTATTTAGATCTAGGATTACAATTACCTTTGAGCCAAGGCTTTTTACAAAGATTCCACATCAGGAGAGTACATACATGTTAAACAAGGGCATACAACATCCAAAGACAGCATACGACCATATTCATCAGTTCGATGCGGTATCACGGTAAATAGGATACATGAATAACACATACAAGGAATCATTTCAGAAACCTAGAAGAAATCAGGGAGGAAGGGTGAGAGGATAGGGGGTGGCAGCTGAAAAAGAGACTAGAGCAGTTCACGAAACTGTCAAAGAGAGTCCATCTTAAAATTTTGGTGAAGGTTTTGGCCAGCAGACTGAATCAAGTTTGGCACTCCCTTATCTATCAGGAGCAGGTTGGCTTTGTGACTGGCAGGCTCTCTGTGGATCACTTGCAGAAGCTTTCTCATTTAACCTTTTCATCCAGAGTCTCTGGTGTCCCTTTGGTCCTGGTGTCCCTGGACAAAAAGAAATCTTTTGATAGGGTCTCCTGGGACTACCTGTTTAATCTACTACCTACATTTCACATTCCCTTTAGTTTTATCCAATAGGTAAAAATACTTTATACCTGTCCTTTTGGCCGTATTGTGTGCAATAGCATTTTGTCCACCCCCTTTACTCTTCATCAAGGTACTAGGCAATGCTGTCCATGTTCGCCTTTCCTTTTTAATTTATTTCTCGAACTGCTGATCAGGAAAATCAATACCTCTTCTTGTGTTTCTTTTTTTTTCAATTCAAATTTTATTAGCAATTTTACAATAACACAGGAGACAGAAATAGTAAAAATGAGACAACATTATTACAGTATGAAATATGTTCTGTCCCTCCCACCCCCACATCCCCCCTTCCCAGTACAGCAGCATCACTGAAAAACAATTCAGTCATTTAACTAAGACATCTTATTATTATCATCACCAATAGTAATTAGAGTGTGTAAGGGATCCCAAACTCGCATATATTTCCATTGTCTATTATATAGGCCCGTAATGGTTTTCTCTGTTCTGAGATTAGCTAGGATTTCATGAAGCCATTCTTGATAAGATGGACAAACGTCATCCTTCCAATGCTTGAGAACTACTTTTTTAATAGACAAGGCTATCATGGAAACATGAAATCTCTGAGTGGTAACCTCTATAGGGGATACGTCCCCTAGCAGACACATTTCTGGGGTAAAGCAGTCCTGCAGACCCAACAAGGGGTCCAGTTTGGTCATAATTAATTTCCACAAGGGGGTTATCTTAGAACATTGCCAAAATATATGGAGAAGTGTCCCTTTATCTAGGGAACATCTAGAACACAAATCTGAGTCTTGAAGGCCCCAACTAGCAAGTTTTGGGGGAGTATAATAAAGATTATGTAAAATATGGTATTGCATAAGCCGTAGTCTGTCTTGCGACACATACTTATGGCAATACCGCCATAATACAGGCCAGTCCAAGGTATAATGAGGGAAGAGGGAGGACCAATACTTGGTGGGACCATAGGAACTTCCAAACTGCCAATGAAAAAGGGCCTGGTATAGTTTTGAGATTACCTTGGGAGGACCCAACAAGATAGTAAGCTCTGGTAAAAAAGAAAATGCTGGGGGATGGGGAGGAATATTGCCCAACGTACTAGCAAGAAGGTGTTTAAGTTGGAGAACCTTGAATTGACTAGATACTGGAATATTAAATTTCCAGATTAACTTGGGTACAGAAAGTGAAGACCCCTCACCATCAAGGAAAGTAGATACAATCCTCTCCCAGCGGAGGTAAACATTAGAGGAATTCTCTGCTTGTTTATTAAGAAGGACAGCGAGTTCCATATGAATTGAGATAAATCCAGATGGGTTTGTAGCACAAAAAAGAACAAAGTTGAGCGTGTATTCTTAATGAAGTTGCTAGTGTTGGACATTTTCGAATATCTTGTAGGGAGGAAGTCTTGACATAGAACAAAGTCGGGGGAACCATACCTGTAGACTGGACAAAATCCAGTTCTATTTTGAGCCAAATCAGCCTCAGGCTACTGGGACCTGGGTTTAGCCATTTAAGATACTTTGATAAATGACTAGCCCAGTAGTATAAAGCCAGATGAGGAATACAGAGATCACCATTGAGTTTCTGAGCTGCCAATTTGTGTTATGCTAAACGGAGATGTTTATTAGACCATATAAAGTTAGTAAATAAACTATGCATTTTCTGAAACCAGGATAATGGAATGAAAAGAGTTAAGAAGTGATAAAGGATAGAAAAATGAAACAACATTCATTTTGATTAAACTGATATGGCCCTATAATGAAATAGGGAGTTTTGACCATCTATCAAGGTCTTGTGTAATGACCTGAGACAGGGGTTCCAGGTTCCCTTTAAACCACAAGGAGGGATTACGTGTAAGTCTGATGCCAAGATATTTGAGGGAGACCGGTGACCAAGGAAGCCCAAAAGAAATAATATTGTGTTTAAACACCTTGTGATTGAGAGGAAAAATAGATGATTTGTTGGAATTTAATTTATAATTCGAAAAGGAGCTGAACTTCATGATCATGGCTAGCATAGCAGGAATTGACAAGTCAGGATAAGACAAATGCAGAAGAAGATCATCTGCATATGCTGTAACCTTAACTATGGTATTACGTACTGGTACACCTTGTATGTCCAGGTTAATTAAAAGATTCTGAATGAGTGGTTCTAAATAGAGATTAAATAGTAAGGGGGAGAGGGGACAGCCTTGCCTCATTCCAGAGTATAAAAGAAAGGGCTTTAAATGCACCATTCCCTTAAATCCTGGCAGAAGGAGCTTGGTAGAGGGCTCTGATCCAGTTTAGAATGTAGAAGGAAAAGCAAATGCCTGAGTGTATGAAATAAGTTCAATTCACACAATCAAGTGCCTTCTCGGCATCCAGTGACACTAAAACAGCTGGAAAAGTGGCATCCCTGGACTCTGAGAAGACATGGGAAAGAGTTCAAGATGGTCTCATGACAAATGCCCTTCATGAATCCTACCTCTAGCATTCCGATCAGGTCAAGGAGAACCAGGGTAAGCCTGTCAGCCAGGATCTTCAAAGGATTTTAATATCCTGATTCAAAGGGATATGGGCCTATAACTCTGTACTATCTCGGGGTCCTTGTCAGATTTAGGGAGAAGAAGAATTAGGGCTTCAAACAAGTGGGGATTGGAAGCAGCCCCAGATAGGATGTGGAGGAACAATCTATGAAGGGCCAGAGCTATTTGATCCTGAAATGTTTTATAAAATAATGATGAAAAACCATCTGGTCCCAGAACCCTATCTGAAGGAAGAGCCTTTATTACTTTGGCACTCTCCTCATGTTTCTGGCATCTCTATAGGACCTCGTCAGTATAAACTTTCAGTTTGTGCACACAACATCCTTCTACATGTCACATCATCTGCTATGTCCTTACTGGCTGCCTTAGACATCATTAAAGAGTTTGGTGGGATATCTAATTATAGATTAAATTTGGCCAAAATGGAGGTCATGCTGCTAAACATAGTCACATTGCAGTCTGAAATAGAACATCTGGTTTTCTTTGGGTTTGTGACAAACTAAAATATCTGGGAATGTACCTCACCCCATCACTGGCCAAGATGAAGCAATACAATCTTGATGCAGTTGTCACCCACCTCAAGTTAGACTTAGATCGCTGGTCCCTTTTACCTATTTCATTCTGGGGTCATTTAAGCATTGTAAAAATTAATGTCTTGCTCCACCTTCTATACCCATTCCAGATATATAACTATTTTCTTCTGATGTCCTGGTTTTTACAAATTGACAGACTCATATCCTCCTTTTTGTAGTGTGGCAAGACCCACCCCCCCGTGGCTGTCTTTAAGCTTCAATGGACCAGGGTGAGGTGTGGCCTGCAGGTACCTAATTTATATTACTATTATCTGTCCATTAACTGCTCCAGATCTTCCCACTGGCTTAAATTCCCATCTAAGGAAAACATAGGGGCTTATCTCCCCTTATAGCTGAAAATTGAACAGTTTCTGTGTTTCCAGTCAGGCCTGGATATTCGTGCTCTGTTCTATATCCCTTTTAAGAAAGTTCCCAGGTAATTCCAAGGCACCCCAATTGCTGAGTTGATACGTGTACATACGCAGGTGTGTGCTGTACTACACACTTCACCACTTAGAAATATCTCCAACCCTTAGTGGGAATCCTAATTTAAGATGGGGTAGCCTAATTAGTACATCCTTCTGGCCTTTACGATGGAGACCACAGTCTCGGAATTTGTCAAGGACTAGATGTCACTCCTTTCAAAGAGGCACAGACCAAACTCCAGTTGCCCCCTCAACCTGCTTCAGATATTTTCAAATTACACACATGCTCCTCTCCCATTTCGGCTCGGGCCACTGGAACAATTTCTATGAAGCACAGGTTCTCTTTATGCTTCTTTCTGCACAATCCTCCCATAATATTTCATATTATTACCAGCAACTATTTTCCCTCATGACCAATTTGGAGGAACTGTTACATTACTATTGGGATGAGGCTCTGCCTCCTATTGACTCCCTCCGTGTCTGGTCACAAGTCTGAAAACATATGTACAAATATGTTAAATGGGACTGCTATCACTTCTTACAATCCTAGGTACTGCACAATCTTTATTTCACTCCTGACAAGTTGCACAGAATGGGTCAGCTCCCTTTGAACATCTGTTCCAGATGCAACAAAGCTCCTGGTACTATATATTACATTCTTTGGAACTGTGAAAAAGTCGCCCCTTTCTGGGAAGTGATTCAGAATAGATTAGATCCAATTCTGAGGTTGTCTGAAGCCTTCCTTCTTGAGATATGGATATTGGGGAAACTTGGTGATACCTTGATTGGTAATCAATGGTGCCTCATGACTCTCATCTCAGTCTGTGTGAAGAATGTGATTTTAAGGCACTGACTTGATCAGAATATCCCTTCTGTGACTGAATGGTTCTGAGAGATTCTTTTTGCTTTGCAGGAAGAATAAACCATGGCCAGTTTGTCGAACCATTTGCATACTTATCAGACGATTTGGGAATCATTGTATACCTTGTTAACAATATAACCTGCTGGGACCTCAATTCCTGGTGTTCTTCATGCATAGATTTCTTTTTGTTCTCATGACATATGCCCCTGGTGGTGGGAAGGGGTGGGGTTGGGGGAGGGTGAGAGGGATTGCTATGTCTTATTATTTACTCAAATCTGTTACTCATGTTATTACACCTTACTACCTTGATCTACTTCCCTTTACATGCTTTCATTGGTGTTACATGTATTTAGTGTGTTGTTGTTAGTTTCTACTGCTGTTAAATTGAACTGTTTGTTTGAAATGTGATATTAAAATTCAACAAAGTGTATTTAATTTGAAAAGAAAAAGATAGGGGGTGATCAGTGGGGTCAGTGTTTGGAGCAGTCCTCTTTAATGTCTTTGTAAGCTATATTGTAGAGGGCCTGGAAGGGAAGGTGTGTCTCTTTGCAGATGACACAAAGATCTGCAACAGAGTTGACACTCCAGGAGGGGTAGAGAAAATAAGCAGGGACCTAAGCAAGACTGAGGAGTGGTCAAGGGTGTTGCAGCTAAGATTCAATGCAAAGAAGTGCAAGATCATACACTTGGGGCACAAAAATGCATGAGAGGAGTACATGAAGTGGTGGAGGTACTGACGGCCACCAAACAGGAAAGGGACCTGGGAGTAATCATATCTGATGATCTAAAGGTTACCAAACAATGTAAGAAGGCTGTGAGGAGAGCCAGTGGAATGGTGGGGTGCATAGGGAGAGGTATCTCCAGCAAAAGGAAAGAGATAGTGATGCCACTAAATAGAACATTGGTAAGACCTCATCTAAAGTACTGTGTCCAGTTCTGGAGGCCATCTCTCTGGAAGGACATAGACAGAGTAGAAGTGGTTTAGAGAAGGGTGACAGAAATGGTGCATGGGTTGCATGAAAAGTCATATTAGGGGAGATGGAGGATCTCAATATGTATTCCCTGGAGGAGAGGAGAGAGGGGGAGATATGATAGAGATTTTCAAATACCTGAAGGGTGTAAAGGTACAATAGGGTAGCATCTTAAAAAAAAGATGTTCAAGAACAAGGGGCCATGATATAATGGGGGGGGTAGACTTAGAGGTAACAGGAGAAAGTATTTCTTTCATGGAAAGGGTGGTAGATCCATGGAACAGCCTCCCAGCAGAGGTTGTAGGGGCAAAAACAGTAGGGTAATTCACAATTTCATAGGACAGACATTTTTATTTTATTTTATTTATTTATTTGTGTCTAGGATTACAAAGTACCTTTGAGCCAAGGCTCTTTTACAAAGGTTCCATGTCATGCTGGTTACAGGGTAACAGACACTAAAACATAAAACAGTTACAGGTACATGGTTTTAGACAGTAACTTTGCTTGACAAAATCAGACTGAGCGATGAGTAACTCAAGAAACAATAGGAGGAAGAGGGCAAGAAGGGGAGAAGGCTGAGGATAGGGGAAGGCATAGGTGCAGAGGGTCAGGGTGAGGCAGCCGAGGGGCCTTGTCAGGACAGACACAGAGCAAGTGCATTAGAAGTTGCATTGGACAGGTAAGTGCAAGAAGAGAGGGCAGAAACTGACACCTATAAGGTCAGAAGCAGCATAGGGAATGAAGATGTTATGGGGTGCAAGCACAGGTGGAGGAGCCAGTTATTGAGTGACGGAGCTTTTTTTTTAATGCTCCAAGCATTGCTGTGGATGAGGTGTCACTAGAGAGCTCATTCAGCCAACACGGAGCCCTGTATGTAAATGACCTTTGGCCTTGGGACATGCAGCAGTGGGGGATTTGAAGGATTTGGGTCTTAGAGCTCCTGGTGTTGTGGTTGGTGATTTTGGGTTTGAGGAGAATGCTGACTCCTGGTGGTGCCTTTTCCATCATGATTTTCTTAGCAGTGATGCAGGTTTGGTATTTGATTTGGTTGTTCAGTTGCAGCCAGCCTGTTTTGGAGTAGAGGTCGCAGGTGTGGGTGAGACGGTGGGAACCAGTAACGAGTCAGCAGGCTTGATTGAGGGAAGTCAAAACATGCCTGAGAGATGAGGTTGTGGCAGATCCATAAATAATGAGACCATAGTCAATGATGCTGATGATGGAGCTCTGGACAGCTATGGACAGAGCTTCTGGGGTTAGATGTTTCCTATGTCGGAATAGTAGGCCCATCCTGGTGTTGGCTACTTTTGCCACATTATTGATGTGACATAAAGGAACTCTAGTGATTGGAAAGGGAGGGCAAGCCACAGATCATTTAGGATCTGCATTATATGAAACATGTAGGGAAAATGGGCAGACTAGGTGGGTCAAGTAGCCATTATCTGCTATCAAATTCTATGTTTCCATGTTTCTAAAATTTTGTTCAAATTCTATGAATGGTTGTGAAAATATTAAAGTGCAAAATTTCAAATCTAACATAGAAAACCCAGTTCAACCCTAACTATAGTGGCACTTCCAGGCTACTATTAGGGTTTCCAACACTAAAACCCCCACCCCCACTCCTACAACAAATCAGGGGTGCAGTCTTCATTGGGGTTGTCAACCCTAAAGTGCATGCCATTCGATGCTTATCTTTCTGGAGTGTCTATTGTAGAATGGGGTGAGTTTTAGGGTTGACAACCCCAAGGAAGACTGCACCCTGATATGTTGTAGGCATGGGAATAGGGTTTTAGGATTGGAAACTCTAAAGCCATATTTCCCTACTTTTGACACTTTAGTCGGAACACTAAATGTTGCATTAGTGCAGTTTGTTTTGCAAAGCATTTCCTTACTTTTTGAGATATTATAATCATATCCTTATTTGCCTGTAGGAGCGCAGGACCCTCTGGGCCCTGCATTTCTGTCCCTCCATAGATGCATTTATGTATATTGATGTGGAAGTGTAGGGCCCTCAGGTCCCTGCTCTTCCATTTGTAGGAAAACAGCAACCAAATTGTCAGCATAGCCTTCCTATTATGCCACCTCAAGAACATAGTATTAACAATTGTAAAATCCTTGCTGAAATGTAATTCCACTCCACCGCAATGTCATTCCATGCCAAAGGCATGAAAATACATAAGGCGATGCAAAGAAATGGCTTTGTTGAAAATTTGGAGTGAAAATATTCACAATTAAAAAAGCTATGAGGGAGCATAATTAAATGTGAATGGATGTGCCTAACTTTGCAATTTTAATATATTTTGACCACAGATTTTCAACATGTTCCACCTTGTGACCCCCACCTCATCAATAAGGGTGATGAAAATTTTCAAATGGATTCTGAGAGCTTGACAACGCTGCTCACATTTTGCTGTACAGGACTCTGGAGGACCAAGTGGGAGGAGAATGCTGAAGGCTAACCTCTGTCCTTGAAAAGGTATGGTATGGTTACAATAGCAGATATCCGTTTTTCAGCATTCTCATTATCACTGATTTTATTGCTTATTTTAACAACATATGCTGTGCTGATTTTGAAGTGAATATTTTAAATTTATACCAACGAGCCTGCCTATAATTCTGTACTTGAATTTGTACTGTTTTTTTTTTTTGATTATGCAATCTGTAACTACCTGTCTGTGTCAAAGGACCTCCCTGTGAATGAGCTTGCTCAATGGAGTTTTCCTACAATAAACTTGAACTTGAACTTGAAGAGGTATGAGAGTTGGGCTAGTGAGGAGACATGTCTTATATTTTTGTGCTTGATCACACTAGTGTATGACTTGATAGTGCTACATCGGCTCTCTCTCCCGTATATTTTTCTTTTTGCAGTAACCAAGATACAATCCAGAGGAAGGAGCAGTGTTGTGTATCTGGGGAGATGCAGATGTAAACACTGAACAAATGTTCAAATATACCACAGCTTACCTTGAAACCTATGTGAAGGTGGAGAGTGGTTGTGCTGTGCTGCTATAATAGGAAAGTTGGTTGAAAATGTGAGGAAGTCCTGAAAAACTGCAACGTCATGAAAAAAGGGAATTTGAGAAGGTGTTCTGAGCACAGTGCAATTCCAAAGTACATCAAATAGGGGGGAGTATACTGATTTTACTGTGATATACTGATACACTGATGCACTATTTTATTGTCTCTGCAGTCTATGTATTTGAATGAGAGTGTTTTACTGATTTTGACTAGCCCATTTTAATTTAAATCATTATTATCTTTGACTCAAGAAACCAGTGCCAAAGTGGCCAATTGCCTTAGACTGATAGCTGTTAGCCTAAATTTATCTAATAGATAGGGCGATCAGTTACTCTGTATCTGCAAATAGCTGCTTGTGTAAGTGTAGCTGCACAGCACAAACCTGTTAGTCACTAGATGAAGGGTGTATGTATGGCATTTCTGAATTAGATTCACCATTTTTACCTGATTACTACACAGAGGACCAACCTGCGGGCTCTGGCTGAGTGCAGGTAGCTGACTACAGGACTGTGAGGCAAGAAGGAGATCAGTGCACAGTGGTGTGTCTGCTTTTTGTGAGGATCACAATGCCAATTTTCCCATGAGTTTAAAAGTTTGAAGTTTAAAGCTTAAAGATGAAAGTTTTAATATTTTATGGCATTTTATGGTCTCAATATCACTAAATCCCTATTGTGTGTGTATATTTATTGCATTCTACAGTAGTCACTATTTTAAAACTACAGAACCTGAAGGAGTCAAAACATACTTTTTTTTTGAGTATACCCATACTTTGAAGAGTTAAACTGTGCAGGTATTATTCTTGCAATCCACTTGCTCATTGTTATTTTACATTTGAAATAGATTACCCAAGTGGGATTTCCTTTGCCTGAAACTAAAGGGTATCAAGCCACATCTAACAGCTAACAACAAAAGCATCAGCAGAGGCAAAAGCAAAGGTGTAAAGGTATTGAGAGGGCACCCAGCTACTCCTGACCATCAAAGATTAACTGGGAACCAATCTGGTGACATTATAAGTACTGTGGAAACTTTATAAACTCCCAACAGACCCGGTGCTAGTTGAAAAAAGGAACCTTGTGTTTATAACAAAGACGAGCATGCAAGAACTGTGGATTGGGATTCTGAACTCAGTAGACAGACTACTGAACATTAAGAATGAGGGAAGAGAGTGGAGATTGGTGTGAGAGCTTTAATAATTTACTTAAATTACTGTGGAGACGTTTATTTAAAGAACTAATATATTCATTTATTTATTTATTTGCTTTTGTTAACCGGGTAAGCACACTAGACAGCCAAGTGCCTATTTTCAGGTGCGAACCGGGAGATTACAAGGTACATTGCAAGGTACATACATGAACATCAGGCAAATACAAGTGAAGGATTACATTACATAGAATTATCACAACATATAGACAGCATATGGGCTGCTAACATACTAACATACTAAAATGCCAGCAGAATAGGCCTAACGGTCTTTCGTGTCTGCTCGTTTGGTCAGCCCCCACCCTGGGTGCTGACCTTGCTGCCCCCCTCGTCTCCTCTGGCTTCTCCTTCCCAGTTCCGGATATTCTTGCTGCATTGGATTTTGCTTCCAGAACCCTTCCCTGTACCTATCCCACCCCTCTTGAATCCCTCCACTGTCTCTGCCTCCACCAGCCCCTAGACAGCACATTCCATGGCTCCACCACCTCTCAGTGAAGTAGCACCTCCTCCTTTCTCCCTGAATCATCCCCCCTCCAGCTTCCACCCATGCCCTCTAGTGGACCCCTCCTCCTTCCTTCGAAGCACTCTGACTGTTCCTCCCCTATTTACCCTCTTCATGTACCTGAAGACCTCTATCATGTCCCCCCAGTCCCTTCTCTCTTCCAATGTGTACATATTTAGCTCGTCAAGCCTCTCCTCATAGGTCCTGTCCCCCAAGCCCCAAATCATTTTGGTTGCCCTCCTCTGGACCCTCTCCAGGAGGGTAATGTCCCTCTTTAAGTGTGGCCTCCAAAACTGCACACAGTACTCAAGGTTCGGCCTCACCAAGCAATTATACAGAGGGAGTATCACTTCCCTCCTTCTGGAGGTGATCCTCCTAGCGATACATCCCAGCATCCTGTTGGCCTTAGCTGCTGCCCTCCTACAAGTCTCCGAGTTGTTCATCTTGACATCCACCACCACCCCCAGGTCCTTCTCAGCCATCGAGACTTGTAGCATCCCCCAGGGTGTACACTTGGAATGGGTTTCTGGCCCCCAGGTGGAGTACCTTGCATTTCCCTGCATTGAACCTCAGCTTCCACTTTCTAGACCATCTTTCCAGAGCCTCCAGGTCCCCCTGTAGGGCCGCCCTCCCCTCCTCCCCATCCACCACCGGCCCCAGTTTTGAGTCATCTGCAAAGAGACTCATCTCACTCCTGATTCCTGTCCTTATGTCAGAGACGTAGGCGTTGAAGAGGAGGGGCCCAAGGACTGATCCCTGTGGGACCCCACTAATGACCCTCCTTGGGGATGAGACTATCCCGCCAACTACGACCCTCTGGGTCCGGTCCCGGAGCCAATTACCTATCCATCTGATTATCTGGTTCCCCGCCTCCATTTCTCCAGCTTATCCAACAGGCCCACGTGAGGAACAGAGTCAAATGCCTGGTTGAAGTCTAGAAAGAGGATGTCCACTGGTCTACCCAGGTCCAAGGCACTCATCACCCAGTCATAGAACTCCACAAGGTTTGTCTGACACGATTTCCCCAGGATGAATCCATGCAGTCTATCGTCCAGGCACCCTGACTTTTCCAGGTCCCTCCCTAGCCTCTTCTTGACAATGCCCTCCATCACCTTGCCCACCACCGATGTCAGGCTGACAGGCCTGTAGTTCCCTGCCACCTCCCTTGATCCCGCCTTGTGGATAGGCACTATATTCGCCACCTTCCAGTCCTGGGGCACCCACCCTGTCCTCAGAGAGATGGTGAAAAGCTCCGCCAGGGGTTTCGCCAGGACATCTGCAAGTTCCTTCAGCACTCTGGGATGTAATTTATCTGGCCCCGGTGCTTTCTGTGTCTTAAGGGAGCTGAGGGCTTCCCTCACTCTCTCTGCTGTGATTTCCACTTCCGGTACCTCTTCTCCCTGCTTAGCCCTCCCCCCTCCTGCGAGTGACGCCTCCCCCTCTCCCCAGACCCGCAGATCGGCAAGGGTCCCCCCTCCTCAGTGCCTCTGTCTCCTCCCATGTATGATGCAGCACCCCCATTTTCCTTGGTGAAAACTGAGGTGAAGTACTCATTTAGTACCTCAGCCTGCTCCCCGGGGTCTTGTGCCCATCTCTCCCCTGATTTAATCCTGCTAATCTTCCCCTTCACCCTTCATTTTTCCCCAATGTATCTGAAGAACCCCTTGTTCCCTCTCCTAATTTCCCTGTCCAGGTTCTGCTCCTTCCTTGCCTTAGCCACCCTCACCACCCTAGTGGCCCTTCTAGCCATCAGCTCATACTCCTCTTGATCCCTTTCACTACTTCAGCACTTGAATTGCCTATAGGCTGCCTTCTTTCCCCGAACCACCTCCTGGACCTCCCTGGTCCACCAGCAGGGTTTTCGGGCCCTACCGCATTTTCATCTTACTCTTGCACAGGTGCTGGTAGCATCCTGTACCACTCTCCTGATGATTTCCCACCTACTATCAGTGTCCATGTCTGACCCAATCACATCCAAATGCTCCTTAAGGATCCTTCCCATTTCCTTAAAATCTGTCCCCTGAAGTCAGTTACCTCCGTCTTTGTGCAGCCTTCTAGCCCTCCTAGGTCCAGGCAGAACCAGACCGTGGCATGGTCACTCCCCGCTAATGGGTCCCTTACCTCCAGGCCCCCAATCTGGTCACTGTCTGCCAGGACCACATCCAGTACCAAGGCTCCTGGTCGGTTCCCTCACCTGCTGAGTTAGGAACGCATCCTGAAAGACATCCAACAACCTCTGTTCCCTGGTCACAGAGGATGTCATAGTCTCCCAGTCTGTTCCTGGCATGTTTAAGTCCCCCAACACCACCACCACCGTTCCTCTGCCCAGTCTGCAGTGTCTCCCAACATCTGCCACCAAACTCTCCTCCAGCTCCTCTGCCAGGGCAGGGGGTTTATACACCTCTCCTATTTTTACTACTGCTAAGGTGAGCAATATTTGTTTTTCTTATAGGAAATATCGCAAGCAAGAAAAGAATAAGATAATTAAATATAGACACTATGAATTGACAATATAGAGTCAAACAGCACTGAAAACGTATTTTTTTAGCCTGGCGTATCCAGATTCTTTTTTGCTTAGTTCTAATACTTATTTAAGTTACTGATTTTATGAATTTATTGATGTATTGATTTATTTATGACCTGATTTTAATCATTGTTATGTCTGTATGATAAAGTATGCACACGAGTATGCACATGCGCCTTGATCTCTGGAAAGGCACTTTTTATAAATAAAGCATGGTATGGTATGGTGATATACAGTTTTTATAAATATACAGGTCTGGTATTCAAACTATGTAGCCACTAGAACTAAATCCTCCAATTCCAAGGCAAAAATATGGGACTTCAAAGGAGCTCACTTTGATAAGATGGCCAACAGAGTTAAGCTAACCCTGGCAAAAAGAAAAACAGGTGAGGGGGTACAGTAGAAATGGGCAAGCATTAAGGATGCAATACTTAAAGCAACATTCCATTGTGTTAGAGAGAAAAAGAAGTGCAAAAGAAGAAGGAAACCACTTTGGTTCTCAAAAACAGTAGCAGAAAAGGTCAGAGCCAAAAGGCTGGCATTCAGGAAATATAAGGGAATGCAGCAGGATGAAGATAGGGAGGCATACCAAACTTCCCTAAGGGAAGTAGGGAAGGCAGTATGGCAGACAATGGCCCAAACCAAGGAATCACTAGCACAAACAGTAAAAGAAGGTGAAAAGACTTTTTATAGATACATTAGTGAAAGGAGAAAGTCCAGAGGGGGTATTGTTAAGCTCAAAGGAGATAAGGGGGCATGTGAGGAGGAGGACCATGTAAAAGCTTCTATTCTAAATAGATACTTCTGCTCAGTATTTACTGAAGAGAAGGTAGGGCAGGGCCCAGAGATCAGCACCATGGACACGGGGGAAGGGAGGTGTGCACTAGTCCCTTCACAAAAGAAAGGGTCCTACAAGAGCTCAATAAGCTCAGTGTGGACAAGGCAATGGGACCTGATGGCATACATCCAAGGGTACTAAAGGAGCTAAGGGTGAAACTAGCAGAGCCATTATCAGAACTGTTTAATGAGTCTCTGAGCACAGGAGAGGTCCCAGGAGACTGGAGAAGGGCTCATGTAGTCCTGATCCACAATAGTGGTAGGAGGCAGGAGGCAGGGAACTACAGACCAGTCAGTCTTACCTCAATAGTGTGAAAGATTATGGAGGGACTCCTTAAGGAAAGGATTGTGCAATACCTGGAATCCATAGGAGCACAGGATCCAAGACAGCATGGGTTTACAAAAGGAAGGTCTTGTCAAACTAATCTCATAGATTTCTTTGACTGGGTAATCAGAGTGTTGTACCAAGGGGGAGCAGTTGATGTCACCTACCTTGACTTTAGCAAAGTTTTCTATACTTTTTCACATAGAAGATTGATTAATTAGCTGGGTAAGCTCGGGGTAGGTCAGAAGTTGGCCAACTGGGTGGCAAACTGGTTGACGAGCAGAAAACAGAGAGTGGTGGTAAATGGTATACAGTCAGAAGAGATGCAAGTCACAGTTAGGGCACCTCAGGGATCAATCCTGAGGTCACTTCTCTTCAATATCTTCATTAGTGACATTGCAGATGGACTGAAGGGTAAGGTTTGTCTGTTTGCAGATGACACCAAGATCTGCAACAGAGTAGATGATCCAGATGGGTTGGGCAGAATGAGAAGAGATCTGCATAAACTAGCCAAATGGTCAGAAAAGTGACAACTGAGGTTTAATGCAAAGAAGTGCAAGATCATGCACATAGGGAAGAGAAACCCTGAAGCCACCTATAGATTGGGAGGGGAGTTGCTGGCAATTACAAGGGTAGAAAGAGACTTGGGCATCATCACCACTGATGACCTGAAATCATCCACGCATACCTCTAAAGCAGTAGATAAGGCTAGGGGGATGTTGAGGTGTATTAATAGGGGTATCACAAGTCAGAAGAGGGAGGTAATAATCCCTCTTTACAAGACACTGGTTAGGCCCCATCTGGAGTAATGCATGCAGTACTGGAGGCCACATCTTCACAAGGACATTAACTAAATTGAAGCAGTCCAGAGAAGGACAACCAAAATGGTGCAGGGACTGCATCAGAAAACATATGAGGACAGATTAACGGAGCTCAATATGTATACCCTAGAGCAAAGGAGGGAGCAAGGTGATATGATTGAAACATTCAAACATCTTAAGGACATTAACAAGGTGAAAGCATCTAACATGTTTCAATAAAACAAAAATAGCAGGACAAGAGGACACAGTATGAGAGTAGAGGGAGACTGATTAAGAGGTAATGTGAGGAAGTTCTTTTTCACAAAAAGGGTAGTGGATGCATGGAATGGCCTACCTCAGGAAGTGGTGGATATGAATACAGTGCAGGGTTTCAAACAGGCATGGGATAGGCATAAGGGAGCAATACAGATGAGTATGAATAGATAGGCCATTGGCAGAGCAAAGGCTGATGGCACATTTAGAAGGTAGAAAAGAAATGGCAGACTGGATGGGCCTTGTGGTCCTATCTGCTGTCAACTTCTAGTTTCTATGTTTCTATTAGCTGAAATTAAACACAAAGGTAACTGATTTAACAACCCAATAATCTGATTAACCTGATTATCTGATAGTTTGATATTCTGATAAGAGATAGTGTTGTATAGCACTATGGTTAACACTAGACTACAGAGACTGATCAACCCAGATTTGTCTCCCATGGTTCCTGAACTTAGAACCAAGGGGAGAAACAAAATATCCATGAGACAAACCAAAATTACTGAACACTTACAAGGTGATGGGGGGTCTGAAAGTAAAACCTCTACACCAAAACGCCCCAAGAGAACTATGGGAAAAGGAAAAATAAGGCACAGAAGATTCACTAGTGCCATGTCTTTAAGTAAATCATATGTATCCAAGACATTCCATGCAGATGGTGATAATACAGGGTAAGGTGAGAAAAAAATCAAATATTAAAAAAGATAATGAGAGAGAGTCCCTCACCACCAATAAGAAAACTAGATCAATGACTACTGAAACTGAAATCTCTCGGAACTTGTGGTTCTCTCAGGAAGAGTTTGAACACAAGTTTGCAGAAGATGAGTTGAAAAAAGGAAACAAGATTAATGAAATTATGAATTCCTTACAACATACTATCAATTGACTGAAGCATTTTGAAATGCAAATAAAACAGGCCTCCATGATTAAAAAATGCTGTTGCAATGAGACAACTGCAAAGGGTGCTCAACTCCACAAATAACAACCTGAATACATTCGGATTGTCTGAGTGAGGATCTTATACACATATTGAGAAACCCATATTGTACTAGTTTAATACTTATGGAACAACTGGTGATTAATAAAAACATGCTTGAGTCTCTCAGGGTGGACATAGCAAGGAATGGCTTTAAAATAGATGAGGTTCTGTGAAGCCTCAAATGTCCTCCTGCCCTAAGTAACTCAATTGTCATAGTCCAGTCAGAGGAAGAAAATGATAGGGATGGGGAAAGCCTAGATTCTACAACTCAGGATGTAATGGAGAAGGGGGTAAGACCAGATTTTAGTATTATTTGTCTGCCAGAGAGCCGAAAAGAAAAAAAAAATCAGTAAACACCCAAAGAAGAAGAACAAAGAAGTTATAAAAGAAAAAAGCCAAGAAAATAATAACAACAACTGAGGCTAGCTCTTGCAGCAGTTCCCTTGGAAATGCCTTAGAAGAAACAAAAAAGGATTCTAAGAATCAAGGAATAAACAAAGAAACAGAGCAAGCAACTCAAACTGTTATAGAGCAGTATGAGGCAGAACCCCCTCCCCCACCAATGGCAAAGCCTGCCCACTGTTCTCTGAATTGAGGAACCTTGAAATGAAAATAAAAAACTTAATCAACTTGATCCCTGTGCAAAAAACACTTGAAAAGGGTGGTAAATTATGGGTGAAAAAAACAGTATTACATGAAAAAGAGGGCAGGGCACAGAGTCCACACGATCCTCCCAATATTAAGGGTACACATGAAGATTTTATCAAAGATGTGATGATTTACCCATTTGTAAGATTTTTGGGGCCAGAGAACTGGGTCACACTTGACAAAAGGCAAGAGTTTGTAAAGGCAAGAGTTGAACAAATGAGTGACAGATTAAGATGCATGCTTGACATCAAAATTTGTTTGGATGATATACTAGATATTAGGATTATGCAAGTCGAAGTCAGCTACTATTGTGAATGTAGTATGCACATATTCCAGGGTGGCTAATTATGTTTATTGAATGGTCAAACAGTTCAGGGAATATATTTTAGTGTTACATTTCCCAACAGACAAGACTTTTTTTTAACAAAAAACTTAAAAAGTCAGAAAAAAATCGAGTTGAACCCATTTACTTGACACTGTTTGGTCTTATGAGAAATGAAAATGAATCAAGTGATAAGCTTAATAATCTTTTTGAAAACATACTTCAGATCCCTATTGGGAATAAAGAAATTATTTTTGGAAAAAGACAAACTGTCAATACACAGGTTGACATAAAAGTGGGCTGTAAGGAACTGGCTGATAACATACTGCAAAAATCAAAGGAGCTGGATGATTTGGGGTTTTATGTTATGGATTCAGAAACACCTGGATTAAACAGTGTAGATGGCAATGCAGTAAATGAAAGAAATGAGAGGATTAATGAAATTAACAGGTTCCAAACCTTGACAGGCTATTATGATTGATATGGAGATATCCAGAGCCTTTACTCAGCCTCTAGTGTACATTCTGGTTCAGACATAGAAATAGAAGAAAATATTTCCTTTTTATCCTGGTATATAGCTGGAAGGTCTAACAAAAGAGTAGATGAAGACGAGAAACATTTATAATGAAGTATGATGTTATTGGATTTCAAGAGACATGGCATGATAAAGATGATGCAGTGAATCTGAATGGTTATGCATGCTATCAACACCCAAGAAAGAAAACACAGAGAATGGGTATATTCTGTGGGGGGAGGGTGTTGCCATTTATGTGAAGGTTGGATCATTTGATAAAGTGAACTGTATACATGTAAAAACAATGTTATTGCTTCTGTATATGTGTGAAAACAAAAGAGAAAACTATTATAATAATTAATGGACTTATTTCCCCAGAAAACTTTATTTTTTACAAACATGAGATCTGGGAAGAACTTGACAAACCACTTGAAGATTTAGCACATAATTATATAAACATGGATATCTTAGTGCTAGGGATTACAGCGCGAGGAATGGAACATACGATGGTTACATGGACAACTCATTTTTGCATGCAATAATAAATTAGAGCATATACAGCATAGACAATTAAAAGACAAAAAGAGAAATGCTTAGGGATAAAACTAACAAGTACTATGAAAGAACATAACCTATACCAACTGAATTGGAATTAAAAGGGATCTATAAGGTAACTGACATTTGTCTCAACCAGGGGAGCATCAGTCATAGATCTTGCCTTATGGTCAGGCTTGGAGATGGTCTGGGAAAATCTGAAAATAATTGATTGACCTGAAAGTGATCACTTCCCTATAATACTTATAATTAACAAAGACATAAGAAACTATAGTAGAAATGAGGAAAACAAGTCTCACTATTCTCAGAAATAAGGGCAAATAAAAAATTATTATGGCAGCGTAACCCAGAAGATATAGCAAGAAAAATAAAATATGATTCTTTTCTTAATAACAGTGTTGCTCAACTACAAAAATTAACACTCAATCAGTTTACTAAAGAGATGGACAACTTATTTGGTGCAATTAAGCAAAATTGGAAACAAGGTAAAACTCCAAAAATAGATTTTGGTATGACAGTGAATGTAAACATAATGGAATTGTACAGGATATACAAACAAAAAGATGACAGAGGTAACTTGAAAGAATTAAATCAGGTGAAAAGAAACTACAATAAACACTTGATAGAAAATAAAACAGCATATTATAAAATGCAATGGGAAGAAATGTTAGGTGCAATAAATCATAGAAACAGTAAAACATTTGGAAATTGGTTGACATCAGGATTAATAATTACAAAACTTCAATAGAGACATATATAACAGAAGAAAAGTGGATTGATTTTTTTGAAAAGATATTTTTGGAACCAGGTATCCAAGAAAGTTGCAGTTTCATTTTTTGCAATCAGACCAAAGCCAGGTCTATTAATTATGAAGAAGTCTTATATGCAATAAATACACTAAAACCTTACAAAGCACATGGACCTGATGGAATACCATCCAATGCATATTTTTGTCCTACAGGGCTTTGGGCTAGAGGCCTCATCATATATTTTAATAAATGCCCAGTAGAAGACAAATTCCCAGAATCATGGAAAGGAGCTAACATCGTTCCATTACACAAGAATGGTAGTATGGCAGATCCATTGATGTACTGACCTATTAGTCTTTTAGACATTAGTCTAAAATAGTTTCCAGAATAATTCTGGAAAGACTGAATGTGGAAATCAAATGCATAGGGGGGATATTGATGCAAAAAGCTGATTTTAGAAAAAATATGTCAGCTATGAATAACATATTTGTAATGAGACACTTAATAGAAAAATACATTTTTCTTCATAAACAAAACATGTATTCAGTAGTCATCGATTACAAAGCAGCATTTGACTCTATATCAAGGAGCACTCTATGGAAAACAATGTGTGAAGGGAAATAGATAACCTTGTATACATTATTTACAGCCTGTACTCATAGACATGTGGAAGAATAAGGTTGGGAACCTCTGGTGAGCTCTCGGCATCCTTTCAAATGAATAAAGGCATTTGACAGGGATGTGTGTTAGCTTTCACTTTGTTCTCACTACACATCAATAGTTTACTGAAAGAAATTAATGATCTACCTTCTAATACTTCAAAGACAGACCAACATTCATGCACTGTATTAGCGTGTATGGATGACCTTCTGCTATTATCCCTCACAAAAAAGGCATGCAAAAGAAACTTGATTTACTACAAGTAAGATCAGAGGAACTGAATTTAAAGGTCAACTTACAAAAAAAACTAATGTAATAATATTCAGTAACAAGAAAAAGACATCTGGAAAATGGTACTTTGGGACACAAAAACTAGAAATAGTACCTAGCTATGCATATATAGGTATGGTCTTTCATGTAAATGGCCTATGGAACAATTATATAGAGGTTACCCTGGATAAAGTTAAGAAAATTACTAGAAGTCTGGAGAGATTTAACCATAGATATGGGGGTCAGACAATCCATCCATTAATACAGGCAGTAGAAGTGAAACTACAAGCTCAGCTCTATTTTCAGAGCTGAAATAAGGATTAGTAAAATAAAAGAGAATCTAGCAATACCTATTTCAAACTGTTGAGAAGAGTGTTGGGACAAGGGCCATCTTGCCTGCTGAATATATCAGGTCAGAACTTCAGATTGCTAACATAAGTACACTGTTCCATAGTAGGAAAGTCAGCTTTTGACTAAGGTTGAAAAAACTGCCACAAGAGAGTCTAGCCTATCAATGTTTAATAGAAAGGAGAAGATGGGTAGACCTAGGTTATAAAAACAACTTCTGGTATCTTACAGTTGTTCAATTATTAAACGAATACAAGTTACAGAACACACTTAAATATGTAGACATGCATATAGTAATAAACAATAAATACAATAAATATATTACAAAACAAATCAACAACAAATGGAATAAGATAGATCTAGAATGTATTTAGAAGACTCATTTTTTATTTATTTATTTATTTTGGAAGTCGGATTTACAACCTTGAGTCAGGGAGTCATTTACAAAGGCACCTTGTCACAGGGAGGGTAGACATGGTTACAGTGTGAGATACAACAGTGGTAACAAACAGGTGCAATACAGATAACAAAAAGAAAACACAATATAACAGTGGTTTACGGATAAAGTGACATGCAGTAAATAGCAATTGTATAAAGTATAAAATAGTAGTAGTCACAACCCTGGTCATACCAGGGAAATACCTAAGTGGAAGGGTGGGGGCAGGTTGAGAAAAGAGAAAAAAGGGGAAGCAGTCCAACAGACCCTGTCAAGGCTATGGGCAAGAAACGGGAGGGACAACAACATCAGGTAGATTAAGGGCAACCACAGCTTCGGGTGCCAAAGATGTGGTTACAGATGGTGACTTTAAAGGGACCAGTTTTGGTAGACTTAGTGATAGAGAGTGGGAGGGAGTTGAACCATGTGGGGGCGTGGTAGTGGAAGGACCATTGGGCTAGGGAGATCTTGGTATGGGGCACCAGAAAGGTGGCCTTAACTGAGCTATGGGTGGCAATGGATGGGGATGCAAGCTGCAGGGACACGGTGACACCTGAGGAGAAGAGTCCTAGCAGGGATTTTTTGGCAAGTACGCAGGTTTGGTAGTGTAGGCACTCCTCCAAGGTAAGCAGGTTGGTGGTGAAATAGAGCAGGCAAGTATGAGTGCAGAGGGATGCACCAGCCAGGAGCCTGCAGGCCTTGTTTATTGAGGTCGGGCTTCTGGTGAGGGCAGTATTGTTGGCTGCAGGTAGATATTAGGCCGTAGTCCACTAGGGCAGGGATGGAGGAGATGATGGCCAGTCGGAGAGTGGCTTGGGGGAGGCAATCTCTGTGGGGATAGAGAAGGCCATTCTGAGAGTTTATGGTTGAGGACAGGGTATTTATGTGGGTGTGGAATGTAAGAGCTGAGTTGAAGGTGATGCCCAGGTACTTGTAGGATGACATCTGCTCAAGAGGGTGAGCATTACTGGGGAGAATGCAGAGGGAGGCATTTTTGCCTTATTCTGGTGATGCGAAAAAGCATAAATTTATTTTTGTTGGGGGGTTAATGACCAGCCGTTGGTCAAGGAACCACTTTTTGGCTTGGTTGAATGTGTGCTGCAGAGATTTTGTAGAGATGCAGAGTCAGGTGGGAGGCAAGGAGAATTGCATCATCACATAGAGTACCATATTGCCCAAGCAGGATCTGGAGATGGTATTGAGAAATAGGCTGAACAGAACTGGGCCCAGGATGGAACTCTGGGGGAACCCTGAGCAAATGGGCAGGGTATTGGACAGGGTGCTGTTTACCTTCACAAGCTGCTATCTGGCATAGAGATAACTGGTGAACCAAGCCAGTGGGCCGGGGAGAATCCAAGTTGGTGGAGGGAGTTAAGTTGGGGGGCAGACAGTGTCAAAGGCCTTGGAGAAGTCAATAAACACTGCACTCGCAACATGACCAGAGTCGAGAGCACAGTGGAGGTGCTGGAGAACTCCAGGAGGGCTGTAGTGGTGCTGCATCCAGGGTGGAATCCATGTTGTTCGACACAGCAGGTTGTATTGGCCAGATACTTGGAGAGCTGAATTGCCACTATTTTTTCTAGTGCTTTGGGGGGGGTGGAGATGGGCCTGAAATTATTAGGGAAGATTCTAGCTCCACTCTTATGGATAGGAGTGATTTCTGCAATTTTCCAGGCACTGGGAAATTGGCCAAGACATAGTGACCGGTTTAAAAGGTTGGTGAGCAGGGCTAGTACAGTAGCTAGGACTAACTGGAGAATCCTGGAGTCCAGGGCATCACAGCTGGGGTTGTTGCTAACTAAGGCTTTTTGCAGATGAGGCTGGCTTCAAGGAGTGATATGGCATGCAGGTAGAAAGGGGGCGATCCAAGGTGGGGGGTGGAAGCAGGGATAGGGTCAAAAACGTAGTTGGGGAGAACAGAGCTTAGATCTGAGAAAGCCATATTGAGGCACTCAGCTATGAGGGGAGGATCAGTAGTGACGGTACCATCTATGGAGAGTAGTGATGGTGGGGGGAGTGGGTCTTTCCATTGAGCTCTTTCATATTATCCCAGAAGGCATGGGATGAGCCCCAAGTGGATTCAAGGGTGGCTTGATAATATTTGGCCTTAGCCTGCCTTATAGCCCAAGTGCACTTGTTATGTGTTGCATTGTAGGCTTATCTGTCAGCCAGTTTGCCTGTCTCGACAGCAGTGTTGTGAGATTATATATTTGTTTCAGTGTTTGGATGAGGGATGGGAGATCCGTGAGCTTTGCATTTCTTGGTACAGATTCTGGTCAGGGGTGAAAAGGTCGCAGACTTTGCTGAAGGCACTGGAGAAATAGGCTATGGCAGAGTCAATATCCATTGTGAGTAGGATTGGGGACCAGTCAAGCTGGGCTAGGTGTGTTTTAGCTTTCTGAGACCCCGGGTGAAAGCGCTGGCACAGGTGATCTTGGACACTGCTTTTGTGTGGGGATGACCAGTGGCAGAGGACAGGATAGTGGTCACTAAGAGAGTCTGTAGTACATTAATATCCCTGATTTTATGGGGGGTGTTCAAAAGAATTACATCTAATAGGGTGCTGGAGCCACCTGACCAGTTAAATCTAGTGGGTGAGGTAACTAGCTGGGTCACATCTAGGGCAGCTAGGAGTCCCTGATATGGGGAGCAGTGTTACTCAGCCAATTGACATTAAGGTCACCTAGGATGAGCTGCTCCACCTTGTGTGGGAGTGTGGTGAGGTAATCAATGAGGGAGTGAACAGCTGGTCCCTGGTCCCTCAGGGGTATGTAAGAGACTATGAGAAAAAGAGGGCCCCTGGCTGGGTCGGGGTAACCTTGAGGGTGAGGGCTTGGGCACTAAAACCAAGCTTGGGGGCAGGAAGAGCATGACCTGAAAGTGTGTCACACATAAAGACTGCACACCCACTGCCACATTTGCCTATATGGTCTTTCCTGAACAGAGTGTAGCCAGGGAGGGAGATAACTGAGTCGGGCGTTTTTCTCCAGAGCCAGGTCTTGACTAGTGCTATAACATCAGGATGGTGTTGTGCAGCCCAGCACTGGAGAGTGGTGGAATTTTTTAGGAGGTTGCAAATATTCATGGTTGCAATGCTGAGGCTAGTACTAGAGTGGGTGTGGGGTGGCTAGTTAACAATGGCCTGAGGTTGGGGTGTATGTTCCCGGAGAGCAGGAGGAGTAGAGCAATTAATCTGATGAGCAGTCTGTGGTGACCAGGACCCTTAGCCAGGTACCGATGTGAGGTCCTACTAGTGGGGGTAAAAGGGATGGGTAGGGTGCAGAGGGTAGATATGGCAAGGAAGGGGTGGGCCCTGGGTGTCCCAGAGGGAGGGGGTATTGGTTGGAGGTGGGTGCCATGGAAAAATAGGGGTGTCCAGGGTGGGTGGGGTTGGCTGCTGTGGGGTGGTAGAGGGGGTGGGGCTCAGGGTGGAGGGTAGGGGGACAGGATGGGACATGTGCAGAGCAAGAAAGGTAACCATGAGTAGGTTGAGTATGATAGCCATGCTGCCCATTGCTATTTCTATTGGGGAGGGTAAGGGGAATAACTGAACTTCAGTGAGTGTGACTGCCACTGTGGAGTAGTTTTTTTTTCTTCAGAGTACAATATGCTAAAAGTGAGAACAAGGCAGGGGATAATGGTGATTAGAACAGGAAAAGGCAGAGGCAAGGTTGGAGGATTAATAGGAAAATAAGATGCCTCTAGTGGCAGATCAGTATAAACTGCAAATGGGAAAAGGGGTTGTAGTTCCTACATTAACAATTCAAATTCAGCAGTGGGCACAAAGACACATCATAGATTTAGTTGCAGAGGTTAGGAAAAATAAATTTAGGCAGCAGACAGATGAGGTTAAGGGACTGTGCCAAGCAGTTCAAATCTCTCAGCACTGAAGCCAGTCAGGAGAGACAGAGTGTTGAATCTGCCTATAATTTCAGGCACCATCCACCAACTGGGTTCACGGCTAGCAAGCTGTACTGGAGCTGCTTTCCTGAAGCGCATATGGAATCTTGCTTTGAGGGCAGGCTGGGGAGCACCCTGCAACTGGCTGCACTCTGCACCAGATCGCTAGCGCAGAAGATGGAATCCCCTCAGGGAATCCTAGAATCTTGATCCTGAAGGCAGGCAGGGAAGCACCCTCAGCCGGCTGCATCTAGCACCAGACCGCTAGCGTAGAAGATGGAATCCTCAGGAATCCTGAAAATTATTTGCTCAGTATAACCACAGTTTTGCGCAAGCCATACTTGGATGTCCTAAGTGAACCAGAAATGCATAGGACCTATTTAAAGTATAAATTTGAAAATTCCCAAGCAACGTCCTTCATGTTAGACATAACAAACTCTCAAAAGAATTAGAAAACTGTACATGTGAGGAAGGAGGTGTAGAAAATAGTGTCCATGTTCTTTGGAAATGTAATTGGTACACAAATGAAAGCAAATATTGGCTTGGACCATGTATAGACCCAAAATATCCAGTTGATGAGGAGTTGCTTACTGTTATTCTTATTCACACCACTGATGAATGGACAATTTTAAGAGTGGCAACATTTTTCTGTGCAATATACAAGAAAAAACAAATATTGCTTTCTAATCAAGTACAACTCTAGAGGGTAATAATTATTAATATATATCTGTTATTAAGATATTGTAGATTAACAGGGAGCTTTGGGATCATGATGAATTATGTTTTGCTATATTGCATATCATGGCATGTGCAGATTTTTAACTAAGCTTCAGGGGAAGCCTTTGAGAAATGCCTCAAGACATATCTATTTAATCAAGCCTTTAATTGAAGGTGTTTTAAAATAATTGTGTTTTAATAAAGGTTAATTAAGCTGCTGCTTTTAGTTGTACCATGTATGTTGTTGTTGTTTTAAATTTTTTATGTATTTTAAAATGTTTTCGTATGATATGTGTGCCTATATTGTACAGCACCCAGAGTCTTCAGAAATGGGCACTATATAAATAAAATATCTATCTATCTATCTATCTATCTATCTATCTATCTCTCTATTTAAAGGAATTGTTGTTTTTTTATATTTTGTATGTAATTTATTTGTTGATGGCTATTTAGCCTTACAATAAAGAGATGATGATGAAAAATCCCACCAAAGGTGCCATTCAAAAATGGCAACGCTAGTCACCAAAGTTGAAAACCCCATTGAAATACATTGAACTGCACATACCTAACTTTATATTGCAGGTGCTGGTTCCAGCAGCAAGTTGTGTCTTTGAAGAGTGGATCTTCATCATGGGATCTGTTCAGGTGAGAGTGTGTGTGTGGGGGGTGCAGGGTGGTATGTGAGTCAGATCTGAGATGGACCATTTAAAAGACATCGAGGACCATTTTCTTTATTTCAGTCTGGGATGGCAATCAGAGATTGAGTGCCACTAGACACCAGGGAAACAAGAAATATGAATGGGGATAGTGTTGGGAGGGTGGGGTGAATTAAACACAAGGGAAAAATAACACAATTACGAGGATGGCCATCGGAGGGTGGGGTGCCACTAGACACCAGAAAGCTGTTTAATAACTATGGGGATGGCAACCAGAGGGGTGGGGGTGCCACTAGGCAGCAGGGAAATATTAAGCAATACAGGGACAGCAATTGGGGGTGCCACTAGACACCAGGGAAACAGTGGCAACGTATGGAGATGGTGAATGATTGCCCCATGCAATTACTTCACACAGCTGATTCAAAGTGATTACTGAGCATGCTCAGAATGCAGCATATTAACTTTAAATAACTTTGGAACAGATGAATTCTATCTCCCAAACCAGCAAAGGAAACATCTGTGAACAAGGGTTTTCTACCCTGAAAATTGCTGAAAAATTTCCAAACTGTTTGGTCACCAGGCGATGGCAAAAAAGCCCCAAAAATTCAGATGAAAATTTTCATATGATATATGAAACTGAAGTGAATTACAAAAATAATATAAAACAAAGGAAAAACAATCTTTTGTCATTCTTCCAACAGTTAATTGCAGAATCAAGCAAACGGGGTCCCAATGACCACCATACATGTTGGTCTCTCTCTCCACCATGCCATTTTGTACCTTTTAATTTTATTTGGTTAACAAAAACAGCGAAGAAGATAGTGGCAAACAAAAATAGGATCTTCCCTCATGAAAAAGGATTGCCCCATATGGTCATTTATACAGCTATTTTGAAGTACTTACTTAGCATGCTTAGAACCCCAAATTTTACCTTTAAATAACATCGAATGGATTAATATTTTCACCAAACCAGCATAGGAAATCCTTCTGATCCAACCCTTTCTACCCTGAAAATTTCAGACCAAAATTCAAAACTGTCTGGATGCTAGATGCTGGCAAAAAATAAAACAGCAAAAACATTTGATTTTGTTTTTATGTTTTTTCACTATCCAGATCTCACATTCAAGTTCAAGTTTATTGTTTGGATATTGCCTTTACATACAATGTTTTAAAAAACTATATACATAAATTGTACCAGTGTGATTACAGATGTCAACATCATTTTTAAATATTTGCAAAGACTTAATACAGTATATCATAAGAATAGCAGTGAGTAAAATTAATAAGGTGTATTAACCTTACAAAACACTCTCAAATCCAGTATTGTTTGCAGTGTACAACTGGATGATTAAAATGTACAGGGTATATATATATATAAAATACAGCCAGTTACACATTGATTTTACTCAAGATCTCAGTTAATTTAAAATGAATGCAATGGTACTCAGTAAGCAGATCAAAAGATGATAATCTGGTGTAATAGGAGACTGATTAACTAGATTTATACAATAATCCCCAAAGTGTTTGAACATTTATCCAAATATAACACATCAGCATTTAAAGAAGTCAATCTTTATATAATGATGCAATATTAAAAAGAACAATGATACATAAAAATATATATATATATATATATAATTAGGGGACAGAAGAGACTTCAATCTTTAGCAATCCTGCGACAGGGGTAAACAGGCCTTGGATGGGTTCAGGTCTGGCTACCCACACCCACAGTCAAGTAACTTACCCACAATCTCAAAAATCCAAGATCCAAAGTCTAATGAATATTGGAAAAGAGACCAAATTATGTCAAAAACGAAATGAGTCGCCTACTGTATATCCCCTTTACAAATAAATAGTCAAGAGAGTAATGTTTTACAATTTCAAAGATGACAAAAAGGCAGTCAATCTGTATAAATTTGGCATATCTTGAGTATTATGCAATGCTGGAATTATTTGGTCAAAGGGGAGACAGGTCAGCAAGTTTACAGCACAGCCAGTAGTCTCTCGTCTTTCAATACAAAGGGCATACAAATGTGATATGCTTAAGGTCATCTTTGACCTTTATCCCACATTTACAATACAGCATTTTAACACCAGGGACCCAATTCCAAGATGGGCTAAACTGGCATAAGATGGGATGTGCCAATCCCCATAGCGTATCCCATGACTTATGCCATGCAAAACGCCCAGTACTATTCCAGGAGGCCACTTACACCATAGCATCTGTGGGCTGCAACAAGTGCAAGATACAACCACACTTATGCTGCAGCCCACAACACTTGGTGCAACTGTGGGTTGTGACAGCAATTTAGCCCAATTCCAGAAGGGCTGCTGTCACAACCCACAATTGCTATTCCAGGACACACAGTGGCATAGCTGACTTCCAACACATAGGGTCTGTCATAAGTGGCATCTGTTGGCTGGCACCATTGGATGCAGCCTCACAGCACCTTGGCAATGGTGCCATGCTGTCCTCCAAGCCCCCACTAGCACACCCCCACCCCAAACCCCAGAACGTGAGGGACCTCTGGGGTTCTGTGTCAGTAGCGCCCACCCAGATGCCTGTATCATCTGTCCTGGCCCTCTCATGCTCCCTGATGTGTGCTGCAGGTATCCAGGGCAGGGGCTCTGGGGAGCCACCTGTTGCTGGCCACAAGATGCAACATCGCGGATCACATCACACTATGGGTGGGCTACTGCCACACGCATGGCGTATCTCACATGCCATAAGTGATGGGACCCTGCCACTTCTGGAATGTGGCATAGGGTCCCTGTCATAGAGGTGACTGGTGTAACTTGCAACTGCATGCAAGTTATGCCAGCCATATTGGAATCTGCCCCCAGGTCATTTCTCTTTGAAAGGGACATAATTAGCATCATAAAGTTCCATTCCAAACCTAGTAAGTATTTTTTGATCTCAGGAGTTTGATAGACTAGTCAAATAAAATTCAAGGTTGTGTGTGGTCTTAATCTGCTTATGCCATTTATCATTTTTGAGAGAAAAGAACCTTGCAAGGTTTCTAATCATAGCTGTGTCTCTGACCTTTTGTTTTATTTAGGAGATAACTTCATGGTTGCAACTATAATACAGTTCATACAACAAATGTCCCAGACCCAGTGGAATAAGTTTTCCTTAATGGTTTCAACCACTGAGCAGGTAAAACCTTTCCTCATATATTTAATTTCTTCATCCACACATTGCCCTCATCTCCTCAGATAATTGAAATAGATTCAGAAGAAAAATTAAATGCCTTCTATAATAAGACTAGAAATTGAAAATTGCCTCAGTTCCAATCTCAAGACCTCTGCCAAAACTGATTGGGGGACTGACAATACATAGCAAAATATCTTATTTAATACTATCTTGAAAGAGTTTAACTTGGCATAAACCCATATTTCAGCTGCATATAACACACTAGTTTTTATTTTTGCATTAATAACTATAAGTATACCCAAAACAGTCCCTTTCTCCAACTCACAATAACATTTCTGAATGCATTAAACACTGTTTTTTAGCCTAGATAGATGCCCATTCCAATGAAAAGTTGTTCAAAAATCTTACTCCCAGGTAATCATAATATTTTTGGGTTTCAATCTTTAAATTTCCCATAAATACCCTTGAAGATCTTCTAGTACTGTTGCCAAAAACTATTAATTTGGTTTTATCTACATTTACAACCAGGCTGCTACCTTTTCATAATCTGACAAAATGATTCATTTTCCTGTGAAGACCAAGCGAAAATGTAAAGATCAATACAATGTCATCTGCATAAGCTAAACAGGTTTCTTTCTTATTTAACAACCTGGGAAAGTGAAATTCAGGCAATTCAGGCAAATAAGACTGCTCTATTATGGTATTAATTTACAAATTAAATAGAGTAGGAGCAAGAATGCATCTATGCTGGATTCCAAGATTTGTTTTAATGGGAGATGTTAAACCACCAAACTTGTTATACTGTACCCTAACTCAGGTATTTTGATGTAACCTTATTATAATGTCCAACAGAAAAGGGTAAATATTGTAAGCCTGTAATTTCTGCCATCGTAATTTATGACTAATACTATCAAAGGCAGACCTGAGATCCACAAAAAAAAAGTTTTGATTTCTTAATACAAGTGTATTTATGTACAAGATTAGACAGCATATTTTCTGGAAAGCATCAATAAGGCTGATAGGTCTATACATTCTTGGGTCAGAGATGTGACCCTTTTTATGTTGGCGCGCTTGCGCAGCCAACATCTTGGAAAAGTGCAGCTTTGGAGGCACGGCCACAATTGGGCGAATGCAGGGCATGCACCAGTAGGTGCATCCCGCATTCCCCAATCAGCCTGCATGCTGGTGTCACACCATGCATACATAATGTGGCAAGCACATCTAAGAAAAGGTCTGCTGCAATCTGAGCAAAGCTTGTCATGTGCAGCGGTCCTTTTCTAGCCGTGGTCGACACCATTATGTGCTTGGTCGGTGAGCGGGCGGCCACTTAATTAACGCTGACTTGGGGGTGCCTAGTCCTCTGTCGGTTAACCCCTTTGTGTGCTGAAGGGGAGCCCACCCCCGTCAGCATAAACCCCACTAATTGTTGCTGAATGCCGAGGGGTGCCCACCGCCTCGCGCTCGCTTCTTGTGTGCCGACGGGAGTGCCCAAATCACCACAAAGCATTATTTCCTCCTCCCCACATGTTGTTTGCCGATGAGGGTACCCAGTCCCCTGTCGGCTACAGACACCCCCCAAACAGTTAGGTGGGAGGCTAAATCCCCTGCAAAACAAAACCTGTCCCACCTGTCCCGATGGGTTTTTCTTTGTTTTTACCTGTAAAATGAAACAGTCCTCGTAGTCTCGATGCCGCTTCTCCCCGCACCCACCCACTGTGCACCCTGCCTGCCCTCATCCCCTCACCCCATACTTACCTGTGAAGTCCAGCGAGATGATCTTCTGTGGACCTAAAACATGTCTGCACTCTTCAAAGCTGACTGCGAACTGAAGAAATGCCGGTAAGCTGTATAATGGAATGAATAGGGTTTTCAACTTTAATGCATATCTAGGACATTTTGTAGAATTTTGCCCCAAATTTTCAACATGGGTGTTTTGGGACCCCTTTTCATGAATTCTTCCACTGTCATGGTGTTATTCAGTCCTGAAAGGTGATTTCATAGTCACTGCACAGAATCACCTTTTGGGATGAACTAATAAAATGACAGTGCCACTGTTCATGAGAGGGGCTCTCAAAAAGTCTATGTTGCAAGTTTGGAGGGAAAAATCCAAAAAATTACTGTTTTACAAGCGTGCATAGCAACTGCGCGACGCACGCTCATATGTTAGTGCATTCGCACTATTTTCATGCCAGATTCTCAACTTTGGCATTTTACCACACCTTCTTGTGGACCATACAGCTGTCATTTTTCACATCCTGCCTCAAATGTGTTTTCGCACTTCCGGTGCAGAATAGCATGGTTGCTGTGTGAAATCAGTGTTCAGGACATATTACAAAAATGACAGTGACACTGTTCATGAGCAGAGGTGCTAACATGCCTGTGCTGAAAATTTGGTGACAATATCCATAAATGACTGTTTTACGAGTGTGCATAGCAACTGCGCAATGCACGCTCATAAGTTAGCGCATTTGCAATATTTTCATGCCACATTCTCAACATTGGCATTTTACCACACCTTCTTGTGAACTGTATAGCTGTTATTTTTCACATCCTTGCCGAAATGTGTTTTCGTATTTCCAACACAAGAATAACACGGTCGCTGTGCAAAATCACTGTTCGGGACACATTACTTAAAATGACAGTGACACTGTTCATGAGCAGAGGTCCTAAAATGCCTGTGTTAAAAATTTGGTGACAATACTCTATAAAATGACTGTGTTACTAGCGTCGTATACGGTTACAACACGCGGCATAGCAAGTTATAAACTTATATTTCCTCCACATTTTCAACAGTGCCATTGTTCTACACCTCCTAATGAACAATACAGCTGTCATTTTCACATCCTGACCAAAATCTGTTGTCGCAGTTCCGGTGCACAATAGCGCTGTCGCTGTGGAAAGCCCATGTTAGAGACACATTATGAAAATGGCAGTGACACTGTTCATTAGCAGATGTCCTAAAATGCCTATGTTGAAAATTTAGGGACGAGTCAATACAATGAGTGTTTAGGGTGTACATTGCGCAGCTTGCACGACACTCGTGACTTTATGAATCTGTAATACTTTCATTCCAGCTGTTCATCATTGCCATTTTTTCATAACTCATTATGAACAGTACAGCTGGCTGAAATGTGTTTTTGCACATCCGGTGCAGAATTGCACGGTCACTGTGCAAAATCACTTTTCGGGACACTTTCAGGAAATAACGATGACACTATTCATCAGCAGAGGTCCTAAAATGCCTATGTTGAAAATTTGGTGGTGAAAGTCCAGACAATGACTATGTTGCAAGCGTGCATTGCGCAGTTTCCACACACCCTTGTAACTTTGTCAATCTGCAATATTTTCATGCCACATTTTCACCACTGGCATTTGTGCACAACTCATTATGAACAGTCCAGCTGCCATTTTCCACAGCCTGCCAAAAATGCATTTCCGCAGCTCTGCCGCACAGTGGCATGCTCGCTGTGCAAAATCACCTTTTGGGACACATTAACAAACTCACAGCACTATGCCTCTGCACCTCTGCCACTGCTAATGCCAGTGCAACAACATTCGGCATTGACAAATGCTTGTTTATATAGAGATAATAATACTTCCCTTCCAGATGTCTGGGAAGTTTTCTCCTTGATCAAATCTGTAAATATTATGGTGAAAATAGGAAGCCACCAGTCAAACAAAAGTTATATGCATATTGGATAAATCTTGATCTGGGCCAGGACCTTTATTAGATGTTATTGAGAACAGGATTTGTATAATTTCCTCCTGATTTATACAGAAGGGCCTTGTAAAATAAAGGTACCAGGTCAATACCATGCATGTAAGACAGCACGGTATCAATCACGCTGTACATACAGTGCTTGAAATCACAGTGAAAGGGATAGAATAGTGATAGGGATTTACCACTACCCCTGCTGCTGTATAGTGGTGGAAGGAGGGGAGAGACTGCTGTATGCAGGGTGCCTAGCTGATGTGCTCCTGTGGTGGAGTGGCTAGGGTATCGGCACACAGCACAGATGTGAGACCTGGGATTGTGGTTCAGTTCCCTCCCAGGTCTCCCTTTCTGCAACTGCCCCTGAAGTTTGTTATTTATGGACCAGGTTGTGGGGTGTGGGGGGAGAAAGCCCTCCCGAACAAACATACAGAGCCATTGTTGCAATGGGTGTGGTTCATGGAACAGGTCAGTGTTTTGCCCAACTCTGTTTTTGTGCCATTAGCTCACTAGGGCATTTTCAGCCATGCAGTTTGGTATATAGCAGTATGACCCTGTGCTGAAAATAAAAGGAAGATGTTTTAGCCTGATTTCATCAGTATTAACGTCTTTAGTGTCTTATATATAAGCAAAATGTAGAGACTGAAAATGTTTCTTCCTTATTTGAGGTGTGATATATGCTTTACTTTTCTTGTACATTGATTATAGCCATGACTAACCAAGGACCAAAAGACTTTGGTGTCTTTATCTATAACTGTTTTTTTTAGTTTATTCCACATGCTTTTTAATTATTTTTCTTTATCAAGATCCAACAATTTCCTGTAATCCTTCCTTGCTTTGTAAAGAGAACTGTGATTTTTCCTGTATCTATGTTAGAATCTAACATGTTTATTTAGATTGTATTTAGCTATCCAACAAGTCTTGTTAAACCATGTCAGGTTAAAACACTCCCTTATCCTATCAGTTCTGAATAAAGTTTTAATATAGTTATTGATTTCCAGACATTTATTGATCATTTAATCATTGTCTAAAACTGTTGATATTTCATTGTGCAAGGATATTAAGGGATCAGTATAAAGTAATCCAGAAAACAAATCAATTATTTCATTTTGCCATCTGATTCTTTTGGAATTAACTATTTTCAGGTCTCCTAGGTTGCAGCTGGACTGAACAGAATCACCATCAGATTTTAGTGTTTGAAAAGTTACAAGAATCAGAGAATGAGCAGAATCAGGATGGTCCAATACTGCAAAATCATATAGCATTTTTAAGGCATCCTGATTGATCCAGGTTAAATCTATAGTTGAAGATCCCATGTGCCCCATAAAACTATATTCAGTTATTCACCCTCTGGGTCACTTGGCAAACAGCCCGTGAACAAGCACAGATTCAGATCAGACATTATTTCATACAGTGTTCTGCCTTGCTGAGTAAACTTCTTATCTTTTGAATTTCTAATACTGCTTACTGTAGGGTTGATCATATTCAAACAGTGAAAAATTATTCTTAATGAAATTCAATCTGATTAACAGCAGAGATTGTAGTGTTAAAGTTTCCAATAATGAGAAAAGCAGAGAATTCATATCTGATTATTAAGTCATCTAATAATTCAGAGAATTGTTGCCAAATTGTTGACAGATAATTAGAACTAGTTGTAGGTAGGAAATATACATTAAAATAATTACTCTATCATTGCTACTCTTCAGATTCAGCACAAGTATTGATGATAATTGACCATCAATAACTGAGATGTTATCATTTAAAGAGATCTTAAGATGTGTAGCTATGCCAGTCTGGCTTCTACCATATTTTTTATTTTATAGCTGGATAGTATAAATTGCATATACAGGAATGAACAGAGGTGTGACACCATGCCACCATGTTTTCTGAAGGCACAAAATATCAAATGTTGTTAAAAACTCCCTAACTTCATTATCTGCCAGTTTATATTCCCAGCCCTCTATATTCCAAGAAGGAATAGTTAACGAAGCAGGACAAGAGGACACAGCATGAGATTAGAGGGAGGCTGATTAAGGGGTAATGCAGGAAGTTCTTTTTCACAGAATGGATGGTGGATGCATGGAACAGCCTACCTCAGGAAGTGGTGGATATGAATACAGTGCAGGGCTTCAAACAGGCATGGGACAGGCATAAGGTAGCAATACAGATGGATATGAATTGATAGGCCATTGACAGAGTACAAGCTATGGGACAGTCATAAGGTAGAAATAATGGGGCAGACTGGATGGGCTCTAGGTCCTTATCTGTCATCAACTTCTATGTTTCTATGTAATGTTCCCAACAGATTGTCCATCATTTGGGAATAATTTGTACAGGGGTCTGGTCATTGAGAGGAAAGACTTTGAAGTACTAAAAAGAGATTACTAGTCACTATTTACTGGTATGTTTCTATGTCCAAAATACTCGACTGAACTATTATGCAACATTTTTCTATATGCCTCTTGTTTGTTAAATCCTGATATACTCATATCTATTAGAAAGACTCCAAGGCCATCTAAAACTGGAGAAGCATATAGTATCTGTGTTGCCAATCAATAATGTTTAAAGTAATATCAATTTGAGGGCTATTTGTGATGCAGCTATGTAATGAAATACATTCAGTTCCACTTCATTTCAGCTATCTTCTAAGGGTATAGGACAGGAAAGATGCAATATCACATTTGATCACATCAACAGATTTGTTTTTGGAGGTTTCCTAACCAACATGTAAAAGAGTTTTACTTTTCTAGAGTTGTGCCTGTACCCCTATAAATGTAGAAATGACTTGAGAAACCTTTTTGCTCTTCTAATATGTCATTCACACTCTCTTTCATATATAATAGAAATGTAACTCTCAATATTAACTGGTAATTTCTTGAAGGTAAAATATTAATACCAGACAATTTCAGTAATGCTTCTTGAGCCCAGATTTGGGATGCTAAAGTGGGGGATTCACAGTATAACAAAACACAGTCAGGGAAATGTACATTGGGTGGACATGTAATAAAAATACCATCAGATGTAGAGGAAACCTATAACAAATGAGAAACCTATTTTGTCAATTTTTCAGGGGGTTCAGCATCTAATTTATTAATGCCATATATTTCAATCAAAAACTCTAACTCAGTCTGATTGTTATCAGGGCCAAAAAAGGTAAGAACATGTTTCTCAGTATTATCAGGGACAGCCCTTTAGGGAGCAATTTGCTTCTCAGTCTCCCCTTCACCCGTTTCTTGTAAGAAAATCATGGGAGAAGAAGAGAAATGTTGTTCTTTGTTTCTACCGTGCTTGATAAGCTATTGAAATTACATATGACAGAACTGATTCCCCAATACCATCCCTATTTAGGTCACACTTTTCAGACCCTGTGGGATTTTTCTTTAGATTTAATAGGCTGTTTTTGAACTGCATTTTTTTCACTTCATCTAGATGATTATTTTGTTTTCCTCATGTTCTGACCTGCTAATGAGTCACAAATTATAATATAATTTTCCTTCAAAAATAGAGGAGGAAGATTAATCTACAGTAGATGTATATACTCTCTCTAATGACAGTTGGCACCTCTGACAAGCCTCAGTAAAGCTCTCAGTTCGTATGGAGCCTTGTTTTTTGATTTGTGTTAATAGAGCATGATTATGAAATGTATATGCTCTGATTCACTATTTCCTCATTTAAAGCCCACATATTGTCCTGTAAAACAAGATTAGTATAATATGGGTTTTTATAATCTCACAAATTTGTTTAGATAGAAAGATGATAATACAAAACATCCTTCGTTATTAAAATACTCGTTATCATATTCCACTAAATTCTGTTGCAAAGTGGGCATTGAACTTCCTGATATTCATTTTGGAGTTAGTGACAAACTTTTTCTGTCTGCAAATCCAGGATCATTTACACTGTACACATTTACTGAAACTAATTTCTTAAGTCCCTCAATGGTAGTACTGAGATCCTATATACTGAGGATAGATTATCTGGATGTCATGATAATTTGAAATTGCTAATTTCCTTACATCTTCAGTCCTGAAACATTATCCTATTTCAATAAAAGGTGAGATTGTGAATCAGTCTGAGAATATTCTTGAGGAGAAAAAGTAAATAAATTAGAGTTTGAGTTTTCTAATTGCACAGAAAAACTATAATATAGGGACACCATAGAAAGTCCCTTAGAGAGACCCATATCAAGAGGTAATATAAATATTTCTTCTTCTGAAGGAGGGCTGAATATGTCTGAGAGGGATCTATATTTCCCAAGTTCATTGGATACATTACATGATGCATTACATGACTCCTGTTGGTTAACTATAGGAGTTGAAAGGGTATTGTAGCTGGAGTGGGGGTTGAACTCTCCAAAAAATCAGTTATCCTGGATTGAGCTGAGTCCTCTTTAGCCAACCCTTTAGCAGCACCCAATGATTTTGATATTTTTAACTTCTTAACCTTCTGAGTTTTAATGCATGAAGGTGAATTAACATTTAGAGTGGGGGAACTGTTTTTACCACTTTTAGGACTAGTCATTTCAATCCCTGAATGGCCACACCCAGATAAGAGAAAAAAGGGCATTATCTGTGAAATACTGGAAATTATTGGTTGGGGTGTCCTTTGATTAATTAATCTAATATTAAGCAATTACACTACTGCTAAAATGTCAAAATGTAAGAAGCTCTATAAACAAGTGTGCAATAATAATGATCCATTAAAGGACACTAGGCTATGCACAAATGCAGTCTTTTGTAAAATGTATACCACTTAATAAGGCATAAAAGTAATAACTCAATGGGACTCATTAGAAGGGTCCGGAACATGTAAAAACAATTTTATAAATATGACAATTTTGGATAACTTAGAACAAAAGGTTAGACTACAAACTAGAGGTAGTAATATTTTAGACTTGATTCTCACTAACATACAAATTGGAATTTCTGAGCCCAAAACTTTAGCCCCCCCACCCCGGTGACAGTGACAATAACATAGTTGAATTTGAACAGACATTAAAAGCCTGCATCACAAAAAGGATCAACAATAGTTAAGAATTTTTACAAAGCTAACTATAGTAAAATCAGTGAAAATCTAAAGAATTTGAATTGGAAAAAGACCTGAGGGATCTAAATACTGAAGCAATATGGGAGAAAGTGAATAACAAACTTAAGTACTGTATCACACGCTGGGTGCCTGAAAGAATTAAATATGTCAACAATAAAAACTCACAACATGGTGGAATAAAAATAAAATGTCTTATTAATAGACATAACAAACTATATAATAAACACACCAAAACCCCAACTGATTCATTTTGGATTAAATACAAAAAGTGCAAACAAGTTTAAAAAACTCATTAGGAAAACTAAAATAGAATATGAATATAAATTAGCTAGTACTATAAAAGACAATAAAAAATAATTTTTCAATTACATATGCTCACTAAAAGGTCATCAGAAAGGGTTAGGTCCATTAGAAACCTCCAAAGGAATACTGAATAGTGAAACTGAAAAGCAAATGAATTTAACAACTACTGTTTGAGTACATTCAGACCAAAACAGCTACCAACTGTTACTCATATCTCTCATCCAGTAGATGTGCATGATTTCACAATTACTGAAACAATGGAAGCCATTTCCAAAATTAAATCCAATGGCTCAGCCAGTCCCAATGGAACTCCTCCAAAATTCATAAAGGAGTTATCATCGAAATTGGCTGGACTGCTAACATTACTGTTTAATGTATCACCAAAGGAGGGCAAATCCTTAGCAATTTGGCAAACTGCAAATGTAACTCCAATATTTAAAAGCAGATCTGATACATTAGTTAACGACTATAGGCCAATAGCCTCACTTCTGTTATTGGCAAATTAATGGACTGTCTAAACCAATCCAGAATAATGAACCATATTAATAGTGCAGTATGTACAGATATAACACAACATGGGTTTTGTTAAGGGAGATCATGTCTCTCCAATTTGCTTCAGTTTTTTGATCCAGTAAGTGCAGCTCTACATAAGTCCCTAGCAGTTGACATATTGTTTCTAGACTATTCAAAGGTCTTTGATAACATATCACATGCAACTCTCATAGATAACCTCATAAAAATTGAATTACACCCAAATATAATTAAATGGATTACATCATGACTTGACAATAGGTCTCAGAAGGTGGTCATAAGGGGACATGAATCCATGCTAGACCCTGTGACAAGTGGAGTTCCTCATGGGTCAGTCCTGAGGCCAACTCAATTTAATATATTTGTTGCCACCATGCAAATTCACAACATTGCATGGATGAGTAAGTACGCAGTTGACTGCAAAATTGACACCATAATTACTAACATCGATTCTAAAAACAAATTTCAAAATAACATCTCCTCATTGAAAAGTGGGCAAAACATAATAATATGTCCTTTAATATAGATAAATGTAAAATCATGTACTTAGGTCGCAATAGCCCCGTGTTCCCCTATTATTTAGATGGACACAAAATCAATACTACCACAAGTGAGAAGGACCTAGGTGTATATGTTACCAGTGACTTATCTTTTGAGACCAATACAAAACTTAAAGCTTAAAAAGGACACAGTATTCTAGAATGTATATTTAGAAGAATCAAGAGCTGGGACCCTGAAGTTATCATACCATATACAAGCTTGATTAGGCCTCACTTAGAATACTGTGTGCAGTTGTGCTCACCACAAACCTCTTTGGGCTCTAACATCCTAGAAAAGGTACAACATAAAGCAACAAAAAGGATTACAAATATGAATAATTTAACATACACCAGTAGACTGAATAAACTTGGTCTTTATTCACTCCAATACAGAAGAACATGAGGAGACCTTTACCTCGCTTACAGAGATAAAAATTACATGATCCTTGGTGCAACAATAGGTATTGTTAACCAAACCAAAAATAGAACTACTAGATCACATAACTGCCAAATAAAAGGGGAAACCAATAAAATGGTGAAAAGATCCAAATGGTTCACTCAAAGAGTCATATCCAAATGGAATGTTTTGGAATGTTTTACCACAAAATGTGGTTGGCTGTGCAGCAATCATAACATTTAAGAGCAGATTTGATGAATTAATGGGAAGCACTAAATATGATTTTCACCCATAATTATGGGTGAAGTACACAATGGGTGAAAGCCTAATGAACTTGTAACTGCTATGAAACTATGAAATTTAATGTTCCATAGAATTCATTTAAAATGCAGTAAGTTTCTTCTTAGCGGTCCTTCAGTCAGTCTTTTATTTGTAGGTGATGAGAAGGCAGTGGTGCAAAAGCCAATGAGCAGGAATAATAAATGCTTCCCCTTGGGTAAGATGTCTGAGATCCTAGTCTTCCAGATGATCAAATTTCCACAAGGGAAGAAATCCTAACAAGCTTATGAAAGAAGACACTAAAAATAAAATGATAGGTTATAGCCACTGAAGAAGACAGGAACATAGGAACATATGAATTGTGTCGGCAGATGGGGACCACAAGATCCATCTAGTTTGCCCATGTTTCTTCCCCACTCCCTATTTAGACTGCACCCTGATGTGTCCACAATGGCTGCCCCATGCAAGTTAGAACTCACGTAATGTCTTGGATTCCACCACCTCCTGCAGTAGGCAGTTCCATGGGTCTATGACCCTTTCTGTAAAGAAACTTTCCTAAGGTTTTCTTTGAACTTGTCTCCCACCAGACGCAAGTCGTGCCTCCTTGTATGCGCATCCCTGTTTTGCTGGAAGAGGTTTCCTGCTTGTGTTGTGTTGATTCCCTTAAAGTACCTAAAAGTTTCAATCATGTCCCCTCTGTTTCTTCTCTGCTCAACTGTGTACAGATTTAATTCCCTGAGTCTTGCCTTGTATGGCTCATGATGCAGTTCATGCACCATCTTTATAGCCCTTCCTATACTACTAAAGGTGGTCCATGTCCCTTTGAGGAGGGCCTGCAAAACTGACCACAGTACACTAAATGTGGCCTCACGAAGGACCTGTAGAGAGGAATGATAACCTCACTCTTCCTACTTGTAATTCCTCTACCAATGCATCCAAGGATGCCACCGCCTGCAGTGCTGCTTTTCACACTGTTTTCCAACCTTTAAGTCATCAGCAGTGACTGCTTTGACGTCTCTTTCTGTCTTTGTCTCTTCTAACTGATGCCCTCCCAGTGTATACTTTATCCCGGGATTTCTTTTTCCTGTATGCATAACCTTGCACTTCTTGGTATTAAATTTCAACTGCCAGTCCCTGGATCATTCCTCAAGTTTTTTCAGGCTGCTTCCACACCTTTCACTCCTTCCTGCGTATCTACTCTGTTGCAGAGTTTTGTGTCACCTGCAAACAGGCAAATCTTCCCCTTCAAGTCATTTGCAATATCCCCAATAAATATGTGCAATAACATCTAACACTACATAAAAAAACACAAAATAAAATGACTGCCAGAATCAGATTATTAGAATCCCTATGCCAGTGCAATAAATGAACATCAACTGAACAAATACATAAGATTGCTCCTCAAGCACTAATAAACTAAATTTTTAATTTGTGTATCAGAATTATTTAAAATTTCATTCCAGTTTATTTTTTTTTGCTTTTATGGGTGCTCAAATGCCCTTATGTTTAGACTACAAGAGATCAGTTAATATATTCTGAATTTTTAAACCAATTCAATAAATTAATTAAAAAGAATATATTAAATACAAGTTGTATTTCAAATATTGAATCTATTTAACTTACTTGTGGTAGGAGAAAAGCTCACAAGCTCAAGAAGCAGCTTCATTATAAAACATTGAAACTTGAGTGTTGAGACTAAGGAAGGTTACTGGAAAAAATTTACTGGAAGGAGCTCTTGTTGTCCTCCCCAAATGTTTGGTGCACAACACACCCAAGTACACAGGCTAACTGAGAGGATACAGAAAGTTTCATAATCTTGTAGCCAAAGCATCTGTAATAAGAAGATAAGCAGCAGGCATCTTTGATAAAGAGCAGTCTGCTCTGTTGAACTCCTGGTGTTGAATTAGTAAGATGACTAAACAGGATCTTTTATAGTTGTTCTAGTTTTATTTAATTAATTAATTTGCACAAGAAGAATGTGGAGTCAGTACCGATGTGCACCTGACTAAGTTAAGCAGGGAGTGCTTAAAGCACTCGTTGTCTAGGTGACAAGGTAAAATGAGGAAGCACTGATAGTGCTCACATGATCAAATTAAGCTATGGAGTGCCTAGAGCATATGTTGTCTAGGTGACCCCAGACAAAGATTAATTAAAAGTTTAAGGGTTGAACACAGGTATGCATAAGCATTGAAGCACTGAAGTTTTTTGGTTTAGTAAAAAGAAGTGCAGCCAATGAATTGCCCAATCTCAATACTAAAGCCCGCCACACAACACAAACTGAATTGCACCATTAACATATGATTCCAGCTTTTTTAATGATACATTTGCTATATTTATTATAATCTTTCAAAACAAATCATTGAAAAGAAAAGCCCAAGGGAAAAAGAAAACAAGTAAGCACACACTAGATGAAATCCAAGGTGGGGTGGTGGTGGAAAAGGTGGAAAAGGGCAATAACCCAAATAATATTAACAGATAATCAGACAGATGTACCTACAAGACACAAAACAACTGTATTCAAATACAACAATTATTTTTTAAACAAGTGAAGCAAAGTGAACAAGTGAAAGCATGCTTGCTTGGGAGTTGTTTCAGCAGCCACAACATAAGCTGGCAGCACACAAGCTGCAGTTTGCTTTGTTTCTCAGTTCCTTAAAAAGCAAGCAGCTTGTAGTTTGTAGTTATCGACTTTGTAGTGAGTGAGGTTTTAACAAAATCCTGTTCCAAATATCCTTGCCAACAAAAGGAACCTGGAAAGAAGATACAGGCGTTCAGATGCAGGAGGTGGATCTGCTGTAGGAGAAATATAAAGGAAAAATGTACTTTAGGTGCAGATAATTTTAAACCTTCAGGACTGTATGAGTATGACATTATTTTGAAATATCAAGTTCTGCATACTAACACAAAAAAAGGTTTTAGCTTGTATCGGTCTGTAGCCACTCACCTTCAAACTTTGGCACAAGCTTTTTTTAACCTCCTCAATGTCCCAACATAAGTCTATCCAGATCTCAGAATCCACACATCTGACTGGAACAAAACTTGGTACATCAGAGATCTACCAATGAGACTGTGCATTCATATATATATATATATATATATATATATATATATATATATAGTATACCAGCCTTAAGGTTGCACGGTCACTTCTACGTTAAACCTCAAAGTTTGCAGTTTAATAACTTTGCAACCATTTGTCCGATTAGCCTGCAATTTGGAATGCACAACTGCCTACTGTGGATCTGTTGTGTGGAAAGTTTTGTTCTGATTGGATGTAAAGTTGTGTAACTGTGAGGCACTCAAAATGTGAAAAATCACACTTTTTTGCACATTTTTTGGTAAGTCATAATGGATTGAAGAATGCATTTTAGTGGTTTCAGATTTATTTGTCTACATGTGGCCTGTGTTGAACTTGTGCCTTTTGAAGATTTGATCAAAAAATATTGCTCCTTTCAAAAGTTATTGAATTTTTTCATGTCCCATTATAGCCTGTGGGAAATGAAATGAAATGAAATGAAATGAAACTTTATTTGTATGGTGCCTTTCTCAAACCAAGGTGCCTTACAATAATTTAAAAACAATATACAATAAATAAGTGTAAATTTATAAATAATTTATACAACTCTAAATCTGAGCTCCAATTCATAATCATCAATTAAAATTGATCTTCGACCATAAATAGGCCTTTAGGGCCTTTTTAATCTCCTCCACAGTCACACACTGATGAAGCAGAAGGGGTAGAGAATTCCAGATGGTCACAGCAGCAAACATAAAAGCACGAGCATCTGATGACTTTAAAGAAACCCTTGGAATCTCTAGCAACCCCTCGTCCGCCAAGCGGAGAGATCGCCCCAGACAGTAGGGAACCAAAAGCTCTTTCAAGTATTCCAGAGTCAGTCTGTGTAGGGCTTTGTAGGTCAAAAGACCAACTTTAAAGGTGATCCACCACTGAATCAGCAGCCAGTGCAGATCGTGTAATACCGGCGAAATATGGCAGGTACGAGACGTACCCATCAATAATCGGGCTGCAGCATTCTGCACCAGCTGCAAGTGATGGACATCAGCCCCAAAAGCCCTAGATAAATGGAGTTACAATAATCCAAGCGTGAGGTCACAAAAGCTTGGACCAATGTAGGAAGGTGAGCGGGCAGAACAAAGGTGCTTAATCCTGGCAATGTCCCTAAGATGGTAAAAGAAAGTTTGACAATTGCCGACAGTTGCGAAAATGTATATATGCACTGTGAAAATTTTCTCGATCACATTTTTGTTGTCTGGCTCCCTAAAATTGTTTTTGTGCTGCTGCTGTCTTGTTTTCAGTTAGTAAGGAGAAAATATTGTTACTCAAAAAATAATGCCCTTTGGTAAACATCAATAGTTGTGTTTACCTAATTGAAGCCCTGAAGAACATGACCCTGGCATTAGTTTTCACCAGCTGGTCTGGAAATATGTTTTCCAAACTTTTTGCACCATTTTGCAATTTTCTGATTGGGGCAACACTTTCTGTTGCCATGAAAACAGTCACGATAAAAAAATAAATAAATAACTGTGACAACATTTTTCTGTGCATGATAACATTTACATTATAGAGATATGAGTGCAGCTAAACCATTAAAGTAATTGTGATAACACTGCATGAACACATTTTGTAATGTGTTGTTTTCTTTGTCACTTCATTGTGCCAAGGTGGATTGTGATTTTGGCATGAAATTATCAGGATGACAAGCCCTTGTCCAATAGATGTACCTTTTGCTGCGTTGGTACCAAAACATTCAATGGGCCCATAGTTACAGCATTCAGAGTTGAGAAATTTTCCCATAGAATAACATTGTGGTGCCCATGATGCCTTTCAGTGCCCATATCTTGAAAGACGGTTCAAGATAAGGATTTTCTTTGCAAAAATTCTTAGTCTCCCTATAGGGGATCTAAATACAGAAGAAGGCTGGAAAACCATTAATACCATGAATTTTTTTCTACCTTGTACAGTTACTGAGATATTTGGAAATTAGCATTCCAATTACTCATTTTATGTCTATAGGCCACTATTACGTATCCAGAGTTAGCAATCACAGCGCTATTCGGTGCCTCTATATCAGAAATGATAGAGATACAGATTCAGTTAATGTTGCATGAATGTCTTGCTGTCACGATTACAAAGGCACTTGAATTTTTTCCCTGGCTGCTACGGTTCCTGAGATATTGGCAAATTTGTGTTACAAGGGTTCCTTGTCATATAGGGCTGCTGTATGGCTCTGTAGCTATTTGTAAGTGGGAGTGCAGGGCCCGGAGGACCCATGCTCCCACAGACACATATCATTATGCACAAATGATCAGCTTGCTCCCAGCAACACATACCATTTAATATTTATATTACACTTTTTGAAAAAGAAAGGAAATTCTTTGCTTAAAGAGCACCAGTGGCTGCTCTGGGACTGAATATATACATCAATATAAGCTGCTCAAGAATATTAATGAGCTACTTATGAATATCAATAGTCTACTCATTAATATTGATGATCTGTTCATTAATACTGTTCATTAATATTAATGACACCCTATTAATGAGCAATGCGTGATATATATATATATATATATATATATATATATATATATATTTAGAGGCAAAAACTCTACTTAATATATTAGTTTGGGTTGTTCCACCGACTAAAGTGAGAAAATTCGGTGTTGAGGTTGAAAGCCCCCTTGGACCCTGCCCACACCCTCAACCGGCATTGGGGTGTGCATTAGGAATTATTGACCATAACTGTCACCCCATCATGTGTAAGGAAGCAGAGGTGTAGGAGAATGGGGTGAGAGTTAGGACAGACAACACTAATCGCACCCGTGCTGGTTGGGGGTGTGGGCAGAGGATCCAAGGTGGGGCTTTCAATCCCTAACACTGAATTTCCTCGCTTTTTGGCGGTGTGGAACAACCTAACTAATGCATTAAGCGGAGTTTTTACCTCTAATTTCCCTTCTTTTTGAGAATGATAATGAGAAACAGTGAATGTAATGTGGTGGACCCAGTGCTCCCGACACGTGATGTCTTGTCACACAGTAATATTGTGCCCGCAAGCGCAAATGGTAATGCACATGGTGACGCAAAGCGAAACAGAAAGAGAAACAGTAGTGTAGAGAGAAATGTTAAAAACAATGCAAAAGCAAGAGCAAATGAAAATGCAAAGGGTAATGCACATGGTGGCATAGACGTGAAAGTTAAGTGAAATGGGAAAGGAACCACAAGTGGAAATAGTAGCAGTAACAGTAATGTAAGCACACAGACTGGTTTTCCCCAAAAGCTGCATAGAAAGACAGTGAGCTTATATCTCAGGAACCGTGTGACATAGAAAAAAATTTAAAGTCATATGATTTATGACTTTCCTGACTATTTTGTACTTAGACCCTGTTAGAGGGCTAAGCATTTTCTGATGAAAAGTCTGTATCTAGCACCATTTCCGAGATCGGGCCCTGAAAAGGCGCTAAGCAGCATAATGTTATCCTAGCTGAAAAAGAGAGGTTCAGTGCCATAACTTTGGCTCCCTGTAATATTTTTCACCAAGCTACAAAAGGCACATGTGTGGTATGTTGGCTGTGTCCCTCAGATTTCATCCCAAAAGACCAAACTGTTATTTTGCAGCAGAGCAAAGATTCCTGTAATCGTCCGGACACGTAATGTTATCCTATGGGAAAAAGTGTCAACTTTGGAGTGCCGTAACATTGCCGCCATGCAATATTTTTCAACAAAACACTGAAAGCTAATCTGTGAGATGTCAGCTGCATTCCTCCAAATTTCAAGTGAAAACACCAAACCATTCTTTTGCAGCAGGGTGCCAAGAATTGCTGTCATTTTCCCACAGCCTAGAAAAGTACTGTCCAAGTTTGAAAGCTTTGCAAATTCATTCAATAATGTTGTAAGTGCGACAGTACTTTGTGAAAGTACTTTTTCCAGAAATTGAAAAAACATATTTCTGGGGTGTTTTATCCCAAAATAAAGACATGGCTAGCATCCTCAGGATCCGACTAGGTGAATACAAAAATAATTAGGTTGCTAGAGGGTCCCAATTTTAAATGCCAAGCATTTTTCTGATCACTACCTGAAAACAAAATGGTGTATTTACGACAGTAAAAGGGCCATTTGCCAAAGTAAAAACTGCATTTGCGACACTGTCAAACTTTTTGTTAACTTTTCCCATTGACTTATAATGGGAACTTGTTTTTTGAATAACTTTTGAACCGTTTAATATTTTTTCACAAAATCTTCAAAAGGTACATCAGGGATGCTGGCCACACATTCCCTGAAGATTTCAGACTGGTCATACAAACCGTGTGACCTGTAGAGATGACAGTAAAATTCCAGAAAAGCGTAAATGCACGCGAAGATCATGCTTAATAACTCCTCAGCCGTATATGCGACTGGTACGAAACTTGGCAGATCCCAAGACATATGGGTCTTGATCATGTATTCATAATTTCAGGCAAATCTGTTGAATAGTTTGCAAAGTTATTAAGGTGCAAAATCTTGGATTTAACATGTAAATGGCTCCTCAACCTAACTATAGTGGCACTACCGTTGCCACTATAATATATATATATATACATACATATATATATATATATATGTACAGTATATACACACACACATATATGTGTGTGTAATAAATAAACCACTCAGAAGTGTGTAATTGGCACTCTGATATCTACATACATGCCAATTGTCGTTGTTACTCATGGTACTCAGGCTGAGTCGTCCAACTACCCAAGGCATGTATATATCAGAGCATGACCACACCTCAGAGTGGTTTATCTATCTTATAAAATGTCAAATTGTTTTGGAGGGTAAAAGTGTGGGTGTGCGGTTCCACTCTGATACTCATGCAGTCATGTGATGTTTTCAACCAACCGCAGAGATAACTTTTCATATCCATTTTATAAATATATATATATAAATTAATTGCAAAAAAACTTTGTGGGGAAGGTGAGAGAAAGTGAAAGTGCCATGGGTGAGGTTGACACAAAATTAAACAAATAGGTTGGAGCCAGCATGAAAGTGAAGATTTAGATTTCTAAAATTAGAACTGTGCTGCTTATACTGCTGGCTCCCACCAATCAGCACCTACAGTGAGACTATTTTGCTAATGGGGACATACAGTGAGAATATTGTGATATTCTCACTCTAGATGTCTAGAAGGAGCAAAAACATCACTGACATGTGCCAATTAATATCCTCACAAGCGCTGGATGACTAAATAATTCATATATGTATATATGTGTGTGTGTGTATATATATATATATATATATATATATATATATATATACACATTGCAAAAACTTCATTAATGCATCAGTTAGGGTTAAGTGACAAAAGTGGGGAAATGAGAAGTTGGGTTGAGCACCTAATACCACATCCTCCACAGACCTACAGATACCACGGTGTACCATGGGGTCATCAGGCCCAACTCTCACCCCATTCAAGGTGTAAACAGGTTGACATGCTACAGTAAAAGAGAATGGGGTGAGAGTTAGGCCTGATCACCCTTGGCACACCCTGGCATCTGTGGGTCTGTGGAGGATGGGGGCTGGGGGTTGGGGTTCACCTAACATCTCATTTCCCCACTTTGTCACTTTAACCTAACTGATGCATTAACAAAGTTTTTTTTGCAATGAATATATATGTGTGTGTGTGTGTGTATATATATGTAGATAGATAGATAGATAGATAGATAGATAGATAGATAGATATAGATATATGAATTATTAAGTCGTCCAACGCTTGCTAAGATATTAATTGGCACATGTCAGTGATGTTTTTTCTCCCTCTAGACTTCTAGAGTGAGAATATCTCAATATTCTCACTCTAGGTCCCCATTAGTAAAATAGTCTCACTGTAGGTGCTGATTGGTGGAGCCAGCAGTATGAGCAGCACAGTTCTAATTTTAGAAATCTAAATTTCACTTTTGTGCTGGCTCCAACCCATTAGTTTAATTTTGTGCCAACCTCACCCATGGCATTCTCTTCACATTCTTTCACCTTCCCCAGCATCTTTCAGTTCTTCAATAAATCATGTCCAAATAACCCCAAAAACACATTTTAAAAAACTTTAATCCACATTTTTTGTTTAACAATAACCAGCCACTCCAGCACTTATAATGGCTTCTCCTAACTCTCTCCATATCCCCCCACAGGCGGCCATTACATCTCTGACCAGCACTTCTGATTTCATCTCCCCCGTGGACAATCTCCAATCTTTACTTTCATTTAAGTGATGTCCTCTAACACTTTTAGAGCAAACCACTTCAATTTAAACACCACTGTTTCACAATGATGCACTAATGCATGCAATAGCAACATGTTATTGTATCACCAGCCACTCAGCCATCCAAACCCCAACAAAGGAACAAAAAAGAACCCTCTGTTTAAAAGAAAATAAAAACAGAAAAAAAAATATTACAAAAAAACACCAGCCTTGGATAAATGGAGTATACCATGCCCCCAATAGAAATATCAATCATATTTCTTACTTGTGCTGTTTTACTGTTGGTATGGCATCACTTGTGGCTCTGTCATTTGTGATGTTATAAGGTTGAACAGCACTCTTAAAGAATATTGGCAATATTTCTCTTAGGGCCACATGGATGGGAACTTTTCCCCCTCTTGCTGCAAGAGAACTTTGGGTGCCATAATATGATCACAAATGTGATCTCTATTAAAAAAAAACTATCCTAATGTATTATATTCAACAAACAATGGATAATGGTGGAATACTCATAAGTGTACCCATCACAGGGGCTAATTAGGGCAATCAAGCCATTTGCCCTAAGGGGTCAAAACCTAATTAGCTCCCCAATGGGTATACATCCTTGTATACCAGCCATAACCATTACATACATATATATATATATATATATATATATATATATATATATATATATATATATATATATATATTTAGACATACAAAATCACACATGCCCCCACAATGCAAAGCATCATGGGCTGCATATGCAAATCACCACAGAATGTTATGCTGGTCCAACTTTAAGCAAAATTGCATATATTTAGACATATATACTGTACAGTATGTAGTCTCCTCTTGAATTACTAACATTCATCACTTAAACTCAACTTCTTTACAGGACTATTTTCATCAGGAGCGATGCATTTCTAGAAATATTGTTATTTTTGGCAATGTGTTACTGTTTAAAATATAAATACTTACATAATGAATACTAATATTCAAATGAAAGATGCTTAGATATGGAAAACTTCTAAAACATACCGCATAACTTCTGAAACAGGGCATGATTTTGAAAGGTTGATGCAGGGCTTGCATCAAGCTCTTCATCAACCCCATTGCTTGGTACAAGAGTTCCAAACGCCTTGGCCACAACTGCATCCACTTTTACTAAATCCGGCACAGCTGTGACAGTTTCCATACTTTACAGCAGCTTGCACCAAATATTTGGTGCAAGCCCCCTAAAGAGGGTCCCCCAAATGGTGCAAGTTAGACAAGCTGGTCTAACTTGTGGCATTTGGTGCAAAGGAATGAAAATACCAACTGGCACTGAGAGAAAGCCACAAGCCCCCTGTATCGCATGATCAGCACACCAGGGGCTTGTGGCATTCGCAGGGTTTTTGAAAATCGGGCTCTTGGTGTTGAATTTAACAGTTTAATAATTATTGTTTTTTTTATTTGACTCTCTCCCATCTCATGAACTTAGTGCTGATTTATTTTATTCATTATACACATGTTGTTTTCCATAATAAATGAATTAATTGAAATGTAATCATTTGTGTAAAAATTAATTTAAAAAACTATAAATAAAAAAAATTTAAAGAAAATCTTTACCAAGTGAAGCACACTGAGCTATAGCTTTTTTTCAAGTGTGACCCAGGGGAGGGGTACAGAAGAAAGCTTCTACGATGCTGGTTCAACAGAAATCCTGTTGACTGTCATTTCAGCGACAGCACAGTGTCGACAGTGATTGCATTTGGCCTTGTGCCTTGAGAAGAAAAAGTTGTTTTTTATCAGGGGCTGTGCTCCCCACACCTATGTGCAGGGAGCTCTTCCCCCACACCCCTCAGACTTTTATATAACCAACTCCAGGTTGGAGTTGTTTTGGGGAAGGGGCACTAGACCCAGAGAAGCTGTGCTGGAGTTCGTGTGACCATTACAGCGACCTTTTGTTTTTTCATCGATGAAAATATTTTGCTGCAGCAGTGTGATACCCAGATTAAAGTGAGACTAGGCAAATAGAGTAAGAATTATATTTAGAATAACACATGAGGCTGGTGTATGATGAGATTTTCTTACACACCCAAGATGTGGGATTAAGCATAAACCACAACAGCAAAGCTTGAATGGTTGAATGGTTTATACAGTCATTTCACTCCTCATAATTTATTTTTAAGGCTATTTGGGATAAGTAAGCTATCATCTTGTGTAAGTTTGAGTCAGTTCATCAGAAGGATGCAGGAAAATTGCTGAGTGGTTTGTGAACTTTTTTCAAGTGTACCTCTGTCACTGCCTGCCTGTCCAGGAATATCCCTATAGAGACTGCATGGAACAAAGCTTTATAGTCTGACGTATGTAATCTCTATGGGTGGATGGTAGGTGCAAGAGAAGTTGAGTATCATAATAGTGTTTGTTTTTGTAAACTTTATTTACATAGCAGAGCAGATCAGAGTTACATACAGATTGTGACAGTCCTAAGACACATATATTTTTTGTCTGTATCATATATCTTTCCAGTGCTTAATGTTGACAACTTATAAAAAATAAAATAAAGATAAAGACTTTGTATGAGGAATACCATATGCCTTATACTATACATGAATTAAGACAGCAGAAACCAGGTTTGCTGTATCGCCTGTTCAATAGAGACCACAAAGTCTGATATTTATTTATCTGCCCTCTAACAAGGTATTGAGTTCTCTCAATTTTCATGCACTCCATGAGAGTTTAATCCTTACTGCAGTGGACGGAACTTCTGGAAGTCTCCAGTACATAGCCAGAGCCCTCAAAGCCAACACATTACCCAGCCTCCACAAATCCTTCGTGTGTCCAGGCAACCCCTCCCGTCCTCCCGGCAGAAGTCCCAATAGAATCTCAGACGGATTCAATCTGAGAGGGATATACAAAGAACAAGTTACATTTTTTTTGAATTCCACCCCAAAATTTTTGCACTTGCAGGCACTCCCAGATCATATGAAAAAAGTACCTTCATGAATCTTACACTTGGGACATAAAGAAGATAACATAGGGTCTATCCTGTGGGCCAAAACAGGTATAAAATAAGTCCTGCAAAGGATTTTATACTGTATGGTGTGCAGCTTGTTGTTTACTGAGCATTTAATAGAATTTTTAAAAATATTCAACCAATCCCCCCTGTCAGACCGTCCAGCAGTATGTCAGATTCCCACTGAGTTTTAATTTTATCCAAAGGGGCAGACACCACACCCAAAAGCAATGCATAACTCTTTCTAAGTGGTTTAAAAGATATATCTGTTGATTGGCCCTCAAAGAGTTCTCCCAAAGGAGAACATTGGTCATAGTAGCCTTCGGCACCTGAGTCACACAATCGTGAGACAGCCTCCTTTAGACGAAGGTAAAAGAAAAAGTGAGAGGTGTTTATATTATAAATTCTAATCAATGAACTAAATGAAAGGATCACTCCATCTCTCAAAAAATGGGCTTGTAAAAATAATCCTTTGTGAAGCCATGTACTTAATATCTTTTCATCCCCCGGTCGAAGCTTGCTGTGGTTTCCAAGAAGTACCAATAATGGAGTGTCTGGGGAAGTTCCTCCAATGCACCCAATCAAATTATGGGCCAGTTCCCACAGCCTCCACATTGTTTTTGTACAGGGATTCTCTATTTTCAAGGAAGATGATTGTATTCTCTGGCCTATTAATAAATGGTAGTATGGAGTAGAAAGGAAAGAGACTCCGTTTCCACCCAGGCTGGCCTATCCTCTCCCTCCCTCCACAAGTCTTGCACGTTGGTAAGCTGAACTGAAAGATAATAGTATTTCACACCAGGTAGGTCCAGTTCACCTTTCCTGAGAGGCAGTGTTGAATTTTTTTTTTTTAATCAAAGGTCTCTTATTTTGCCAGAGAAGCTGAGTAATGGCACCTCCAACGCCCTTATATACTTGTTTGGGATCCAAAGTGGGACAATCTGAAAGAAATAAAGGAATTGAGGGACCACAGACATTTTGACCAAGTTAATCCTTCCAATTAAGGTTAAAGGCAAAGCTCTCCAGACAAGACAATCATCCTTGATTTTTTTCACCATACCCTTCATATTAATTTTAACTAAATTGGACAGCCTGGTAGGAATAAAGATATCTAAGTATTTAATCTGTTTAGAGGGGTTTATCATGGTACCTGCAACCGAGATCGGATGCATCTCTGTCCCCAATGGGAGCCATTCGCTTTTCCCCCAATTAATTTTGTGGTCGGATAAGGGGCCATAAAGTTCAAATATTTTAGATAAATGGGGTAAAGATGATTGTGGGGTTTGCAAATATAGCAAAATATCATCTGCCAACAGGAAGATACGATGTTCCTTTCCTTTCCAGGAAAATCCTCTAATATCACTTTGTGATCTAATACCCTGTGCAAGAGCCTCAATAGTCAGGATATATAGTAGGGGTGACAAGGGCAACCCTGTCTGGTGACCCTGGTCAGTGGAAAGGGAGGAGAGGTACAATCGTTTGTTAATATTTGAGCTTTGGGGGAGTGGTACAGGGACCGTATCCATTTCAACAAGTGGGGACAAAATCCAAATTTATAAAACCGCTAGCATAGAAGGCCATTTGACATGATCGAACACCTTTTCTGTGTCAAGGGCTAATAGGCCTCCCTTTTTGCCCTTAGGCCATTTATGGATAACATTGAGGGTTCGTCTGATATTAAATTTAGCCTGCCTTCCTTTCACAAAACTGCACTGATCAATATGTATCAATCGGGGGAGTAGTTTTACCAATCTTGACGAGATTATCTTAGCTATAAATTTATATCAAATTTAAAAGTGAAATCAGATGATAAGAAGAACACTTAAAGGGGTCTTTACCTTGCTTGGGAAGAACTACTATAGTAGCCAAATATTGGGAGGTTGGTAAAATACCTTTATCCAAAGCAGCAGTTACAACTCTAAACATCAATGGGCCCAGGGTATCCCATAGTTCTTTGTATAATTCTGCTGGGGTCCCATCCAGATCTGGGGCCTTACCCTTCTTAGCACCCCAGACTGCCCCTTTTAACTACTCCATTGTCAATGGGGAATCCAAGCTGCTCCTGTCATGGGTTGACAAGAGGGGCAATTCAATAGTGTTTAGATATGACAGAAGGTCTGCACCTACAGGAAACTCAGAGGTGTATAACTTAAAGTAATAGGTTTTAAAGGAGTCATTAATCTGGGCTTGATCATACACAACTGTACCTGCCGGGTCCTCCACCCCTATAATGGTGCATTAAGATTTTTTCTTTTTAACCAACCCGCCAACCATTTACCCACTCTGTCACCTTGGCAATATTGAACTTGGTCATAATCAAATCCCAATTTCCTGTTTGAGATCTGATTTAATTTATTCTTCAGGGATTTAAGCTCAGCAACATTTTGGCTGATAGAGAACCAATATTGGTCCCTTCAAGGTATTTGATCTTTTGTTCAAGTTGTTCCTCTTGTTGTAAATTATTTTTATTATTGAAGGATGAATAAGAAATCACCTCCCCTCGTACAAAGGCCCTCAAAGTGTCCCAAATTATATCAGTGTTAGTGGCCTCCTTAGAATTAAACTCAATGAATTCTTGGAGGTGCTTTTTAAGATGTTGAATGAATTGTGGATCCAAATGTAAAAAAGGGACCATTCTCCAACAAGGGAGGGTAGGAGACCTCGCTTCTAGGCCCACAACTACTCTGAGAGGAGCATGATCCAAAATAATCAAGGGTCCATACTCAGCTTCCTTCAGACTTCCCACCATGGATGAGTGCAGAAAAAACATAATCTAACCTGGTGTACAAATTATGGGCATGGGAAAAAAAATACTATTCTCTTGCTGTTGGGTAACTGAATCACCAAGTGTCCACAAATGCCCCTCCCTCCGCTAGGTGGTGCAATGCTATGGTGCTATGCATGGAGGCACACTTGATCCAGAATGGTCCAAACTAGAGTCCCAGTAAGTGTTCATATCATATCCCCCACAATAATGAAATCATCAGGGAACGGAGCTAAGGTTGTTGCTATGTGAATAAAAAAATCTGGGGAGTCATAGTTAGGACCATATACAGACACACAGGTAAATTTCCGATCACTAACAGCTATCACTGCAATGATGTATCTACCTTGTGTGTCAGCCACAACAGACAAAACCTTATGCAGCAGGCCAGGCCTTATCCAAATGGCAACCCCTCATGCTTTAGAGGTAAAGGGGGCAGATAAAAAAGATCCCCCCCAAAGACTGACCCAGTCGAACAGCTTCCTCTCCCGTGGAGTGGATTTCCTGTAGGAGGGCAATGTCACCTTTCATTTTTTATTTGACTCCAAATCCACTTATGTTTAACCACATTGAGGAGACCATTGGTATTCCAAGAAATAATAGTGAGCTTATCCATTACTGTCATGTAAAAAAAAATCCTCTTGATGTAATCAACAATACATTATATCTGGTAAAACTAACCACTCTGCAGAAGTTTTGTAAGACCCAACTGGGATCTCCCCCCTCCCCCCCTTTTAAACTTGAATAGATATAAACATATTTTAACAGCTCTAACATTATATCTATCCCCTCTAAGCTGACTTCAAACAGGTTTTCTATTCGCACAATAGTAATAAAAAAACAGCAAGTCAGCAAAAGCCCCCCACCCTCTTTTCCCTCAACTGAAAAAAAACTCCATCCTCTACTTGTCGTGGAGTTAGCGTTCAACCCTTGCAATAATGGAGAGCTACATTTAATAACCTTACCAAAATATATTAATTCCCCCCTCCATCTCCCTCAACATATTGTATAATGGGAGAAAGAACCCCCAAAATATTGAGGCTTGCCAAGGGGCAAAGAATGGCCCGGCCAGGCAGTACACTCTTGCCGAACCCCCTCCAGGGAAAAGAAACAGTCTCTCTCTGAGGTGGCAAGACAAGGCCTCTCCCCAGCTTAAATGGGATAATCAGTTTTATCAAGCATAGCTCTCGCATCCAAGTACTTAACCTAAGGGAGTCATTCCGCATGGAGGCCCTAGCCAACCCCTTCAGCACACCTCGATCCTCCCTCCCCTCACCATTGTATTCTGGAATAAACAATAAAAAAAGTGATCATTAATTTGTCTGAACTCAGTTAGTTATTCTCTGCAGTTTAACCAAAGAGATTCGAGTAGAACTATCAGGTCTAAAAGCGATCGTTAATACCCAGAGATAAAAAAATTAAAGTAAAAAAGGAAATGCATCTTGTACACATAAACATCAGTGATTCAGTTAAAGCAGTTATCAACTAGTATTGTCAAAATCTGGCAAAAAGTCCAACTCAAGTCCAAAATAAAAAGTGGCCCATGACTTCATCTAGAAGGAGAAATGAAATTACACTAGATGTAGTGATTCCAAAAGCCAGAGTCATAATTTAGAAACTAACTGCTCCTGTAACAAACAAAACTACTCATATTCAGTGGGGACTCGATATGCCTAGGCGATTCACACCATGAAATAAAGACAAGCAGTGGGAGAAGGCCTCTCCTCCATCAGACCACCACCAAAAAGTGGAGTAAAATGTTACCAGCCCTCTGAGTCCTCTACAATAGTAGATTACACAGTACCTTTAGCCTGGAGTAATTTCAGCCGTGTTGATGATTGGGAGGATCTCGACATCTCTTTCACTCCAATTCACGGGCAAATTCAAGAGCCACTGTAGGGCAGGTAAAGGCTTTCTGACTCCTACCTGAAGGCTGAATAATCAGTCTGGCTGGATAAGCCAGGGTAAAGGCACAGTTGATAGAATGGAGAAGCTTTTTCCCCTCGGCAAAGGACTGCCTTTGAATTTTTAGTGATCGGAAGTAATCAGGAAAAATACTGACTCTTGCTTGTTGGATCAGAATGATCCCCTTCTTGCCGGCTGCTTCCAAAATCAACTGATGGTCCTGATATCATAGAAATTTAATAATCATGTGTCTGGGCTTTTGATCTGGAGAGGGTCTAGGGCCGGGGGATCGATGCACCCTTTGAATCTCAAGTGTAGCAGTTGTAGGCAGATCAAGCGTTGTCTTCAGCCAAGATCGAAGAAACCCGGGGCAGTCTCTGCCCTCCATACCCTCGGGCAAGCCAATAATGTGTAAGTTGCAGCGACACTCACGATTTTCATGATCGTCAATACTCTGCTTTAGGGTCTCAATCTCTCGGGGGGCTCTAGCTAGGTCGTCACTACACTGCCTCTGCCTGCCCTCCTAGTACCCCACCCTAGTCTCCACTTCTCTCAGCCATGTGTCATGACTGTCCACCTTTTCCGACACACTGTTAACGACCTGTTGAAGATGTTGAATCTGGGTCATAATATTATCAAATCCTGCCTCCATACGCGTTCCCAAGTCATATTTCAAATCCTTTATCAAGTGCTCCAGAGCTTGATAATGTTCTGCCATAGCTGTTTTATCGATATTTTGAAGAACTGTCGGCAAGTTAGATCGGGTCTGAGAACTCTCCGCTGTTAAGCTACTGGTGCAGGAATGTGGTGGATCGCCCGATTTGAGTAGGCCCGCATCCGTATCATCACTTCTAGTTGATTTAAAAGATATTTTGCCTTGTTTCTTGCCTGATTTCACCATCACAGACATAGAGGTAATTAAAGCTGACCAGAATTATGTATTAAATCACAACTTAGTGGGAGATATTAGGGGTTTGCAGGGGATGAATTGTGGAGCTCCTGAGCTACGCATCCATTCCTCTCCACCGCTAGGCCACGCACCCTATTATAATAGTGTTGAGTAGCAAAATGCCAACTTCACCCAGTGAAAATATAAAAAGTGTCACTTTCCAGCAAAGTACCAGTTCACACAAAACTTTGCCTGGTAAAAATTCCATGAAGTGACACTTCACATTTGAAGTGTCACTTTACAGAGTAACTACCTTAGAAAAGTCATGGTCCCTCCTCTACCAGCCACTGTAACACCCAACCTTCCATAGAATTTAGTGGACTCCCTCACCAGCAGGTACTGCCACTACCCCTCCCACATCCAAACCCCAAAAGCCAGCAATTGGCACAGCCCTCTGCTCACCACTATGGTCAGCTACAGAATGAGCTCTCCTGGCAGATGAACTGTACCATCTTGTACAATATGCATGCCAGGAGAGTTCAGTCTATGGACAGCTGTGGTAGTGAGTGGAGGGCTGTGATTCATCCGGATCTCGGGTTGGGATGGGGGAATGGAAGGTGGTGAGGCACTACCTGCCGTTGTGGGATGTGGGTCCACTAGACCACCAGGGACATGTATATGTCTGATATGGGCAGGTTGGGGTTAGGGTAGAACACTAGACCACCGGGATGTTTTTATTACATATGCCAGAGGTACTCAGGCTCAGGAGAGACTGCCAGACTACCAGGCCTTACTGTTTGTGTCAACTCTGGGGGATTGGAGCTGGGGAGGGACCACTGGACTACCAAGGAGTGCAGTTTTTTTTCATAGTCAGAGATCAGGGCATGAGAGGGACCGCAAGACTACAAGGGCTTACTGTTTGTATCAACTCTGGTGGATTGGGGCATAGGAGGGATAGCTAGACTACCAGGGAGTTCTGTCATTTTTTTATAAGAGGGGATGGGGGCATGTTTGGGACTGCTGGACCACAAGGGATTCCTTTCTTTTTCACATAGTCAGGGATCAGGGCATGGGAGGGACCACTAGATCACCAAGTTGCCCAGCCCTTGGCTGTGCATGGACGGGGTGTGGGGCACCCCCCCCCCTCACACTGTTAAGAGCTGGGTTTCAGAAACATTAAACTGTGCCATGCATGCAGTCGTTTAGCACCTCTGAAACCTATTGATATTGTGCTGTGCTGCATGTGCATTGGGAAGCCCTCATTTGCATTTACGCTGTGTGACATTATGCACCATGGTGCTGTTGGGGGTGCGTGACGCATAGGTGGCCTTTGAATGTGGCCACATCCCTTACAGCTGGTACTATTCCTGGTTATCACAGTGCAAACCTGGTTTGTGCTGCTCTAATATTTTGAAAATGGGTCCGAGTATGTCTTACATTTGACTTATACATGAACAAGGTTTTACTTATATGTTTGATCATACTGTTTGTTTGCTGTGTTCTTGTGGATATGGGTGTTTATAAGTGCTTTTTGTTATTTTTCTCTCTATCATGCACACATGCACACACACACATATGCACACACACACAGTCTGCTTTTTAGAAAAGTACAGAACATAAGCATGTAACAATTTTAGGCTTCCTGCAGTCACATTCCATGGAGAAGAGCCTATTTTTTATCTTTGCACTTATCCAGTTACTTCCTGCCTTATCAACAGAACTGTCACATCCATGTGTATATGTTTATTTATCAGTTTTACCCTATGTATTTAACTTTGTTTTTTGAAAAAAGCACCATGTCTGATGCAGAGCTCTGTGTAGCTTGAAAGTCTGTGTTTTGCAAATATCTTGCTGGTCCGATAAAAGGTAATAAAATACCCACTTTGTTCACATTCTTTACATTGATTTCTTACTTAAAAACACATAAACTTACATAAAAACTTGCATATAGCTGGCATACAGTATGCAGGCATATACCCGTGCATATTGTACTGTCAAAATTCTTAAAATGTTCTTGCCTTTTTTTTCTGTAAGGGGAGTATTATGGCATAAGGTGGGGAATAGGGCTGCAAATGCACTTTTCCAAAAGTGTTAAACACCTCAAACTTTAGGTGTTTGATTTTTTAGGCTGTCATGAACTACCAATGGGAAAAGGCAGACATTTTGGTTTGACTGGTTTGCTATTGTCCAAATAGTGTGGATTAGGTAAACCAGCTGAGCCATGAACCATGGTCCCCAATTGTAAAAAGAAAAAGAGGATGTGAACTCAAAGGTACTCAGGATGTGCCCAGGATAACCAGCCAGGAGTCTCAGCAGCCATTGACATATAAAGCACCCCTCTGTCTTACATCTGCCATCTCGTTCTCAATGCCTGCCCCAGTGCTTGCATTGGGCCAACGAGGTGAACCAGTGTGCCAGCATGATAACTCTGATGAACTCTACACCTTTTGACTGTAAACATTTGTACAGTCCAGCTTTGAGGTCTGCACAGCCCTAGTGGGGAATAAGCAATAGGAACCTAAGAACTCTCAAGAAAAATATGTTCATGCATAGATACTGTATGACCCAGTAATAAATAATGGGGAGATGACATAAAGAACTAAGAGGAAATATAAGCTGAACTGAGTATAAATAATATTTTTCTTCAACGTTTAACAGGAAACATCAGCTGCTCTTTAAAGAAACAAAATGTTTTCATAAGAGCAACATTTTTTACATTTTTATCTTTTCATTTATTTACCCAGATTCCCAACTGAAATATAAAATTCTCTCTTTATTGGGGTCTGTCTTCCACCTATTTTCTTTCCCTTTTGATCCGGAGCTCTGCACTGGGGGAGTACGATGAACCAGGGTGGTGAACTGGGTGGAGCTGGCCTGAGATCCTTTTTTGCTCATTTGTTCTACTACTTTTGTGTACTGGGGAAGCAGGCTCATCTGTTTGGCAATCAGGTGGGAGAGAAGACAGGAAAACTGGAGATGAACACATTAATGTGCAGGGATACAGTTTAAATTCTGGGTGTGGCAAGCAATCCTACAAGTGAGCATCCCAGAGCATAGTACCATGGAACAACAGTGTGGCATCTGACAGGGGATTCTGCAAGGCATCCAAAGATAGATCCACAGTTCTTCATGGAACTCTGACTGGAGAAGGAGACAGACCTAGTGGGGCAAATAGATAGAAGAGCAGGAAGCAGTACTAGGTAAACACCACAATCTGTCTAGGGTTGGCCTATGTAGGGATAGACAGAACAGGAGAGTAAACCACCAAAAGATACTACACCCTATCTGGGCTAGGCCTACATAGGGGTAGAGAGAACAGGAGTGTGAACTCATCAGTATGTACTTTACCCTATAAATAGTAGGTCCGTACAGAGGAATTAGAAGGTACAGCTCATAGAAGGCATGGAGAACAGGCAGGGACAAGTGTTACCAAGCAATAGGGGTTGTGGAGCAATCGTCCGCTGGGTTAAGCTTTGGAGGTTTTGTTACTGCATTATCTGCAGGAGGATAAAGGAGCTCCATGCACATCAAGAGGAAGGAGCTGCTGTTAAAACTTTACTACTCTACTGGACTAAAGAACTAGAACTCTGCTACTGGGAACTTCAATTTAGGGTAAAAACAAACAAAAAATAGAGTGTGTTTGAGTTGGGTAAAGGAATTTTTATCTGTGCAGTTAGCTAGGTGAAAAAGAAACTGTGGATTGGGGGAGTGGCTCAGAGAGAAGGAAGCCAGATGTGTGCATTTAAAAACTGACCTAGATAGCTTGTGGAAGAGAACAGGAAGAGGAAGGAGCTGCTGTTAGAACTTTACTGGGACAATATTGCCCTCCATCCCTCCCCTCTACCCCCAAACCATAGCCAGTCCTACTTTTATAGGCACAGGATCTGACTGATAACAGGAACTTCCTGTTTGGGAGTAGGATGTGAGTGATCACAGAGGCACAAAAGACTCACTGTCCTAGAAGGAAAGAGTAGCTCTCCATCCCCACCCCAGCTGCTGGAGGTCTGACTCTGAGCAAGTAAGAAGGAGACTACCGAGGAATATAGGAACTTACTGTCCCAGAACAGGAAGATCAGGAGCTTTAAGGGCACAGAGGCAGTAGGAAAGTGGGGAGAATACAAATTATATAAAAAAAAATAAATAAAGAGAAAGAGAGGAAAGAGTAAGCATGCACAACAAGCAGTTAAGGGGCCTCAAATAAGACATGATGGGAGTGGTGCAGTGCAGTAGCTGTGAAGCAGCAGTATTCCAGGAGATGTTCTGGAGGATGCAGCATTGTCCCATCTGCAGGCACCTCTCTGGGCTGAGGGAGGAGGTTGCTCATCTCCAGGCTGAGTTGGTCAGGATTCAGGGGACCTCCTTTCCCACCCAGGGACCACCAGGGCCACCACCACTGCTTCAGAGGTTGCCAAGAAAGAAGAGCAGTTGGACCACAGTGGGCTCAGGGAGGGTGAGGGTGGTGGAACAGAGGCACATACCTCCAGTCGTACCTTTCCACTGTTCATGTGCCATTCTGGCAGAGTCTGGTTGCTCTATGGAGGCACCTCAGGAAACCAAGGAGGATGCTGGGAACCTCCACAAGGAGACCCACAGAAGGCTGGCATGGGACCACATGAGAAGGAAACAACTCCTGTTGGGAGACTCCATTGTTAGGAGGGTAGAACTGGGGGAGGGAGGTAAGCTGCCTGCCTGGCACCATGGCTTGGAAAGCAGGGACCGAATCCTCAGAATCACGGGAGCAGCTGCTAGGGGGAGAGAGCTGGATGTCACTGTCCACCTAGGGACAAATTACCTGACTAGGAAAGGGATCAGAGCAGTCCAGGAGGAGTTTGTGAAATTGGGGAAGGGCCTTAGACAAATATCAAGCATGTTGACCTTCTCGGAGGTGCTGCCTGTCTATAGTATGGGTGAGGCTAGGGTGCTCTGCACCATGTGATTCAGTCAGTGGTAGAGAAACTGGTGCAGTGCTCAGGGTTTTGGCTTCATTGGGGACTGGGGGTCCACTTGGAGGGATGCAAGTCTATACTGATGTGATGGTCTGCATATGTCCTGGAGGGGAACCAGGATCCTAGGTGATAGCTTTAAATGCTTCATTGGCAAGCATTTAAACTAGCCAAGGGGGGGAGGCACTTAAATGGAGAAGGGAAATCTGACCCTCCCCCAAAAAAATCAGGGTAGTTAGTGAGGTAAACATCAAGATAGAGAAGTCGATAGGGAGAAAAGAGAAAGGCAGCAAGGGCAGGGACGGGCAAAAGTGGTGAGCCATCATAAAATGGAGGATAATGAGTACCAGTACCCATAGCCTAGGTAACAAACTTCTTGAACTGGTGGCCTTGATGGAAGAGGATGCCTGGATATTGTAACAGTCACAGAAACATGGTACACAGAGAAAAATGACTGGGATGTCAACACACAATCTACAGGAGGGACAGGAGGGTAGAAGAGGAGAAGGAGGAGGGTAGCTCTCGTGGGGAAGAGATCAAAGCAACAGAACTAAAGGATGAACATGGAGGACAGAAGGCACTGTGGACCACCCTGGAGACTGGAAATGGCACCACAATCCACACAGGAGTTGTCACAGACCTCCGTCTCAGAGGGAGAAATGGACAAGGAAATGATAGAAGACATCCATAGGATGGCAGAGAAAGGGACATATTGCTGATGGGGACCTGAATATGCAGATGTTTACTGGAGCACCTTTGCTGCAGTCACATCCAAAAGCAGGACCATTCTTGATGCCCTACAGGGGTATGCCTCAGACAGCTAGTGTTGGAACCCACTCGGGAGGAGCAAGGTACTCTCAAATGGGGATGGAGAGGAACTCAGATCTAGAAGTGGGTAGCCATCTGGGAACAAGTGACCACGCGAAACAGTGTGATTCACGATAAACTCAGCTGCAGAGTCAAGCCATACAAAAGTGGAGGTACTGGACTTCAGGAGGGCTGATTTTGTCAAAATGGGAGAGTGCCTCAGAAAAGCACTAGCAAACAGGCAAGAAGGAGGGGTGGAGCAACAATGGGGAAACATCAAAACTGCCATCACAGAGGCAGCAAGCCTTTCTATGAAGCAAATAAACAAATCAAAATGAAAGAAAAAACACTATGGTTCTCAAAAGAGTTGGCGGGGAAGGTAAGAGAGAAACAGATAGCATTCAGCAAGTATAAGGAAACACAGAAGGAGCAGGACAGAGAGCTGTACCAGTTAAGGCAGAAAGAAGCAGGGAGGGAAGTCAGAATAGCAAAGGCCCAAACTGAGGAAAAGATAACCAACTCAATTAAGAAGGGGGATAAAACCTGTTATAGGTACATTAGGGAGTGAAGAAAGACAAAGGGAGGGATACTGAGGCTGAATAAAGAGGAGGGTGGGTGGACAAAGAAGACAGTGAAAAGCAGGGATACTGAATGAATACTTCTGCTCAGTATTCACAAAGAATGAAGAGAGGGAGGTACCTAATCCAGTCAATAGAAGCACTCTGGATAGGCGGGTCGATATAAATCCTTTCACAGAAGAAAGGGTTCTGAAAGAACTCCTATTACTGAAGGTGGACAAAGCAATGGGGCCTGATGGGATTCACCCAGAATTCTAAAGAATTAAGGGAGAACTAGTAACACCATTGACTAACCTTTTCAACAAACATGGGAGGATGGTGTGGTACCTGAGGACTGGAGGAGGGGATGTGATTCTCTTCACAAAATTGGGAGCAAGACAGAGGCAGGGAACTACAGACCTGTCAGTTTGACCTCAGTGTAGGAAAAATGATGGAATCACTGCTGAAGAAAAGAATTGTTGAGTACCTAGAGGCCAGTGGGGCAGGGCCTAAGGCAGTGGGATGGTCATGTCAGACAAATCTAATCAACTTTTGACAGGGTGACCAAAGTAGTAAACCAGGGAGGGCTGTGGACATGGCCTACCTAGACTTTAGCAAGGCATTTGACACAGTCCCACACAAAAGATTAATAAACAAATGCGCCAGCCTGGGAGTGGGTCCCAGGGTGGTAGCCTAGGTAACACATTGGCTGGACAACAGGACGCAGAGGGTAATAGTAAACAGAGTCCACAGTGAAGAAAGAGGGGATACTAATGGGGTACCGCAGGGTTCAGTACTGGGTCCGGTCCTTTTTAATGTCTTTATAAGTGACATTGTGGAGGGACTGGAAGGAAAAGTATGTCTCTTTGCAGACGACACAAAGATCTGCAATAAGGTTGATGCACAAGGTGGGTTGGAAAGGATGAGAAGGGACTTGGTAAGGTTGGAGGAATGGTCAAATGTGTGGCAGCTTAGATTCAATGTAAAGAAGTGCAAAGTAATGCATCTGGGAAAAAAAAAACCAGGGGAAGAGTACACAATGGAGGGTGAGATACTGACAACAACAACAAGCATTTGTCAATGCCAAATGCCAAATGTTTGCTTGCTGGTATTAGCATTGGAAATGCAGGAGTTAGACAGATGCAGAATAGGAATGGCAGTGAAGTATTGAACTTCACGCCAACCCCACTTCCATCCTGTAGAGATGGACAGGTATTGGGGTAAGTGTTTGGGTCGTCACCCATGACGGTCATTCCATGTCACCTCACCCTATTCTGCAGATGCATGTTGAGGTGTGCCTAGGTGTGTTTGGCTTTACAGTCATCCCATTCCATAAGGACATACGCTGAAATGGGTGCAGCATAGGAGAATGGGGTGAAGTCTGGGGCCGAAGAGTCCAAGGTACACCTCGATGCCTGCCAGTGGCTGGGGGGTTGGGGTTGGATGGCATGAGCAGTGTAGTAGGCAATCCAAAGGCACACCCTGATGCCTGTCAGTCTGTACAGGGTGGGACATTATGGTTAGAAACCCTAATGCCTCGGGCATTTGTTGGTATTTGCACTACAAATTTTCAACATGGCCTTTTTATGACCCCACCTCATGAAAGCATTTGGGACCTCTTCTCATGAAAAGTGGCAGTGTTATTTTGTCAATGTGACCTGAACTTTGAGTTCTAACAGCAACCGTGCCATTCTGTGCCACATGTACAAAAACACAGATCAAGCAGGATGTGAAGAATGACAGCTGTACTATCCATAGGGAGGTGTGACGAGATGGCAATGTTGAAAATCTGTAATGGAATATTGAAAATGCTCGCACTTCTGAGCATATGTGGCAACTGCACAACATGTGTGTAACACAGTCATTTTATGGACTTTCATCACCAGATTTTCAACATAGGCATTTTAGGACCTCTGCTCATGAACAGTGTCACTGTGATTTTCCTAATATGTCCCAAACACTGATTTCCCACAGCAACAGTGCTGTTCTGTGTGAGAAATGCAAAACACATTTCGCCAAGATGTGAAAATGACAGCTGTACTGTTCATAAGGAGGTGAAGAAAAATGGCAATGTTGAAAATCTGGAGTGAAAATATTGCAAATTCACGAAGTTATTAGCATGCGTAGCAACTGCACAATGCATGCTTGTAAAACAGTCATTTCTTGGATTTTTTGCACCAAATTTGCAACATAGACTTTTTGAGAGGCCACCTCCTGAACACTGGCACTGTTGTTTCATTAATCAGTCCCGAAAGGTTATTCTGCGCAGTGACCACAAAATCACCTTTCCGGACTGAATAACACCCTGCTAGTGGTTGAATTCATGAGGAGGGGCCCCAACAACCCCATGTTGAAAATTTGGTGCCAAAATTCCCAAAAATGCCTGCAATATGCACCAAAGTTGAACAAACTCTATTTGTGCCATTTTACAGCTTACTGGCATTTTTTCAGTTTGCAGTCGGCTTTGAAGAGTGCTGACGTGTTCCCAGTTCACCGAAGATCATCATGTTGGGCTCCGGAGATAAGTATGGGGAGATGGGGATATGAGGAGCAGGGTGTGCAGAGGGTAGGCGCAGGGTTGAGGGGTAGGGCCACTGGACTCAACGAGGGATCGTTTTATGATTTACAGGTAAGAAAACCAAAAAATAACATTGCAAGACTTTTTTTCCACAGAGACATTTGACATGCTGGGGTGGGCTCCCAGCATGCCACCAGGTGTTTTTTTTTTTTTTGGAGGCTGTAGCCAACGGGTTTGGGCAACCAAAGTTGGCACATAGGGGCAAAAGCTAAGGGGATTGGGCACCCCTTGGCACAAACCAACTTTTTGGTGGGGGACATTATGCTGATGGGGAGGGCCTCCCATTGGCAAATTAAACTGGGATGGGGACTGAAGCCAATGGGGATTGGGCCTCGCATGAAACAAAGACTGTTTTGGGGGGCGCATGCTGCTGAGGTGGATTGAGAACCCCTCAGCAGTGGGGCTGTATAATATTGTCTGTGAACATGGCGGTAGCTTGCCACTATGTTCACAAACAATATTACACTAGGTAACGTTCTGCCCTGCAATGATGGGTCTCTCCCTCATTGCAGCAGAATGGCGGATCCTGATTGCTGTAGCAAAAATGATACAACTTGGTGGCACTTTTGGAAGCCAGTGTCATAAACACACTGTGCCTCCGTTGGTCCACCAGTGCCAAGCCCCAAATGCAATGCCTCTGTTGGCTGCCACAGTGCTGCGCCTCCACAACCCGCTTCTCTCCTAAGCTGCCACATAATGTTTCTTGCGCATGCGTGCAAGCAAACATAAAAATGGAAAAGTACCTGGGTGTAGTTATATCAGATGACTTAAAGTGGGCAAGCAATGTGAGAAGGCAGTAAGGAGGGCTAGGGATACTGGGATGCATAGGAGAGGCAGACAGTCGGTGAGACCCCATCTGAGTACTGTGTGCAGTTCTGGAGACCCTTCTCCGCAAAGGCATAGACAGGGTGGAGGCTGTCCAGAGGAGGGCAACCAAAATGGTGCTGGGTCTGCACCAGAAGACACAAAGAGAGACTAAAGGAGCTTAATATGTATACCCTCGAGGAAAGGAGGGAGGAGGGGACATGATAGAAACTTTCAAGTACCTCAAGGAAATAATAAAGTCCAGGAGGGCAGCATCTTTCAGAAAAGATATGCAAAACAAGGAAGCACAATTTGAAGATGGGGGTGGCTCAGAGGTAATGTGAGGAAGCATTTTTGCACGGAGAGGGTTGTAGATGCATGGAACAGGCTTCCGAGGAGGTCATGGGGTCAAAACAGTGGAGGAATTCAAGAATGCATGGGACAGACATAAGGCAATTCTAGTGGGGGGTAGGAGGAAGTAGGCTGTTGGTTAACTAGGATCTGCAGCTTATCCATTAGGTAGGGAAATGGGCAGACTAGGTGGGCCAAGCGATCCTTATCTGCCATCAAATTCTGTTTCTATGTTAGTTGTGGGTGGGAAAAGGAGAAATTCTTGGGCTATTCAAAACTATGTTGGGGTCCTGAACTGCTACCCATTCCTCCCACTCACAGAGGCCCATTGGCTCGGTGGGGGATGACGATTAATGAGTAGGGGAGGAGGTGATGGGTGAGGAAGTCGATTGTGCATTGGGGTGTGCAGAGGACTGGGTCAGAGATTTAAGTCAGTAGGGTATTCAAACCAATGCGGTCCAACCCATTTTCTACCTGCTCGCAAGCTACTATACATTTAAAGCATGTATTTTGCCTTCTATATTGCCAGATGTGGCAGCCAAAAGGGATCTAGGTCCCCGCAGAATCCTGTCTCCTCCATCGGTTGTTGGGGGGGTTGGGAGAGAGACAGAGATGGAGCGAGAGAGGTGGGGGTGTCATTTTCAATCGCCATTATTGCCCAGCTACTTAGACGTGGGCTGCAGCAGCATGGAAGTAGGTCCCCACAGACTCCTCTTTCCTCCTTTGGTTGGTGGAGGGAGAGCAAGAGAGTGAGGTTTGGGGGATATAATGCATGTCATCTTGTCAGGAGAGAAGGGAGGAAACTGAACCTCATGCCGGCCTGGACTGATTATTCCTGACAGCTGGGGGGGGGAGTAGGGCATGGGTTGCTACTCAGGCAGGGAGGACTAAGTAATTGACTGATATCTGAGAGTGGCGCTGGCACTGTGGCACCGTGTGCTGCTGGTGGGCTGGGAGGATGCAGAACCATGCTAAAGGAAGTGGAACCCAGTGGCCATGGTAAGACTGACTGGAGAGAGAATGGTGGCTGTATTACAAATCATTCAATGCCTCTAGAGACTTTGGGCATGCAGTTGTGCTCAGAATGGTGCCTATCAAGGAGGGAGGAATGGGGGATCACAGTGGTTTTGATTGGCTGGCTGTCTTCTAGGGTGGAGCTGGTAAATGGGTGGGAGTCAAGTTACAGCTGCAGCAGCCATCATCACAGAGACTGAGAGAGAGAAAGCCCACTGAGAGGACTGAAAACTGAGAGACTGAGTGTTGGTCTGCTTGGAGCTGAAGATGGCATTTGAATTTGAAATAAAAAAGAAAATATTTTTCTAAACAAAAACTGCACTGAAGAAATCCCACTTAAAAACACAGACTACTAGTGGAGCAGAAGAGTCATTGATCCTGGCAGGCTGTCCAGGGCAAACATTGGGCACTGGACAATTGGGAGAGAGGGACTATAGCTGAAGTACACTGAAAAAATACCTGAAGAAATAAAATATATTCTTAAGAAAAACAGAGAGACAGAATGGAACAGCACTGGGCTGGGCAGCAATCCAGACAATAGGCATTAGACTTTGGTGTCAGGGGCAGGTTGGGCTACAACTGAATTGCATTTAAAAAGGTCTGAAAATATATTTAAAACAGTCAGAGAGACAGAGACTAGAGAAGAAGCAGGGCCTGACAGGAAGCAGTCAATGGTGGCTGTGGTGCTGGATTTGGGCAGGAGGGGGGCTAGAACTAAACTACACTGGCAAAATACCTTAAAAAAATATTTTAAATAAAAAGTCAAAGAGAGATGGAGACAGGAGCAGAAGCAGGGCCTGGCAGGAGACAACCCAGAGCAACTGTGGGCATTGGGAAGGAGGGTGTTAGAGCTAAATTGCACTACAAACAAAAGAAACTTAAAGAAAATATGGGTGCTGCTCTGTTAAGTGCCCAAAGGACTATTTGTAGGTTAAGCACTTGGCTATGTTTTCTAAACAATTTATATAGCACCAGTCAGTCAGTGTTGTATGCTGCTGCTTGTTGCCACCTAGGGTGCCTTGCTGCCTGATGTCTCATCAATTTTTGTACTGCTCTGTCATAGTTTCCTGAAGGGCTAGTTGCTGTTTAAGCACCTAGGTATTTTTCATTAAAAAAATTGTAGGACCAGTCAGTCAGTGTAATAGACCTCTGCTTGTTGTCGCCTACTGTGATGTCTGCCTGCTGTCAGATCCATTTGTGTACTACACTGTCATAGTTGCTCAAAGGGCATTTAAGCCCTAGGCTATTTCTCTTTACAAAAAAAAATAAAATTAGTAGGACCAAACAGTCAGTGTGTAGCTTGCCTATGTTTTTTGCCACAAAGTATGGCTGGTTACCACCTGTCATGTCCACTTGTGTGCTGTTCTGTCACAGTTGCCCCGGGGGATAGTTGCATTGAAGCCTGTGGCTATTTTTTCTTGAAAAAAATATTGTATGACCTGTCGGTCAGTGTAGTATGCCTCTGCTTATTGCCACCAAGAGTGTCTGTCTGCCTGCTGTATTGTCTGCTTTTGTACAGCTCAGTCACAGTTTCTCAAATGGCTAGTTGCAGTTTAAGCACTTGGATATTTTTTCTTAAAAAAATAAATGAAACTGTAGGACCAGTTGTTCAGTGCAGTATTCCTCTACTTGTTGCCAACTAGTGTGCCCGTCTGTCTGCTGTCACATCCACTTGTGTAGTGCTCTGTCACAGTTGCCCAAAGGGCTAGGCTCATTTAAGCACTTGACTATTTTTCATTACAAAATAGAAAAAAATAAATAAATAGTAGGACCAGTCAGTCAGTGTAGTTTGCCTCTGCTTGTTGCCACCTAGTATGCCTGGCTGCCTCCTGTTATGTCCATGTGTGTGATGCTCTGTTACAGTTGCCCGAGGGGCTTGTCGAATTGAAGCATTTCACTATTCTTCTTTATGAAAACTTAGTAGGATCAGTCAGTCAGTGTAGTACACCTCTGCTTGTTGCCATGTAGAGTGCCTGTCTGCCTGCTGTCAAGTCACTAAATTCACCCAATTCACTAAAAATACCACCAACAGTTAAATCTGGTTCAAGGTCAGTTGGCATTCATCTGTATCCCCCTCCCCTGGGTCATGCCTGAAAATAGGCAAAATTTGTCTAGTGCACTTACCCGATCAACAAAAACTAAATAAATAAATAGTCTATTTGTGTGCTGCTCTGTCACACTTGCCCATAGGGCTAGGTGCATTTAAGCACTTGGCTAATCTTCCTTACAAAAACAATCAGTAATACCAGTTAGTGGGTGTAGTATGCCTCTGTATCTAGTGTGCCTGTCTGCTGCAATGTCCATTTGTGTATTACATGGAAACACAGAAATTCACAGCAGATAAGGATCATCTGGCCCACCAGTCTGCCCATTTTCCTACCTGCTGCAATACCACAGACCCTACTCGATCTAAAGCTTTACCTCCTTTTCCTACCACTGTGATTCCCTATGCCTATCCCATGCATTTTGAATTGCATTACCATTTGTGCCTCCACCTCCTCCTCTGGGAGCAATTCCATGCATTCATCACCCTTTCTGTGAAAAAATACTTCTTCATATTGCCCTGAGTCTACCCCTCCAGCCTCATATCATGACCCCTTGTTCTTAAGCATCTTTTTTCTGTAAAATACTTCCGACTTGTACCTTATTTATACCCATAAGGTATTTGAAAGTCTCTATCATATCCCCTCCTCTCCCTTCTCTCCTCCAGTGTATACATATTGAGGTCCTTCAGTCTCTCCTCATAGGGCTTTGGGTGCAGGTCATGCACCGTTTTGGTTGCCCTTCTCTGAACTGCCTCTACTCTGTCTATGTCCTTCTGGAGGTGTGGCCTCCAGAAATGGACACAGTACTCTAGATGAGGTCTCTCCAATGATTTGTACAGCAGTATCACCACCTCCTTCTTTCTGATGGTGATACTCCTCCCTATGCACCACAGTATCCCACTGGCTCTCCCCACTGCCTTGACACTGTTTGGCCAATTTTAGGTAGTCAGATATGATTAATTCCATGTTACTTTCCTGTTTGGTGTTCGTCAGTACCTCTACCCCCATCATAGAATCATAGACTCCCATTGGTAAAAAAGGTCTGACTGGCCCATCTAGTCTGCCCAAAAAATGGCCCACCCTCTCCCTCCCTCCCTCCTACCATTTAATTATCTGTACCCCTCCTCTTTTGTTTAGGTGTCCTATGCTCTTTTGAACTTGTCCACTGTATCCACCCTACAACCCATTTAGATAATTTGTTCCATGGACCTGCCTTCCTCTCTGAAAAATAATGCCTTTACATCCCCGAAATCTCTACCCTTCCAGCTTGAATGCATGACCTATGGTAACTGTGTTTTCATTCAGCCTTAAGGCTACCTCCCCTCACTTTGTTAATTCCTTCAGATACTTGAAGGTTTCACCATATCTCCCCTTTCCCTTCTCATTTCCAGTGTATACAGACCTAATTCTTCCAGCTTTTCCTCATATGGTCTCCCCTGCATCCCCTGGATCATTTTGTTTGCCCTCCTATGAACCCTCTGCAGTCTATCCTTGTCTCCTTTGCAAGTGTGGCCTACAGAACTGCACGCCATACTCCAGCTGTGGTCTGAACAGTGCTTTGTAGAGTGGCATTATCACCTCTCTCTCTTCCTACTTGTGAAGCCCTTCCCTATGCATTCCTGTCCTGGGTTTCTGTGCCCAAAATGCATGATTTTGCACTTCTTCACATTAAATTTTGGCTTCTACACCTTGTCCACTCTTCAAGCTTGCTTAGATCTTTCCTAATTTTTCCACCCCTGGGCGTCAAGCCTGTTGCAGATCTTAGTGTCATCTGCAAAAGGCATACCATCCTTTTTAGTCCCTCTGTATGTCACTAATGAAGACATTAAAGAGGACTGGCCAGTACTGATCTTTGTGACTACCCTACTGGTCACCCTCCCTCCTCAGAATGAACTCTGTTTACCACCACCCTCTGTCTCCTATCACTCAACCAATTTCTAACCTAGTTTACCACCTTAGGACCCACTCCCAGGCTGTCCAGCTTGTTAACAAGTTTACTGTGTGGGATGATGATGTTGAAGACCTTACTGAAATCTAGGTAGGCCACATCCTCCGCCACCCCCCCCGATCTTTTTCCTGGTGACCCAGTCAAAGAACTCTATCAGATTTGTTTGACATGACCTTCCCCAGTGAATCAATGCTGCCTCGGATCATGTAATCTGCTGGATTTAAGATATTACACAATCCTTTCCTTTAGCAGTGATTTCATTAATTTCCCTACCACTGAGGTCAGGCTGACTGGCCTGTAGTTGCCAGCCTACTCCCTGCTCCCACTTTTGTGAAGAGGGACAACATCTGCCCTCCTCCTCCAGTCCTCTGGAACCACTCCTGTCTCCAGCGATTAGTTGAACAGGGCTGTCAGTGATGCTGCCAGGACCTCTCTAAGTTCTTTTAATATCCTTGGATATATCAAATGTGGCTCATTGCCTTGTCCACTTTCAGTTTTGCGAGTTCCTTCATGACTGTCTCCTCTGTTAATGAACTGGTGTCTACCTCCCTTCCATTGATGCTCCTGTCACTTATCTGTGGTCCCTCACCTTCCCCTTCTTCTGTGAATACTGAACAAAAATATTTGTTCAGCATTTCTGCTTTTCCTAGTCCCTACACAAACTCCTCACCTTCCTTTCTTAGCCTTACAATCCCACCCTGCTTTTCTCCTTTCACTAACATACCTGAAAACATCTTGTTTCTTTTCTTTACTGCCTGGGCTATTTTCTCCTCCGTTTGCACCTTTGCACTCCCGATTGCTTTCTCCCTGCCTCCTTGCTTTTCCAGATACACTTCCTCTTCCACTTCCCTCTCTGCCTTCTATACTGTACCTCCTAAATGCTAACATTTTTGCCCTTACCTTCTCAGCCACCTCTTTTGAGAACCATACTGGTCTTTTTCTCCTCTTGCTTTTGTTTACTTGCCTAACCACAAGGTGTGTTGCCTTCACTATGGCTACTTTTAGTTTCACCACTGTTTCTGTACACCACCAACTCTCCCCCCATACCAGGGCATCCCTGAAGCATTCCTCCAACTTTGAAAAGTTGGTCCGCTTGAAGTCCAGGACCCTCACCTTCATATGGTTTGACTCTGCCACTGTTCTTATATTGTACCACATTGTTCAGTGATCACTGGTCTCCAGATGGCCACCCACCGTGACATCTGCAACACTGTTCTCATTCATGAATACTAGGTCCAGTATCGCTCCCTCGCAAGTGGGCTTTATTACTAGTTGCCTGAAGAACGCCCTCTACAGGGAGTCTAGGATGTCCCTGCTCCTAGCTGAAGCTGCAGCTGGGATGGGCCAATCAACATCTAGCAGACTGAGGTCTCCCATCAGCAGCACATCTCCCTTAGTCGCCATCTTATGGATGGCTTCCACTAGATCTCTGTCTAACTCTTCCACATGTGCTGGAGGTCTGTAAATCACAACAGTGTGAATAGTGGTTCCATTTCCCATCTCTAGGGTGACCAACAGTGCCTCCACCCCTCCCTGTATTCCTTGTACTTCAGTTACTTTAATGTTATCCCTCACATGAAGACCCACTCCTCCCCCCTTCTTACCCACCCTATCCTTTCTGAACAGAGCATAGCCTGGTATGGCTATACCCCAATCACGGTTCCATTGCACCATGTCTCGATAATAACGGCAATGTCCTGGTCAGCCTTTGCCATTAAGGCCATGGAGTCTGGGATTTTATTTCCCAGACTATGAGCATTTGAGCACATGGCTTTCCAAATTTTGCTACCACCCTTACTGACAGACCCCCTGTTAGCCTCAAGCCCACTATCCTTATCCCCCCTGCCATCATTCCTATCCCTCAATTTTTCTACCATTCTGCTTTTCCCATTTTTAGGTAGCTTTGGGGATTTCTCTCTCTTACAGTTCTCCCTACTGACCACTTCCACATGTAGGGGGCAGTTTTATTTTCTTTGCTTCCTTCCTCCACCCCTTGGCTTTTTAAATGCTTGCAATTAGGCATTTAAATCATTCACTGAGGACCTTGGTTCCTCTCACAGATGAATGTGGCCATCTCCCTGTGCAGGTCTACATTCCTGCAGGTGGAACCTCAGTCCCAAATAAAGTCAAACCTCTTCTCTGCACCAGTCTGTCAACCATGTGCTGATGCTCCTGGTGGGAGTACCCAGTCCTCCTCCCTGTCTTGGACAGGTAACACCTCAGAAAAAGGTCTCTGTACGGGTACTGCTCTGTCATTTTCAAATAAATAAAATTAACAGTTGACCAAAGGGCTAGCTGCACTTGTTCCTTATGGCACTAGATCCACTGTACCTCATTCATATCCTAATACTGGTTTGGGTCCCATCCTCTTACCTCTCATCTCTTTCTCCCTCATCCCTCTACCTCTGGCTTCCTCCACTCTAGGGATCCTTGCTACTTTGCCATTCCTCATCCCTGCTCTTCTGCTTGGCAGTCAGCCTTTTCCTTTCATTTTCCATCATTTGGAAGCAACTACCCTCTTCCCTCACTGCTGATCCAGGCTCCATCAGATATCAGCTGAAGCTCCTTCCCTCTGCTTGAATCCTATTTTCCCTCTACTTAACTGTTTCCCTTGCATTTGGCTCCTATTAGTTTATTTTTTTCTACAATGATTGCTCATTTTGCACTTACTCATGCAATTACTTTATGTTCTGTGATTGTTCTTTATTGTAACTGTGAACTTTGTCTGTGTTCTGTGTGTGCATCTCTTATGCACTTCACCCACATTGCAGCTGGAAATGAGCCTCAGCTCAGTGTGCCTTTCCCAGTTTACCAATTTTGAACTTTATAAAAGTAAATAAACATCCTATTATAATTGGAGGAGACTGGAATCTGGTCCAAGCAAATGATTTGGACCGTACCTATCAAAGAGGAGTGGGTTTGTCTTCAGCGCAAAAAGCCCTAAGTGAATTTACTTCCTCCTTGGGCCTTCTAGACCCTTGGAGAGTATTAATCCATCAGGAAAAGAGTTTGCTTTTTTCTCTCCAGTACACAAAAGCTATTCTCGTATTGACTACTTTTTAGTCAGTCACCAGCTAATTTCAAATATGGTTGACTTCAAAATATTAGCTCGAGTAATTTCTGACCACTCTCAATTCTAACTCAGCTGGAATTACCTAATATTCCTATTAGGTCACACGCATGGTCTTTAAATAATAGGTTATTAAAAGACAAGCTAATCACCTCAAAGTTCAAACATTTTTTGCAAAATTCTATTGAGATTAACTATAATTCGATTCCTGCTGTGGATCAGGTTTGGGCAGCCTTAAAAGCAACTTGGAGGGGGGAATTAATACACATTGCTACAATACAAAAAAAAAACAAAAAAACAGTCAAATGAACAATTGTTTGCAGAGAATTAAAAGTTTGGAAATTAAAGGGGTGGATAAGCTTTTGTCTTTAGAAGACCAGGAACTAACTAGGCTAAGAGCACATTATGCTAGTATTTTACTTGAGAGGGTGGAGAGGTCTGCTTCATTATTAAAGGCATCTTATATTGGCCAGGGAGTAAAGCGTGGCAAATACTTAGCAATTAAAGCAGAGTCTGCATCTAAATGGATTGCAACTATTAGACATCCCCAGTCAGAAGATTTAGTGATTAACCCTCCAGAGATTTTAACCCTATTTCAGGATTACTATAAGGCATTATACTCTCTGGACCCGATGTTGGGGATTATAGTGGAAAAATATTAGCATTTTTAGAGAAAGCAGATTTACCCTCCTTGCCCATTGACAGCCAAAACCTTTTAGTAGCCCCAATTACTGAAGAGGAAATTTCAACAGTTATTGATTCCTTAAAACCGGATAAGGCATCGACCTGGACTGGTTTACAGGCCTATTCTATAAAAATTTTAAAAAACATCTAACTCCTCTGTTACTTCAGCTGTATAATTACTGGAGCTCCCCCCAGCCTTGGATCAGTCATTATTCGAGGCGAGAATAATCCTTTTACCTAAGCCGGGGAAAGACCCATCAGTGATTAACAATTACAGACCTATTTCATTGCTGAATACTGATGTCAAAATGTCACAACATTTTGGCTAATAGGTTGTGGGGTGTATGGGAATGTCTATTAAGTCCCAAATGGGCAGGATTTGTGGCGGGGCGCACCTCAGTGGATCATTTTAGAAAACTGTTCCATCTAATTTCTGCATCCAGGGCCCCCGAGCTGGAAGCAGCATTGGTGTCCCTGGATGCAGAAAAAGCATTTGATAGAGTAGAGTGGAAATATGTGTTCATGGTTATTCAAAAATTTGGTATCCCGCAACCCTTTATTAACCAAATTCCGGTTTTGTATTCCTGTCCATCAGCAAGAATCCAATGTAATAACCTTATTTCTGATGTTTTCCCTCTGTGTCAAGGCACCCGTCAGGGCTGCCCTCTTTCTCCCTACTTATTTAACCTTTACATAGAACCTTTAGCCAGAGTTCTAAACTTGGATAAAGAAATAATGGGTATTCAACTGGAACAACTTGAATTTAAGTTATCCTTTTTGCCGATTATTTACTTTTTCATATTTCGAACAATAGACACTCCCTCCCCCGAGCTCTCCAAATTATTTCTCAATTCAGTGATTTTTCAGGTTATAAGCTTAATAAAAATAAAACTATGGTTTATTCCCTATCTCCTCTCTTTACGAGAGACTTGATTGTAAACATGGGCCTACAATGTGAAAATGAATACTTAACTTACCTGGGTATTAAAATATCTAAGGACTTGGTTAATCTTAAGGATCTCAACTTAGCCCCACTGATAAAATCTACTAAAGAAGATCTGGTGAGGTGGAATAAGCTACCGCTATCCTTTTGGGGATGGGCTAATGTTCTTAAAATGTCAGTCTTGCCCAGATTTTTTTACCCCATGAGTAACCTTAATATTTATCTCCCAAAGGCCTGTTTTACCCCTTCATAGGCTTTGTTCAGACTTTCTTTAGAAAGGCAAGGCTCCACGATGGGCTTATACAAAACTTACTCGCCCTAGAGTGTTGGGAGGGCTTCAATTACCGGATTTTTATGTTTATTATCTAGCAATTCATGCTAGTAGATTTTTACATTGGTTTTCACCTATGGCCTCTACATTTAATGGCCTCCCCTTGGCTGCTCTTAGAATTGCAACAGGCAGATTCCTGTAAGATGGACCTGGAGGCTTTTCTATATAATCCATGGTCAAATATTCCAGGGAAATTGAGGAATTATCCCCTCGGATGGGATGTGAGAGCCTTACAGCAACTTTGCTCTTTACTCCAAATTTCCATTATAAAAGATTTAAAAGCAATCCTGCTAAATAATCCAAATCTAAAATAGACAAGAAACCTATGAAAACTTTTCATGAGGATCCACAATAAGTTATACTTAGTTGATTTTGTTCAGGTAATTCAGTCCTATCTATCTCTACACTGCAAATAAAATTTGGAGTGCCTCAAAAAAGCAGTTTCAGTTATATCAAATACAGCAGTGTATTAATCACTTCTTGGGTAAACCTCTATGAGTAGGCTGAGGCAGGGACTATATTAAAAACCTTTGGTCAATATCTAAGGAGGAAAGCAATAGCTAAACTGTACAAGAAAATCTTGAATCACATTATGTCAAAGTTCTCTCCCATAGCCTATTATTGGAAAAACAATCATAACAAGGACTTTTCAGTTAAAATTTGGGAAAAGATTTGGATGGATAATTATTTTTAATTAAACAAGACCACTAAGGAACACCCAGTTTAATATTCTTCATAATTTATATTATACACCTGCTAAATTATTCCAGATTAAGAGCTACCCTCACCAGAATGTGGAGATTGTGGTTCTGAACTGCTACTTTACATCATAAATTATGGGCGTGCCCAAAAATTGTTAAATTATGGAACTCAGTTAAACAATGGGTGGTGCCATATCTGAATATTGCTGCATATTTTAATGAAGACACATTCTTGCTAGGCATGTATTCAATGATCCCTACATATTTACCAAAAACACAAGTAGCCTTGGTCGCTATGGTCACTAAGCTAGTAATACTTAAGCATTGGAAAGAGGAATGGAAACCTCATTCAAAAATGGTGGGCAGAATTTCTAACTGCACTAAATGCAGAAAGATGTGTAGCCTGGTTCTCCCACTCCGGTGTAAAGTTCCAAGAATGTTGGGGTGAATTTTTTCTATCCTTAAAGATAAGTTTGGTTATTAACTTAACCCTGCTGCTTTCCTTTTCTTTTCCCTCTACTAGGTCTAATATTCTCTGTCTTCAACTTTTTATAGAAGATTGCTGCATTAGATTCCTCCTAGCTGAGAAAGGTCTATATTTTTAAGTTTCTTTAGGGAAATGGCGTCTTTAATATGTTCCTTTCCATTTCCTCTTTCTTCTTTATATACTAATTTCTCTAGTGCAGTAACTCCTTCCAATGCTTCCCCTTTCTCTACAGATTATATTCTCTGAGTTGGATGGTGAAGGGTTGTGCCATGATCTCACATTTATATTTACTTAGGGACTCAGATATGGGCCTTCATGGTCCATACACTATCAACTGCATAAAGCATTTTGTGTTGGTTATAAGGGCTGCTGCGGGTTGGGTGGGAGTGAGGGTTTTTGGTTTTCTTGTTGGATATATTTCCTTTTTCCTTTTGTGTTTTTATGTAGTTTTATTTTGTGGTATATGTATAACTCTGTGATTGTTCAATCATGATAGAAAGTTGGTTGTGACCTATATTATTTATGTGTTCTGTAATTGCTTTTTTAAAATAAAGTTACTTGCAAAAAAAAAAAATAAAAGTAAATAAACAGTTACCCAAAAGCTGAATTGCATTTAAGCATGTGGCAATTTTTCCTTTAAAAAAAAAAATACCAGGACCAGTCGATCAGTTGTAGTACCATACACCTCGGTTTGCTGACACACAGCATGTCTGTCTGCCTGTTGTCATGTCGACTTGTGTACTGTACTGTTCTGTCACAGCTGTCCAACCAGCTAGTTGTATTTAAGCACTTGTCTATTTTTCCTTAAAAATGTAGGACCTGTAAATCAATGTTGTACACCTCTGCTTGTTGTTACCTAGCATGCCTGACTGCCTGTTGTCACATCCACTTTTGTACTTCTCTGTCACAGTTGCCTGAAGGGCTAGTTGCATTTTAAGCTCTTGGCTATGGAAAGAAAGTTATATGCAGGCTGTACTTGTTGTATGTATCTATGCATATCTTCAATTTCTCTCTTACAGGATAAACACTGCACTGACAAGGCCACTATTACACCAGTGGGAGATTGCACCAGTGGAGCAGGGTGGGTGGGATGGAGGAAGAAATTATGCCACTATTTCACACCAGCCTGTTCAGTGCAGCAGATCCAAACCTGCTGTGTAACATTAGTTTTGTGCTGTTCTACTGATTGCACCATTAATAATTATTAAATACAGTAACTAACTTTTGGTTCTGGTTTTGGTTCTGGTTCTAATTTGTCAAACCCAACCAGCCCTCACCTGGCAGAACCAGAAAATCTGACCCACACATCCCTAATTGTGGGTACTAAGCAGGGCCCTCCATTAATGACTGCAGACCATTTTGCCCCCTGGATGAGGCACAGCTACCTGACTCAGATGGAGGGACCAAGACTTGGTCTCTGCTAGGGTCCAGAAAGGGAGTGGGACTCCAGTCTGGGATCTGGGACTTGGGAAGGCATCATTCAGGGTTAGAAGAGTAAGGAAATGGGCAAGCAAGGGATTCATAATAAGGGATTCATTGGTAAGAAGTGTGGAGAGGGTAATGTTCATGGATGGATCTGTGAGAGGAGAGGTCAGACACTGTCCTGGTGCATCGGCTCCAAGGTGTGGCAGGATAAGGAAGATGCTTGACAGGAAGAGGGAAGTGCCTCATGTCCTAGTGCACTTGGGCATTATTGTCTTGGAAAATCATGGTCTCACAGTTACTAAGCCCAACTTCTGAAGACTGGGTAGGATACTGAGGGGAAGGCAGCCATATCCCTCCTCTCACTCCCCCCAGGCTTGCCCCTTCTCTCTGTCTTCTACTACCCTACCAGGTCCTGTCTCCTTGTAGTGCTTCTACATCCTGTTGGTGTTTAGTCCTTGGCTCACCCCTCCTCATCTCCCTTCTCCCCTTGCTTCCCCCCTCCTCTCTCTCTACTCCTTATCTGCTGGGCCCTGTCCACTTGGAGGGTTTCTCAGCATCCTGATGGGGTTTCATCTTGGCTCGTCCATCCACCCCCTCCTACCCTTCCCCTTCCTCCACTTTCTCCCCTATCACTCCTTCTCTGCCAGGTCTAGTCCCCTTGCAGGATTTCAGCATCCTGAAGGGGACTAGTTCCTGGTGTGCCCTTTTTCCCTTCCTCTTATCCTTACTCCCTCCCCTGCCCCATCCACTGCTTATGTTACATTTCTTACCCCATTCTAAAATCCGTATAGCACTTTGCCCCCTTTTTAGCTCAAATAGCACTAATTAACTACTGGGCTCAGCCCCATTCCTTGCTCTTCACCTGGCCTATACCTTATGGGTCTCCTTTTCCTGGATTGCTACTATAGATGCTATACCTGCATATAGTACTGGTTACCCAGTTATAACTCACCCTCTGTTTCTGATCATTACTTGGTAACTGTGCTGTTGTCTAGGTTTGATTTGCACTTAACTGTTTGCATTTGATTTACACTGTATGTATGTTTTTTTATTATGTTTTGCACTGTATGTATTGTGTGTATTGTATTTTACTATGTTTTTTGCTGTTCCCCTCATTATGTAACCCCTCCCCTTAGGATGCTTCTGGAAACAAGCTGTTCAAAGCTCATGTTGTCTCTCTTGGTGAAATCGTTCAAATAAATAAAAAAAAGGAAGTTATGGAGGGGCTGTTCATATGGGTTAAGGAGGTGAGTAGGGTGAGGTAAGAGGAAACCAAAGCCTATAATTCATGGTTGTGAGAATGGTGTAGGGAGAACAGATATGGATTTGTTGGGGACTGGGAATGATTCTGGGATAGACTGCTTTTTAAAGGTAATCATCTCATGAGGTAGTGAGCTAGTGCTCTAGGGCAGAAATTAGGTAACCATGTGAACAGTCTTTTAAATTGAATGGGGTAGCTTGTGCTGGAAACCCCCTTGTAGGTGGTAAGAGAAGGGTGAACCCAGCAGAGGCTTCCCAGACAAAGAAACAAGACATGAGGAAGCCATCAGTGGTGGGAGCAAGGGACAAACGAAAGTAACAAGTGTAGGACCGGGTAGTGAATCTACACTTATCAGAGAGGATGCTGCAAGAGAGGAGAAGTAAGTGGTTGACATAAGGAGGGGATCAAGAAGGAGGGGAGGGAGTAAGATGAAGGCATAACGAATGTTTTGCCTAAATCCAGAAGTTAAAGCAATTAGATCAGTGAACTGCAGATACTGGTGGCAGAAGCTAGTTAGACTTAATGGCCATCACAGAGACTTGGGTCGTGACAACAATGACTGGGATCTAGCAGTTCTGGGATATATCTTACTTATGAGAGACAGTAGCAAGGGAGAGGATGGGAGTAGCCCTATACATGAGGTAAGGAAGTGAAGTGACAGACGATGGGACTATGAAAGGGGAGGAAGTAGAATCTTCCTGTATATAGCTGTTGGTAAGAGTACTAGATTATGGTGGTCCACAGATCCACTGGACAGAAAAAGGAAAGTCAGAGAGTTGGGGGAATAAATTAAGAAAGGGAGCAGCAAGCTGGTGTTAGAAGGGTACCTGAACCTGCTGGATATAGCCTGGGACATCCGGCAGCTAGGAGAACTAGAAGTCAGGCACTGCTAAATATTCTTAAGGACTGTCTACATGTTCCCACCCGGTGGTGCTGAGGGTTGAGGTGCTGGACGCCACATCTCACTCCATGCGGTGACTCGGGTTCAGGAGCGGACTTCGGGTCACCTGGGATTGCAGGGGGGGAGAGGATCGAGCATCTGAGGACTGCTCTCCCCTCCCGGGGAGGGGTTCAATGGCGGCATGCTGGCAGCCCTAGCAGAGGCTGGGGTGGTGCACTGCACTGTCCTTAGGGGAGCCGGATGGAGCATCGCGCTGGAAGGAGCGAATGCAGATGCAGCACATTCCCTCCTTGGCGTCCTTGCACGCCCTGCTCACCTACAGAAAAGGGAAAATGATGAACGATCATGGTGGCTTGATGGCCATCTACAGGATGCCTGGCCTCGGGGGAACCACTGCTGATACTGGATCCTGGTTATGGTCGGAGAGTAAGGGGGGCTCTCCACCACCCCGCCATGGGGGGTAAGCCGTGGGGGTAGCTGGCAACGGGGGTTCCACTGAGGCCCGAGAGCAGACTGGACGGTGGCTGGATGAATAGGATGCCAAGACGCATAAAGCAGATTGGGAGCCTGAGGTTAAAAGGACTAACTAAAAAAACAAAGGACTGTCTAGATGTGCAGCTGGTCAAAGATCCCAAATGGCAGGATCCCATATTTGACCTGGTACTGCCAATTCGGAGATGGTGGTGAGGGAAGGTTTCTGTCAGGAGCCACTAGATCCAGTGACCACAACACTGTGTGGGAAGAATTAATTGGGGAAAAATAGACCCTCCCTTGAAGACAGAGGTCCTTGATCTCAAGTTAGTAGATTTTGGAAAGATGCCAGAACTAGTTATGGGAAGATTGGCAGGTGTTCTCCAAACAGAGTGGGTGGAAGAACAACGCAGCAGGATCAATAGGCACTCCTGGAGGCGAAAGAAGCTTGTGCAATGAAGGTCACCAATGAAGCAAGCACAAATGTCCAATCTGGTTTTCGAAGCTGGTGAGTGAGGCAGTAAGGATGAAAAGAAGGGCCTTCACTGAGTTCTTAAAAGAGGCAACAGGGGAGGTCAGAAGGGCAAAAGCAGACACAGAGCTGGGGATTACTAAGGGGGTAAAGATGGGAGAAAATAATTTTTCAGGCACATAAGGGAAAAAAGAAAAACAGGAGGGGGATTGTTTGGCTCGCTAGAGAAGGTGGCAGTAGAGGATGACAAGCAGATGGCAAATGTACAAAACAGTTACTTTTGTTTGATATTCATGGTAGAGAATACGAATAGATGAGGTAGTGGTACAGGAAAAAAGGGTAAGGTAGCCTTTTATGTTAAGGAAGATGTTGAGGCAGTTGAGGAGATGTCCATTTGAGGAAGGAAAGGGAGGGAACAGAATTGCTGTGGATGCAGCTCAGAGCCCCACTGGGTAAGAAGCTGTGCATGGTGTGGTCTCCAGAGAGCTTGGACAGGGACACAAGGGAGATGTGGAACTAGAGGCAGAAATTTAAAAAGGGCCAGTAAAGGGGGAGGTAGTAGTGGTGGTGGGGGATCTCAATCTCTCAGACATAGATTTGAATATTGCAGCATCAGCTAAGTGCACTAAGAGTCAGGCAGCTGGTCAGAGAACCCACAAGGCAAACTGCCATTCTCAATGTGGTACTCACCAACACAGAAACAGTAAGCAGAGAAGGACAGGAAAGCCTCTAAGGTACACTGACCATAACACTATATGGTTTGAACCTATTATGGTTACCCAAGGCTGTTGTTCGAGATTTTAGAATGGCAGGCTGTGACGAGATGAGGGAACTAGTCAAGGGTAAGCTGAGGGGAATGGATGAAATCAAGAGAGTGGAGAAGAGATGTGGAGTAATTAAAGGAGCCATTCTAGAGGCATCTAAGTCATGTTTTAGAATGGCTTCCAAGGGTAACAGACAAAAGAGACCAGTCTGGTTCTTGAAGAAGGTCAGAGAGGCAGTGAGGGCTAAGAAATGTGCCTTCATTAAATAGAAACAGAATCAGGAAGATGAGAAATGCTGTGAATATCGGTTAAGTATGAGGAAGGGAGAAAGGCAGTCAGGGATGCAAAAGCAGACATATAACTACATTTTGTAAATGGGATCAAGGGAGACAGTGCTTTAGATACTTTAGGGACAAAGGAGGATTAGAGGAGGAATTAGGCTGACTGATGGGGAGGGTGATGAAGACAAGCTGAAGTAAAGAGGGTGAGCTGAAAGCAGGAGTTTTATTTTATTCATTTTTATTTGCATCTTGGATTGACACCTTTGAGCTACAAGCTCATTTACAAATTTCTATGTCCAGGTCCTACACACATAAGAGTTATACAACAATTCAAAATGATTAAAACAGAGTTACAAAAAATTTGATGATATAATGCTAACAGATTCGCACTGCTGTATTAAGCTGTTACACTAGAAGTATGAGTAAGAGGTAGGGGTAGGGTGAATAGGAGGAGGTAGGCAGAGGTAGAAGAGGCAAGAACTGGGTTGTATGTAGAAATGAGGGGAGGACAAGAAGTGGGTAGTTAGCAGAGGATAGGCGATTGAGGAGCCGTCAGAGGACTTGTCAGACTAAAGGAGAAAGTTGGGAGGGCCACAGGGATGGCAAGGGAGGGGTGTGGGGGTGAGAGGTGAGGCAAGGGGTAAGGAGTTAGAGGGCCTAAGGGAGGTTAGAGGATTTAGGGGGAAGGGGTGTGAGGGTGATTAGTACATGGGGGCATGGTTGACATAAGCAATAAGGGAGGGTGATAGTGTGAGGTGGGAAAGGTGGTAAGATGGAAAGGAAGGTGAGGGAGAAAGTGCTGGTGCTGGAAGGTAGCCTCTGGAAGGGTGGGGATTGGTCACTGGAGGAGGTAGAGGTTAATGCAGGAGGTACCTTAACGGGAGAAGGGTAAAGAGGTGGGAGAGGGAGGGATGGGGTGGAGGGGTAAAGGCAGGGGAGGGAGGACGGAGGATGGGAGATGGAGTGGGGGCTAGGAAGGTGATTGGAGACTTATTGCTGTTGCTGGATATTGCTGAGGGAGGGGGTACATTGCCTTGGGAGAGGGGGGAATGCAGCCTTGGGAGAAGGAAGGAAGGAGCAAGGTGTTACAGTCGCACTTACTGGAGGCAATCAGATGATCATGAAGCTGAGATTTGAATTGACCAATTCTTTGCACTGCTTGCAGGTCAACACTGACAGAGTTAATTCATTTAGGGGCTCTGTAGGCAAACGTCTCTTGCCCCTGAGATATTCTGTGGAAAGGGACTAGCAGCATACATTTGCATGTGCCCCTGGTATTCCTGGGTCTGGAGGACAGTTGTTTTAAATTACCACTCTTGCTGTATGTTCACAAAAGGAGATAGTAGACCCCTGCCTGAAAGTGGCATAATGGCTGATGCAAGAGAAAATCACAGAAATATGACAGTGGTGTTTATGGACAAAAGGATCAGAAAAGAGCTAGCAGCCTTGAACATAGGGAAGGCTCCAGGAGTGGATGGGGTGCACCTGAGGCTGCTCAGGGAACTGGCATCAAAACTGATTGAACCCCTGGCAAGGCTATTCAACAGCTCCCTACAGTCAGAGGTGGTTCCCAAAGATTGAATGGCAGAAAGGTTACTGAAGAAGTCAGATGATCTGGGAACAGCTAAAGATTTAGTTAGATGGGTGGGAAGCTGACTGGGGGAGACAGCAGGGGTAGAGGTAAATGGGGTCAAGTCAGAGGACAGAGAGGCCATGAGTGGGGTGCCACAGGGTTAAGTCCTGGGATGAGTCATTCTTAATATGCTCATCAGTGACATAGGAGAAGGAATACAAAGCATGGCAAGATGCTCCCTTTCACTGATAACACTAAGCTCTGTAGCAGGGTATACAGCAAGGAAGGGGCTAGGGAGCTGCAAATGCACTTCCAGAGATTAGAGAGGTGGTCCAAAGCTGGCTGTTGAAATGCAATGCAAAAAGTGCAAGGTGATGCACATAAGGGACAAGAGCTCCAGGAAGGATTACTGGATGGGAGGGATTAATTTGGGCACTACCACTGAGGAAAAGGACCTGGAAGTCATCGTGAGCGACTCCCTTAAACAATCTAGCCAATGTAACAAGGCCTGTTACAAGGCAACCAGGATGATAGGGTGTATCAGGACAGAGTTTGACAGCAGGAGAAAGGAGATAATACTGTCTCTTGATAGATCATAGGGAACCTGATATGAAGTTGAAAGGATGTAGGATCAGGGGTATTATGAGAAAGTACTTTACAGAAAGGGTGGTGGAAGTTTGTAACAGTCTCCTTGCAGTGGTGGTGGGGGCAAAAATGGCACAGGGATTCAAAAAGGCATGGAATTGGCACAAGGGAACATTGGAAACAGGGAGGAGAGGGAAAGCCACAGATCATCTGCAGTCTGCAACTTAAGTACAAGGTAGTAAAAATGGACACACTAGATGGGCTTGGCAGTCCTTATCTGCTGACAAATCACATGTATCACTGCTAAGGCTCCATGTAGAATACTGTGCCCAGTTCTTGACCTCCCACAAAGAAAAGACAAAGACAGGTTAGATAGTACAATGTAGGGTAACCAAAATGATTCAGGGCCAGCAGGGAGATCCTATTAGGATTAGTTAAAGGCCATGAACATGTACTTACTGGAGATCAGAAGAGAGAGGAAACATATGATAGAGACCTTCAAGTTCCTGAAAAGAATGAACACATTAGATAGAGGAGAAATGTTCAGCAAAAGTGGCAAATCAAGAACACGGAGGCATGAGTGGAAGCTGGCAGGGGGAAGATTCAGGAGAAATGTAAGAACGTTTATTTGAAAGACAGAGTGGCAGTGACATGGAACAGTATACCTGCTGAGGTGGTGGTGGGTGCAAGAACCATTAGTGGCAAGGCAAGGCAATTTTATTTATAAGGCATCCAATCCCAGAAGCTCTCGGCATCGAACATAAATCAGGACATACAGCAATGAAAAAAACATAATAAAACCTCATTAAAATTGCAACAGGATTAAAATCCAGCAAAACAGAGGTTTCCTAAAGTCAATCTTCTAGGGACTGGCCAAAGCTAAAGATGGTATCAGCAGTCAAAGACCAGGCTGAAGAGGTGGGCCTTTAGCCACCGCTTAAACACCTCAGTCAAGGGAGCCTCCCAGACTGCAGGTGGAAGCGAGTCCCACAGGGTTGGCCCAGAGACACTAAAAGCACGATCTCTTGATCTGAACACTGGGAATGTCCAGGAGGCCCCTTGAATAGGATTGGAGAGCAAGCAGAGGACACCATTGTCAGGAGCTCAGACAGGTAACCAGGACCCAGCCCATATAGGGCCTTAAAGGTGAGAAGATCTATCTTGAAAACGGCCCTCCACTTGACTGGCAGAGTACAGAGCATGCAGAACCAGGGTCACATGACCGGACCTCAAAAGGCCCGTCAGTAACCAGGCCACAGCATTCTGCACTAGCTGCAGCCTGTGGAGGGTCCATCCTGTGATCCTGAAATACAGAGCATTACAGTAGTTGAGCCTAGAAGTCATAAAGGTATGTCCTAGTGTCGGCAGGTTATCAGGCAAAATGAGGAGCTTAATCCAGGCAATGTTCCAAGTGGTAAAACCATTGCTGACTGCAGCTGACACCTGATCTTCAAAGGTCAATCTGCAATCAAGGATAACACTCAGATTTTGTACCCTCGGAGAAACCACCAATGGAGTAGACCCTAGAACAAGTCCAGAGTCAGCCTCGTGGCAGCCCATCATGCCCACGACCAGGCTCTATCACCAGCACCTCAGTCTTAGCCGGGTTGAGTCTCAGCCAGCTGGAAGCCATCCAATCATTGATTTTAGCCAGACAGCTGTTAAGCATGTCAACCACTCCATTGTTCCGGGTGCAAAAGACAAATACAGTTGGGCGTCATCTGCATAGCAGTGAAACTCCCACTGTATTTTGGATGATTTGCCCAGGGCAGCATGTACACAACAACATCAGCGACAAGATCGAACCTGAGGTACTCCACAAGACTGAGACATGGGGGAGGAGAGATTCCCCAACACCACCCGCTGCACTATGTCAGAGGATAGGACTCAAACCGTTGATGACAGTGCCGGGAGTCCACAAAACTCACAGAGTTGCTCAAGAAGCACAACATGATCCACAGTGTCAAAAGCTGAGGAGAGATCGAGGAGCACTGGAACTAATCTGTTTCCTCTATCTCTAGCCCAAAGCAGATCATTATGCACTCTCACTAAAGCAGTTTCAGTGCTGTGTCTGGCCCAAAAACCTGATTGAAATGGTTCATAGATATTCAAGGACACCAGGCGATCCTCAAGCTGATGTGCCACGAATTTCTCAACAACCTTGCTCATAAACAGCAGGTTGAAGATCAGATGGTAATTCACCAGGACGTCTGGGTCGAGGAATGATTTCTTTTGGAGGGGCTTCACCCCTTTCACCATCGAGCACCTGGCAGTCCTGGTGAACACCGGTCCAATGGCATTGGCACATCCCATTAAGAATCTCGTTGGTGTCGGGTCCAGTTCACAAAAGGTGTGCTTCAGCTCCAAGATCACCTTAGTCACTTCAGACACCTCCACTGGCCTAATCTCCTCCCAGGCAGACTGAGTGCCTCTGAAACATCTAGTTAGATCACTGTGAGGCACAAGCCTCCCTGGTGGATCCCGACCAGATGGCCAACACTCTGTTGGAAAAACATAGCAAACTCTTCACATAAAGTGGTTGAAAAAGCTTTTTGAGGCCAGAGACAGGCAAGATGTAAAAGCCTGTCCATGGTCTGAAACAGTCGAGATGGCCTGTTTCTCCCCACAGCAATTTCCCTGTACAGAAATGCTGCCTTCTTATGGGAAATTGCCCCCTGGTACTTAACATAGTGAGAATGCAGGGCCAGCCTGTTGGCCTCCAGATGGGTCTTCCACCAGAAATGCTCCAACTTCTGACCCCTGATCTTCATCACCCTGCGATCCCCATCAAACCAAGGGGATCTCAAGTGAGAGGTACTGGGTCATATAGGGACTGGTGTGATGGCATCTAAAGCTTCAGTAACCACCCTATTATAGGTGGCCACTGCCTCTCAGTGCCAGTTGCACATGCTGCATTAACCCTCAATTGGTCAGCTAACGTCAATAGTCCCTCTGGGTGAACACCCTTTGAGGGTGGGTCAACACCCTTTAAGGGGTGATAGCTGACCATCTGCACAGGGAAGGACTTTTGGGGGCCAAAGCAGAACTCCATGGTGCAGTGGTCAGACCAAACGATCTGATCAGTCTTGAGGTTGTCAGTCTCAAGACCCAGCTGGAACTAGATCAAGTGTGTGGCCATGTTGATGGGTAGCAGCATCAACCGTTTGTGACAGGCCCAGTGATTGCATCAGCTGGAGGAGGTCATAACCAAAATGCGAGGATTCATCATCGATCCAGGCATTGAAGTCCTCCTGGATTAAACACCTGGGGGACTCCAACACCTGGTTGACAACAAAGTCCACTACCTCCTGCATGAATTCCCCTCCTGCCCCAGGAGGATGGTAAACAAGGAGAATCCTGCAACCTGCACCTGCACCCCCACACATGGTGACACACTCAAAAGATTGGGTGCTACCAACTGGGTGCACCGAGAAGCCCAGATTGGATCAAAAAATGATGGCCATTCCCCACCTCTGTGATCCTTCCTTGGAAAATGCACTACATGTATACCCAGTGGGCGGTGGCCTCAAAAAAGGGCCCACATCGTCACCCAACCAGGTCTCCATGATGCAAGCCAGGTTGACAGAGAGAAATCAAGTCAGCAAAATAAGCGGTCTTGTTCCTCATTGATCTGGCATTGCAAAGCACTGTCTAAAGAAGGATTAGAGGATGCAGCCGGTCCTCTAGCTATCTGCCCTCAGTCCAGTGGGAACCCTGGGTATGGAGGTTTCAAACTTGGCTGTGACCAAGTAAAGGCTGAATAGTTACACAGGGAAAGCAATAAGTGGCAAAGTCACAGAAATGCACATTCCTTCTGGGTTGGTGCTGCTGCAGAAAATCGGGTCACAGAAAAACTCAGGTGCAGTGCACACAGAGAAAAGAAATACAAAGTGCTGAAGTAGTACTGTAAAAGTGGAATGATTATTCAAGTCTTTGTCAGGGAATAGGGGAGAGCAGAGAGTGGATAAGGTACTAAAGAAACATAGAAACATAGAAACATAGAATTTGATGGCAGATAAGGACCGCTTGGCCCACCTAGTCTGCCCATTTTCCTACCTAACAGATAAGCTGCAGATCCTAGTTAACCAACAGCTTACTTCCTCTTACCCACCCCTAGGACTGTCTTATGCCTGTCCCATGCATTCCTGAAGTCCCCCACTGTTCTTGACTCCACGACCTCCTCAGGGAGGCTGTTCCATGCATCCAGAACCCTCTCAGTGAAAAAATACTTCCTCACATTACCCCTGAGCCGTCCCCCCTCTATCTTCAAATTGTGCCCCCTTGTTCTTGCACATCTCTTTTTCTGGAAGATGCTACCCTCTTGGACTTTGTTAATTCCCTTGAGGTACTTGAAAGTTTCTATCATGTCCCCTCTCTCCCTTCTTTCCTCAAGGGTATACATATGAAGCTCCTTTAGTCTTTCTTCGTATGTCTTCTGGTGCAGACCCTGCACCATTTTGGTTGCCCTCCTCTGGACAGCCTCCACTCTGTCTATGTCTTTGCGGAGATGGGGTCTCCAGAACTGCACACAGTACTCCAGATGGGGTCTCACCAACTGTCTGTAGAGAGGGATAACAACTTACTGTTTTCTACTATTGATGCCTCTTCCTATGCATCCCAGTATCCCCCCAGCCTTCCTTACTGCCTTCTCACATTGCTTGCCCACCTTTAGGTCATCTGATATAATTGCCCTCAGGTCCCTTTCTATTTTTACTGTTGTCAGTATCTCACCCCCCATTGTGTACGCTTCCCCTGGGTTTTTGTTTCCCATGTGCATTACCTTGCACTTCTTTGCATTGAATCTGAGCTGCCATACATTTGACCATTCATCCAACCTTGCCAAATCCCTTCTCATCCTTTCCACTCCATCTTGTGTATCAACCCTGTTGCAGATCTTTGTGTCATCTGCAAAGAGACATACTTTTCCTTCCAGTTCCTGTGCAATGTCACTTATAAAGACATTAAGAAGGACCGGTCCCAGTACTGAACCCTGCGGTACCCTGCTAGTAACCCTCCTTTCTTCACTGTGTACTCCATTTACTACTACCCTTTGTGTCCTGTTGTCTAGCCAATTTTTATCCAGGTTACCACCTTGGGACCCATTCAAGGCTGGCTATCTTGTGTATTAATCTTTTGTGTGGGACTGTATCAAATGCCTTGCTAAAACCTAGGTAGGCCATGTCCACAGCCCCTCCCTGGTCTACTACTTTGGTCACCCAGTCAAAGAAATCTATTAGATTCGTCTGACATGACCTTCCCATCGTGAATCCATGCTGCCTTGGGTCCTGTGCCCCACTGGCCTCTAGGTACTCAACAATTCTTTCCTTCAGAAGTGATTCCATCATTTTCCCTACCACTGAGGTCAAACTAACTGGTCTGTAGTTTCCTGCCTCTGTCCTGCTCCCACTTTTGTGAAGAGGAATCACATCTGCCCTCCTCTAGTCCTCGGGTACCACCCCATCCTCCCATGATTTGTTAAAGAGAGTAGTCAGCGATGTCACTAGTTCTACCCTTAGTTCTTTTAGAATTCTTGGGTGAATCCCATCAGGCCCCATTGCTTTGTCCACCTTCATTTTTATTAGTTCTTTCAGAACCCTTTCTTCTGTAAATGGACTGGTATCGACCCCATCTTCAGAGTGTTTCTCTTGTTTGGTTTAGGTAACTCCCCCTCCTCTTCCTTTGTGAATACTGAGCAGAAATATTCATTCAGTATCACTGCTTTTTCACTGTCACCCTCTACCCATTCCTCACCTTTACTAAGCTTCAGTATCACTCCTTTGTACTTTCTTCACTCCCTAATGTACCTATAAAAGGTCTTATCCCCCTTCTTAACAGAATTGGCTATCCTTTCCTCGGTTTGGGCCTTTGCTATTCTGACTGCCTTCCCAGACTCTTTCTGCTTTAACTGATAAAGTTCTCTGTCCTGCTTCTTCAGTGTTACCTTATATTTCCTGAATGCTGTCCTTTTCTCCTTAACCTTCCCTGCCACCTCTTTTGTGAACCATAGCGGTTTTTTCCTTCATTGTGTTTTATTGATTTGTTTTACACAAAGGCTTGTTGCCTCTGTGATGGCTGTTTTGATCACTCCCCATTGTTCCTCCACCCCTCCTTCTTGTCTGTTTGCTAGTGCTTTTCTGAGGCACTCTCATTTTTCCAAAGTCAGCCCTCCTAAAGTCTAGTAATCTTGCTTTTGTATAGCTTGATTGTATGGCTGTGTTTATTGTGAACCACACTGTTTGGTGGTCGCTTGTTCCCAGATGGCTACCCACTTCTAAATCTGAGATTCTTTCTCCATCCCCATTTAGAAGTACCAGGTCTAAGATTGCTCCCTCACTAGTGGGTTCTGATACTAGCTGTCTGAGGCATGCCCCCTGTAGGGCATCAAGAATGACCCTGCTCTTGGACGTGCCTGCAGTAAAGGTGCTCCAGTTAACATCTGGCATATTCAGGTCCCCCATCAACAATATCTCCCCTTTTTCTGCCATTCTAAGAAAGCCTTCTATCATTTCCTTGTCCATTCCCTCCCCCTGAGATGGGGGTCTGTATACCACCCATGCGGATTGTGGTGCCATTTCCTGTCACCAGGGTGACCCAAAGTGCCTCATCTGCTCCCTGTTTACTCTTTAGTTCTGTTGCTTTGATCCCTTCCTTTACATAGAGAGCTCCTCCTCCTCTTTTACCCTCCCTGTCCCTCCTGTAGATTGTGTATCCTGGTATGTTGACATCCCAGTCATGGTTCTCTGTGTACCATGTTTCTTTGACTGCCACAATATCCAGGCAACCCTCTTCCATCAAGGCCACTAGTTCAGTGAGCTTGTTACACAGACTATGGGCATTGGTACTCATCACCCTCCACTTTTTGATAGCCTTACTCCTTTTAGCCCCATTTCTGTCCTTACTGCCTTTGCCTTTTTTTACATTTAAATCTGTTCTGCTCCCTAATAACTTCTGTACCTTGTTGTTTACCTCCCTAATCACCATGTTTTGTGGGAGGAGGCTTGGATTTCCCTGCTTCTTTTCGTTGCCTCCCCCCCTTGGCTAGTTTAAATGCTTGCCAATGAAGCATTCAAACCTCTCACCTAGGATCCTGGTCCCCCCCTGGACAGATGCAGACCATTGCACCAGTATAGGTCTGCATCCCTCCAGGTGGCTCCCCAGTCCCCAATGGAGCCAAAACCCTGAGCTCCACACCAGTTTTTCAATCACTCATTGAATTCCTGTTGAGAAGTGCCCTAGCATCTCCCTTTGCCATAGACAGGCAGCACCTCCGAGAGGGTTACCGTATGCACTACTTGTCTAAGGCCCCTTACTCTACAAACTCCTCTTGCACTGCTCTGATCCATTCCTAGCCAGGTCATTTGTCCCTAGGTGGACAATGACATCCAACTCCCTCTCTCGTGCAGCTTCTCCCACGATCCTGAGGATTCGCTTCCTGTCCCTCAAGCCATGGTGCCAGGAAGGCACCTCCTCTCTCCCCTTCCTCCCCAATTCTACCCCCTAATGATTGAGTCCCCACCAGGGAGTTGTTTCCTTCCCCTGTGAGTCCCATGCCACCCTCCTTTGGGTCTCCTTTGTGAAGGTTCCCAGCATCCTCCTTGGTCTCCACTGCAGGTGCCTCCATAGAGGAACCACTATCCACCAGAAGAGCGAATGAATTGTGAAGAGGTACAGCTGGAGGGATGCAACTCTGTTCCACCACCCTCTCCCTCCTTGAGTCCACCCTGGTCTAGCCTCTCCTCTTTCTTGGCAACCTCTGAGGTAGTGGCATTGGCCCTGGTGGTCCCTGGGTGGGGGAGGAGGTTTCATAAATCCTAGCCAGGTCAGCCTGGAGACGGGCAACCTCCTCTCTCAGACCAGAGAGATGCCTGAAAATAGGGCAGCATCACAGCCTCCAGAATGTCTCCTGGAACACTGCCGCCCCACAGCCATTGCACTGCACCACTCCTATCATGTCTTATTTTGTGTCCCCTCTACTGTTTCTCTGGATGCTTACTCTCTCCTCTCCTTACAATTCTCACCCTTCCTGTTCTGGGACAGCAACTTCCTATCTTCTTCAGTAGCCTCCTCCTTCTTCCTTGCTCAATATCAGACCACCAGCAGCTGGGAGAGTGAGCTACTTTTTCTACTTTAGGGTTGACAAAACCAATGTTTCTCTATGATCCTTTCCTTCCTACTGCCAAACAGGAAGTTCCTGTTGACAGTCAAATCCAGTGACTATAAAGAGTAGAACTGGCTTTGGGTGGGTGGGATGGAGGGCAATTAGTAAGAAAAAATGCTAGCAACAGGAAGTTGTAATTTGACTCACCTGCTTTTATAGTGTCTAACCCACACCCCCAGGTAAGCTCTCTTTCCTCCTACTGGTTTAGTAAAGTCAGCTGATACAGTACCTTCACTGCACAGAATACACACTGACGTTCTTTCTTTTTTTTCCTTTTTTTAACCCCAAATACATCCCCTTCTACTTTTAATAAAGTTATCTGTCTACTTAATCTTAACAGACACTGACTCCTGCTGAGATATATGTTTTAAATTAAGAAGAAATGTAGCTTCTTTTAGTTAGCTGCTTTCTGCTTTACAAGCAAGGCTAGCAACAGGAAGTTGTAATTTGACTCACCTGCTTTTATAGTGTCTAAACCACACCCCCAGGTAAGCTCTCTTTCCTCCTACTGGTTTAGCAAAGTCAGCTGATACAGTACCTTTCACTGCACAGAATACACACTGACCTTCTTTCTTTTCTTTTTTTAACCCCAAATACCCCCTTCTACTTCTAATAAAGTTATCTGTCTACTTAATCTTAACAGACACTGACTCCTGCTGAGATATCGTTTTAAATTAAGAAGAAAATGTAGCTTCTTTTAGTTAGCTGCTTTCTGCTGTACAAGCAAGGCTAGCAACAGAATAGATATACTGCTTCATCTGGGTATGCCATAGGATGTTTGAAAGACTACTGTATGTCTTACAGCACAGCACTGACTTACTGTATATAAGAAAGCATTACTTTCTCCCCACTCCTTGATGAAGCCTTGTATTTGTTGAGGCAAAGTATTGGGGTAATCTATCCGGCTCTCCTATTTTGGCAAAATTAAATTAGAAATTTACAACACTTGTATTCCTATTTATAGAACTTGCACTTGTGTAAGGCATGGGGTAATCAGGGTTACTTGATGACATAACCCAGACTCAACATTAGGTCCTGGGGTAGGATAAGGTAAGACGGCAGACTGTATGGACCATAGCTCCTTTTTCTGCCAACATTTATTTCTTCTAAGTTCAGAAGACAATGGTCCTCTGCCAGAGAGTGGTATCAAGGCCCTTAACAAGTGGGGGTTCAGGATATGAGCATTGTACATATTTAAGTGGATGGGGTACAAAAGGGACTAAAGTTCTCAGGGTAAACATGGTATCAGTCCCAGATGACTTGCACCAAAGAATATTGGCAGTGCCCTAAATCCATCTATTCAATGACTCACTGCAGAACAGAATTGTGCCAGTGGACTAGAGATCCACCAGTGTAGTACAACTCCATGGGTGCAGGGATGATCTGAGCAACTACAGACCTGCACCTTACCTCCATCATAGACAAGCTGATGGGAGACCACAGTGATGGAGAGTTTGGCAGTCTTTCTAGAGAATGGATTTATGTCATGGAGGTCTTGCCAGACAAATCTGATAGTTTTTTTTGATTGGGTCACCTACAGTAAGTGATAGACATGGAAAAAGCAGATGTGCTCTACTTCACTTTCAACAAGGCCCTCGATAGGTACCACACAGGAGGCTGTTGAAGAAGTTAGAGGGCTCAGGAGTAGAGCAGGATTTAGTTTTGTTGGTAGGTAATTGGCTAATGGGGAGGAAACAGAGACTAGTGGTTAATGGGGCTAAATCAAGGAAGAGGGAATTCACAAGCAGAGTGCCACATAGAACAGTCTTTCAACCTGTCCTATTTAATATGTTAATAAGTGACATTGGGGAGGATATCCAGGGAAAGCTGCATCTCTTTGCTGATGACACAAAGCTATGAGGCATCATGGTTCATAAAGAAGGGAAGCAGGAGCTCCAGGAGGACCTAGAGAAACTAGGGAAATGGTCTAAGATCTGGTAGTTGAGGTTCAACGAAAAGAACTGCAAAGTAATGTGCTTTTCTGGATGGAATCCATGCACAGAATACTGGATGGGAGGAGTTAGACTGGTCATTTCAAAGAGAGATCTGGGGAACATAGTCAGTGACTCCACAAGCAAACAAGTCTGTGCTACAAAGCATACAGCAAGACATCAGGGGTGTATAGGCAGGGCATTGACAGTAGGAAAAGAGGTGATACTGCCACTGTACAGATCCCTGGTGAGGCCTCATCTGGAATACTGTACCCAGGTCTGGAATTCTTATCTGAGTTGGAACAATGATAGACAACAGTCAGTACAGCAAAGTGTCATCAAGATAATACATGACCAGCAGTGTAGAACCTACAGTATGAGGAGCACCTGGAGGCCCTTAACATGTATTCTCTAGAGGTCAGGGGAGAGTCGAAATGCTTGAAACATAAATTTCTCAGGGTATAAACAAGGTAAACAATTTGTACAAAATAGGGATGCAGTCACTAGAGGGCATGACTGGAAGCTGATGATGGGCAGATTCCAGAGAATATTCAGGAAGTTCCAGTTCTCTGACAGGATGGTGGAACCATAAAACAACTGCCAGCCTTATCTCTTATATTACCTCAGTCACCTAGATTCTGGCTTTTGGGGACTCTAACATGCTTCCCATAAATGCAATAAAGTATAATTCTTTGGTATATGCTGCAAGACACTGGTGGCAAAATGTCTAATTTTGCTGAATTGGCAATTGTCCAGTGTCCCTTCATTGCCATGGTGGTTTCAGGAGGTCTCTATGGCAGCTCTCTATCAGTGAGTTTTATACTAGAGATGGGATGTGATACCTAAATTTAACAGAAGTTGGGAACAATGGTTGAATAAACTGGGAGTCAGTGTTCAAATCAGTATTATTTGCTTTTTTTTGTTTGTTTTTTGTCAGGGTGCTGCCATGATGCCTATTGGATGTTGGTTTCTTTACCCATTTTTGGTAGCGGATATAACAGTTTTGGTCTATATGTTTAACATTGCTTTTGTTGAATGTACCTATGCAGTAAGAATTGTATATATATATATATATTAGAGGCAAAAACTTAGTTTAGTGCATTAGTTAGGATTGTTCCACAGCGACAAAGTGAGGAAATTCGCTGTGAGGGTTGAAAACCCTAACTCCAGTCACCCCAGCACCACAGACAAACAGACACACACACACACATATGCAAGTATGGGGGAGGACCAAGTCAACACAACCAATGACAGACATCCAGCAGCAGGTGACAGAAATAACAAACAATTGTCTAAATGTACTACGAGACATCCCCACCCACCTGACCAGGTACTGCATGCTCAGTGGAGATCAACAGCAAAACTGAGGCCATTTACACCAAACGTACACATCCCTGATTGCAGCTGCACACAACGTACCACACTTAGTAGTTGCATGGCCTTACCTACCGATGCCCCACACCGCACCACAACTGGTACTGTGCCGTTAGTCAATATAAATGCTGAAGGTGCATGATGACATTTGTAGAAAGGTTTTAACACTAGTGAGTATACATTAATTAAGAGAAGTACATAAATTAACTACAAGACACTAGCATGCTCAAGATAAAAGTAGTGTTACATTTAGTATGTGATTTACATAGTAGTACATTTACTGCAACTGTTTACTCAAGATAGAGGCTGATGTAAACATATGGAAACGTTCCCTGTTCAACGCTATGAAATTCATACTGCCAGTATCAGATGCATTCTTACTGATGAAGGTGTACTGCTGATGTACATACATAGACCTTCAGTGTGTTTCAATACTAAAGATGCAGTAAGTTTTCTTTGTAGAAACAGTGTAATTGCATGGATCAGGCCAAGCAGCTTCTAAATATCATAGCAGTACTGAGCCAACAATGACGTACCTGTATCGGAGATGTCTACAGGATAGATTTTACTGTAGGCACTTACTGAGTATGTTGTACCTGAGAAAGACAATCTCATTGTATCTGTGATGACTAACTTATTCAAATAGTGATACATTTACTATTATTGCAATGAGTGATCTATGCCACTTATGGACACAGTGTAATTTTTTTAACAGTTGTTTCATACTCAGGCTGTATGCCTAGTGTTTGGGTTTGCCACACTTCTGTCACTGATGCTATCAAAGTGATAACTGTGTTAATTGTGGTACAACAGGAATCAATTAGGTATAGTGTAGATATAAACAGAATGTCTTTTAGTATTGATTTAACTCACAATGGGATAAGTGTACTAGGACATCAGGGGTTATTCTCTATCACTGACTCTGTCAATTATAATCACACTAAGGTTTCGATGACTGTAATGATCAAGTTACACTGTTCATCTTCATGAGTTCATATTCACAGCCATTCTCCAGTAACTAGACAGTGTATGGTGTAACTGGGTGGGACACTGTGTTGCAAAGCTGCTGCAGTGCCTAGAAGAGGGAGAGTATCTACTCATAAAGACAATTAAGCAATAAGGCATGACCAACAGTTATGTTAAATGGTCTGTTAATCACCCTGTAGGGGTTTAATGTTGAATGAGGCATAGCGAGTGCCACATGTTGCTAGACAGTGATAAACTGACCATTAACATAATACCTGGGAGTGGCTTATTGCTATCATAATAAAACTGTTTTTTAAACAGCATTAAACCATGTTCATCATATGGTTAGGCTCTACATGTATCTTAATAAAACTAAACATAAGGCTGTTACAATGTTTACAGTCAATTAGAAAGTTGCATTTCTCAAACCCTTGTTATAATCAGAGATATTATACCAGTAAAACTCCTTGGTTTTGCTCAACTCTGTTGCTCAGGTGGCCCACCACATGTGGTGTGGTCTGGTGTGGAGCATCGGTAAGTAAGGCCATGCAACTACTAAGTGTGATGCGTTGTGTGCAGTTGCAATCAGGATGTGTACATTTGGTATACATGGCCTCAGTTTTGCTGTTGATCTCCACTGAGCATGCAGTACCTGGTCAGGTGGGTGGGGATGTCTCGTAGTACATTTAGACAATTGTTTGTTATTTCTGTCACCTGCTGCTGGATGTCTGTCATTGGTTGTGTTGACTTCGTCCTCCCCACACTTGCATGTGTGTGTGTGTGTGTGTCTGTGTGTGTGTGTGGTGCTGGGGGGGGTGAAGTCGGAGTTAGGGTTTTCAACCCTAACAGCGAATTTCCTCACTTTTGTCGCTGTGGAACAACCCTAACTAATGCATTAAACAGAGTTTTTTGCCTCTAATTTCCCTTCTTTTTGAGAATGATAACGAGAAATAGTGAATGTAATGCAGCGGCGGGTGCACGGGGCCCATGATGTCTTGCGGCATAGTAACAGGAACAGCAACACAAACAGAAGTGCTAACAGTGGCGCACATGGTAACGCAAGCGCAAATGAGAACAGAAAGGGGAACGCACACGGTGGAGTAGACGGGAATGGTCTGCCACGTGATGTGTTGTCACATAGTAACATGGTGCCTGCAAACAGAAATGTCAATGGGCATGGTGACGCAAAGTGAAACAGAAAGAGAAACACTACTGTAGACACAAATGGCAAAAATAACAGAAACACAAGCGCAAATGAAAGCATGAGGATATAGCGCACATGGTGGCGTGAGCGTCAGCGATGATGAAAGCATACGGAACATAAAGCGGAAAGACAGCAGGTAACAGTAATGTAAGCACACAGGCTGGTTTTCCCAAAAACTGCATAAAGAAAGACAGTGAGTACAAAGAATGTGTGCATAATAATGGGTATCGGAGCAGAAAATGAGGACTTGGAATACTAAATAGGTTATATCTCAGGAACCATCTGACGTGAAAAAAATTTAAAAGTCATATGATTTATGACTGTCCTGGCTAACTTTATACTTAGCCCCATTAAGGGGCTAAGTGTTTTCGACGAAAAGTCTGTATCTCGCTACCGTTTCCGAGATACGGGCCCTGAAAAGTGCGTGAACGCTGTAATGTTATCCTATGGGAAAAAGAAAGTTCGAACACCATAACTTTGCTCTCCTGTAATATTTTTCACCAAACCACCGAAAGGCACATCTGTGGCTGGTTGGCTGTCTTACCTCCAAATTTCAGGAAAAAAGACCAAACCATTATTTTGCAGCAGGATGCCAAATGATTCCTGTAATGCGTTGGGCGCCGTAATGTTTTCCTATGGGAAAAACCATCAACTTTGGAGTACCATAACATTGCCGCCATGTAATATTTTTTCAATACAACACTGAAAGGCACATCTGTGAGATGTTGGCTGCGTTCCCTCCAAATTTCAGCCCAAAACTCCTAACCGTTCTTTGCAGTGCAGTGCCAAAGAATTGCTGTCATTTTCCCACAGACTAGAAAACTACTGTCGCAATTTGCGAAAGCTTTTGCAAAAATTTGCGACACTTTCATGAGCACGAAAGTATTTTGCAAAAGTACTTTTTCCAGAAATTTGAAAAACATATTTCTGGGGTGTTTTACCCCAAAATAAAGACATAGCTAGCATCCTCAGGGTCCGACTAGGTGAATACAAAAAGAATTAGTTTGCTAGATGGTCCCAAATTTAAATGCCAAGCATTTTTCTGATCATCAACTGAAAACAAAATGGTGGATTTAGAAAGTAAAATGCATTTGCGAAAGTGTTTGAACTTTTTGTTAACTTTTCCCATTGACTTATAATGGGAAATTGTTTTTTGAATAACTTTTGAACTGTTTAATATTTTTTCACCAAATCTTTGAAAGGCACATCAGGGACCCCGGCCACACGTTTCCTAAAGATTTTGGGCCGGTCATGCAAACCGTGCGACCTGTAGGTGCGACCGTAGAATTACAGAAAAAGCGTAAATGCGTGCGCAGATCATGCTTAATAACTCTGCAGCTGTGTATCCAACTGGTACGAAACTTGGCAGATGCCAAGGCCTGTGGTTCTTGATTGTGTATTCCAAATTTCAGGCAAATCTGTCAAACAATTGCAAAGTTATTAAGGTGCAAACTTTTGGGATTTAACATAGAAATGGCTCCTCAACCCTAACTATGGTAGCACTACCGTGCTACCATAATATATATATACGAATCTCTCCCTATGGAATTTTCTTTTGTATCATGAGATCATTGTTATCAGTATGTTGTAACATTACTCTATGTTTTGGTGGAAAGGATATGAGTTAAAGATGGGATGTGTAGAATGTATTATCTTGATGGAATTGCTTATGATGAAAATGTAATAAAACTTTCTATAAAAAAAAACAGACTGCCAGCAGAAGTGGCGGAGGCAGCTACCCTTAATGAGATTAAACACAGTTGGAGCTGGGCAAGGGGGCTCATAGCCCCTAAGTGGGACAGCAGGGGTTTGAGGTTGGGGTAGCAGGGTATGGGATACAGCCCAACAGGACAGTAGGTCAGTGGGAGTGAGGTAATATACTAAAGGCAGATTAGATGGGCCTTTGGTTTCCTTCTGCTGTCAAAGTTCTGTGTTTCTTTTGTTACAGCTGAATGACTACTGTGCTTGATCTCTTGCGTAATGGTTCAGAGCTCTAATCATGGGAGCACACTTCCTTAGCCATTGTTGCTATTACTGTACTGTAGGTTAACCTCCTGTCTGTGTTTGTTGACTAAGCAGTTAACTTGCAAACATAAAAAATTGAAATGACTAGAAGGGAGATCTGGGAAAAGCATGCCCTTTTGTCTTTCAGCAATTTTGTTTACAATTTCATTTACCCAGTATTTCCCAACAGAGGTGTGATACCTAGAGCAACTGATTAATGCAACACATAACATATGCTAGACCACAGAATCCCAGTCCAATCCTGAAAGTAGGCTGTCAAACTATCAGTGCAAGCCTAGAATTTCAAAGCTTGAAAATAAACAGATTTAGTTCAGTTGCCATATTGGTCCTTGTAAGAACAGGTTCAGAAGCAAATGGTTTGATACCTTTCATTGGACCAACTTAGATATTACAAAAAGAACATCCAATAAGTCAATAAGTCTTTGTACTGCTTATTACATGTCTGTAAGTCAATGATTATATGACTGTAACTAAAAATGATGACTGTTGCACACGCTGACATGGAACCTTTGTGAAAGAGCCTCGGCTCAAAGGTATTGTAATCCTAGAAATAAATAAATAAATGGTATCAAACTATCTGCTTCTGGATTAAAGCTTGAAAATAGAATTTGACTATTTCATTCATGGGACATCAGTAGTAAAACATTGTTTTCAGTGATGCCTGTATGTAAGCAATAAGGCACAATAGGGACAACAGGTGACTTGGGTTAATACATACCCACATGTGTAATGAAGCAAAAGAATACGTGTGCCAAAGTGTCTTCAGCACCTGGAAGGTCATTAACCCCAGACAACATACACCCTGGAGTGTCTAATTGTGCTTTTAAAATGGGTAACATACACACAATTAAGAAACAAAAATAAATGGTTATTTCCTTTGATTTTGGTATTTATTCTGATTTTTTTAACAAAATTTAAAATAGTGCCTTTTGTTACAGTACTTATGGTCTTGTAATATGGTGTTGCAACAGTGGCTAGCTAGGTGGCCCAATGGCATCATGAAACATTCAGAAGCTTTCTCCATGTTGCACAGTATGTCTCTTGACTAGAACCTAAGCTAGAGCCTCTATGTGTGCTGACTCCACAGACAGAATTCTGTAAAGTGATATCCTGCTTACTGAATTGTTTCTTTGCTGCAGTTGTGCAGAATTGATTTCCGATTTATGCTGTGTTTGCTGGAGGACTATGGGATATGGTGTGAGTCAAAGATTCAGTTTAGTTTTGTTGCCGGAAGTGGCTGAGTACATGCAGCTGTAGAGGGAAATGAGTAGGGAAAGATTTGTATTAGTGTGGCTGTATTGTGCAGTCTAGTATGAGTTGTACAACATTTTGGCCAGCATGGCTGTACTGTACATTCTCTTACGATCTTCATTATTTAAATAAAAAAAAAGTGCCACAAGTGTAGGGTCTGGGGGGAAAGATTAAGGGAGCAACAAGGAAAGTAGGAGGATATAGGAGCAGGACAGGCATCACCACATCTTGGATAAGATAGATAGATGTCCCTCGCAGATTCAGTGCAAACAATCATGCCTCTTTATTGAATTGTGCCAAACCCAGATGCTGCACCACCTGATGCATTTTGGATCATAGGTACTGTAGATCCTTTGTCAAAGGTGAAAATATAGTATTACAGGAGGTGTTTATATACTGGTAGCCAGTGATGACATCATATTCCTGTATTGTGTTATGTTTCTTATCCATGGCACTCCAGACATTACATCATGGGTTCCAGCCCACCTGATAGGCTAGTGTAACTGCCCTATCAATTTGGGATTTACTATAATGTATTCCTGGGCTCCTTAATGCCCACTGTTAGGTTGGTGTCATGTCTTAAGCAGTTCTGTTCAATTGTGTGAGAGTGCCCTATTGAGCCTCTGACCTGTCCCTTTAAGAGAATAGCTGAACTGTGTTAAGTGAATGGTCTGTGCCGGGTCCGAGTGATTTAGGGCTTGTGGCCAGTCAGGCAGTACTCGATTTTGTTCCATTCTGCAGTTGCTACTTGCGCAAAGGGAGCCTAAGTCTGAACTGTGCTTATTTACTGTTTGTGAATTGTTATATTAGAAATAGAAAAGTTTGCCTAACCTGCTTCATTTGCAGATCGGTCATTTGGATGGGAGCCACTATGTTAGATCCAGGACTTACAGTAATGGACAATAGAACCACTGGGGACCTAAATGGATCCTGTCCCCAGGGGTCTTGTGGGAAAGAAAACTAGTTTTTGCAATTTTACTGTCGGCACCTAAATTGGCCTGGAGGGGGAGCCCAAACTGTGACTGGCAGCTCTTTCAGCCTATCGAATGCCTGGATTGACAAATGTCCCCAGAGAGACAGCAGACAGTGGATCAGTTAGAGCTGGAGGTTAAAGTGTGAACAGCTCGAGCTTTAGAGCAGCTGCTCCCAGAAGGAGGGTAGGGGAATCGGCAGGAAGAGGCAACTTGCCCTCCTGCCACCTTCTCCTGCATTGAACTGCCTGTTTGGACCTGTTCGATTGTAGCCTGGAACTGCAGCACAAGGGAAGAAGAAGTTTGTTAGTGCAACTTGCGATTTGGGCCAAAGTCTTGCTCCTGAAGCGATCTGCCCAGTTTGTGTGGGAAACATACTCGGATTGACAGGTTTGCATAAAAAAGCTGTTGATTTGCAACCGGACTAAATCTGAACTGTTGTCAGAAGTAGTTATTGATTTAAATGTGTTAAATGTGTTTTGTGGGTCGAGATTTTGATTCTCCACAAAAGAACCTGTTATGCCAGCTGGAGGCTTCACCAGAAGAAGATCACAAACTTTGCCAGACTGCTCATCCTGCCTGTGAGCTTGCCAATTCAGCCTAGGCCGCTGCTGTATCACCAGAAAGTGTTGCGGCAAGAGAAGGGCTTGAGGATCCAGCCCCTGCGCAGCAACAACACGCAGGTTGCGGCCACCTGGAGGAAAGGCCGTGAAGAGAAGGTGTGTTGTGTCAGCCCTATTTCCTCCAAACTTCCCTGTTATCATCACGAGGTCTCCATATTTCCTGCCCTACAACGGATTCCTGATAGTGTGAGTACAAACCAGGGTAGCTCGCTACAATGAAAGCTTAAATCACTGTGGTACCACCTAATTGTCTTCATTTATTGGGTTTGCAAAGTACTGTGCAGACTGGCTTGGATTACAAATAATCTGGGTGTTTTACAAGTTAACTGCTTTTCCTTACATCAAGGGCCCAACATCAGCTACAACACTGGCCACCCCGGCAATGCCTCTGGCTAGCCAGATTTACCATCCTGGGTAGCCAGTGTTTTGTGACTGTTAGGTTGGGACTAAGAGTGCATGCAATCACCGAACTAAATCAGATAGCTGATCGTTTGCCTAGATTCACACCTGCCTTGTTCACTGCCCCAAAATAAACCTGATTGTCTTGTTTTATGCTTAGCTGGCTATGTGCATATTATTAGTTGGGATACAGTATTAAGATTGTACTGCTGCATTGCTAACTTTATTTTCAGGGGTCTCCAGGGCAGTTGCAGCAAGTCCAGCCCTGGTGGTAAGTGTAAAGGTGTGAGCATATTGTTACTGTTTCCTACTGCTTGTGAATTTACTACTGGTGGTAGATACTATGCCACTAGGAAGATTGGTGGGTGGTTATAGCTTCCAGAGGGTTATACTAGAGCAGATAAGCAACCTCAATACCATTTCTGTGAGTGGAGGCACCTTGTTAGAGAACCCAGGCCCCTCAACCTGTGCATAGCCAAATAGGCATCGGTAGTAGCCCTTAGAATAGTGCCACCTAGGGGTTACACTAGTGATGCACAAGTGACCCAGGATCAAATTTCACAGTGCACCTCAGTTCCAGGAGTCCCTGTTCCCCAGTTTTTTCTGTGCATCTGAGAATGCTACAAGCACACCAGGAGTCCCTTTGTGTGTATGAGATTAATTATCTAAAGGTAGAAAGGTAGTTTATCCTCAGGATTGCTGGAGCAGCTGCACAGGGGAGGGATCTGGATGTCATTGTCCACCTAGGGACAAATGACCTGGCTAAGAAAGGGATTAGAGAAGTGCAGGAAGAGTTTGTGGAATTGGGGAGGGGTCTTAGTCAAGTAGCATGCACGGTAACCTTCTTGGAGGTGCTGCCCATCTATGGCATAGGAGAGGCTAGGGTGTTCTGCACCATGGGATTCAATCAGTGGTTGAAAAACTGGTGTGGAGCTCAGGGATTTAGCTTCATTGGGGACTGGGGTCCCAAATGTAGTGATGCAAGCCTATACTGGCATGATGGGCTGCATCTGTCTGGGAGGGGAACCAGGATCCTAGGTGATAGGTTTAAATGCTTCATTGGCAAGCATTTAAACTACCCAAGGGGGGAGGCACTGGAAAGGAGCAGGGAAATCCCTCCCCCCAAATAATCACGGTAGTAAGTGTGGCAGACACCAACATAGAGGTGTCGATAGGGAGAAGGGCAGGGGTAAATGGAGAAAGTGACAAAGGCAAGAAGGACAGGGATGGGGAAAAATGGAGTAAGGCCATCAGGAAATGGAGGGTAATGAGTACCAATGCCCGTAGTCTGGGCAACAAGCTCCCTGAGCTGGTGGCCTTGATGGAAGAGGGTTGCCTGGATATCATAGCAGTCACAGAAACATGGTACACAGAGAACCATGACTGGGATGTTAACATACCAGGGTACATAACCTACAGGAGAGACAGGCAGGGGAGAAGAGGGGGAGGAGTAGCTCTCTATGTAAAGGAAGGGATAAAAGCAACTGAACAAAAGAGTAAACAGGGAGGAGAGGAGGCACTGTGGGTCACCTTGGAGACTGGAAAGGGCACCACAATCCGCACAGGGGTTGTGTACAGACCCCCATGTCAGGGGGAAGGAATGGACAAGGATATGATGGAAGGCATTCTTAGAATGGCAGAGAAAGGGGAGATACTGTTGATGGGAGACCTGAATATGCCAGATGTTAACTGGAGCACATTTGCTGCAGCCACATCCAAGAGCAGGGCCATTCTTGATGCCCTACAGGTGGCAGGCCTCAGACAGCTAGTTTCAGAACCCACTCGTGAGGGAGCAATCTTAGGCCTCATACTCTCAAATGGTGGCAGTGAGAGGATCTCAGATCTAGAAGTGGGTTGCCATCTGGGGACAAGTGACCATCAAACAGTGTGGTTCATGTTAAACTCAGCTACAGAGTCAAGCCATACAAAAGTGAGGGTACTGGACTTTAGGAGGGCTGACTTTGGCAAGATGGGAGAGTGCCTCAGAAAAGTATTAGCAAACAGGCTAGAAGGAGGTGTGGAGCAACAATGGGGAATCATCAAAACTGCCATCACAGAGGCAACAAACCTTTGTGTGAAGCAAATAAACAAATCAAAATGAAAGAAAAAGCCACTATGGTTCTCAAGAGAGGTGGCTGTGAAAGTCAGGAAGAAAAAGATAGCATTCCGGAAGTATAAGAAAACACAGAAGAGCAGGACAGAGAGCTGTACCAGTTAAGGCAGAAGGAAACAGGGAGGAAAGTCAGAATAGCAAAGGCCCAAACTGAGGAAAAGATAGCCAACTCAGTTAAGAAGGGGGATAAAACCTTTTATAGGTACATCAGCGAGTGTAGAAAGACAAAGGGAGGGATAGTGATGCTGAATAGAATGAACGGTGGGTGGGCAGAGGGGGACAGTGAAAAAGCAGGGATATTGAATGAATATTTCTGCTCAGTATTCACAAAAGAGGAGGGGGAAGTGCCTAATCCAATTAACAGAAGCACTCTTGATAGGGAGGTCGATCCCAGTCCTTTCACAGAAGAAAGGGTTCTGCAAGAACTCCTAAAACTGAAGGTGGACAAAGCAATGGATCCTGATGGAATTCACCCCAGAATTCTAAAAGAACTAAGGGTAGAACTAGTGACATCGCTGACTACTCTCTTTAACAAATCATGGGAGGATGGTGTGGTACTCGAGGACTGGAGGAAGGCGGATGTGGTTCCCCTTCACAAAAGTGGGACCAAGACAGAGGCAGGAAACTACAGACCTGTCAATCTGACCTCTGTGGTAGGGAAAGTGATGGAGTCACTTCTGAAGGAAAGAAGAGTTGAGTACCTAGAGGCCAGTGGGGCACAGGACCCAAGGCAGCATGGGTTCACAGCGGAAGGTCATGTCAGATGAATCTAATAGATTTCTTTGACTGGGTGACCAAAGTAGTAGACCAGGGAGGGGCTGTGGACATGGCCTACCTAGACTTTAGCAGGCATTTGACACAGTCCCACACAAAGATTAATAGTCAAATTAACCAGCCTGGGAGTGGGTCCCAGGGTGGTAGCCTGGGTAAAACATTGGCTGCACAACAGGACACAGAAGGTAATTGTAGGAGGGAAGTGCCTAATCCAATTAACAGAAGCACTTTGATAGGGAGGTCGATCCCAGTCCTTTCATCAGAATTGTAAATGGAGTCCACTCTGAAGAAAGAGGGGTTACTAGTGGGTACCGCAGGGCTCAGTATTGGGCCCAGTCCTTTTAATGTCTTCATCAGTGACATTGCAGAGGAACTTGAAGGAAAAGTATGCCTTTTTGCAGATGACACAAAGATCTGCAACAGGGTTGATACACAAGGAGGCATGGAAAGGATGAAAAGGGACTTGGCAAGGTTGGAGGAATGGTCAGAGGTATGGCAGCTAGGATTCAATGCAAAGAAGTGCAAAATAATGCACCTGGGAAACAAGAACCCAGGGGAAGAATACACAATGGGTGGGAGGTAGTAACAACAACAAAAAAGGAAAGGGACCTGGGGCTAATCATATCAGATGACCTTAAGGTTAGCAAGCAATGTGAGAAGGCAGTAGGGAGGGCTGGGGGTATACTGGGATGTATATGGAGAGGCATCAGCAGCAGAAAACAGGAAGTTGTTATCCCTCTGTACAGACAGTTGGTGAGACCCCATCTGGAGTACTGTGTCCAGTTCTGGAGACCCCATCTCTGCAAGGACATAGACAGGATAGAGGCAGTCCAGAGGAGGGCAACTAAAATGGTGCAGGGTCTGCAAGAGAAGCCGTATGAGGAGAGACTAAAGGAGCTTAATATGTATACCCTTGAGCAAAGAAGGAGGGGAACATGATAGAAACTTTCAAGTACCTCAGTGGAATCAACAAAGTCCAAGAGGGTAGCATCTTTCAGAAAAGAGACGTGCAAGAACAAGGGGACACAATTTAAAGATCAAGGAGGGCGGTTCAGGGCAATGTGAGGAAGTATTATTTCACAGAGAAGGTAGTGGATGCATGGAACAGCCTTTCTGAGGAGGTTGTGGGGTCTAAAACTGTGGGAGAATTCAAGAATGCATGGGACAGACATAAGCAGGGGTGCCAGGTTTTAAAAAGTTTGTGGGTGCTCAGACTCATAATTAAAGGCTAGGGGTCTGGGGCCCCTAAGCCCCATAAGCTATAGGGTTTTCATGCTTTCTGGTGCATTTTGGTGGTTATTTTGATACATTTTGAATGAGTATGCTACCATCACAACTACTCCAATGTAGAGGATGCCAGGGTACCATTGGGGTTATCTGATGCCTGAGCAGGTGCTAAGATCAATAACAGAGTGCCCACCTGGAGGATCTTTCATACTCTCAGTTTTGCAAGCATGTCAGAGTACTGATGTTAGGTTGCAGATGCAGTGCCACCACTCAACAGTGTGCAAGTGTATCCTGAAGGGTTCTTAGATGCCTCCAGTTAAGGACCCATGGAAGAGTGCCTGGGTGGTGGGCTCTTTGCTGCCCTCACATGCTTTAAGGATGCCCTTAGTGATGGTTACAGACAGTGCCACCACTCCACAGGGTGCAACAGTGCCTTGGAGGCTCTTTGATGCCTCCAGGTGCTGCAAGAAGACATGGAAGAGTCTTGTCTTTTTTCAGCATCGAATGGAGGCAAACTAAAATCTCAAAGGGCATCCTCTGAGCACCTGGAGACATCAAAGAGCCCTCCAGTGCACTCTTGCACCCTGTGGAGTGGTGGCACTGTCTGCAACCTAAAATCACAATAAACACCCTTAGAGCAACTGGGGGCATAAAAGGACCCTCCAGGGCACTCTTCTATGTCTTCTTGCAGCACTTGGAGGCATAAAAGAGCCCCAGTCAGACATTCTCCTATGTCTTCTTTTAGCACCTGGAGGCAACAAAAAGCCCTCTAGGGCACTTTTGCACCCTGTGAAGTGGTGGTGCTGTGCCCTAAAATCACAAAGAACATCCTTAGAGCACCTGGGGGCATTGCAGAGCCCTCTACAGCACTCTTCCGTGGGTGAAGGGCTGTTTGATAACTCTATGTGCTGCAAGAAGACACAGAAGAGTGCCCTGGAGGGCCTTTCATGCCCCTGGTGTTCTAAGGATGTCCTTTGTGATTGCAGGTTGCGAGACAGTGCCACCACTCCACAGGGTGCAAGAGTGCCCTGGAGGGCTCGTTGATGTCTCCAGGTGCTAAAAGGACCGTCCTTTGAGATTTTAGTTTGCCTCCATTCTGTGCTGAAAAAAGACAAGGAACTTCCATGTCTTCTTGCAGCAGCTGGAGCCTGGAGGCATCAAACAGCCCTCCAGGAAACTCTTCCTTCCATGTCTACTTGCAGCATCTGGAGGCATCAAAGAGCTATTCTGGGCACTCTCAAATGTCTTCTTGCAGAACCTGGAGGCATCAAAGAGCCCTCCAAGGAAGAGTGCCATGGAGGGTTCTTTGATGCTCCCAAGTGCTCTAGAGATGCGTTTGTGACTTTTTGGATACAGTGCCACGCCACCACCCACAGGATATAAGAATGCCCTGGTGGGCTCTAGATGCATCCAGGTGCTGCAAGTAGACATATAAGAGTGCCCTGGAGGGCTATTTCATGCCCCAGGTGCTCTAAGCATGTCTTTGTGATTTTAGGTTTCAGACAGTGTCACCACTCCACAGTGTGCAAGACTAAGAGTGCACTGGAGGGCTCTTTGATGCATGATCCAGGTGTTGTAAAGGATGCTCTTTAAGATTTTAGTTTACCTCCACCAGGTGCTGCAGAAAGACAAGGAACTTCCATGTGTTCTTGCAGCACATGAAAGCAACAAAGAGGGCACTCCTGCACTCTGTGGAGTGGTGATGCTGTATCTTAAATCACAAAGGCAACCTAGAACACTTGGGGTATCAAAGAGCCCTCCATGGCACTCTTCCATTGCAGGTCTCTGATACCTCCAGGTGGTGCAAGAAGACATGAAAGAGTGCCCTGAATGCTCTGATGCCACCAGGTGCTCAAAGGATTCACTTAGCACGTTATTTATTTTAAAGTTGATAACCGGGAAAGGTACCATGATCAGAGCTCATTTCAGAAACGACCAGGGGAAGGGGGAAGCATGTGTCAGTGTAATGGTATTACAATTTTTTAGGACTAGCCAGGTCAGAAGCAGGAGTAATTGTAAGTTGCTAGAGACAGTTGCTGATGATTTTCAATAGTAAACATAACTGCAAATGCCATGAATGATTACACATTATTTAACCATATAGAAGGCGTTCTTACGAACTGTTGCTCTCCCAATAAACTCATCAGCTATTTTGTCCATGTCTAATGCATCAGTGTGTTCCTGATGAATGTGAAGCAGAGCAACACTATTTAAGCGTCTCTGTGACATTGTTGATGTAAGATATGTTTTCAGTCTCCTGAGTCCTGAGAAAGAACGCTCAGCCGTACAAGTTGATACTGGTACTGTCAGTAAGATCTGAATAAATTTTACAAACTCTGGCAGTAAATCATGAATGGCTTGTTTTTCTGTGATGACACAGTACACATCTTGCAATGAATCAACAGTTTTCCCACTAGCTTTTGCAATGTCAATGAACATGTCACGGTGTAGTTGCAGACGCCCTGCATCTAAGTCATTGCCATAAAAATTAGATATGGAATCTAATGGCCCTTGTCCTATCGCAAATTGTTCTGCATCTAACATAAGCTTCTGAGCTGGAGTCTGAAATCTATCTTTGACTGAAAGAACAACCTGATCAATCACTTGGAAAAATATTCTCCTGAAGTGGTCTTTTGGGGATGCATCAGTAACTGATTGAGAGCCATCATCTATATGACGAGGAACTTTAGCGTTGACGGAAGAACTGGTTCATCTAACTGCAGTTCCTCAGCTCTTCCATCCACTGTACTCCAGAAGTTGTCAAACTGCCCTCTGTATTGTTGCATAGTGTCGAGAAGAGTTTGAATCATACAATTAGCTTTAGAAATTGAAGAGAGGTTGCTTGAAGGGCTGTGTTTATGCTGTCACAGTGAGAGAAAATCTTAAAGAGAAGACTCAAGAAGAAAATCCTTTAAATGATCGTAGCTGTGCCAAGAACCCTCCTGTTTTTGCCCCACACTCCTGAGTATTCTCTGAGGACACACTGTCCAGAAATTCCAATAATGCTAAATAGTTTTCTAGAATCAATTTAAGCTATTTGCCTGACTGTCCACCTTGTTGGAGCAAATGGTCGTAAAGAGCCAGGCCTAGTGTCTTCCATACCGCTTTGTATGTTTTCAAAAAAAGTTAGCCGTTTTGGAGAGTCTCTAATGAATGTTATGAGTTCTCGTAACTGATTTAGTATGTCTCGACATTCTTGTATTTTGCTGATGCAGTCTTGTACTACAAGGTTCAAGGAATGTGCCAACAATGTAACGGAAAGGGCCCTGGGCTCAACAGCATTTAGCCTAGCCTGCACTCCAGAGGAATACCAGCCATAGTAGCAGTCCCGGCATACACATGCCCGCATTTATTTATACCCAAGTCAAAATGTAACAAAACGTCCTTAAGGATACTGAATAGTGTAGCAGCATCTACAGCTGGTGTTTCATGAAATCCTAAAAATGCTTCTTCAATTCCGAAATCCTCACTGACAAATCGAAAACAAATTGAGACTTGCGCATGAACAGTAATGTCTGTCGTCTCATCCATCATTACAGCAAAATACTGAGCTGCTTTGATTTTGGAAACAATTGTGTTTTGCACATCTTGTCCCATAATGTCCAGCATTTCATTCATTATGTCATGAGACAACCACCTGTAGCTATCCCTTAACAACCACTGCTGCAACTGTGGACAATCAGTTGCTCGCACTTTTAGCACTTGCATGTAATTTGAACTCTCATCTGTATGGCCCCTGATAGCAAGCCCCTGTCGGGCCAGTAATCTTAAAGTTGTCATCATTTTTAGAAGTGCAATCCTTGCATCTACTGCTCGCTGCCTACTGGCATCAGACATGATGCTGTACACATTTTGCTTGACATGTGTTTTCATTACAGACTCACTGTGGCAGCCACTTTTTTCATGGGATTCAAATCTTTCTATTGCCTTATGCCATGCACTATAACCAGTAACTGTGAATGCTTCATCAGCTTTTGTGGACAATGTGAGTAGTTTTTTCTCTCTTGCCTCTTTACACACTGAACAGAAAGCCTTTTTTTCAATGAAATCATAAAGTAACCATTTGAACCGGTCAAGCCACCTTTCTTGAAAGGTTCTGCCTTTTTTCTTGGTGACTACTAATGATTCCTGTCTTGTTTTTCCTTTTACAGACAGAGTGCTGCTGCTGCTACATGGCTCCTCAACATCGACCACGTCCACATCCCAAGCAATGTGAACTTGTGCAGCTGCTGTTTCCTCAGCTTCAGTCTCACAACTTGCTACGTCACTTGTTGATGGTGCTGCTGTTTTACTGCTTGCCTCACTCTGTTTAGCCTATGTTTTAATAAACTTGTCCATTTTAACTTACTCTGTGTGTTTCTCTTGTGTTGATTCAGAATAGGTTACACTGTTAGTTGCTGGTCTGGACAGAATATGATTAAAACATTAAAGTCAGTGGAGGTCAGAATAGCACTAGACAATCAGTTCACAGCACTTTGTTTTTGACACAAGGACCCCTCTTAAATCCTAATAGTCTGATTTATTTTGTTTTTTATTGGTTTTTGGATGATCAGACACTGAAGGACTGTCCAGACAGGACAGTAGGAGGACTATAACAGTACTGACAGGCTAGGTTAGTCTCAGCTGCTCACCCTCTCACACAGACTTCGCAAGCACCCACAGACAGAGCACTGCCTATTCACTTGTTGGAGAGCCTTGCACTATAGGGCACAGAAGACACCTCTGTGCAATCAGCACTCTGACTTTAATATTTTACATGCTACGGCCCGGGCATGACTAGACTGAAGTACTAGGCTGCACCCGACAGTCTCACACAGTCAGCTAACTTTGCTGCAAATAAAAGACAACCCACACACAGCCTGCCTGAGCCTGGCCCTCCTAGCCTGAACCCACTGCAAAATGTTTTTGTAAAAAATGCTGTTTGGTTTTACTAGTCTGTCCTGATTCCTGACTCTCTCTGACTGGCTGCTGGTGACTGACTGCACTGCACTGCAGACTAGTGTTGCCAGAAAATTTGTTTTTATTCTATTTCTGTACACTTAATCTTGCTTAGTTGCTTTGCTGCTATCACCTCCTCACCCAGCCAGAAACTCAGTGTCACAGACTACAGTACAGTCTGTGGTTGTGAACAATTACTAACACTCTGTCTCTGTGTGTCTATATAGTTAAACTGCAGTGCAGACTAGTTTTTTTTTAAGTTATAAGGTGGTCTTCTGCCTGTCTGCAACAGATCCAGCCAGGGCAGGTAGTCGGGGTACAGTACAGCACACCCTTGGTCCCTTCAGCTAGCTCAGTTCTTGACCGACGAGTCCGACGACCAGTAACGATTTCAGGAAAAAAAACGATCCTTGCTGCTCAGCTCAAACAACACAGCAATGGATTCCCCTCACTACGCGTGGTTGACTCACTCTGACTCTCCTTCACTCCTCATGTGATATGCAGGCTGGCAGCTTTCAGTTGAAGCTGCTCTCTACCTGCATCACATGACTGTCTCCTTGACAAGTCATGTGTCTATCGTCTTCTATCCAGGCGATTGGAGGAGCGAGTGAGTACAAGGCAGCGGCGCACAGCACGCAGGTTCGGGTGTCATTTCGACTTAGTGAAGCAACTCAAGAAAAGAAGCAACAACTTCCAACAACTTAAGTCTTGTAGACTGTAGTGTATAGCACTAGCTAGCAGGCTAGTAGCAGCAGGTGCCTGGTGGTGATTTATCTCTAGAGTCCAGAACCAGAAGACTACCCACCTCACAAAGTTTCTTTAGGTTAGGACTCCCTCCCAGCCCAGGCTCCTAAGACCCCAAATCTCCTATCCTGATTCTGAATCCTGAATGTTTTGTTCCTTTAATTTATTTAGGGCATTATTTTATATTTAATGGGGACTCTTGGGGACCCCAAGATTCCCCATTAAATATAAAAATAATGCCGTAAATAAATTAAAGGAACAAAACATTTAGGATTCAGAATCAATCAGGATAGGATAAGAGAGAGAGAAGAGAACTGTTTTGAAATTGGAACTTGAAGGAACAACATGCTGCTCCTAACTCTCTCTCTCTCTCTCTTGTTCTCTGAGTCTCGCAATCTCGCTCTCTGATTGTGACACACACAGACAGCAGCCAGCAACTATCACAGTCTGCACTCGACCGCAGAGTTCCCAAATCGCCAGGGGCCAGGGGCGGACGGAGTCCGGGACCCATACCTCTGTCTCACGACATATGGATGCTGGCTGGCTGGCTCCGTCCTAACTCTCTCTCTCTCCACCGCTAGTCTCTGACAGTGTGTGTGACACAAATTCACAATGATGACACAGCAGCAACCACCCTGTCCATGAGCACCCAAATCGGCCGGGTGGGACCCATACCTGAGACCTCATGTTGTCACAGGTCACACCCAGTCAGTCGAACTATCCGCCCGAGCCCGAGGAAGAGGGGTCCGATGTCCGAGGGGCCGCCTTGAAGCGGTGTGAGGTCCGCTCAGCGAGGAGAGGAAGAGGACAAAGGTCAGAACGGGCAAAGGCAGCAGCCAGCTGCGTGTTGTTTCTGCTAGTGCCAGTTTGCCGCTTAGGGGTTTATTTCATGGTGTTGAAAGTGATGGTCGCTTGTCGGTGGTCGGTCACTCACGCTTAAGTTCAGGCAAGCAGGCATAAAGTGGGGAAATGAAAAGGCAAGGACGCAAGGTGGAGGACAAAGAATTTGGGGGTGCTCATATAAACTTTGTGAGTGCTCAAGCACCCGGGCACCCGCGCTGTCGGTGCCCCTGGACATAAGGCAATTTTTGTGGGGGGTAGGAAGAAATAGGCTGTTGGTTAACTAGGATCTGCGGCCTATTCTGTAGGTGGGGAAATGGGCAGACTAGATAGGCCAAGCGGTCCTTATCTGCCATCAAAGTCTATGTTTCTATGTTTTTATGTAGACATCTTGGCTTTTGAATCACAGCTAATTTTCTTTCTGCTCACTTATCTCTTTCCCTACTGCTAGCATCTTCCCTCTAGGGTATTTAGCAGTAGAAGATTGTTTAATTGTTTATTTGAGGTATTTGTTGTGCTAACTGCTAAATCTAGCACAGCATCTACTAGGCCTTGCTCACAGCTGGTAGTCCCTTGCTAAGCTCAGCTGGGCTTACAGCTCAATACCTTGATTTATTGTTGTCAGTCTTTTTCTAAATTTATATTTTTATCAGTTTTTAATCTAGCTGCTGGCAGGCAGCAGTAGTTGCATGTGTTTTTATTTTCTGTTTGGCTAGCTGTATAAAATTGTTTTTGATAGCAGTGACTTTTCCCACTACTGTTTTAGCTAGCAGTACTTTGATAATTTATTTCTGAATATTTCTGAACATGTCGTATGTTCGTATGAATGTGGATATGTTATGTACAGCATATGTGGTCACCGTAGCAGAGACCGCGTCGTGCTGTTTGCACTAAGGTTTAATTCTCATCCAAAGTAGAAACCCAAGTGAGGAGAGGCCACCAAGCTCATTTATTGCAACTCTTCTCTTGCAGCTCGCATGCGTCCTTTGGTTCTGATGCGGCTCTCCCCTCCCAAGTGGGGACTGCATGGCCCCGTGGCCTTCCAAGGATGGTGCCACCTCCCCCTCTAGCAGGGTAGCGCATTGGAAAACTGCTCTGCTAATACAGACATGGGGAGATTAATTCAGGCCCCTCACATAGCAGCCAAAATTCCTCCTATTAGTGTTCTACCTCATGGTCCTCAAGACCCCTTCCTGTAGTGGCCTGGCGGGCCACGAGTGCGATTCCCGTCCTCTATTCGCTTTCACACAGAATGTGCTGGGTCCATGGCTGCCTCCTCTGGAGCGAGTAGCACTCCACATGTTCACTATCAAAATGTTCTACAAGTGGGTCAAAAGTGGAATATTGTTGCTTGTTGCTTCATGTGGCACTAAATGTTTTAAGCAATGAGGGTGAGAAGCAGAAATCAGGGAAGGCAACAAGGCCATTTTTGGACCACACCCTTCATTATCACATGTGTGGATGCCATGTAAGGGCCCCTCACTACCACAGCTGCCATTTTGTTGCATGTCTATTTGGCACATATGCAGCTCAATTAGAAGCTATATTTGTAGTCCTAATCTTCACAGGACTACATGCTAGCATTCACTGAGCAGCTCGGCCATTTTGTTCCCTTTATTCTTTGGTTCGCTGGATATAATAGCTCCTCTGGAGGAAGAATAAAAAAATGTTAATGCATATTTGTGTTTAACTACATTCTGGGAGATCTGGGCAAATATGAACTCTCTTCACTGATTGGAAAGCCTTCCCTGGGTATGCTGCCTTGTCTGGGAGCTACAGCCATCTCCACATAGGCACCCTGTTACGACAGATATGGAAATAATTTTAAAATAATGCATATGCATATATTTGGGCTGATGAAGCTGTATTTCATTTTCAGTGTTCGGTGGGGAGCTCTTATTCTCTATTCCCCAACTGGACACTTTATGTCCATCCTGGTATCCAGAAATCACTCTGTTCTTCTCTCATCTTTTCAGATCGAAAAGGCTAAAAAATGCACTTCGAGTAGTGCCACCTTGTTGCCCCACAACACAGGACCTCAGTGCCCCACCTGTTTACACAATGAGGAGGAATCATCCAGAGAACAATTTTCTTCAGTAGAAATGGACAACCAAGGCACAAGCAGTTTAGGGTGGATGAACCCAGGGGCTCTGCTTATACAAATGCAACAGGCCACTGTGGCCATGATGGAGAGCCAACAGAACTTCATGCTCAGAGTAATGGAGACGCTAGAATCCCTAACAAAGCGAGGTCGGCTTCGCCACCTGGCCCAACCCCAGTGCCAGATTCACACCCCTCAACCAGATGGCATTCTGACAGAGCACCAAACAATCCAGATAACACCATTCCATCACCAAGAGGGATATGAAACTGGTGAGACACTGGATGATGAGGAGGACATAGATTCAGAGGAGGAAAATGGAAATTGAACAGGAGGCACCTTCCTGACCTCAAAACTCTGTTAGTTTGATCTAGTCCCAGGCCTCTTGAAAGCCATAAAATCCACTATGGGGTTCGAGTTTGAAACTCAAAACCAGAATCAAAGCTCAATTCCATGATCTAGCAAAAACTTAAGGTGAAGGAAGATTAAGAGAGTTAGAAATATCACCTTAGGAATTATATAGGACAAGGCTGACTTATTAACAATGTACAAGATCTCCAAGGATAATAATCTAAGGTCAGATCTGGGCATTGTTTGTAATAACAGAGCCATAACACTGAGAAGTCATGCTTTCCAGCTAGTGTAAACACATGCTAGGAGTAACTCCAGAAAGTTTTTCACACAGAGGATTGTTCCTCTCTGAAATACTCTCCCAAAGAAAATAGTGGAGGTGGACTCTCTTGGAGTGTTCAAAACGAGACTGGATCACTATCTTTTAATCAGATAGGCTTGGACTAATGCCCCTAATGCGATATGCTCATTTATGGGCTTATGGTCTGTGTCTTCTGTTTATCTAGACCTTTCCTAGTATGAATCCCAGTATGAATCCTTTCCAAGCTGTCCTGCTATTGACGACATATTCACCAAGGGTGGGAGTCCACAGAACCAGGTTATCTGTCCGAAAGAGACACTTGGACAAGATGTACCCAGTACTGGAGGAGAAGGTCAAATTCTGGTGCAATGCCCTGGCTTTTGACCAACAGATAGTGGCCCTAAGCAAAAAGACTGTGCTACAATGCGGCACCATTTCACTAAAGGACCCCACAGACAAAAAGATCGAAGATATGCTCAAAAAGCTTTTCAAAATTACAGGAATGGTGGCTAGAGCTGCCAGCTGTCTACTCCACCAGGGCCCACATACAGTGGCTAGAAAAGCTGCTGGAAAAATCAGACCCAAAAACCAGAGAGTATGAACTATTGGAATGTACCCTTGACACGGCCAAGTATCTGGGGGACATGGCCATAGATACACGTAAACTAGAAGTCAAAGCCTGAGCCCTAACTAACAGAGCCAGAAATGCATTATGGCTCAAACTCTGGGAAGCAGAAAATGAGTCAAAATCCCTACCACAGAATCTGCTGTTTAGAGGAAACCATGTTTTTGACAAAGGTCTCCAAGAGTACCTTAAGCAAAAGGAGGAAGGGAAAGACTTATCAAAAGACAAAGATAGAACCACTTATTTTCCTTCTGGCTGATGTAAGGTTTTGGGGAAACAGTAGATTCCAACAGACTCAAAAACAAATTTACCACAACACCAATAACTCCTTTCGAAGCAGAGTATACAATAACAACTATAAAAACTCCTCCCATGCCAACTACTCTACTTTCAGGGGAAAGAACTCCCACTTCAGAGGCAGAGGAAGAAAGTCTTAGCAACAGTGACTGCAGCATCACAGCTGATTCAGCATCACTTCAGGAACAGCAATATCCCCCAGTGGGGCAAAGACCAACACTATTTCAACAAGAATGGCAATAAACCACCTCAGACAGATGGCTTCTAGAGGAAGTATTCCAAGGCTACGCCATAGAGTTCTTGCAAAAACCAGACACAGACTTGTCCTGTCACCTATAGCAAAGAGAAGAGCAACTGTTCACCAGGTACAGGATATTCTGTGAGACTTCATACAGAACAAAGCAATTCAAACAGTGCCAGACAATGAGCAAGGTACGGGAGTCTATTCCATTTTCTTCCTGGTACCCAAAAAGAATGGAGATCTACACCCAATCTTGGACTTAAAGTTCCTGAACAAATTTGTCACCCCACAGAAATTCAAGATGGAAATGCTCAGGTCATCGCTGAGGAGCATACAGGTACGTAACTACCTATCCTCCATCGATTTAAAAGATACGTACCTCTACATCCCAATCAGACCAAGCCATCATCAATGCCTGCATTTCCACATGCTGGGGTAACTCTTCTAGTACCAGGCCCTGCCTTTCAGGCTCACATCAGCACCCATGGTGCTCACAAAAGTATCCATAGTCCTTGCAGCACACCTCCGGGAACAAGGCATAGATATTATACCCTACCTGGATGACTGACATACATTCATGCACCAGCACACAGTCACAGAAGGACACAGAGTTAGTTGCTCTTACTTGTCTTTTTACTGTTTAGTCCTGACGGCACTAGCGGAACAGGGTTGGGTAGTCAACCATTCCAAAAGCTTACTTCGACCATCTCAATGGATAGAGCACCTAGGGGCATAAATCAAAACATCCGAGGGAAGGACAAGACCATTCCAAAGTGGATAGACACAAGTGTCATCCTAGTCTGGGCCCTCAAGCCCAACACTCACCCAATGATGGGTCAGGTATCCCAGGTCCTTGATATATGGCTCCATGCATCTATCTGTGCCCTGGGCCAGATGGAATATGCACCCTCTAGAGAACTGTGTTCTGTTCCAGGGGTCCCCATTGAGGACAACTTGGTAGAGAAGATTCACATGCTGGAATCAGTCAGAAAGTCATTGCTGTGGTGGACCCAGCGATGCTGTCTCATGCTAGGCTGTCCACTAGAACTGACTCACGAGGTGATGGTGGATACCAACGACAGTCTGACAGGTTGGGGGCATGCATGAATGATTCATCTGCCCAGAATTGGTGGATGACATCAGAATCAAAATTGTCCATCAACATACTGGAAATGATAGTGACTTACCATGCCCTATGGACAATCTGTCGGTCAATCTGTCCTGATTTGATCTGACAACAAGGTCACGGTGGCTTACATAGGCATACAAAGCAGGACCAGAAGCAAAGCCATGCTAAGGGAAGTGACAAGAGTGTTGCTATGAGCTCAGGCCAACCTCACTCATATCCACACTGTCCACTTGACAGGCAAGCTAAATGACAAAGAGGACTGGCTCAGCTGGCAACAAGCTCACTCGGGGGAGTGGCAACTACATCCAGACATTTTCAGGATGATACAAAGAAGATGGGGCTCAATCCCAATGGACCTGATGGCTTCCGAGTTGAACACTCAGGTGAACAGATGCTTCTCCAGATACAAGGAGAAGCAGGCTCTAGGAGTGGATGCCCTATTGCAAGCCTGGACTCTAGACTGCTCATATGTCTTTCCACCTATCTCCCTAATACCGCAATTCCTGATAAAGATCCATCTATCATGGAGACTCACCATCCTCATAGCACCCTATTGACCAGGAAGAGACGGGTTTACATCAGCAATGGTCATGGCTCTGGACAGGTGGACGCCCCTTATTGGTGGCACATGCTACCCAGGGCCCAATGATTCACCCAGCCCCAGGCATGCTCAAGCTATTGGCCTGGCTCCTGAAAGGCAGAGATTGCTGAGCACAGCTTACATGACTTGGTCACCATGACCATTTTGCTATCCAGGAAGACATCCACTACATCCACGTACAACCAGCAGTAGAACATTGTTTTGTCCTGTGTGAAAGGATAGATATCAACCTGATAAAGGCTGACATGTCTGTGATCTTGTATTTACAACAGGGTCTGGACAAGGGGCTATCCCCCTCCTCCCTCTGAGTACAGCTTTCAGCAATAGGAGCAGCCTTGGGCCAGGTCAGGCAATCCCTCCCAGGGGCTTACCTGAATGCCATCCAATTTCAAAAAGTAGCCAAAACCATTCATCCACAGAAACGGTCACCCGTGGCACCCTGGGATCTTACACTGGTGCTCGATTCCCTGGGTGCCCCACCTTTTAAGCCCATGCATGAAGCCCAACTTTACTGGGCAGGCCTAAAGACCTGATTTCTTTTGGCCATTTGCTCAGCTCACAGATTCAGTGAGCTGGGAGTCCTTTCCTGTAGGAAACAGTACACAGTCTTCACCCTGCAGGGGGTCTCTTTGATGACGGAACTTGCATTTCAACCCAAAGTCATCTCCAACTTCCACACAGAGCAAACAATTGAACTCCCAACATTCTATGGACAATCACAACAGTGTAATGTCCCATCCCCTCACCCCTACATGTTAGGAATGCACTGGCATAGTACATTGCTAGAACACAGTCAATATGCAAATCTGAGAGAATGGCTGTTATCACTCAAGGCCACAAGCAAGGAATGGCAACTTCCAAAGCAACTATCACAAGCTGGCTGAAATAGACTATCCAGGAGGCGTACACATCAAAAGGCCTAGTGCCATTAGAGGGCATAAAAGCCCATTCAACTAGGGCAGTGGCCACATCCTTGGTAGAAAGAGCTTGTGTATCTGCAGAAGACATTTGCAGAGCGGCAACATAGACTTCAATTCACACCTTCGCAAGACATTACAGACCTGAGAGTCTATACAAAGAGCTACTTTTACTAGTAAAGTTTTATTGGCAGCATGTCCTACCAGTTTCCACATTGATCACTCTGACCTATCCTGAGGGAATGGTTTGTACTGCTACTTAAAGGGACACTGTCAACCCCTTAGGTCTCAAAGTGTCCCTAGTTTAAACACATTTAATGATTGCCAACATTCTGTAAAGATTGATGATGTAGCTGGTAGTTTGATTCTGATTTTTGTTTCTTTAAAAAAGTGAAAAACAGACCACCCACACAAAAACAGGTTTGTTTACATTCCTTGATCAGCTCCAGCTGTGTCTCTCCTGGACTTGGGAACACTCATAGCACAGTCTAGCCGCTCATGATGCAGTGGGAGTTTAGAAGGCTATTGCATCATGAGTGGCTGCACTGTGTGGGTGTGTTTCTAATGCAAGAAAGTATGCAGTAAGAACAGATCCAGGATTGTAAACAAAACAAAGCTGTTGATAAACATACATTATCATGCTTTTCAGTTCTACTAAACAAGGAGACAGACAAAACAAACAGCAACATCAATGAATTTTAGAGAAAGTAAGCAATCATAAAATGTAGGTTTAAACTAGAATAATATGACAAAAACAGGTTGGCACAGTCCCTTTAAGCAATCCGTGATGTAATGTCTGGGGTGCCGTGTATAACAAACAACACAATGGGTGTTTACTCACCTGGTAAAGGTGATTGTGTTAGTTTGTATCCATGGCTCTCTATGGCCCTCCCTTCAGAACGATCATGGCAGAAACCTTCCTGCTTATTGCCTTAGGTCACCTGGCTTGCTAGGCCTTCAGGTAATCTCAGAAACCAGTACTGCCATAGTACTGTCTATAACTAATTGATACTGATTGGTCATATTGTCACAGTGTCAGTGGCTCAATAGGCAGCACACTCGCCTCTGAGGCCGGGAGATCAGAGAGCTGTGGATTCAGTTCCCACATCTGGCACTTGAGTTAATATCCCAGTACTGACACTGTAGTGCAGCATGTGAGGGGTGCTACACTTCTGAGGTGCCGTCTTTTGGATGAGATGTTAAACCGAGGTCCCATCTGCCTGGATTGGTGGTAGTTCAGGTGGATGTTAAAGATCCCATGGCATTTATTGAAAAGAGAAGGAATTTCCCGGTGTCCTGGCCAAAATTTCCCTCATTCACTAAAAATACCACCAACAGGTTAATCTGGTTCAAGGTCAGTTGGCATTCATCTGTATCCCCCCTCCCCCTGGGTCGTGCCTGAAAATAGGCAGGAATTGTCTAGTCCTTTTACCTGGTCAACAAAAACTAAATAAATATTAAGGCTGATTCATTGGACAAAGTGTGCGGAGTGTTTGTTGGCCACATTAGGTGATCGAGTTTTAGAATTGTAGTAATAGGAAATAAACAAGATTACGCTTTTCTTCATCTAAAAACTAGTCTATCTTATTTTCTATGTGTGGTTCAAATAGGAGGGTGGCTAGGAATAACCATTATTTCAGCTATGGAAGCATTGAACTGGAAACAGGGACTCCTGGGACCAAGGTATACTGAGAAGTTTGATCCGGGGTCACATGTGCATCACTAGCCCATCAGGTGGGCTGGAACCCATGATGTAATGTCGGGAGGGCCATGGATACAAACACAATCACATTTACCAGGTGAGTAAACACCCATTACCTCGAATGTAATGCTATGCTTTTCATTGACACATCTTGTTTTGTATACTTTTCTTCTTGTATTACAATTCTGGCTGCTCTGTATGTATCTGTGTAACTGTACATCACTCTGAATAAGGCACCATGCTTTTGTATGTTTTGTTTTGGCTCCTTGTAGTGTTTATATATCTGTGCTGTTTGTGCTTTTGTTTAGGAGCAGGAGAAGGTCTTGAGAAAATCAGCTTTGGGGATTATACACTGATTAAACAAAGCAGGAAGAAAGAGTAAAAAGTTTGAGAAATACTCTTAGGGCCAGATATTCAAAACTTTTTCCCAGTGCTAAATTATCACAGCCCAGCATGCTAAATTAGCCTGGAACCAATAGCCTGCTATATTCAAAAGGAATAGCCCGGTGCTAAACCTGCTGAATATATCGTGCAATGGAAGCCGGGCAAACTGGGCTGGCAGTGCAGAGCTAAATTAGCCCGAGAAGTAAGACAGCACTGAATATAGCCAATAAGACAGCTCTGAATATAACAGTCAGTCAGTCAGGCAATGCAAACACCCACAGGAACACAGTGCAGAGGTGAGCCTGCTGCGCCCTGGAGCACACGCAAGTAAGTACAGCCCTAAATGTGACATCAAGAGTGGACAGCAGTGCAAAGCCCAGAATATGATACACACACAGCCATGGCAATGCCCAGTAGTATCCAGGACCCATGAATGGAAACCAAAGCACAATAGATATCCATGAAAAACCCCATGCACCCAAAACCAACATCGGACACAGTAAAGTCATGAAAGTGGAATTAATAAGGTACAAAGAACATATAAAGGAAACATCAAAACCAACAGAACAGCAATAACAAGAACAACAATATATACAACAAATACTGATTAAGTGAACACTAAATATACTACAACTACTACTAGCTACTACTACTAATACTATGACTGCCACTACTGCTATAACTACTACTACTGCTGCTACTAATACTGCTACTACTACAACTACTGCTACAATCACAACTACTACTAGAAACTAACACCAACACATCTAATACTACTATCACTACTACCACTAAACACTAAACTACCACTACTAAAACAACTACAACAACTACAAGTATTAATAACTCGAAGGAAAATGGAAGGAAAGGGGAAGGGGACACAGACATCAAACAGGAACAGAAGGCAACAGCAAAACCAGCAGTCCAGTAAGGGGGGGGGGAGAGCAAACGGAAAAGGAGACATCCTCAATGCTGCATGCTGGATGGGTCTTGCAGCTGTGCCTCCAGGGCTGCAGCCACCCGATGTGTCTCCACAAACACCACCTGCTATTCAATAATTGTCATCTGTTGACGGACCAGGCGGCTTAGCAGGTCATCCCGCCCCTCTGTCTCCTCAGGCCGTGAGGCCACAATGAGCTCTGACCCAGACCTACAGGAGTAAGGGGACCATGTCAGGATGGTACTCCAACAAGGAAGCACATTACACACCCCAGGCGGAGGGCCCAGAGGTGGACAGCATATCCTAACAACCATGCCTATGTGGCGATACAATGGTGAATAATCCGCACAACTCCAGATGCGCCTGTATGCAGAAGCATGACAACACAGGCACCACCCACCCAGACAAAGTACCAGCACATTACACACAGCCCAGTGGAGCACACAGTGACACAGTGCAACCACACAGGCAGCCCCCAAGGGGACCAGGACAGTGGTCCAGGCCACATCTAACTAACAGAGCAACTCACACATTGGGACATGCTGCCCAAAGGAACAGAGCAATAGGTACACAGCAGAGCACACCCACCACAAAATGACCCCAGCCACACCACTGTACAATGGTATGCAGCCTGTACTGGAGAGGTGCAGGGTATGTGGCAGGACACACCCCACAACAACAGCACATCCATGGCATTGGTACACAATGTGGGTGTGCAATGCACAGTCAACCCCGTGTAATGAAGGTACACAGCCTATGACAGCCCCCTGGCAGGAGAGCAGGAGGCCAACCTCCCATGCCAGGTACAGTGTGGCACAGGCCGGTACAGTACAAGAGCCCAAGCCCCCCCCCCCAGAGCAGGACGGCACTATGGCATGTCCCCTTACAGACCTGCAGTACCCCATGCCAATACAGTGACACATCCACATACATCCCCCCCAAGACAGGATTACACCAATGGGCCACTGCAAGGATCATGGAACACAAGCCAATCCTGGAGTACAGCATCACCCCCCCAACCGGGACCGCAATACCCTATTTCACACATAATGGACACAGCAACAAAGGCTGGTATAGTACCTCTGCCCAAGCCCCCACCCCAGAGTGGGATGGCACAATGCCATGCACCCATCCAGGACCACAGTACTCCATGCCAAAACAGTAGCCCATCGCCATCCACATGTCACAACACAGTGTACCAGGTACACAGCTGTGTGCATGCCAAGGACACAATGGCGACTCGTGCACATACCCCCCCCAATGCAAATGCAGGACAGTGGGAAACCAACTGTGGTACTTACGCAACACACCCTTCTGCCCGTCACTGCTCTCCTCTGCTCATTGGGGCATGGCTAGCACCCTCCACCCGTCACCATGGATCCTGTCTCCCTGGCCATCTTCCTGGGCCCTATCACCATCCCCACTCCTGCTGCTGCAATCTGTAGGGAGAATAGGGTACAGCACTGTAACACCTGTCAAAATGCCATGGTACACCCCAGCAATGCCCATGGTACACAGACATTCCCTAAATCATAGCCCACCCCCTCCTCACCATATGTGGCATGTCACAGAGCATGCAAGTGTGTGCCCCCCCGTGGCAGTGTGCAGACACAATGTTGCATCCCTTACATAGACAACCCTGGACATAGGGATGTTGGAAGCAACAATGCCCTGTCATGTAGGAGCTGTGCATACCGGGCACGGCTGCCTGCCAATGGGGATGCAGACTGTGGCCACATGCAGGCAACCATGGGCAGAACATACAGCAGTGATGCGTAGATGCAATGGGACACATACACATGCACATACACAGACTGAAACACACACACAGACACATTCAGGCACACACACGCACACGCACAGACGGCATGCATACCAGTGGCATTGCAATACACTTACCTTGCACAGGTACAGTCCCATCCTGGACCATGTGCTTGAAGCACTTAAGCTGGCAGGGTTGCCTCCGCTTCAGATCCACATACTGGTGGTGGCACTTCTCCCCATCCCTGACTATCCCTGTCCGGCCAGACAGGTGATGGTCAATGGATGCCCAGACCTGTCTAAAGGGCATGTCACCCTCCCTCACCTCCCCGAACAGTCACCTGTGCCTTTGCTGCACCAGTTCCTTGAGGTTGGCAGTCTCCACATCCCCCACCTCCTGTCCCTGTGGACAACTACCCTCAGCCTCCTGCATGAAGTAATTCTCCTAAATAATGCCAGGACTGGCAGGAAAGGACACCTCCTTAGCACGATTACCACACCCTGCAATGCTCCCTTGCCAAGTGCTGCTACTGCTGTATTGCACGCTGCTGAGCACATCTGAGGCTGTGCTATTGTGTTAGTGCCACGCTACCTAGAAGTGCATGCACTGTGCATGCGTGACCCCACTATGACCCCTGTTACAGGAGGCCATTGCACGCATGCACTGCTATACCATACAATATCCCTGTAGTGAAGCACTAACGCAATAGCACTGCGCATATAATGGTCCGGTTTGCCCGGCGCTAACCATTTGCCCAGCGCTAACTGTTTGCCCAATGCTGCTGGTTGCTATATTCAAATGGTGTATGCTAATGAGGACACTTGTATAATTGCCAAGCAGATAGACACATTAACATATTATCACAGCCTGATTTTGCATGGCTAACTAGGTGGATTACCCAACAGTACTATTTATGAGCAAACAGTGATGCACCTCTGTAGCTAACAGGAACTGCACTGCTGTAGAAGAAGCTGCTGCAAAACACAAATTGAAGGATGTCCCAGGAGCTACAACAGGCCAATGCAGTCAGTAACACCCACCGAGCATGCTGCTGTTTGGCATGTCAACACAATGGACAGATGGCTAGATGGCAACATACATGGGAATTGTGTGGCATGTTGCTGTGATGTCTGTAGGACTATGTGTACACTGCACTGTAGACTGACATGCTGCAGGCCTGCAGCATGGGCCACACTGTCACAGTGTTCACTGTACATACTGGGCACGCCATGTGGTGGTGTGGGTGTCCCTGTTACACCACACTGTGGGACATGGATGCCTGCACACTGCCAGCATCATTGGCACAATGGGGTGTGGGGATCCAAGGGTGGGCTTCGGGGCCTTGGTGCCTCAGCTGTGCTTCAACACATGCATCCCCACTGCACTGCATGGGACATCGCCTTGTTACTTGGCAGTGCAGGGCAATACTGGTGCATCTGATCGCAGGTGGCAAGCACCACCATGACATGGGTTGGCAGGACACAGTGCCAGTGTCAGTGGTGTATATCCGTCATGGGCAGCTGGGTGGAGTGCACTTGCACATTGATGGCAGTGGATGGGGAAGGCAATCAGCTGCAGGGGCATGTGTGCCACATGGCATGTGCTGTGCTATGGTGGAAGACTTCAACATCCTGCCACATGCCCCATGTCCCCAGCAATGTGTGCATGCACAACATGACAGTCTCACAGACCCCATGGGGCTAACGGACTGTGCACATACATGGCTACCATGTGATGAGTACCACACACACCCAGCCGGATACCTGCATGGCATATAGGAATACCACCAATGCGCATGTGGTGACAGCATGTGATTGGTGCTGTATTGCACACAGGCAAGGGCATGGAAGGCATTGGTACAGTACACTGTGGCCATGTATGGACTGTGTGTTACATTGCATGTCACTACAGCCAGGTGCCTCAGGTACACAGAGCCTGGCATAGCCTGTCTGATCAGTCTGATGCCATGTCCATCAGGTGCCTTAGCCCACATGCAATACCACCACCTGTAACTCCTGCTACCATTTCATCTGTCCCATACAGGTCATGAAGGCGGGCAGGGACATCTCCATGTACATAAGATCACCCTTCGATGTGCTGAGGTCCCTAATCCATGGCTATAAAGAGAGGGAGCAGATGATGAGGTGTAACAAGCCATCTGATACCCTTGTCCACCAGATGTGGGCTGAAATTACAGCAGAGGTCAATGCTGTGGGTGGGCATGAACACAGCACTGAGGTGATCAGGAAGAGGTAGAATGACTTACTGCAGAGAGCAAAGGAGGAGGAGGCACAACAGCTCAGGGGCCACCTGCAGACAGGGGGAGGACCACCAACCGTCGATCAGTGGGATTGGGACCCCATCCTGACATTGGTGGCATTGACCCTGAGGCCAGTGGTGGTGGAGGGCATTGATGGCAGGGGATGTGAGACACAGCTGACACCTCAGAGCAGGTTCATACCTGACACTACTGCACCATTGTCTCTATGTCACCTACAGGGGTATTTGTCACCTTTCCACTGTTGTGGCCCAGTTGCATTTGCCACACACACATGCCCATGGGAATGTTGTGGTGCGTTATCGGGTGGTGTGCAACACATCTGTGTGCATGTGTTGGTAGTGCACAGCAGTCACTGGTGTACAACTGCACTGTTTGCTGTATCCCTTGGTTGGGGAGGTCCATATTGGCTGCAGCAGCATACACAAAGTCAGCACAGGGGCATGCATGGGCTGTCTACATGATCCTCACTGTTGGGTGGTGCATGTTTTGGTGGTGGCTTTGGATACCAGTGTGCAATACAGGCCTCTGACACTGTTCCATTTGCTTCACAGCGCAGAGTGGGCATTCAGCCAAGGCACAACAGGAGCAGGGACATGTGGTTGAGGTTGATGATGTCACATAGGTGGTCCCATCGACATCAGGCATGGGAGTTCCCATTGGACCAGCATTGGCTGCACACCATCAAGGGGCACCGGGACATGCTACCCATCAGGCAGGGGTTATCATTGTGCAATATGGGGACAACGATGATGATGACATTGAAGATGCACAGTTTGAGGAGATTACATGTGACCCTGTGCTTGCATTCCATCTGGGCTTTGACCTTTGTTGGAGGGACTCTCCATCAGATGATGAGCGGATGGCGGGTGACATCATGGATGGCTGCAATGACCAGGGAACTGCAGGGTTCACACACAGGTGCAGAGAGGGCGGAGGACATCCTAGGCCATAGCACCATGGCACAGCAGTATGATGATGGACAGGCAGCTGTCCAACTTGAGCCTTGGATATGTGCTGTAAGCCAGAGGTGCAGCACAGGCTCAACAACACACAGCCTCTGCCAGACCACAGCAGTGGCAGCAACTATTACAACAACACCATCCACCACCACCCCCACCCACAGGCTAGGGCAGGATGTCACTCCCAGGCCCAGATGGCCAGGGTGCCTGGCCTGTGCTGCTGGCCACCCTGAAGTCCCAGACCACCATCCAGCAGGACCTGCATGACTTCTGGTGAGAGCATCGGCATGAACTGTTCCAGTTATGGGAGACGGTCAGTTCAACCTTACTCCGTGCAGAGCAGTGGGCAGAGGAGCGCATGACGAGCATACTGACCACTGTGGAATGCTGTTTTGATCACCTCACTGTAGGCGTGAGGGAGTACACAGAGGCGGTGTGACCTGCAGACATGGAGGGTCAGTAGGGCACCAACACCACTCATTGCAAGCGGTCCACGAGTGTACCGCAGCGTGCATCACGCACACGGGGTGTGGGATCAGGGTCTACAACCACGGCATCACAGTCCTCCACAGGCCGGGCATGGTGTCATGGTTGACCAGCTTCCCTGGTTGGGGCTTTGACATGATGTGGTAACAGACATGCTGCAGAATAGGCATCCCTGCAGTCCTCGCCTCCTGTGTCATTGGCACACAACACCCCAACCTCTGTGTCTCACCTACAAAGTATGTGTCATGTTCCTAGTGGTAGGTGCCGGTGATGCTGTCAGCTGCTATGTGCTCTGGGGCATTGTCACACACACACACACACACACACACACACAGACACACACACACACGCACACTACACATCCTGACTATGCACACCCTCACACCTACACCCTGAACACTGCACACCCTTTATTCATCCACCCATGTGAGCCATGCATTTCACACTGCTGTCTTCCACACCCAACACTTGTGCACAGTTACATAGTGTGGTACAACACGGGTCTGCACTGTGGTCACTGATCTGTACTGTTCATTGTATGTCACATGTATTAAAGTCCACTCACCTTCCCACCCATGCTAGTGTTCCCATTATGCTGCTCCGTGCTCCAGAGACATCCGGCCATTTGAGAATCTCCTTCAGTTGCTTTACTATCCCCTGGACCTCTGGCTCTTGGTGACTGTCTGACTGTTCCTCAGGTTCAGGTGCATATATACCATGGTTTAACGCCATGTTGTGCAACATGCAACACACTAGAAATATACAGCATACCTTCTGAGGGCTATACTGCAGGGCACCACCTGAATGGTCAAGGCAGCAGAACAGCATCTTCCGCATGCCAAAGACCATCTACATGATGTTTCTAGTAGCAGCGTGTGCCTCATTGCACCCTTTCTTGGCCACTGTGATTGGACAGAGGACCGTGTTAGAGTCAGGGTCTCAAGGGATAGGCACTGTCCCCGTGAACATACATGGACATGTCAGCTGCACTTTCCCACTTTCTAGCCATTGCCTATAAATGTTGTGTCTGTTGCTGTCCCCTTGTCCCCTGACCCCCTTCCACCTTGTTTACTGTTGCTAGACACTGTCCCCCACTTTGGTGATTTGATTGGTATGACTGCCGATACTCACTGACAAGGTGCCCACTGGGTATCCTGCCCTCCTCAAAGGCCTGGCACAGCCTTGACTGGTGCCATATGAAGGCATAGTGGGCATTGCTGGAGTACTGTGCAAATACATTGCTGACACGCCCTGTTGTATCACACACTACCTGGCAATTGATGCAGTGGAATCCTTTGCGGTTGACGTATATATCACTGCCATCACCAGGCGGTGCATGGATGGTAACATGGGTGCAGTCAATGGCACTGAGTACAACTTGTTGGTGCACAACCTGATAGAATTGCTGCATGGTTGTTTTGCACTCTGCTGCCATGCTGGGGAATACTATGAATTTGGCAGTGTGTGGCAGGAAAGCATCTAGAACTGGGTCAGGAGGCGTGAGGTGGCAGACTGTGATACACCAATGGTGTCTCCATAGGGTTTGGAATGTCCCTGTGGCTAGAAAACACATCGCTGCTGTCATCTTCTCCTCAACTGTCATGGTATGGCTGCATCTAGTGTTGGGCCACAGCTGCTCATGCAGGAATTCACATAGCTGCAGCAACATGTCCCTGTTCATTCTGTGCCAGCCAATGATACATTCATCAGGCAGGGTCTTAAAGGAGACTCTGGGCTGGTACAGCCTGTGTGCAGCGTATCTCCTCCTTGGTTTTTGGTGTGGGCCAAGGTGAGCCTGGTCCCTCTCCTCTTCTCTTCCTGGACTACCTCCTCTATCTGATACATCAACACAGCATTGCTGATCAACACCATCTTGTTTTGCAGCAATGGCCACACACACCCCTCTGTGGATTGCCCTGGCTTAAGATTTTGCCTTTTATAGGCAGTAAGTAGCGACATGCTATGTGTTGCGCAATGTCGCCTAGTGCAGCGCTATACCTTTAAATATACCGCTGCGCCTTTATGCAGGTACCCACCCCTCACTTTGCCCCTTGCATACATTATCTCTTTGTGCCAGCTCTAACGCATTGTGTCAGTGCTGTTTCACGTTTTGAATATTGTGATCTGGCGCTAACCCAGAGCAAACTGTTTGTGCACAGTGCAAAGCTTTGACTATCTCAGTCTAAGTGTTTAATTTTTAATATTAGGTGAGGGTGAGATGAGGTGAGAGTGAGGAATTATTAAACAATAACGTACTCCCAGTGGTTATGTTAATGTTCTAATTAATCATCCACTGGGGGTGTAATGTGGCACAAGGTGCAGCTGAGTGCCATATTGCCCCTAGTGGCTGATTAACTTGAACATTAACATAACACCTGCAAGTACCTTATTGCTATTATAAAAATGTTTTAAAAAGATGTAAAAATTGTACTTGTTTTTATTTATTTACATCAAACATGGGATATTTAGTTAAATAGTCCCACTGCTTAGCTTGGAAAGCTTTTTAGATCTTCTAAGTGTTCTGTTCAATCCCACACTGTCCTAGTTCATGAACTATCTTTCAGGCTCCATAGAGAGCACATAAACAAAGCACCTTCAGTGGGATCATAAATAAAAGTGTGCAACTTGCTTATAACCAACCTGTACTACTCCCAGACCTGCATGGAAATCTTGCTATTTCTCTTTCTAGCACTTACTCACTAGTTGTATGACTTATGACTGTTAGTTATTTGCACTGATATTCCTGTTTTGTTACCACATATAGGTTCCTGCAAATGTACTGCAATTGCTGAAAGTTTTATACAAGTGTACTATGTCTGACTTCTACTTGTTCCCATGATGTTTTCTTGTATCTACTATTGCCTACATACACTTTGTCGTAATCTCCTGGGTCGTACCTGAAAATAGGCAGCTATGCTGTCTAGTGTACCTACCTGATTAACCAAAACTAAATAAATAGATAAATAAAATGTACTAGTTTGTTCTGTTGTTTTTTTCTGCTTTTTTCATCTTATTTACCACTGCTATCCATGAGTTGCCAACAGGTTTTGCGACACTCATATGCCTCGAGCGCATCCATGTCAAAAGCTCACTGCCTTGCAGTCTACTCTATTCTATTTAGAAACTATGTCACACTAAGAATAACAGAAGTATTTTTTTAGAATAAGTGGTTCAAAAAGTATTCAGAATGAGCATGTGTATGTGCACCAATTGTTGCCATGTAAAGTAGTTTTAATTTAAATAGAAGCTGGGCTATAGGAAGATGGTGCCCAGGATGCTGTATGTGCATACATTTTGCTGGCAAGGTTTGGGCTGTTTAGGTTGGCACATCAAAGGCAGGAACAATGGAAGTTTGGTAAACATGTATGCAGTGTTACTGAGGTGTGCTCATGGTTGCTGTGGTATCAGTGTCGGTGTCGGTAGCCTTGCATTTTTCTTACTTTTTTTAAATCCAGAAAAAAAAGCCTTACTGTAGACAGGTGCAGAATATGAAACCATGGTCAGCACAGTTTATTTTTCTCCCCTGAAGTACGATGTCCGAAGATCATGTGGACAAATGCAGAGAGAGATTTTGATGACTGCTAGCTGGAGCATACAGTTAGTGTTCAAATACCACTCTAGGTGAAACAGATTTAAAACAGAGCAGCCTGTATTCATTTTTTTTTTCCAGATCGGTTTTACCTCTCACTGTTTTTGTCATTTCTGCAAAGTTCTTGTTTGAGCCAAGTCTAGCTGTATCATGGTGCCTCTGAGTTCTATAGATAGAATCAATTGCAAAATGTAGAGAGTCACTAAGAAAATCAGTGTTTACGTAATCAGGCTCTACATGCATCTTAATTAAAGATTAACATAGGGTTCTCGGAATACTGACAACCAATCAGATTGCAGAATTCCTGAGACCCTTTTTTATAATTGCAATTGTTTTGTTTCTTGTTTATTTAAAACTACTGACAATTGGGAAAAGTATGATTTTTTATGTAACAAATATGGCTACCAGAAATCTTTTGTCACAGTTTCTGACAGGCAAGGATATCTTGCTTTTCTACATCCTGGTTGCCCGAAAGGTTCCTGACCGAGTGAGCTTTACCATTTCAATATGACCAATCAGGACACAGCAAATTCCCTACTCGTTCTATAAATAATTATATTGTGCCACTGGTGGTGCCAAAATAAAGGAGAATCAAATGACATGCACATTTCTACTCACTGAGCCTGTGGCCATGGTGGGAGTTGAGTTTGTAATATCATGACTCACAGTACAGTGGTCTAACTAACCCACAGTACCTCATCCATTATTCCCACTTGAAATCTTAACACTATGGACACTCACAACAAAAATATAATGGCTGAAAAAGGATTTCTTATGTTTGTATTCATTCAGCTTTATTCACGAACACAGCCATACTGGAACAGCGTAATGGCAGGTGCAGTATTGCACACCAGTGATGGCATACAAAACACATGGTTTTTGGCAATCAGGCATATGTGCAGATAAAGAGAGGCACAGGGGCATGTGGGTTGGTATGGATCAGGATATGGTAGGGACCATTAGAGGCAAACATGCCTCCTGACCCCACCGTGTAAGGTGATCTGTACTGCTACAGACACACAGCTATTTATTGGGCATGTATGTATCTGCTTGCAGAGTTGCAGACATGGAAACAGAGACATGGACCACACAGGGATGCATCCATGGGTGACATCCCAGTGATGGCACCCCAGCCTTGGGCAGGGTAGCTGGTCTGCAGCACCCAACATGGCCTGAGGCCTTGCCCCACACATGAGTGAGAGGGACACTGCCACATGATGTACTCAGATAGGGAAGGCTGTGATTGAGTGCAAGCAAGAAACATGCCTGGGAGCATACCCTACCCCATTATAATACAGAGACTGTCACCACCCACCTCAGGTCCCTGCCTGTGAAAGGACTGCTGATTCAAAGGGGGATAAGGCATGCACTGAGACCCAAATGGCTTGTCTGATTGAGCAGACATCTTGGGTGTGAGTAGGTAGTCAAAAAGAATCCAAGCTCTATAACAAGAGAGTCACCACTCACACATCATGGCAGTTGCCTCTCACACATCATGGCAGTCACCACTCAAATGGCCCCTAATGTGTAAGCAATAAGACATGGCAGGGTGTGCATTAGACACTTTTAACACACGGCTAGGAGGTGTAGTGGGCACAAGGCCACTGGCCGAGTGCATACAGCCCCTAGCTGTGTGTTAGCGTTCAACGACACCTCAGGGAGTGTCTTATTGTGCTTATGAAATGGTTATCTAAAATACAGATGCATTTGCTAAGTAAAATGAACAGCATTTCATTGTGAAAAGCTTAAATATTTGTGTTACTTTTTAACAAAATAGCTTCTTCGCCTGTTTGTTTCTTTTGAGTTGAGGACTTTGACCTGCTAGTTTTGACCTGCTAAGGCATCTTTCCTTGTATTTTTTACCTGTGGTTGTCATGGCACATCCCCCAAACTAGCAGCATGCCTACTTTATTGACTTTAGAAAGTCTGTAACAAGAAATTATGCTGTCCTTTTTTAAAATTTCTTATCTTATGGCACCAGGCAGCTCTAGGGAGAACACGCCATTTTGTAAGGTGTTACGATGATGCAGGTGCGAGCGGTGGTGGGTTGGGAAACAGCTGCATAGTGGTTTAGAGGTACAGTGAGTACAAGAAGAAATTATGCTGTCTTTACTTTTCTTTACATTCTGTATCTTATGGTACCAGGCAGCTTAGGAAGAACACGGAAGCGAGTGAGCAGGTGGTGGACTGGAAGACAGTTACTTGATGGTTCACAGTTAATGTGACTGGGCAGGCTGGTGGCAGCTTGTATTTTTTAATCATGCAGTGAGCATAAATAAGAGCACAAACATTTATGAAATAGGCATCTGAATATTTGCAGATATGTTGACAGTTTGAAAATATAGCCTGGTATTTCACCGCAGTTGGTGACAACAAGATGGCTGATTTTCAATTTACCAACATTCTAACTGGTATCTTTATTAGGATCAGTGCCCACAGGGCACTTCATGTCCTTTTCCTGTGCATAAGAAGGACTATCACACCACACAGGTATGGACCAATCGGATGCCTAAATTCTGATGCCCATTTCATAAGTCAGTATAGCGAAACCTTCAGTGTGATCTGTCACCGTGAACAGGAAGGATGTGTGAGACCAAGCTGTGAATGTTGTGGAGAACTGTCTGTGAGTACACTTTCACCCCTTGAATGCTAAGGACTATAAGTGATAGGGCTGGCAGCAGCATGTCCAGTAAAATGGCTGCATGGTACAGAGAGGGAACAAGAAGCAAGTTAAAGTGAAGGACTGTAGTGAGCACCACACCCAGCATGCCACACAGAGAGAAATAACTGTTTTGTTATGCAGTTAATTCTATCTATTAATTGTTCAAATGACAAATATAGAGTATTACATAACAAAGGAAAGGCTGCATGTACAATAGTACATATACACAATACAATGAACAGTGACAGCAGTCCTATCTGGCAATAAAATGTAGTATAAAAGCAATATTCTGTAGGTTTGTAAAGGCAGAGTATTGTAAATGAAGAGCTGGACACTAATCTATGTGTCTTATTCACAGAGTGCCAGAATGGCTGGGAATGGAAACCCAGGAGATGTGAAGGTGCCCCTAGGTAAATTAGAATGGCTGCTGAAGCAAGAGACCAGCATGGCCCCTGTCCTAAAAGTACATGACCACTGTGATGTGTGCTGTTACTAGGGCCACAAGGTCAAAACACTGCACCTATCCAAGGGATGCAGAGTACCTGCCAGGACTACACTACTGAAAACAGCCACATCCAGTGCTGTTTCCACTGGGGAGTATGATGTATCAGACATGGAGGACTGAAGTAAGTGGCTCCTTGCAAGACAGGAACCTGTACCACTACCACTGCCCCACCTGGGCCAAGCCAGCAGTACACCTTGGGTCTGACAAACCAATGCTCAAAGAGGTGGCTTATGCCATAAAGTAGCACATCCACTGACCCAGGTCCCAGGAACCACAGCATCAGAATCTCACCTGCTTTTGATGTTGGCTTCAGTGACTACCGCACCCCGAGGCCTTCCTCTCCATCACTATCCTGTGACTGTGAGATACCCCCACCACTAGAGGTGGGCAAAGTGGCCAAAATTAGCTCCACGAAGCAATCCGTGGAGTAATGCGGAATCCACAAAGTAATCCACAACGTGAAGCAGAGTACTTCTTATCATAATGAGGAACGTGAAGTCCATTGATAACAATGACTTTGCGTTACTTCACCTTCCCCCAACGACTTCTCCACCAATTTTATTGAAAAGTACATAGAGATCAATGTACTTCACATCACTTCACCTTGTTATTCAGCTCTTATGGGAATTTTGCAGTAATTCATGGGATTGCAGGTCACATGGGCTCTAGATTGTTCTGCACAGCCTCAATTCTTTGCAGTGTGTGTAGTGATGGCACCCAGCCCAGGGCAGGGTAGCTAGTCATGGTAGATAGAAACAGTTTCATCTCAGAGCTCTGCAATTCAAATCCTCTGAAAGCTGTTAAAAGCCTTATGAGCCATTTTCTTTGCACAACATTTAGTACATCGATTGTAGGAAACCCTCCTTTGCTGATATCATCGAGAGTTTATTGTTTGTGTGTTGATTTTGAATGTTAATTTAGAACATTCTGTCTGTGTACTGACAGACACTTGAAGTGTGCTTTGGGGGAGGGGGGTATCTGTGGTGGAGGTAGGTTAAAACTGGGAGAAAAAGGCAGTCTCTGTTTTGGTTGTATTTTTCTTGTATAACTGTGTTAATGTACACACAGTAATATTTTCAGTAATTCTTGAATTTTTTTTTTTTACTAATTGTTATGGTGCGGCAGTGCATAATTTCAGTTTGTTTGAAAGATTTGGTCATATTACCGAAGTTTTCAATTTGCTACACATTAATTGTAGTGTGTATGTGAGTGTGTGTGCATCATGTGCCATCAAATCAGACACCTTTTATTGTGCCATAGTGTAATTGCAGCAGTCTGAACCTGCTATCCACCGCACCTGCGTGATTTTGCACTGCATTGTGGTATCTTTGTTTTGGACTGTTACTGCAGTGCACTGCACCCCCCCCCACCAACCGGCAAAAGGTATTCTTTACCAGACTGGATTGTGACTTGTGAGCACTGGTTAAGTTGTTGTTGTGACTTTGTGTCTGCATCTCTTCTTGATTGGACAGTGCAATCTTAATCTGTCTGTGCTTTTGCATCTGTTTGGTGCCCAATCTCCATCTGCAAGCCACAGTTTTTTTTTTGTTTCACGTCCACTGGCCCAGACTGAAAGTTCAGAAATCTAAATTTGTTTAGAATATTTTGGGTGATCCCCCAAAATGCCTGCAAAGAGATGTGTAAGCAAAGCTGTTTCTGGCCATGGCACTGCTGCCAGTAGCAAGACTTTTCCATGGGCGTGGTAGTACACAGAAGTGCATAGCTGATGTCAGTAAAGGAATTTCTCCATCAATGTTTTTACAGTGCAATCTGTACCTTCTCTCGTAGTTGGAGGAGATGATGTTGTCCCAGCTGGTGGTGTTAGTGCATTTTCTGCTGGCATGAGTTGTGCTGCCTCAAGTTCCACTTCTGAACAGTTAACAGTTTCAAAAAATATAGTTGAGTCTAAGGCTGTGACTGACAGTGTAGATGATGTCATAGTCCCCATTAACATCCCCATGGTAGTTGAACATGATTCTGGTCCTTGCATCGATTACTCACAATGTCACATTTCATCCAGCGCTGTTGAGGTCATGCCTTTGCCACCCAATGATTCAAAGTGTGGGGCAAAAATATTGGGTGATGATGATGATGATGATAATGATGATGCTGTGGTTGGAACATGTTTTCCATATGACAGCATCCATGCTGAAAATGTGGATGCAGATGATATTGATGAATGGAGTTTGCCCTTTAAGGGGCAGACCAGGTTGTTCTGGTGCACCCCTTCCCTTTCCATCAGGATGGTTGTGCTCAGAAGGGGAGGGGGGAAAGAAGGGGAGGGGACAGGGATAGAACAATGGCCAGGCAACAGGAAGGGGAAGGGAAAGTGGAGGTACATAAGGGACAGCACAGGGTTTTCAGCTACTTTTGTTGGAGTTTTGATTTTGATCCTATACTAAACTGCAGCATGTTGGATTGGCATATTAACTAAGGAAGGTTTGTGAAACAGAAAAAAGGTAAGAAAACAAACAACTAAGAAATAATGAAATTTGAGGTTTAAGAATATATGGATATATAGAAAGAAAAACCGGTCAACAAAACAAAAAACAAAAAAAAAAAAAAGTTATAAGAAGGTTGTGTAATGTAAAAAAAAAAAGAGGAGAAAGGAAATGCATTGTTTTAAAGTTTAGTTTGCAATGCTACAGCGATAACAAGGCTGTGTAGAACAGACATGAAGTGCTGTGGAGGGGTTGTGAATTGTGCATCATTATTTGGGGGGTTTAGTGCTGAAAGCAGTGGTAATTTTGCCCGGTGGGCCTCGCAGAGGAAGAGGCAGAGTTTGCAGGATAACAAGGCTGTTTGTAGAGCAGATATGAAGCGGTGAAGAATGGTAATGAATGGTGCATTGCCATTTGGGAAAGGGGGTTTTGCGCTGAAGGCAGGGGTGGTTGCTCAGTGTGGATCTAACAGAAGAGGAGGCAAAAAATGCATGGGGGCTTCATTTGCTTTGTGAGTTACAACGATAAGGAGGTGAAGGTGATTTGGCTGAGATGGGGGTTGCAAGGCAGGAGTGGAGCAGATGTAAAACGCGGGGGAATGGTGGTGAAGTGTGCATTGCCAGCGAAATGGGGTAGCGCTGTGGGCTGTGGTGGTAGCCCAAAGTGGGGCCTAGCAAGGCAGGTGGGAGAGGTTCTCATGGAAGGAAAGATAGCATGGTGGCCAGCAGTGGGCCTCACTGGAACAAAAAAAAAATTATAAAAGATGATATGGGAACAAAGAGGAAGCAGGGAACTACAGACCAGTCAGCCTCACCTCGGTAGTGAGGAAGATCATGGAAGCACTACTGAAGGAGAGATTGGTGGAACATCTGGTTGTCAATGGACTACAGGGCCCAAGGCAGCATGGTATCACTAGGGGGAGGTCATGTCAGACCTACCTCGTGAATTTTTGACTGGGTGACTAGGGAGGTGGATCAGGGGAGGGCAGTGGACATGGCCTATCTGGACTTCAGCAAGGCCTTTGACACTGTGCCACATAGAAGACTATTACACAAACTGGGGAATATGGGTGTGGGCAGGACAGTAGTGTGGTGGGTAGGTAACTGGATGGGTGGCAGGACACAGAGGGTGGTGGTGGTAAATAGCTGTCACTCCACAGAGGGAAGAGTAACCAGTGGGGTACCACAGGGATCAGTGCTGGGACCGGCACTATTCAACATATTCATCAGTGACATTGCGCAGGACCTAGAAGGCAGAATTTCACTGTTCGCTGATGACACAAAGCTCTGTAACAGATTAGACACACCAGAGGGTGTAGACAGAATGAGAAGGACCTGCAGAAACTTGAAGAATGGTCAGGGTTTGGCAGTTGAAATTCAATGCAAAGAAGTGCAAGATAATGCATATGGGGCACAAAACCCTGGCACAATATATCAGTTGGGGGGTGAGGATATAGCATGCACCAAGCAGGAAAAGGATCTTGGGGTTATCATCTCTGATGACCTCAAGGTAGGGAAACAGTGTGACAAGGCAGTCGGTAAAGCAAATAGGATGCTGGGATGTATAGGCAGGGGCATCACCAGCAGGAAAAGGGAGGTCATAATTCCGCTGTACAAGACACTAGTGAGGCCCCACCTGGAGTACAGTGTACAGTTCTGGAGACCATACCTACATAAGGACATAGACAGAGTAGAAGGTTCAGAGGAGGGCAACAAAGATGGTGCATGGATTGCATCACAAGTCCTATGAAGACAGGTTGAAGGAACTGAACATGTACTCCTGGAGGAGAGCAGGAGAGAGGGGATATGATAGAGACATACAAGTATCTCACAGGGAGGAACAGGGTGCAGGAATACCACTACTTTTAAGCGAAAAGATGTTCCAGGACTAGAGGCATGGGATGAAGTTGGAGGGAGGACGATTCAGAGGAAACATGAGGAAGAATTTCTTCACAGAACGGGGTGGACAAGTGGAACACCCTGCCAGAGGAAGTGGTGGGGACTGAAACAATCACGGGATTTAAGAATGCATGGGATAGACAGAAAGGAGTTCTGGAGGTCAGGGGTAAGGGGCAACAGACTTCTAGGAAAACATAAACTGAACTTACAAGCTCAAATGGGCAGACTGGGTGGGCCATAGGCCCTTATCTGCTGACACTGTCTCTGTATCTATGTATCTATGAGCAAGAGATCAAGAAGGGAAAAAAAAAAAAGCTACAGCACTGAGTGTTGGCCTGAAAGGCCTGGGGGACTTGGGAGCAGTTCGTCAGCTAGGAGGACGTTACTTGGCATGGGGAAGGCCTGGGAAAAGGGATAGCATAGGGCCTACATGAGTGGCCACATGGTGTGGCGTCACATGCTGCAACCAGGCAGCGATCGGCAGGCCTTTTAAGGATTAGTGGGGGACAATGAAGGGGCTCTATGTGGGAGGGGAGTGTTCACTACAAGACAGTAAGGCAGTACAATAGGGAGAAAGCCTGGGAAGGGACAGGTGATCAGAGGTTTAGAAGTTGGAGCTACCACAGCGAATAGGCAGGACGTGACGTCACACACCCAAAGGACCATGCGGTCCAGGAAAAGAAGGGACGACAACTCTGCAGCAGGACTCAAAAATGGCAGAGAAGGGGCATGGAAGCACATTCTAGTACGGTGGCCCCAAGCTGGCATAGGTTACAAGAGGAATGCAGCGGGGGGGTGCAGCGGAAGCCAGGTGGGGGAATAATAAAAAAAAGGAAGATGGGTTTCGGGCCCCAAAATGGATGGTGCCACATGGTGCAACACTATGGAAAGTGAAAATGAAGGTGAGGGAGAAGGGATAGGCCCGTGGGGACCAGCGGGCAGAGGGAGAGGAGGACATGCAAGAAAAAGGTGTTTAGACCAGGATGGTCATGGGGGGGAAGGGATAGATCTTTCTTTGGGGGGATACAAGGCGTGGGGCAATCGGGAAAAGGAGCACCAGGAGCCATGAGGTAATGACGTGCAGGGACAGGCCAGGGCACTGGTAAGAAGGTCCCGGCCATACAGCGTGATGTCACATGCCAGGTGGGTCGAACAACGGAAGGAGACCCAGGAAAGGATGATGGTGAACAGGGATGGTTTGGAGGAAACCAGGGTATAAAGGGGGCAACAAAAAGGTGTGTTTGTCACTGTCAGGAGGCTACCTCTGGGGGAAGCGGCCTGGCCACTTGGAATACGGCCCCAGGTAGATTTTTGATAATGGAATTTTCTTTTCTCTTCTTCAGTGTCTTCACAGTTTGCAAGAAGCAAGGAACATGGCACCCCAGAAGAGCAGGCTTTCAAAAGAAGATGCCTACAAGGCTATATTGGATATGGCAGAAAAAGCCAATAGAATGTGGAAGTTGGTGGAAGGGGAGGAACCAGGGAGATCCGGGGAGAAAAGGAAAGCGGTGAAGGGTAAAGGGGGAAGAGGAAAATGGCCGGCTGAGAAGCTACACAGCCCAACCAGGGTACAACCACTGACGGTGGGACCTAACAAGGGGGCTAGCACAATACCTCTGCAACCAGTAGACCCGGTACCATCAGTACCTCCCCAGGACCAGGTTGTGGTTCCTCCGTGGAGCCAGACTGGATCCCAGCGCACTGTGGTTCCCCACAGCCTCTAGTACAACCAACCCTTCAAGCAGGGGAAAACATACTGGGGCATCAGGAAGACAGCAGGCGGCAAGGAGCGAACAAGGCCACAGGTAATGCACCCAGCTCTGTTGGTGATAGCATCAAAAGAGTACATAAGTCAAATCATTTCGGCACTTGGGGCAGAGGGTTTGGGCCAGATGGAGTCAGCACTGGCCGAATTTAGGGTAGAAAAGGAAGTGCCAAAAGAAAAAGGAGGAGGAGTAGAAAAAGAAGGAAAAGGTACAAGGGAGATAGTAACTCCTGGGATGAGAGTTGGGGAACACGTCCCGTTAGCGACAAAGGAAAAAATATGGAAGGGAAGATATGTGGATATTTTCACTTTAGTAAGCCAGGAAGCGGCAGCAAAATATGAGGAAACAAAGAATATAGGAAAGAATGAAATGGCAGCAGCGGTAGTTTTGTTAGGCAGGAAAGAGGATGACAAATTTACCAAGGGGAAGACTTGGGAAAGGTGGTTTGTAGGTTTCACCATATTGTCAGCCATAGTATTGGAGAGGAGGCCAGAGTTGGACATCCCACTCATCACATACTCCTTGATAACAAGGAGAGCAAAAGCAAAAGGGGGTGTGGGGTGGATATACTATGATGAATTCTTTCGGCAGAGGATGGCAACACATGGGGATGTAAGATGGGACACTAAACAACTAGATTTGTGGACAAACTATGTAACCAATCAGGCCACGCCTGTGGGGGAGTTGGAAAAAGGTTCCATACCACAGAGATGTTGCTGGGCTTACAACAGAGCCTTTGTTCCTGGCCACAATGCCGTTCCGGCACGCATGCTCGAAATGTGGGGTTTACACCCAGCAAGCAGGTACAGGATGACATGGGTGCAAGGACCAAGGATCTGGGGGGCAAGGGTCAGGTCAACAGTTTTTGGGGGGCAGAGTTATAAGGACAGACATGGAATGGAGGGGGCAGAGGACATGCAAGTAGGGGGAGTCAGAATCATTGATCAGCAAGACCAGACATCAAGCGGAGGGGGAGATTTTGGAGGATAAAATGAAATTAAGATAAGGGAGCAGTTTAAAGAAGCTAGAACCCCATCAGGATAGAGGCATGGAGAGAATGGTTAGACATACTGTATACCCAGATAGGAACGCAGCAGAGATGATTAAAAAAGGTTTTTGCACAAGTTTTTCATTGCAGTGTTAGGTCCCAAGGCAAGTGATGGAGGTGAACAATTTGGGTACAGCGAGGGGGAGGGAAGAAATGTTAAGGCAAAAAATAGAGAAGGAAAAGGCAGCAGGGAGAATAGAGGGGCCATATGATACCCTCCACTGCAGAATATGAGGATTTCTCCATTGGGTTTGGTCCCCCAAAAAACAGGAAGGGGAACACAGGGTGATTCATCACCTATCCTTTCCGGAAGGCAATTCAGTGAATGATTTTATCAGCGAGGAGTATAGTAAAGTGACATATTCCACCTTGGAAGATGCAGTCCGGATTATCCGGGCAACTGCGGATGCATGGATGGCTAAGACAGACAAAGAGTCTGCCTTTAGATTACTTCCAGTTAGAAAAGAGGACTGGACCTGTTGGGTTTCAAAATTGGGGGACAGTACTATTTTGACAAAGCCATGCCCATGGGTTGCTCCATAGCATGTGCAACATTTGAAGCATTCAGCACATGTCTGCAATGGATATTTCAAGAAAGAACCGGTTATAAAACAGTAATTCACTATTTGGATGACTTCCTTTTTATAGGCAGTGGAAAAAGAGAGACAGAAAAAATGTTGGCCAGTTTCCAAGATCTGTGTAAAGAACTAGGGGTTCCATTGGCACCTGAAAAAACAAAAGGGCCCAGTAAGGTGTTAGAATTTCTGGATATCGAGATAGATGCTCTGGGGGAAATATTTTGGTTACCAGACAAAAAAGTACAAAAATTGAAGAAACTGATTCAGATGCACACCAGTAGAAGAAGAGTGCAATTAAAACAGGTACAGCAAGTATTGGGACACCTAAACTTCGCATGCAGGGCGATTGGGCCAGGGAGGGCTTTCACAAAAATGTTAGCAAGAGTTACATCCGGGGTGACCAGACCACACCATTGGGTGGACATGATAAAGGGAGTCAAGGAGGATTTTAAAGTATGGGAGGAATTCCTCCGGGTCTATAATGGCTGCTCCTTTTGGCAGGAGGAATGGGTGTATAACACAGACCTCAATTTTTACACAGACACAGCCAGGGGCCTAGGCATTGGTGGTTATCTGAGGGGCAGATGGTTTGCAGAACCGTGGCCATCAGACTGGGTGAGGGATGGTAAGGTAAAAGATATAACATTGTTAGAGATCATGCCCATCTGGGCATGCACCCTGGTTTGGGGGGAAGAATTACGGGATCAGAAAGTAACATTTTGGTGTGATGATAGAGCAGTGGTAGAGGTCCCAAACAACAGGGGAGCCAGGTCAGAAATGGTCATGCAAGTTTTGCACCTGCTGGTGCTAAAGGCATTGCATTTGAACATGTCATTCAGAGCAAAACACATAGAAGGGGTACACAATACCCTAGCTGACAGCCTTTCCCGTCTGCAGCTGGATCATTTCCAGAGCCTGGCACCGACAGCAGAGGAGCAATAAATGCCCATACCAATGAACATATGGGACATTGGCAAGAAGGAGCAGAACTGTTGTTCCATAGCTCATGGGCACCATGGACTCTGAGGGCCTACGATGGGGCCTGGCAAGTGTTTCAGACATTCAGGGCAACACACCATATGGAGATAAGTAAGCCATTCACAGAGGAGCAGTTGGGGAAGTTCACCATAGAGCAATGGCAAAGGGGGACAGCCCACACCACAATGGGGGTCTACTTGGCATGAATTAGTGTTTTGTAGTCCAAAAGGATGGAAGGACCGACAAAATCAATGTTCATTAGAATAATGATGCAAGGATGAGGTAGGTTAAAACAAGGGATGGTGGATAATAGAAGACCAATAGGGGAACAATGGCAGGTGAAACTAAAAGGTGTCTTACCAGCAATATGCAGATCAAATGACGAGGCCCAGCTATTTCCACGATTTATGTGGTGATGCTCACAGGGCCATGAGGGTGTGAGGCAGTAGGTAACAGCAAAAGACAAGGAAGGAGGATTAGAATGGGAAGATATAAGCTGCGGGATGAAAGAAATACAGATCATGATTAAGAGGTCAAAGATGGATCAAAGGGGCGGGTTGCATGGTGATGCTAAAGAGACAGGTGGAGGGGCAGTACGCCCATTGCAGACTTTGTGGACTTTGCTGCAGAGCATGGGACCAGGACAGGAGATTATTTGTTCATGGGGATGGAAGAAGGGTCACTGGTTATCAAGTCACAGCACTGCTCAAAAAAGGCATGCAGTTCCTGGGGGAGGACCCAATTAATTATTCATCCCACTCATTATGGATTGGGGCTGCCTCACAGTGGACAGCTGCAGAAGAAATGGTGAATGGTATTTTGGAAAAAGGGCGATGGTGGTCTGCGAGTTATGAGATACATTCAAGCACTGAAATGAAGAATTAACATACTGTCTATGTTTTGTTGCAGATCTGAGACAAAAGGGGGGGCAGAGGGAGGGCATAGAGAGGGATATTATGGTGAGAAACTAAGACCATACATAAGGTAATAATTTTGCTTAAACCCCATAGGAAGAGGGAAGATCACGGAAGTCTGGATCTACAGCCACTCCTATATTTATTGGGCAGAAAGGAGAGCAGAGAAAAAGGCTGGTGGAAAGCAGCTGTACCAAGATGTGAAACAATGTAGGTTGGTTTGGCATGGCATCCGGGGGATGAGACGGGCACAGCTGCTCCCCACCTTGAAGGAACTTAAAAAACGGTGACCAAGTCCAGATTTAATTATTGTACATTTTGGGGGCAATGACTTTGCGGGCAAGCCATGGGTTGACACATATTTGCAGATGAAAAAGGACCTAGAAGCAATAAAGCAGTGGTGGCCTCGGGTAAGCCTTGCATGGTCAGATATGTTACCAAGGAGGGTGTGGAGACAGGAGCACAGCCATAGAGCCATGGATAGGGCCAGGAGAAAGATGAACAGAAGGGAAGGGACATTGATAAGTAGTATGGGAGGACAGGTAATACTGTGGGTTGTGGAAGAATGGGTAGAAGATTTCTACAGGTCAGATGGGGTGCACCTGTTGGATCTAGCCATAAATATGTTTAACACACTAACAATGGGTTTTATAGAAGCATGGAGGAGGCATGCAAAAAACGGAATATAAAAAAAAAAAGAGGGAAGAAGAGAAGGTATAGGAAGGATTTTTCTTGGAGGTAAAAGAAAAAGTAATACCCTAAAGTGAGGGGAAAGACAGTTGTCCAATGCAAGCTGGACACTGGCTAATGGGGAAAAAGGGGGGGAAGGGGGGAAGAAAAAGGAATCAGACCAAAAGGGGAAGAAGATGAAGGAGAAAGTGGTCTCGGTTTTCACCGTTACCTAACAGAAAAGGGGGAGAAGAAGGCACCCAGGTTTTCACCTGGGGGAGAAAAAGAGGAAGAAAGAGGATGATCAGAGGTTGATATATAGAGGAAAATAAATGGAATTGTGAGAGATATAATAATAAAAGATGATGAAATGGATCATGGAATTATGATATTTAAATAAATTAATTGCCAATCTGAGCACAGCAACAAACAATGGTCTCTGTCTCTTTGTGAGGGAAAAGGGGGGAATTCAGGACAATGGAGTTTGCCCTTTAAGGGGCAGACCAGGTTGTCCTGGTGCACCCCTTCCCTTTCCATCAGGATGGTTGTGCTCAGAAGGGGAGGGTGAAAGGAAGGGGAAGGGACAGGGGATAGAACAATGGCCAGGCAACAGGAAGGGGAGGGACAAGTGAAGGTACATAAGGGACAGCACAGGGGATTTTCAGCCACTTTTGCTGGAGTTTTGATCCCTCCCACCCACTCTACAAGACAGAGCAAGGGGCAGACAGTCGAGAAGGGATCAGGCGGTTGGTCTGTCAAAGGTGTATGACAGACGTGTCCGTTGGACAGTTTGGACTGCCAAAGGTGGATGGCAACAAGAATATGTTATGGACTGCCAAAGGTGGATGGCAGGAGAAAGTGGGGGAAGGGGAGAGGGGAAAGAAAAGGAATCAGACCAAAAGAGGAAGAAGATGAAGGAGAAAGCGTCTTGGTTTTCACTGTTACCTAACAGAAAAGGAGAAGAAGGCACCCAGGTTTTCACCTGGGGGGAGAAAAAGAGGAAGAAAGAGGGATGATCAGAGGTTAATATATGGAGGAAAATAAATGGAATTGTGAGAGATATAATAATAAAAGATGATGAAATGGATTATGGAATTATGATATATAAATAAATTAATTGCCAATCTGAGCACAGCAACAAACACTGGTCTCTGTCTCTTTGTGAGGGAAAAGGGGGGAATCCGGGGCAATATGATAATGATGTCAGTGACCAATGTTCCCTCTAATTTTTAGTCTCTGTGGGTGGGCAACTGATATGTGTGTGCAACACTTTGTTCAAAAAAATGAATTCACGTGCGCAAATTGGGTGGCCCATACAAGTGATATATTTTATTGCCAATAAACAGTAGAAAACATAACTAAACACTCAAATACTCAATGCAAAGTATAAATACACATTCTGAAATAGTCCGAACTTTGGCTGTGCATTCTGCACCATAACAATATGAACTGAAACATGTGTAAACTATGTACATTTAAAGAATCTTGCATGCATCTAAAAGGGTGCTGATGATGATGCATTGCTAAGAAATCAACATTTATTGTTTTTCTCTCCTGTCTTTCCCATTCTTCCAGTGGACGATATTTTATTAAGATCCATTGTTTTCTACCAGATGCTAAAACAATTTTGTTCATATCACATATCTAATGGCTTCCTTCCAAGCAGTTTCTTTGTTTGTTTAATGCAGTTCAAGAGGCTGAGCCTCTTTCACTGACAGCACTAGAAGCTTGGAATGTTGTAGTAGTAGTAGTAGTACTACAATTTATTGTTCAGCATAAAGCAGTTACAATGTAATAAAATCAGGACAAAATACATAGTAAATATGAATAGACAGTAAATAAATGAACAAGGAATGTAAATATCTTTACAGTACAATTCAATTTAACAGCGTCCCTTGAGTATCTTTTCACATAAAAATACCTCCACAGGACTTCAAGTCCCCCTAATAAACTTTACAAATGAGTTAAAATTAAAAATCTTGCAAAGATCTCTACCATGTTCTTCTCTTTCATAGTAAACAAATATTCCAAAAGATCCTCCAGGGGGAGGCTGAGATCCCCTAACAATCCACCCAGCAGTTTTTTTCCTAGTTGATTCGTACCTAGGACACAAGAGTACGACATGTTTGAGATCATCTATAGTCCCCATGCCACATTTACAATATGGAGAAAGTACCCTTCTCTTTTTGTCTGAAGTGAATGCATTGAGCATTATAGTTTTCAGTTCTGAATCTTGTATATATTCTTCTTTGTTTAGGACAGATTAAAAAGAGAGATATGGCTCATATCCCATGAAATATTTACTTTTTTATAAAACCCATATAGCTTAAGCTTGGAGAGTTGAACAGAGCAAGAATTTATGTTTAAGTCAATAAGCCTCAATTTGACATCCTGCCTAATCTCCTCAAATGGTCTCTTGTAAATTTTATATAAGAGGTGGCCCAATCTGGCCGGCATTATTGTTTCTTTAATAAGTTGAATAAAGGGATGTACATATCCCATGCTGGCCAATTTGATGGCTTCCTCTACACACATTCTGTGATAGCTTTGTTGGGGCAAAAGAAAAAGTTTCAACAGAAAGAGAATATGTTGTTCACAGATGTGAGAAGTCAAGGAATGTTGTCCTAACTCCAGGGCAAGAATACAGCTTGGAGTTCCATTTGGCAACATTTAGATGTATGTATAGAGTTTATTCAGAATTATTTCTAATTCTCTAATCTTAGTATAACCCCAGATTTCAGAGGCATATAACATGCTCATTCTTATTTTGGCATTAACAACGCTTAATACCCCTCTGACTGATGTCTTCCCCATCTTGCTGTTAAATATTTTTAGGGCATTTACCGAAGATTCCATTTTTAAATCGAATAGCCTCCAAATGCTTGGTCCAAGATATGCTATAGGCAAAATGGACACCTAAATATTCATAACACTTAACAGTGTCTATATGGTTACCGTTTAGTCTAAAGCCTACCGTATTCTTGGTTTGAGAGCCAAAAACTATAATGTTGTTCTTGCTGAGATTAACTTTTAGTTTCCTTTGAGAACACAGATATTCAAAATGAGCCAGTTTTCTTTTAAGACCTAGTACTGAAGTAGAGAGCAAGACTAAATTATGTGCATATGCTAAACATTCAATTCTTTAATCATTAATTTTTGAAGCATGAAAATCTGGGTTACCAAGCTGATCCAAGACTGTATTAATGTAGATGTTAAAGACAGTGGGGGCCAAAATACACTCCTGTCTGACCCCCACATTTGTCTCAAATCTACCAGTTAGATGGCCATACTGATTATACTGGACCCTTGCCCGTCTTTTCATACAGTCTAATGATAACATCAGAAGTGAGGCCTCAACTTCAGATTCCTTAATGTAGCCCAAAGAATTTATTTACTAATGCTGTTAAAGGCAGAGAAGAAGTCCACAAACAGCAATATAATCTGTTTCTTCTCTTTAGTATATTTCCAAATCAGTTGCTGAAGCACACAACAGTGTTATGAACTGAACAGGTCCTTAGAAACCGTTCTGTACCTCATTCAATACTGAGTTCTCCTCAACCCATGACAGCAATCTGCCCAAAATTATCCTAGAGAAAATCTTCTGTGAAACATCTATCAAACTAATACATCTATCAAATTAATAGGTCTATATGTCCTTGGGTCATTCGGATCCTCTTTTTTAAAAATTGGGAAGATAACACTACCTGTCCAACTGGCAGGGCAAGAGTACCCCTGAACCAGGTCATTAAACAGCTATAGAAGAAAAGGAATCCATCAGTTGGGAAAAACCTTATAGATATCACCTAGGACCCCATCCAGCCCTGGCACTTTATTTGTCTTAAGCCCAATCAGTGCCATCTGGATTTCATCCTCTGTGATCAAGAAAGGTCTTGGAAAAATTTCATCTTTCTGTATTTTGAAAACATCAGGTGTCTCCTGCTCTTCATGAAAATAATAGAGCTTGGAGAAATGAGATGCCCAACCTTGAGGTGTAATATAGGCTTCAATCCTATTGGCATATCAATAATATCCCTTGGCAATAATATTCCAAAATTGCCTTCTATCCCCTATACAAAACAGTCTGCTGCAGTTCTTCCCAAAGTCACTGAGTATGTTTATGTCTCTCCCATTCCAGAATTTTCCTACATTTTTCTCTTTCAGTCTTTAGCAATTTAAAATCTGCCGCAGACTTATTTCTTTTCTTTTTATGCTTAGTTTTCCTCCAAACTCTTTCTTTGCCTGTAGGCATACCGAATTAAACCAAGACTTTTTATAAAGGGACCTAGGATGGTACGTTGTTTTACATCTAGGTCCAAGTAAAGAATGAATAGTTTCCCAATTCTCCAAAATATTGAAGGCCTTACTTTTGTCCAGGACCAACTTGTGAATATCACCTAAGACTCCTGTACTAAGAATTTCTTTGAAACTAGCTTGATGAATTGGCTCCCATCCAGTCCTTCTCTTGTTTATGACTTCCAGCCTCTCTTCCTGTTGTGCCTCACTCCTTAAAGTCCCAAAAGGGCATTTGATGTTAATTACAATAGTACAGTGTGCCTATTCTAATCTATCCATGGCCTCTTACTTTTGGATCAGCTTTACTGCTTCCAAATTGGTCCAAACCTGATCAGGGGTTGAAGAGCCAGTAGGTCCTCTATACGGTAAGGATACAACTAGATATCCCTGAGTTCTCCCATTTAAAATACAGAAATTTCTACTGGCCAAGTCTGCTAGCAATTCCCTACCTCTGAGGTTAGATTTTAGATCAGAAGCAGTCCTAGTATATGAGATATTTGGATTAATTATAGATATTGTATGGATCATATCTGAATATACATCCTTCAAAAAAAGAGAAGGAATTCTGGCATTAAAATCTCCCAAAATAATAATAAGACAAGATATACTCTTATCTGACAATTTGTCAAGTGCCATTTTCAGATCCTGTATGAATAGGTTAGCGGGATCAGTAGCTCTATTGTGAGGGGGAATATAAATATTGCACAGTATGATCTTCTCTTGTCCCTTGCTAATCATTAGAGCCAAAATACCCTCTGACTTAGCAGAAATGTTAGTGATCTGAAAATTTTGCAAAGTTCTGATAAAAAAAGAAGTACCCCCTTTAAACCTTCCAACCTTTTTATCTTTAGTTGCTGGCAGAGTAAAGACAGAATATCCAGCCAATTTGGGAGTTACATTTTCTGTACACCATGTTTTTTGCAGTCTAATAATATCAAGATTATCCAGAAATCTCATTACTTCAGGGTCAATTATTTTAAGATGGACGCCCTCAATATTCCATGAAAGAATAGAAAGGGCATCCACATCTCGATCCCCAGCTCCCTTATCCAAATCTAGCTGGCATTCAGAGTTCATTTGTTTGATATTATCTACAGGCTGCATTTGTCAGGCTGAATCAGTAACTGTCAGCGGCGAGTAGGTATTAGGGTCAATTAGGCTTCCAAAGTCAATCAGGGGGTTATCTGCCGCTAAGATTGATTATGGACTATTCTTAGTCTGTGTCAACCCAGAAAAGATTTCACCTAAGTCTAAAGTGTTAACTAAATGTATTCCTAAACAATCCAGCTTGCTGGCCAGAGAAAGCAAGCTGCTAGCTGTATGAAGATTTTTAAATGTGATATCAATCTGTGTTGTGGGCTCAGCATCTCCATATAACTTTATGGACTCCACCATGTTTCTGGAGATATAAAATCCTAATGCTTTTTCCAAGAGCAGCAACAAATCTTCCTTAACTTTCCTATGAGAATCCTTGAGTGAAACCTTCCACCCAAAGATAGTTATGGTCCTACTCAGCCATACTTCTCTCTGCTTCAGTACATGATCCTCTATCACTCCCAAGATTTTTCTCTGTGCCATCATATCCTTCTCACTCTGCACTTTCCTATGGAAATCTCTTCCAGAGAAGGATAAGACTGTACAGGAGCCTCTATACATAATAGCTTCATGTTTATCTTGGAATGTAGCACATACATCAATAAGTTTAGCCACCATGCTGTGCTGTACGTTAGTCAAAGCAAAGTGGATCATGTCAGTAAAGGATTTTAATGATCATCCCTTTATTTTTTCAGCAACTATAAATCTGAAGTCATTGTCCCGGCTAACAATTTCTGCCTGGTCCACTAATGAAAATAAATAGTCCTGATATTTGCTGTGCAGTCTCTCAATATTTGATAAGCCAAACTCAAAGCTGCAATGTGGCATTGCTGCAAAATCAAAGGCAGATAAGTCAGAAAGTTCACCTGCAGGAAATCAGCTTTCCAGATGGTCACATAACAGGCCAATGAATTGCAAAATTGATGTTGTGCTTACTTCAGCTGTGCAATTAGCCAAAAGCAGTTTTACTGGTTGGCTTCAGTAGACTGTTTCATCCAGGTACTGGTTTCTGATCTTTTTTATTTTTGCCCTAACAATCTATACAGCTTCAACTGTTGTTAGACCACTTTTCTGAAACATCTTACAAAACTCTGACAACTCCAAAAGTACATCATTTAATACTGTTATGGCCATGTGGTATTCAGGGTTAGACAGCTTCTTAAAGCAGTATTTAGCAATGGGATCTTTGATGGATGCATGCATAATTGTATGTGATGTTATTTACCCTAGGTATGGTTTACAA